>OX276452.1:22996632-24426632 GCA_946251905.1 Cryptocephalus moraei
ATTAATATTAAACGCTAAAAATAACAAGGTTTTTAGAAGAAGAGTTGAAGTTTCCAATGGCACTTTCGGCATTTAAAAAAACCGAACATTGTTTAACGGATATCATTATAAGCAAAGAGTAATTGCGCGTTGATTACTTTCCTGCTCGGAGTCCACGGAGTGGGGGAAGCCGACTAGACTGGGCGCTTGGCACAGCTCTCCTGAAAAGGCAGCGCGCGGCTTCAAATCGGACCGCTCGAGAAAAAGACTTTATCTCGGGTTCTACTCGACCAAAATTGCTCATTATTTTTTAAAGTGGGCTGCAATGAAGAAATAATAACAATTAACATGCTTTCTGTGCAAAATTGCTTTATCCAAAGACGCCAAAGGTTATGATTACTTTAAATGTTTTTATATACTCTAATTATAGTACATCAATCTGTAAATATTTTTATTAATTTATTGTTTAATAATTATACCTATGACTAAACATAATTTATGCATTATTAACATTATATAATCTATATACTTCTGAGCTTTTATGACACATCAAGTAGGTTGCACAGAAAGTATGTTAATTGTTATTATTTCTTCATTGTATCCTAGTTTAAAAAAATAATGAGCAATTTTGGTCAAGTAAAACCCGAGATAAAGTCTTTTTTTCGAGCGGTCCGATTTGAAGCCGCGCGCTCACTTTTCAGGAGAGCTGTGCCAAGTGCCCAGTCGGCTTCCCCCACTCCGTGGACTCGGAGCAGGAAAGTAATCAACGCGTAATTACTCTTTGTTTATAATGCTCTCTGTTAAACAATGTTCGGTTTTTTTAAAACGCTGAAAGTGCCATTGGAAACTTCAACTCTTCTTCTAAAAACCTTGTTATTTTCAGCTTTTAATATTAATTATTGTAGCGACGGTGATTTTTTTTTTAAATAGCTATCTTAGCTTACAAAGGTTGTGGGGCTTTTTTTCGTTTTAAAAGCGTACTTTTGAATCAGCTTTTCAAATAAATCATTACCATAAAGTTTGAACAAAAACCAACCAAGTTATTGTAAATGTTTATAAGTTTAAAAATCTATACCTTTTTAAGCCTTTTTTATAAATAAACATTAAAAAATGTATTTTTTTTTACATAGAACGTTAATATAAGTCTTTACGAAGAGGATGAGCCCAAGCTTGTTAAGATCCATTTAGAAAAATCGACTGGACAGGACTTAGAAATTGTTGATTTTTTCAAGAAACGGGATAAACAATTAGAATTTTGCAAAAACTAGTCGACTGATCGAGCCCATCTTTTGCATACCTATAAAGTACATTACAACTCACAAATTATAAACATTTCACTTAATTCGAAGAACTAATTAAAAAGTTATTAACATTACTTAAAAATAGCCATTTTGCCTCCTTTTTTGCAATAACTTTTTTATTTATAGAGCAATTTCAATTTGGAAAGTCTCATTTTAAAGATAATTGTTTTCTTTAAATGTTCACTGTTGACCCCAAACGTCTAAATCTAAGCCATTTGGAGTTATAAATAAAAGAGTGATTTTGACACTTTAATTGTTTATTTGATAATAGTTCCACTAAAAAATTGATGAGTCTCTAGATGAGAGGCTTCTTGTGATAACTCAAACTACCTGTTCCAACTGTCAAAGCCATCTACACAGTTTTTTTACAAAAACACCTCTTTTCTTTCTGATTTGATTCGCCTATAAGGTTATTATTGATAGTTTCCCTACTCGTTTCATTTTACTCCCATCATCTTCATTAAACCTCATAAAATAGAAAGCATGCACTATTCCACTTCCGATTTCCTATCAAATTTATAGTGTCTCGCATCAACCGAAGCCACAATAAAAACTAACTTTTAATCTATCCATTTCCTTTAACATTGAAATTTACAACCTCTTCAAAGGGAACTATTTTTAAACTCATCTCTCTTCCATCACATGACGAAATCAGTTTAACTCAGAAGGCTATTATTTCGTATTTCGAATTGAAAGAGTAACGGGAACATTAAGGCGAATGAAAATGGCTGAAGAGAATGTGTTTTGATTCCCTCTTTCAAATGATAATCGGGTCAGTGGAATAAATGTAAAATGTCCCCAATTAACATCATTTTGGGAGAAAAATGCGGAAAACACATTAAGCTGAATTAATGAGAAGGTTGTTTTCTATTCTGGTGTTCTTTGTGGAGTCATAGTGATACAAATCAGTCACAAGAGAAATGTTTATTATGGGACGTTAATAAATGGAGATGATTCGAAGGTGCTATATTTTGGAGGGGACACGTTTAAACCACACATCAACAGCGTTAGTCAGGTTAAGTTGACTTCAACAATTTGATGCAATAAAAAGTAAGCATCTGCAAGCTCGACACGATGCACCAACATTTACAGATAAAACAGTAAATTTTCATTCGAAGGTAGCGTTCCGATGATTCATTGTTCAAGATGCCGTATTATGTATAATTCATGTGAAATTTATGTATTCTCAAAGCCGTGGCATTAACATAAGAAACGAATTTTGTTGCTGTTTATTTTATAACCCTTTTATGCGTTTCCGACTCCGACATATACAGGACGTAACGAAAAAGATAGTGCTTTCTCATATACAACGCCCACTGAAACTATCATAAAAGTTATACAAACAAACTCCCAGTGACGGTTCCTAAGGGAATCACAATTTTTTTACAATGTTAACTCAAGAAATTAGTTCCATTTTATTATATTATGTTCACGGTTAAGAACGATGAGAAGATAGGCACGTTTACATTGAAATTAAAGATTGTCCGAAATTCAGTCCAGAAACACATTTTGGTACCTAAACGTTGGATGATTTAGAAATGACCCACACTTGTAGTATTAAATTACCTAAATTCCAACACGGAAGGGAACTTGAACCTCTTGTTTCTGTAACACACCATATATATTCTCGCCATTGGCACGTATAGACCGAGCAATTCCAAACTCTTTGTGTTTTAGTACTTCCGAGAAACCGTTGGGTGGTAAGCCAGAAATTACTCATTGTCTTTGACTTTTTATGCGACTCTCATAAACTTGACAAATCAATTGGTGAGTCATTAAGTCGTGGTGTTAAATGATGAATATCAGCTGGTGTAACACAAAATCGTATGTGACATGCATAATTCTCTATTCTATTTGCATATCATGTGGCGAAGAGAAACTGTTTATTTGTCCCGTTGCGAAAAAAGTGGAAGTATTTGTTTGTGCAGCTTGGTGCTGTGTGGATCTGAATCAAAGAGCAAGTGTGTGGGAGAAATTGTTTTAACGAGGTAAATGAATTTAATTATTTGGTGCTTGATCGGGGTGAAGTGTAATTTAATATATCGTCGGATACATTTGTTAAACCCAATGTTATCGTTCAATTTTTAGCTGATGAAAATGAGACGATTTATTTGAATCCCATGACGCACCGTACTGCTTTAGTTTGTTTAAAATTGGAATACAACATGCATTAAAGTAACGTACAGAATATGCATTGCAGCTGTTTCAGGCTAAAATATACTTTCTGCTTTATCTCAAATTAATGAATGAATACATACGTACATACTTTCGTACAGTCGATTTAAAGAAAAATTGAAATTTTTGTAAAATTTAATCCTTTTGGAGCGTTGGGCTCCAAGCCACTTACTGTTTTTACTTACTAAAACACTTGGACATTCTCCGTAGTCTTGTGCCTTAGGCTACCTAGATATTTTAAATTAAAATATTGCTAGCTGATTGCTAACTTCAGGCATTACAGAATTTTTTGAAAAGCCATTTCTAGAACTTTCTCAAAATTCAGTGATTTTGGTCTATTTAATTTTCAGTATTTTATAGAAAGTTTTACAGAATTCTATATATGGTTTTGATTTGTTATATTATTTTATATATTTATAAATATAATTTACGCCCTTTACGCCCATATAATATGTTCTAAATTAGAATTAATCTAATGTTCGAGTAAATTCTAGAAAAAAAAAATAGTATAGAATACGTATGGACTTCACATTGCTCGGTTATTCCTAACAAATTTTAGATTGAAGGTTCCAGAAAGTTTTGTTCATTTCTACAATCTTCTAGAATACTCTGTGTAGTTGTTTCTAAGAGTTTTCAGAAGGTTCTGCGGAGTGTCATTCTATTACTCTTATGTTGAGCTTCCAAAATATTGTTACAAAATTATATTCTGTGTGGGAACTTCCAGAAATGGATCATTCTCAAATTTTTCACACGTTCTTAAACCTCCTCATATTATGACAATTTTAAAGAACCAAAGAAACCTCTTGAAATATTTCAGAAAATTTGAAATTCAATTTTAAACAAATTAAAAGTCTTAAACTTCACATGATGATTTGGTTGACTGCGTCGCGCAATTAATGAGTTGTTCTATATAGTTTTTTCATTTCTACACGTTTCCCTAAAGGTCAGTTAACACCGAGTTCCATTAATTTTCACCATCTTATAGAATGTTCTACAGAGTTCTATTTATTCTTTTTGACCTTATTGGACTAAATTAACGCAACATTAAGATTGGCAACATAGCCAAAACATATTCCAGTTTGAAATTTTATAATTAAGTACAACGTGATCAAGAATGACTGTTTGAGTTGGCAATGCTGAATTTCATTTTTAAATGGTACAACTGGTAATTTGAATATGCTATTTAAAATTCAAATTTCTGGTATTCTTTTCAAATTTATTTATTTAAAATGGTTTTTACGTTACAACACAAAATTTTCATTGGAATGGCGTACTTTAGAAGCGGGATTTATAACCTAATTACTGGTTGGCAGTACTCTCTCGAAGCGACATACCAGAAATTTCAGGAGTTGTTTCCGGAGACTTTGGTCACTTTTGCTGTCTTTCTGCAACATTGCATGCGAGTAGTTGAACGTTATTTAAACACAGGGAGCGTAAGCAAACAAAAATCAACTGGTAGACCTTCTACTCTAAACGAGGAAGTTGTCGAGGATATCAGAACTCGAACGCAAACAAGTCCTCCCAAATCCTTAAGAAAGCTCTCCCTTCAAACAGGTTTGGTCCTTATGCCTCCTATTCAACCAATTTTCATTATTTCCCATAAGACTTCCACTTTTCCATGTTGTTCTAATTCACGGTTTTACAGGTTTATCATATGGAAGTTGTTCCACTGTGCTTAAAAAGAAATTAAAGTACCACCCTTACAAAATTTCCATCGTCCAGTCATTAACCCCTCCTGATCACCCGCAGATAGTTTTATTTTGCAATTGGTTCAATGGCATATTAAATAATAATGATATCCTTGACAATACCTTCTTTTCCGACGAAGCCTGGTTTCATCTCAACGGCTATGTGAATAAATAAAATTACAGAACTTTGTCAGGTTAAAATCCTTATGCTATCAGAGAGACACATTTGCACCCGGTTAAAGTTTGTGTTTGGTTGGCAGTCTCAAGGACGCGGGTGTATGGGCCGATATTCTTTAATTTTACCGTCAATTTGGAGAGATATATCCAACACCTTTTGAGGTCTTTTATATACCAATTAACAGACGAAGAGGGTCAAATTGGATATTTCCAACAAGACTCTGCAAGGGCACATACGGCTCATGCTACTATGGGATATTTAAGAGAGAATTTTGGTGACAGAGTAATTAGTCAGGACATTTGGCCAAGCAGGTCAAGATCTCACTCCATTAGATTTTTAGTTATTTGGGCTCTTGAAGGACAATGTCTTTAGGAACATATTGCATACCGAAGAAGAGCTGCGAGAGGCAATAGTTCAAGAAGTGGCAAACATTACCTCCAATATGCTGATGAATATCTTCGAGGGCCTAAAAAGAAGAGTTAATTTATGTCTGGACCAAAGGGGCATTTTGAGCATTACCTTTAGCTGTTTAATTAAATCATTGTTTTGTATTTCGAGTTTCATTTTTTGAGCCTTAATTTTTATTCACATAACCTACAATCTTATCGCTGAATGTTATGTCAAATTTTTGTCAAATAAACATATCTGGTTGTAGCGTTGCAAAAAAATCCTCCAGGTAGGATTGCCAACTCAAACAGTCATTCTTGATCACCCAGTACTTAAATGGACAACTGTCATGTCTCTTATTATGCCACAGTTTCAATATAATATTGTTTTTAACTTTTTGAATTATGAACATTTGAAATTTCAAAGTCAATAAAGAAGTCTCTCATTTCAAAAGATCCCAATTTGGAATTCAACGTGCCTGAAGGGTTAGTGGGTACGTTGCTGATTATTCCACGCTACGTTACATGTTAATACATACTAAGATGACTATATACTAAGATATAAGACAATGAAATTTTATAAACAAAAATCGGAAGACGACTTATTACAGAAAATCTTTAAAATTGGAAATTATAACTTTTTGTGCTTAATTATGTTGTTGGTATATTGTTTTATGTACTTTGTTTTATTGCCATACGACAATGTTACCTCAGATATGAAAAACGGAAATTTCAAATTCAACAAAGGGATCGTTTTTTTATTCCAAAAAAATATTCCAATTTGGTATTTGTAATGTAAGTACACATATATACCTAAATCGGACGGTATGTATCAGATTATATCGTACTATCTTTCACTGTAATGTCTCTTCCTGAGATACGAAGAATTGAAATTTCAAAATCGGTAAAATGATTGTTTCTTATTTCAAGTAATATTTCAATTTGGAAGTCGCTATTATTCCACAGTTTGTTTCATTGCAATATGCGCTTGAATTTATAAGGTACTGAAAAATTAAAATTTCCTAATCGAAAATGTGATAAAACATTACTTCTTCCAAAATATCTTCCAGTTTGGCATTATGAATTTAAGTTCCTATGCACCTGTTATGCACCTGTCGTTGATTATTCCACACGTTTCGTTGCAATAATACTATTGCAACATTTAAAAAAAAAAAGAATTTCGATATCGAAAATCGGGAACTTATTTCAAATTTGGAATTTTTAAATTGATGTACCTAATTATTTCGTGCCTCTGATTATATCGCACTCTCTTTCATTGTAACGCCCCTTGTTATATTAAAATTATAATATTAAAATATTCCAATTGGGAATCATCAATTCAAGTTCTTAAACTGTGAACTACCACATCGCTGCTTATTCCACAATGTATTTCTTTATAGCATTCCCCTAACTTTCTAGGAAATGAAGAAGTGAAATTTGATAACCGACAAAGCAGGTAAAATATTGCTTATTCCTAAAAATCTTCCAATTCGGCGCCTTGAATTTAAATTCCTAATTCGTTAGTGGGTGCGTCATTGAGTATTCCACACTACTAAAAATACTAGAAAATGACAAATTTTCGATATGAAAAATTGGGCGGCTTTACATATTTCAGAATATTTTCAAATTTGAAAGTTATAAATTGGTGTGCTTAATTATGTAGTTAGTATGTGTCCATACTTTTTTTAATTGCAATACGACAATTACTATTTCAGATTTGCAAATCGAAGTTGCAAATTCTAACAAGAGAGTATTCCTTATTTTAAGAAATATTCCAGTGTGGCATTTTTAATGCAAATACCTAAATTGGTAGTATGTATGTTTTGTCTTTGTCCACATTTTCTTTATTACAATGCCCCTTTACTTTCTGAGATACGAAAAATTAAAATTTCAAAGTTAACAAACAAGAGTAATTGTTTTTCAAAAAATATTCTAATTTCGAACTTAAGTGCCTAAATCGTTAGTGCGCATGTCGTTGATTATCTTTTTTTCGCTACCAGGATAGACACTAATCTGGGTATTTTTGAAAATTGTAATTTTCACCCATTCTTATGCATTTATGCCTAGATTCAGAGATGCTAAGTGCCAAACCTACGGGACTTAACATTTATTTAATTCAATACTTGTCCAAAATTAAAAACCCTTAAGTAACACCCTATATTTTTACTAATGTATATTAAATATAAAAAAAATGTAAATGGGTACAATTAAAATGATAAAATACATAGGTACCTGTTTTCATTAAAAAAATATAAAATTCTTTAAAGAAATAAAATAGAAATGTATATAAATCTGAAAGGGTATACTATCATTCAAGCAAACTAAGAGTTTAAGGGGAAAAAGTCAATGTCATTTTTACTGTCATTTTCAATTTTTCATTTCCATTGACAGCGCCCTATATAAGCCCTTAAAACTTCCACATCAATTTACGAAAGCTCTCAGATATAGAGCAATGTCGATCAAATATGTAACACGTAACATAACGAAGCAAGTACAAATTTACAAACTTTTATCTTCCACGAACTTATTACAGTAATACAACAGTTCAAAGGCATATGGAAAACTAATATTAGAACCGTTTTCCCTCATTATCAGTCCAAAATAATTCATGACCCTCTATTATAGTCAGTCGTACTGGCGCCTTTTGATGTACATATTTGGTAATGATAACTTATTGTATTGAATATAAATAAATGCCGCCTAATTATGAGTTATGTCGGGAAGTGATTCGAAGTGGACAATGAACCGGGTCGCTTGCGGTTCCGAAAGAATAAACATTTTTTCAAATCCAAATTGAAATTGTCGATGAAATATAAAAATTCCATTTTACGCTTATGAATATTAATAGAAACCGAACGTTATTAAAAATGTTATTGCAGGCTATTGCGCCAAATTTGTTACATATGGCGGTAGCGTTTAATTTCACGAAAAACTCTACATCCCACCAAAATAATCATACAAACTTGATTATCAGTACGAATTAGTAAAACATATTAAGTTTAAGTACCTCATCTCACCCAAGTCTTTGAAATCCTAACTGCTTTTACGCCAACTACCCATCACTTCTTTAAATTAAGAAGACACCTTATATAGCCACGGAATAACATTTGAGACATTATTTTCCTCCAGTGATACGAAACATAAAAATTAATTATTCACCGAGCGGAGTTCTGAAGTCCTCTCCATCGTCATGGCGTGGCATCAGATGACACGTCTCAAGTACATATTAACCAAGACTGGTAGATAAATAAAAAATATTTACTCTGTCGTTTTGTCTTGACGTGGGTCCTTACTTATATGAAAGTACGTTGAATAAAACTGTCCACATATTAAAAAATTCATGTGTCAAGCTTGTTTCCCACACGAAAATATTAGGAGATGGTGTTGATTTAAGGTTCAGCTTCAAAGGCTGCCATGTGCAGCAGCATTTCTCGGTATAAATAATATTTTGAAATTTTACACATTGAAACGTCAGTTTATAAACAAAAAAAACCTTAAATTCGATAATTATCAAGGAACATTATTGCAACTGATCAAATAAAACTTTAAATTAATAACACAGTGCTATTATAAGCCTCACATACCTGATATCGTTATGGAATTATTATGCATCAACGTTTGTAGATTATACGTATATTTTAACCCAAAAATTAATAAGCGCCATCCGACACAAATGCGCTGGCCATTTTAATTTAAAAAGGACCCCTATTTTGTGCTAAATGAATTCATTGGAATTCGAAGAAATTAAATGGAAAAATCTGCATAAAGCGTTGATAGGAATAATTCCAATAATTAAGACTGAAAGCGGGTTCAATAAATCATTAACCCTAAATTGTCAACTGACAGCTCTTCGGGCTGGCGCTATTTTTTAGACAATAAAGGTGCTAAAGCATACTAATCAAACAACATAATGCATTTCAGAAATATTTTAGGGAAATAATCAAATTAATAGCGTTAACCATTGAATAATATGTTCTTTAAATCTTCAAAATATATTTAGAACCGAATCTTTCTACTACGATCAGATTACAACAAGGGAACTAATAAATAATACGATGTAGCGTCGAGGATAAAACTGTCGCAGCTTACGTGGGCGTTATATTTTCAATGTCAGATTTGTAACGTGCAAGCTTACGCTTGCTACAATAAACTGACTTCTCAAGAAGAACAAAACTTCAAACGGTATTATTAGGTTTTGATGACCCATTTCTTTGTTCAGCAGGTAAATAATATTGCCACCATTTTCGGGTATTTTTAAAACACCATGTTTTTCAAATTTAATCAAAGGTTCTATTCTTTAAGCTTTGAACACTTTCTGAAGTGGGCAAACCCAAATGAAAAGACTTAAAATAGATCCCATCTGCAATTTAATGTAAGACAATGGAAGTTAAGCATGTCTGGAATTATAATTAAATTAACATTTTACAAAACTTAACATTAACATTTAATGAAAGAATAAATAGAAAAACGAGTATCTCCAGAAACAAATTAGAATTAATATCACGCTGCTAGGAGACTTAGGAGAGTATGGAATTTAATAATCGGTTACCTCTGAGAATCACGCCAGTAATACCGGCCTGAGGGTACAATACAAGATATTGATCATTAAAGCTGGGATTTAAGGCACTTTAAAAGATAAAGCCTACAGAGTAGTCGGAGTCGTCCCTATAAAGCTTGTCTCATTCACTATGGCCACAATTTTAATATATTCACATAATTTTTAGGTAATAAGACTACTGCTCATTACCTTCGCTCATTAACATTTGAAACTAAATATTTTAACATAGAATCATTCAGTTATCGGTTGGCAAGAAATTCTCGCCAAATAAAAATCTAATGACATTACAATGATATTCGTTGTTTTAATTGTATGAAATTAGGTACTTAACGACTTTTATATATATAATCTAAAGTTTTGAAAGAAACATGCAACAAAAATTACATCATTCAAAGTAATAATTGGGGTTCGTTACAACTTGCACGCCTTTCTTTTCCATTTTACCATGAATTTTCTTATATATTCCTTTTGTTCATTACCACACTTCCTTTGTTTCTTCTGCTCCTTGGATACATTTCCATGTGTTAATGGGCTATCTCTCTTCCGATATCCGTCTCACGTGTGCTGCTTCCTTCCGATTATATCAGTGATTGTGAAAACCATTGATATGTCCGATGTAATTTACTTGAAATTCTAGAATTGAAATCCCAATAAATGTCGGATATAAGACAGTTTACATGAAGTAAAGCGATAAAGCTGTAGTTTTTAATATAACATGACCATCATTCAAACAATACTTCGACCAATATATATTTTACTCTGTGGGATTGCACTATATGCGATGTTTCGGACAAATAAATAAATTTTTTCCCCTGGTAAAAGTCGTTCTTAAATCATACCCACAGAGATCCAAAATTTCACCTAGTAAAAAAATAGAGAAATTGTTGGTAACTAAATTTGGTAACTAAGTAGGTAATGGCGAATAGCTAAAATTTATACCTGTATAATAATTATGAGGTCTTTCCATTTTCTTCTTTTTTCAATTTCTTTCCAAATTAGCTAAAAATCGCTCTAATTTTACATTACATTAATTGGACCCGCCCATCCCCTCCACTCCTCCCACAATCACTCCCCTCCCACGACACCGAGTCGACGGTTTCTCCGATTACAAATTTGAATTTGATCATTAGTATTGAATCTAACGTCTTGTAACAACTTTGCTCTTGTACATATTCCATGTTCACCTGTACATATCATTTTAATAGATAGTAAATTTCACCCACTGCACAAGTTTTTATTCCAAACACACAACAAATAGGTAATTGTGATTAAACCCACTATAAAATAGCTACAGTTTTCTATTTTATTCATCTACCATGGAAAATGTTGTCATTTTCATTACTATCTATAATTGTCATTATAGACCAGGCTACAAAAAAAAAGTTGATTTAATGTTCTACAGATATCTGAAAGTTTTAAATGGTAGGGGGGCCTATAGGAAGATCACTGTATGACCATATACAGCTAGAATGTCCCTGTTTTTTTATAAACAATGGGTTAAGGTGTGAAAATCGATTTTTCCTCATAGAATTTTCCGGTTGCATTTTAGAGAAAAGTGGTCAACAGGAAAGTTGTAGAGAATGAAAAGACGGTTAATTTGGTTTTTTATAAATTAAAATCGATAAATAAACAATTGAGTTATTAGCAAAAAACCATCAATTTTTCATTATTTTATAAATGTTAATAACTTTTGCAATGATAGTGATAAGTGAAATGTAATACCCGAATTGTGAAGCCTTTAGGGGTCTTTATAAGTGTGCAAAATCTTAGCCAGATCGGGTTATTAGTTTACGAGATATCTTATTTGTTTATCCCAGAGACTCAATGTTTAAACAATTGAGCTTGCCCAGGCTGCAATCCTACAGATATTTAACAAGGTGGAATAGTTTCGTTGAATGCCGAACTGTAAGTTAAGTTTGAAAACCAACTCATTTTTAATGAAATTGTTGTTAAAAAAATCATTTTAAAAAGGGGCTAATTTTTTGCCTATAAACAAATTGAGTAACTTTTTTGTCTATGGTCACACACGTTTTTAATAAATTGCAAAGAAAATGTGATAAAAAACCCTTTTTAAAAAAAATGTTCTACGGCCAATAGAAGCCGAGATAGCAAAATTTTTTAAAAAAAATCATAATATATCATTATTTATAAATATTAAGAGCCGAAATTTTCACCAGTTTTACATAAAGATCTAAATGTTAATATAGGATTTATAGGTTTAATATCTATGCACCTTGAAAAAAGCAAAAAAATTAGCCCCTTCTTAAAATGATTTTTTTAACAACAATTTCATTAAAAATGAGTTGGTTTTCAAACTTAACTAACAGTTCGGCATTCAAGGAAACTATTTCACCTTATTAAATATCTGTAGGATTGCAGCCTGGGCAAGCTCAATTGTTTAAACATTGAGTCTCGAGGATAAACAAATAAGATATCTCGTAAACTAATAACCCGATCTGGCTGAAATTTTGCACACTTATAAAGACCCCTAAAGGCTTCACAATTCGAGTATCACATTTCTCTTACCACTATTACTGCAAAAGTTATTAACATTTATAAAATAATGAAAAATTGATGTTTTTTTGCTAATAACTCAATTGTTTATTTATCGATTTTAATTTATAAAAAACCAAATTAACCGTCTTTTTATTCTCTACAACTTTCCTGTTGACCACTTTTCTCTAAAATGCAACCGGAAAATTCTATCAGGAAAAAATCGATTTTCACACCTTAACCCATTGTTTATAAAAAAACAGGGACATTCTAGCTGTATATGGTCATACAGTGATCTTCCTATAGATCCCCCCTACCACTTAAAACTTTCAGATATCTGTAGAACATTTTGCCGTGAAAACTGTAATTTTTCCGTATGTAGCCTGGGCTATTAATGTTGCAATATCTAGATTAATTTTACGTCAGGTCCCTGGTTCTGAAGGTTTTGGACACATATTTAATTTTTTGCTAATAAAAGTGGCAACTAAAATTTACCTGTGTATAAAATAACTCAACTTTATACCTGTCTATTGGAGTAAAAATTACATAAAATACTGGTAAAATATGCATAGAAGATTTCTTAAATATTAGGTAAAATGCTTATTTCCAAAATTAAGTAAAAAATCTCTAAAAACCCAAACTTTGGGTGTATTTGTTATGAAAAAAGAATTCCGGTTTAGCTCATTATTATTCTAGTGATCTAGTGGATGTATATAAAAAAAATGAATATTCCCTCAATGTATAATAAATTTTTCGAATTTCTACCAAGATTTAGTTAAAATTTCGGTAATTGTTCAAATTCTGTCCATACTGATAGAGATTTGTGTTCATTTTATTTATCTTACGATTTACGGGTGTTGTGAAGCCTAGCCACATCCACATGTTTTATAGTCCAGGAGAAAAAATAATTTGAAATTTATTTCTGATGGAAATCCCTTTCAGAGAGATTGTCTATTAATAATCAATTGCGTACGATACGACTTAACCCTCTATCTTCTGTTTGAGAGTGAATAATAGACTGCAGTTAAAAAAACAGAAAAAAAAATTTCACTCTGAACAAATTTTTACCAAAAAATTTTAAAATTGATTAAATGTACACCTGGACTATAAAATTTATGGATGTGGCTAGCTTCACAACCGTAATGTTTTGATTAATTTGTAAAAAATGTCTAGAAACATAAATAGAAATTATTGAAAAACGTGTATTCTAGTAGTTGTGATTTCATCAAAAATTCAAATTGCTTATTGATTGTTCGCTTCCTCCAGAGGGCCTTTTATGCCATGAGAGTAAAAGAGATCTATAACCAACCCTGCCTCAGAAGAGTTCTTTCTATGAACTCAAAAAGAAGCATAACAAGGTTTAAATTTTCAATCAAACTGTCCGCCAAACAAAGAACAGCTCGTTAATATCAGACAAGAAGTAATAATTAATTAATGACTCGTCAAACTCGATCAATATCTCTGGTGTTCCGTTTCCTGCAAGTCAGTTAATTTTATAATCGGGAACATCCAAAAAATTATTGCAATGAAAACACTTCCGGATTACGTGTGTTTGGCGAATAAACCGATCGGTATTTTTTGTGGTGAGATCAGTAGGAGAGATATACAGGAACGACTCTTGGCGGAATATCCTCCGCAGGTCTTTATGTGGAAATAAAGAATTTCTTTCGTCATGTATTTTCCGCATTGGTGTACGTAAAGCATTCGGAAAAGTAGTCGTAAACCGATGGGAACGACGTAGTTACCGTCAACAACAACTGCGTACACGACCGCACGGCTCGCGTGTGTCCCGACACAAGGAGTCCGTTTGTTTCCGTAATATTTCTTCCGACGATCACGAGACTTATCAGTTTTCTTATCAGGAATTCGCCGCCTCTATCTGTTCCTTTCCGGCCATCCGAAGACGGCCGCCATCTTGGTAATATCACCCCCTTTCACGCGATACACACGCACACACACACACACACGCGTGCATAATCTGCCCTTTTCCACTCGAAATATACGATCCTTAGCGCTCTTACTAAGCACTTACTAAAGCAGTCAAAGGCCTGTAAAGAAAATTGGATGGCGCCGTCACATTGGGTCGGGGAGGGGAGGAAGCTGCCGTATTTCCCTCCAAAAAAAGACTTTTACCTATAACCCTGGAGGAAATTTGGGTTGATATGGAAAATTTGCATTTGACGAAAAGATGGTTATCGATTCGTGACATTGCTTTCCATCCTCGCGCGCTGAATGTGAGACGACTACGTTTATCGGTAGGTATATCTAAAAATCACTGCTATGAATGCAAAAATTGGAGACATGAGCATTTCACTGGAGATCTGCCAACTATGCTCAATTTCCAGGGGCAGGCACAAGATTTCTTGTTAAAGTTCTAGAGAATCTCCCGTATCTCCTTCCAACTCTATTTCCATAACAACTTTATAACCAATAATATGGGATGTTCAATCTCCAATCAACGGTTTTACTTAGTACAATTCGATAACTTTATATATGTTGCCACCGACTACAATTATCAGTGGGTAATTAAGAAGGACAAGCTAACTGTAATTGTTAAAATAAAGTCGAACTCCACCATACTTTACTCTGATGTAATTGACCATTTGTTTATATGTAATGAATTTTTTGCATAGTCCCAAATATCAGAGTATGGAAATCAGTGTAAAAATGTTCAGTTCTAATTCACTAAGTTAATATTGAGTTTAGGATATAATCGACCACATTTTTTAACAATTTACTTTGTACTTTATACTGCTAATAAATTTTTAGTACTATCCTACTTTTTTCATATTGTAATAAAAATAAAATAATAAAAATAAAATCAATAATAATAATAATAATAATAACAATAAAATAAATAAATAAAATAAAATATTGTAACGAAAAAACGAAAATAGAGTTCCTTCAAAAATGATTTAGCCAAATAATCTTATTAAACTTTACTATACACATTCGATATTGAAACAAATATTTAAAATTTAAAAAAAATTGTTTAGATATATTTACGAAAATTTCCAAAAAACGACAAGACTAGAGTTCTCTTCAGAGACGATTTAGCCCAAAATGTTATTAAAGTTTAATGTACATTTTGGATAATAAAATAAACACTCAAAGTTCAGAAAAAAAATATTGCAGTAGATTTTCAGAAAATCTTCAAATACCTAAAAATGACGTGTCCTTTAAGTAAAATGTCCTTTAGAGAATATTTAGTAAAAAAATGTTACTAAACTTTATAATAAATATTCGAAAGTGAAATAGATATTAAAAATCTGAGAAAAAAATCTTGGAGCAAATCTTGGGTAAATTTGTGAAAACCGAAAAATGATATAAGTAAACTACTTCTTCATCCCGGCCGATTTTAATGAAAAGTTTATTGGGTGGTCCAGACGTATCACAAACTCTAAATTTAAATATATGGACTTACATATACAGATACCTACAAAGACATTTTTTCAAAACCATTTTTTTTGGGCTCAGGGCACCTTAATGCATCTAGAAATGTTGATAACTCAAATTCGAAAAATCGACCCAATTACAATACTTCCAATTTGCATTTATTTTTTTTTCTCTCATGAGAGTAATTCTATAAAGGCAAAAGACCGAGATTTCTCAATCAGGAAATATTAAAATATAATTTATATAAGTACACTTACGGTTTTTTTCAAAAAAGAGCACACACTGAATTTTCAAAATTTGTCTCGTAGAAAAATTAATGATTTCTTCGCTCCAACAGTAAACGAATTTCATGACAAATGACTTTCAGAGATACCAATTATTAAAATTTAAAAAAAAAATATGTTTTACTAGAAAACTAGGTTGCAACGCGAGTTGAACATTTTTTTTTTTTTTTTTTCGTTTCAACAGTAACAACTTGTTTCCGTTCAACGACTTCGTTAAACTGTGTCTTAGGTTGTTCTTCAGGAAAGAATCAACAATTTCAATAGTCTTCAAAATTTATTTAACAACACTAACCTTAAAAGATGAATGCGATTGATGTCCAAAATTTCGACGGTACCTGAAAAAAAAGAATATTTAAAATATTACTGACATTGGATTACAATAAAATAGAAAAAAAATAGGTCCTTTCGAAATAATTTCAAAATACTAGTACTTTAGATAGTGGTTATGATATGAATAGTTTTACGTTAAATAAAAAGTTAATTTCGAAATCAACTAGTCATCAGAAAACAAATCATCAAGACATCAAAACAGTTGACCCAATAAATCCGCAATGGCGAAATAATAAGCGAATACTCAATGAGCAATGAATTAAATAAATTGATACATGAGTTATGAGTTTCCATAACCTCATCTCGCAAGGTTAGTGTTCGAATACGTCGAAAAGCCCATATAAAGAGAAACGCCAAAGCAGTTTTTGAAAGTATTGAAATTTCATTGGATAAAATACCAATACCTTCATCTGGTATTAGAAATTAAAGATACCTGTACAATATATATAAAATTAAGACACATGAATATGCACAATTTTAATCAAATAAATCAGATTAACAAAAATTAACATGAAATATAAAATTTAGAGAAAACCAACTTAAAATTTTTTGTAAAACGGTAAATGAATTTTGTACCGTCTCAATTCTCATAGCTTTATCCATTTTTCGTTTTAGAACGTTGTACATACAACATGCCATTTAATTGGCATTAAAAAATCCAAGGTACGTACTTATAAAAATATGAGAAAAATTTCTGCGAGTGATCCAAAAAAAGCACAATATGGAAGCTAGACACTTTTGAAGGATCTACATAACATTTTTTAAGTAGAAAATTAAAAAAAGTAATGTAAAAAAATTTACTCTTATATCACCTGATGGAATTAAAAAGTTATTACGTGAATTAGTTAAAGCAGCTTTTGTAAGTAATGAAAGTTGCGTTTGCTGTGTTTTCTGTATGATTAATTTCTTGTCCTCTGTGACATTTCAAAAACTTTGCATAACTTTTATCACAAATTGTGTTTGGTGGTTTTCGAGAATAAAAATTAAATAATTTTTTTACCAATGCATTTGCAACCACTAATAGATTTACATTTTTTGATAGCTGCCACATTTATGGTAGACTGGAATATTATTTTATCGGGCCCTTACCTAAATAGTCTAATTTAAGGATTTACTTGTTAATAGTCGAAATTAAGATGAACATTAAAAGCTTTGAATTCAGGAATTTATTTATTTATAATTTATGTATTCATGAAAAAGCTAACGATAATTGACTCTTGACTCAATTATTGTACTCTCAACAGTAATCCGGAAATATGGGGTGTTTCCTGATGCACGGGATCTTGAACATTTACAAGCTTGTAATTTTATTTCCGAAGTAATCCAATATTCACGAAATATCTTTCATACTTTGGAGTGAAGTAACAACCGTTGGCGGAAATGACTCGTATAAAATTCGTTGCTGGAGATTACCAATACCAATGGAGTACAGTATAAGGGGGTGAAATGTATTTAACACTACCTACATTTTAGACTCCAATATAGTTCGAAACATACTATAACTTTCGTTCAGTTATTAACATTTTTTGGAAATAGCAACTATGGCTGTTTTGTTGGTCTGTATGTCCTTTATTGGCTGGTATAGCAGAAGGAGTGTAGAAAGTTATGCTTCCGGAGTTACAACATATCTAGTAACTCCATTACACCTAAACCTTGTTGTAAAATTTCGCAATAGCGCAGTTATTGACATTTTTTGAAAATTCTTGCTATAGCCCTTTTGATTGCTATTATGTCCTCTATCTTTTCTTATAGGAAAAAAGGTATAGAAAGTGTATCTCCATTACACGTGAACATGGTTCTAAAATCTTGAAATATCTGTTATTGACATTTTTGTAAATTCTCACTGTGACCACTTTGCAGGTCTTTTTCTCCTATATCGTTCGTTATAAGAATAAGGATGTAGAAAGTTAGTCTTTTGGAATAATTCAATATTCACGAAATATCTTTCATAGTTTGGAGTGAAGTTAACAACCGTTGGCAGAAATGACTCTCGTACAAAATTCGTCGCTGGGGATTACCACTACCAATGGGTTACAGAAGGGGGTGACATGTATTTAACAGTGCCTACAGCTTAGACTTCAAGATGGTTCGGAAAATACTATAACTTTCGTTAAGGTATTGAAATTTTTTGGCAATTGTAACTATGGCTACTTTGTTGGTCTGTATGTCCTTATATATATGTCCTTATAGTATATATATATCCTTATATATATGTCCTTATAGTATAGCAAAAGGAGTATAGAAAGTTATGCTTCCGGATTCACAGCATATCTAGTAACTTTATTACAACTGAACTTGGTTGTAAAATTTCGCAATAACTCAGTTATTGACATTTTTTGAAAACTCTTGCTATAGCCCTTTTGTATACTATTATGTCCTCTATCTTTTCTTATAGGAACAAAGGTGTAGAAAGTGTATCTCATTACACGTGAACATGGTTCCAAAATCTCGAAATATCTGTTATTGACATTTTTTGGAAACTATCACTGTGGCCACTTTGTAGGTCTTTTCGTCCTCCATCGTTCGTTATGAGAATAAGGATGTAGAAAGTTAGTCTTTCGGAGTAATCCAATATTCACGAAATATCTTTCATAGTTTGGAGTGACGTTAACAACCATTGGCGAAAATGACTCGTACAAAATTCGTCGCTGGAGACGAACCTTCTTTGCTAACTTCACACACATCATTTTCTCAAGATCAACACTCGCCCTGTATCATTAAAATCGTACACTACGAAAACGTGCACTAGCGAACCCGTACCGATGAGCACACTTGAAAAATCCCTTTAGCTTTGCTCGTTACGTAATTCCAGTAATGCAAAGGCTAAAAACTGTAAATACAGCGAGCGGCATTGCCGAGAGGCCATCAGGACTAACGTCTGCCTCTCTGCCTATCTCTTTGCCTAGGATTCCTTTTCAGCAAACACACTCACCGGCGCGTTTTCATAACCCACCAGACCGTGTATGAAATGCGATAGGCCACTGTAATCCAGTAAGTTTGTTTAGAAGCATAACAAGTTGTCTTGTCACCGATTGAAAAAAGAGTGAGAGAGGGAGATTAGGCAGAGAGAGCGAGAGAGTCGAGTTGAAAAGCTTAATTTGGAATTCCGCGTGGGGTGAACCCGAATCGAAACAAAACAATCCCACCGCCATCGATGACTCGCCCGGACTACTCCACTACTGCCACGGCCCGTCCTACCCCTTTAAGTCCTCCTCGAGACAACGACGTATTGAATTACAAAATCGGTCGCCTGTGTTCCATTCGACATATTTTTTCTTTATTGTGACGCCACGTAACGCTCGACAGATAATGGAGAGGTACCATCATACATACTAAACCGCAGAACAATGCCGAATGAATCACCTTCGAAATTTTATGAACGACGATTCGATTTCAATGGCGATATATGGTAAATAATCCGAACAAAAATTTAATTATTCCGAGAACACCATTGTAGGTATGACTTACTTCTCATACCCGTATAGAGACATTACTTCGAATTCGCCTCTATCTCGATTATCCCATCAAATTCTTAATTGGATGGAAATCTAGATAAGATGGAGATAAATTATCAAAGATATATTTATGTATGTATATCACCCAGATAAACGGTTTCTAAACAGACCTTTCCAGAGGGTAACTCGTATCAAGTGTACCACTTGGTAGTCTGGAAATACTGTTTACATTTTAGAAGATGCCGGTATATAATCAGCCGTAATCATTACAAATTATTAAATTTCGTTTTATTATAATCACATTACCAGTGCGACCTCGATCATCCGGCCCTTCATTAAATCGGAGTCTTCATTAATTCGGCTATTTTAATTGCATCGTGTAATCTACAGTCCAGATCTAATAGTATTCTGCAATCAAGCCATGCGTTTTGCGACTACTGCATTGAAGCTATAAACATATTGTTTGTTAAAGATTATACAATTCAATAGGTAGTCGATACATTACGACCTCGATCATCAGTACCTTAATTAAATCGGATTTTTCAGTAATCTGGCCATATATTTTAATAGCATCGTGTACTCTATAAACCCGATCCAATAGTACTCTGGTATCAAAATCTGCGTTTACGTCTACTTCATTCTGAGTGTATACATACAATTTGTTACTCATCATACAATTTCATAGATAATAGATTTAATAGATAATAGAATAGATAGTAATTTCTTCATCAATCATCAATACTTTAATTAAATCAGGATCTTCAATAATCTGGCCATACATTTTAATTGCATCGTGTACTCTATAAACTCGATACAATAATACTCTGGTATCAAAATCTGCGTTTACGTCTACTTCATTCTGACTCTATACATAGAGTTTGTTACACATTGTACTATTTAGTAGATAGTCAATACGTTCCTTCCTCAATCGTCAGTGCCTTAATTAAACCAGATTCTTCATTGATCCGGCCATACACTTTAATTACATTGTGAACTCTATAAACCAGATCCAATAGCACTCTGGAATCAAAATCTGTGTTAATGTCTTCTTCATTCTGAATGTATACTTATAGTTTGTTACACATTACACAATTTACTAGATAGTCGTTACGTTACCTTGTTCAATCATCAGTATCTTAATTAAACCAAATTCTTCATTAATCCGGCCATACATTTAAATTACATCGTGTACTCTATAAACCAAATCCAATAGTACTCTGGAATCAAAATCTGCGATTATGTCTACTTCATTCAGACTGTATACATATAGTTTGTTACACATTATACAATTTGATAGTCGACACTTTCCTTCCTCAATCATCTGTACCCTAATTAAACCAGATTCTTCATTAATTTGGCCATACATTGTAATTACTTCGAGTACTCTATAATTCAGATCTAATAGTACTCCGGAATTAAGATCTGCGTTTACGTCTACTTTATTCATACTATGTACATATTGTTTGTATACATTATTTAAGACTAGAATTCAGTATTCAAAACCATACTAAAAGGTCGTAAATGTTGTGAAAAATGGAAAAAAATAAAGTGGTTGATTAGCGATTAGGAGATGGTTTCGAAATGTTTTCTGGGATATTGGACTGACTGTACGGTAAGTTTTACATGATGACATACAGTTTTACTGGATGTTCTGAATGATTTAGTTAAATGGCGTATTACTGATGACTGATGACATAGAAATTAATTTGTAGGAACTAATACCTGAGTACTACGACATAATTTTCGAAATCAATGCTAATGCTTAGTTGCATTCATTTTAAGTTTTGAATTTGGGATTCTATTGAATAAATTGCACTAGTTCCAATTTAAGCATACCTGTAAAAATCCAAAAAAAAATTTTAACATACGTGCTTTACCACATGGGGGTGTTAAGTTGTTTTCTAATCTTCTTTTAAAATTGTATTTTCTTATATTACTTGTTAGGTATCATAAGTTCTACTACTTCAAATTTTAACTGTATTTATACATGGAACTTATGCTAAAAGTTATAACAAGCTTCAAAGTTGTTTAGAAATATAAAAAAATTTAAAAAATCCAAGGAGTTTAAAAATTTATTTAAAAAATACTTCAAAATTTAAGGTAAACTAAATTGTAAAATTTTTATATAACACTTAATTATTTAAAAAACTTAATCAAAAACGTTTTTAAAATTGTATGTCAGAAAGCCTGTTTAGACGTGGCGCTGTTAATTCGGCAGTGTTGTAATGACTAAGTTAAACATTTGTACTATCGTTCCTTACAAAACCCATTTATATGACAGAACTTAGACTGAACTTTGTCGAAGTGTTCATGTATATGACCAAATTTATGTAGAGAAATTAATATTATGAATTCTTATTATATAGTTATTTAAATTATAAATTGATAATATCAATATATTGGAGTTTGATGAGAGAAGCAACTGTAATCGCTGCGAAGATTTGAAATTCAAAATAATAGTATGCAAAAGCTATCAGTTAAATCAACTCAATAAGATTTCCATGAGACATCAAAGAAAGTCTAAAATGGGTGAAAATGTACCTCTTCCTTTTCTTAATGAGAAGAGTAAAATGCTTTTGTCTTGTTTCTGGAAATAACTCTACGTCACCTTTATATTTACTTCACTATTTATAAAACACTCTTGTAACGTATGGTAATAGGTAATGATCTGCTTCGAAATCACACGCTATTTGAATTTTCTCGAAATAGGCTCTAAAATGCATACAATATAAATCTAACTGGTAGGTACATCATGGTAATTCCTTGTCCCATTCTTATATAATGGGTAGGTTAAATTATTCTAGAATTATGTTCCTTTTAAAGACGATGTGCACCGTTCTTTCGCTATCATCTGTTAACCTTGGAACTTGGAACTAACCCAAAACCGTTTCCAAACGGAAAAATAGGAAAAAATTCTCGTTTATTTTAAAAGGTCCTTTTTTTGCTTATATTTCGATAATCGTTGGTTGTAGAGAAACAACAATTCCTATCGAAATTAAGGCTAATGAAATTTCCTACAAAATTGTCTCTATTTAGTTTTCTCTATTCCTAATAGTTTTATGGATATCCGTCCGAAAAAAACGAAATGTTTTGAAGAAAATTCACCTCACGCTTTTCGAGAAACTTTTGTTTTGCTGTAAAAGTTCTCAAAAAAAAGTTTCACAGCATCAAATCTCCTGTTTAATGATATATAAGTTATATCACTATACCGGGTATAGTAATTAAAGAATAAATTTTTAAGCATGCAACAGAAGGATGTCCTAGAGAATTATACCGAGGTGAAGCTGAAGACTTCCTGTTCACGACTCCTAAGTCAATTGAATATGTAAACAGATTAGATAATTGTTTGTGGAATTTTAAATTTCTGTTTGTCTTTTGTTTAATGTTTCTTCAACTGATTAAAAGTGTCTGTCATAAATAAGATAAATCAATAAGTGTTTATGTTATAAACTGTTCGTGTGTGCATCTCAAGACTTCTCAGTACATACTTACAATTAGCTTTTGGGCAGATGTACTGAAACTCACTATCCTGTTCTAATTCAATACAACTTACTTTTTTATAGCGTTGGTCTAAGTACCGCTCTCCTATTGACATTTTGGGTCATCTTGTGCAAATTTAGCGTCCAGAGTTTGAGTTACACAAGTTACTACAAATGCTGCCTTGTAAATCTCATTTACAATGTTTTAATATGTTCTACCTTTGGTTCTACTTAAACGATTACACCCTTCCCATATGTAATATTCGCTTAATGAGAAACTCCAAGTATCAGAACAGGTAGTAGTTATGAAATGGCAGTGACAATTAAGAATATGACGTAATTTAATTGTAAAAGTTGTTCACCACAGTGTATTATAGTAACATTATTACTTAGTTAGAATTTCTTGTGAACATGCCTGTATTCAAAAATAGACAAACCCACTAGACTAGATGATAGTGATTACTTTTATTTTAGTTGCAAAAAATTGTAATTGTTAATTAGTATTAGCTCTTGCTATTGTTTGGATTTTAAGCTCATATTAAAGCTGACTTGAAGTATCGGTTTGCTAACGACAACAATTGGAAGGTGTTATAATATTAAATTCCTTATCGGTAGGCCGTAATATGTGGAAATCTGTCAGCAACTCGGCGAGCGCATACATTATTAAACATAATATTTGGTTATTGTTCGTCGGATTACTTGGCTTTATCAGTACATTACAACGAGGACCATACATAATTCAAACTACAAACATATTGGTCGGCTTCTATGTTTATTTACAAAATTTCCTGCCTGATTATTGTTTAACTGACTATCGATAATTAACTCTGCGTGCATTACAATACATTACATCAATTTCACTCATATAAAGCTAACTGCTTTGGGAAATATGAACCTTTTCTATTTACAGAGAATGTATGTCAAATTTTTAAAGACATTATAGCTAACAAACAGTTGTTTTTGTTTTGATGAACGAACGTTTCAAAATGTGATCTTCTTCCAAACGAATTGATATTGTTTTTATGAGAAAAAAATACAGTTCATTTCTTCATTTTCCCCATCACGTCCAACTAACATTCTGAGGTTTATTTAATTAATTTACTCGACAGTAAATCTTGGCGTATTTAGTTCTATTCCCGAATACAAAAACAAACTGTCTGCTTCTAAAAGTAAAGCAAACCTTCCCTCTCGTCTAATAACATCGGCCATTAAGCCGTGGCACATCCTCAAAAACGTTCTTCAGCCGTCGCGGTGAACGCATCGTTTTGTTTTTCTTTATAATTGGGTGCTTTCAAAGCGTAAGGGCGAATGTTATTCTAGGTGCGAGCTGCGCGACCTTAACATGAAGGATGTCTTTTATGACCGACAGACATGTGACATAATAGAGCTGGCATTTAAATTAGGGAGTTAAACATTTTATCATGTCTGCATCCAGACATGATGATGACATCCAAATGTTACCGAACCGTAAAAAAGACCGTTTCAGTTTTTGATGGATGTGCTAGGTATAAGTACATCGCCGACGAGGAATGGCGACATTACACCGCAGTTCGCATGTATCAGCGTTTCACTCTCACGTCCGATCAATTAGTGTTAAGTAACCACGTAGGCACGTAGGTACTTCGAGCGTCTACGGACACCTAAGCAATTCGTATAACGGTCACCTACGGTCACCTCTGTTTAAACTTTGAATTTGCTTCAGTTCACAACTATAGCAAAAATCGTGTTGCACTTAGTTTAGTTAATACATCTTATTGGTCCTCCTTGCAATTTTAAAGTTTATAATTAAACTAATTTTGTTATTTTGTTGTTGCGTGCATGGCACCTTCATTTCATACCACTTACAACGACGATTTCTTACTGTTGCATGGATAAAGTGACACTTTCCCATCTAAAATCCATCCAGAGAAGCAGTTTTGTCGTTTTCGTATAAGTTAAATTAAACTGAGGTGTGAGGTGTAATTATTTAGACACTACCAAGTTTTTTCCGTATAGGTACAAATTGTTATGTTTTGATTTCATTGGTACGCAACAATTGGGTTAGTGGATAGACACCAATTGTCAATATTAATAAATTTGTTAGCTCATTCCACTTTTGAACGTTTTAGCTGTTATGGTGTTTAAGTATTAATCAGTACAAACGTAACAATTCGCTCACAGTTGTTGTGAATATATTTCAATCCATATCTCCTTAATTTTGGTGATTCAATACAATAATTCCGATGGATGTGATGCTTATAAAATGAACCTGAATCAAACTGTTAGCTCATTTCAATTCCACTGATCTAAAAATACCGTGTACAGAATACATTCCAATAAAATTATTGTGGTTTTTTATGTATCAACTAATACAACCGCAACAAGCATATCAATTTGGTTACAGTAGAGTCACCATTATCTAGAATCTGTTTTCACATTAAGCTCCAACAACATCTCATCTTTACCATTTTGAAAATCCATTAGTTAATCGCAAGCATTCAGCTTAGTGAATTAAATTCTTTTGCGTAATTTGCAAAAATATCATCTGGACTATAGTACGAATCGTATATACAGGGTGTTAGGGGTTTGACTGCCTTTATTTTAATAGGTGATAGTATTCATCAAAACCAACAAAAACACCTTATATAACGGGGGTCCTAAAACCGACTCTTTTCGAGAAAAGTCGAGTTATTTTATCAAGACATTTAACCACAACTTGGCAACACCGACAAGAAAAGATACGTATAACATGTAAACAGCTGTGCGGGGTCAATGTTTCGCGACGCGTGCGATAAATTCGCGGTGTTGCCACACCACATCATAGCCACTTTATCGAGTTGTATTGATTGTAAATACTATTTTATTCTTTAAAGAAAAAATTGTTTTGCTAGAAATTAAACATAAATACATTAAAACAATACATCTTATGGTCATTTCATGTACAAAATTATGTTAGATTCTTTAATGAAAGCGAATTTTTACACCTTAAATTTAGATGTTTGCTAATTTTTTTCTCGAAAACGTTTGGTTTTTGGACCCCTGGTATATAAGGTTTTTTTGTTTATTTTGGTGAATACTATCGCCTGTTAAAATAAAGGCAGTCAAACCCCTAACACCCTGTATATTACCATGGCTTCAGTTTGAAAAGCAACCCTGTAACATATTTTTGCCGCTCGTATTAAAATCAATTACCTGAAACGCAGAATTACACAAATGTTTAATTTCCCATCCTATTATAATATACACGTGGCGAGTCATTCGGTACGTATTTGAAAAGAGTTAAAATTAATATATTACACTAGTAAACATATAACCTCTTACTTTTTTTCCGCACTTCTGAACCATCTGGAAGCGCTATCTATAACAGTATCAAGTTTCCAGTTTCTAGCTTTTTACTAACTAATGAATACATTTCACACCATTTTGCTCCCCTCCGGGGTGTGTAATTCTGGGTCTTTAATTTTTTTCACTTAGAACCACTTGGGGGCTTCACCTACAACCATGCGAGTCTAAACTTTTTAAGTTTCGCAGGCAGTGAAAACCACAGAATTATATTTCAATACCTATTTTTCACCCCGTCAGATTGGCAAATTCGAGTTGTATTACTTTTTTAATTGCCTGTGAAAATCATCCAATATATAACCCTACAAAATTTCTCGTTTCTAGTTCTTAGTTAGTATCGCATTAATTTAACCCCATTTTCCACCCCCTCGTTGAATGAAATTTGGGGTTTTTTAATTCTTTGGTGACATTCTGAAATCAAAGCTGTAACAGTGTAGAATTTAAAGTTTCTAACTTCTCGAGCAGTACGTACCCCAAAAATAATTCTCACCCCTATTTTTCACCCCTCGAATGTTGGGATTACCGGGTATGGCGGTAGCCCAAGCTTGGTTCAACCGTACCAAGTCTCCAATTATAACCATATCATAAGTATTACATGCATTTCACCCCTATTTTTCATCAGTTGTAGTATTTTCCTGAAACATCTTGAAGCCAGAGCTATAGGCGATCCAAGTTCAAACTTTTTAAGTATTGCGACACTGTTTAATAAATTTCATCACCTTTTCTGCCCTCGTGGTATTAAAATTTGGGGGTTTCAGTACAAAAGAGGCACTATCGCTAAACACAAATTGTCACACAAATTTTCGCCCTATCGTTATTTATATACTCGTTCATTATGATAAACTGTTATTTTTGTAAAATAGATACGATTTCGGCGAAAACAACTAGAATAATATCTTCAGCAGTAAGCGTCTACATCTCATTTTAATGTATAGTTTCATATATGTACATATATTGCTCTGTCTCGAGAGAAGGTATAAACCACCTTATAGTAACAAGGTATATTTTCAGGGTTTCTCAAATCTCCATGGTGATTTGTGTAAGATTGAGTTATACTTGTGCCTAATTTCGGGTTCCTAGTTATCCTCAAACTTATATACGATCGTTTCTACAGAGTCGCGGGATGGGATAAACGTAAGAGCGAGAGAGAGGCCATATATTTCTCGTTGGCTAAACAGCGAAAGAACTTTTGCGATGTTGCTAGCTCGCGAAACATCACATTCATCCGCTCCGCACACATCCGAAAGTGTAAAGCGATACGCGACCGCGATACGCGTTGACTTGGACTGCCTGCTCGGCCGGCAACGTTGCAAAACATCCATCTCTGTCATACTAACGAACTACTGTTAGTTTCTCGTTTAGTCTTGTTGATTTCCCACCATGCGTTTCTATAGAAAAGTCCGTATATTTCTAAGTTTAACACACATTCTTTTTGCTTCGTATTCTATTAGACTTGACTCACATGACCATAAGGCTGTAGCACTTTGTGCATGCTGTTTGGAATTGTAATGGTAATCTCTTTTCAATGGATGATATTCACAACTAAATATGAATTTGGGGGCAATCATAACTTGCTTGACGGGTCTACTGGAAAGGGGGTTTCTTCTATGGAAATCTGTAACTTCAGACCAAAAATCCACTTCTCTTGAGACTGACATCACACAACAACGAGTTGTAGTGTGGGGTACCTCTTTAGTAGGAGTTTTGTTACTGCTACTCAGTGACTCATTTTGTTGGCAATTTTTCCCGGATATTAATATATCGGAATTACCCTAAGATAAAACATGGTCCGACAATGTACTCCACAACACATTACTGCCTTGAACGGTGATGCCATATTCCTTGTATGTGTGTATTAATTTCAACGGGAGGAAAAGAGAGATATAATAACGTTTGACGTTTTAACGTCTTTAACGTTTTAACACAGTAGTAATACCGTCAGTATAATGAGAAGTGGATTTTGGGTATAGTAGGTTCGGTACTACATACGAAATCCAAAGATTTACAATTGAATATTCAATAAGTCGATTGATACATAACTATTAGGGACACTTATGGACCACCAACTGAGTCCTCGGTTAATACCACCACGGAAACCCGATTTTATAGTTCCGTATAAGCGGGTTTTCACAGAGTTATCATTACCACCAAGTCAACCATACGTTCTTTGCCTGTGCCATAAAAGAAACCAATTTTATCAAATTTTTACAACTCTTTTATGTCGTCCCTTAACGGTTTATGTGCTCAAATAGCAAAACAAGGACTAATAAAATGCGAGTATTTTATAAACTAACAATAATTTTCAGTCGGTTAAATAGGCAGCGCAAACGCGAGATAAGCGTGGAGGTAAAACGGACCGTTAACAAATTTTTACGGCTAGAACAGCTAAAGATAAAAATACGGGAAGTGTGCAACTGACGCGTTTATTTCCTAAAAGCAGATGTATCTCCTGACATACGTACATGTCCTATCACGTTTTAGATATTACGAAAAATCAGGTGATGTGGTAGAAGCAATTTCGTAATTACGTATTATTGTTACAATACTTTAACCTTAAATAACAACAACCAGTCGCTAATACTTCGTTGGTTTTACCCCTCACACATCTTGTGACATGTTCAACCCCATTTTAAATCACATTTCAGCAACCTCTTTCAATTTTTCCCCGGTATAGTATCATATAAAACAGCCTGTATTTCATACCATGCTACCCTTTTCAATCTTTTGTAAAAAAAGGACATAGTCCCATTTAGGTACTGAGAGGGGTTATTATTACCTGTATGAGAGCAGGTAATGTTCAGACTCAGTAGTTTAGTTTAGTAGAAAATGTCCATGTATTATATACCTATTAGGAGGTAGTTTTAGAACACAGACCATTAATATCACTAAATTTGGCGTTCTCATAAGAAAGTATTATTACTTTTCATGTTTATGATCATCATCATATGGCGTCATGTTAACATGAAAATTTGAATCAGTTTTTCTTCAAATTGTTTTATTGAAACGTATTTTAAGTTTACAAAATCATGTTCTAAAAGGATGTTATTGAACTGAATTTTATTAAAGTAGTGTTTTATATCTTTTTATCTTTTCCTATTTGAAAATGATTTCACAGACTATACGAATAGAGTTATTTAGGGTCACTTTCTTCAGTATTTTAATGTAAATTGGGACTTTTGTTAAAAAATGTGCTTAAAAGAAAGCACCTGATTTTTCTTTCTAGTAACAGAGCTATTACAACACTAAAAATTAATATGGTTGTAGGTTGTAGTCAATCATTCGGGATTAAAAATTAGTCTTTATTTCTGCGAAAGATGTCGATAAAATATGTTTTTACCCTTGGGTCAACAATGAAGGTATGAAATCCGCAATAACAGAGCTTGACCATTTTCACTGGTCCAAGAAATTAACTTATCTTGTTATTTTTGTCGAAGGAAGAAGGTAATAAATATTGAAAGCTTTCCTATCTTTAGCTGATCAATAGATCGTGCATATAGAGTGGCTGTTTTTATAACGGTAATATATAAGTGTTTAAAAACAAATTCTTTAGAATGGGTATCTCTTTTGAATGTAATAATGCACTAGGGTAATAAAATCTAACGTTTTAGATACCCAGCGACCAGAAAAGCCTTCAAGTCCTATACTGGCATTTCATCGTGTCGTTACATCCCTGAAAAATAATTCATTCTAAAGGCAAAATAATGTTTGTAATATCAAAAGGATCTATGTTTGGCTGATTACATCAAGCACCATCTATCCAACTTAAATGGAACTATTTCCCCTACAATTTAGGGAGTTGTGAAGATCTAAAAGAAAAATATTGTAATATCATTGAATTACTGTAATTACTACATTACATTAATTTCTATTCTTCTGCAGTTCTATTTCACTGAAAGCTACTCAGCATAATGTGATGCGATGAGTCAAGTGTGCAGTATTTAGTTTGTCAGAAAATGATTTGTTTCATCAGTTGCCATTTAACTTATGACGTTACTCCTAATCACTCGTAAAAAGAAGCTTCGATCTTCAGATTAGTTAACTAGCTCGTCTAGTTATTACATCGCATTCACCTCTATCCCTCTATAGTTCCTACTGTAGTAGAAGCAAGAAGGTAACCAGCCCAGTTCCTTCCTCATTGCAATGTGACAATGGTTCCGTGGTATTTGATCAGTTGCAATTTAACTTGTACCATTAGTTAGTCGGTAATTACTTGGTTGGTAAGAGTTAGTCGAGTTAATAAATGAAGCTAAGCTAGTCGATCTTAAAATTTATTAGCTATTCAGTGCAGTTATTGCATTACTTATATTACATTAAATTTGTTACTAATTGGGATGAGTCAAGGAAACGGTTTGTTAGTGATTGGGATGTTTCATTACTTAAAATTGAGCTTGTAACGTTAATTGGTCAGTAAATAACTTGTAAGTACAAGCTCGACTGTAATAAGTGAAGCTAAACTAGTCTATCCTCATGTTGGTAAGTTCTTAGTTATTCTAGTTATTACAACACATATAGTTTCTACGATAGCTTCCCAACTCTATTAGTAATTGCAGTGAACCACTGAAATTGTTCGTTAGTGCTGTGATCATTAATTATTTTCAATTTTAGTTTGTGACGTAAGTTATTAACTGGTTTCTAATCAGAAGGACGTTATTCTACCTTAAAAGAGTAAAATTATATATTTGAGTAATAATATGAGTCAAGACAAAATAATGGTACTGTGCAAGGTTGGGACTAACTAGTTAAAAAGTTAAGTTGATTGTAGAATTCTTTTATTCCTAATTTCCACCTGTCCTTTATATTATCTCTTGCCTGTTTTTATATTTAGTAAAATAAATACTATAAACACTAATAAATACAATAAAATTAGGTTCAGTGAGGTCAAAAAGTTATTTGTCTAGTAATTGTATATTGTTTTTTTTTAAGTAACTTTTTAACTTTAAACTTTATAAAAGTTAATCGAACTTAACTTTTAATTTCGCGATTATTAAAAGGTAACTTTTTAACTTAACTTAAGTTGGTTTGGTTATCGCTTATCTTGTAACTTAACTTTTTGTAAAATCGAAAAGTTACCCAACAATGGTACTGTGTATGATTTAAATTGAAAAGGGCAACTTCATTTACGTGAGAAAGTAAGGTTATGTTACGTATTTTTCCAATAGTGGACAAACGTTTCTTTTCTAAAATAGTGAGACCACCATTAATTTCTTAATAGATGCTATTTTAAATAAAGAATAAATACCTATTGAAAGGAATTAATAGTTGAATTAACGTCAAAAAGTAGTAGTTTAATACCCTTAATGACTTAGGTGGAACGGCACCATTATTTTCATAAAACAAAATGAACAGATTCAAATGCTTTTCTTCTTCTTCAAAAAATATAAACTGAGAAGGAGAAAGAGGAGCAAATTCAGTTTTATTAATAAGAGGCATATGTTCCTAATTTACATCGTATTTATATTGAACATAATTTCTATTCATTTTCCGGATTGTCCAATTGCGACAACCTTATCAAATTCATTTTAATTTATAGAACATATATCACCACTAAATATTTACTCACAGTTGCATTTCAATGTTTGTATTATATTAAATATATCAATAAATGCAGAAAGCAACAATTAGACAAATGAAAAAGTTACTAATGTTCGTAATGGTCTAACACGTGAACTGGTGCGCATGCCTAATTGACTCTACCAATCGCACCATCTTATATATCGCATAAACTGCTTAAGTTACCACAAGTTAAATTCGAATTACATCGTAATGATTGAAGTTAAAAAACACTGTGAAGAATTGAATTTGGTTATTTGACTATTGTTTGTTGTTTTAAGGTAAAAGATTTGCTCATATCAATAATATTCTTAGGACAAAAAGGAAACAGGTAATTACCGGGGGAAGTACGTGACGGAAAGTAATGACATTATGTGACCGATTGGGCTGCGCCTATTTCACAATCCCACCTCAGTAATAACTACATAATTTATTTAGACTGCAGCACTTATATAAATATCTTCCAGGTCGCGGTATTCAGCGAATTTAACGGTGGTAGGCTGGCGTTTCACTTTTCTCATACTTGTCCTGGCCTTTAGGTCGTTAGAGATAAATTTAGAAATGCCTCCCGCCCATAATGCTAAAAGAGACAATACGCGTATTTTCTGGCGCCACGTTACCCACAATTTCAACGAGAACCACCATAAACCGGTCAATGCACCTGACCGTCTAATCTGGAAGGTTTTTACGGCGTCATCTAATGTCCCAAAATTCTAGTGGTCCATAAAGTAGGTACTTTTTGCGTTTGAAATAATTGTCTTCCTGGATTGCTTTGAGAGAGTACTTCAAAGGTTTTAAAAGAGTCATTCCTCAATAAGATGGAGTACCGAAGGACCATTGCTTTTAGAGGCTTTACAACCTTTAATAAATCTTGACTAGATAGAACCGCCGTCATTTACATAATAATTCTACTTTACGGGCAGTTACAACATTATTTTGTCTACTTCAAGTTTGTTCAATCCAGTGCGGAACGACTACCCAAGTTTGAAATTTTAGATTTACAACAGTGAAAAAGGTGGGTAAAATATTCCTAGAGACCTGATGGCTGGGTTTAGGTGTTTTAATGTTTTTTTTCCTGTAATCTTCAATTAATCGTCCACAAAAAAATTGAAAACTGTAATCTCTTAATTCCTTGAATGACAGTGATTAAAAGCTGGGACCAACTCGACAGTAATAAAACTGACCTACCTGATCTGACGACGAAATTAAATGCGCCATGCGGAAAACTTAGCTTAGAGTTGGGAACTCATCAGTTAATCAGACGGATTAATTGATTTCGTAAACAAGGGTTGGAGACAAGATTAATTGTAAGTTGTAAAGCCATATTATACCTACTTTATGTTCGAACATTGCGCAGTGAAATATAAATATTATTTTATATTTCCTTATTTCGTTTTTGATCAGTTACTTTCTATTAGAGTAGGGGAAATTAAAATGTCGGGAAAATATGTAAAGTTTTTCTACGTTTCAAAAAGTATATCACGCTTAAATTGGATACTAATGTTGATGTAATAATTAATTAAACTGATACCATATAAATAGCTCCAATTAAATTTTGATATATACCTGTATAAAATCAAAGCGTTTCAAAGATTCCCTTTCATAGGCATCTATGTATTAATTGTTGCAAAAGTTGCTCTTATCTTTTGTCTACATCGTGAATTTTCCAGTATTAAGAGTTTATATTTCCTTAACAGTCCCCGTTTGAGAACTAAGAGTTAGAGCCTATACTTCTTTACCCTTTAAATTTAAGAAATTGCACTTTGTAAAGCACCCACCAAATAATCATAGAACTCTGTCAAATTATCATTAATGAGCAAGATTTCCATTATGCTAATGAAACATTCACTCAATTCATGACGTGGAAATGCTAAGTGGAAAACAATTTCCAATATCAAATGCAGTTTTGCTTTGATAAGTCTAAATTTTCAATGACTTTGTAGTAAGTTTGTTTTAAACGAGATAAGCAAGTCCGTCGCTTTGGCACGAAGAGAAAATCTATAGTTAAATCTAATATTAATTGAAACGTGCACGGGTCATCTCGTAAGAATTTATCCCGGTCCGCATTTGACCTTCGCCGAGATCGGTCAACTCGCAAGAGTTGACTTGAAAAATCCCAAAAGTGGGATTATCACATTCCATGCGAGAGGGCAAGAAAAACCCTGCGAAACCCGACCGTTATTAGCAACAAGCAAGTCTTTGCCACGTTGACTTTTAATAAAATCCACAACTATCTCGGTGCTCGTCACCGTATAGTTGGAACGTAACAAACCACCCCCTTATATCATATTCTTAGTTTCAACAAATATCCGAACTACTTCGTTGCAATCATCATCCCCTCGATTATTTCTGAGAATCCTCTTACGAGTTGACTCATCCAAAACTACCCTTTAAAACTACCTGCCGGTTTGCTTACGAGATGACCGATCTTAGGGTGGGGCATTAAAATTCCTTACGAGTAGACCGCCGCCGATTGAAACATTTTGTGATAGGCGTCGGTACTTATACATCTGAAAATAAGCTGCATGGTGAAGGCTGTACATATTGCCAGTTTTTAAATTGCTAACTTGGGATATTTGGTACCTTCCATACAAACTCAATTTAGGAAGTCATAAAACTTACGACACAAATCACAGACAAATCTTCGCAATACCAGGAGCAGTGTTCGACCAGGTGTACATTTCAACTAATCCAACATATCACGATCTCACTCACGTGTTGTGAGATAGCAATTTCTCGACATTGGAATGATTAATTGATGAACTGTGTGTGATAAACTCGAAATGCCTAATCATTTGTTAAGTCTTGTATTAACGTTGGCATGAGTTTAAAAAATTGAAGTCCCATGCATTTAAGCAAATTTTGAAAACCGTCATCAATTATCCGGCTACTTCCTGATATTTTAGTATTACTATTCCACCGTAAATATTCAAAGTTTAAAAAAGCATATCCAGGTGGATTTGGAGAAAGCTTCGAAAAACGACACGTGTAAAGTGTTCCTTCAGTGAAAGTTTAGTCAAAAAGTTTGTAATTTTGTTGCATATATTCGACAGTACATTGTATTCAAAATTTTAAAAACCCTTTTATAGCAAATTTCCAGGGAATATCAAAAAAGTTAAAAAGTGACGAAAGTAAAAGCTACCCCTTTATTTCGGTCGATTTTAATAAAAAGTTTATTGTCGTTGCCCAGAGGAAAGAGATAACTGACCAGATTGAAGCTCATCTTTTCATGAGATTGAACAGAAGATTAGGCACTTGGAAGAACGACTAGAAGAGGTCAATAGTGACGAGTGAAAAAAAGAAATAAATGCGGCCGTTTAACAGAACTCGGTCTCTACCAATCGAGTGACACCCCACACCTGACACCAAACGTAACGTTTATTCTAATTTATTTATACAGTTCTAAACACTACCTAATTTATTTAGTCTATTCCTTAACTAATTATGTAATTTATATTAAGGAATAGACTAAATAAATTAGGTAGTGTTTAGAACTTTATAAATAAATTAGAATAATCGTTACAATACATTACATAAATACACCCTACTTTATTGATACGGATTACTAATTTGTTGCCCTCGCTACAGAGATGATTCTTTAGCTACCAATTTGCCATTATTTCAATTATTTAGATGATTTCGTGTATCTTTTCAAACAATTGGTGCCAAACAAAACCTTACTCAGTGTATAAATATTTGGTGAAGACAGTTTCCTCACTCACCTCCGTAGCACAAAAGTTTCAACATTTTCTCTATGTAATATTCCATCTATTACCAAAGTTGCCCGCCTTTTTCGAAGTGAATTTCGTTGATTTCGTAACTTTTTCAAATTGTGGCAACTTCGCACTGGTCCCTTTTATTAAGTTCATTTCCCACTTTTTACCCCCCAGAAAACTTTCCGATTAGAACGGCGAAAATGAAGACTCGACGGAAAGTAAAACAAAGTCATTTCGTTTTTAAAAATTCCATCTCTGGCAAGGTACTTTATTAAAATATTTCGACGCTTCTCAAGAATTCTATTGTTGTTTTAATTGAGCTCGCACGCAGGGAGCTATTAAATTCCGCGTAATTAAATCGGTGAGTTTGCTAGTTTTTTTCATTTGCATATTTATTTTCTTTTCGAGATATAATACAATTTCCTCTCTAATTGTGAATTCCTGAAACAAGGGCCGGGACGGGATTTCTCCCGCAGGGGAATATAAGTAATTGATAAGACGGCAAAAGTGCAATGTAATTGCATCTTCACGGGCGTCTGGCGGATGAAAAAAGGCCTTCGGAGGTACGGGGACGTGGAGTGATTTCGTATTCATGGACGGGAAAGTGAGGGCTGTAGAATTGCCCTTGCCGATTTTTCGATGGACATCTTTTTAGATTTGATTTTCTCGAGGACTCATCCTACGACATCTTGGAACGACCCTTTAGAAATCACGGATTGAATTTAGAAAATAATCCGATTTATGAGATCAATCATTTACGGAACTATTCATCAAGACTGAGAGGGGATTTGCGAAACCATCAAAGCGGGGTTATGTCCCTTTATTAAAAACAGTTGGTAAATGATCCCAAGGAAACTTTAAACACGTAAAAATCTATAGATTATAAGACCTGTGGAAATGTTTGAAATTTACAAATTATTAAGTAATAGATAGCAAATTACCAAACATTCTTTGTGAATGGTGATTTGTATCGTGAGTAACACTAAATGGAATGCCTGTTTTATTTTGCATAAAATTAGTCTCGGTAATAACTTTTACAGCGTAAAGTTCTACTTACGTGTGTTTCTTAGCAATTACGACTCTTTGGCAAAATGCCAGAAATAGAACCTTTTCAATAACATTATGCAAGTGTGAAGAAGTAACTTTTTAATGGCTTGTACCGTAATATTCAACCGATTTTACTGAACTGTATATACTGTGTCCCAGAAGGGTAATAGGGAAACGCAATAATAGGTGTAATTGTCAAAAAATTAAAAATCGTACATTCATGTTTTGGGGTTCAGCCCTGATTTATATTGGCCACAAATAGAATAAAATTGTTGGTGTTTTAGGGTAATTTTTTTAAATGTATAATAGCAAACTCCCTTTATTTTCAAATACAGGAAAAAATATAAATGTATGTTGTTTGGAATAATGTTCTATGCTAGAATACAGAAAATTAGGAAAGTAATGCCCATCTGATTGTTTTTTTAAGTTGGCGACATTTCGGCATACAAGCAATTTTCTTCATATTTGGGAGAATAAATTTTACGAGAAGCAGGACAGAACACTGAAACACGGATATGCAATTCCAAAACATTTTGACAATTATACCTGTTATTGCGCCCACTTGGAAACGCAGTGTATGTAGAATTCTAGCTATCACTGACAAAACAGTCTTAAATCCATAACCAAAATTTGGAGGCAATGTTCTGAGACGACAAATTTACTTTTACTAATTTTGACTTATGTGGTGACATCTCTCTCAATTAATCAATCAGTCTTTCTTTCTCACAGACAATGCTACATTGTATAGGACGTCAACAAACCCAACCTAAACAAGACAAAAACGCACACAGATACATTAATGCAAAAATATACAATTGAAAGACCTTGCCAACAGATACAGACATTAACGTTTCTGTTTAGATTTTAAATTTTGAAAGCATTACATGGTTCTAATTATAAATTGATTAGAAAAACCAGAATTGTTTCTAAATCGCTCAAACTTTCTTTTTCAAAATTGCCTCTCCGAATTTCTAAACTTTATTTTTCGAATTATGCTCGATTATATGGATTCAACATTTGTGTACTTGTCTAATTACAAGACGAATCTAGTTGGGGTACCTTTAATATCCAATGTCGCACGTTATGTTGTGTTAAAGTACCGGGCCACGAGTCAACTCGTAAGAATTAATCCCCGGTCCGCATTTGACCTTCCCGAGATTGGTCAACTCGTAAGAATATGGTTCTCTAGATCGGTCAACTCGTAACGGTTAGAACTACCTGAAAAATCCCAAAAGGGGGATTATCGTATTCCTTGCGTCTTGCGAGATGGCAAGGAAAACCCTGCGGAACCCGACCCTAGGGTCATAAAACGCATGTGATCATTAACAGCAAGCAAGTCTTTGCCGCGTTGACTTTTAATAAAATCCACAACTATCTCGGTGCGATCCATCGTCACCGTTTAGTTGGAACGTAACAAACCACCCCCTTATATCATATTCTTAGTTTCAACAACTATCCGAACATATTCGTTGCAATCAACATCCCCTCGATTATTTCTGAGAATCCTCTTACGAGTTGATTCATCCAAAACTACCTTTTAAAAATTTACCTGCCGGTTCGCTTACGAGATGACCGATCTTAAGCCGGCTACTCACTACGCGAGATTTGCCAAGTTACTTGACTTGGAATATACTTGGCAAGTACTTGTCCGAGTCCAAGTAAATTGTACACACTACGTGCCTACTTGAAAGTTTCAGTTTATATCGGGAAGGGCAAGTAGATAGACAAGTACTTATTGAAGATGGACCCGAGTTCTGATACATCTTTAGCTGCCATTGTTACATTAAGTTGTGGTTATCTTTTATTCAAAAATAGAAGAAAAAAGCGCAAACCTAGAAGATGGTGGGTATGATCTTTAAATAATAGTAGAGATAGGTATGTATAAAGTGTACTTATTTTTTGAAATGAATATAATACCCCACGCCAGTGAGGAGTCCAATCTTTATTATTACTGTTTACGACGAAAAACCACACTCCACTTGCAGAATCATAATCATAAACATGGTATATCTCTGAAACCAATGAACCCTAGTATTTAGGGGTCAATAATATTTAATCTAAAGGTTATATTAACACAAATATGTAATCATGGATGTTATCCTTTATCCTAAAAAATATTATCCTTTATGTCAGTTGTCAGAGTGTGTTCGCGAAAATTGGGTCAATCCGTCAACCATGTAGTTTTTAACAAAATATAATGACTTTTGTAACGCAGTTTTTCATTCATAAATCTCCATGTTCGATATACGGGTCGACTAAATTTGAATTGAGGAACATTGTTTTTACTATCTCCATCTACTTTAAGATTAGAATTGACATCTTTTGTGAAAAAATAAAACAAAATAACACACACTGTTAAATAATCAAAATGTGAAATTTGGTATATGGAATCCCCTTGTATTTCATTACCTCCGGCAATTCCGGCAATGACTTCCAGAATATCTTCTTTAAAGCAATCAGTTATTTTAAAATACCTTTCGTCTCTTCTAAAATTTCGATGAAATGATTCACTATTGGTGTAATTTAAAAAGTATTGTTCTTATTCGTAGCTACGCCAAATAACTACTCTAAATCAAGTTACTGGTGTAATGTTAATATAAACAAGGATATTGTTCGTTTAGTGTTCTGTTACTTTGTTCATAGGCCAATAAGAAATCAAAAGAATTGTATGTTGTAAAGAACATCCCTTGATTTGCTACATGTATAGAAACGCATTACACTACATTTTTGTTGCATTTAGTTTGTCCATTGTCTCATAGGAGATCGTAGAATGTTAATATGTCGAAAAAACATGTATCAAAACAATTTTTCTATTTACAGCAAATGTATAAGGGCAAGTTCATTAGTTATTCATTGCACTCTCTTTATTCAAGTTCTTAAGACAAAGTCAATATTTCATATTGGATTATCAGATTTGGCCTTTCATCGCATTACGCTTATTTCTTTGTTGGTTTGTTTCACGAGAACTCTCAAGAAATTCTGTAGAAAACGTTGAACATGAATCAATATTTTGTCTATGGAAGGAGTGTCATATCTCGCATATTTCTATGCTACAATCACATTCTTTATAAGAAATCAGACACAACAAATATTCTGCAAAGAACAATGCATGAACTGAACCAATATCTGACCAACGTCTAACATAGAAATGCATTATATTTTTTATGTCTTTGCAGTTTGTTAATGTCCATATGAAAAATCATAGAAAGCTAATATGCGTGATAATATAGACTGTAACAACATTATATTTGCTACATCAGTAGTTAGTTAGTTACAAATGTGATATTTTCCGAATACCTTCAGGAACGAATCAGTTTATAGAAATTTTATAAGAGAAGAAAGATGTTCCAAAATTAGTAGTCACTTTAAAAAAGATAGGTTAGGAGTTACTGGGGCAGGTACTAAAATACAGTGGATCATTATGTACTGAACGCCCGCTATTTTGATTGTTTTCTTCCTATGCCTTTTGTTTTTCTCAAAAGATGTTACTCGTTATATTGAAATATTGTATCAAATTCGAAATGAAAATCTCACTTAAGACTCGAATTATTTTAAAAAAATAGTCGTCAAATCCAGATTTTGACGCCCTGTATATCAAACATAGAAGTCCAAAATGAAAAATATTATAGCAAAAGGCACACTACTTTTGTTCAAAGAGTATATACCTAACGTATTGGCCACTTTTTTGCTGGCACCCTGTATGATTTTGAAACAAATGTATTGCTAAAAAAATAATATAACATTTATTAAAAATTTTGGGCTGTGCAATTACGAATAATTTTTTCGTAAAATGTGTTAATGTGTAATTTTGTTACGTATAGTAGCAATATGGGTTATGCGCTAAATTATATTCTTGATTCATAACAGCGACGTCTACCGATTACGATAGGTAATACTATTTTTAAATTTATTTCTGTTTACGACACTTTTCACTGGTTTAATATCTACTTAAAGGCTATATATCGAAACCACTTTTCAAGTTTTTTTTTTTAAAAAGTTTTCTTAAATTAAATTATATCGGTATAAATAATAATCATATTAATTTAATTAATTAATGTAATACTATATTATAGCAATAATATAATTAATTATTAAATTATATGTTAGAAAATATCGAGAACTACAGGGTGGTCGTGATATAACCTTACAAAAAAAAAACGGTAATAGGTGACGATGAGTAGAACTCATATACAAAAAAAAAATCTAGTAAAAGTCTTTTCGTTTTCGAGATAAAAATAATTGAAAATTTGTACAAAATTTGCTGTACGCCAATGAGTTAATCTGGATGAAAAATGTGATTTTGGTTGTCTAGTAACGATAATCGGTACCTGTACCTGTACCAACTAGTAAACTGAATGACATTTGTCAAATTCAATAATTCTGAATTTGCGGTAGAAATGGAATTTACAAATCAAGAATATGCGAAAAAAACACTGGTTTTGTTTTGTTATTTATTAAAGCCGATTTATAAACTTGACGTTGCCTTTGCCGTTTAAAGTTGAGATCGCTGTTCTTTGTTGAATATTGTGTTTATCGGCAGATTCTAACCTAAAACCACAATCATGATTATCCGTCAGTGTCTTGACCCAGAAAACTCGCTATTTACTTACAAACTGCAAACACAAACGCAAGTGAAGTCTTGAAAAAGACTGGTTTTATAGACTTCTTGTACAAAAATGATTATAAGAGAAAAAATACATTGAAAACAAGAAAGGCGACGACATATAAATGACAACTGACATATGCAAACTGACAAGTAAATCACTGGCAAACGAAAACGTCTATCAAATTTGAAAGCAAATTGTCAAATATATTGTAACTAGGTAACTAACAATTAAAATTTGGTTAAATTATGTATGTATTTATATTTGTGGTCAGTGGCGTCAAATGAGTGTGGATAGGGGTTAATTTTTCTTCATCATTTTGGACCTACCAAATATCGGTTTTTCTGAATTGTTGGATCCTCCTAATGGCCCAGAATTTTTTTGTAAGGTTATATCACGACCACCCTGTATATTTAAGTAGAATTATGATTGGTAAACATATACTTTCGTGTCTCCTCTCATGGGGCGGTAATTTTGTACTTTTCATATTTATTTTACGGTGGTTTACATCAACACTTCCCGAAAGGGTTCATTTCCCAATTTATAACTGTCGCCCTATTGGATTTAACATTTCCATAACTTTTAAAAATTGTTCCAGTTTGATTCCCAAATTTCTGTCGTTGGACACATCTCATCGACACATTTCACAATTCCAAAAAAGTTAAAAATTGACATCGCATCATTTCAGGATTTGGTGAGACAATTTTTATTGTCATTCATACCCAATCGAAGTATTTTTTTTAATGAATTGACGTTTTAATTGCTTTGTTTGGTTGGTGGTGATGGTAATTAATAACGCAAGATTTTGTCTGGTATGAATAGACGATACATTTTAAGGGTTTAATTTTTGAGAGCGTAATAAAAGCCGTCCTGGTGGCAGAGACATAATTTACCGGAATAAAGTAACGTTTGTCTGTGTTGGTTAAAAGTGCTATTTTGCTCAGACTTTAAACTTGAAATAGACGGAATAATAATGTGCTCCCAGCTTGTAATTGTTTTCGAAACATCGTGCTTTTATATGATAATGCCTATACTATCAGGAGGTTGGGTGATATTTCATGCAAATGCAGACATTTCCAGTTCCGCAACAGAAAATATGTTAATTCGAAGAGTTGAGTTTTTGGGTGCGTTAAAATATTAGGGTCGGTCTAATTTTAATTAATCAAAGTTACTTAATCAAAATTTGTTTAGTTGTAACTCAAAATCTCGATATGAAAGGGTGAATAACATGTTTTCCAGAAGGGGATCCTTTCGTATAATAAATCACCCCTGATGGAAACGGTATTCATAATCATTTGAATAATGGTACTTTGCGCGACGATTTTCATGCAAATAAAATACTAATTTCAATGGCTGAACTCGATAATAAATTAGTAGTTTCACCAGTAATAGATATAGTAGATTTGTGTAATGGATTTGCATTCGATGCTATCACACGCTCCCTTAAGTGCATTACTTTCCAGGCTTAGTGATTACACTTCTGGAGGTTTATATTTAAAATTCACAGAAATACACCATTATAAACTTTCACTGGAAATTATTACCGTCTTTGTTTCAAGGAATATTTACACTCGTAACCTATTATGGCGTCTTCTTAAAAGTACGTTTCTCGTTATCTCGCGGGAAACAGAGAGAGAGCTTGCAATTAGTTCTCTCTATGTAATAGCTCAGACGTCTTCTCTGAAAGAACCACAGCCGAGTAACGACTAAATCACTCTTTTTAACTAAGCTCCCGAGGAATTTACTTGCCCACAAACACCTAAAACAAGATAAAATCGCATTTTAAAAGACAAGCCAGTTTCCAACGGTTAGAATTATTAGACAGAGGAGAGGACGTTGGTCCTGCCCTTCGGACGACCCCTGCCGGGCTGATGGTTTATTTTCCATTATCTTTTGGGAATATTTGTTTGAAAGCCGTAATAAGTTTCGAAGTTCTCGAATAAATCACCACCGTTGGTTGTTTATTTTGGGATACGAATTCGACAGAACTAGTGTCAACTAGTCCAAAGCGATTCTAGGTTACTTCGAAGACAAATAACACGGTTTTGTAGTTGCTTTCAAGAGTTTGAAGTCAGCTTACGAACTTTGTGATATTTTATATCTAATCGATTATATTAGACATGTTTCTATTGTAAAGGCACGTCCATGCATGAGGGGAAGGAAACAATTAGCGATTTTACATCCTGAGTTTCATAGCGGGTTATCATATTTCAATATCTCTTCGTGGACCTATCTAAATGTTACCAATTTTTGTATCATCTTACATCTGTCTCACAGGTATCCGTGTTTCATTTGTACTTTCTCATATGAGGCGCCGAGTGAGGCATTAATAATAGGAAGTCCGGTAGATTTTTTCGAATTTGAGTTATAAGCGTTTCTAGAAGATTTAATGTCCCATTATTCCAAAAACTAAGTCTGAAAAAAGGTTTTATGGGTACGTTTCTTTCGGAAATTAATCACAAACGCTGAAAACTCTCTATTTAGACTTAGCACCGTACCAGGACCGCGCTATAAGCTTTTTATTAAAATCAGCTAGAGATAAAGTAGTTTGTTACTATCATTTTTCAGTATTTAGAGATTTTTGTCAAAATCCGCCACAACAACTTGTTTTAAACTTTTATTATTTATTTTACTGTGGTATTTGGGTAATAACGTTTAATAACATTTTTCGCAACACCTTGCCTGACATCAGGCACTCTACTCTTCTCGTTTTCTGTAATTGAAAATTTGCTTAAAATCCGCTCGAACGACTTGTCTTAAATTTCCAATATTCATTCTACTGTCGAATTTGTATAATACATTTTAACAACATTTTTCCCAACATCTTCCCTGACGGGCACTCTACTCTTACCCTTTTCGGTTTTTGGAAATTTGTTCAAAATCCGCTATGACGACTTGTCTTGAACTTTTAATACTTATTCTACTGTCGAATTTGTATAATAAATTATAACAACATTTTTCGCAAAATCTTCACTGAAAGGCACTCTCCTCTTGTTGTTTTCGGTTTTTAGAAAAATTTTTGAAATCCTTATCGAATTTCTTTACATTTTGTTTATTTACTCTATTATTGGATATGTGTAATAAAGTTTAATAGCATTTTTAACTTAATCTTCTCTGTAGGGCACTTACACTCATCGTTTTTAGGTTTTTCGAAATTTTCTCGAAATCCGCCCCAAGAATTTTTTTTCAATTTAAAAATTTCTGCTGTAAAATATCAATTTAAAATTTAAACTTTCACTGAAATCTCAAATAAGTTTCTATAAAGCAGTTAATTAAGTAGAAACTATCGAAAATATTCAAAAAATTACAAGTGCCCAAAATGTGGAGAAATGGTGTATCTATTATAATTTTATAATATGGCGATGTCACCATCGGACTAATTTCTCATATTTTTGCATAAATATTGGATAGTAGAATACCTAGATAATCAAAGCAACAATTTAAAATTTACGTCACACTAAAATCAAAATAAGTTTCTATTAAGTAATTAATTACGTAATAATTATCACTGATGTTAAATCATTACAAGTAATCAAAATGGAGAAATTATTTTTCTATTATAAAAAATATGGTAATGTGTCCATCGAACTGATTTTTCATATTTTATGATGAATATTAGATAGTAGAACAAACATGTTTAAAAAATTCTTGGAACGGATTTCGAGAAAATTTCAAACAACCGGAAAATTACATGTAAAGTGTTTCTGGAGAAGATTTAACCAAAAATGTTATAAACTGTATTTTACATATTCAATAGTGGAATAAATAATCAAACTTCCACTTTTATCATGGCCGATTTTAATAGCAATCAAACTCAGTATTCAAAATTAGACCATTCCTGATGACATTCGTCGAAAAATTGTTTAAAACATAAGTTTAATGTAGAGAGTAGAATAACATGGATGCTCAATGTACGTTGAACATTAAGGCACCTTGTATGTATTTGTAATACATACTTACATATATACCCTTTCCAGAGCGAATTTAACAAGCCAAAAATTTTACTTTAAGCCAACGTGTGGAACAGTGTTCGTTCCAGCGAACCAAGTGATCCCACTCATTTGTTGTGAGAGATCATCGTGTTACATACGTAATAAATGTTTATTTGTCATCTCAATGTCAAATAATAATAATTTCAAGTAATTGTACCAGTTTTCAAAACAAAGGCGAGCCAGACACATCAAGTCTCTCTCTTCTATGTGAGATTCCTTGTCAAAAAATTTAATTTCCATATAAACTAGCTTTTGCAATAAAAATGGTGTACGAAGAACAGGCCAAAAATTAGCTTTGGACTTATCTAAAAACCAAGACGTCTAATTAATATAACTGACTATTGACATCAAATCAGTCTAGTGCAAACTATTTCAGATGTTTCTTATTTTAGTATATATGAATACTTATACTTATAACGTAATAATAATGAACATAACTTGTAAACTGGTGAAACACTCAGAGACATTCCATACGCTTCTTTTTACTGAGAAAGAACGATCAGTAATAATGTCAAAGATCAATACGTTACAAATTGGCAGTTGGTGTACATCAGAAGAACAAGTAACGACATTCAACGAACTTCTGTTCAAATATATCAGTTGCCTGGAATTTCGTTGAAGAGGTACGTACATGCAAGCTTGGAAAATGTCTGGAAGCTTTTAGGAATGTAAAACGGAGGAACAAGTAAATTACCCAAGTAAAAATCTACAAGACTTATACACAACTGAAACTCTTGCAGAAATATCGCTACACTAACGACGCTGTGAAGTATAATCTGTTACGTTACGTGACCAAACCATAAGCAAGCAATTTTATGAGAGAAGAGGGGCACAGCTGATGGGGTCGATATAGACGGCGACATCGAAGGCACCGGATGGGTTCAGACGGAAATATCAAAAGCCACAAAACCGAAGGCCGACCACCCGAAGGATGTATGGAAAGTATACAAGGCAGACTTGTTCATACGAGTAGAACAAGAAATAAAAGAGAATTATTATAATAGGTACAACGTAGATAGAGAGTCGGTGCAAAAATGTACATAATTATTGTACTTACGAGGGGTTCTTATTTAAGATAACAAAGAGACTTCGGTCAAAGTCACACCTTTTTGAAGATATATGCTAAAATTCTGTGTGTATTGTTTTTGTTGTGATTTTTGGCACACTACAGGATAAAATATGAGGTATAGTTTTACTTACTATTATAATATTAATTATTATTAAATACTGAGGACTACCTACCCCTCTAAAGCTAAGCACTCATATATACAAGTCCAAAGTACATCGTATCAGGATGTCAAATAAACGACCTCATCTAGTCAATCTGGCCAAGGATTGACAATCAGTTGCACCCTCAGCTTACACCGCCAATAAAGTCTATGACAGCCTCCTCAACGTCAATCCCCTGAATTCTTAATTTCTTAATGGAAACTATTACAGCTTGGATTCAAGCAAACAACCTCTTGAAACGATCAGCAACTCATTTAATTTGGCTTCAAGCATACAACCTCTTGAAACGATCATCAACTCATTTAACTTGGCTTCAAGCAAACAACCTCTTGAGACGTTCAGCAACTGTTCAGCTTGCAGAACAGAATAAGCAGAGAAGAGGCACGTTCCCGAACCGGCCAGAGGTACAATTCATTCCCATTCGCTTGCCGTAATGCGTGTCGTATTTTGCCCAATCTCTTCTCTTCGGCAAAGCTTCGCTTCCACAAACAAATCACGGAAGGGTTTTCTTTAAATTTTTTCAAGTCATCAATTATGAATGAACTAAATCGTTTACGCTTAATAAAAATTGAGCAAAAACAAAGTAAAAATGTGCCAATAATACCCACTTTACCGTACGTAACGAGTACAATGATTGTTCCATAAGAGCCCATGCAAGATCCACAGGTACCACGAAAGCTACTAAAATTTGGACACAATTTGTTTAGTAATCGTGTTGATTTCTTGTTCAAGTTTTATCACATTCTAACAAACCACGTTTTTACGATTACTGCATAGATAACTGTTTTACCAGCCTACTTTAATGCACACTTTAGTTTTTAGACATATGTAATTTTATGTTCTAAAATGGTACGTTTCACGAAAAAATGCCATAAACACCGCATTTTTAAAATTGCAAATTTTTAACCCAGTAAATCATAGAGAGTCACTTCCCCTGGATGGGCAATGAATAAAACTACAAGAGAGAAACAAAAACGTCTATTTTTTTTCTCGAATTTCGGTATTGAAGTTTTACATATTTCACCAAAATTCACCAAAGATCACCACAAAGATTTTCTCAATTTTAAAATACCACCCTGTATATTGTGTTAACACTCTCCCATATATTGATTAACCAATAGAGTTCCTGACTGCAGTACATGTAGATACAGCTTGATTAATCATAACATCTTGTCATTAATTATGTTATAAATTTCTATCACATTTTGATATAAAATGCACCTATTACCATGCAGTCATTTATCAAAACAAATTAAGCTCAGTTTTTTTTTACTCGGATCCAGCATTGATTGATTCATGATACGTTTTTTCCGGTTCGATTTTATATCACTGAACACTGAACTTGCTGACTAGCTAAAGGGAAAGATTGATAGCCAACAAATTGTTGATAAATGAATCCACCTGTATCAGCGGTCGTTAATTTATTATTTTCTTCGGTGTAATCAGTGTGGGATTAATAAAGAAATTGGAAAGTCGTTTAATTTCAACCCTTGCGCATCTCGTCGCAAGGATTTCATTTATACCGAACGGACCATTCGAAAAACTGGTTTAGCCCGAAACCACGGAAAAACGTTTAATAAAGGTTAACGTGTGCGCGTGCTTCCGTGCACTGTCACGACACTTTTTCGGCAATAACGTTCCCATAAAACGTTTTTATGCATCGTATGCCATATCTAATAAAATTCCGCCAGTCTTTGATAGATAAATAGAGGGATAAAAGGCGAGAAGATATAAGGAGCTTTATTTTATTACTGTTCATATGTAGCTATCTGATATCTGCTGTTTTTAGTTGCACTGTGGAGTACGTGTAATTTAAATCTTAATCTCTATGGTAATATATTTTGGAGGACCCGTTCATAAATCTTACAGTAGACGCAGTTCAAATTCCATGTGAAATGATTTTGTATTGTTATGAAATGAGTGCATAAACTTCAAATTGTGGACATTAATGCCTTTTTTACGACCTAAAATTTACGCTGTCTGTCTATGATGATTTATGCCCAAGAAGGAAGCGTCCAATTTAAATTAGGATGCAAGTTAACTTTTATAACGCGCCTTCAATCAACTTTTAAAAAGATTTATAAAAACAGCATGTGTCCCGAACACATTTCAAAGATAAGGACGCAGATAGTTTCACCTACAAAATAAATTTAACTTACCTAATGACTAATTTTGGTTTTAACACATCCTGTTCGAAATTTAGGTAACCAGTCGCACTATATTTTAACATCAAGATAGGTTAAATTAAAATTACGTCCTTCTAAACTAAATTATGTATTTGCAATCTGATACTGTCTGACAATGAGCAAACTTTATTTTTAGGATCTATAGTGATTCGAATTAATTGACGGTTTTACTCGAATATTACTAGCGTGTGTTGTCTCACGTTCTAAATAATTTATGAACCTTGGCATACTTCAGATTAAATGATGTAGTTAATAAATTAAAGTGGGTTATAGTGAGTGTATAGAGTTAAATAATTTAAAGTTTATTGAAAAGCACTATTAGAAAAAAAATGAATTGCTGAAAACAAAACACTGATCAAAACCACTGGCGTTGAGACTGTGAAATTCGACTTTTTAAATTTCTTGAAGCCACTCAAGGGCTTAAGCTATTTTCATGCCTAGTTTCAAGTTTCTGTCTACTCGAAATATACCTCATAATACCAATTATTTACCCCCATTATACCCCCTTTTCTCCACGTCCTTAGAAAGTGAAATTTGGAATTATCGAATGTTTCTGGACAATCTGGAAGCCCAATCTATAACCAAACCAAATTCCCATCCATTTAGTAACTATTGCATAAATTTCATCCCTTTGTCCACCCCTTACTAAGGAAATTCGTGGATTTAAAACGCTTTTGAAACAATCGCTTAAGTTATAAATTAATAACATATGTTATATGTTATAAATATAAATTATAACTTACGGGCTTAAGTAATAGTCGTGTAGAGTTAAAAGTTTTTAACTACTCAAAAAGTACCTTAATACAAAACCGACAGTAATAAGTATAACCCCTATTTCTTGCCCTCTGGAGAGCGGACATTCGAAGTTATATTATTTTTCTGGGCCATCTTGAAACCTAAGCTATAATGTGTCGAATTGAAAGTTTCTAGCTATTTGGGCATTGTTAAATAAATTTTAAGCTCTTTTCTACTTCCTATATGGTAAGGGAAAGTTTTTATATATTCATTGAAACAAAAATTTACTGATTACTGAATGACTTTCCAACCTGTGATGGTATGTTTGACAATAAAGCTCTGATTAAACTGAAGTACATGTTTCACAAGTTGCGATTTTCAAAATTTGACAATCAAAATTTTTTGAAACTCATAATACGCCACAATAAGCTCAATTTATGTTTATTTACAACATGGTGGAAGTTGGAAATGATTAAACCACATGTTTTAAGATTCAAACCAAAATTTTGAAAATCCAAATTTGACATATTTCTGTAAGGTGTTTAAACAAGTTTCACTATGAGATGTACAAAATTTTAAGTTATTATAACGTAATGAAATTATGATTGATGAAAACTATGACAGTTAAGTAAAGCACGTGATTTACAAGTAGTACAAAATTTTTTAGAGCTCGGTTAGCCGGTAAGCACAACCTCTTGTTGAAACCGAATATAATTAAATTGTATGTGTATTGTACATTGCATGTCGACGAGCAGCGACAAGACTGCCTTTTTACTTTCTCATTGAGGTACTCATTTATGGAAGTATTGTAATCGGGTCGATTTTTCGAAATTGAGTTATTAGCATTTCTGAAAGTTTTGAGGTCTCCTGAGTCCAAAAAACATGTTTTTGGAAAACCGTCTGTATGTATGTGTATGTATGTATGTCTGTGGTACGATTTTCTCAAAAAGCAAAAACCACAAACGGTTAAAATTATGTATTTAGACTGTACCATACCAGGACGTGAAAATAAGCTTTTCATTAAAATTGGCCAGGATAGAAGGGTAGTTTACTCTTTTGTCATTTTTCGTTTTTTTCAATTTTTCTCGAAATTTACTCTAACTAGTTTTTTTAACTTTGAATATTTATTGTACTATTAAATATGTATAAAAAGTTTTCTAGCGTTTTTGGCTAAATGTTCTGTGAAGGGCACTTTTATACTTGTCGATTTTTGATTTTTTGTATTATTCTCTGAATTCGTTCCAAGAATTCTTTTTAAGCTTTGAAAATTTATTGTGCAATTAAATAGCATGTATAAAGAGATTTGTAACGTTTTCCGCTAAATCTTCTGTGAAGAGCACCTTATACTTGTGGTTTTTCGGTTTTTGAATTTTTCTCAAAATTTGCTACAATAATTTATTTTAAATTTAGAATATATATTCTACCATTGAATTAGTATAAAATAAACTTTTCTATCGTTTTTTGCAAAATCTTCTGTGAAAGGCACTTTGTATCATTCTTCAATTTTTTGAATTATTCCCGAAATTTGCTCCAAGATTTTTTATAAAATTGTGAGTATTTACCTTTTCTACATTAGATATAATGTATAAAAAAGTTTTGTAACGTTTTTGGCTAAATCTACTGTGAGAAGTACTTTATAGGTACTTGTCAATGTACTTGTACAATAGTATTTGTTGTCTAAGAAAAATTGTTATTTGTGTTACATTTGTAAAATTGTTATATTTATTATATTTGGAACTGATACCTTGATATACAACAACTACAACAATTAAAATCCCTAAAGCTTTATTCTGCAGCCTGCATATTGCAATATGGGCCTACAACTTGATTTAGATCTTTTCTCAAAGCATCACATCATGAGAATTATTATGAATAATCCCACAACTAAAGAATTGCGGATTGGTTCACACTCCTAGCTTAACATAACCTCACTTTTTAACGTAACAAAATCTTTAAAGTAAATTTGGAGTAATGCACTTTGGTTCACTCTTCATTCCTCGTATTTCCGATTTATTATGTAAGCTGCATAAAAAATTTTTACTAGTAAAATGAATATGTTTAATGCCTGTAACATGAGACATGATAGGTAGCCATCACAACTTTTCTATAGTATAGAGGTGAATGCCATTTCATAGGAAAGAGATGAAGTTGTACCAAATAGTACGTATAAGTTAACTTGAGATTTGCCAGGTAGGCACGCACAGTAGAGAGATTTACTTTGACAGAGCTTTAACGTTGCGGACATATGTTATTTCCATCATGCGAAGAGATCCGACTACTTGCCGATGAGACGATTGATTGGAAGCAGACGCTAAAGCGCTGTCAACGTAATGATCTCATTAATGCGCATGTGTACCTGTCAAATCTCGCGTTAAGGGGCACGTATTTAGTACAACTTTAGCTCTGTTGGTATGAAATAATATGCGAATATTTAATAGAGGTGTCTATTAGCTTTTTTGATCAAGTAGTCGTGACCCGTTGCGGCTTCGCTCGTCACTTCTTTTCTCCTTTCGATCTTTAATCTAGTCAGCATATAAAGTAACCACTTGACAAATACACTGATAGACCATGATATTCCTCTCCTCATCTTCTTTTTTAATCAACGTATATGAACATAAGTGTGTGTATATTCTTCATGTTACCCAAAATTTTGTGTTTGACAGATGAATGAGAAATGCTATCTTGCGGTGAAGGTAGAACTTTAAAAGAGCCAAACTATCTTCGTTATCTTTGTACATCACTGGGAATCAAATCAAAATTGGTTCAGCCATTGTGGAGATTATCGCGAACTAACATATAGGCAAAAATCTGCTTGCAATTGTATTGTACGCATAGAAGACACGAAATTCGTAACTTGTGCCGTAATATAACCCCCTCTCCCACTTCTCTGTTGCCTTTCGAGTTGATTAAGCGTGCAAGAACAACTGCAATTGAATTGTTATATGTTATATTTAATCAGCGCAACTTGATTAATTAAAATGTCTGATTTATAACATAGAAGTGTGTTAATTCGGCTAGGGTTGCCTAAATTGCCACACGCCCCTGTACAAAAAGGAGGTTTTGATTTACAGTCATGCATCCGTGTCCCACCATGTGTAACTAATTTCCTCCGTTCGAGAGACCATATGCCATCCCGAACAAAACTACTACACGCCATTTACAAATTTCTTGAATGAACGACTCTCTCTCATACTTACGGTTGCACAAAGATTAGATGATAACCGATCGTGTCGAATGTCGGGACTTTTTCCTTCCATCCCGAGGGCCATTGTATCGAGTCAAGAGCAGGGAAAAGAAAATGCTAATAATAACAACAGATCCTCGCATTGAGGCATAATGTTATTTCTGGATTTTAAAGTGGGTCGGCTAACATACCTAGGACTCTTACAAATGTTATTTATTGTTGTTCCCTCACAAAAGGGTCTTTAATCCTCTTAAATGGAAGAAGCAGCGAACACAAGGATGTGCTTGCAGAAAAAACACACCTGCCTTTTGGTGACAGGGCAACGTTTGTAAAGTAATCTTTTTTCCTAAAAGTCGAGTGAGTGAGAGAAATCAGTTTATTCGGCAGATACGCAAACACGCACTTCTTATGTTTCATTTGCTTCGAAATTGAAGTGCGGAAGTACTTTACGAGTGTGGCAGGAGTCCACTTGTTTAGTCACTCATGCTTTGGTAGAGGCGAAGCAATTAACCCATCTTAGAAATTAAAAGCATTTTAAATAACTAATAAAAAGTACAATGGGTACCCAAATAGTGGAAACAACTCGGTACGTATACTTTCCATGACGGCCTATTTGCGCAGTAATCCATTGTTTCATTAAATCCATGAAATCATAAGAAAATCAGATGTTTGATAGATACAGACACTGAAGTGCTTAAATGACTAAATGGCATATAAATCACAACACGCAGTATTTCTAAATACATCACAATACCTGTCTATATATCGTACATGTTTGTTTAGGATGAGACAAATCATGCCAGTCATAGGTGTATATTAATTATGGTGTTTGGTTTGGTGTCAATTTTCTGTTTTTAAATTTCGATAGGTGACAATTCACTTTCAAACTACAGTAATCATTTGATTTTGAAAGTGCTGAATCCGAATTTCCTGTCAAAAGCCTGTGTCCATTATGTCGTTTTTTGCCATAGATGAATCTCCAAAGATCTTCACCAGCAAGATGATCGCCCAGAGTTGTATTCGACAAGTAGTAGAAACATATGTTCTGCCCTCGTGTGAGACCCTCCAGAATGCAACTCATTGTTTTAACAAACCGGTGCAATTTGTTGCCTTGGCCACCATGATCTACCGATTTTCTATCCTATGAACACGTCTGGGTAGAAATTGTTAAATTTACTTTAATTCCCAGAGACTCTAAATTGATCACCTCATTGAGAATATGACTGAAACCACTAACATTTTTTCTAAAGTTTTAACTTTGGGGTTCATCAAATTACCATCGTTGAATATTGGTAAAATGACACTACTTTTCGTAGTACTGATGAGCGATGGAGTGTTATGCTTGTATTTATGGCAGTGTTATTAATTTTAAGTAATTTTTATTAAAGTCGTGATAAATATTTTATATTTGTGCAGTGCATTGCACCTTATTTAGATCTTTACATCCGAAGGCCACCAAAATTTCCGAAAATTCTAAAAAACCCAAGAGGACATCTTCTAAGAACTCTTAGAACTAAAAGGATAAATTCTAAATACTTAGAATTTGAAAGAACTTTTTGTAAGAATAAATTTGATATTAGGTATTGTACAGGGTACATTAGAAGTCATGTTTTATAATATAATAGATTTGTTACAAACATTCTCCGACGTATCGTATTTATTAATATACAGGATGTTCTACCGACAATATTTAACACGTGTTTTTAAAAAATACATAAAAAGTTGCTATAACCATAGGTTAGCGTTAGTTGCATTTCCAAAATACAGTATGGAAAAACTTTACTTGTATTTTTGATTTGTGGGTTTTGCTCAAGACTAGTTCTTTAGATTCAGTACAGGCATTGCATATTGAAATATGAAAAACAACAAAATTTAAAATTATCTACAGGGTGACATTTTTGGAGATATTTTTTAGCAAGGGATAGATTAGATATATAGCACTATACCACAAATTAGAAGCTAACAATGACAATTCCTCCCGCAACTCCTGTCTACTCACGAACCTTTATTTTAGCAACAATATTGACGTACTTATTAACATTTCTACTTTCGAATAATTTCGCATTCAACTATAATCCCTTGATAATACGGCGCTGTATCAGTCGTCCATCATAGTTAATAAATAAAGGAGTGATTGATGTTTAAAAAAATTGGGCTCTCATGTCCTAATGGATATTGTGCAAAAAACGTCATTTACTAATTTAGCCCAACATGCAAGATATCCGCTTCTGAAATCAGAAATAAGCTAGATTTTCCTTTGAAGGAATTATTCTATTTGTTTATGATGGAAAAAAATTCATCTTTAACGCTACTTTTCCGCAATTTAACCGTAAAATATATTTTTCTTTCATACGGGAAGAATCCCAATTTGACGTTCACTCTCTGTATGTTGCCTGAATGCCGAGGAATTTAATAAAAATATACTCTCAGGGATGAACAATTACAATATCTCATAAAACAATAATCTAATCACGGTGAAATTTTGCCCTCGTATGGAGGGTCGTAACTTCTCCGCTTTCAAGACTTTTCAAAACCCCACAACTCTTTTTGTAATAGTTATTCAGCACTGAAGAAAACGGCGTTTTTTACTGATTTTCGTATATTTCGCATTAAATAATTTAACGATCTTGACGTGTCACGGCTCATTTTATAGGTATTAAAACTATACATACCTTTTATGAGAAACTTTTTTTCCCTGATTAATAGCTTTTGCGTCATAAGCACAAAACCAGTTTTCTCACCTAATCCTCAAAATAATAGCATGTGAGCAAGCTGTTACTTTCATGTCTATATTATTTCTATACATTAATACAACACATAGGGCTCACAATACTTGCTCTATCATAACATTATGAATATCACTGCATCCTAATTTGCAGGTGTTGTTAAACAATAGTCGCCGGTTTCGCCACAGATAAAATAATAAAGTCTCCACGCTGTGCCTTCTAAACGGTCCTAATTGTAGTAGTCCAGTCATCTTAGGTTGATTTAGGTGAAAATATCGGAAAATCGACATACCCAGTATATTAAAACTTCAAAACTTCTATTTTGGCATGCTAAAACTTTCCTCAAAACTCACATATAATTGGATGGCCGCAAGTGTTAAAGTCGGGGGTCAAAAGTCACAAAAATCGGTTTTTTCTATATTTATTGGAAATATCTCGTTTTCTATGGGTTTTACGCTATTTATATTTGTTATCAATATTGTAGAGAATCAAATTCTCTACAACTTTCGTATTTAACATTTCTTCATATCTTGAACTTTTTTCAAGATAGAGAGCGGAGAGCGCTGGTCAGAGAATCATGTGAAGTCAACTGGTACTACTGGTAGTCCCGATCAAAAACTCGTAATATTAAGGTTATAAATTATTGCTAAATATATAAATATCATTTTTTATTAACTTTTTCATTAAATTCATTTTGTTTGGTCACTTATCTATTTTTAGTTAAGTGTCAATTTATTTAATAACACTTACCTGGCCATGTAAGTAAAAAATGGTTGAGGAAAATAATTAAATTACATTTTAATTGTAATCTAATTTATACTCATAACTTTCTACATAAACAAAAAAGAAAAGAATTAAATTTGTAATTAACGTTTTTAGTAAAAGTGTTATTTGATTAATTTAATATTGTCAAAATTAATATAAAAGAATAAAAATTTCGAAAAGAACAAGTTCTAATTTCAAATCTCTTCTTCTTCTTCTTCTGACTATAAATTTTTAAAGTTATGAAAGAATTTAAGAGTTTACGGATTTTAAACAAGATTTACTTAATTATTTTTTACTTCAAATGCAATTAGTGTAAATGAGAATATAATTAAAATGTAATTAAAGTATGTCCCTTAATAATTTTTCAATTACAGAAAGAGATTATAAGTGTTATTGAATTGATAAATTTTTGAATCATTAGAAAGAAAGATTGAATTTAATGTAAAAGTTAATAATAAATCCCAATTAAATATTTAGCAATAATTTATAACCTTAATATATGAGTTTTTGATCGGGACTACCAGTTGACCTCACATGATTCTCTGACCAGCGCTCTTCCCCCCTATCTCGAAAACAGTTAGAGGTATGAAGAAATGTTAAAGACAAAAGTTGTAGAGAATTTAATTCTGTACAATATTGATAATAAATACAAATAGCGTAAAACCCATAGAAAACGCGAAATTTCCAAAAAAATATAGAAAAAAATCGATTTTTGTGACTTTTGACCCCCGACTATTTAACACTTGCGGCCATCCAATTATATGTGAGTTTTCAGAAAAGTTTTAGGATGCCAAACTAGAAGTTTTTACGTTTTAATATACTGGGTATGTCGATTTTCCTAGGTGAACCCCCTATAATGACTGGACTATAGGTGCAATAACGATATAAAAAGAAACGGTTTAAAATTTTGGTTCATGTTACAAGATCTTATTAATATTTCTTGTGAAATTTTGCCTCCGCCCACGCTAAAAGCGCCCCCGCTATGCTAGCCACTGCATTTGTGATATTTAGTATTCCTACTGAACTTCCATTATTTTACTAATACTTTACTCAGCACACAGTATCTTTAAAATATTTTGCAAGAAAATGCTTTCCAATGCCACCGTTCAGTAATATAACAAAATTTTAGAAAATTTAAAAGTTAAAAAACATATTGTGATGTTTTGAGTGTTTGTCATGTTTTTAACGGAAACTGCTATCTTTTATCGTAGATTTGCTAACATATAAAAGAAACTAAATTCCGTGATCTAACGGCTTTAAGGAATTCCACTTGGACCAGAATGTCTCGAGTGTTTATCGTTCTTTGGACGAAAATGTTTGAAATGTCACCAGGGGATCGCCATAATTGATATAAATAACGAAGTTATTTCCATTAAGAGAACAATAACAACTATCACAAGTAACAAAGAACCTTCCTCCTGAGATATTCTAAATTCTAATAGCCATCTTCCTCGTCCCCGCTCGGAATACACCTCCACAAGGGAATAACTCTGTGCCTAAAATTTTGTACGGCCTCATAAACAAGTAAATTAATGTAACGGAACATGAACATGTTAATTGGACAGTATTATGTTATGCATACGATCAATATGATAATAGTGGGAATTACGAAATAGACAATTAGGTACAATGTTATTAGCCCACATCGTTCACGAGCGGTCTCGTTAGGTCATCCAAGGTTGAGGGGAGAAATCTGAATAACAAAACGAAAAGGCGACATCGACGACGCTACATACATCTTTGTTTGTAGTCTTAACAAAGAACGTAGAGTTATTTTAAACATCTTCATGTACTACCAGATTTATTAACGTATAATCACAGGTATTTGCATAACAAAATAATAACAGTTTAGCATGTAGATATACAAGTGAATGGAATACCTCCCAGGTAATTAAATAAAGTAGAAGTTTTACAGCAAATTTAAAAAATTTGGTTCTGTAAAGTCGGTTTACGGACGATAATTTTTACGTGATAACGTCATAAGAAAACTTTGATGAAAAATGGAATACGTTTATGAATTCAATAGAATTATTATCACTAAATTATCATTAGAAGGTTTTTTCGCACTGCGGTTGGCCGGTCCAACTGGTCATTTTAGACACATTGTTATGACCTGTGTGAAGTTGAACATTGATCTTGAACCTTACATGAATTGCTGTGCAGGATAATTGTTTTCATTGAATACTAAATAAAAGCAGTCGACTTTTTACACGATCATTTATATCATTCATCATAATGTTTTAGTCGAAATCGTAACATAACCTATTATTACTGCACTCATTGGCCGATGCAAGACCAAATATATGAGATTATATAACTAATCGAACTCTTAGAATGCAAGAATTAAATACCTTATTGCCGCAATTGTTATTGTAATAGTAATAAGCAATGTTATGCACAGTAAATATTCCCATAGGTAGGTCTGTAGGTACATCACGTCAAAACTTGAAATTAAATTATCTCAAAATATGATTAAAAACACTTTATATGTGGAAAATCGCTGTTGTTTCTTCCCATACACTTTAAGCTATGTTGTGTTAATTCCTACTCAAACAACTATAATACCTAACTGAAAAATTGTAGCTTAGTGAATTATTAAAATTTTGATGCGTTCTTTTCAAAAATTATTTTTTAAATTGTTTAGGCCTTACATTTTAATATCTACCCTCAAATTAAGTTTATAAAGTTACATTGTGTATTTTTACCTGAGTAGTTTTTGTTAGACACTGATCAATCCATTCAAAATGAAGCAGTTAAAAAAGGAAGGAAGGAAAAAAATCATAATTAACAACAATTAAAACACAAAAAAATAATACCAATAAATAATTTAAATCGAATATGTATGCAATATCTTTATTTTATTACTTGCTCAAATTTGAATTACTCTTATTGAATGGAAAAAAGTATTAATATTATTTAGATACATACATGATGTAATATAGAAGCAAATCACAGCATTAACTGATTTTTGCCTTGACAAAATACGTAGTTTGCATTTGTTATAAATATGTATGTATGCCCATCCTTTCATATTAGTTATTGATTATTCAGTAGTTATTTGGGCCAGAAATGACATTTAAATTTAAATAACAAAACTGGAATTATTAAAACATATTTGAGAGATTATGTGTTAACTTTTCAAAAAAAAAATATTTAAAATGTGTTACTATGACAATTGCTACATAAACATTTTGTTTTTTCTTCTTCATTTATCGGTATTCCTAACTAGTTTATTACTACTGCACGTAATGTAAATATCCCTGGTAATGTTAGTAAGTTAGAAATGTTAAACAACGCCCTGTCTTAATTAATTTTAAGGGTGAGTTAAAGGGATACCTATTAGATTCCTTATTGAAAAAAATAATAGAAATTGATTGATGTGTCTTACAGACAATAAATTAGGCTCAAAATCTTCAACTGTCATCTGAAATGTAGTAAAAACGTCTTGAGAATTTATTTAATGAGGTTGCGTCAAACCAAACGTTGTCACTTTTCCCAAACTCATCTAATTCAGTATTATTTGGTCCTACTTCAAACTAGTATTACAGGTAAAGTTGTAGATGTCCTTCGCTGACTCATACTGCAATATTTGCATAACCAATAGGCGCCTAGGGTCTTGCTCAACCTCAATCTGAGTCAATCTTGTTCAATCACGTAAAACTTGTATAACTCTCAATCTGTTTATGAAATAAGAAATATTTTTTAATTGAAATGATGCTCATATGAATTTTTCAGGTTTGGAATACAGTTTAGCATGGAAACACTAACATTGTCATTTTTCTACAGTACATTTCGACTATCAAATGAATCAGCAATATTGTAACTTATTTACTGCAGCAGGTTACAAAATATTACATTTGATAACATATTACCAGTTTGGTGTAATATGTATATTCCGATTTTTATTTTTCATACTTGTAGTAAAATCGTTGAAATATTACATGTGAAACCAATTGGTGATTTCAGTACAACTTCGTCCCTGTACGTAATTCAGGTAATATGTATTCGAAGGCAATAAATAATAACCGCTTTACTCCGAGTCGCTTGAGTGGCTGGTTAAGACTAATTAACTTAATTAATTTTTCTACTAATGATGAAGTAACGGCCAACAAAAAAATTATTATATTTTTCATTTAACTTTCGTTTAAGTATACATACAACCACCAAGCATATACAAAACACAATTAATTTGACCGAATTTGCTGAAAAACCAAACACCAAAACTTCGTGGAGCAGCAAGTATGGCGAATTTTTTTTTCTGGAATACGAAATCTTACCGCATCGAATTGCAACTGTAGTGCCGCCGTATTTACTTGGCTGCAAAGTTGCTGTAATTTCACCCTAAAACAATATGTACCTACAACTTAACAGTGTAAATACGAGTATAAACCAACAGGAAGCAATTACTCCCATGGCTAATACCATTCTAGACATTGAATTATAAGCATGACCAACAGTATACAATTATTACTAAATTAAACTGGAAAAATAATTTGACTATGACAAGGAGAAGGACCTAATCATAGCGTCAAAATACTTTTTCCTGAAAAAAATTTCAGTACTTGTAGTATTTGAATATCTACTAGTTTAAATTTTTCAAATACGAACCACTGCCAAATGTCTTCCAAACATCCAGCTGAAGGGTGGGTTGTGATATTATTAGCCCTCGTAATCACCGACCCTCATGTTAGCTACTTATTATGGCGAATCAAATAATTCTCTACGAGCTATGCTATTGACATTATTGTCAGTACATAAATGGGCGAATAGAAAGATCATATTTGTAACACGTTTCTCCTGTTTGCTTGAATAAACCTAGTAACGATTACTCGTTGTTGAACCTACGATAGTATGTAATTTCAACTAGTTAGACGATGAAAGGAAGATTCCAATAAAATATCGCGCCCTAAACTACCGTGTTATATATCTTCCTCAGAAACAATTCTTTCTAATTCTTACACTTCGGCGCTAAACAAGAATGCGTCCCCTGTTGCTCCCCCGAAGACAAAAAGAATCCGATGCCATAACTGAAAGTAAATCGAATCACCGGAGACAGGGAGCGGTGGCGGAGATTCGGCCGGAGGAGTAACGTTTTCTCTTCCGAGGAATACAATCGCGAGTTCGAAATTCCTATAAATACTAATAAAAGGTTTCATCTCTCCTATCAATTATTAGCGAAGAGAAACACGCACCCCCGCCCCCACTTCCTTCGACACCCTGGGAGGGTAGGTATTGCAATCTGTTCCGGCTTGCCTTCGCCGGAAGCAGCGGCGGAGCGTTACTTTTTACTACGGTTTCGGGCGGGATTACATTTGATTCACGTACGGACGCCGATCGATAGATAAATGAATAATAGAAAGGAAGCTTTATTAACATGCTACGCTAACATTCCGATGAATGGAAACGTAGGGGGGTACATAAAGCCCACGGATCCTAATCAACTACAGAACGTAGAACATCGCTTTTGGGTTTTTTATAACCTTTAATAAATCTTGACTGCGATCCCTCTCTACTGAGCCAACTAATCCATCTATTGTTGACAAATACGTTAAGCTTTACGTGCTACGTCCGCATATCTTCCAACCCTAACGAACTTGAAATAAATAGATAGAGCAGCGTTGTGCCGGACCAACAGGTAGAATTAGTATGTCAATAGGAGGTAAAGAGAGGTTGTAGTTATTGCGGTCGGGATTTACTACAGGTCGTGAAAACCAAAACGCGATGGCCTTTCTAACAGCAAATTTGGATAGGGTGGCATACGAAATATTGGCGTTTTTGTTCTGGTCATAGTTGTTAACTTCAGAAATTTGAAACATTCCAGACAAGTCGTCTGACTGCAGTTTACTACCAAATCGTTGAGCGAGACCGTGTTGCTCGATCAATAAGACACCATCAATAAGACATCCAAACAAATGAGGGAAGCATCTAAATAGTGGAAAGTTGAAATTTTGTATTTAGGCTGGGTCCCCAGCAAACTCGATACCACATAAATTTCAGCAGAATCAGTTAAGGCAGTTTACTCGAAATTTTTAAGTGTTTTAAGGTTTCTTCGAATTGTCTCAAAAACTGGTACAACGTTTTTTTTTTCACACTTCGTACGTTTACTTTACTATTGAATCCTTATCTATATTGATTGCAGTTGTGATGATCTTGATTCATCTTCTGCGAAGGGCCATTTGCTCCTGGGAATTTTCAGTGTTCTCAATTTTCTCCAAAATAACTTTACTGATTCTTACCAAATTTTAGATTTTAACTGACCTAACTGATGGCTATAACATCTATTTGAAACATTTTTTTAAAACCCTCCCTAAAGAACACTATACTCTTGACGTATAAAAAGTTGGCGACCCGCATCTAGCGGCCGGCAAAACAAAATACCAGGTAATTTGTGTGTTTTTCGTACCGCAAGAAAGAATTTTGTAGCTCTCACCATCGACGAGCTACAAAAAAAACTGCTAGCTTAAACTTAACTCAGCGGCCATTGCGATAGCGTGCGAGTGGATTGACAAAAAAAGAAGATTTTCAGCTAGAAATTTGTGTCTTGAAAAGTACTAAAGGGCATGGGATCAGAATTTTAATTTGGCCAAGTTGGCTCAAGTGGGCTAGATGGGGCTGCGAATGGGCCAAGATGTGGAAGAAATATGCTCTTCTGTCTCAGATTCGTTTTGGAATGAAATTTGGAGAACATTGTCCTATTTTCAAATTGGTCAATTTTCGGCCGAATTGGCTAATGAACAAAACGTGTCGTCCAGAATTCAAGAACCCGCGACTTTAGTGGAAAATGTTGCATCTCGGAATCTTTTGGTGTTCTGAGGCCTCGGTAATGGCCTAGACCCTGAACACAAAGGCCCAGGAGACGGCCCAAGACCACTCCGACGAGTTCGAGTCAAAAAACCGACTCTCCAGTGCCGGCCGCTTTGGTTACCAATTCGAGAACCTCCGACTTTAGTGGAAAATGTTGCATCTTAGAATCTTTTGGTATTCTGAGGCCTCGGTGATGACCTGGGACCTGGACACAAAAGCCCAGGGGACGTCCCAAGACCCCTTCGGCCAGTTCCAGTTAAAATACCGACTCTCCAGTGCCGGCCGCACTAGTTACAAATTCCACAACCCCCGCATTTAGTGGAAAATGATGCATCTTGGAATCTTTTGGTGTCCTGGGGCCTCTATGATAGCCTGGTACCTGGACACAAAGGCCCAAGGGACGTCTCAAAACCCTTTTCAGCCAGTTCCAGTTAAAATACTGACACTCCAGCGCTGGCCGCTGTAGTTACAAATTCCAGAACCCCCGACTTCAGTGGAAAATTTTGCCTCTTGGAATCTTTTGGTTATGGCCCAGACACTGGACACCAAGGCCCAGGGGATGGTCCAAGATACCTCTGGCGACCCGTGGCCAAAATATCGACACCTGAGTGCCTTCCGCTGTAGTTACAATTTGAAGAACGTTTGACGTTCCTGGAAAGCCCATTCATTGGAGTATGTTAGGAGTAGGAGTATGTTAGTATATAGGATGTTTTAGAAGAAGAATGAGCAAGACCCCGTAAACAAGTTCCCATCTCCACAGCTTTTTCTTCCATTAAAATTGAAGTTATCACTCGGAGCCCTCATCTTACGGATGAATTGAACGGTCAGCTCCGAGTCATCAAATGCAGTTGGGCATGGTCCAAGCGTCCCTAAAGGTTAAAAGCTCACAACGGTCAATTTCCCGGAAAATGCCACCTCACCAGCAGCATTCATCTCCGCCTCGAGTACGTATCGATCAGTGATGAAAAACGTATCCAGTACAAGATGAAGTTTTTACAGGTTGAAAAAGTGCAATTCTTTGCCTCAAGCTCTCGGCGTGCAAATTCAGTTCTGAGACGAACAAAACGGTTCAAGTTTCAGTTCTGCTAACCCGTTTGAACAAAAGAAAATCCTGCATTCATTTTCCGCTAAAACAAAGTCGAACATCAATGGTGAATAAGTTAGCTAAATCGTCCCCTGGGGATTTGTGTCCAGGGTCTGGGCCAGTACCAGAGCTCCAGAACACCAAATGATTCCAAGATCCAGCATTTTCCACTCTGTCGGGTGTTCTCGAATTTGTAACTACAGCGGCCGGCACTGGAGTGTCGGTATGTTGACTGGATCTCGTCGGAGGGGTCTTGAGCCGTCTCCTGGGCATTTGTGTCCAGGGTCTAGGCCATTACCGAGGCCTCAGAACACCAAAAGATTCCGAGATGCAACATTTTCCACTAAAGTCGCGGGTTCTTGAATTCTGGACGACACGTTTTATCCATTAGCCAATTCGGCCGAAAATTGACCAATTTCTCCAAATTTCATTCCAAACCGAATCTGAGACAGAAGAGCACATTTCTTCCACATCTTGGCCCATTCGCAGCCCCATCTAGCCCACTTGAGCCAACTTGGCCAAATTAAAATTCTGATCCCATGCCCTTTAGTACTTCTCAAGACACAAATTTCTAGCTGAAAATCTTCTTTTTTTGTCAATCCACTCGCACGCTATCGCAATGGCCGCTGAGTTAAGTTTAAGCTAGCAGGTTTTTTTTGTAGCTCGTCGATGGTGAGAGCTACAAAATTCTTTCTTGCGGTACGAAAAAGACACAAAAAAGACACAAATTACCTGGTATTTTGTTTTGCCGGCCGCTAGATGCGGGTCGCCAACTTTTTATACGTATACTCTTGAACATTTCCACTTTCTTAAATTTCTTTTTTTTTTCGAAAAGGCTTCGAATGTTTTCATTAAACTTCATATTTGAATTAACATATTAAATGTATACAATTTTTATTCAAAATATTTTTTCCTAAAACTGTCCTAAAGGGACTTTACTCTTAAGAATTTTTATTTTGTTGTACAATTTTCTTTAAAACGGTTGTGGTGATTTATACAAAATCTCATAACTCATAAGTTTAGTTAGCTGTTTAATTCCTATACCTTGTATTTGAAACGTTTTTATCTAAAATTGCCCTAAAGGGGCAATTCCTTAAGTGCATCGGTTTGTAGAGTATTTGTTCATTCTAACTGATACATCTCCATCAAGTATTTTTTATTGCAGAAGCATTTTTATTGTTTTTCGAACTATATGGTTGTTTATGTATACTTTTTGACTCTATTTTTCATATTGTAGGGTATTTTATATTCCATTGAACATTATTTTTATTTAAAATATTTTGGCCTAAAATTTAAGTTTGATATAAAAAAATATTTTCCTATAACAATTATAAAAGATCTAGATGCTTTCTGCTGTCCTTAGTAAAAATCTATTTGTTCCTAAAACGTCTCAGGACGAATATCGAAGCCTTCCGGAACCAGCAAGCTTTCTCGTCTTATTTAAAATTATAAGAAAATTTGAAGATTCTAGAAGGAAGATTCCAGAAGTTTCTCTAAAAATGTTAAACGAGCTCTATGTTTGCTGAAGACTTTCGTAAAAGATAGAAGGTTCTAAATGACCTCGGTACGAATCTACAAACCTTTCAGAAATACCAAACATCTTCTTTTCAGTAACTAACATAAGAAAATCCGGAGATTCGTCGAGAAAGATTCGTGAACTTGTTTAAAAAATTCTAAACGACCTAATTGCTTTCTGATGACTGATTCTTTTGGAAACGTCAAGCTTTCACGTTTCATTTACAAACATATGAAAGCCTCAAGATTCTAGAAAGAAGGTTTCGGAAGTTCCTAAAAATTTTGAATGAGATAAACGTTTCCAGGTGACATTGGCAAAAATATAGAAGATTCCAGTTAGCATCGGGTCATACCTACCTACAAACATAAGAGGATAAGAAGAGTCTACAAAAAATATTCCCATGATTGGACTGTTATTTCGAAATATGGACATTGAAAGAATTACCCATTGAAATTTGTTGTTGTTATATTACATAAGTAAATTTATTTATAGTTTCGTTAATTAGTTGTATCCAAAAATATTTTTAAGAAACCTTTTGTCATATTACAAAAAACCAAAAGAAATATTTACTAATAATAAGAGAAAATTGTAATAATCAATATTAAACTTATTGCTGCCATGAATGTTTTGTCCGGTCATATGAGAAAGTCTTACGATGTCACATATCACCATTTGTGAAAATACATTTTTGAGGAAAACAGGTAATAAACTATGTAATTTCACATTGGATTTTGGACCTTCAAATTATTTCTGGTTATTAACCCCCTTATTCGATCTCATAAATTAGCATCTCATGTTATTCTTGGTACATATTTTCATTTCTGAACATCTAAAAGTTGTTTTACACTCTTTTGCAAGCTCTTTCTTCGTCTCCCTATCCATATATTTATTTATCCATATTGCATCTGTCATACGACCCGATGTGGTTGGTGAAGTTTGTGTTGCTAAAATATGAAGATTGTATGAAGCATTCCCGAGAGTTTCTGTCCGCTGGTCCATTCTCTACTTCAGTATTTCACATTGTACACGCTTTATGTCAGTATCGTTTGCACATGACTTATTTTCAAATGAATTACTTAAAGTTAACGTTTTTCAAGTACAAGGCAAGTATACTGCCACGCAAGTCTCAAGTATTTTGATTTGTTTCAACATATATCACAAATTGCAAAAGTAAGAAATTGAAGAATAAATAGCAGACTACTACACATTGTGAAGGACAAAAAAGAACTACTGCGTGTAAACGCATGGCTCAATAGAAGAAAATATTTGGGAAGCAGTTTTGGAGATTTTGAACTAGAATCTAAAACAAAATGTAGCAGTAGGCTTTAAATCAGAAGTACTTCTGAGATACACGGAACAAGTACCAAAGGTTTCTGCTATTACAACGATTATAAACCAATCGGAAACAACTATCTCATGAATATTTAATGTACTTAAATTTAATTTAAATTAATTGTAATTGATTTATTTAATTCTCTTCTTAAGGGACAAATATGATAACAATTTGAAAAAAATTCTGAAAAAGTTACTTTTCAATCATTAATCAACATTAATAGATTGCAGATATGTAATACAGTTATGCAAGGTATACCAGAGATATCTTTCGAATATCATATTATTATTGTTAGAACTTCAAAATTCATAACCGTCATAAACGAAATATTGTAATTATAAAGTAAATGTGCTAATTCATCTAGGTAATAGTTTACAATTAGGTTCATAGATTTGAAAATTATTCTAATAATACATCGTTATATACATTTAAATACTTGTAAGCGACTAGTAAATATCAACATAAGTATAAGAATTATTTTCATTTTGATCAGTAATAAAAAAATCGTTGCCACTATAACAAAATTGATTAGAATTTAAATTGACAGCCGCCGGCGATGAGATACTCACAAAACTGCTTATTAACATGTAATAACTTTGTCTTTATCGAGAATGATAATTCAGAACAAAGTTTCAGAGCAGTCTTTATCGGCTTGCTAAGATTCCAGAGGCGCGTTCTTTTCTCTCTCTCGCTCTCTCTTTCTCTCTCTCTCTCTCTCTCGTACAAAGTGAAAACACGGGCAAACAACACGTCAAGTCTCCTGGATAAAAATGACAGCAAAGCAGCGTAACGATTCAGAGGACTTAATCAAGGGGCCGTGAAAGGAGAACGAGCGGTGGAAAGAGGAAGTTTTGTTTTCAAAAAGTTCCTTATTGAATCGTTCTAATTGAAGGAATTACTTCGGCTCGAATGACCACGGGTAATTAATTAGGACGCATCGGAGGACTTTGTTCCCGATGAAAGGGAAGGAAGGGAGGAGGGCTCGCCGCGTAGAAAGTCGCCCTTTCTGACCACTCGACTGACCCGCCGATGTCGGCTTTAAACCACCCTTGGCAGGTTTCGATTCAGTGCCGTCCATTTGGATTAGAGAACACGAGAGGGATAATAAAGATATAAAGAAGGCAGAAGAAAGGCCATTATTAAAATAACACATTCACTGTTTTGATATGAAGGTTTCATGAAGGACATAAAAGTGGGTCGTTTTGTGTCTAGACTCCTTTTTACTCGCAAATAAATGAAATGGAGATAAATTTTTATGGCCTAAAAATATTTTTATTATTTCAAATGCAGCGTGCTTTTTTAAAAGTGTAATACGATTCCCCTCGCTAATCTATTTTACTGAAAGTTATTCCTAGAATCAACGTTGATATTTGGACCATACATGATAGTCCTGTAATTATCTTTCTCAAACAATTTACAAGTTCATGCCTTTATCTCGTTTTCGAAAACACACAGTTAAAACGGCGCCTCTAATATAACTGGAAATGTGAAATATACGACACTCCGAAAGACATAAGTATATGGAAGATTTTAAAAGTCGACATAGTTTATGAAATGATACCAAGTTATAACAGGACTTATGAATCAAATTTACTTTTGAGTATTACAAGGACTCATGAATCAAACTTAACTTTTGGGTATTACATTCTAATGAAACAAAGAATGACGATAGAAAACAATACCACAGCTGCAATAATTAAGCACCTGAAACTACTCCTTCACTCGCCTACGAACAAAAGACAGTATTGACAGTTCGATGCAAGGCGCTACCATTAACGAAACGAACAGCGAAGACAAAAATGGTAATGGATGTTTCATGAATGTACCGAAATGGTAAAAACGATTCATGAGGGAAACAAAAGAAAAATTTAATACCGTGGCATGGACCTGTCACCTACACAGTTTTACAAAACCGAAATGTGGGTCAGATTTTCGGATTGCCTACTCTCGCTCGCTTTCTCTCTTTTTCTGTTTCACACAGTAACACAGCCAAGTTCATAATGTCATTAAGAAATTAATGGAGATTACTACGCATAACAACAATGTTATGCGTAATAGGTATTTATTAAATTTAAATTTTATTTCCAAATTGCGTGTCCGCGCTTAGTAAATCTTGGTTTAATAATACCTATTTCCTGATTTTACGTTTATCGCACATATTCTGGCATATAAATAGTAAGTAAAAAGATGTAAGATTAAAATTGACTTAGGTATTGTTTTTTGGTCTTTGATGAGTATCGCTAATGTTAAAGGTTCCAATTTGAGTCATGTTCAATAATGTTTAACATAGTTAATACTGAAATGTTGTTGTAATTACAGAAATAAATATATGTTTCCATGAACATATTCCTATTATATGTTTATTTGGCGAATTTCTTGCACTAATAATTGTATATTGTTACTAAGAGTAGAAGTGACTATCTTTTTTATTAACGGATTGTGTATTCCTTGTAAGTAATTTAAGCTTTCAATTCGACTTTAATTACATCTGTGAACGGTTTCATTAGGGATTTAAATAGGGCGGTGCCTCTATAGTTTCTAGATAATATCTTTTCACCTTTTTGAAAATTGGTAGTTATACACAGGTACCTTGGAAGCTTCTAATATTTTATTGATGAGAATGCACAGCTGTTTCGCTTGTTCGTCACATGTTTTAAAAATTCGTTTGGTACGTTGTCAGATCCGATCTCTAGTTGAGGAACACGTTGTCACGTTCTTTGATTTGATGGATTCTCCTTGGCATTAATTTGGTAATATTTTAAAGCTTAAATAAGAAATCTCGGAGCAATGAAATAAGATTCAAATTTGTTCTAGTAAGTGCAAACTTAATTCAAATTAATATTTTAAATAATAAAAGTGGTTAGAAAGAACCTTTAAAATCCGTAGAATAAAATTCCTTTTGTCAACGTGAGTTAATTGAAAGGAATTACTGGAAATATTTCAGCGTTGCAATCAAAAACAATGTTAAATATAATATCGTGTAAAATCATATCACAGTCTTACTTTAAGTACATATATCCAATGTCGAAATTTGTAACAGTGAAGGAGTGAGGGGCGAATATATACGTAAACCCTAACCCTATTACTTTTTATTATAGTTAACGACTATAATAACATACTATAATTTACCGGTTCATTTTTCGACATATGAAAATGTAATATAAAGTGGTATAATTCAGTATAAGTATTGAATGTAACATGTACATTATTGTAAATTTTAATAACAATAGATAATGTATGTCATGTACGTCGTAAATAAATAATTGTAATTATGCAATGTGAGATTATTTTATGCTGGAAACAACTTTTAGAAAGGTATTTATACAGTACCTAATAGAGTAAAACAACTCTGAATACCGAAGAGCATCAGAGTAATTCACTTTCTCATGATGACACTCTAAGTTTTCTGATCTGGCTGTTGAAAGTGGTTCATTATTGCTTTAATATTGCAATCATTATCTTCCGTCGATAAAATAGTGGCTATTTGAACATAATCGTCAGAAGCAACTTGGGAATAACATGAAGTTAGGAGTTGTTTTAATGAGGCTAAGTCCATATTTTCCTCGACTTCATTTTGAAATATTATGTTCTGCACATTGAACCCGGTTTTTCTAAAGCAATGCTGAATGGTGTTTGTTGTTACGTTTTCCCAAGATTTCGAGATCCATGTAATCGTTTGCAAAACATTTATGCTTTTTTATAAATCTTTAGTTAATCTATTAATTTCCACTGAAGCTAGCAAGTGTTTAAAAATATACTTGAACTATACATATATAGCTATAGCATTTAACTATACATACATACATATATATATGTATATATATATATATACAATTATCGCGAAAGTTCGAGAAGGCTTATACCTGGTATATAAGGAATGCCGGACCCAAGGCGAGACAGTTGAAGAATCGTTGTGTAAACATTCGGGCGAGAGACCGCGCACGTAAAATAAATATCTCTGTGTGAAATAAATTATAAGTGTTAAAGTGTAGTTAGAAATAAATTAATTAGGACAAATCGCGTAGTGTTTAGTTTTAGTAAATAGTAAAAACGTTACAATATTAAAAGAATTTCGTTTTTCTTTTTTCGTAACTGTAAAATTTGTGTCTTTGAAAACGAGAAATTATCGACTTTGAACACACTTTGCAAAAGATGCAATTTGCATCAGCTCTTAAAATTTTGTCCAATTTGGGCCATTTTTCTATATTTCTAACTTGAACTGGGGCAATTGTCGTAAAATATGGCTTAAATAACACCGACGAGACATGATGTGAAGAAAACAAATAAATAAAATTTGGGGAAGACTGCAATGTATCTGTATTCTTGTATCAACCACCCCCCCCCCCCCCCAATAATTACTAAACTCTAACTAGAAGAATATTTCTGCCATTTTGTTATTTTAATATTTCAGGAGATAATCTTATTCTTATCCTATTCGATTCGTATAAGTGCCATAAGTGGGCGGCCGGTGGCTCGTTGGTAGTCATTAGTAACTCATTTGTATAGAAATAAGATTTCTATGTTCCGGCAATAAAATGACAGCTATTCTAGCACTAAAATGGTCGAAAACAGTGCTTTAATGAGGCTTATCAAAGCATTGTTTTTGGTTTTTTTTTTGTTGGGTTGGTAACTAATGCTGTCTGATAATTTGGAAATGTCAACATTTTGGTGAATATTTAATGTTGCTCTTACCATCGAATATGTTCTCCACATGGTTGAACCCTTATAAGACTGGTTTGAATTTCAAAAAATGCAATCATGACATTTTCTGTTACAACTTTTACTTTATTTTCTTTACACCAGTTCACATAGTTATTGTATACTTTTTTCATGTGCGTCTCTAGACTTATCAGGTAGCAAATTCCTTACTGCATTTGAAGCCACTTCTTGTAGTTCCGGTGGAGTTAAAGAAACACCATCTTGTACTTGATGCGATTCGAATTCTCGAGACATGATATCGATTTCATTTAAATCCATTAAATTAAATTTGAAAATGGTGTGAAAATCGACAATGTCTAGGAAACAGCAGTAATACCAACTTAAATGTCCCGATAAAAAAATTCCCCGGATAAGAAATTTTAAATTATTTAAACATAAATAAAAATGAAATGGAAGCCGGAACATAGAAAATGTTGTAAAGTACTCGTTGCAGAAGACATTCCAAGCCCTCGTCCGTTCTAAAATTCGCTCGTTTTAGAATCTCGAACGCGGGCTTGGAATATGACGTCTTCTGCAACTTGTACCGGGTGATTTTTAATGATTGAAGCAAATTTTATGGGTCGGCACCCTGCGTAGTTGGTTAGCGTGGTCATTTGTCAACTTGTTTACTTTTGATTCATTTTTAGTTTAGGTTATGTACAGTTGTATAGAGATAAGAAGCAAGTTAGATTATTCTACAGTAAATGCTGAAAATGTTGACCTTCTTGTTGTGAGCAACATTCAACTCTACGCGTTAAATTATTAAAAACATTATCAAAATTTCAGGTCCAATATTTGCCATAGCCACTTCAATTGCGTGCTGCAATTCTTGCAAATTGTCCAAATGGTTTCGAAATACAACATTTTTTAAATAAGGGAACAAGAACTAGTCCAGGGGAGTGAAGTCTGGAGATCTACTAGGCCACAAACCAGTGCTAACTAAACGGTCTTGAAAGAATTCCTCTAAGAACGAAATTGTTGCTCGTGCTGTGTGTGCAGTTGTATTGTCCTGCTGAAAATAACCTTTTGTCAACTCTCTGTCATCCAATTCATTTATAAATGGCTCCAGCAAAAGCGTTATCTTTCAGCGTTAATCATTTCATGAAAAAATGTTGGCCCGATAATTCGTGTTCGTGACATTGCCACCCAGACACCAATTTTGAGTGGATGTAATGGGACTTGGATAATATTGTGGGGGTTATGTGCTTACTGTTACTGTTACTGTAATCCTGTAAATTAATAAATCCAGAGAGATGAAACCATGCCTCATCAGGAAAGAAAGTCATATCCTACTGGTCAAGGTTGTTGAGTAAGTTATTGTTATACCAGTGACAAAAGTGGATTCTTTGAAGAAAATCAGGAGGGCGGAGTTGTTGGACGACTGTAAATTTATATGGTCGTAGGTGCAAATGTTTTTTAAAGATTGCACGAGAGGATGAATAGGAAAGTCCTGAAATGTAAGATATTTATAAAGTGTAGAATAAGGTAATCGTTTGATGGAAACCTGTTTGTTGGTATACACGGCGTATGGATTTTGTTGTATAATTTGATCTACATTTTGCACAACATCCGGCGTGGCAAAAGTTGGACGTCCAGTAGATTTACCCTTTTTAACGCTGCCATTGCCTAAAAATCGTTCAACTATCCTACCACAATGTTGTGCAAAAATACGATATTCTGTTTGTTCCTCTGGGAATGTTTCGAGAAACTGATCGTAAGTCAATTGCTGGGAATATATCCAGTGGCCATTTTCATGTTGGAATGCGCTTCGAAAATATGCCATTAAAATGAAGGTGTCATGTTTAGTTGTAAAAACCATTTTTCAATAAATAAATCGTGATATAGATAATTTTATTTATTTTGAACTTCGATGTCATATTTGAATTTAAAAATCAGGTGCAACAACTTCGTACCGTAAATAAACTGTAAAAATATTGCCAACCTAACAAAAATAATCACAATCATTAAAAATCACCCAGTACTTTAGACTACTATTCTTTACCTGCAAAGTACAGGTATAATCAGTTTAGTGTTGAAACGTTTGTAAAAATGCAAATATTTATAACAAAGACAGGGATAAGATATTATCTTACGAAGAAAAAGCAAACAAAAAGCACAATTTTTACCAAAAAGGCAAAATATTAAGAAAATACCGTAAAAAGGCAAAAATTAAGAAAATAGCGAAAAAAGGCGAAAAAGGCAGGCATCCAGGCATTCGCCTGAACATATCCGCCCTCTAGTCATGAGTGTACAGCTGTACTTGAGTAAAGCTTTCGATCGCAAAACATAGCAAAGGTTCGTTCGGTTATTTCTCCAGATTACCATCGAACCTGAACAGGTAAATTTTTGCCGTTTGGCGACATGTGGCCAGCCGTCGGGCCCTCCGCCCCGCAGGACGCGTCCGGCCTCCCCCCGAGAGGGCGCCGCTGTCCCCGAGCCCACCCCTGCGGGCTTCGACTCCTAAAGACGCTATTCTGACCTGGCTACCGTCCCATTAGCCCAGTCTGCCCTTTTCGGGAGTATCGGCGGAGCGGGGAGCGAAAAGGGCGAGAGAGAAAGGGGGGGAGATAGAGCGAGAGAGCGCCGCCGCCGCCGTCGTCGCGATCTTCGTGCGCGTCCGCCGTCGAACGATCGCCGCCTTCAGCCCCTCCGTCGGGCCTGCCTGATCGCTTTCAGCCGTTCAGCGCGCGTTCAGTACGATGATATCGCCGTATGCGTGCGGACCTCTGCACAGGTCCAAAGACACGACCGACGAAGAGGACGATGGTGAACAGTACTCGTCGCGTTACTCGCAATGTGTGTATATTCTGGTGGAGTGAGGCGGACGTCCAGCGCCGTCGTTTTTGGTGGAGGAGGAGGTGATAGCACGCGCCGCGCCCGTTCTCCCATCTCTCGGTACGCGGGTGACATGTGCTTTTGCTGAGTGCCCAAACCGAAAATTAATCCGTCGATCGACGGTTGTACGTGTGTGCTGCTGCGTGCCCTGTGTATGTTTGATCGAAGTTAACGCGGAAGAGAGGGACTCGCCCGCGAACACACGGTTCCGATTCCCGTTCCTCGATACGTGATCTCGAACGACGTCGCGAGGGAAAATTTGCGCGTTTCCACGGGCTCGAGCCGTACCGCCTCGTCGGTCGACAGTTACGGACCGACGGACGGCGAACGCGTCCCGGAATGGATACGACCCTGCCAAAATATAATGCGAACGACCCTTTAGGCACTTAATTATTTATTCTGGCATTCACTGGATCAAACCTCACTTGAAGGGATACCAACAGAAATTAATTTTACGTCCGATCTTTTAGTTTCCTGTTCTAATGAGTAACTATTTTGGCAAACTCTACGCGCTGTATTAAATTTTACATACATATCCGTTGTTGTATTTGGCGAAAGCGCCAGATATTACTTACGAGCGAAAAGCTCGAATAACACTTATTACTCCTCAATCTAAATTTAAAGTACCTATCAGACTTATCGAATTAATATATTTCTGGTATTAATCGCGCCTTAAAATGTTTTTTTTTGTGAAATGCACTAGCAACGCCTTCCGGATACAGAAGCTTCAAAATCTTTCAGCTTTAGGGAATATGTGACTGTTGAAAACTTTTTTCACAAACCTAATATAAAAACCCGCGAATAAAATAGTCTTTTATAAAAGCAAATCTGTGAGAATTCCTGAATAACACTTATACCTCCTTAATCAAAACATAAAATACCTATATGACTTATCGAGTTAATATATTTCGGGTAGTAATCGCGCCTTAAAAATCATTTTTGAGAATTGCACTAGCAACGCCTTCCGGATACAGAAGCTTCAAAATCTTTCAGTTTTAAGGAATATTTGACTGTTGATTACTATTTATCACATACCTACCTCCTATATAACAACCCGCGAATATACCTATAACTATTTTATAAAAGAACATTTGTGAGAATTCCTGCTTCGTTTGATTGTTCACAAAAAGCCCCAATAACACTAATTACTCCTTAATCAAAACGTAAAATACCTATCTGATATATCGAGTTAATATATTTCTGGTATTAATCCTGCCTTAAAATGATTTTTGAGAATTGCATTAGCAACGCCTTCTGAATGCAGAAGCTTCAAAATCTTTCAGTTTTACGGAATATTTGATTGTTGATAACTTTTTGTCACATACCTCATATAACAACCCGCAAATATAAAACTCTTTTATAAAAGAAAATCTGTGAGAATTCCTGTGTCTTTTGATTGTTTACAAAAAGCTCGAGTAAAATTAATTACTCCTCAATCTAATCCTAAAATACCTATCAGGCTTATCGAGTTAATATATTTCTGGTATTAATCGCGTCTTAAGCTGAATTTTAAAAAATGCACCAGCAACACCTTCCGGATAGATAAGCTTCAAAATCTTTCAGTTTTAAGGAATATTTGACTGTTGATACCTTTTTTCACATATAAACCTCATATAAAAACCCGCGAATATAAAACACATTTAAAAAAGACAAACTGAGAATTCCTGCTTCGTGTGATTGTTTATTTCACTAAAGTTGATCGCAGGAATTAAAAAATTACAACAGGAGAAATTTCATAAATAATAGTTTACTATCTCCAACTAAACCATTTATAGGTATGTTGTTTTTATGGGATATTGTATGTGGATCATTCCCATCACTTTCTGGGTGATTTCTTATGACAACACAATCCGTTTCAACTTGCTGATTAATAAACTATAACAGGATACCACATGAAATGTATTTACTGTTTCAAACTAAATTGCTCTATAGTTATTGCATTTCAATTTATACACATTTTTAATGTTTATTTACTTTACTAAAAGCTCGAGTAACTAGTGGCGAATAAAAAAGCTACAACACAACAAATCTGCCACATAAAACTAATTATTTACTTGTTCTCCTATTTCATGCATAAATCTTGTCGCATTACGAAATCTGGAATAGCATGGATCCTGTCAGTTCTTTTATGGGTTATTCGTTACGCTTTTTGGTTATTTTTCACGAAAATACCAGTACGAACTTGCGAATAAAAAGCGACAACATGGAAGATCTCACATAAAATGTAATTACCGGTGCAAACTAAATTACTCGGTTGGTTTTGCTTATCTTTGCTCTTTTTGGTTAGTTTTTGGCAAAAGCTCCATTAATCATAACTCGCAGTTAAAGATCCACTCTCAAAATTCATTATGCATAAAAGGCAAATTGCTTTCTGAAACTAAAAGTATGGTCTATTTCCTACGGCCTAAGTTAGTCTGTTGTTAAGGTTTTTCTCAATTTTTGACGAAAGCACAGATAAAACAACAGCGATCTTTCCCTAAAACGCCATTTACTTTCTGCGTATGCCGAAAATTACAATAGGCGGTAGTTGATTTTTTGGCGAAAGCGCCATTGTGATCCAGTCACCTAAATAACTTTCTAAGCTAGAGAGCTTACTTGCAAAACTTTCTCACTTTCCCGTCAGAGTTTACATCACATTACCCAAAACAAATTTTTAAGCACGTTAAAGTTGCAAGTTCGCCAATAGTTCTTATTGATTATTTAGTCGCAACTTTCTAGTATACCGAATTCTCCGTTTAGAAAATTACACTTTACATTCCTCCTGAACTGGGACAAAAATAAGCAGCCTTAACATTTCTTTAGAATCCAGCATTATTGAGAATTTTTGTGGAAAACGACTGTTATTTCATCTAAATCAACGTTATAATTTCTTCCATCAACTTTATTTTCTTTCATTTAGTGCTTATGCTATTATTATTATTTTACTATTATTATTTTATTATTTTATTTATTTATTATTTATTATTATTTTGCTAGTATCAATCTGAATAAATCTGGATTTTTCGCATCCAATGTTCCAACAGTAAAAGCGATTTTAATTTGTTTATAAATTCGAAAACAACGCGTTGTTTTAAATTGTTTTACATTAAATTTCATGAAACACTTTTAGTGCAGTGGAATCCGACGTATTGTAAATTCTAAGTAACTTCAAATTTTTCATACGAAGCACGAAATTGACTTTGATTTTATAGCTCATAGGTCGAATTTTGAAACCAATTTTGGTTTATTCCTAATACCAACAAATTTAAGTTACTCTTAAATATTCAATCATAATTTTCTGGAATATGCCTTATATAAATTCCACCACAATTCGTTAATAGTCAGTAGCGATAATATATCGGGTATGTATATATTCTATTATAAAATCTAATTATTATTAACTAGTACTTACTTTCTCTGGTCTATAAAAGCCATTTCTAGTTGTATAATTGCGAAATTAAATTGTGACGGTGTGATATCCAGTTTCATCCAAGTAATGTGTTTCTATCACGTAAGTAATTTTTGTTTCATCAATCATTCATTGATTATTACTTCCTTCTAAGAAAATTATCCGATTGGCTTGGCTGGTTACTGCATTTTAAAAAATATTTGTGTTGTGGATAATTTTTTTCAAGTGCCTCCTTATCACAACCCGCGAATATAAAACACTGTTATAAAAGATCTGTGAAAATTCCTGCTTCAATCTAAACTACTTCGTATTTCACAAAAGTTTATCGCACTAATAAACAAGCTGCAACTGAGAGAACTTTACAAATAGTTGTTACTGTCTCCAAGTAAACTATTCTGTTGTCTGTCTAAATCTAATTTACTCAGTTAGTTTATAGTTCTTTCATTTTCAGAATCAGTTCGCACACGTTACGATTGTTTATGTACCAAAAGCTCGAGTAACTAGTTGCGAATAAAAAAGCTACAACATGACAAATCTGTTGCATAAAGTAATGATTATTTAGCTGTATTTCTATTTAATTGATACATCTTGACGCATTACGAAATCTGGAATAGCAGGGATCCTTTCAGTTGTTTTATAGGTTATTCGTTACGCTTTTTGATTATTTTTCTCGAAAACATCAGTACGAACGTGAGAATAAAAACGTGACAACAGGAAAAGTCTCACGTAAAATGTAATTACCGTCGCAAGCTAAACTACTCTCAATTGTCAGGCTTTGCTCGTTTTGGTTTGTTTTTGGCGAAAGCGAAATCAGTCATGACTCGCATATTAGAATCTACGTTAAGAAAAATCCTTTGTACATAAAAGACAAATTACTTTCTCAAACTAATCTATCGTGCTAGTCTATTTTTGAGGTTTTCTATTTCATTATGTAGTACATTATATTTTTAATGTCCGCGATCTATAATTTAATGTCCATTAATCGTCTTTTGATGAAAACACATGAAACGGATTTTCGTTGAAATAGCATTTACTTTCCTTATCTTATAACTGCGAATGTTGAAAATTACCTCGGAAAATTACAACCTTCCAAGTTTCGATTATTTGGCGAAGGCGCATGGCACTCCACTTTTCACTTTCATTTTTCTATCACAGTTTTCTTCATATTATACAAAGTAAATTCTTTAAGCACATTAAAGTTGCAACTTCGCCAATAGTTCTTTAGATGCAACTTTCCAATATACCAAATTCTCCATTTTGAAAATTAAACTGCACCCCCCTTAAATTGACCCAAAAATAAGGGACGACTACGAGCTGAGCGCGCGGTCAAATTTTCTAGTGCGAGATCATGTCTAACTGAGCGCATTTGCGGGCGACTACCTGAACCACTTTTATGACGGTCCCAACTTACCTAATAGAGCGCACTTATTATAATTTTTATGTTATTACGGAATACATGTTTGAGTTGTATCATTGAAATAAAAACACATTGTCCAAGGACCAGATCCTGGAAGGGGAGCCAACTTGCCAGTTTATGACCCCTAGCGTTGATCAATCAACGCCCCTAGGTAAAATTTGCAATTAAGTTGGACAAGCCAACTGGACGGTATCAATGAGTATCGACCGGCCAACTGGCCAGGGAAGATAGGTCAACTGAGCGGTGGAAGTTACTGCATTTTAGAGGTGTAATAATTAATTAGATAATTATCTACATTTTATGGTATAGTAGGTATCTGAATACGCAATATTTGAACGCAAGGGGGCAAGGATCAAATACCGCAAATTATAACTTAGTTTTAATGAAAGTCCAAGTATTCCTCTTAAAATAGGAACAGTGGCGACAGTCATCCTTACAAGGGACACAATTAATAACAGGTAGATACATTGGCTAGTTGGCCTGTCTCAAGAGGGTGCGTTGAAATTTGCCTAATTTCGTCGCCGCTCAGATGGCCGGTCGACTTTTATTATCCCAAGGGTTCACCGTCCAGCTGGCCTGGACCCTCCTGGAAGGGCCAAAATCCAACCCAAGTAGGCGCACTCAGTTCGACATGCCTCTTCGCGGACATTGCGCTCAGTTGGTAGTGTTTTAAATTGACCGTGCGCTCAGTTGGTATTTTCCCAAAATAAGGAGCTTTAACGTTCTTGACATTACAGCACTTGAAGCAAGCCTCTTTTACGGATCGATATTTCTAACTCAAACTTTAGAAAAATTTTGTGGGGAATAACTGTTATTATATGTAAATCAACGTTATAATTTCTTCGTCAACTGTATTAACTTTCACTTATTGCTTTCCTATTCGCAATATGAACCTGAATGAACTTAGATACAATAAAAGCAATTTTAAATTGTTTTTAAATTCCAAAACAATTCATTATTTCAATCGGTTTTAAATTTGATTGAACACATTTAATCAAGTAGAGTTGAACGTATTGTAAATTGTAACTTAAAACATAAAATTGACTTCTGTTTAATGTATTTCATATGTCGGTTTATGTAGCTCGTGCTTTTATTCAAATTTGGTTTTATTTTTAAAACCAGAAAATTTTAGTTAAAGCAAACATACTCGTAATTTTAATATATCGTTTATATAGAATCTAGCTATTTAAGGGCCTAGTACTTACTTTCTGTAAGCTATAAAATACCTTTCGGGCTATTCAATTTTGAAATATAAATCATGACAGTGTGACTTCCAGTTTCATCGTATGATGTATCTGAATCATGTGACTTATCTTTCTTTTAAAATTTCTTGTATATCTCTCAAACGTCGAATCTAATAAATTTTAACGGCTTTCTAACCTCTTTTAACCTAATTTTTTCATTGTTTTGTTAACGATGAATTAGTTCGGCAATGTAACTGCATTAATTAGCACATATCTTATGATCTACACACATAGCTATTACACACATTGCTACCGTCTAAGTTAATAATTATGAGCGCAGTCTGCCTATTAATATAACATAACGAGCACCTACGTACTTAAGTATTAGTCTTCGCCTATAAATTAATATGAATTAGTATTATTATAGACAAAGTGACAAACATTTAACTAAGTAAGGAACTTACAAGAATCATGTTTACCTATTTTTTCACTTCACTTAATTCTATAGCGACGATCACTAGTTCAACTGGTTGCGTCAAGGAAATTTTCGTGTATTTCTCGCTCTGAAATTTTAAACACACAGTTGAGACATACCAAAGACAATATAGGTTACAGACGGCTCGTCAAATGCAATACGGAGGCGAATAGGAAAGGAGCCCGGCTCCCAAAACCCTGGCTCCACGACCGATTTCAACTGTTAGCCTTTGCTATCCACCAAGAGATGGTGCACGACCCGAAGGCACTGTTGCCTTGAGTTTTCGTAATATCGTAAATAAGGAAAAATGCACTGAATTGTTCGGTTTTTCTGACCTACTGGTTTAGAGAGATAACCGGGTGAGTGTGAGTCATCCAATTTACAATTTGAGAAGATGGACCGGCCCGTTCAATTTCATCGCATTAAAATAGTCTCGTTCCAAACGGTAGGTCACCCCCTATCGATTAATAAAGAATCCAAAACAATCTATCAGATAAAATCAAAGGCCCCTTTGCAATATTGTCCTATAAATATGAGCATTAATTCATAATAGATCGATGATAAAGTTAGGTAATAAGGGCTATAATAAAAATGTCTATAATTGATTTTAACGGTTTAATGCATTGAATCAAAATTTATTTCCGGCCATTATGATATTTTAAACAATTATTCTAAGTGCGGACTTTTCACTTCAATATCTATTTTCAATATAAGTGTACAGTCTATCAAGAGATATACCGTGTGTATAATTTTGACTCTTCAAGTGGTTTGCGGTTTTTCTAGCCCAGGCTATACATACTGAAAAATCATATAGCTTTCACTGCGTTTTGTTCTACAGATATCGGAAAGTTTTAAATGGTAGGACGGACCTATAGAAAGAGCACTGTATGACCATATACAGCTAGAATTTCCCTGTTTTTTATAAACAATGGGGTAAGGTGTGAAAATCGATTTTATCCTCAAAGAATTTTCCGGTTGCATTTTAGAGAAAAGTGGTCCATAGGAAAGTTGTAGAGAATAAACAGACGGTTAATTTGGTTCTTTATAAATTAAAATCGATAAATAAACAATTGAGTTATTAGCAAAAAACCATCAATTTTTTTATTATTTTATAAATGCTAATAACTCTTGCAATAATAGTGATAAGTTAAATGTAATACACGAGTTTTATGGGTCTTTATAAGTGTGAAAAATTTCAGCCAGATCGGTTTATTAGTTTACGAGATATCTTATGTGTTTATCCCAGAGACTCAATGTTTAAACAATTAAGCTGGCCCAGGCTACAATCCTAGAGATATTTAATAAAGTGGAATAGTTTGCTTGAATGCCGAACTATAAGTTAAGTTTGAAAAACAACTTATTTTTAATGAAATTGTTGTTAAAAAAATCATTTTAAAAAGGGTCTAATTTTTTGCTTATAAACAAATTGAATAACTTTTTTATCTATTGTTACACACGTTTTTAATAAATTGCATTAAAAGGTGGTAAAAAAACTCTTTCATTTAAAAAAAAGGTTCTACGGCGAATGGAAGCCGAGATAGCAACATTTTTTAAAAAAATCATCTTTATAAATATTAAAAGCCGAAATTTTCACCAATTTTAAATAAAGACCTAAATTTTATTAGAGGATTTATAGGTTTAATATCCATGCACCTTGAAAAAAGTTGTAGCCCTTTAAACTTAAGGTTTTCGCCCAGGCCCACGATGTCGTAGTTGGACGCGCTATATTTTTTTTCGATATCTCGGCTTCTAGGCAACCTAGAACCTTAATTTTTTTATTCTGTTGTAACTCGACGAAATATTAACATCTAACCTATTTTTATCGCCGTGGAAAATTGGAAAATTTGATACAATTATTTTTGTGTTTTATAATTACTATTTTAAAATTAATATTTTTTCAAAGGAAGGAAAACTTCTATGTCTTGCCAACACTTTATTATACAAAACGCAACCGGTTTCGACCTACTGTGAGGTCATCTTCAGGCGTACTAAAAAGAAACAAGAAACCACACTCAGCCAACACAACCGTAAAGTCTTTTCAATTTTCATTTTTCATTTTAAGAAATTTTAAGTTATTTTAAGATATTTTGAGATACTTTACGGTTGTGTTGGCTGAGTGTGGTTTCTTGTTTCTTTTTAGTACGCCTGAAGATGACCTCACAGTAGGTCGAAACCGGTTGCTTTTTGTATAAAAAAGTGTTGGCAAGACATATAAATTTTCCTTCCTTTGACTTATCATGGCCAACTTCGAGTCCTTGGACAACCTCCTTTTGTTAATATTTTTTCATCGTCTTAGAAAATCACGGATAAATTCAATACATACAATGATCACATTTTTTTACAATTTAAATGCTAATTTTTTGCAGCAGTCTTTGTTTTTTAAATTTTGTATAAAATTAGTATATTTTACAATTTCATTGTTACGAATATTATAAATATTTATTTATAAAAAGAATAAATAAGATAAATAAATAAGAATATATTAAGAATAAATAAGAAAAAAGTATTTTTTCTTGTTAATATAGTTATAAAAGGTAGCTCTCTCTCAATAATAAAACGAATGGCGAATCGCCAGACTCTGTAAGTTAATTTGTTGCTGAGATATTATGTTAATTTGTTTATCCCGGCGGTTTTATTTGTTAAATAGCCGGAATACGATTTGGGGGGTTCAAGGGACTCCAAACATATTGCAAACCATACGTAAGAGCCAATAGTTTGTTGGTTTTTAATTTCCGGGGATCCATAACTTATAACACCCCCATTTTTTAGTATAAAAAATGGGTCATTTTTTATAACGCTAACTCGGTTTTTATTGCTTGTAGAGCATTTTTTTTCGTGGGTTATCTAGCTTTCCAACTGTGTAGATTAGAAACTCGTACGACGAGTTAATTGACAATAACGTCGAAAAACACCCGTAAGTGTGTGTGTTTGTTACTAAATAAACGGATTTGGCTAAAATAATATTGAACAAGACCTGGACTTGAACCAGAAAAAATTTATTGAAACTTGGACCACTCCTGTAAGTGATGCGCACAATGTATTTTTAATTTCGATGTTCGATGTTTATATCGATGTTTATTTATTCAATATTATTAGATAACATCGAAATTTTTATGCGATGTTTTTCCGATGTATTCTTCTATTTTTAAAAACGATTTTATTTAACTGCAAAGGGTCTTCAAAGGGTCTGGGTGGCTAAAATTTGGTACACTACTTGAATAAGTTATTATAACGAGATTAAAATTAAAAGTAAGTACATATTATTTCGCGTTAAAACCTAGGTGGCCAATATCATTCTAAGATTAAATAGTATATTAATTAATAAATTAAACATTTAATAGAACATCCGATTTATTTATTCTTTAATATGTACGAAGGAAAACGCCAACACAACCTGCCTTAAAAATATTGTATTTTTTTCACATGACAAAAATTCCCGCCTTCAAAACAAACCCGGTTTCCAGACTATGCTATTACTATAAAGGCGGCCGCCTGTAACCTTTGACTTTAATTAGGCTGCCGACACCGACAAAGTTAAGAGAAAAGATGGAAACAAGCAGACGGTACACGATGTCGTAAAATGTAAATCGTGAAACACTGCAGTCAATTTTTAACATTCGAAGTGTCTGACGGTGCTGCGAGAATATTATAACGATAACTGATTTGCCTTCGACAACCAGTAGTGCCATCGCGTGGCCTTCAGTCAAAATAACGCTATTTTCTCCCACGAGCCGTCTATAACCTTTATTGTCTTTGGACATACCCAGCAGTCTATCCATAATTTAACGAGATGAGGGAAATCTCATTTGTTTCGTATCTGGCTGATTCATTAATAGGAAAGGTTATCGATTAAGGAAGCGTTTATTTGTAAAACTGTTTCTATTAATTTCCGTTGTATATGTTTACGAAGAAAGTGATTCAGTTAACGCTACACATGCATACGCTGATTTCTATTAATAATCCCAATGTTATCGAGTTGTTGACCCATGGGATTAATAGATTTTTGCATATGTTTATTTTAGCGACAGTTGTGATTAGTTAGTGCTCGTGCGTGTGTGTTTTATGTAATGCAATCAATGGTAGCCAAGTAAGTGGTTACATCAAAATAAAGCGTGGATCGTTTCGAAACGCGTATCATTTTTAAGGCGTCTCCGGAAAAATCAAGACGACTTAATCATCTCATTCTTATAAGTTAAAGTATTACCTTTTTTCCCCAAGGATATTACCGTAAAGCTTTCTCACACGCGTAAACGTACACCTCACGTGTGGTACTAATTAGCGGAAACATCTTTTGATCGTGACTTCTCCAAAACAACAATTACGCTTCCCCTTTGAAAATTGACCCTCATTAATTTAATCACAGGCATTTCTCGTAAATGTGGACAAACCTAATTACGAAATAACCAATAAAAAACATATGGGTCTGTTTTGGGGATTATTAATTGTCTTTTAGGGAAACATTCGGAAAATTTCCACGTTGTCACAAAACAATTTTTCCATCCTCCTTTTTTGTTTTACTCGTTAAAATTAATTGTGACAGGCGATGTTATTGAATCTACTTTTAAATTCTTAAAATGTAAACTGTGAACATTTGGTCCAATCTACGAGCATTCGGTTCAAATCTGTTATCTCCGTCATTACCATCCTGGATAAATAAGTCCTAAAGATATCTTTATAGAACGCATTACAGTATCACTTCGATACAAATAATGGTCCACTTAATGAGCTTAGTTTCCTCTCTTCACAACAGGCGACGGTCGTAAATAACTCTTCTTCCCTTAACCTTTGGACGGACTTTATCTTAAACGTAAACATGTCAGTTTTTAAGTTGAGGAATCCATTTTCATTTCTATCGGGGTTGATGATTTAAGCTGAATACGGAATACTTGTGTTGAATTTATTAACGCCCGAACAGTTCAATCTTTACTTCATTAAAAATTGAGGATGGAGATGATTGAGAAAATAAATCTCTCTTCCTAAATAACCCGTGATGAAGTGATTATCGAAGTTATTAAGTTCATTCAAAATTTATCCATCAATTTAGTTTCCTAAAAATGTCAAATACAGATTCATTGCACAAAATTTTAACTTTATCAATCAGAAGACAAGTTCAATGTAAACAAAATAATTTGAATTGAATTATTTATTCATTTCTGATGGGCCGATATAAAACTTTTCAACTTCAGAATAAATTTAATAGAAAAGATTGCAATTGGTTGTAAATTTCGCTTTCCTAATTGTGGATATAAATATCATTGTAGTTAATAAATTACAATTGCCATTATTTAAATTTATCGATAGATATAAATTATTTTACATTTAATTAATGTATTAAATTTACTTCACTTGTAAATAATCCGTTTGGTAAACAAGTCATTATTAATAAACTGCTTTACTGCCAATATTTTGTATATATTTCCATTTCTGCTGTAGAAACGGTGTTTAGCGTGCAGAAGTAGAAGAGACAGTTTATATCCATTTTTGCATTATCCATTTTGCATTATCCATTTTTTAAGGTATTTGTTCATTTGCCGTCAATTGTAGAGTTGTAGAAAATGGCATTACACAAGACAGTTTCTATGACTTATTACTACGACAATATGGTTTTCAATTGTTAGATCCATCCATTTTGTTTCAATTTTATAGCACAAAGTATAGTCCTTTAATTAAAGAAAACTCAAGAGTTTTTCACTAGAAGACAAATTGTGTTGCAAATAATATTAAGTGTTCAAATAGACTAGACGAGGAATCAAAATCAAATAAAAGATTTTTTTTTATTACAATTAGCAGTGATAAAGGGATCGTTTACTAGTCATTTTTCGATTTTTTAAATCATCTTCAAAAATAATTTTTGAAATTTGAATATTGTCACGCCTAAGGCCTCATCTACTATCGAATATGTACAATAAATTTTATAAAGCTTCTCTAAATGGTCTCTTACTGTTGATGTATATTGAATATTATAGACTTTCAAAAGTTATTTCTGGATTTTAAAACGCTATTATTAATTTCTTCGAAACTTTGACTTCAATTTTAACGTTGTACGTAATAAGATATGTGTGACATATACATGATCGATAAACTATTTTATTTATATTTAGCTGCAACCACCTTTGAATATTGTCACGCCTAAGACCTCTATGTACATCTCATTTATGTACATGAATATGTACAATAAAATTTAACAAAAGTTTTACCCAAATCTTTAAATGGTCTCTAATGAGGTCTATTGAATGTTTCAGATTTTCAGAAGGTATTCCGGAATTCCAAAACACTATTATGTATTTCTTTTAAAATTTGATTTTAGTTTTAAAGTTGTACATGGTAATAATATGCATTGCATACACATTACCACACACATAAATATTATTTGTGTGGAAAATGTGTTTATATTGTGGAAAATGTGTCGCATCGCTTTACAATACTGAATATTGATTATGTAAATACAGTACCATGAGAAAGTCCGACGCACACAATGCAATTTTTTTTTCTTAGTTGATATCAAATAGGTGTCTTTTCAATCGTTTATTCCTTGCTAATTGTTTTGATATGCTCTTCCTTCACTTTTTATCAGCCCTCTGTCTGCACTTTTCTATCTAAGAATACCTGTGAGTGTGATAAAGGCGAGGTTTATCGCCTTGTTATTGTAATTTTTGTTCTTCGCCCTCATCTTCTGCTCGTTAAGTCGAAATCAGAGCGCGGCTCATCTGATAATTTAAATCTGCAACTCATGAAAATTCAGCGTGTTAAATAACAATATAATCTGTGTATTAATATTCTCTTTCACTCCTCCTCGTGTCGAGTGAGAGCGTTTTATCAAAATTTTAGCGGGCGCATTGTATTATTGAAATAGCGGCCGAATATAACGCGGATAATCTACGATCCGATTGCGAAACTTAATCCTTGAGAATTATATTTTGTAAGTAAAAATTATCGGCGTGGGTTCGATTTGTTTATAGGCGAAGAGGAAATGCTCGAGAGAGCGCCGTTTATTTTCCCAGAGGCATTAAACTTTTTAACAGGCGCTGCTTATTTGCCTCGACCGATCTTGTTTATTCTCTAAAGAAATTTACATTTTGTATACGTCCACGTGAGGAGCAACGAAAGTATCGTCCCGGTGAAACCAAAACAAAGCTCTCTCCTGTGAGTAGGTACGTGTGTGTTACGCAATGGAGACGCGAATTAATAACATCGGCGGTTCCCACGGATTAATTCTCCCCGATCGTACCCGAGTGATACCCACCGGTGACGTCGAGCCTTTTTCCTTTTCGAAAACCTACGCCGAGATCGGCCGAACCTGTTTCCTACGCCTCCATTTTAGGAAGCCACTATTAGCGCGTTTGAATTCGAGAGATAGCCAAGTTTGTCCATCGCAGGTATCTGTCTATACTTACGAGCATTTTGTATACCAGGACGGTGTCACTGTCGCCAAAGTGGATTATGCAGTTGACACGTTTAAATTCGGAATAGAATCTATTAGTAAATCCACGGTTGCATTTTGTGCGTAAAGTGCACTAAAACTTCTTTTCAGTATTTTGATGTGAATGATAGCTTGCAAATGATAGCATTGCATATAAGTAAATAGTGTCATTGTCACCGAAAATGGATTATGCAGCTGACACCTTGACCAAATCCGAATAGTATTGGTCATGGTATACATGGTATTGGTCATGGTATGACTGGTATACAGTCATGGTTACCGGAAGAATTACAAGATTTCAAAAGTGCCCCAAAAATTCATCTTAGTGTTTCGCTTTTAAAGACTAGCATTTTTCAGAAAAAGCAAAATGAAATACGTTGGTGTCATAGTTGAACCTAAAGTAAACTTTTTGTTTCGTGTTTTGTGACTGAAAATAACAAAACATGCTTTGTTTCTCAGAATTTATTCATAGGTCAAAAATGATTGGTAGTCCATACTCTATAAAGAAGTAAAATAAAAATCGATGCACGTCACTATTGGATAGGCAAATATTACTGCCAAGGTTGTCAAATAATAAGGAAATCAAATATATAACCTTCACCTTACTTTTCGCAAGGAAATGATTTCACACTTTGTTATTGTGTTTCATTTTTAAAGACAGTAAGTAGCATTTTAAGGAAAAGCAAAAGAAAATATGTGGGTTTGATAGCTGAATCTCAAGTACACTTTTTTCATGTTTCATAGCAAAAAGTGGCAAAAATGCTTTCACTAATTAAAAATGATTAATAGTAGTCCATACTTTACGTAGAAGTACAACAAAAATCGATGCACATAGTCAGTGAGTAGGCAGACATTACTGCCACAGTTTTCAAACAAAATCGGATATAAATAACCTTTACCTTACCTTTCCCATAGAAATAAATCCACACTTTGTTGTTCTGTCTCACTTGTAAAGACGGTAGCATTTTTCGGGAAAAACAAAAGAAATTATGTGGCTGTTATAGTTGAACCTCATGTACACCTTTTGTTTCATTGCCAAAAAGGGTAAAACATGCTTTGTTTCGGCAGTCCACAATTTATAAAGAAGTAAAATAAAAATCGATGCACATAATCATCATTGGAGTGGCAGAGGCAGAGGCAGTGGCCAAGGTCTTCAAACAATAATGAAATCGAATATAAATAACCTTAACCTTACTTTTCGGAAATTCCCGATGCTTTGTTTCAGTTACGAAAATCATATTGCACGTCCTTCTACATTCACACTCACTATATACAAAAGTCTCTATTTTTATATTACCTTGACGACGTCTCCACTCCTTATGTTGCCTGCTTCCTTAAATCATTGCAATGTCCTAATCCAGTGCTGCTGACGCGTTATCTGAAAAATTCAACTACTATTGTAATAATGCATGAGATTCAGTAAAAAAAAAAGGAAAATTTGACAAGAAAATTAATGGTAGAAAAAATTCTGGAGCAGAATCAAACAGAATATACTATCTCGAAAAACAAAAATTTTTTATTCAAATTAACAATATTTGTAAAGAAGTTAAGATAGTACCGTTTCACACATGTGCAAACACATGTGACAATTTGCTATTTTCACAATTAGTAGGGCCCGTAACTTTTTTATTCTTCTGTTGTTTGATTTTATTTTTTGTTGCATTATGACATCACATTGCAAAAATGAAAAAAGAAATAGCGTAATTAATGAACAATGAGCAAATGATGCAGCACTCAAAAAGTATTAGTGAAGTGTCAAGTCGGGGTATTATAGAACGAATGCTCCATAGAAACATCAAAGCAGCAAGCTGTGTCACGAGGCAGCAACTGTCGTTTACTACGGTTTTCATTGCTTTTGCTGCTTCATCATTACCATTGAGAAGTTAATTGCAAAATACATTTTTTGATCGAATTTTAAGTGAACCATCTGAACTGCCCTTATTCCAACTGGAAACCATCTTTACCATCTTCAGGTTGCGGGGTTATCTTTTCTTCACAATGTATCGCTACGTCTTTCATATTAAACATTGGGTGATTTGGGATTCGCGTCGGGTTACTCTCTATTTAGTGTTGGTTACAATCTCATAGAAGGAGTTTAATACAAAAATTAGAACTTCTTCGTCTTGCCAGTTTGTCTATTTCTTTGTGTGACATTATATTGTCTATCATGGCGTGTACCGCCATGCTACTCAAATTTTCTGCAGAATGAAGCATCTTCTGCACCAACGTTGCAGGTGTTAGACGTCCAATTATTACATGATCAGGCTCTCTCCGAGTCATTGCCATTTACGACATTCCAATACAGTTTGCTGTACTGTTCCGTGAGCCCTGCACCACTTTTCGAATCTTTATAGGGTGTAAATGCCTTTCTCAGCGAGGTTTGGGTTAAATCCAACGGGCGATGATGACTATGTAAGTCATATTGTGTTGGATTAACCTTTGATCCACCTCGCTTGTTCTGTTTTGCTCTTGCCATGTTCTCTGTCATGCTTCTAGAGCAATTTCTCTGAGTATTGTTCCTTGCGTGCTTGTGTTGGTGGATGTATGCCATTTTTTGCGCCATTGGGCTTTCCAGTGATCACTTGCAGCACTATTGTGGTCCAGTGTGCCGATGTCATCGATAAGAGTGGTTATTGGCGTTATTGCACTCTGAACTCTGACCATCACGTGATGGTTCTTACATTTTGGGATGTTTAGCACATATATCCATACAACATCTTGTGTACCACCCTGCACATTACTGCTCACTAATTGCTTCTTGGGCTGCCTATATTGGGCAATAATTTGGTCTGGGGTGGTCAACCTGGTTTCCGATTTTTTAGTTATTAGCTCAATGTAACGCTCAAAGCTTCTTTTGTCAGAGATACTGCCCAGGTACTTAACGGCCTTGATTTATTTAATTTCACATTAAAGCTTAGGTGTTATTTATTACTGCCACCTCTTACTATTACGTACTCTGTTTTGTGCTAATTTGTGTTCTTTCTCGCTGCAATTACAAGTACCAGTTCATCCTCAAAACCCTTGATATCACCCAAACGCATCGTATGGAGTATTCCATATTGTGGGCCTCAGGACCGATCCCTGAGGTACTCCTACTCCAGTCTCTATCCCACCCTGCCCATCAAACTCAATACTCCTGTTCTCGAGGCAGCTTGAGGCCAAATTCAGAAGATGTCCAAAAATCCATCATTTCGATGGTTCCTGGACAATTGGTTTGTGACTTGCGGTCCCCACACAGCTTTTATAGTCTCCAGTGCTTCGGTGGTGCATTTTCCGATCCCAAACCCATACTGGTATTCATACAGCTAGCTTATAGGTCTTTACAAGCTTCGCATGACACTGGTTCGTTGTATTAACTTTTGTAAAAAGGTAACGATACGAATATATTTCCAATATATTTTTGTAATATCGAACAGCTGTTATCTTTCGTTTGATTTACCTTAATCTACATGTAATCGATATGATGGCCATTTTAATGGCATTAACTGCTATATTACTACCAATAAAAAAGTTAGAACTCTAACGATAATGATCGTTAAAGTTTGAGAAAGTTCCGTTGAATAATATAGAAAGGACAATCTACAGTTAATCAGCTGTGTACTTTGCATTTTATTATTTATATTGGCATAAGCACCGTAACGTCTGTCGTTGCAAAGACTACTTTAAATGAGTGATTACGTCGATTATTTACAAATTTTGTCGCTATAACCTCATTCAACAACTATATTTGTCTTGTCTTGTTAATATTGTTATACTTAACGCTTTGAAAAGTGAGAGGCTGATATTCACTTTTAGGGAATGAAAATTCTTTTCTTTGGAATGTTTTAGAAACGAATCCAACGCCAAAATCTTTAATATTAAAGAATGTATAAAATCGCACCATTTTCAATTTTAAAGATTGCAGTTCTATTTTTTTAAAAAACGAAATCTCATTTTTAAAGCAGTTTTCAACTACAAAAATATCATTAAGTTGTAAGTTTCTTATTAATTTTTGCTTTATTTGAAATAGTACTGAAAAGTAAAGTTGGCGTATTTTGAGGTTCGTGAAGAAATAATATTTTAATTAGTAACAACCCTTAATCACATTATTTCGTCGATGAAGTTTTCACGACTTTTATGACTTTGAAATTCACATAAACAATGTGAATATTTATGAGTTTACTTATTATAATAATGGTAACATTCTCTATTTTTTGTTGATACAAATATTGTGTTTTCTTTCAAGTATAATATTTGCACTATACAATACATTTTTTTAAAACTCGTGTTTCGAAAATTTTCACAAAACAGTCTCTTATGAGAGTATTCCCCATTACTATTGGTCTATTTCCACATTGAAAAAAATAATTGCTAAATGTGTTAGTAAATTTTTTTCTGTAATCAATAATAATACCAAATGTTTCGGGATAAATAAGATATACTTTCAAGGAACCAAAACTGTATTTTACTTAACTTTTTACATTAAAATAATGCTTAACGTATAAATCATGCTATCGAAAAATAAAAGTTCCAAATTGCGTACTTTTTTTTAAGGAGGGATTGCTACAAATTTACTTTGGCTTTCAGAATCTTGAGGTATTAATTATTTCTCATGCTGCAACCAATTTTAAACTAAAATTCGTTCCCACATAACAATATTAAATTATTATAGAAAATAGTAATTTTGTAATTAAGGGTTGCCACCTCTAATAATATTATTTCTTCATAAATCTCAAACTACGTCAACTTTACTTTTCAACAACGTTTCAAATGTAATAAATTTAACAAATGCATACTACTTACTACTTACTAATATTTTTGTAGTTGAAAATAGCTTAAACATAAAGTTTTTCCTTTAGATAGAGATTGCAACTCTTAAAATAATAATACAGTTTTATAGCCTTTCTTACTCGCAATAATTTAATGTTTTGTATTAAAATATCTTTATTCGTTCATTAAATATTCCAAAAGAAAACGATTTCTCAGGGGTGTATTTTAAGGGCGCATTTTACCCCCTAAAATCGTCCTAAACAAAAGCTTTTTACTCAAAGCACTGTTACATATTGCAATAGTAACAAAATCGGCGATTGATAATTGGGATTATCATCCTTGTCAGAGTCAAAGTAACTACTTTAATTAATTGTTCAAACTAATACTGTCATCGCCATCATATCACTTTCGAACACGTTTTTAGGAACTTTATTGGTTAATTATAAACTGACTTCAAGTACTGAAACATAATTTAGTAAAGTGAGTGGGTGTGAGGGATAACTAAACCATTTGGAAGGGTCAGTTTTAGCTTTTTTGTGTTGCTTATTAACTTTGATTGGAAATTGCTTTGAACTCTTTGAACATATTTCGAGCACGTCATATTTCACATAGCAATAAGCTCTCGGTATCGTTAAAGCTAAAACTCTACGTTAGCAAAGTTGAAATCACCATGCTTCCAACTTTCCCGGAACTATTCGCAAGAGGATAAAGATAAATTTCCTTCGACCTCTTGTCTAATATTCAGCGCAAAGTGATATTTATTAGAGGGCAAAGGAATTGGGTTAAATTACCCTTAAAATATTTTCTCGGTACGTCGTTTTAGAAGTAACCGGAATAAATATTTTCGTACCATCAACTGCCTTCTCGTTCTTTGTGCAGCTCCTGAATATAACGACTACACGACTCTTAGGACAAACTTACCTTATTTTCTTTTCGAAATGTATTATTATTACCTTAGGCACAAGTAGAATAACGAAATACGTGGGATGAATAGGAGGAAGATCGTATCAGTTAATGGCTGTTGACTGCCGGTATTATACCAGTACTGAAGTTTTAAATTGACTTCTCGTTCCTTAAATTCCAATTGATTTATTTCTTTTCCGAACGAAGTGTGCTTAAAAGTGTTTCTAAACTTGTGCTTAAAGAGGTTCTAAACGTAGAATAAAAATTCCTTGTGTCAAAAAATTTTGATATCATCTTCAGTTTCAAACTTTGGTTACTTATTATAAAAATACCAACGCCTTATTTGGTAAATTTATCGAACCGTCTTGTTCGTTCCTTGGTTAGATAGATCGATGGCGTTAAATGTTTCAGTCGGTTTTCTCGCCAGATCCGGCCTATTTCAACAAGCACTTTATTTATAGCCAGTGAAAATTTCTATTTTATGCTCCATTCACTGGAATAATTCACGCCTGTTATTTGTTTGGACTTGGAAGTTCGTAAATAAACGCGACCCGTAACCTTAATCGTTATATAAAAACGCCACAAACTGAAGTCATTCCTATATGTAACTTAGCATTAGAGATAAAGGAAATGGAACGATACACGTAAGTTTAACGGTCACAATGCCATATACACAATACGCATCCGCTGAAATTTGTTTACTAATTGTGAGCATTAGTTCATCAAATGAAATAACCTTGACTGTTCTAGCTTTGTGTTCAATTATCGAACCCACTTTTGTTAGTTATTTCATTAAGCCACCCGATCAGGATTAATGCACGGTTTAGCTGAAGTTACGTGTTAATAAATTTTAAGCGTCGATCGCTGCAACGATATGCAAATTTGAAAATTCAAAAGGTATGTATGTTTGCTGCAATAAGTAATTATTTCGAGCTAACGTTCCCCGATGAAAAAGTGAGGTACAACGAATTATGTCGCGGCACATGCAATCATAGTTTTAATTAACACTTCCCAGGGAGAAAAAACGCCGAATACGAGCCGCGATTTAACGTCAAATAATTAGATTTTCGTGTGATGTAAATGGGGTGCTTTACAGAATATTTTAAAGTTGCCCTAATGTTGGATTTAATTAGAGGTAATATGTTAACTCTTGTTTCTGGAGGAAATTGCCCTAAAATTTGACTAATGACCAAGGCTCTTTCTTTGTAACCTTTTAACTTGTACGAGTAAATTTGCTATATCATTTGGGTGCACTGCGTTTCATAATTCAAATTTTTTTTATACAAAAGCGGATATTTTTAAAAAAGTTCAAAAGATAAAATTTGTCTTATCTTCACCAACAGGATTAAGGGACATAAATCATATTATTTTTTGGAAACACAACTCACTAAATCATGCTTCGTATTCGTGGACATAAATGCAAAAGTGTAGTTCAATGAATAATTGTTAGTAGAGGGAGAATTCGCAAAATTAACTTAATCAGATTTTTTATCGTAGGGGAAGTTGATTGATTCGATACAGTTCTATGGTACGTTTCCTGTTGTTGTAAATTTATGTTTTCTTATAAACCGATTCGTGTATCACTCAAATTGTGATTTCTACCGATAGATTGTTATTTAGGTTTTCAACATGTAAAATTTATTGTAATTTTCCTCTTCATTACGACGAAACAAAAGTAGATTACAATTACATTGTAATAGCAGATACTTTCGAAGAAAAGTCCTGTTCATCGTGTTCAGTACAACGAAACAAAAGTAAATTACAATTACATTGTAATGGTAGATACCTTCGAAGAAGTAAACATCATTAGTGCACAAGGGTACATGTAATAAATAAATAGTAACGTTATTACAAAAACTGTTAATTGTTATAATAAATATCAAATTAGAGAAAATTACTAACACTAGTTGTAAAACCAAAAACAGACTGCATACAATGGCACTTTTCTCAAAACTCTATACAAACGAAAAGTGCCTTTCCAAACCAACTAAAATAAGTTTGTAATAAAATTACAAAAACTGTTAATTATTACAATAAATATCAAATTAGAGAAAATTACTAACACTAGTTGTAAAACCAAAAACAGACTGCAGACAATGGCACTTTTCTCAAAACTCTATACAAACGAAAAGTGCCTTCCCAAACCAACTAAAATAAGTTTTAAAACATCTAAATTTTGAAATATTTTCTCAGAGAAATCCATACCACTACTTTTTCCATAGTTTTTAAATGATCTAAATATCATTCAGTTATTTTTCAGTTAAGAGCTGTTTCACAATCTTTTACATATCTCGAGCTGTCTGATTAGTGACAATTTAGATGATTCTAACTGAATTAGCGTCTAATGAAACTATAGTTGCAGTCAATAAGTGTAGTGATGCCCACGATATTCTCGTTTGCGAGAGTCTCGTCTCGTCTCGTCTCGTTTTCGAGACGAGACTCGAGACGATACTTTAAATTTTCCTTGCGAGACAAGACGAGATTTTCAAGAGTCTCGTCTCAAATCTCGCACGAGAATCTCGCAAAAGTCTCAAAGTATCGCAAATAAAAATGGCAAATATTAATTAATTATTCTAATTATCGCTAATGTTATTGAAACTTTAAAGCCGCATAATAGTGTTTACCATAACTGTTACTCAATGTTTATCTTTTTGAGCTTTCCGAGATATTGCCACGTGTACGACTATTATACTAGAGTTGAAGACTTACCTAGGGAATACAAATATATTCACAACATTTTTATGTTGGACAAAATAGTTTTTTTTTCCTGTAACGAGAAAAAAGTTTGACATTTTATCCCGGTTGACAGGAATTTTTTGTTAAGCTTTATGATAAGTATTAGTTTTTAATATCTCTACGACAATTTATTTTATATTCACCGACCTTTGGAGATCATCTACCTATTTCTCACCCGACTTCTCATGTTATAATCGACCTATAATAATTGGTTTATTTCAGTTCTTGTCGAAAAAGCAAATCTGATAAGCATTTAGATATAATTGAGGAGAAAGCAGGAACCGGACGCAGTAAAACGGCAAAATGCAAGATATGCACGAAATAGCGAGATTTTGCGAGAAATTTGCGAGACTTTTGCGAGAATCTCGCGCGAGACATGAGACGAAACGAGACTTTTATTGCGAGACGAGTCTCGAGACGAGACTTTCCACTTTTGTTGCGAGACAGGACGAGGTTTTTCAAAGACTCGTCTCGTCTCGTGGGCAACACTGAATAAGTGAACACTGCTGCTAAAGAAGGTTGCCTTCTATGAATGACCAAGCTTTCAAAAGAGCCTGAAACCTAAAATAAGTTTTTAAACACGTCTAAATGTGAAAATTTTGTCACGTTCGGCCTCTAAGCATGACAGTCTGTCATCGAAACTAGGATTTGAAATTATGCGACGTCTATAGATATCTGAATGTCGAATATGTAAATACCAAATTATTCTTATATCCCGATATTTCCTTAGAAATATTTGATACATTTTATTCAATTCGTTTGATGTCAGCTATTGATGTCTCAATGTAATAAATTTGTGGTAATATAATATTAAAAATTGAAATAAAATTGTAGTACTAGTATATTCGATGTCTAATACATGCAATTGTAATTACACAAAATATTCAGTTCTCATAAGTGTCTTTATGAAGTCCTTAGGAAGGTAAAAATAAAGGTAAAATTATTTCTGTCCAAAGAGCTCACTATTAAACAACCCTCAGAACTCAGTAACACCAATATTAAACAAACCTATTAAACACACAATGATTTCAGTTCAAATTATAAATTAGTCGCAGTTGCTTGATGAACTGCACCAATTCAAATTTCAAAAACAGCGTGTAACCTAGTTTTCCTTCCGGGTTTCGTTCTTCCTAAATACCAGTTTACGTGAAGTTCGCTCCAGTAATCTTGGCGTGATGCCGGGACAAACAGACACGATTTTATGATAGAAATAATTATCCGTCAGTTCCTAAAGCACTCCGGTTCGTGAGGCTCTAATTACCTTCACTTCTGCCGAAGGAAAAATGTAGTGTCGTTAATTTACTATTATCGCATATTTATAGGACAATTTGGAATCGCCGTCGATATGTTTACATTTCAATTAAATGTTTTATTAATGTCGAGTGGATTACTTGCACTAGTAAGTAAAGTGATGTAATTACGAGCGGTAAATCGAACGAATTGTACTCTTTTTTACTTTTCAGAGCAAAACCACTTAAACTTAAAAATAAATAAAAGTAGCAAGGTGTATTGGTACATATCTACTTTTAAAACAGTTTTAGAGCCGAATAATTAAAATTTACAATTCATGTAAAACGACACCTTTTCGACATTTACATTAGTAAACAACAAACAACTAAAGCTAGGATTTATAGGCAGAATGAACAAAACAAGTTAGGCATATATAGGTAGCTGTATCTGCTGTATAGGAAAACTATTAAGCAAATAGGCAAAAAATGCAAAATGACATTAAGTTAAAAATACCAATTCCTATACTTTGGTTTATTTATACCAAAATCCGTTTTTCTTCACGAGTGACTCATCGTCACACCAAGTTGCGAGTGGCACACGCAAAACTCATAAAGTCACATACCTAGTTAGCGCGATTTGCCGCTTTAGAAAATTTCCAACGTAAAGAGAGAGACAGAGAAAAGCGTAGTTGCCAAAATTTAAAAATCCGCTCTATAAAACATTGGTCGAAACCCGTAAAATGGCAATATCGAGAAACTTGTTTACACAGTGAACACGTGGTCGGGGCACAGTGTCGGTGCCCGGCGAAATACGCGCTAGTCGGTACACGTGTGATATTCGTTTTTATTTTTCATTAGGCAATATTTCTTCCAGTCATCTGATTTCTGTAATAGCGCTATAATTATTTCAATATTATAGTTGCAAACTAACATTGTTTCATTCCATTAAATGATATAACTTCGATTATTTATATTTCGAAGACAAAATGAAACATACACGCCCCTGTTTCTACTTTCCCCTCACTTCTTCATCCCGCGGAGGACTAATTGATTCCAGGAATTTACTCCGAATTGAATCGACACCCGGGTATAGGTAATTACAGTTTATGTATATTTATAGAATTGTATTACCTAAAGAATTAGGTTAATGATTATTATTATTGTTATTAAGCTGACGATTGTCGAAAACAACTGTTGAAAAATTAAATGATCAATTCAAAAACCGACGTGTACTTTTAATAGGTATTGAATTAAATTTAAAAGACCTAGTACTGCTTTGTCACGATGTCTGCAGAAAACGCCATCCGCATCTACAGACAGCTCCGAATACGGCTGGAAAAGGATTTTCGAACGTATTGTTATGTTGTAACGAATTTCATTTTCGTTAGAGAGTGTAGTTCTTCCATAAACGCATTAGAAATAACGATTCAGAACAACCAACTTTAAGGTTGATTATAGCGATTATATTCCCACATCTCGTTAAGTTCACTGCATTCACCTAAACATTAGAATGTCGCATAAATAAGCTTCCACGAGATTAAGAGCAGAAAACTGCACTAAATATGCAATACATGCAGAAAATTGGTGCAATAATAGGAACCCATCAAATTTCTTTACACAACGAGCCTTGAGTCTTCATCAAATCCAGAGTTTTCCCATCATTGTGTCATCAATGCTGATGATGATGTCACTTGTGCTACACCTTTATTGGCCATCTGGCATCCTGTAATGACCAATAACTGGTTCAAATCCTGCCTGATATGTGGCTCTTCTTCTTCTACTGCTTTGTGTCTTCCAATAACATTGGCGATCAGTCGCATGATCTTCACTTTGTCACATTTTCACAAGATGTCCTTTGACGACCAAGACCTTGCTTTCCCTCTATTATTCCTTGAATATTGAATAATTATGTGGAGCACTTCATATTTCGGATTTCTCATTACCTGGGCAAAGTACTCCAGCTTTCTTCTTTTTATGGTATTAAGTACCTCTCTTTGTTTATTCCTGTCGATCAAGGATATCCTCAGCATTCTTCGGTAAGTCCACATACGTTGCTCACAGGACATAATTTCGACACTGTTGTTCGTTTCCTGAAAAGTCCAACTCCTCGTTACCTAGTCCCCTTTGTGAATAACGACCTTTCTATTCTGAAATTGCATATGTATGCCTAACGTCGGTAAATTGTTATTTCCCACGATAGCTTCAAATCGAAATGTTTCAGAACAAATGAAATTCGGGTTTCCTTTATTTGCACGAATCCCGAGTATCTGAAGGATGGTATGGCTTTATTTTTATTTCCTCCCCCTCAGATGCCTACGTATCAAGCGGTGTTGTTTCATTTCGCGATGGATACAAAGGGCAATTCCTCAAGTCGAAAAACCTCCCGTTCCGCAAATGTTATCGACATGTCTTTCATCGTTCTAATAATACCTACCTCAAGTTTTGTATATCGTGTAAAGGGAACATATGGAATGAGGGTATTTTTAGAAACGTCAAGGTTGCTAAAAAAGATACAACAAAGATTTCGTTGGGAGTATTATTTTCTTTCCGTTTTCGGCCGTAATGCTGAAATATATACGGCCACATAATTTCTTTGCACGCCGCCCTGGAAAATCGTTACGATACGTACTGCAACAACACAAAACATGAAAGTTTTACGACATGCTCGAGCTTAAGTAGAGAGTAAAGTTTTTACGTATTTCCGTGGCTCCCCGTTGTTTAAACGGGTTTGCAGGTTGATCGAAGGATTCGCCCCGAATACAAAAAAGATCAACTTTTTTTGGTTCAGATTTATTGGATCTGCGTAAAATGTTTCGTGTCTCGTGCTCTTCCCTTCTATGGACTAACGCCGAACGATCCGGCCAGGTTACATATCGAACGTGCCGTTTTAACTTTAACCTATTTAGGAGAAGATACGGCGGTATCAACTGGGGCATTCGGTTTTATGTATGCCACAGTGTATAAAAATTTAGACTTTCTCGTGCGTCGGATTTTGCGAGCACGCGGGGCGTTTAAATTTACGCCGTAAACGTTTTACCGGAATTTAGGAAAAACAAGGAAATCGTTGGGGCAACACTGTTCGTCTAGTGACAGACCCAAATGGCCAGGTTGCCAGTTTCTTATTAAATATTCAAATCCATTAACGTGACTTAAATTGGTTTCGGCCAATTTGCAGTACCACTTCTTTGTGCTTTACAATATTGCGATTTGATCATCATGAGTGCCTTCCTTAAATAAACATTTCTTGACTTCCCACAAAAAACACGAGAATATATTATACTTTCGTCATCAAAATACTTATTCAATATCAATATACTTATTATTACAACATATTTTTAAAAACAATTTCTTATTAAATGGTGTTCAAAATTAGGTAGAAGAAAATTTTGTTTCCTATCAAAATACGTATGTTTAAAAACGGAAAAACTTTCAACATCCACCGATGGTGCATTTCTAACTTTCCAATACATTCTAAACTAAAATTGGAGGCGAAATCATTCATTATTTCACATTTCAAAATTTCGTTAATTTTTGAGATTTTGAGAGTCATCCTTTAGTTCCTAATTTAAGTTTAAAATCGTAAAAGTATATTATATTCCAATTTTGAAGAAAAAAAATACATAATAAAACCTGAATATGCAGTACATGCAATTAGGAATTAGCGTTAATTATCTTAATTGAATATAATTCGTCTTGATCATTTAACACCAATTCTTTAACCAATTCTTAACACCAGTCTTTAAAAGTTCTTAAAATTTACGAAATCTCTAATAAATATAATATGTACATCACAATTGTTTTCCTTTCTTAACATGACTGGCGAAAGCAGAGTTTGTGTTATAAATATCAGTGTTAACACATCTGGATATAAGTTCTACATGATCGTTAATTAATTGTTGTTAAAAGTTCTATCAGTATGACCAATGTAAATCAATAACCAACTACAGTCGTAAAGAGTTGATACACTTCTGGGTCCTTAAATTTGTCAATTGTTCTTTAGTGTTAATTAATCAAAATTAAATGTATCTGAATATATCTAATAATGTATTAAGTATTAAATTCGAGCGTTGCAGGACAACGTGTCGGTGGCACGTCATTTGGTAATAATTATATTGAATGTGCAAACCATTAGAAACTTTCATTACGTTATATAACGATTAATCATCGTTTGATAATATTGTTCTCTTTATTAAAATTATGTTGGGAAAATGAGGAAAATAAGTGGAAAACTCTATAAAGTAAGAATCAAAAAGTAGTAATTTTTTTTTGACGATGGATGAAAAGAGTCATATGTGGTTACCAACAACACACGTCATTTCATATCTTTATGAATAGACTCTTAGTAACTAATATGACTAAAAAATGAATAGAATCATTGTTTCAAAATTGATAATAACAGAAATGCAGTCATGGAAAGAATTAAACAACTCTACAGAAATATTCACAATATGTTTCTCTTGCTGTGAATTCTTTACAATTCTAGATAGATAAAATAAAGATTGTCAAAATTGACAAAATGTTTTGCAAAAGACATTTAACCCCGAAGAACGTTCATAACAAGGGAAATTAATTTATGCAACTAACTGTATGATGTTCATGAATTTTTTGTAAAACCATATTGTCTAAGGGTTGTTGGATTCATAGAGATAAGGCACAAATAATGTTTAATGTTAAAATTTGGCAGTGTTCCCAAACTAGATTTTATGATTTTGAAATTTAAGGGCGGTTAAAATACACTACATTGTTAGAAGACTTGGTGCCTGTTTATTTTCTCATACGAGGCACTTATATATGAAAAGTATTGCAATCGGGTCCATTTTTCGAATTCAAGTTATGAGCATTTCTAGACGTTTTAAGATCTCTTCGAGTCCAAAAAATGTTTTCGAAAAAATATCTATATGGTACAGTTTTCTCGGTCTAATTTCAAGTAGTCGTAGTACCAGGTTTCCCATCGTTGCTTCATGGTCTATGGTATGTACCTGTAAAGCCATTTATCCTTCTGCATGTCAGAATGTATGCCACTTTACCCTTTATTCCATACTGGAAGTTCTGATTGCCTTTATATTTAAAACACCTTAATTGAAGTTTTTCTCTGCAAACCGGACAATAATAAATAATGAGCTATTTGTAACTGAACTCTTTGGACATATAAATTACCAATTATTGTCGAAGCGTCACTTTGTTGCAAGCCTATTCTTCCATTAAAGGGCGTGGGTAATAGTGTTAGCTCAGAGTAACCTCAGAAATTTTTTATTTAAACAATTGTATAATGAACAGTTAACATAGTATGACTTATTGATTATTTATGATATTATAATTTGATTTATTGATTTCTTTTGGTGGTTGCATGGTGCAGCACTTCACCTTCCTTGTCATAAAATGCTTATTGATTTATAGTATGACTATATTATGTAGTAGTATAGTATGACTATGATTATTTATGATATTATGATTTCATTTATTGATTTCTTTTTTGGTTGTTGCATGGCGCAGCACTTCACCTTCCTTGTCAAAAAATGGTTCGCGTTTGGTAGGCGATTTCGAATTATTTTTGGATCTCCCCGTGACAGAGATAATGTTATGTTTCAATCTTTCCACTGTTGTTATTCTAAGCAAAGGCGGGAAATCCAATACTTGAAAAACTGAGCATGTGTCATTAATTTAATTACAAAGTCACCCCCGCTTACAACGTACAAATAAATTTATATTTCTACGTCTTGTACAACATATATGCTAATGATAAAATGTAGATAATGTAGGATTGGTATATCTAAACGCTTTCCACTGGTACGCAACCCCCACCCCTAAAGTTTTCATCCATATATATAGGGAGTCAATTAATGTTTCATATACTTTTTTTTTCTCCTGCGTTGTTGTGAAATCATAAATCACGATTTGTGAGCCAATCGCAAAATTGCACGTCAAAATTTAATGGCGCAGGTAACATTGAATACGCTAATGATACTTCATGAAGTAGCGCACGCCTTTCGCCGCCGAAAATTGCTAGCGTCACTTGACGATTCTCGAATAATAAATTTATTAATCAAAAACTGATACCTATCGACGTGGATTTGAAACGAGCGTGGAGAGCTAAAATAATGAAATTTATAGAGCGACCAGACGTTTTAGGAGCGGCCAAAAAATAACCTTGATTAAATTATTACCCTGAAAATCGATAATGTGGCGGTTATAAGGCGTATCAGGAAAATGGATGGAAAAGTATCATCAGCGATATTAACTTTCAAGAAACCCTCTTCTTGCTTCTGCTTAAACGATATTGATACGCGATATTTTTCTTATATCTAAATAACAGAAACGGAATTTCTATTTAACGTTCAGAAATGCGGCACATTCTTCAGTGGCATGTCGAACACTTCCAATTTACACAAACCGCATTTATCCTGTTTCCAAATGAAACTGGTCCATCAGCAGTAAATTACCTGTGAAATAACAACCGGCATTCTTGAGTTATATAAGGCAAACAGGAGAAAGAGTAAACGAGCCTTCTTTAGAAACATGGTTTAATGCGGCTCGACCTAAAATTGACGGTTGAATCTTCCTACAATGACAGCACCACATTTTAAAATTTATAAGAATATTCGGATTAGTTTCGAAGTTGAAAAGTGGATTAAACAAGTTCGTCCAATAAGTCATTCTTGAAATTTTACTTCCTTAGGTATTAATTGCAAATATTTCGTTCTCGGTTTTAAGATAGAGCTATTTGGGATCATCAACCGAGTGACGCACACAGTGCACTAAATATTGCCTCCAAGAGGATATTGTAAGGTCTCAGCCACAGGTCTCAGCAGACAGCTGACAAGTACCATGGCTTTTAAAAGACTTGAGCTGGATTTATGAACTCTGAGGTTGAGGTTCAGTTGACATCGTTGTGTTAAGATATTCGACATATCCGTAAATATTGTATTTTTTTAATGTTTATGAATATATATGCATTATGTCCGGTTACCTACGTAACCATCAACAGACACATATGTGAAAGCATCATTAGAGACCCTAGATAAGACGTAGGACTATTTAAGGATAGGTTTTTGGTAACTTAAGACAGTTCTTATTATAGTACTAGCTAGAGAGCTCAACCCCTGTATTCTCCGTCGATTACATAAACCTATTTTTTTTTTAAATTTTAAGTATATTTATGCACATTTTATTTGCTCTCTTCGTTGACGAGTTTTAGTGTTTGGCAGTTAGCGTTTTGCTTTAGTGGTCCTTGGGTTTCGATATAAACAACACTTTTGTGTCAATTGTGTCATTTCATTGCGTTTATGCGCAAGCGTGATCGCATGATATTACAGGTTCATTTCATTGGCTAGAGGTTCGTAACGGAACCTCCAACATAAAACTTTGTCGCATTTAAACTACAAACGAACCTTAACTGAACATAGAACCTCGTCAACAAAAGTTTATAAATGACAGCGTGCTATGTGCAAGTTTCGTGTTGTCTACCTCAACTGAACCTCAATCTCAGAGTTTATAAATCCAGCTTTAGTCATTACAATTGTTACGCTTGTTATGTATCAATCAAATACACATATATACAAGCTTAACAACTTGCCTCCAGACACCATTAACTGTCTTAACTAATAACAATTTATTGTTCAACGTGCATTTCCGATTAACCATCCATCATCGAGCAGGTACTGGATTAAATTATTTCTTTTTTAGTTGTATAAAATTTTATTACGTTTTCCGTTACGAATCGAGGAACGACGCGCGATCGTAAACCGCCTCGCGTCTCTACCGACACATTCACCAAAAACGACACAACAAAACCTCCACTCACTCCACCAGCCCTCCCACAAATCGCCGCCGAAAAGTACCATTACTGACGACGTAATTAACAGTGGAATCTTACACATTTCCAGGTTGCCTTCTGGAAGGCGTAGCCCGACCTCCCGATGTACCCCCTAGGAACCCCACAATGAGCCGACTGAACGGCCGCTTGGTGTCAGCCCCCTCCCAGGATCCCTCGCAGGACTTCGAACCCTCCTGCCTCGTCAGGACACCCTCGGGGAACGTGTACATACCTAGTGGAACGATTAGTGAGTAACGTTGATATTCCATGCCCACGAATGAGAATTTCTCGAAATGGACTCGTGCTTCTAGGCCAACCAATACAGCAGAGAATGCATTTTCACACTAAAATTTAGACGGTCTCTGTACTATGGTTTAAAAGACAGTTCATAGATGAACACCCACCTGTTTTCGCACTTTTTTGTATTTTAAAGTAGAAGTCAAAATCTTTTAAATTTAGAGGCAGGCTGGTTCCCCCACCACAGCTGCTCGAGGCTGCCTACGGATCGCAAAGAAACCATCTTCCGCACACTTAAATTTCACATTATTATCTATCACTTCCCGCAAGATAGTCTTTCCAGTTTCAAATTTGTCGAATTTATGAATTTTTAAAAAATGATTAATTTCTAGAGATCTTCTCTCAGTGAAAAATAGTCTAATCGGGTAGTACAAAATACCGTTTTGTAGGTTGTTTAATTCTCTACAACAATCCTATTGGTTGTATAACGATCCCTTACTTTTCGCAATATTCGCAAAAAACTAAAAAAATGCATTTTTTGCAATTTATCAATTTGCAAATGATAGTCTATTGTTTGGCCTGTTCGCTACATATTAAACGATAGTTGCAGCCAGAAATGGGAGATTTACACGGAACTGGTGCATGCGCAATAGCGGACGAGTAACGGTCGTCTTCGATTGGTCGGATCTACAGTTCAGATCTACATCTGCAGATTCTCTACAGCTACTGCCCATGCACCACTTCCGTGTAAATCTTGCATCTCTGGTTAGGTTGCAACTGATGATAACAGTTATAAGAGCCTTCCAATAAACTGTGTTAAATTAGTTTTATGCGAGATATTATCACAGAATTGTTTGTTTTGGTTGGCGTAAACATATTTCAAATATAATACTTTGATGCTTAGCAAGAGATCACATTCGGACCACTTGCTTTCTTTTCAAGAACTCATTACGTCGATAATAAATTTATTATTAATATCGATCCCTATCGTTTCCTCGTAAACCGAAAAAGAGATTGAGACTATCCATTACTGCTACTTTATTGTTTTTTAATGAAGAGCAAAACAGAGCCAACGCTACTCAATACTAAAAAAATTGATTTACCCTGTTCCATGCATTTGTGACAAATCTTTAACTATATCTCAAAGAACACAAACACAGCATGAACGAACTGTGAATAATGCTGAACACGTTTTCACTAAAGTACTAAGGGTACTATCACCAAATTCACTGGGAAAACACCAAACCTATAAAGAAGATAGACAAAACGACATATGATATTGGCGTATCGATTGTGATAATGAGGGGATGGTGCAGTACCTTTATAGAAGTTGTAAGAAAGAAATGTTGTTAAACCTTTGAATAAACGTGGTTATCGATCTTTCGTTTAATTAGGTGTAATATATTCAACAACATCTGTTTTTTGGGCACTTCAGAATGGTACCTTATACCACAAAGTTTAGAGTTACCAATATATTTTTATATTACATAAATGAGATAGAATGCTAGTTTTAAATTGTATTTTAAAAAAATACTATTGGTTAAACCATTTGGTCAATGCTGCAAACTATATCATCTTTTTGAAATCATCTTTTTGGGCTCTTTAATTTAACATCTCACTCTAGGTTCTAGAAACATAAATTAGCAATAGAGCTACAAAATATATTTATTATGAAATAGTTTTCATATATGGTGTGAAAAAACAATTTGCTGCGTTTTTTAATAACACTATTAAAGTTAGATAGAAAAATTGTTGTTACCACAGGATATTCACCATAAAGTGTTTTACTGAAGACGTTAAATTTCATGGATTTTCATGCGGTTAAAATTTGTATCTTTAGAGACATTCCTGCGTCGTATACAACTTTTTAATTCTATAATTTGGTCTTGTCATAATATTTTAATATTTATTTAGAGTGGTTCAAGATTTATCCATATCTGTCTATTTAATAATTGTACAGTATTTATCTATAGTTTGAACATATACAGAACGTCCCACGACGAAAGCTCCCTATGGACATATGGAATCCGGTACATATAGGACAATTCAGAAAATTTAAGTTCTTTTTTAAGTTTAATTTTAAGTATTTTCAACGATCACTTGTTGTAAATTCAACATTCCGTATATTGTTGTATTTTTAAGTCCTACCATAAATTCTAACGTGACTTTGTGTATCCAAGTTCAACCATTTTTAGTGCAGTTTTAATTTTTACAATAATGGCGAATGCAACTCTTCATAATCTCAGTTTTCTTTTGTAAACCTAATTCTGTTCTTTTTGACGTCCTATTGGCGCTTGTAAAAGCTGTAAAGTCTGACGTATTTGCATCCATTTTAATTATTTTTTGGTAATGTTATGCTGCATGTTTAAAAAAACATTTACAAAATGTTAAAAATTGTCACCAAAATTTGTCAAAATCTATCGTCTAGGTCTAAAAATTGTTTTAATATGAAAGTATCGTCGATCTATATTCAAGATTATGTTTGATGACAATTATACAAATTTGATCAATATATAAGGTATCGTTTTAAAGGCTTCAGGAAGACGATTTTGTTGAATACATATTTTTAATTAAAATCACAAATTGCTCAAGTGATTACTACCTGTATTTAAAGTTTTAATAACTACATTTCTTCTTTACCTGTTTAAGGGCTGCATCATCTCCTCATTGTCGTACTCCAAAAAAATGGCTTTCGGTGCAATTTAGATCCGAGAAGCAGTCGAAATATCCACAATAAAAAATTTGAAAGAATATAACTATAATTTATACTTTCATAAATTCCTATCAAAATTGTTATAAATCTCAAGATGAAAAGCGTCAAGTCCGATCGGATATGAGATTTCCTCAAGAAAGTTTTTCTCAATATCTTATTAACAGACGATTTATTTACACATATTTTATCACAACTAACACTTAAAGTAGTCACTACAACACACGTTGGTAGACTAAAAGATGGTCTCCAGTATCTCGAAACATCCCTAGAAATAAACTTAAAACATAATTCGTTCCATTTGGTCAGATTGTAACAGTAAACAAATTTTAGGTATGGTAAAATAAGAAAACATAAGAAATAAACTAGCAGCAAATTTCCTCTTCCTTATTTTAGCACATGGCGAAATACTAAGGAATTGACTATGTTGAGACCTCGTGATTGCCCCTTCATGATATTAAGTCTATGAAATAAATGCTCTAAGGGCCGTATTTATAGTCGCCACTTGAGTTTGTCTCAAGTTAAGTCTGACTCAAGTTCAACTCAAGCCTGGGATAAGTTTGAGTCACCTCGTACCCGGACTTGAGTCTTGCTTATATAAGTAAATGACATTGACATGAAAATTTCACTCCTGTCAAAACGAAATCTTACCAAGTTTAATTTGTAAACCAGACCTGGAACGTAATGGAAGATTTTTTTGTAATGAGCGTAATGACAAATATCTTTAAAAATTTGACAGGAGTTGAGATTAACTACAGAAACAAACCACTTGTGACAGTCTCAATCGAGGTTAGCTGAACATATGACTAAAACAAAACATAGTATAAGCAAGAGCTTATGCTTGAGACGTTCTTACCGAAGTCGATCTTGAGTTTGAATTATAAATACGGCCCTAAAAGTTTTAATTCCCCGGAGGATTTTTTAAAATTTAATGTCCATAAATAGTCTTTAATGTAAATATATCACTATGGCGCTTATGAAATGACGTTTAGCTTCAAGAGAATGCCTTTAAAGAAATGTATTTTTATGGAAATGGACTCAATTCACTTGAAAATGAAGTCCGAGGGAATTTCCAAGTTCTTATGTTGAACGTAGACAAGTTTGCCACTACTCTAATTCACATAAATTATCCTTTGAAAGACAGATAGAAAAGATAGGAACTGCGAATGTAAATAACCGTATATATTCCCTGATACGGGACGTGCTTCGGGTGGAATGTAGCCACGATAAAAAAGAAACCAGTCGTCACAAGGAGACGAATTGTGAAGCTTCTCTTGCCGTGATTGGCATAATTATCGTTAATAAATAATTCATAGCATATTTGCTTCAAACGTGGCCCGATGTTTTATCTGAAAATAATCAAACTGTCCAATCTATTTCATGACTTTGGTTAATCATACCGACATGGCGGAACTCGTCTATTCCTACCTCCCAAGTGTCTTTCAGAAATCGATGTTATTCATTTCTTTTTTAAATGTTTTACTAGGACCGAAATAAGTTCGCAGTATGGTTTTAGGGTTTCTGTTTTACTAAATTTGCTTGGCTCACATGTTATATGTCAATTTGCAATATTTTCAATCAGTAATACAGCCACATAGTCCAAAGTAATTGTAAGCGAAGACCTTACAGCTGATCTTTATGGGAAGGATGAATGTGACTTCAGAATTTGATGTACATTAGTTTGGATCTACCTATAAGAGTTTAAAGTTTATAGGCTTTATGGGCTGCATTTCGACTTATATGGGACTGCGTTTAATAAACTTTGAGGATTCGATATTTGGGATTACTGGGTTTACGAGACCCATTGGGACTAATTAGGATTTATCGATTTCAGTGTCAATAAGTTCGGGGCTGGATGAGTTTGCGTTATTTCATACGTTCCTCATTAATGAACCCAGTGGCCTAAAATTCATGTATTGTTCTTATTTCAAATCGTTGAATTGATGTCGCATTGGTCGGATGGATTTGTTAATTAATCCAACACCCATTCGGCAGTTTTGAGTAGATTGATTCTAGCAATACAAATATACAGAGTGAGTATGAAATGAAGCAAAAGCTCTATAGTGTAGTGAGGTATAGGTGTGAGGTAACAGTTTTTCTATAAATTATCTACCAACATGGCGTACAGCTCGAGTTGATCGAATGTAAACTTTCAATGCCGGCCCTGGATTGTATGGAATAAAGTTTATTGTGGCGTTATTAGGTGTTTATGTGCAAGTCGCCAGGACATTTTGATTTTAGTTGTAAAAATTACATCTTCATCGAAAAAAAAAGGAACAAGTGACGCCATTGGTGTTCGAGTAATGACGTCATCGTATGTTGTTTTTTTTTTCGTAAAGACTGCCTTTTTTTCGTTAATTTAAATGTATCATCGAATTACTTACCTATATGACCATTAAAAATTTTGTAGCGTTGCATAAGGACAAGTTCGAAAAATAAATGTTTGAACGTTAATTAAAAACCTAAAACTTAAAAACCAAAGCAATTAGCCACAAATTTTGGATGATCATCTAGACAATTCCATAACATTCCATTTCCGTAATTATAAATTAAGAGAAAATTTGGCAGTTCATATTTAAAAAGCACATGATGACATTATTACTCTGAAAAATTACGTTACTTTTTGCTTTTTTTAGACGTATATAAAGTTGGCGGACCACCTCCACAGGCCGGCAAAACAAAATAGTGGAGATTTTGTGTTTTTTTTGTAGCTTTTTGTAGCGAGATAACCAATTTTGTAGCTTTTGAATTGCCGGAGCTACAAAAGGTGGGCTAACTTAATATTAAGTTAGCGGCCACCGCTATAACTCATACACGGAATGTAATAGGATGCTCTGGTTTGCGCAGGAATTTGTGTCTTGAAGTACTTGAAAGTCACTGGACCAAAACAAAATTTAGCCACATTTGGCCAATTTTGGCCATAAATTACAAGATGTTCAATCATCACTGGCGGTTCAATTTCATGATATAGTAGGGATCTTAAAAATCATTTGGCATTGAAAACCTTCCGTTAATAGGCCGAAAAAGCGGGCAAAAATTGCCAGAAATGGCCAAAAATTCGAAAATTACTTATTTCAGCCAATACATGGGAAACCCTGTATATACGTCGACAGGTCGAACATGTGGTACACAGAGAGCTCAGAAAAGCTAGCAGGGGCTCAATAAAAAATACCCAGAAATGGCCAAAAATTCTAAAATGACTTATTTCGACCAAAACGTGCTAAATCCTGTATATACCTGAATTGTTCGAAAATGTGGGCCATGGGAATTCCAGTAACAATGTGGAGGATTTAGAAGACTCTGTCAGACACTAAAAGTCACTTTGCACAGCTGGCCTGTATAGCTACAAATTCTAAAATTGCTAATTTCGGCCAAAACGTGATAAATCCTGTATGTACTTCTACCGTTCGAAAACGTGGGCCCCGGAATTTCCAGACACACTGTCGAAGGATCCAATGGATCCTGCTAGCTACTAGAATTCACCTGAAACTGCGGGCCTGTGGAGTTACAAATTCTAATATTACTAATTTCGGCAAACCGTGATAAATCCTGTATGTACTTCGACAGTTTGAAAACGTGGGCCCCGTAACTTTCATACACACTGTCGAAGGATCCAATGGATCCTTCTAGCCACTAGAATTCACCTGAAACTGCGGGCCTGTGGAGCTACAAATTCTAAAATTACTAATTTCGGCCAAAACGTGATAAATCCTGTATATACTTCGAACAGTTCGAAAACGTGGGCCCTGGAATTATCAGAAACACTGTCGAAGGATCCAATGGATCCTTCTAGCTACTAGAACTCACCTGAAACTGCGGGCCTGTGGAGTTACAAATTCTAAAATTACTAATTTCGGTCAAAACGTGATAAATCGTGTATGTACTTCGACAGTTCGAAAACGTGGGCCCCGGAATTTTCAGACACACTGTCGAAGGATCCAATGGATCCTTCTAGCCCCTAGAATTCACCGGAAACTGCGGGCCTGTGAAGCTACAAATTCTAAAATTACTAATTTCGGCCAAAACGTGATAAATCCTGTATGTACTTCGACAGTTCAAAAAAGTGGGCCATGGAATTTTCAGACACACTGTCGAAGGATCCAATGGATCCCTCTAGCCACTAGAATTCACCTGAAACTGCGGGCCTGTGGAGCTACAAATTCTAAAATTACTAATTTCGGCCAAAACGTGATAAATCGTGTATGTACTTCGACAGTTCGAAAACGTGGGCCCCGGAATTTTCTGACACACTGTCGAAGGATCCAGTGGATCCTTCTAGCCACTAGAATTCGCCTGAAACTGCGGGCCTGTGGAGCTACAAATTCTAAAATGACTTGTTGGATCCTTCGACAGTGTGTCTGAAAATTCCGGAGCCCACGTTTTCGAACTGTCGAAGTATATATAAGATTTATCACGTTTTGGATGAAATTAGTAATTTTAGAATTTGTGGCTCCACAGTCCCGCAGGTTCAGGTGAATTCCAGTGGCTAGAGTGTGTCTGAAAATTCCGGGACCCACATTTTCGAACTGTTGAAGTATAACACATAATTTAACACGTTTTATCCGAAGTAAGTCCTTTTGGAATTTGTAGCTCCACAGGCCCGCTGTACAAAGTGACTTTTAGTGTCTGACAGTCTTCCAAATCCTCCACATTGTTACTGGTATTCCTATGGCCCGCATTTTCGAACAATTCAGGTATATACAGGATTTAGCACGTTTTGGTCGAAATAAGTCAATTTAGAATTTTTGGCCGTTTCTGGGTATTTTTTTATTGAGCCCCTGCTAGCTTTTCTGAGCTCTATGTGTACCACATGTTCGACCTGTCGACGTATATACAGGGTTTCCCATGTTTTGGCTGAAATAAGTAATTTTCGAATTTTTGGCCATTTCTGGCATTTTTTGCCCGCTTTTTCGGCCAATTAACGGAAGGTTTTCAATGCCAAATGATTTTTAAGATCCCTACTATATCATGAAATTGAACCGCCAGTGATGATTGAACATCTTGTCATTTTTGGCCAAAATAGGCCAAATGTGGTCAAAAATTTTTTTGGTTCAGTGACTTTCAAGTACTTCTAAAGACACAAACTCCTGCGCAAACCAGAGCATCCTATTACATTCCGTGTATGAGTTATAGCGGTGGCCGCTAACTTAATATTAAGTTAGCCCACCTTTTGTAGCTCCGGCTATTCAAAAGCTACAAAATTGGTTTTCTCGCTACAAAAAAGCTACAAAAAAGACACAAAATCTCCACTATTTTGTTTTGCCGGCCTGAGGAGGTGGTCCGCCAACTTTATATACATTTTTTTTTAGCAAAATGGATGTAATTTTAAAAATCAAAATCGACCTGTCCGAGCCATTTTCTTCAAAATACATATTTAATAGCGCTGCAATAAATTGTATTCTTTTTTCGTACTTTCCTATTTTTCACCTCTCACAAAGCTTAAAATTTACAGGTAATCGAAAAATGCCTAAACAGATCCGTATTTCAATTTTTTCGCTTTCACTTTGAGAACTTCTGCTTAAAAATTTTTAATTTCGATTTAATTTTGATTTCGCCATATTACACTTCTATTACATACGTGATAGCATCTAAAAAGGACTTACGTTATTTCCAACTCAGCCCTATCTTAAGCCTATCCCAGAATTGGGCAAAAAAGATCAAAATTCAAGCAGCAAATTCAGAAATTTAAATTTTCGCCCTGACCGAATGAATCGAGTACAAAATTTGGAAAATTCAACATGTCCGCTCCAACGATGCTCCCTTCGACGAGGATAATGTTTACATCGTCGATTAAGATTTACAAGCCAAATTATTTGCTTACAATTTCCGAGGACGCCGATGATGAATCTAGAATGAGATTATACGCTGACCTCAAAAGGCGCTTCCATTGTCGGGGGCTGAAATCTGAAAAGGCGTGATATTACACGTATACGCATGTATACGAATATTTTTGACGTTAATCTCATTAATTTTTGGTAGCCCTCTCGGGGCGGAAAATCCCTCATACTCATGTACCTGAATAAATATTCAACGTCGTTCGAGTACTTCGTGGTTTGCAGAGCATAATTTACAATTTCTCCACCATAGTTATCCATAAATTTGCCTTATTATCCCGTATTCTCTCTAGGTATATCTCAAAGAGATTTGAGGTCAGGTACCAAAAGATTAACAGTATGTATAAAATTGTATAAGCGCCATTTTACAAGTTTTACAATATTCGTTCTTTTTTATCTTTCGGCCAAATGCGGTAATGCACACACGATTTACAATTCATTATTCAAATGTTATTCAAAATGGTTAAGAAAGCGTGAATACAAATACCGCTCAAACTTACTAGTTCTTTGTCCGTTTTCCTCCACATAGAGGACCTTTTCAGAAAAAAGTACAGGCTTACACTATACGTAAAGATAAACATGCGTTTATGCCAGTATGTTCACACAACTGAAAGTGTAAATATTAGCTTGGACATTATCCCGTATTACCTTTTTCAAAGTACACAACCTGCATGAAGCTTTTAGAAATGTCATACGAATGAAAAGTAGGTTAGTAGAACGAGTGAATTTTTGGAAATTGATACATAAATCTAAGTACACGCCACGCTTGTTTGTTACATCTATAATATATAATCCATTCAACGTAGTCATTTTTTGACGTTTTACGACATTAATAATTCATAACCGGATGGGAGTGGTCAAATGTTGTAGGCTCTGATTAGTTGGTCATGACTATATAGTTTTAAGCATTCAAAAAGTGTGCATTAACAAATGGGAGGGGTCCAAAGTTAGCGAAAACAAGTTTTTTGATGCTACAAGCCAAAGTATGCATTTTGGCGGGAAAAGTTTCAAATATAAATTGTAGAGAATTTAAAAACCTACAATTTGAGGTGCAGCACGATTAATTTTGTTAAATATTTATTGCAAAAATACCAAAAAACCACTGAAAATGGTTATTTTTTGCATATTAATTATTTATTGCAAAAATAATATGATTTATGTTTTTACTACTTTAGAAGCTAGATTTTAAAATTCCAAACCTAAACAGCTTTTATAAAAGTCAATTGGTTAATTTGTTGCTGAGATATTTCTATTTGTTTATCCCAAGGCGCATAATGTTCATTGCTGTTACGTCTTTTTGAATCAACATTTTGAGGTGCACAAAGGCTTATTCTCTTCACAAATAACCAAATTTTCATATCCCGTTAAGAAAATATGATAAAAACAATTCTCAACCCCTTATTTATCGCTTACAAAAGGGGGTGATTTTTTTATAAATAAATAAACCTGGAGCCATTTTCATAACTTGTACAAATTTCTGACTTACAAATTCGGATAGCTGGATTCAAAACGGAGAATTAAAAAAAAACTATTTTTCGACCATTAGAAACCGAGATAGGAGTTTTTTTTTTCAAAAATTTGCAGCCCTTTTATTTGTAACAATTAAGAAATGAATATTGCTCTATTCGATAGTTCAATATTGTTATTTTTTTAAATGTTTATTAGAAAAGAGAGAAAGACGATTGTTATTGTTAAAAAAGCTGTATGATGCATTATATGCAGAATAAAGGTGTATAGGTACTCTCGGACTACGCTAGAGTGCGAGTGGTGGGGATGGCAGTTCGCAACCGCTCGCGCTGAGACGACCGAATTTAAGCGTTTAAATTGGCAAAGCGCGGACAAAATATCCGTATCTCTATCTCAAAAAAAAAAAATCCTATCTCGACTGCTATCTCTACTTCTTGGGGATTCGCTTCATTCTGAATCCCGTGAGTTCCTTGGAGTCTGAGGACTTGTTTTTGTTGGTGGCATTTCAGGCTGACGAGTCTTTTGGAAGGAAATAGTCCAATCCTGCTGACTGCGCCGATTTTAATCCTACTGACTGCGCCAATTGTATCTTTGAAGCTCCGAATTGCTTTATTAAAAATTTATATTTTACAAAAATTAGAAAACAGAAGACGTGTTAAATACCAGATTAAAAGTTACGCGGTGTTCTCCCACTCTCTTGGCTCTATTTACAATGTGTAGTATATGCTGACGTTTGCTGTGTTGGGTAATCCTTGGGAAGATAACTCCTCCTCGGTAGATCCAGCTTCGGAGTGGTTAGCGAGGAAGTTGGGCATCTTGTAGCCCAGCTTTCGTCTGATTCTTGTCTTCTTCTTTGGTCAATTGTCTTGTAGGAAGGATACCGTAAATGGAGACAGTCCATTTGCTGGGGGAGTAGTCTTTCTCTACTTCTTGGAGATTCGTTTCATTCTGAATTCCGTGAGTTCCTTGGAGTCTAAGGACTTGTTCTTGTTGGTGGCATTTCAGGCTGACGAGTCTTTTGGAAGGAAATAGTCCAGTCCTACTGACTGCGCCGATTTTAATCCTACTGACTGCGCCAATTGTATTTTCGAAGCTCCGAATTGCTTTATTAAAAGAGTTATATTTTACAAAAATTAGAAAACAGAAGACGTGTTAAATGGGTCCAAGTCTATTTATTTATAAAAAAATTACCCCCTTTTTTAAAGCGATAAATAAGGGGTTGACAATTGTTTTTATCATATTTTCTTAACGGGATATGAAAATTTGGTTATTTGTGAAGAGAATAAGCCTTTGTGCACCTCGAAATGTTTATCCAAAAAGACGTAACAGCAATGAACATTATGCGTCTTGGGATAAACAAATAGAAATATCTCAGCAACAAATTAACCAATTGACTTTTATAAAAGCTGTTTAGGTTTGGAATTTTAAAAGCTAGCTTCTAAAGTAGTAAAAACCTAAATCATATTATTTTTGCAATAAATAATCAATATGAAAAAAAATGACCATTTTCAGTGGTTTTTTGGCATTTTTGAAATAAATAATTAACAAAATTAATCGTGCTGCACCTCAAATGGTAGGTTTTTATATTCTCTACAACTTATATTTGAAACTTTTCCCGCCAAAATGCATACTTTGGCTTGTAGCATCAAAAAACTTGTTTTGTGCTAACTTTGGACCCCTCCCATTTGTTAATGCACACTTTTTGAATGCTTAAAACTATATAGGCATGACCAACTAATCAGAGCCTACAACATTTGACCACTCCCATCCGGTTATGAATTAATGTCGTGAAAAATCTACACAGACTGGGCTATACAGTATACTTCTGGAAAATATGTACAATTCGACCTTTAAAAAATCCAACCTTCCCCCGAGATTATTTATTGGGGTTTTCAGTGGGCCCCTTAGAAACCATGTGCTGCACGAATGTCGATCCGATCGAGAAAACATTAGAACTGCTACGGACGAAAAACTTTGTTTACGAGGATTTTACGACTTTCCTTCTTAAAGAGAAACTTAAAAACTTCGGATCTCGGCCAAAGCTCTGTTTAACTACATTTTATCCGAATTCAATTAACAGTCAATTTGAGATTTCGATCACAAGCTTACCTATTTCCACGACAATTTTGTCAGTATAGCCATTTATTCCTAAGGGATGACGAATACCATTCGAGTGGACTCTTCTGGTAATATTTCAAAAAGGGACATAAATTACTACCTGATTTGCAGGGTAACAAATCCATCCCTCGTCTTTCTCGTTATTTATGGAACGTATCTCGGCAAGTGGTCACGCCTGTCAAAAGTGTAATAATGAATGAGGCAATAATTTGTGTAGTACCAGATGTAAATTGTAAAAATAAGAAAAGAAATAATTTCAAATCGTTTCGTCACGACAAAAAATAATATAAACTCTAACGATCAACGCATTGATTAAGTATAACGTTTCTAATCGGGTCGAGATTGACCTTTTTCGCCTTAGCTCTCGCATTGATTTCTCCAGATTATAAATATTTGATCCGTTATTGATCCTCTTTCATCCACAGTGATATTACGATATAACCTAGGAATATTTCGTACAATGAGTTCGAAAACGTTTAATATACGTATTGTACCCCAAGAAGCCTACTACTATTAATATTCCGGTGGAGGATTTCACCCTTTTTGTGGACTAATCTGGTATAATCTTATTTTCCCATAACCGTACCCTAATGCTCTGCACACTATCGCGCTGAGGTGTTTTCCCCCTTTATGCACATCTGGTGAATATCCTATTGCTGACTTAGAAAAATTTAAACAATTCCTCCTCCGACGTGTTACGAAGTAAAGTGGGCGGATGTGAAACACACAAAGCTTTTCAAAATATAATAGTACCTAGAGATACTCATAGACATCATTATAAACGAACCACATTCTCGTTAAGTATAAAATAATCAATCATTACCTAAACGTTACCAATTAGTTATAGATAACGCAACTAACTTATATGATAATTCCTTGGCACGCTCGCCCACACTATATCGATCATTTTCGATGGAAAAGAGAACGATTTATCTTACTCCTCGTATCGGCTCTAATTACAACCGTGTAGAACGCATAAAGACCAGGTTAACTACGTTGTTAAAAGAAGAAAAAGAAACGAAAAAGATTTGCATAAGGCTTCGGGCCGAGTCAATTAATAATAATTTTAGCGTAACGTTAAATATCTGGTTTTGTAATGACCTGCCAGAGATTATAATGCGTTTTCTGGGCGTCTAATCGAGGAATAATTCGTTAACGCGGCGTTTTTGGGGGAGTTGCGGTATGTTTTCGGATTAATTATTACCAGGCGATCTGATTAGCACGCGTGTTAAAGACGAAGGTATTAAATTTACATAGTTTGGCTCACGTTCAGAGAACCAGTTAACTGCTCGCAGATACGTGTTTGAACATGGTCTTCTTCTTCTTCTTATTCATTGTACTGAGGAGCTTTTTGTTCTTCGGTTTTAACCTTCTTTAGAGGTTAGATTGTCGCAGCATCTTTTTCTGGATTCACCAATTCTTTTTCTATTATCTTTTTCAATGCATACCAACTTGTCATTTATCGTTATGTTGATGTGACTGTTTCATCCCTGTTGTCATTTCTACAATCTTTATATTTTCTCATTTTGCATGTTTCCATACATTTCGACCTCTTTCATTGGCTTTCCTGCGATCTTTTGGGGCATCCAATTTTGCTTTTTCCGGTTTTATCACTACTGCTTATACCAATATTAACCTGAGTGTTGTTTTATAATTTTCTTTTAATTATTTTATTAAGCTCTGAGTATCTAAATTTTATTTCTGACCAACTCAAATAGAGAATTTCGTAACGTTTCATTTAAAGGCAATGGGAGACCAGTTGTACCACGTGGGGAGGTACATGAATTAAGGATAAGGGGTCGGTTATCTGATTTTCAAAAAGCTGTAATACTCTATCTGTCCTATTGAATTTTCTTTGACAAGCATTGTTGGCTTATCCTTATGATCACTATTGTAAAATGGTAGTAAGGATCGGAATAAACTCCTTTACTGCTCTTTTGTCAAAACTGGTTATAAGAAATATTTACTATCGAAAACTGCGGAATAGCTGTACATTAGGAAATATGTGGTACGATATTTACTTAAATTCTAATAATACGTTAACGCATGTTAATCTCTTGATAGAAGGTCAGATAGTATCCACTGCATTGAAATTTAAAGGTGGATCGCATTATATATTAATCAATACTGTACAATCATCGCCAAATTTGCAATAAGAACTTTACATTGGTGGAATCCCTTGACCATAGAGTATGATGCTACGAGAATCTACGAGTATTATAAAAGCTATGGTGGTATTCTGTTTTATTCTTGTATGAATTTGAAGTGTCTGATCAGTAAAGCCCGGATTTTCAGGCATTATAAATTTGAAATTTAGGCAGAATAAATCGCAAAACAGGCACTTTGAGGCAAAAAAAGAAATTCATACAAAAAAAGTAGCAGACAAAAATTGTATTTTCCTAAATTCTTACTATGAATTAAAACAATGTAAAACAATATATTTTCCGGCAATGTTTTTAATTTTTTTATCGTTTCCCATCCAGGGTTTTTTCTAAAACATTGTTTACTTTTTTCTCGATTAATATCTCTTTATAGGTCCAGGAAATCTCCATTCAACTTTTGACAGTATTTCAACATTTTGTGTTAATGGCATATCTGACTTTTCCAGGGATTTAATTAAATCAGACAAATATATTTGCGGCCCTAAGTAAGCGTGGTATAAACTTACCCTAAATTTCTTGGAAAAATGTCACGATCCTGTCATCAATTTTTTTTTGAATACCGGATTTGAATAAAAATTTTGTAGGTATTATTTGAAGAATTGTTTTAAAATTATTTTTTGTGTTATGTAGTCAGAAAATAGTTAATTTTAGACAAAAACTGTAAAAGAGGCAATTTCAAACAAAAGATAGTTAAACAAGCAATTTCAGGCAAGTACCTTTAAATCAGGCAATTTTAGGCATAATACACTTTTGATACAAATTTCCTAGACCCTCAAAGCACATACAAAACTGATTATAACATTAATTGCGAATCGCAATCCAAAAAAGCAAAATAGGCAAAATCTGGTCTTTACTGATCAGTGATCAGTATGTGTTACTGCACATTTTTAGGGCGCTGGAAGACATGAATACGAAAGCAGCCGAAGAGTTAAAAATAATAAACAAATAAATAAAATAAGATAATTAATCATTTAAATTGAAAAAGAGTTAAATCGGCTCAAAAAACATTTTTGAATTTATTGATGGCCTTTTAACCATTTTTCACAATAAGCACTACAGTGAAACTTACCAGTGAAAGATTTTTTTATATTTTTTTGGTACTTTTTACAGTTTTCAGTAATTTTTCGCGGTGGTATCTGAATATGTTATAGTGAAACTAATGACGCATTCACATTCAGCAGTACAAAATACACAAAATTTAATCCATTTCCAACTCTACTCATGGCCTTCGAAGGTTTTTTACGATTTTTTGTTATTTTTCACTATTTGCGAGTTTTTTTTTCAGTTTTTTCACTATTTTGCGATTTATTTGGAATCAATTGATGTTTTAGTAAAACTAATGATGGATTTACGTTTAGCGCGTCAAAATGCATAAAAAGAAGAAGACTTGATCCAAATCAATTTTTTTTTATATGTACTCATGGTCATCAAAAGTTTTTAATAATTTTTCGCCATTCTCAGTCATATCTCGTGATTTATTGGAAGTCATTGGATGTTACATTGAAATTAACAGGGGAATCACATAGAGATTTACAATACACAATTAAAATTTTTTTTCATCATTTTAATCATACTCGTCAAGAGTTTTCTACAAGTTTTCGCTAATTTTCACGAGTTTCGATCATTTTTCGCAATTTATTCGAAATCACCTTATGTTATTAACTAACGATGGAGTCACATTCAACATGTCAAAATACATAAGAAGAAGACTTGATCCAATTCAGAAATATTTTCCTAATTTATTCATACCAATTCAAAATACTCAAAATACTCAGTTTTTTTGACGCAATTCGAATTTGTTCATACATATAATGCTGGCGCATTTTTGTGAAAATACCTCATTTCTAAGCCTTTTATCGTAAGGAATACTAAAGAAAACTTATTGATCTCAATATTTGTTAGAAAATCGTCTAACATCAATTAAAATGGATCTTTGCAAATAACGATTACTTTAATAAATTGGCAGTTATCAAAGAGTGAATCTTTGTTCTAAAGGTAGTTAACATCTTCTCAAAAAATACCTTTAAGGTAGGATAAGATGAGGGTCTCCTCGTCACGTCCTGGATGAGGATGAGATTTTAAATTTTGATTTATAAAAGAAACTATTTTTTTTGAATGGTTTGAAATTTTGAAATTACTAATATTCAAGAAAAGTATAATTCAAAATTTACCTATTTCTGTTAAGCAATAGATAAAACTTTAAAAGCAATATAATCCCAAACTCATTGATTGCGATTTTAAAAATGTGTATAGTACATATTTCTTATCCAATATATATTTGTAATAGTAGTATACGTTTATATTTTTTTTTTATTGGTACGCTATTTTGCCTATTTAAACCATGCTTTGGCGTGCGTAAATCGGGCTTTATCGCACGCGCGTGTTTTAAAGTCGCCATGGAAACGTGTCAACAACGACGAAATCAACCAATTACAGAGCGTTTTTAGCCGTAGCGGGGCGACCTGATTGGTGACACGACGTGCGACGGGCCGGCACGAAGCGTCCCGAGTGTCGTTCAAATTAATTATATTGGGTATTTGGGTAATTTTACACTATTTATGATTTCAGAGGTAGGTACCAATAAAAAAAAATCGCGTAAAGTATTCGTGGATAACTGCTCTTTCAAACACTTGCTCTATTTCCAGCACTACGCCGTCGTGCTCGAAATCTCGCTCTATTTGAAAGAGCTCAATATCCACTCATACTTTAATATACTATTTAATGTTAAATAGCAGCAATTATAATCGTTTTATTTATAATGTTAATTTATATGTAGCTTCATAAATTACATTAAATTGTTTAATTTTAGTTATTAAATTTTACATACAACTTTTGGTCTGGTGTCTCGGATATGAGTCATCAAGAGTTAGATCAACCTCATTAGGACAAACAGTTCTGAACAAAAAATATTATTTAAAAGTTCTTTTTCTGTAAAGCCTTCTGAAACCTTTTAAACCTGCTTGCTCGTCTTCGTGTTTCAATGAAATTTGATATCACTAACTAAATAAATAATAAAATACATAGTTAACTAAAGTGCAAAAATAAATAGAAAATTGTTACGATTTCATGAAAGGCTCGCAATAGGGAAATATTCTAAAACTCTTGGCAATTTCGACTTGTTGACAATAACGGTGTAATTTTCCCTCGTTGACTGTACCTACAATGCGATTTTAATTCCTGTACTAGATTTAATTAGCAGGGTCTTAACGATAATTAATTTTGTAACAATCCAAATCGTTCATCTCAAAACGTATAGTTAATAACATTACTCTTAATTTAGTAAAAAAATAATGGATCCATTAGGACTCGTTTAAAAATAGAAAGCAGACTGAAACCGCCCACTCGTCTCCTTCATCTAAAATCCACTTTCGAAATGATTAAACTTTACCACTAACGACAAACATCTCTCGACATGTTGTGTTGACGGGCTTCCAGGAAATAATCGGTCCATTTTATCTCGAAAGTACCAGGAAAAAGGTTAAGGCCCTCAGACCACTGACAAGAACCGAAAGATGGATCCATTGTATCGAGAGGAATTCACGAGGGCTTTGTTCGAATTCTTCGAGTTTCGTGCCAAATGGTTCACGTGGCGAATCTAAATATTGCAAATCGACTGAAATTGGGCCTCTACTTCTAAATTCCGACCCCAGCAATTACTTGCACCGTCTAAAATGTAACGTTTCAGATGGTATCCTGCGGAAAAACCTGTTACGACGTGCCATGTGGTCTATACAAATACGCCTTAACAATTAGCCGTTACGTTATTTGGTATGCTTTAAAAGGGCATAATTTTAAATAATGAAGTTGAAACAATGTATAATAAAAAAATCGTACTGCCCGCTCGCTCACCATCTGATCCAATCCCCTAATTACTATTTAGAGAATAAAAAAAGAATCACGGTCTGAGGCACATATGCTATATTACCTTCGAGATTGCTGACTGTTAAGCCTTAATAAAGGGAACAGATATTAGCGGAGAGTGGTGGCAGGGCTTCTGACATAAGCCCATTATTATTAACAAATGGCCGAGCGTACCATGGGGACGGATTTTAGGGGAAATTACACGCATTTTTCAAGTGAATTTATGAAATGGTGCATGTACGTTCGCAAATACGAAATATGAATTGAGACTCGGCCATTTTTCACCGGAAAATTTTAGTGGAAATGCCGTTTTGAAATATTAAGTAGTGAGTGGGCTGGAAAAATTGAAATCTATCAATATTAAAGGAAATAATTATACTACACGAATAATTTGATATACAAAGATACGTGCACTTTAGTAGAAAAACGTTATCAACTGATTTAAGTGCCCTTTTTGTATTAACAGAAGTCATCTAAGAAATCTCATCAGTTACATACAAAAAATGGCGATAAGTACATCGGACTACTCTCTCATATTTTATTGTAAATATTCACTATTAGAATAAATATTTAATGTTTAAAAACATTTTTCAAGTGGATGTCGAGAAAATTTTGAAAAACTGAAAAACGACCAAAATAAAGTGCCTTTCAGAAACGATGTAGCCGAAAATGTTGTTAAACTTTTGTATACACGGCCGATAGTAAAATATATATACTCACAGTTTAGAAAAAAATAGAGTGAATTTTGAGAAAATTTTCAAAAACCGAAAAATGACAAGAGTGAAGTGCCCTTTAGAAAATATTTAGCCAAAAGTGATGTCAAACTTTATTATACATAGTCGATAGTAGAATAAATGTTCGAATTTATAAATAATTCTTTAGGCTGATTTCGAGAAAATTAAAAATGACTAGCGTCGAGTGCCCTTCAGAGACGATTTAACCAGAAGTATTATTATACGTTTATTATACATATTCCATAACACACCAAAATGTTCACTGTTTAGGAGAAAATATTTACAGAAATTAATTTTTGAGATAATTTCCAAAAATCGAAAAATGAGAAGAATAAAGTGCCTTTTACTGAAGATTTAGCGAAAAATTTTATTAAACTTTCTTATACACACTTGATAGTAGAATAGATTTTCTCAGTTTGGAATAAAATATTGGAGTGGATTTTGAAAAAGTTTCCAAAAATTGAAAAAAAAAATGACAAGTGCCTTTTAAAGAAGATTTTGCCGAAAATGTTATCAAACTATATTCGGCAGTGGAATAAATATTAAGTTTAAAAAATCTGAGAAAATTTCAAGAAACCGAAAAATGACGTTATTAAACGACCTTCTTGTTTCTGCCGATTTTCATTAAAAGCTCATTGAGAGGTCCTGGTGTAACACAAAGTCCAAATTTAAAGTTGAACCTGTTTGTGCTTTTTACTTGCGTACTACAGATACACATACATACAAAAACATCATTTTTGGACTCCGGGTCTAGAAATGCTAATAAGCTAATAACGCAAATTCAAAAAATCGACCCTACAAAACTTCTCATATATGAGAAAGTAAAAAGGGTTCATACCTTTGATCAATATTTGTACAGATTTGAAGAACAACTCTCAGCTGCCATCTGAGACACACAGAACGTTAATTACAGAAAAACACAAAGAATTGAACGTTTTGCACACTAAAACGCGCATGAATAAATAAAATACAATTTTTTCCAATCGTCGCCTCTTTTCAGCGGCCCATACACGCACAATATTATTGCGCAATATTTAGGTTTGTGCAATATAGTTGATCGTGTGTAGTCGAAATTGAAAGGTTGTGCAATATATTGTGCTAAATTCAAATCTTTGAAAATATATTGTGCAAACGGGAAAAGGTTGTGTCGTCTGTAGGCAATATTGCGCAATATCCCATCAGTCAGTATCAACACGTGGTAGAGTACGCGTCGTCATGGCTGCCAAGGAAGCTGATACGCAATCATCCAATTCATTCTGGAATTCATTGAACTTTATGTTGGCCTTCTGGCTCTGTGAGATGTAAAGTGTACAGATTATACTAATCCTGCGAAACAGTGGGAGCAGTATGAACTCTTGTTAGAAAATACCGCGAAAATATCCGAAGGCTATAAACCAGAGCTCTTCTTCATTTTCGCATTGGCACCCACAGCAATAATCACACAACACAAATCCCTATCACTCAACATTACTTCACTACATGAAATTGTGCTTGGAACTGCTTGCACAATATATTGCCTTGAAGGTTGTACGTCTGTGCTCGCGATTGCGCAGTATATTGCACAACCGTCAATATTGCCTGCATACGATACAATTTATTGCACAAATCCAAATGTTGCGCAATAATATTGAGCGTGTATGGGCGTCCGTCAAAATATTGTGCAACCCACATTGCGCAATAATATTGAGCGTGTATGGGCCGCTTTATGTATCGTAAACGAATATTTTATAAATGTGCAACAGTAAAGTAGGTTGTAATTTTTTTAATGGGTATATGAAAAAAGTACTTCAGTCGTAAACGGCCATAACTGGTAGCTAAGTACTCTGGTTATGTCCTTGTGAATGGTAAATTTTTAACAGAAATGACATTTTTTTTTAATAGGTACATCTATTTCATCTCAATAAATATCATTGCAATAATCACAAATAAATAGTTGTGAACTCGAGATGAGACGAAAAATAGCGTCTCGTCTCGATCTCGAAAAATCCCTACAAATTATGTCTCGTCTCGTCTGTCTCGATCTATGTCTGGTCTCGTCACACGTTTTATAGTGCTTTTGCTAACTCCTGTTGAAGTAGCAACTATATCCACAACACTATTAATTGAAAAAGACGGATGTTCATTTCTTTGTTTTCTGTATACATTTTAAATAATGGTTTTCTTCCCGCAGCTTAAGTATGTTCCTGGTCGCTTTTTGGGAGGCGAGCAGGGAAGGTGTCTTTCCATAATTGCAATAGATCACAGAAATATGTTTATACAAAGTCTACTATCACCGTCAACGACTTACCTGAACGCTGTCATTCTCCATTTTAATATCATTAAACATGGTCAAATTCTAGATCCAAATCATTCTCTTGATCGTAATCAGAATATTTTTTAAGTTACGTTATATAACTATTCAAATTGCTGATCAGGATAGTCACATTGTTTCGATACGGATCAAAATCAGTCTCCCATTTTGATCATAATTCGATTAAGGTAAGCATTTGAAGTTTGATCCTACTCACAAAATTCTTTGCCAATTTACATTTTTAACTATTATTTCTCCAGATTCTGATCGTGTGATCAAGAAGCTGAACCTCGTCATGTTTGTCCGAAGTTCGATCAGGGCGCTGATCCAAATTATTATTTTGATACATTGAATATACCTACAAATTTCTCCTCTAACCTGATCCTGATTTGAGTAATGTCCTGATTTAGAACACGTTTAACCTGACTGGGAAATAAACAGACAACTAAACTTGTTAATTTTACTGAACCGACTCTGTACATCAACAATTCCCGCCAAAAGTTTTATGACTTTTCCACCAATAGCAAACGACGTGTATTAGGTGTTGTCTAACTTTACTACCTTTTCTCGTTTCGTGGATGTTTTCTTCTCAGTGGATTTACAGTGGTCTTATCGATTTTATATTTTGATGCAGGATATTTCATTTTTTGAAAATATTAAATCAAGGAAATCAGATTATGGAGAACAGGTACAAAATCTAAAATCTATTTTATTAATATGTTTTGTTACAAACAACAACGACAAAGACAACAACGAATGGAAATAAAATGAATGGACTAAGGACACCATAACTTGATATGACTAAGGGCACAGAATGGAAGATTATAGACCACCTAAACAGATTAGAGTGATTAGACGAACAAGAAGGACTAGATACCTTTCACAGAACGTAATAATGGAAGACCGAAACAGACCTGGATAGAAAGAATGCGAAAGTCAGTGAGTGCCAAAGAAGGTGAACCATGAAGGTACACCATGACTTCGAATTAACGATAATGAATTACATTAAAAAAATCCATTTTCATTACTATCATTGACTGTCCCTTCATAACCTCCTGACATAAATATTATTACAACGTCTTATTACACCACCAAAACTTTGAAATACCTTCAACAACAACACTTACGAATCATCCACCCTGTAACTAAATTTTTCATATCAGCAACGAGTTCCGGAAAGCGGAGGTGTTATTTTTTAGGTTAATTATAGCTTTTCCTGGAGAGCAGAGATACGAGAAAAACATGGATAACCCTTATCGGCGAATGGACCGAACACTGTTGAATGAAAAAGTTTCTGGACACATTATCACTTTTATGCACTAGTCTAACGACATTCCTATAAGAGTAACATGAGTGTTATCGGCGATACGCCAAATTGTGTGGTTTTTGTGAAGTTCCTCGTTCAAAACCGGCAAGGGAAAAATTTCTCAAAGTTTACGAGGTTGCTCCGCCTAGAGCGCAATGGATAGGTGCGTTCAAGAGTAAGGTACACGAAAGAAAATACAAGCTTACCAATGTAAATCGTTCAAGAAATAAATAATTTCAATTATTCCAGTGACAACCATTCTCTGGGTTGTTTCATCTGAATGCAATTCTAATTTGTCACATGTTTATGTCCCGAGCACTAAAATACTTCGACACGGAAAACTCCACTGGTTGGTATATTTTACTCCGCTGTCATGTTCTGAAGGAAATACAACTGCATTCAAACTATCCGTCGGGTATAAATTTACTTTTTCAGCCTTAAATCTGTTTCTATAAATATTTTTCTACATTGAAATTGCCCCGTGAGAAAAGAACGTTCAGCAAAACTTCGTGTTTACGTAAACATCTCGTAGAATAAGCTCGCGGTAGGTAATCGCAAGATCTTTGTTGAAAATTATTAACACTAACAATAGATTTTATCCAGTTAAAGTTTTATTTAAATCTCTCGTAACACGAGCCGTTTACAAACAAAAAGTTACTTCTAAATCACGCTCAAGTTTCTAATAATATTTTAATTGATTTTTATCAAAGCTAACGTCTCGTTACTTATTCCCTTCATCCTCTCATACGACGTAGAAATAAAATTGTTCAACTACGTTTCTGCCTCTACCAAATATGTAATTACATCATCACAATTAATAACTAACAATATTACATTCGATTGAAAGTATGGTGAGATTGGATAATCGCTTTTGTCTGGTGGTTGATCTAAAATAATTCTCAATTAACGTTAAATTGCTGTCACACGAAAGGATAATTGAGAAATATTCACTTGTTCTGCAACGTCTGAACTGAGAATGGCGCGATAATGTATAAATTTTTGCAGGTCTTTCGTTGAATTTGATTTTGATCGATTTAATCAGTTGTAATGCACATGTTATTGCATTCCAGTTTCGATTAACACACTTATTTGAGCGCTTAATTAATTTAGTTTGATAAAGGTAATACAAGTCAAAACAACTCCATTTATCCATAGTCGACGTTCCGACTGTTATTACGTTTTGAATATAGGAAAATTAAGTTAATTAGAGCATTTTGGACTGTGCTTGTTTTTTCACAGTAAATAGATTGCAATATTAAACTATTTTACACCATGCACATATCTTCCATTGATTGTTGAACATTTGTATTTTTGATACATTCAATATTTCACGAACAAGTTCTAAATGTTCTGTGCGCAAAATGATCAATAATTGAATAGCACAAACGGTCATATCTCATTGGCTCAGTGCTACCTGACGGACAAATAATAAATATATTTATGCGAATTAAAATGCACGGACAAGTCAAACTCTAACAACTGTTTTTGTTTTGAAACAAAGCTATTTACGAAACACTTCTAACGAATTATTCATGTAACATGCAAATTCAGATTATCATAACTACATTAAATGTTAATGGAGATCAAATAATAAATGGAGGCAATAAATAATTCATACTGTATACTATTTGCCGAACTATTGATACATTATGAAAACAAATAGTTTGAATGGATTTCCAGCGGGCCCGGCATAAATCTGGATGTCATGAACAGATTACAACTCCAAAAATGATTTAAGGTGGCTGCAAATCCAATAAAAAAATTATTGCTGGATTTGCAAACATTCGGTTGCTCGGTAATGATATTAAATGTAGTTAACCGAAAATAGGACAATTGAAACGGTGTATCACACAAGGCATTAATTATGGGATTGCTTCCTCTATGCTGTGAGTACTTATAGAGTACTTGAATTGAATGAGAATAATTATATTAATGTAATAAAAAATTACGTCGAAATTATCAAACGAGAAATCGTACAAATTGTATAACATGCAATTCGGTCAGTTTCAATGATTTCTTTGGAGCTTGATTTGGTCAAGTCCTACCCATCTTTTTGTAAACTAAAACTTCAAAATAACAGTTGCATGCCATAATATGTGTTAAGTTTGTACAAGCTAAGAATTTCTAACCGTTGAATATCAAATTTCAAATTGTTGTACTTCAAGTAGTACTGATTGTACTTCATGAAAATATTTACTGTATGGCACCACCAAAGAAAATAATGCAAATTAAGTTTTACATCTTACTGAATGTAAGTTAGAAAAAAACATTTAAGTACACAGAGAAAAAAGTTGAATAAATGTTATTAAATATTTAATAGTCGTAATTAAAAACTTGAATACTATATGGGACAGATATACAGTTTAATGGTGATAGGTAAAATATTTTTCCTGACTTGGTATACCTGCTGCAGACACCTTTGTTTAGTAGTTCATTGGACGTTAATGAATAAATCTATTTATACTTAACTCACTACTATTAAAGTGTTTAATAACACTAACTCATCAGTTTAATAACCATTAAACAGTATATAGTTGGCTTTGATATATTGCAATTTATTTTAAGGACCTTCTTCACCTGTAGTAGGTTTAACCTTCAATGGCGGCTATTTAACAGTTTAATAAATTTTCAATGCTTTATATCTGCCAGAGGAGAAAAATCAGGCTATTGCAGAAAAATAGGTGATAGCTCTTATAGCTCATTTGACTGATGTTTAGTGCATCCTAAAATTACTATCACTAAAGAATACAGTTACTTCAGAAAAAAATATTTAATTACCCTTGGATCTTAAATGACTTGTCTCTGGAACATGATTTAATTATCTCAGATGTGAAATTTAATTGGAAAGTGTAGGGTATGCATACCTGAAATATTCCAAAAAGGGTCATTCTGATTCCTGTTTTTGGATAGCTTGGATGGTTGTATATAGTAAAAATTAAATATTTTTTTTCTACGAGTGCAAAATGTGCACCTATAAAAAAAACATTTTTTGGTCCATTTCTTCTCAGCAGGATGCAACCTACAAAAAAAATCAGTCAGCTTAAACAGTTTCATTTCTCAACATAACGGAATAAATTTTTCGAAAGATATATTCTCTGCTTTCCATTTGATCATATTATTCTGGATTTATTGAGGAAAGAATAATTTCATATGTTTTAGGTATCACATACAAAGATGGTGGTTAGAGTAAGAAAAAACACTGATTAAAAACATGCATATATATATTTTTAATTTTAATAAAATATTATTGCACGGTAAATGAAATTAATATAATTCTTTTATTTGTAACAACATATTACACTTGGAAAATAAATTTTTAAATTTATATACAAATTTTAAATACCCTAAAAAATAACTTTGAGTTAAAAGACTGACAACAATGCAGCCCTATTCTATAATATACTATAACTATAAAGTATAAAGTATTCAAGGTGTGTCACGTAGATGGGACATTAGCCGTATGTGGAAAAGTACTTGGAATTTATATCTGAAAATTTGCATACAGGGGTTTCCTTGGAGAACCTTTATATTTATAGTAATTACAATTTCACATCACTTGATGCGGCCATTAATTTCGTTATTTCTAATTGATATACTACACTTTTTATTATATTTTTGATTTGCACACAAAATTTATGTATTTTATAGGAGTTTTTAAGATATTTTTATTAAAAAAAAATGGGTCGTCTTGTATAGTCAGTTAGTTGAAGAACTCCAATAATTTTCTACAATCATATGTACCGGCACCTGGAAAAAGAAACTTGAATTTCAGTTCTTGTAGGTCTCCAATTTTTATCGGAGTCTTTGGATTTTTTTTCAATGTAATGGGGGTGAATAAAAATGGTAGAATAAGCATAGTTTGGGTGGCCTCATCTGAATAAGAGATAATAATTATATCCCAGAATTCTTCTCAATTTATTTATGATTACTTTTAAGCAGCAGGTAACTGAATTTTTCTGCTTGTGACCGAAACCAAATAATACTTTAATGCCATTCTCTACTTACCCATGGAATTTTGTGAAAACTTCGTCAAACCCCACTGTCCTAGAGTATTCATGTATTCCATTTCTGCAATGTCCAGCGTCCACAAATTTTGTAACTTTTAACAGTTTTAACACACGCACGCTAGAGAACAAACCCTATGGGAGAACACAGCCGAAATGGGAAAGATTGACATGTGCGCGATCTTTGCATCGTGATTACCGAAAATTGCCGAACAGTAGAAATCTAATGAAGTGTTATCTATCCTTATTAAACTGATAAAAAGGGCAAAACTATTTCTTCCACTCATCAAAGGAAAAGATTGAGGGGCAATTATATTAATCTTAGGTGTATTGTTAAATACTGAGTATTAAACATCTTCATAAAAATATATCAGGCAGAAGAAAGGTAGTCTGTTGCAGCACTATTGTTCATCTGCCACTGAAACTGAATATCAGAAACATTTTTTCACTTGCTGTAATGGTGTAAAAGTTTATTAACATATTTGTGGTTATTAAATTTTTCTCAAATGTACTTGTATACCTGGGACGTTTTTCTCTGTGTAAATACATATCATCTAAAATTAATCATGTAATCTTGTCAGTTGTATAAGTTGCAATTTAGCTTACAACGTGCGTTAGTCACAATTAACTGATTAATAAAAGCTACTCAGTTAGTATGTGAAGCTAATCTGGTCAATATCCGGGTTGATTAGTTAGTCTCTGGTTATTACATTCATTTCCTGGATCATTTTATATTCTTTGTACTTTACTAACAGCCAGCCAACGTAGTCCGCTTAATCGTTTCAATTAGTCAATGGAACAGTTCGTCAGGGACTGAGCAGTTGCAATTTTAGTTAGTGTCGTTGTTAGTAAATAATTAACTGATTAGTAGAAACCAGTCTTTCAATTCACTCTAGTGACTTATTCTTCGTACATTCTATTCCACTAAGACCTAGCTAACCTAGTCTGTAATTTTTTGAAATGAGTCAATGAAACAGGACTGTGATATTTGAGCAGTTGCAATTTTAATGCGTTACGTTAGGAAGTAAGCAATTAGTTGGTTAGTAAAACATAGTTAGTTGTAAGTGAAGCTAAACTAATCGATATCCAGGTACGTTACATAGTCACTATAGTCATTACATCACAATGCTTTCCGATTACACTTTTTACTTTGGTACAAGCTAACCCACCTCGTCAGTTAGTCATTACGATGATTAGCAGATCAGTTAGTCAGGGATTGAGGTATTCAATCAGTAGAAATTTAGCTTGTGACGTTATTCAATCAATCATAGTCTGATTAGTAAACGCTAGTCAGTTAGTAAGTGAAACCAAAGTAGTCCATCTCCAGGTTGGTTAGTTAGTCACTCTAATTATTACATCACCTCTAGTCCGTTAGTCATTGTAATGAGTCAGTGAAATAGTTCGTCTGAGACTGAGAAATACGATTTAGTTTCTGACGTCAATTAGTCAGTTTGTACCAATTGATAAAAGCTGATTAGTTAGAAAATGAAGCTAAACTAGCCCATCTCCAAGTCGATTAGCCAGTCACTATTTATTAGATCACATTCCTGATTAAACTTTTTATTTTAGTAAAAACTAACCAACCTAGTCTGCTAGTTATTACGATGAATAGCACACTAATTAGTCAGAAATTGGGGACTGTGATTGGGGTAGTTATAGTCAGATGCATTTTGGCTTGTAACGTTATATAGTCAGTAGTCAGTAGTTAACTGATCAGTGAAAGCTAGTGAAGTAGTGCATGAAACCAAACTAGTCCATCTGAACTATTTGGTTAGTTCGTCACTCTAATTATTACATTACACTCATTTCTCTTTGTTATAATTTCTATTTTATTAAGTAATCTAGTTTGATAGTCATTATAATGAGTCAGTGAAATAATTCGTCTGGGACTGAAGGATGTGATCTGTTGTAATTTAGCTTCTGGCGTAAATTAGTCAGTATGTATTAAACTGATTAAACTGATACATGCTGAACAGATAATAAGTGAAGTTAAACGAGTTGATCTTTAGTTTAGGTAGCTAACCACTCTAGTGAGTGTATTACATTCACTTTTGTTATTTGTACTTCACTAACGTCCGGTTTCATAATGCAGTTAAAGTCCACTTTAACTTAAAGTTGACTTTGACTGTGACGGTAAGTTAAAGAAAGTTACGAAACCTGGCGTTACTACTTCTAAAGTCACAGTCAAAGTCAACTTTAAGTTAAAGTAGACTTTAACTGCATTATGAAACCGGGCGTAAGAGCTAGCCAAGCTAGTTTGCCAGTTACTTCAATGAGTCAATGGATCAGTTTGTCAGTTTGTCTAGTCTGTTAGTCGGGGACTGAGGGATGAGACCACTTACACATTCGCTTGTGACGTCATTTAATCAGTGTGTATTTAACTGATTGGTAAAAGCTGATCAGTTAGTAAGTGAAACTAAACTAGTTGATCTTGTAGCTAGTCACTCAAGTAATTACAAAAATACTACAGTGAATACAAACCTTTACGAAAATAGGCAAATAAAATTTGAAAGAATTTTCCAAATGTTCACGAGATATGCGTATTTAAATGTTGTTTTAAAGAATATTTAGCGATCTTTGATTCATTCGAGTTGTAATCTTCGTATTTGTATAAATTAAATGTTTTGAAACAGATTACCACATTAGTATGACTTATTATCTTGCTTAGAAATGACGCCTGGTTGATGATTTTTAATTCAGTGTGCGTGGGAATTCTTACTGAAGATATTTTGAACTGTAATCATTCATTTTTGTGGTTTATCTACACATTTACATCCTGCGCTAACAAAATATACTACCACGAAACATGTAAGGTCTTATCTCACATCTTACAGGCCTTCCTCTTATATCATCAATATTTTTATCATAAATTATTAGAATTGAAGATTGCGAGATGGGCGTAAGTGAATAACACGAACCGGGCAATACCCAGCTACTCTAGCTACTCAAACAAACCGCTTCGTTCCATCATTGCTTTATCTTACAGGACAACCCATTAAAAATCCATTAGCCCGTTAATCCATTTTTAATTTCTGCAGTTGTAACATGAAAAGTTTCGATATCAATCTGTCCTATCGATTACGACCTCGGTACACAACCCCCTCGGGAAGAAGTCTGAGAAGAGGTATCCCCGCGAATCGAGATCATCTCTTTTTCGGTCCGAAAACAGCTTTTAGCCGTACTCTCCTATCGAATAACCTTTTATATTAGGAGGAATATCGGAGAACAGGTATAAAACACGTAGGTACCACACGTGGAATCTCGGGACGGGTCTTTGTTCGCACGGACCAAAGAATGTTAGAAAAGATTAGAAGTCGAGAGTCGAAGGTAGATTTATTGAAGGACCGAAACAGATGGTAGATTTTTTTTATGGATTGTAATGATCGTTCCGACATCAGATGGTAAGCGCCCTTTTCGGGTGTTCCTTTTCGTTCGCCTTAATCAATTTCGTAATGGTATTCTAAAGGTAATTGCCGGTTGTGTGCAAAGGGAGGTGAATCTCGACACGAGCGTACCTGGAGTTTAGTTATTATGTTTCACCACGAGAGTTAAATTGGTTATTATATCCATTAAAAGCCGGTACTTCCGATCTTTTAAAATAATTGTAGTGTATTGGTAGGTATCTGTACAGGATCATACGTATGAAGAGACAAGACCGAGTAATGACTTTGTTTTGTCTATACGAAAACTGTACTTTTTTGTTTTAAATTTTACAATATACCTTCTTCTCCTCCTTGTTCTCTCATACCCTCGAAATATTGGAATCATCAAAGTAAATTGTACATTAGTCACATTGTGGAAAATCAGTCCTATGGCGCAGTTTAATAACCTGATGTGTATTGCAAATGCAGGTGGTTCTACCAAAGGCAGAAGCAGGAACTCTCCATGCAAACTCAATTTAAGAAACTATGAAAGTATGTCCACTGCAACCAAACATATCACGATCGCTCTCTCGTGTTATAACATAGCCCCTAAACCATGCAAGGTATTTGGTTTACGAGTCTTTGTATATCACAATTAAGTTTAAAATGAGTATAGTTTTGGTATACCTACATCAGTTCTGCCAACGAGGATACATAGCAGCGAGATAGGCTTCGCACGGGGGTGGGCCTAATCTTATCCGTATTTTTCCACCCACACAGAAAGTGACCTTTAGGATTATCACATTCTTCTGCACTATCTGGGTACCCAACATATAACCACGTTTCCAGTTTCTAGTTATTTAGTAACTACTGCATAAATTTAACCCCTTTTCATCCCTTCGGTAAGTGATCACTTTTTTTGGGACCACTAGAAGGCCTAACTTACACCCATGCAGAGTTTAAAGTTTCTAGTTATTCAGGCGTCGTTAACTATATTTCATCCCCTTTCCCTTGGTAAAGCAATTCTGACTTTTTAAATTATTTCCAGGTCAGTCTTGGCCTAAACTTTAACTGTATAACAGTTTAAAGTTCCTGACTACCCGAAAAGTCCCTCTGAATAAAAGCGATAAAACTAAATTTCACCCCTTCTCAAAGTGAAACTGGTGGTTTTTGAATATTTCTAGACCTATTTGAGACGGAATATGTTAACATTATATACACACATAATTAATTATTACAATAATTAATAAAAACGTACTTACATACCTAATACATTACAGGATACCATATAATTACAAATAGCCTTACCCATGTTTTATTTACGTGAAATCTTCGGTACCTACCTCTAGAAAGTTATGCACGGTAAAACTAAAAAATAATTGGTTGCTTGGTTGCATACAGCTCCTTAGTCTTACTTTAGTGTGTAAAATGTAAGTTTCAGCATTATCACATTACCGCAATTTAAAAACATTTTAGCCGCATGCTCTATAGAGCATATCCAGATTTAAACTTCAAATTAAGATGCCTCATTTAAATATTTAAAATAAAAAAGAGTGTGGGATTTATATGTTGTTACAATTTCAGTTAAATAACGATGATTATCAATGATTTTACACGATCACTATATTTTATCCACAACTCAACGCTCGACGTTCATAGGTGGTATACCTGGAACAAGTTGTTCACTAAACCAATTTTCAAACATGTCCACGTTCATGTTTTAGTAATAAGCAGCAGAACATTCAGGCCACAATTTTCAAAACATGTCAGTCGCACGTTAATACAATGACCTAAGAGCATATGTTTGGTCAGCCTGACTGAACACCTATCCAGAAGTGGTTGGCGTGTTGTGAACATTTATAATGGTTGAAGAGATTTTTTAGTCTGCTTAAATCCACCTTTGAGAGACTTTCTAAGCGTGTCAGACATTAGAGAAATCTTCCCCAGCACTTGGTGAGCAATTTAGTTGCGTAGCGATTCATCTTTGAAAATAATTAGTTTACTAGTCAATCTCGGATCGGTAATGATGTGTTAAATTAAATAGACATTTCGTATTAATACACTTTTATAGATAATCTGACTAAATGATAAACAGGGAATATCCTATCAGTAGTCTGAGTTAAAGACTTTGTCTGATGACCCGATGATGACCAATCATATTAAGAACCCAATCCAGTTAGTGATTTTGATCACCTGAACTAATCACCAGAAGCTAAAGCCAATTTATCTCTAGCTTCCAATCTAACCACAATACATTTAACTTACAAATTTTTCGACTTAGGTATGACACACTCTGTACTAATCCAGATGGTTTTCCTTTTTTGTTGCAGACCACACGAATAAAACCTCGACTATCGACTACAAATCGAACTCGTCTTGCAGCAGTCCATCGAAAGAAATGAAGACTGCAGACCGATGCACCGGCGGTGGTATCCAGGTGCCCGTATTACCCGTCCGAAATAACCTCCGCAGGCCGAATTCCTCTCATTTCCCGCAACCGAGCCGGTTTCACTTCAGGAAAGGCCTGGCGTCGAAGTGCACGTGGAAATGCACCGCGATCGTGTTCATCATGCTGTCGGTGGTGCTCACCGCCGCCTTATCCTACATCTCAGGTAAACGACGGCTGGGAAAATGGAATAACTGGACTGGTTCAAGTCACGAAATAACTTTCAGTCCTGTTTCGACTGATTTGAAATTTACTGGATAGTTCTAAAAATGTATTATTCCGCGGGGTTTTCATAGTACAAAATGGGAAGGGCGCTCAAAACACAAATTACTTCTGACTATTTCCAGAAGGATTTAACTAAGGTTACCATAGAGTTGGTGTACTTTGCCATGAGCGTCTTGGTTATACATATATGTATAAGTTTCACTGAAACCAAGTTTGAAATTGCCCCATATTCAAGCTTTGTTATACGAACCCACATTTTGAACCAGTTCCTTTGATTTAGTTTGAATCGAAGGAATTAAAGTCCTTCAACACCTCCAAAAGAATAATAGTCTTCTTCTTCTGAACGTCAAGGATTAGGCATGCAGCCTGTTCATTCTTCAAACTTTCCATCTTATTGTGGAGCTACCCACGTCTTTTCTTCCATTTGGTTTGTAGCGTACTACTTGTTTTATCAACCTATCATTCTTCTTTTTCTCCTTAGCATAGATATGGTGTACTTTGGCATGAGCGTCTAGGTTATATAAGCTTCACTGAAACCAAGTTTGAAATTACCCCATATTCGAACTTTGTTATACGATCCCACATTTTGAACGGGTTACTTTGATTTAGTTTGAAGCAAAGGAATTAAAGTCCTTCAACATCCTCCAAAAGAATAATAGTCTTCTTCTTCTGAACTTCAAGGATTAGGCATGCAGCCTTGTTCATTCTTTAAACTTTTCATCTTATTCTGGAGCTACCCACGTCTTTTCTTCCATTTGGTCTGTAGCGTACTACTTGTTTTACCAACCTATCATTATTCTTCTTTTTCACCTTAGCATAGAGCAGGTGTACTTTGGCATGAGCGTCTAGGATATATAAGTTTCACTGAAACTAAGTTTGAAATTACCCCAAACTCAAGTTTTGTTATACGAAGCCACATTTTGAACCAGTTCCTTTGATTTAGTTTGAATCAAGGAGATTAAAGTCCTTCAACATCCTCCAAAAGAATAATAGTCTTCTTCTTCTGAACTTCAAGGATTAGACTTCAAGCCTGTTCCTTCTTCAAGCTTGTCATCTTATTTTGGGGCTACCCACGTGTCTTTCCTTCCATTTGGTCTGTAGCATACTACTTGTTTTACCAACCTATCATCGTTCTTCTTCTTCTCCTTAGCATAGAGTTGGTGTACTTTGCCATGAGCGTCTAGCTTATATAACTTTCACTGAAACCAATTTTGAAATTACCCCATATTCAAGCTTTGTTATACAAAGCCACATTTTGAACCGGTTCCTTTAATTTAGTATGGATCAAAGAGATGAAAGTCCTACAACATCATCCAAAAGAGTAATAGTCTTCTTCTTCTGAACTTCAAGGACTCCAGCCTGTTCCTTCTACATGCTTGTCATCTTATTCTGGGGCTACCCACGTCTTTTCTTCCGCTTGGTCAGTAGCGTAGGTACTACTAATTGTTTTACCAACCTATCATCATTCATTCTTTCAATATGTTGCCTCCATTTAAATGAGTTCTGCTGTATTCTGTCATTCATTGAGAATACGTACAAACGGAAGAAAGATTGCAAATGTAGTCAGTAATTATTTTAGTGCCTTAGTATAGATATAACTATTACAAGGACAATTTCAAAATTCAGTTCAATTTTTGACCGAATTAAATTAAAACTCATCAAAGCTTTGTCATCTTAGAGTACGTTTCAGGATACTAAATACCATTTATACTATACAGATCCTATACAAATGAGCAGTTGAATGGAAAAGTATCCTATAATTAACAATCAGTAGAGTTTTTATTTTATTTGACACGTTTTCGGCAAACTGTTATTAATCTTTGTTATTTTTAAGTTTTAAACATTCTCACAATATTTTGGTTTCATTCTTTCACCGCTGCGTAATACTGTATTGTTCACTGACAAGGCACATTAGTTCATTCGAAAGCTGTCTAACGACTTAAGGAAATAAATCTTTGTGTTCACCATTTCTTCAGTGAAATATTGACCTAAGGCTTCCCTTCCCATTTGTATTGAATACTTCAACTTTCAGGAGTTAACTGAACTTTTTGCTTCGGACAAGAGCGAAACAGTTTACCGATAATTTTTTTAACAAAATATTTGTTTTTAATTTCTCTGTTAATTAAAAAGATTGTATACTAAGTTATTTTTGCTGGAATTTTAATTATCATATTTTTATTTTAGCATCAACCTTATTAAACTGGTCATATCAGAATACGAAACCCTGTGAGGTTTTAGTGGGAGACAACACCCAGTTGATCCCGGCTTCCAAAACTGCCCCGTCCGAAACAAACTTATCGACGTCGACGCGACCGAAAGCGTCCAATTCCGGAGGTAAATTCTTAGGTCCCGTCTACAATAGGAAACGTAGAGAGGTTGTAGACACGCAGCATGCTTTTGGGGTTTCGAATGACTTGAGAAATAGTAGTAGTGAACCTGATAGTTTGCATGATGGTGTTCCTAAAATTTTGCATGATCTGAACAATCTCACTGCAGACCAGCTTTCCGTACCTGATACACGTATTAATAGTGAAAGTGACCCCAAGGGATCATCTACAACGACAGAGGATGATGCGTCGATGTTTAAATCTACCGATACATACAATTATTTTGAGGAGACCGCGACCACTACCGACATCCCAGATCATATATCTACAGATCTGGAGGAAAATAATATTTACAACAGCGAAGATGATATAGAAGATTCGTCTCTATTCACGTTGGATAGCGATACTTACGATGAAATAAATAAAGAGCATGGTAGTCTCGATGCAAAATTCAATAGTTTTGAATCTTCTGAATTACAACATGATGCACCCATGTTCTCTCTCATCAAACCCGCTGAAGATGACGTTAAAATCGTCAAATTCGGTAATAAACCACTTTCAACAACCCAGAAAACAAAACTGATTTACAATCAAAATAGCGACGTAAAGAAAAAAACTGAAGAAAGTTCTAAGGAGCTAACTGATGCCAATCTCTTAATATCGCCCAGAGGGGAAGATCAAAACTTAAAGAAACTGTATTTCAACCAACCTTCTGCCATTAATAGTACTAACATCGATAGTTCTGTCAATAACAATTCATCGCATCCCCCTCTTCCAATTGTCAAAGTTATCGAAGCACCCTCTCCATTCAGTCCAAGCATGACATCCAACCGGAGAATCCTCATGAATCTAACCATCACAACCGAGCGCGAAGCTAACAATCCCCACTTGACACAGCCGATCTATGTGCTTTCTCTGTCGGTTCCTACGGACGGCGTTAGCGAACCAAGTGTTAACATTAACACCAAAGAGACGTTTACGAAGGAGACGTCTCCTTCGTCTGACAAAGCAGCATCTAACACCTCCGCTGAAGTAGACAAAGACGTTTCTGGCGGGACTTGCGAGTGTTCATGCCCTTGTTTAGATTCGTCTACTGAATTTTCAGACTCGAACAACACTGAAGATTACGACTATGACACTCTATTCCTTCTGTCACAAAACATTTCGTCTAACAGAAAAGTAACGGACGCGTCCGAAATCAGTACCTCCACTAGTAGTACCGATTTGTTGTTAGAATCGACTGTTGGTACTACAGAGGCGCGATGTGGCGAAATCACCACAAAAGCTCCGCCGCCACCACCACCTATCCTTATCTTGGAAGGTATGAAGTATTCGTCACATTTTTATATCAGGCTTTATCAACTAACCCTTAATTACTTGGTTATTATGGTAACTTATGGTTTGTAAATAACCATGGAGCATGCGTTTTGAAATTTTACTCAAAAAACTAATTAGCATGTTACTTGACACCCGTAAATTGGCTTTATGTGCTTTCTTTTCACGTCATTTACTTATTTCATAAGCTGGTAAAGATCGGTAATAATTAACAAGAAGGGAATCATTTAATGCACATCTATCAAAGGACACGCGGTTTCTGCATAATAGTTATGGTTGTATTTCATCACACGGCACCTAAAGGATCCATCAATGTCAGTGTTCAATAAACATAAACACCAATCCCGTGTATTATGTAGTAAGTAGTCAGGAAATAACTGTTATTTGTGTGAAAATGTTACATTATATTCCATGAAGTATACATATAGTTTTTATTAATAAAAAATAACAGGTTGAACCATCATATTTACCACACAATTAAGCAAAATTGCAACACAATTAATCGCCAATCCCACAATAACTACGAACGTTATTAATTCCAAATAAATGAGTAAATGATGTGCACCATTTAACAATTAAAAACCGTCATTCACATAATTATAACAAATATTTTGAACCGTTAGGCGCGCGAACGTTTCCAGCTCAATCATTCCCTCCGGACGGAACGACATTCCAACAAATCTCTTTGGGTCAGAGATTATCCAGGGAGATACCGCCGTATGGTTATTGGAACATGCAGTTTTACCAGTCGGAAGCTGCCTACGTTCAATTCGACTATAATATTCCAAGAGGTGCTAGCATTGGGGTGTACGCCAGGAGGAATGCCTTACCGACTCACACGCAGTACCATATACTGGAAGTGCTGAGCGGTTTTAAGGCGAGGGCTACCAGGGCATCACACGTAAGTTTTAAAATCCATATACAAGCTGAATAAGTTGAATCGTATTTTAAGTTGTTATAAAGATTTAGATGATACGCTTTTCGTTTATAAATGTATGACTGTATACATGTAAGCAACGGGATAATCAGTTTCTTTGGAGTTATTTTCCTTATTCTGAATATCCTCACAAATAATGTCCTTTCGTTTTTTTTCTAACCAATATATATCAAGTATATCAAAATATTAGCAAATTTATACATGTAAGGCTATTTTCAGCCACACCCACTGTTTTTTCATTGTCAGTATCAGGAATATTAAATGTGCCTAGCAGACTGTTTGCCTTTACTTTTGGTTTAGCCGATAGTATGTCGTATTGAAGAAACTTAATTTATGAACCTTACTACCCTGTAGCATATATGGCTTTCACATAACTGAAGTGAGACCTTTCCGGATTCCTCCACTTTTGGTGGTCTCTGTCCCTCCTTTTATCTCGTCAGAAATTTTGTATCCTGATCAGTAAGTTCTCGATACATGTCTTTAAAAATTGTATTCTTCATTATTATTTTAATCAATTAGTTTTTTCTACATCCCTGAATTCTTTAAAAAATCTAAGGATGCTTCGTTCTTCCATACTATTTGGAATTTTTGATATCCAAATGTACTTATCTATATTTTCAGAAGGATTTTCCTCATTATTATCGTTACAAGCATAATTTTCCAAATTTTCTGTTTCATCATGATAGATATCTGTCTATAAAAAGGAGTTTATTTCTTGAAACATCCAAATAGAAATCATTTTCATTACCTATCATTAGTATCACCACAATCAACAGATGAGCCTGCTGGTGAACAAATAGCTGGTACCTACATCTGCTGATAGATTTCATTATTCGACAGCTGCTATCAAATTCTCTTTTTCTTTCAAATTATTCAGGATTTTCAGTGCTAAATCGTAAAATACGAAAGCAAAACCCTTTAAGTTATAGGTAAATAAATAAGTTTTTCATCATACCATTTTCTCCATAAATCTTTTCGTATATGTCCTCTTCTACATTCGATGTAGGTATATGTTTTCATATTTCTGTCTATCAATAATGTAATTTGCTTCATTTTCGAAAACTTAACTGTATACAAATCCACATAAGTAGTACCTTAAAAATTTACGGTCTCGTCGAAATTGATCATGCTCTGAAAGTTCTTCACTCTTTCGTTCGTCAGTTTTAACATAAGAGTTTACGTTAAATACAATCAGAAAACTTGTTAAGTTTTCTAGCTGTTATTTAAAGAACATATTTGTAAATCGCCTGTGAATTGATTGCGGAATACGTGTGCATTTAATTCCGTGTGAAAAGTATTTCAACACTTTGGACAACAGTGCCCGTCTCTTCATTGATGATTTACGTTGAAACTTGATTTACTTGACCTTTGGGTACATATCTTTTATCAAAAAATTAATGTATCTCTTGATTGATCCCTTTAATCTTTTAGCAATCAACGGTCAAAAAGGAAGTCACTCATTACATGGAACAAGGCCACTGGTTCCTTTCCTTGTACAATGATGATGGCGATGCTCAAGAAGTATCGTTCGTTGCTGCCGTCGCAGACGACATGACCCACAACTGTCCGAACGGGTGTAGCGGCAAAGGTGAATGCCTAATGGGTCACTGTCAATGTAATCCTGGATTCGGCGGCGATGACTGTAGTGAGAGTAAGTACTCTCACGAATTAGGAGATTATGTGAAAATAATCAATTTTCGGATTGTGATTAACTTCACTCAGAACACCTGATGGCTACTAACAGCTTGTTCGGAGTTGTCGTTTAGTGATGTTTAACTTTAAAAAAAATCAATTCATTCGGTTCTGTCTTATTGAAATTGATGACATTGTCTAGCTATCATTTCTCAAGTGCTTTTTATTTACCTGTAATTCCTGAAGGAACTACTTTTACAGCTAAAGAATTGTGTATGACTACCAGTATGTACACTTATCAAATTTAGTACCTACCACACTATATGTTCTTAAAAATCTGTCGAAAAACCACTGAACTGCATTCAAATATTCCTGCTACAAATTATTAGTCTGAATTAAAATAATATTGTAAACTTCACTAAGATGATAACCCTGGAGATCTGCCTTTGCATGATATCGTCTTTCTGCTAGGTGTATGTCCGGTACTGTGTAGTCAACGTGGAGAGTACATCAATGGGGAATGTCAATGCAATCCAGGTTGGAAAGGAAAAGAATGTCAATTAAGGCATGATGAATGTGAGGTACCCGACTGTAACGGACACGGGCACTGTGCTAATGGAAAATGCAGTTGCATTCGTGGATATAAAGGAAAATATTGCGAAGAGGGTAAGGATACATTAGAATTAAGGAAACATGGTATAAATGCAAAAAAAAACGGAGGAATCATCGTAAAAACTTTTAAATTGATTTTTTTTAATCGACAAGAACATACAAGTGTAAGAAAGTGAACAGCACCAAATTTCTCGTTGATTTATAGAGCTTTGTAATTACTAAAAGTTTCATTTCAAATGCCTCTTAAAGTATTTGTCAATACTTACATGTACTTACTAATACTGTGTTGCATTGGTTACTAATACATTTCAAAAGAAGGTCACAAAAGTATACTGAAGTGTGAATTAACGCGAAGAAAAACCGCGTACATCATTAAACTAATTACTTATCCACATTCACCATCATTGTAATAACACTTGTTGTTTAAGCGCACTATGTTAAAAATTGTATTTAACAATAGTAATGTTGTTAACATTATCACTACTTTCTATGCTTATAGTGGATTGTCCACACCCAACTTGCTCTTCTCATGGTTATTGCGTCGATGGGACGTGTATATGCAAGAAAGGGTGGAAAGGAGCGGACTGCGCCCAAATGGACAAAGATGCCCTTCAATGTCTTCCAGATTGCTCCAGTCACGGCACTTTCGACTTGGAATCTCAAACTTGCACTTGCGACCCCCGTTGGTCAGGGGAAGATTGTTCCAGAGGTAAGCTGAGAAAGTTTTTCTTTCCGAAATACAAACAGAATTTTTAAACGAATCGTTGGGTAAAATTGAAATTCCTGTTATTTTGCAGAACTATGTGACCTGGACTGCGGTCTGCATGGTCACTGCGTTTCGGACGCTTGTCAGTGTGATTCCGGTTGGTCCGGTGAATATTGCAACTTAAAACAGTGCGATCCTAGATGCAATGAACATGGCCAATGTAAAAACGGCACGTGTTTATGCGTTACTGGTTGGAATGGAAAACATTGCACGATCGAGGGATGCCCGAACAGTTGTTCTTCTCACGGGCAGTGCAGGTTCAATTCTGAAAATATGTGGGAGTGTAGGTGTGACAACGGATGGGACGGTCCTGATTGTAGCATTTTGCTGGAACAGAACTGCAATGATGGCAGGGATAATGACAAAGGTAATTAAAGTGACTTAGTTGTGTAATGTTTTAGCGTTTCCCTGTCCCGTTTTCAAGAATTCATTACCAACCAAAATTACGACAACGTTTTTATTTCCTCTTTTCACATTATTAGATGGGCTTGTGGATTGTGAAGATCCTGAATGCTGCATTCACCAATCATGTCGTAACAGTCAACTATGCGTTTCGGCGCCGAAACCAATAGACATCCTCCTTCGTAAACAACCTCCCGCCATCACGGCTTCCTTCTTTGAAAGAATGAAGTTTTTAATAGATGAGGGAAGCTTACAGAATTACGCGAGACAGGAAACATTTAACGAGAGGTGAGTCAACTGTAGAATGCCCCATCACACGTTGAAGTTTCGCTCCATTAAATGTTAAAATTCAAATTTAGTGTTTATATGTTATATGTAACGGTTTTTACTAGACGCATTGTTGTGCCCCATGTTAAAACACATCCTTTTTATGTAACTTTTACTTACAACTTTCCACACAATTTTACTGCTTGATCTTAATCTACAGAAGTTTTTGCTGCATATCTGCTCGTTTATGTCAGCCCTGGTATTGGGAATTTGGTAAAAATTCTGGTTTTAAATTAGCATTCAATCTCAGTTTTTGTAAATTCCTTTTCTTATTTTTACCAGATTTGTAGTACCATTCCAGACTTCTTCATTAACATTAATCAAACGTTTCTATAAAATTAGCCTTATACTACTTAGATTTTGGTCTTAACAATTTGGCTTTCTTAATTCTTGCTGCCCAGTGTATTTTGGAACCACTTCAACACAAGGTAAGGCAAAACGCCACTAAAAGGGTCACAAAATTATTTATTTAGACGTAGAATTGTATTTTGTACTAAAATCTTAGAAATCTAAGTATCTATCTATACATACATATATTTTGTGTTTATGTGCTTGTTTCTGTTTATGTGACATCCACTTGTGTTCGTGTATTTTAAGTTGGCTTTAGATTTTTATTTTTAACTGAACGTTAAAATCCTTAAAATCGTATCGTCGATTTATCATTGAATTTTTTTACATAGAACCAATAGAATCGTTATGAGGTTAATATGCAATTTCTTATCAAGCATCAATTAAAAAAAAAACAATTTAGTGATCTCAACTGTTGCTAATAGTTTTACTCTACAAGTAAATCGGATATTTTATTTCTTCGCCTGATATAAAGATTACATTTGAGTTTGTCAATTAATTGCATACAAAATGACTCATACTAGTATTAGACCAAGAGATAACGACAGATTTTTGCATGGTTAGTAAACGTCTGTCACTGCAATATTCTTTTTACTTAGGTTATAAGTGATAAGTGTCCTGTTAATGTATATCACACATCTGTTGAGCAATCCGATCAATTTTTAAATAATTTTTACAATTGTTGACAATTCAACTAAGAAAAAGTTATGAATTAACGTCTGTCATTAGTTGTAAAATGATATTCGAGAAACAATAAGCTGGGGCTAGCACGTTGACAGACCTCTTCCGCTGTCCGTTCGCTTGGTAGCATATATATGGAAATGTTCCAAATATATAATTAATAAAAAAAAATATTGATAAATGTTTGTCAATGTGAAATAAGGCATGTTCGTAAATTCAAGGGTGTTTTAAGTGCTGAATTGTGCGCATACTGTCAATTGCATAATCAGATGATTTAGTTTTACAAATTATGTTGAATTAAAGAATAGTTTAAGGAGATTTACGTTTTCTGTCATCTGCGTAATAATTTTAGATTGAGGCGGTTGCTTCTTTTTGTGGTCCGCATTGTTAAATACATATTTCTACATACCTTTCTATAGAAGTCGTATAAAGTTTGAATCTAAATTTGTTAGAAAAAATATGGCGACAAGAACAGCAACTGCAGTATAAATTATATTGGAGGATGAAAACTGACAACACTTTTGTTATCTAGTTACTGAGGATCATTATAATAAAATAATAAATGGAAGTAATGGATATATTAAATATTAAGGATTATTTATTTCTTTATGACATATCTTCATAAATTTATTACTTGTCCAAGAATATCTAAAGAAGGAAGTAGAAATACAAAACATCAGCTTTGAACTTAATGAACGAATTATACCTCATACAGTTCCAATGGGACTAGAGACATTCACACTTGAAATAGTCACAGCTCGGATACTATCCAAGGTAATACAATATATAGTTATACTATAACAGGAATTATGTGCGATATTGCATATCACAATTTACGATATTATGCGCATGTAAGAGAAATAAAAAATAAAACTGAGCAAACATATGTTGGTCCCTATAGAAAAACCACATTTTTTACATACAACTTTTTTATGGACTTCCCTATTCATTAATATTTTTCTTCTGAGTCAAAACTACTATTGCTACTACCGCTGCTACTTGATATATCCTACGAACTGCAGTAATTTCCATATCAACTTAATTGCAGTTCAGCCCAAAACGCTAAAAATCCACGATTTTATGAAATCGCACTTTATGCATATCCTTAATTGCTGAATTTACGTTCATGCCCAAGCTAATAACGAAAAAATTTTGATAGACGTTTTGACAGATTATAACGTACTGATTATAAGTAGACGCAAGTAAAGACGTGCAAATTAGTGTTTAGTGTTTATAATTCTTTTTTCAATGTTTGGACTATAGAAAATGTCTGTCACTTCTTCTATCGGTATACCTAACCAAATTTTAGCATCAAAATTAATTTCAAGCGTTTATTAATTAATCAATGTATACTTTCGCATATTCGATACTACTCAAATAGTCTATCACTATTTTCCCGTCTTTTCTATGATTAAAGCTTCGGGTGTTTCATATTGACAAACATTTATCAACAAAAGGTTTTGAACAGTTTTTGGAAAATTTCCATATTCATGCTACCAAGCGAACGGACAGCGGAAAACCTCTGTCAATGAGCTAACTATCACATTAAAATTAATAATAGACCTTAATTGATACCTCTTTCTTAATTCTATTGTCAACAATTTGAAACATTATCTAAAAATTGATTGGACATGCCCAACAGATGTATTAATATACATTAACACGGTACTTATAAACCATTTAAAAAGAATATTGCAGTAACAAACGTTTACTAATCATGCATAAAATCTGTGGTTATCTCTTGGTCTATATCTGTTTTTAAGATGGTTAAAAATGGTACTTACATAATAAGCAAACCTACAATTTAGCATTTTCAATTTACATATTATTAATAGTTTTTTATATTAAAAATGTTTTGCTAGACAACTACATATCGATTATTTTCGTCACAACACTTTCGGTAGTAACCTTGTCGCCATCCTTTAACCATCTCAATTGCATTCTACTGTGATTTTACAAATTGATGTCTTCTGTTTAGCCGGTCGGCCGTGGTACGAGGACGAGTCGTCACCCAAATGGGTATTGGCTTGATGGGTGTCCGTGTGAGCACCAGCACACCGCTGGAAGGTTTCACGCTTACAAGGGACGACGGTTGGTTCGATCTCCTGGTTAATGGCGGAGGCGCGGTCACCCTACAATTCGGAAGGTCCCCATTCGCTCCTCAAAGTCGGATCGTTTTCGTACCGTGGAACGAAGTCGTCATAATCGACGACGTGGTGATGACGACCGGCGAAGAAAGGGCGATCACTAACATCCTCCAGCCGTGCAGCTCACACGATTACGACACCATGAAACCGGTAGTGCTAGCGACGTGGAAGCACGGTTTCCAAGGCGCCTGCCCGGATAAGAGCGCCATATTGGTAGAGTCCCAGGTCGTACAAGAAAGCCTAAAGATACCCGGGACAGGTCTGAATTTGGTCTACCACAGTTCGCGGGCTGCTGGATACTTATCCACCATTCAGCTTCAATTGACGCCCGAAGTCATCCCAGCCGATCTTAAATTGATCCATCTCAGAATCACAATCGAAGGTATTTTGTTCGAGAAAGTGTTTGAAGCCGATCCTGTAATCAAATTTACCTACGCCTGGAACCGGCTCAATGTGTACCGTCAAAGGGTGTATGGTGTAACTAATGCAATTGTTAAAGTCGGATATCAGTATAATGACTGTAGAGATATTATTTGGGACGTTCAAACGACAAAGCTGAGCGGACATGACATGGGGATATCTGAAGTTGGAGGATGGAATCTCGACATTCATCATCGGTACAATTTCCACGAAGGTAAGATTAAAAAGTTTTTATTGGTTAATTAAAGCTATCTAAATAAAATTGATCAACACAAATACATCTTCACATCTGACAATGCCCTGATATATAAATTCTAAACGAAGTTATCACTATAAATAAGTGTATCCATAATAATCCGCTATGCACTTGATAGTTAGGTGACCAATGTTTTTACAGTGAAAAGGGCAGTGAAAAAATTTAAGATAAATGTGCAATGTAAATAAGTGAAACATTTTATTGATTCAAAGAAAACGACACCAATAATTCTTACATCCCTTTAAATTATTCAATTGAGCGACTATTTTTCCATTGGATGAATATTTTTTGTCAATAAAATTGTTCTAATATATTGGAAATTTCGAAGCAAGAACTATCCTTCTGTTAAATTTGAAAAATTTTAAACAGCTATATAGTACCTCTTAATAGTACCTCTTAGTAGCTATAGTATCAATCTTGTTTCTCACTTGTCCAAAAATCATTACCAATTGAAAAAACTCTTTCATTTGCTGCATTTTTTCCAGGGCAGCACAATGTAAATTCAACAAGAATAACTTGATTTTCATTGTAATTTGTCTATTTTTGAAATAGTTGAATATTTCCACCAACCTTTTATCAATTTTAACATGTTGATTTTCTCGGTGTTCTAATTTATCAGAATTTAAATATACATGTAGTCTTCTAATTTCTTCAAACAACCAATTGTCATCGAAAGGCTCAAAAACTTGTAAAATACGCTGTAAGTATAGCAGGTGTTAGAGCGAGTTATCCAACTTTGGAATATCCTAAAAGTTGTTTAAATTCAACATTTGCATCTTCACAAAATTGTTTTAAGGTAGCCACACGAACAATAAATCGAGGAAAGTATGCACAACTAAATTATCGTTATTATCACTTCTATATCAATTGGAATAGCACATGGCGCTGTATTGATTGCATTTGAAAAAAATATATGCATTAGATCCTATTCCTAGTATTTTCTTTTGGAGTAAATAATGTAATTTTACATAGACACTATTCACTCTGTTGTATCACCATATATGACAATTCTGATAAATATTTCATTTTTAAGGAATTTTGCAAAAAGGCGACGGCTCAAACATTTACCTCAAACACAAGCCACGTGTTATCCTAACCACAATGGGAGATGGCCACCAGAGACCTCTGGAATGTACTGACTGTGATGGACAAGCGTCCAAGCAACGTTTACTTGCTCCAGTAGCCTTAACGAGTGCCGCAGATGGCTCCCTCTTCATTGGTGATTTTAATTTAGTGAGAAAATTACAAACTGACGGTATAGTCAGGACTATCGTAAGACTGAAGTAAGTCCTGCTTTGAATTCAACTCCTCAGTTTTTTATTTACGTAATTTCCTTTTTTTATTGCAGCGCTACAAGGGTGTCCTACAGATACCACATGGCACTGAGTCCGTTGGATGGAACTTTATACATATCAGATCCGGAATCTCATCAGATAATAAAAGTGAGAAATACAAATGATTACAGCGATCCAGATCACAATTGGGAGACAGTTGTGGGATCAGGAGAAAGGTGTCTTCCTGGAGACGAAGCTCATTGTGGAGATGGAGCTTTGGCGAGAGATGCCAAGCTAGCATACCCGAAAGGTGTGGCTGTATCAGTCGAAAACGTGTTATATTTTGCTGATGGTACGAACATACGAATGGTCGACAGAGATGGCATAGTGACTACTGTGATAGGAAATCACATGCACAAATCTCACTGGAAACCACTGCCATGTGAAGGAACATTAAATATCGAAGAGGTGCATTTAAGATGGCCAACAGAGTTAGCGATTAATCCTCTAGATAACACTCTCTATATCATTGATGATCACATGATCCTTCAACTAACTCTTGATGGCAGAGTTAAAGTTATTGCAGGTAGACCGTTGCATTGTGCATCTCCACTTACTGGATATGACATTGAATTGGCAACCCACGCCACACTCGTTATGCCCCAAAGCATTGCATTCAGTTCATCTGGAGACTTATATGTGGCGGAAAGCGACTCACAAAGGATAAATAGAGTGAGAGTCATTGGTACTGACAGTAAAATATCGGCCTATGCAGGAGCTGAATCAAAATGTAATTGCCTCGAGAGAGGTTGCGATTGCTTTGAAGCTGATCACTTCTTAGCCTCAAATGCCAAGTTCAACACGATATCCGCACTTACTGTCAGCCCTGATGGGCACGTTCATATAGGTGATCAAGCAAATTACAGAATCAGATCGGTTATGGCAAGCATTCCTGACGCTAGTGCTGCTAGAGAATATGAAATTTACTCTCCTGAAACGCAAGAAATTTACATATTCAACCGTTTCGGTCAGCATATCGCAACTAAAAATATTCTAACAGGCGAAACAAGTTACGTATTTACTTACAATGTAAATACCAGTAATGGTAAATTGAGTACAGTTACTGATGCTGCTGGTAATAAAGTTTTCCTACTTAGAGACTACTCCAGCCAGGTAAACTCTATAGAGAACACAAAAGGTCAAAAGTGCAGACTGAGGATGTCTAGAATGAGGATGTTGTACGAACTAAGTACACCTGACAATTACAATGTAACATTTGACTACCATGGACCAACAGGTCTACTAAAAACTAAACTAGACAGTAGTGGTAGAAGCTATGTGTACAATTATGACGAATTTGGTAGATTAGTTTCTGCTGTAACTCCAACCGGTAAAGTCATTAAGTTATCGTTTGATTTGAGTCTGAAAGGTGCTACAGTTAGAGTCAGTCAAAATGACAAACAACCCGTCTCAATGCTCATCAAAGGTTTCAGTGTCACCACTAGGATAGACGAAGTAGAAAATAGGATTATTTTACTGCCAGATGGAAGTGCAACCAGCATGTCTGCATGGTCCCACAGCACTACCACTGACACGGTCCCTTACAATGTTCTAGCAGATAAAGATCCTTTGCTGGGTGAAAGCTATCCTGTACCGGCCAAGCAAAGGACTGAAATTGGTAAGTAGGCATTTTTATGTTCTCAAATGTATGTGTATCTACTTAAATAATAATCTGCATACTTTTCGAAAATCAAGACTGAAACCCAGTATTCTTCTGTTAAATGGTGGTAGTTAACATATTTTTCAATTAGAAAATCTTGTTTTTCTAGGAGGAGACCTCGCGAACAGATTTGAATGGAGATACTTTGTCCGACCAAACCCGAATTACAAAGGAAAAGGCCTAACTCAAAGACAAATAACTAAAGTGGGAAAGAAACTTCGAATCAATGGAGAGAACCTACTCACAATGGAATATGATAGAGAAACCGCTTCAGTGTCTGTATTTATGGATGATAAAATTGAACTACTGAATGTTACTTATGATCGTTCAGCTCGACCAGTCAAGTGGGGACCTATGAACGGTATTTTTGCCGAAGTTGAGTTGGAATATGACCGATTCAGCAGATTGAGCAGCTGGAAGTGGGGAGGTCTTAGCGAAACTTATGGTTTTGATAGGGCTGGAAGACTGAATGAAATAAAGTATGCTGATGGCTCTTCTCTGGTATATGCCTTCAAAGATATGTTTAGCAATTTGGTAAGTAATTTCATTTCACTGCAAATCACTTCACTAAATAGAAACACTAGTATTACATGTACTTGTCTTTTATGAGCTCAAATGAATACCCCTAGATAATTTCTCTTTTTTTATTGCAGCCTCTGAAAGTTAGCACGCCAAGAGGATCAGACTACCTTCTTCAATATGATGATTCAGGGGCACTTCAGTCACTCACCACACCTCGAGGTCACATCCACACTTTCTCCTTGCAAACGTCTCTGGGATTCTTCAAATATCAATATTATTCCCCAATGAACCACAACCATCAGCCATACGAAATAATCTTCAATGACGATGGACAAATCCTCGCTAAGCTTTACCCTCATCAATCTGGAAGGGTATCATACATTTACGATCACGCTGGCAGACTGGAGACCACCTTAGCAGGGAAGACTTCTATACGGTACATCTATCACGAAATTTTGGACCTGGTAAAAAACATAGAAACTATCGAACCTAACTTTGAGTTGAGACAAGAGTTCAAATACCATGCTGGGATACTAAAAGATGAAAAGTTGAAATTTAACAGTGAAAGTGGGTTCGATAATGCTCACTACAAGTACCAGTATGATGGCAATGCAAGATTATCCAGTATAGATGTAGATGTAAATGGAAAGGAGTTGCCTCAGCTTCGACTGAAATACAGCCAAAATCTCGGTATATTAGAAGGAGTGAGTGATCTTAGAATATACAGAAATACTTTCAATCGGTCTGTCATGCAAGACACCAGCAAACAGTTCTTTACAATTACTGATTACGATGACCATGGAAGAATAAAAACTATTCTAATGAACATCAAATCATTTGATGTTTTTAGGTTGGAAGTGGAATATGATGAGAGGAACCGCATAAAAATTCTAAAAGTGATGGTCGGTGGAACTCAGTTTGTGGACCGTGTGTCTTACAACTCCGATGGGCACGTTTTAGAAGCTGCAGGAGCTAACAATTGGAAATACGTTTATGACGAAAACGGAAATATCATAGGAGTTATAAAAGATAAAGAAAAGATATCCTTGGGTTATGATAGTGGTGATCGAGTCGTCCAATATGGGGATGTCGAATTCAACAGCTATGATAGTAGAGGATTTGTAGTAAGACGAGGTGAACAGAAGTACAGGTACAATTCGAAAGGGCAAATGATCCATGCATTCGAGAGAGAAAAATTCCAAACTTGGTACTTCTATGACGATAGAGGGAGGTTAATATCCTGGAATGACGACAAAGGCAATGTCACTCAGTACCTCTACACAAACCCCAGCACACCTGAGTTAGTGACACATGTACATTTCCCGAAAACAGGTCGTACCTTCAGATTTTTATATGACTCCAGAGACATAATAATAACTGTAGAAACTGCTGAACAACGATTTTATGTCGCCGCAGATCAAAACGGAACACCACTAGCTTTATTCGACATCAATGGAAACCTTATCAAGGAAATCCGAAGGACACCTTTCGGGAACATTGAACTGGACACGAATCCGGATTTCTATCTACCGGTAGATTTCCATGGCGGTATCCTAGATCCAAACACGAAGCTCGTTTATATTAATAAACGCCTCTACGATCCTATCGTCGGACAATGGATGACACCAGATTGGGAACAGCTAGCAACTAAACTGATGACCCCAACAGATATCTTCATCTACAGATTCCACAATAATGATCCAATCAATTCAAAAGTATCCATCGATTACATGATGAACTTACAGAGCTGGTTAAGGCTGTATGGATATGATGTGGACAAAATGCTCGGATCACATTACATTAGGAAGATGATTTACAGACCACAAGCAGCACTGACTGCAGCTCAACTAGCACCAGACTTCGGGATCATGTCGGGTCTACAATGTATTGTAGACAAGGTATGTTTAAAATAGTTAAGTGGACTAATCTAAATGAACAGGAGATTAGATAAATTAGTTAAAAATAGGACAATGATTTACTCAATCGTTTAAGCTTGCCTAGAAAATTTACAATATACAGAAGTACTTTGAACACATTGCACATTGCAATTCCAATGAGTACAAGTCAGATTATTTTAGCAGGAATCATATTTTCCGTAGATTTGTAGCACTGAATTATGGAATATGTGTTATATTAGTGAATCTTGCAATAGTAACTCTTGAAGCTATCATTGCGCTTTTAAATGAATCTTAAAACGACATAAGCAATTCAGATTTTTTTCAGTTATGGAAAGGTTGTATATGGACTTAGTGTTATGAATTTTGGACTACATAGTGAAGAACAGTGTTATTCTAAATTATACTTAAACCATTCATAAACATAGATGATAAATAGTAAATGTCTGCCACTTAATATGTTGAAAAATTCCTGTTTATAATTTTCGTTTTGGTTTTCAGATCAGCGAGAAATTCATCGACCTGAGTTTCGTACCGAAACCTCTGTTGAAGATGGAGCCGAAAACGAGGAACCTGCTGCCTCGCGTGGCTTACAGAAAATCAGTTTTCGGCGAGGGCGTGCTCATATCTCGAGTGGGAGGCAGGGCGCTGGTCAGTGTGGTGGAAGGCGTAAACGGTGTAGTGCAAGACGTAGTGACTTCGGTGTTCAACAATTCTTTCTTCTTGAATCTCCAATTTATGATACGCGAACAGGACGTATTCTATTTTGTTAAAGACAATGTACTTAAAATTCGTGATGACTTAGAGGAGCTTCGTAGATTAGGCGGTATGTTTAATGTCACGACTCATGAAAATACGGAACATGGGTCATCTACAACTATAAAAGAATTGCGGTTACACAATCCTGATGCGATAGTTTTTATCAAATATGGTGCGGATCCAGAACTGGAGACCCATAAAATTTTAAGGCACACCCACAAGAAAGCAGTAGAGAAGGCATGGGAGCTCGAGAAGCAGTTGGTCGCTGCTGGTTTTCATGGTAGAGGAGATTGGACAGAGGAAGAGAAGGAAGAACTTATATCCCACGGAGATGTTGATGGTTACGAAGGCGTCGACATACACAGTATACACAAGTATCCTCAGTTAGCTGATGATCCTGGCAATGTAGCCTTTCACAGAGACACGAAACGCAAACGACGAAAGAGTGGTGTAAGGCGAAATAGGATACATAGACACGAATCGTGATTATTTATTCAAAGTGGTGATATAATTTAAGGGAAAAAATATTTTTATGTGCCATATTCCAACATCAAATCAAATCCTAGTCGTTTTCAAGTACACAATTAACAAAGACAATTATTTTTCGAAATAATCATGGCGCTATTTTATTAACGAGAATAATACTGTAAACGACGCCATGAAACTGTCCAAAGTAATATATTGTGTTGTGTAAAAGCAATCAAAAGGCCTATTTGATTACGAAATATGATGAGTTTTCCTACAGGGTAGCAAAGTTACTCTTAAGGATGAATACTATTTAATAAAAAAGAAAAGTAAATTATAGACTCTGTGAACATAGTTTATTAGTAGTTAAGGCAATATTGAAAAGAGATCTGTAAATATATCAGAAGCTTTTATATGGAACTAATAGTTAAATGCTATGATGAGTAATGAACGATTAATTATTTTATGCTGCAAGTTCTTATGGACGTTTCTCTTTCGAAACGTCATTGAAAATGTAGCATTCGACTGACACTTATTCATTCATAATGAATATAGGTACATATTCTGAGCATAGTTTATAGATGTACATATTTATTTATCGTTTCTATTAAGTTTTACACAATTCTATCCTTGGTGCTTATCTCCACAACTATTGATATTAGCGTTACTGGGTCGATATTATACAGATGGTCATGTATCGTTGAAATAGCCAATTCATATAAGCAGAATAGAAAATTCATGTATACCATATACTCATTTAGTTGCTGCAGTTTTCCGCCTAAACTTTACTAATACACCAAAATTAATAAATATTTTAGATATTGGTTAGTTTTCCTTCGGTGAACCACAAAAAAGGGTTTTGATAGTTGTATTTAAATTTTTAACTGTGAAATGTTAACTCGTAAAACAGCACACAGTAAATATTTAAACCTATTTTATTAAATGGACATTCACCAAATTTTAAACAAATGCCAGTTTCAATATGGCCAAATTTATTGGACACGTTTTAAGTATTTTTAATTTTGGTGGCTTGGCACTGGCAGGACCTACACAGCTGTTGTGATGATAGATAAACAATCTACATTTTTGTACTATATTCGATGAACTTGTAATTTATTTATTTTGGAATGAAAGTAGAATGTGATTGAGTAAAGAGAGGCGAAAAAGGCCGATTTTCAGATAAGTGATATTTTTTCTAATGTGACTAAAAAGAAAGCAATACCTACTTTGTATCTCATACGTCTTTATTATTATTATTATTACGTGCAATTGTTGTGTGGCTGCCTGTAAAAGCAGCCAGCACTAGTAATACCTTGAAAATATTGACGACCATAATCGTAATATTCATATTTTATGTATGTATATAAATTAATTGTGTATATTGTTTTTATATGTAAATATATTTTGTTTTATTCAGTAATATACTCATTTACTAAATAATGGTTGATTTATTATGGATGGATTCGAAACACTCCTCAATCAATGTTACATCGTTAGTAATAAAATAAAGTACCTACAACAGTAGTTTGTTGAAAAAAACTGCACAATACCCCTTTTTCTGTTAAATGAGCAGTACGGATTTACCTATTTTATTAGGACATTGTGTTTACTTTTCTTTATCTCAAAAATTCAGTATATTTTTCTTTTACAAATTAGAATGCAGTTTTTCAGAAAAAAAAACATTATTTCGCTTTGTCTAGAATCTGATAACAGTTAAAAGTTCTGGCTTTAAGTACTCACAAAGAAAAACCAAAGGAGATAACTCTAATGGCCATACAGGCTACCAGACAGAAGTTTTCAAAAGAATTAAATATCCAAGAAACATACCAACGCTCTGAACAAACGTGACATGTAAGCTGTGATCACGCGTCGATGGAATCATACATAATATACAGACAGTAAGTATATTTAAGACAGTATAAGTAAGACAATACTTCAGTGAACCTACTGGTCAGAGTTCCCCTACATATGGGCCAATAACTTAGAACCGTCTAAAGCCCGCTACATACACACATGCAAGTCGGCAAACTTGGCCTGTACAAGCCGAGTCTGCAGACTTGCATGAGTGTGTGTGTAGCAGAAGTCGGGGTTCCAATTTAGTCTGAAATTGGGCATGAGTTAAATCGGACAAAACCGATTGCGTAGTCTTTTTAATGGGAAGTCGCCGTGTATGTATGGAAATCTGTACAAGTCGGCCGATTTGTAGTAAAAATTGGGTGGAATATTCAGTATGTTAGTAAACATGGCAGATCTTAGAAGTTTGCCTAGAGACTTTTTAGTCGAGTTTATTGAAATTTATTAAGAAAACACATGCCTTTGGCAAATTGAATCCAAGGAGTACAGCAATAAAGAAAAGAAGTCAGCTGCGTACCAAAAATTAGTAACAAAATTGCGAGAAATCGAACCAAGTGCAAATAAACAAAATGTCATAAAAAAATTAATTCATTTCTAACGTGTTTTCGAAAAGAATATCGCAAAGTGCAAAGTTTTAGCATCTGAAAAGTCTGGTGCCGGCAGTGATGATATTTACGTAACTAGCTTGTGGTATTCTTAGTTGACCAACAGGAACCAAGGTCATCAATATCTAATATTCCTGATTACAAGAATATAAATAAATAAAATAAAAAGTCAGGCAAAAGCTGTAAGAATTTAATGGCATATCAGAAATATGTTGGTGTAACAATTCAACGTTACTATCCCTTCTTGAAACACCTACCTTAAACACTGAGTAAGCTTAAATGCTTACCCAACGCCAACGCCTTCGACTCCTACTTGTGCACTGTATACTGTACGGCCAATTCTACAGTTATTTATCGTATTGTACGATTCAAATTGTACTTCTACGCCTATGAATCTGTATGATACTGTTTCTGTATGATACGCCCATGATATTCATGAGGTACTAGTGGTACCCACTAGCCCTGTTGTCAGGTGCGCAAGGAACCAACTTCAATTTAAAGAAGCAACTAATTAATTCAATGCAATTCATCGCGTTACGTTGACAAAATTTATAAATATAAAATACTACTGCACAAACCGTTATTTATCTGTGACAAATACTTACGTAGACAGAGAATATTAGTCGCGGTAAACGTGACAAACATGCAACATCTGTTCACACAGTGCCGCGACCAATAATCTCCCGCCCTCATTGACAAGCAACATCTGATTGGTAGTTTGAAATTGTTAACGGTCAAAAACGGTTATCCCGCTCAAATGGTAACCGTAATAATAGAATAATAGGGGACAGGGGTTAGTGTAGAGTAGAGAAGGAGCTATTAAGTTTTCACATATTATTACGTAATATTACAAATATTTCTTGCAAAAATTTATCCAACTGTTGGTTAATAAGAAGGAAGGTAGCTAGGTAGAAGGAAGATTATTAAAGCATCTGCACACCTCGTGTAATTTTCGGAAGGGAGCTTATTCTTCCTTCAAAATGTTTAGCAAAGCTAAGATTCAACGGTTCAACGATATAAAAGGTAAGATATGCATATCTAATAATTTACAGTATGTTAAAACTTACATGATGTATATAATGATGGTAGATGATAGGGGTGGTGGAACATGTTCAGACCACCTATATAATTATTGTAGGTTGCGTATTGTAATCACAATATAGATGTGTAGGGTTTCCTATAAAATACATCCATTACCTGTTGCACTTACCTTGGAACATAAGTATAAGGGTAATTCATAAGTTTATGTGAAAACCTGTGCAGATTATTATTTATTGAGTACATATCAATTGTCCCTGTTTTTCTTATAAAACTATAAACTATTTCCAAGAAAAGGTATAACGTAAAATAATGTATTCCCTTTTTCAATAAAATTGCCATTATCACATTTAACCCGTGTGAATCATAAGTGATTTTTGCCATATTTGCTTAAAATTCATAAGCAATTGTTGCTACTTTGCTTGACTTCGAATCGCTCTTACATAATTTCATGTTTTTGAGATATAGTCCACTATACTTTCCTCTGGAATGAAAATATATTTACTTCGTTTTATTTACTTTTTAAAAAGGTAAGCAGATTAATTAGCAGCCACCTCGCTTCTTTAGGGGACAGTACTATTGTTTATCAGAGGCTTTGTGGTAGTACCGAAGCACCTGTTGATATTTTTTGAGGTTTATTGAACTCAAAATTTGCCACTTATCAACAATTATGTACTATCTTTATTTCTTTAAAACCCATTTAATAAATGGTAAATATTACACTTTACTTCAATGCGGTATCCCATCGTAAAACGTTAAAACTACTCACCTCCTTGTAAAAGGTGAACCTAGTTAACCATTTTATAGGTGAAAGTAAAACACATTTTTACCGAGTTTATTACACTAGTTTTAGTAGTATCATGACTTACACATTCATACATTTTAATCTTTTGATAACAGTTAACAAGAGTTCGGCTCTTCCCACTGTAAAAGCCAAGACTCTACCCAAATCGAAAGGCTCAAATGAGTGCTCTTCAGAGAAAACTTCGGAGGCGTCTTCGGTGAAAAATGCACCATGCTTTAAACAGGTGAGACTAAAATTATACAAGCAAGCCGAATATGATGTAACAAAAATCTTAACATTATGGAATAAACTAAACCAATGCATTCCGTTCTTAATTTATTCTCAATTTGTGAAGGTTGAATATTATTCTGTGAATCCTTCTATTGATGTTCCATCATATAAGAAGCTTTTGAAATAGCAATTTTTAAGTTAAATTGTACTGGATATATTGTCCTCCAACTTTTTGTTTATTGCTGGTTTCATTCTTAAACATTTTTAAACAATTATTTTCCCTAAATAATAAGCAAAAAAAGGCAGAATAATTTTGTTAGGTACCTATTTCAAATGATTCATCTTTCATATTAATAATATGTATTAAAAAAATACAATCAGACTGCCTATATTTATGTCAATTTCCACTCAATTAAAACACTTAATGTGTAATAACAAATTACTTACAAATAAAGTATTAAGTGTAACACATGTTACAACTTTTAAATTCTGTTATATTAAAGCCCACCATGCCAGTCCGAAGAAAGCATTGCTTACCCTCCAAATCAAAATCAGCTACCAATTCCACAGAAAACCTATCAGAGGCCCTTAAAGAGCGAACCATAGAATGTGAGAACAAAGACTTTACCATCAAGGAACTAAAGGGATACATCGAAGAATTAAAAGAGAAATCTACAAACCTAGAAAAACAGAAAGAAACATTAGCAGCTGAAAAAACTAAATACGAGGAAGTACTGTTCAGCTTAAACAAGGAGCATGTAGAGCGTGTGCAGATGTTAACCGACACCTTCGAGATGGAGATAATGGAAGCTAAAAATAGAGAGAATAAGATAAAAGAAGAGATCGAGGAGTTTAAGAAAGAGTATGAAATTTTAAAACTTGAGAGTAAAAACGATATTTCACACTTAAAACATGACCTGAGCAAATTCGAGAAACTGGCAGAAGAAGTAATGCAGAAATATAACACCGCCTTGGAAGCGAAAACGGTTGCGCTCAAAGAAAAAGAAAGCGAATTAACGCAAGTATGGGAAAAATGCGAGGAACTCAAGAAGACATACTCTGAGGATATTAGCAACATGAAACGGGAACATCAAACAGAAATTCAGGATATCGAGTACGAAATGCTGAAGTTGGTGATGGAACTGCAGAAAGAAAGGGAGAACACTTCCAGCAAAGTCAATGAAATGGAGAAGAGGCTTATTTGGGAACTAGAAAACATGAAGAATCATTACGAAAGTGAAAAACAGAAAATTCTGTTGGAGACGGAAGAACAAATGAAAATGGTAAGCAAATTTTAATTCACCTTCTGTTATAACAGTTTAGTGATTTACAACAGCACTACATACAAGCATTTAAGCGACTTTGTTGTAAATTAATTTATCGTTGACCCGACATTTGCATACCCTTCTTCCTAAAATATTCAATGAAACTCCCATTCCTCCTTAAACCCTAATAATCGCAAGTGCTTAAGCAATTTTGTTATACATTCACTTATCATCCGAGAGTCATTTGTAAAATCGAATATGTAACTAAACTTATTCTCCCTTTAAATTTCAGTTGAGAGAAAAACATCTCGACGACGAGTCATTCAAGACAGCCCTGAACGAGAAGCTCGAAACTGTGAAACTCGAGTGGGAAGAAAAGTTGCTGAACCAGAGAAAAGAAGCAGACGAAATCCTGAAAGAGTGCCAGGCGATCAGCGAGTACAACATAATCCAGTCGGAAATTGAGAAGAACAAGATAAAAGAAGACCTCCACGCGAAATCACAAGAACTGGAGAAGTTCCAAGCAGACTATCACCACTTTTTGAAGAAGTATGATGAACTAAGATCGAATTACAGGAGTTTGGAGATCGAACTGAGTAAGATTATACTGGAGTTGAACGACTGTAGAGGGAACTTAGGCGAGAAGCTCAACAAGAAAGAAGAACAGATCTCCCAGCTAAACAAGGAGAAACAGGCCTTTGAAGTAACGACTAAAAACTTACAAACAACTATTGAAGTCCTTACGCGACGACTGATACATTCCGATATGGATGTCGAGCAACTGAAACAAGAACTGGCTGAATGTGAAGATAAACTCATAAAGTACGAACAGAAATGCTTACAATTAGCCACCGATTTAAAACAAGCTCAAAAATTCAACGAAGAACTAGAAATGGTATATAATTCCACGATTGAGTTAAATAAACAAGAGATAAACGAAATTAAATCAGAACTATGTAATAAGGTTGATGCTTATCGATTGGAGGCCGAAAATGTTACCAAAAATCTTGAGAAAGAAAAAAATTTGAACAAAAAAATTATGGAACAACTTCACAGCGACATTATTGACAAAATGAGAACTGAGATAGAATGCTTTGAAGCTCTGAATTCTCAATATGAATTCGAAATTGAACAATCACAAATCGAACTGGAAGATTATTACATGAGAGAAATGGATTGGAATGTAATACGTGAAAAACTTGATGAACACATTAAAGATATGGAACTTAAACTGGAACTGAAAGAAGAAGAATTAGCATCACTAAGAAACGAATTAAATGATTTTAAAGAAAAGGAGACACAGAAGCAAGAAGCTATGAAGAGTGAACAGGAAGAGGAGCAGACAATTTTTAAGAAGTACATTCAGATGTCGGGAAAATATGACAAACTTTTACAAAGTTTCGAAACGCTGGAAACGAAAAATCTACAAAAAGAAAAGGAGATCCTTAAATTGTCACACCACTTGAAGGAAAACGAGAACATTGTCGAGAAATACAACTTACTTAAATGTGAACATGAAAATCTGCTATCAAGTATGAAGGAATTAGAAAACAATACTGAAAACGTAAGTTTGTTTAATATCGCCACCATTTCTATTATTTCTTAGTACTATTTAATTTGATTTAAATGATTCATAAATTATATTTTATATCATCTTTTCAGAATAACCTGGAATCCAAGTTAAACAATCAAGCGAAAATAATTGAAAAGCTGAAGAAAGAAAATAACGACTTGAAAAAATACCTTAAAAAATTTAAATATGACGTGGAGGATAAGGAAAATGTCGCCAGTCCGAACAGGTCTCTCAACGCCAGTAGAGCGGAATCGCCGTTTCGAGAAAGAAATTGATTAATTTTTACTGGTTCGAATTTTTTAAGACTTATTGGAGCTTTAATTTTATCGTAGAATTTTACTGAAACAATAACGGTTAAACCTGAACACTTTTACGTAACTCCTTTGTGTATGTATACATATTTTTTTTAGACGATATTTCATTTGTACTGGTAACAAATCTAATACACCCTACATAAAAAATTAATTTTACACTCCATCTTGTGATATTCAAAGTAAAATATTGTGAAATTTAATCCTTTAATAGTTTATATTGTAATGTATTTTAAAGGAATTCAGATTTAGTTTATTCGTTAATATTTATTAATTGTTTGTAACGAAAATCTTAGTTAAAATTCATGTTGTTTCTAAATATGTAGAAACATAGTTTATTATAAAATACGTTCTAGTTTAAGACTGAAAGATTTTACTAAAAAATATGCATATAGTCCGAAAAGCCTGTACTATTATACTGTAATGAAGGTTTCAATCAAAGCTTTTTTTCAGATTGACAAATATAAACCTTGGTGTGTAATAAGGTAGAGACCACTATACTTTTAACGGGTAGATTGAATAGTGATTATCTTTTAGCTATTTTTGCGTGTGATGTTATCACTCCAAAGAATATTGGGGCATATCTAATTTGTAAACTTTTATTGGAATAAATATTTCGACTTCAATTTGTAGTTTGCTTTTTGAACTAACATTGTTGGTAAGAGACAATTTAACTAGCTATAGTAATAATTGTGAACGTTGTCAATTTTAGGATTCATTTATTGGAACTAACAAAATATAAATTACAATTTTTTGATGTAATACTTTGATATAACTACATTTGTTAAATACTTAAACTGTTCAGTGAAAACTGGTTTCTATGCATTTATAAATTCGTTAAGTAATGTGTATCACAATATTTCAACAATCATAAAAAGTGATTAAGATGAATTAAAAATGTTTAACAAGTAAAGAGAGATTTAAACAAAAACAAGTTTAAAAGTGTAAAAAATATGTTTTGATAGTCTTCTGAGTATTAGCAGAAATTCCATTGTTAAAATTTGGCATCAAAGGCATTTTTGGCATGAAAGTAATGTTGTCTACTATTGAATCCAAATTCATTTCTTTGGATCGTATCACATATTCTGTAACAGAATCATAGTTTTTGTACTAAACAGATGTTTTATAAAACGTTTAGTTATAATCTGAAGTAAGTACATTTAACGTAAAAAACCAACAGTATAGTACACAACAAAAAAATTATAAAAAAGAACAAATAATTATTGAGTTGGTCAAAACGGGACGGAGACCACAGCACAGTGAAACGGAGATCATTGTTTTCTGAAAATATATAGATTAATTAATATTATGCTCGTATACACAGACTTCTTTTTTAACAAGTTACAGAATTACAAATGGCATTGTAGCAAGACATCTAAGATTCATGTTCACCCTTTGTTTAATTCTATTTACTTATCTCTCAGAATTCTTGCTAGAATGTGTAACAGGTTTCTATCTATATTTTAATACTTACTGTAAATTTCTTGAAATTGTTTAACAACACTTACCAATTATGGCATAACCATATCCAATCTTGTTTGTACCCATGCGATATGAACAAGTTGGAATGAGAATTTCATACATGTTGTTAATTCCAAGCGAATACTCAAATACTTGATTATTCTCTGGTGTTACAGGTGTGATATGAAATTCTTCTCGAAGTAGCGCATCAGTGTTGATTATCATCGATTTGTGTTCGTGGGCAGTGAAAATTAGGTGAGGTAACATTTTCGTGATAACCTAAACGTGCAACAAAATTTGAACTTAGTATTGCTTTCGATTTAAATTTTATGACGGAAATGAGGGCTATATTACATTAAAATCTGCATTCATTAATTATTTAACTTTAGAAGAATATGGAAGGTGAAAATTGTATAGAAGAGTAGAGAAAGTTGGGTAAAGGTAGTTGTCATCAATGAACCCACTTACTTTGTTAACAAATGGTGACGGTTTGAACATAAGAGGCACATGACTTAAACCAATGAAGATTTTGCTATTGTCATAAAACTCCCTTTGTCCTTTATACACTGGTATATCCATTGTCATTCTATTGATTTTAAAAAATGTAATATTATTAACAGTCATCATGTCAGGCTGAGAAAAACTGCGTTGAAATCTGTTGATTTTTTCATCATTTATCTCTGAATTTTCTCCACCGATGTCATTATCTCCAGGCAACCAAATGTACTACAAATTCATATACTTAAGTTATGTAACAAAAGACGTTGGTAAAGCATACCCGGACTGTTTTCGGCTCGAATCGATCAGTTAAAAATATATCAAAAATTCTTCTAACATATTGATAAAATTCTTCGTTAGTAGCTATGTGACCTTCGTCAGTGAGGTCACCCAAAAATATTACCAAATCTGGTTGGACGAAGTCGAAAGCCTGAGTGTAAGTTTTGTATAAGTACCTGGAGACATGAAAAAACTACATGTGTAATTGAATTCGGGCTCATTTATAAAGTAAGTAATAAATGAACATTCAGCAGCTAAATTATTTAGTTAACTCAATTAAATTTCGTTCAAAAGTAACAACACACACTTCACGTAAAGTACAGAGCGATAAAGATAAACACACTAATCCACCCGGCTAAAAGAAAATAATCTAGTCGAACTCACCTAGACCTATAAAATTGATGAAGAATGATGAGGCACCAGGATGCTTCGTCAAAGAAGTCATAAAGATATAATTATAGAAACATGGAAGGAAGACTGGATAGCATTTACAAAGATGGAACGAGATAAACCTGTAAATTACAGATGAATCCATCGCACACAATGAGCCCGTGCAAATTACTCCAGAATATACTACCAGAAATATTTGAGAAACGACCTACTGCAAAAAAGTTTTCGACTCACATTTAAAAACTATTGCAAGTACTAGAAAAATTTGCAATCAACAACAAGCAGTCAGACTAATTAAACAAATGATTGAAGAGACGACAAAAGACAAAAGGAAGAATAAGAGAAAAACAAAAAGGGATAATGTAGGTTGCCACATGAACGTTAGATCTCTACTACAAGCAGAAACAATTAAAGGAGTAACATCAGAACGAAAGAAAAACAGATGTGGAAGTTTGTTAGCTTTGTCGGAGAAGAGTGGATAGAGAAAACTTGATACAGAACTTGAATTAATCATAGCTATCAATTATTTTTAATTTTTCGATTACTTTTTAATGCTATTCATTTTTATAATATCTATTTTATTTTTAAGAATATGACCGATAACAGCATGCACAAGTTTTTCAAATAGAAATCATATAAGATTACTGAGCAAGGGTACTTAAGTTACTGCTAGTATAAGGAGGATAGAGAATAGTACACTGTGGTTAGGGTATGATCGATACAATCAGCTAATAGCAACCACACGTGTTAATAATAAGCATAACTCTTTACACTACAAAAGTTCGCCTCGCAATGCCCACGTTGCGAGAAGCAACTAAGGTCTCGCATTTTATCTAATATATTGATATTTGATATATTGATAATTCATATGCATTGACATGAAGATTATATTGTACTGATCATGAAACGAGATATCATATAGGAAATGCTCTGTGACATAGCTATAGAAGGAACTGAATGGGGACTATGCATCAATCAAGACATAACAAAATATATGAAATCTCGAAAAGAAATAGGAAAACGAAAATAAGTTTAAAGAAGCGGATAGTTTCAATTGTCTGTAAATTCTAATAAACAGTAAAAATGACAGAACAGTATACATCCCAGAGAGGACAGTGAAGGCAAAGAACATACCATGCTAAAAGAGTACTACAACAAAGCAATTGCATTGTCAGAAACAAACTAAGAATTTACAAAATTCTAATCGAAAGGAGCATTATAAAAAAATACTACACCTGAAAAGAAGTAGCAGAAAATGAGTTTAATGGAATAAAAAAAAAACAAAGAAATACTGGGATTTAAAAAAAGGAGTCAAAGGAGGAGAGAGAAAGAGAGAGAGAGAGAGAGAGGCATAGAGACCAAAAAGCAAATAGTTGCAAGAAGTATAAACGGATTTAGACAGGATGGGAGTTTATAAAGCAGAAGAGAAGACACTATAAAAAAAGAATGATGTAGCACTTTATTGATTACCTCAATAAAGTGATCTAGAAAGCTTCTTCTAGAGATGCAACCCCACTAGGGGGATAAGCCATACATACATACACGAGAGAGAGCGACGTCTGGGATAAAGATCAGGAATAACCTGTCCAAAAACTTTCGAACAACAAAAGGGTATTCGACAAAGCTGCCGCTTGCCTTCTTCATTATTTAAAATATATTTATCCCAACGGAACCATGAAAGAATGGAGTAGAGCCTACAAGAGAAAGTGGATAAAGTTAACAATGTAAATTTAAACACCTTCCACTTTGAGGACAATCAAGTGAATGTAGCATGAAAACAAAGACAATTTATGGCAGTATCATATAAAAATATTGTAAAATTGTGTTTTATAACTATTATCTAGGAACAAAGATAACAGAAACAAGCTATCAGAAAAAGATAATATAGAGAATCAAATCGTCATAGGATATCTAAATTCAGTCAACAGTCAACCAACATGCCAAAAGAAAGGCAACTAGACCTCAGCATAGCGGCTCTAGAAATAAACTTCTGCAACATAGAGAAACAATGGACAGAATAATAAATGAATATATATGGCATTAAGGTCACTCCCTGAAGAAGGCAAATAAAACAGTAAGACCATGTAGAAACAATGGAGGGCAGTTCTTTAAACTGAAGTTGAATTGGACATTGTCAGGAAGAAGAAAAAGGAAAAGGCCAAAAATTAATGCATCAATGACATATATGGTGAGCGATTTCAAAAGGAAATATACCTACAATCAGGATATTTAAAAATGAAAGATGTAGGAAGCCATAAAATCAGACAATATTTATGCATATAAAATATATATGAACGTACCTATATCGACAGGTCAATGATTGAATGACTCACTATTAAAAAAAATCCTACATACCTATCTATGTCAAATATGGAAACAGGTGTAAGAAACTGATGAGTCTCCTGTGTATTGCCGATGATTTGTGGGTCGGCCACCAGCAAAATTTTTGTACATTTTTCATCCTTCTCGCAATGTAAACTATGCCAATTCCAAGTGTTTAAGTAGTAAATGAGGTATTCGTTGTATATGATTAATACTAGAGAAAAAATCAACCAGAAATATTTGTAGAACTGCAATTTGGAGAAACGCCTGTAAACTAAAAATGAAATAAAACGTTGATTACTTTTACCTGCGAATTACCTGTAAAATATCATTCTTCGTAAACTTTTCTACACTACAATTGAAATTAAATTAAACTGGATCGAAATGAACTACTACATATTTCTTGACAGAACAGACAATCCATAATGCCATATTGACATTTTTATTGGGGATATAATTACACGGTAGTTTTATGTTTTCACAGAAATATAAAAGAATGTAATTAACGAAGTAGGCGTATAATAAATATTGTAGTTTTTAATCATCATTATTATTAGATTCAAATTTTTACTACATTCAACACTACTGACGTTATGAATAACAATTTTAATTACAAGCCTAATAGAAATAAAACGTTATAAACATTTCCCATATCAGCGATAAAGATTCTATAAATTCTCCAATCAAAAATTATTTTTTTAAATTATGTAATTGGTGTCTACTTTGATTTGTTTATTGGCACCACTGACCCGAAACCGAAAAAAAAAAAATCGTTTGCTGTCCCGTGTCACTGATTAGTTCCCTTATCTTTCAAAATTTGCGTTTTATGGTACAATATCGACTTGGTGGCGCTCGAAAATATTAAATATATTATTTGGGCGAAAAACCTGAAAAACATTACAGGGTAACGGATTAAACAAGGGATGTATTAATTATGTGCTTCGAATCCTAAAAGAGAACGTACGTATTGAACTCCTAAAACCGCCATGGATCTCCACAAACCGGTAGACCTGAATAACAGGGTAAATAATGTATTTGCAAACCAATTAAATGTTTTTTGAATGAATTATTTATTTTAGAGTATCGATGAATTAACCTCTGAGGAGAAATGGAGGTGAGTATTTTGTTTGGTTTGAAGTATTTACCCTATCTAATTGTATTTCATTTCAAGATTGGAACATCAAAGGTTACACGAACAACACAAGGGGCATGAGAAGATGCACGCAGAAATGATTATAGTGTTAATTCTAACACTCCTTGTAGCACAATTTTGTTTAATAGAATGGAAAAAGCGACACTATAAAAGCTATTCGGTAAGCAAAACTTTTTTGGATAAAAGTTTTGGTAGTTTTTAAAAAACGTTCTCTCGCATCATTTCTGAATCACACTGTGTAATATAAAACTAACTGAATCTGCCAAAGGTTTATTAAAAGTTGTGTATTCTGGTAAAAAAAGATACTTTTAGCCACTCTGGACATTTCATGAGAGATGTGAAAGGATTCTTAAGATTATTATATATATTACACATTTTGCAATACATATTATATTTGATATTTTATATGAAAATTGACCTCCTTCTCTTCTTATATTATCTGATTACTTTTTATAAGGATTTACAAAAGTTATTTCTGCGAATTTGGTACATGTGTGCTCTGATAAGATAAATAAGCATTTGTGATATTCATAAAAATTGAATGAAGTTAAGAAAATAATCAGTAAATATTAATATCAAAGAATTTGTAATGTTTTTTATGTACAACTATATACTTTTTAGATTTCAAAGAGTGTATTTAGGTTGAATTGAAATTTGAAATCATTAATATACTAGTCTATATGCCTAAAAAATTTCAATATTTACGTTCATAATTTCTTCATTACACCCCTAAGAGTAGTATAAAAAATTAATTATTCATTATAACGTTTCGTCTGGTAATCCTAATTCTTCTATTAATTTTAATATTTTAGATTGTAACATTATTAGGAATGTGGTTAGTACCTATTATTCTATGCCTAAGAAGTCATTATTGGAGGTTTATATTTATATGGCTGTTATTTTCCTGTGTAACTGGACTGATAGTTCGAAAAGCTTTACAGAAACCAATAGAAAGGACTACGCCAAGGTTTATTAGACATTTTTTTCTTTAAATACGAATATACTGACTATGTATTACTTTTAGGTTGGTCTACAAATGGTTTCTCTTTTTACATAAGCTAAGCTACGCCTTGGGGCTGATCGGCTATTTTATAATGATGGCTACATTTTTTGGACTTAATTTAGTATTTAATGCCAAAGCAGACAAGTGGATGGACTGTGGGCTGCTGTTCGTTTTTTATGGACTGTACTATGGAGTGCTTGGTAGAGATATTTCAGAAATATGTGCCGATAAAATGGCAGCTCATATAGGAGTAAGTTATGCATATATGTCATTTAGGTATACTTTTATTTTTATTGGGTTTTTCAGTATTATACTCCTCAAGGTATAAGTACTAGAAGTTTGGATCCATCTGTGTGTGCAGTATGTGGAAATAAATTGTTAGTTAGTATTGAAGAAGAAGGTGTAATTGAAAATACTTATAAGTTATCCTGTGAACATGTGTAAGTAACACTTTAAAATGTGAATTTTATTCTATTGGAAAAATTCATAACCATCTTGTTTTTCATGAAGATTTAATCATAAAAAACACGTCTCTTCAAACATATGTATATTATCTATCTACTGCTTTTATTTCTGTATGTTGCAATAAGCGGTGAATACATATTTTTTAAATTATTAAACAAATCCTTGATAATTCCAGAGGTTTAGTTGTCTGAAATACATTTTATTACTCCAAAACTTATTTCTGACTTATCACTTCTATTTGTACAATGAACAAAATAGAGTTTTTAAAGCTGAAAGTAAACAGAACAGATAACTAAATCTCCAAGGGAATGTTTCAAATTTAAAACAATTTGTAGGTTCCACGAGTTCTGCATCAGAGGCTGGTGCATAGTAGGAAAAAAACAGACTTGCCCGTATTGTAAAGAGAAGGTTGATCTCAAAAAGATATTTTCGAATCCATGGGAAAAGCCTCATATGCTCTTCGGCCAGTTGTTGGATTGGATTCGATGGTTAGTAGCCTGGCAACCCATGGTGTTATTCCTAGTCCAAGGTATAAACTGGATGTTGGGCTTGGAGTAGCTCTAGAATAATTTTCAAGTGGACCTTAACAACCTTAATCCTACACACCCACTGTACTGTTTATTGTGATTTTAAATTATTTATAATATACATTTCTCTGGAGCTTTACTTTAATTTTACTTTTAACCATAAAGCCTTTTTTGATTTGATGGAATCGAAGGAACACTTCAGTTTGGCTATAACTGACAATGAAAAATTAGAGGTTCAAATTCTAGTCGCTTCGTGCAATAATAACCAATAAATCTTCTGATTTGATTTAAGAGGAAACCTCTTCTGGTAAGATCCCTTTTGAAATAGAAACTGGCGCTGTTGTCTTGACATGCAAAGGAACAATGCGTGAGGGCTATGTGTCTATAGTATTTAATGTGAAAAAGAAATTCCTTATGGGAGTGACAACAATAAATGTTTGCATACTGTACGTGGCGACATAATAGGAATGGTTCAACTTGACTCAAACATGTATTCTCAAGGAAATCAATGGCAGTATGGGAAGGTGCTGTAATCACTATAAAAAACAGGCAAAGAATTGAGAAGACCAGCGCGTGTTTCATGTACATATAGTGAAATTATCTATTGCAGCTTAAAATTTTTCGTTATAAGATTTAAGTTGTTACAATGTTGCTGTATGGAAATAAGATAAGGCAACAAAAGATGTTCAAAATGCAAGTAAGCTTTTGAAAAAGTCATTGTAAGAATACTTCATTAAGTGTTCAAATGTGTGCATGCAAGATAACATGAAGAGAATAGAAAGGCCTACACCATCAGTTTGTCATTGAAAGTATGGCAGTCTTTTAGTTGAGACATCTGGAACGCAGGTGAACATAGAAGAAAAATTTAATAGAAGGATATGAAGGAGACATAAGTAGTAGTAGGGAAACGGTTGCTAGAGCAAGCAATTACTAGAAGAGAAAGACTTCAATATTGTGTGTAACTCTATTTAGGTTATTTAATTCGGAGATTTAGGAGAATACTTAACACATTATTGAAACAACAGAATATTTAAATAGAAAACTAAATGTACAGTACTTCCTCTACTGAACATTTTAGGAAATACTAAAATCAAATGTGATAAATGCAGTTTTACTCATATCACAGCTCTTATATGCTATGGGCAGTCCATAGTCCATCCAATTAAACACTGGATGAAATCCCAAAAAATGTGACTATTGTTATAAAACAGGGTATCAACCGTAGTACAGCATTTCTGAAAATATGGGGGTCATCCAATACTTTCAGCAGTTTTATGAGCCTGTACAGAATACTGTCTAATAAAATATATACATTGACATATTTATACAGATATACATTCACATTAAACTGATTTTAACCAATGGAATATAAAAATTTACTGACGAGAAATAGAAAACATAGTTTATAGGACAAAATCTGTTTAGAATGTTTGTAAGAACAGGAGAGAGTATAGTCACTACAACCAAATAAATACAAACCGATTACGTATCGATTAGGGACTTGTGTCTTGTTACTGGAACCCTTCATAAATCAGCTAGTATTATGCTTGAGGGAATAACATTAGGTTCACAAGGTTTGCAATACTTTTTCTTCGGGCGTATTAGGTGGATGATGGGTTCATAACCCAATTGGGAGTAACCAGAGACACATTAGTTATCAATAAATTCGACAAGCATCGGTTTTTCTAAGTGAAATGAGTTAAAACTTGATGATTTCACTTGGGTGAGTTCGTAAAACCCGCCTCCTACAATTCGAACGGCCCGATAAGTCTGGCAACCCAACATACTTGCCGAATTTAACGTCGCACATACATTTCAAATCAAATGAAGAATCAAAATGACATTTGTTGTCACAATCATTACGAAATTCAAGTCATTTAATGTCCCGTGGCGCTTTGGAATAGTTTCGTATTATAAATTTTACGGAAATGTCAAACTAAAAGTTTTATAGTTATGAGAGTGAAAAATATATATTTTTATACATAAATTTTATAGCGAGTCGTAATTTTAAAAATGCATCTCCGTGGCCTTATTATTTGGTTAATGTTCAACGTGTACTGGAGGTCGGCACGAGGGAACTTGGAGCAATATATGTCCCACAGGGAGAATGACCAAAGGTACACCACACAGTCCCAGGACCATGCTATTCATTCCGGGACCGATTCGCCCTCCTCACATCCTGAAGGTAATACAGATTTAAGGACACATATATTTATATTATTGTTAGGAGTCCTATCATTTTCAGGGAGTTACGATACATGCAGCCTGGACGATTTCGCATGTTTGGCGATGGCACAAAGTGACCGACTAGGACTAGAGGCTATTAAGTCTCTTCACAAGCAGTTAGATGACGATAAGGATGGCAATATTGATCTGTCGGAGTCTGATGATGTATGTAACCACATTTCTGATAACTGTTAAAGTTATATTTACCGATTATTGTTCATAGATGTTTCTAACCAATATGTTTACCATTATCACTCCTCATACAAGTGTTGTTCTCATAACCCTCCCGGTTAAAATGCAAATATTCACATCGAACTACATGATATACCTAATTGATTTAACAAACTTGGTTCTGTTATTTTGTAAAGATCATTTCAAACTGCAAAGAAAATAAAATTAGTACATTTTTACCAAGGACAACAAAATACGCCTTCCAAAAAATATTCGAAAATTTAGTATAGTACTACTAATTATTTCGCTTTACCACAAGACCATTTAATAATTTATACAAATTCCAATTTAATTCCGTGTTTCATTTGATACAACTATTCCAAAAAAAAAAAAAACTTGAGGAATGCAATTTCCAACATGAAATCATAACAGAATGTTCTGAAAATGTAACTTGCATTAAATTCAGATATTTATCATGTCTGATCTTAATTGTAGTTCACTGTGTCGTCTTAGTAAATTGGTCTAAATATACACTCTAATTAAAATTGATAATGGCTAAGTTTGATTAATGTTCATAAGAGAATTGCTGATATACTACTAATGTTAATGTAGCAGGTGGTCGTTTTAATAACTAGCCATTACCTTTCTTGAGAAATTTTCTTATTACAGAATTATATGTGGAGTAGTAAATTAATGAAGTATTGATATGTTTTTACTCTTTAAAGATAAAATATATACTAAAAAATGTTCACAAATAAGGATGTATGATTCAAACTCATTAATGAACATTTAAGCCTTGATAATTATGAGGTATAAATGTTTCAGATAAAATGTTAACAGTATAAGATAAAAGTAGTGATGAATGAATAATGCAATTTTTAGAATTGGCCAAACCTGTTTTTGTTTCCTCAACTCATTAATTTTTCCCAATCTTGAATTTTTTTTAACAATCATTTACTAAACATCTTGACTCTATGATAAATGTACCAGTGGCAAGTTGATTTGTAAAGAAAATTATCCTTGGAATGCATCTAAATTCAGTATAAACACCCAGAAGATATTAATAAAAAATGACTAACAAAAACTGTAATTGGTTTCTTGGGATGTCTGTATTGTTTATTATCATAATACATTATCGCCTTCTGATTGTTTGAACTTTAGTGCAATGTATATTTTATATTAGCATGAAGCATATCGGAAACATCAATTTTATGAACATAATCTTTTCCTTTTTAGTTTCTGAAAGAGGAGCTCAAATATAATTCCGGTTACGAAAAGAGGCAGAAAAATTTCCATCGCAACGACGACATGCACATTTCTGTCAAAGAATTATGGGAGGCTTGGTTGAAATCAGAAGTCCACAATTGGACCGTAGAGCAAACCACCGATTGGTTATTTACTTGTGTGGAACTACCTCAATATGTTGATAATTTCATTCAGCACAAAGTTACTGGAGCTAATTTACCTCGGTATGTCCATTAGTTGTTTAATTGGTATTTTAGTTACATAAAATCGTTTATGATTATATAAATATTTGGGATGCAGGTAAATGCCACAGTATTAACATCTACTTACTTTTTAAAACCAGTTTTTCTTGTATCCCACCTACGCTTGTAAGATGTGATTAAAAACATCCTCTAATAGGCTTTGGTTTATGATTTTAAACAACAAAAATGTAAAATTATGAATCTACAATTCTAATTTTTGAACTCGTGGTAAATTTCATTGATTGTTTTTTTTTTTTCGTTTATTCTTCGCATTTTTCAATAAATTTGTATGCCAAGTCCATGTCATGCGAAAGACGCAATGTATTTTTATCTATTATAAATTTGAACTGGCGGCATTCCCTTGTTACGTCTTCAATATTTTAAACCATTTTATAGTATCTATACATTAAACTTAAATACTTACCCATTTTACTCCAGATTTAAACGAAATTTGAGCAAAAGGAAATAATGCACTGCAGCGAAACCAAACTTTGACAATGATTTTAATCTTTTATGGGTTAATTATTTCTAGTAATCTTCATATGGTTACGCAATACCTAAAAGCATCATATTATGTTGATTCTACGTTCCTAATGACATCCAAATATGTCACTATTATTCTGATAATCCTCGTGGTAAGAAATAAACAAATTTGTAGTTAAAAAAATCATTGTTGCGTGTGAGTGCATTTTAAACAGAAGTATGTGTACACGAGAAAGTATCAATTATATATTGTCAACCTGCCTGTTAAATACAATTAAAATATGTGTTTGTATTGATACCGGCTATAAACGAATAAAGGTTTTTCTTATTACTAATATTCAATTATTAGGATAATGACAAATCAGCAATACGTAATATGTCGTTTTAAAACTATTGTACTTCATACTAAATAACTTGCCTTGAAAAATGTATGAACTAGACTCCTTTATCTGATAATATTTGCATTGGTTTCAGATTGGCTGTGAATAATGCAAATTATTTAGCTGTCCTTGGAATAAAAGATCCCATACACAAACAAAAAATCGCTTTGAAGGCTATGGATGTAGTTCTTTTTGGCCCACCAAAAGGTAATGTTATCTATTATTAAACTTTTTGCTGCATCACTTTATGATCATTCACCATGACCATGTGGTTATGTGATGTAATATCCAGCGCGCGTTCCTTTTTATTTAATACAGTAAACTTTGTTACTTGATTAAAACTTGTAGTACTTGGGTGGAAATTAGTGTAAACACTCATGTGATTCAATGGAATTTTTAAGGAGAGGCCATCACCACTAATGTTTGAAGGTGATTATGCAAATTATTTCCAACAGGCAGTTATTTGGCGTCACAGGTGGTAGGAAAATGTGTTTTTTATTGATAGTGATTGTTTGACTGAGATAATTATGTGAAGTAAACATAATTCATCTCTGGGTAATTAATCGTAATAAAACCAAATTGCGGCAATCTCAAAGTCTTATCCTATAAAGAAACTTAAATAGATTACCATGCTACTGATTCAGATTGCAAGATTATTGAACTTGATTTGCAATGTTAAATTTGAATAAAATTGCAGTGTTACTCTTTTTAAAATATCAGTGGTATATGGACACTAGTTGATTCATCATGCCTTTAAAAAACAACTCATCTTGAATTCCAAATGCTAATATAAACATAATTAATGTTTATTGTTGTTGTAAAGCAGAGTACAAACTGAGAGGTAGTTAATTACATTTACTATATTTGTAGAAGCCACTGAATGATGGTAATTGGAATTTTAATTACTGAAGTGAAATAAATATGTCTAGGGTATAAATTGGATTGAAAACAATGTGCCTGTAATCAAAAACGTTATTATTTATTCTTACCAAAAAAGGCCAACTAAGGGTGTTTCAAAACCAATTTGTAATAAACAGTTATCAATGAAGTATTTAGTAAACTATGCTTTCAGTTGTTAGGTTTATATAGATAATATCTAGTTTACATTACATGTAGCATTTTTGTACAATTTAACAACACAAATTATTATAATGTACTTGACATCGGATAAAAAATATTCTATTGTTATTGTTCAGTCTACTATTACAGACTAGATTAATAACAACTGTAAAAGAAAACAGTATTGTCACTTCCAAAACAAACTAATATTTCATTTCAGATGGATCTCATTGGAAAGATTTAACATTGATATTCCTATCTATTGTCGGTCTACTGGGTGTATACTATGCTTATCAACAGAACAAGAAGTTCAGAAACCACCTCAACCGCATGAATAAAGACATGGATAGCCTTCAAAATGCTGAGAAAGCCTTAGAAAATTTACAAAAAGAACTGGAGCAAGCTAAGCAAGTACAAGAATCTGTGATAACTGAAAAACAAAACTTAGAAAAGAAACTTCAAGATTCGAAAAGCGAACTGGGTAATCTGCCGAGCTCGCATTCCGACTTGGAAGTGTCCCAGCTGAAAGCTGAAATAGAGGTGAGAATATTTTACTCATGTTTGGAAACAAGTTTATGTGATGTACATGTATTGTAGATGTTGAGGACCGAACTTCAATTAGCTGAAGGCGAATTAAAAGATAAATATTGGTCTCCACCCCCGGCTTTGCAGCAATGGCTGCAACTTACTCACGAAACAGAAAATAAGTCTTATCTGAAAAAGAAACTTGCCGCAGAGAAGCAATTGTTACAAGCAAAAGAAGCAGTAAGTCGAACATAAACTCTTTGGTATTGTCAACATTGTTTATATTTACAGTGTGATAAGTTAAAGAAGAAGCGATCTAGTTTAATCGGAGCATTCGTTTCGACGCACGGTAAGTCAATAGATGATGTCGATAGAAGTATTGTTCAGGCGAGGACTGCACTCAATGAAGTGACGCACGAGCTCCAGGAACGTGTACACAGATGGAAGCAAATTGAAGCCTTATGTGGTTTTAATATCATCAACAATAATGGTTATGCCTTTTTGGAGAACGCCTTATATCGCAATTCTAATGGACGAACGAGTAGTTTAAGAGGTAATAATTAAAAATGTTTATTACAAGTAATAAGTTTTAAACTAACAATTTTTATTTGATGCCAGGTCGAATGAACAGCACTGAAGACTTGGATGACGAAACTGCATCTGTTTACAGTTCCTTTGCAGGTAAGTCCTTTTCAATTGATGATGAATCTCATTCTGATTGAAACCAATATCGAATGTAAGGTCATGTGTTTATACTTATACTATACATACAACTATATCTTTTGTAACATTTACAAATACATTTTCTGTTAATAATAACCTTAATCAACCCTTTCAAACAAATGTTGGTGATGATACGAATATGTTTGTGTAATTATGACATGCAATGAAATGATAATATGTACAAATGCATGTTACAGTTATGAAAAGTTTTTGCTTTATGAATTCTTATGAATTGATGATTACTAAGTGTTTTTAACTGTTTTTCTTTTTTATTGAGTTTAATCTGACTTATTATTTATTTCATTTCAAAAATGGTATACCATAAATTTAAACTAATGAAATATTTTTTTTAAATTGATCCTCAAGCTTTTCACTTAATCTTGTACTTAGTTTTTTTGTACTTAAAGTTACCAGTTCATTCTCTTTTAGAATGACTAACTTAATATTTCGTAAATAAAACCAAATTCCTTATTGTTTGATATTAAACTTAATTCATTAATGGATAACCTTAATAAAGTAACAATATAAAAACGTTTTTCTGGTGTTCGTTTACTTAATCACAATACTAATGTCCTTTCGACTTGTCAGTTTTTTTTAACTTCAAAATTAAAACTTTTCAATTACCTATTCTCGTTAGGCTTATATGTAATACAGTTAAAAGTTGTTCGCTTGGTGATTTTCGTGCATGCTTATTATTTGGTTCCCAAAAATGTTTTTTCATCACATGTAATACATCTACCATGGCCTCACGATTGTGGGCAATGCATTAAAAAAAGTAAGTTCAGCCAGATTCATTAAAGTAAATTATGTATTACGTAACGAAAAACGCGCTTCATTTTTTAGTAAGTGCGAAATAACAACATTATAATTTATTCTCGGAAAGAATGTTGACATCAATTGTTTTAGTTTGAGAAATTTATAAAAATGATAATTGTTTGCAAATCCACTTTAGACTTGCAATTGGCTTTGTTGTGTACTGATACTATTTTATAAAACATTTTAAATCTCGAGGCTGTTGCATTTAGATAAAGCATTATAAAGCAGTGTTATATATAAAAATGTTTAATATTCTTGCAAATAAAAATTCACAGCTGTTGGGTTTTACCAAAACATTAACCAGTATTAAATTTACATTACATATTTAAGTAGACTGCACGAAATAATCTTTGGCACGTATGTACATATTTTCACAATACTTTGCACTTCTTTTTAACATATTGAGGAGAGATGCGCTTTTCTCTTGCTGGGCCAGATTTTTAGTAAGGATTGATTAGAAGCTTAGTTATGCCCTCTAGACAGGCTTACAAGTAGAACTCATAAAGTTTGCAAAGAATGTTGAGTTGGTTCAAATATTTGCGTTTTCCGCTGGATGTTCACATTAACTTGCGCTTAATTGTCAGTATTACCATTTTCTTTTAAATCTGACGAGTCTCGAAAGAATTTCATCTTACTGTTAAATGTAAATAACCAAAGATGAAATGTTTTACTTACTTTACTGATGTTTTCCCCAGTTTTCGTGAAAGGGTTGAAACATTTGCTATTCGTTATAATAAAAACATTTATTTACTATCAGCTTTAATCGCATAGCTTGTAGTTTTGTATTAATGTTTGTAGATTTTTTCCCGTACTCTATCATTTATTTGTGGGTAGGGGTAGCTTATAAACTTCAAAGTGTACGTAGTTAGTTCTTGTATGACAAATATATTGATAAATTTTACTTTTGTTGTTCATTTTTTGCACCCCTTTTTCCTTAGTTTTTATTTTGTTCACCTAGCTCAATGCACTTGTGTTCGTTGCACTTTCAATGTTATTGACGATGGTACTTCGTTTTTATTAAAATAAGAGATGTTCCATTTGATTCATAATTAGAATAGAGTAGAAAATCGCGTCTGTGCTTACTCCACTTAATACAGCGGCAAGCAGTTATAACTTCAATCTGCGGTAAGTTCTCTAATTATGGACCGAATGGGACATTTATCAAAGCGCTCAAAATAATTTGAGATAACTTTAAAAATGATAAATGAACTTTAAAGCTATCTAGAAATCATGAGAGGATTATTTCTAATTGTGTTGCTGTTTGGTGGCCTTGGTGGAAATAGCAGTATAGGGTGTTCAATACCCTATGCCTCGCAATGAACGATTGGAGGCAAACCTCAGTTTTTAAATTTTTTCACTATTTAATTCCTATCTTGAAATATAACTTAGTACCATTCCCCGGTTTACAAAAAACTTTTACTTTGTAAAACTGCCATATTAAAATCAAAATTTTAGATAATGTATATATTTTTATGAAAAAAAAGGTAACTGTACTACGTTATATTACAGGATAAAAAATGAATAGTGAAAGAACTTTAAAAATTGATCGATCAGTTTGCCTCTAATCGTTTCAGAAAATTTACATTGCTCGCTATAAAGTTTTAAATAGGTACCAAACACCCTTTAATTGAATACTTTATGAGTCTTGGTATGAGGGACCAACTATGGAATTTATGTTTCCCTTAAAAGTACCTCAGAATATTATGAGCGCATTTATATAGCATGACGTGTGTAATACAAATTGTGTATTGGAAAGGAGTATTTGAACATGATTTTTATGGCTACAAATTGAAGATGTTTTTTAATGGCACTTGCATTAGCAATATTTACTTGCGAAGAAACAATGTGTAATACATATTTTTTTAATCAGTCAAGAAGAAACGTGGAACTTTATCAAGGAGGTGTTCATATCCGGTATACGAAGCTCCGACTCCCAAAGATAGAATGCTTTTCTTCCTTAGAAAAAACTCATATCCAAATTTCAAGAATAATTTCCAAATTACAAAGACTCTATTTGGCAGAAAAACGTATCAACAGTAAATCTGAATGGTGGCAAAATTTCTAAATTAAGTGAGTAATTTGGTAGTAGCCGTAGTAAATTTTGGCATACTTGTTCGAAAAGGGCACTGAATGTTTTAGGGGTTTCTTTATTATTGCACGCTCAAAGTAGACTGCCATCCTTCTCGCGTAAAGTTAGCACAGTGTGTTGATAAATTTTAAAAGAGTGAACTTGTTAATATTGCTAGTTACTGTGCCAGTCTACCAACTTTATGCAAATTCCTTTAAACTTAGCAATAATTTTTGATGTTGAATATTTAGGAAAAATGTATTTAATAGAAGACAAAAAAGGATTATGCTGTCCCTTATACATTTTATAGTGTTATAAAATTAATTACAGTTCATGTTTAGAATCAATCTTTCGCAAGGTACTTCAACATTCTTAAAATGTGTTCATAGAGGATATTCAACTGAGTTCTGAGATACACACTTTTATTTCAAAAAGTATAAAACTTCAGTTCATAAGTGAAGTAGTACTGTAGTTTTTATAATGTTTTCAATGTATATTTTAACATTCACAGTTGGTCAGCATAAAAACAAAATACATTTTATAAAGCATCATTTTACTTCTCTGTAGATACTATTTTTAACCAAGCTTCAATCAATCAACTTATTAAAACTAGTAACCAATACAAATTACATTATTTTAATGACTTACTAAACACTTCAAAGTAATGCAAATCAGTACTTATATTAGTTATTTGGTGTTGGTGATAAAAGTAAAATTAAAAAAAATACTTACAAATGAATAATGTGTTGCATGTGGTAGTTTTATTTGTTGATCTCATATCTCTAATTCAAAACAATTAAAATCAAATTGATGTTTATTAATGTATTTTGCATGCCAAGTTACTAACGTGGTGTAAGATATTGCTGTATATTTTGCTGCAGGGCATAGACCTATAGAGTCTGCACCGTGGAAGGATGGGGATTCATCGAGTAGTGAAAGTAAACCAGAAGAAGATGGAGGGATTAGTAACGATGTCAAAAGTTCCAGTAGGAACAACGTACATTTTCAAGTTGGCAGTGAAATGTAAGTATAATTTGTTTTGTGAATTCCATTTTAGTATTACTAGCAACATAAAATAAGTTTGATATGAATTACACATATTTTTGCAACAAACGAGACAAAGGTCAGTAGAACAGTTGAATGTTGCTGCCATACAGGCATTGTGCTAAATATGAAGCGTCTTCATGTTCATAAAGTGTATGAAGTAAAAGGAACGCATACCATTCTCTAGTCCTAACTAATGTCGGTAAAGTAATTTAACAAGTTAGAAATAAGTAGCTTGGTTTCTTTTAGCACAGACATTGTCATGAATTGTCTGTGCTTTTAGTTAGCTGTGTGATCAAAACATTGCGCTTTTCATTTACAACAAATCTGATTAAATCTTTTTGAAAACACTGCTTTTATACAGAGTGTTCCGCACAAGAACCGACAGCTTGTTGGCTTTATGGGCTCCCAAAATATGTTAATTTAATGCTACTTAACTCTATACCAAGTCGCATCCTACTAGAGTTAGGATTCAAAGCCGAGCTCAAAATTTTGAAAACAATTGATATATATCTTTGCGATCCTTTAATGTAAGCGAGTCAAAATTGGTATATACTGTTTAGGGGTCCGTCATCAATTCATGGGCGAGAAAAAGTTCATTGAAGGGATTGATCAGGGGTGAGCCGCCCTTAAAATTTGTATCTAGCTGCTTATTTAAAGAAATTACAATTTCACCTTATGTGGAAGTTCTTTTTCAAACTTTTTTATCTGTGTTGAATTTTAAGAAAACGTGTGGTTTTCAATAAAAATGGAATTAACTGAAGCAGGGTAATAAAAAGTGTTAATTGGAAAAACATGAAAATGTTAATAATAGGTTATGAAAATTTGTTGAATATATTGTCACCTATGTGAGGTATGACATGTTCTTGTCTTGGCTGTACCTTGGAGAATTTAATGATCTTCGTTGCATCACTACAATTAAGATCAATACGAGCTTACACCATGGAAACCCATTTGAGGAAACTTACATGCTTCACGGTATCTTTCCCCTGGTCTCCTCCAGATAAAAATGGATCCATTGGACGATTTTAAGCTTACTATGACTTCATCAGTAAACAAGACCCTCTTTCAGTCATCCAAATCTCAATCCAAGTGTTTCTGAGCAAGTTCGAGCCATGCTTGCTTGTGGGCTGTGATTAAGATCTGATTGATCCTCCTTCTTACTATTTTTGAAGAAATCGCAACATTTCAGACATCTTGAAACCGATTTTTCATGTTGTTTCCAGTGAGAAACCCGAATTCCTTAAGTTTGTTTATGTAGTATAGTAGGTATTTATGTAGTATAGAAATATAAAACGGCCGTCCACTTAGTGTGTGAATTTTTGTCGGCCTTGCCGTGGCCACCAGGCATAAAAACCGTCGATCAATAGTGGTGGGATAGACACCAAGCCTCTCGGCAACCTCAACTGGCTATAACCTTCTTCCATTAATGTTGCAATCTTGACAGCATCTTACTCACTTAAATTTCTTGCTGGAGGTCATTCAATAAGTATATAGAATTTGAACAAAATGAAAATTTGAGAACAAGTTTGGAGCAACAGGACAATCAGGTCCAAAACGATACTCCACTTGTTCTTTAAGTTTGAAGAAGTGTAATTCTAAAACACGTTGTACGTGTTGGCAAAAGACAAAGTTGAATAAATGATAAACTGCATGAATTACTTGTCACACCAATAATTCATACTACTCCATGCATCATACCTACTCCGTTTTATAAAATATCTGTTGCATGAAGCCTTTACAAAATAGTCCAAGATACATAAAACAGTATCGATAAGGTACACGACACTTGAGTTCATAACTGATTGTAAAATTGTAAAGACATTAATTCAACACCAAATGGCTATTCTGCCGGTTTACATAGGCCGGATATGTAAATGGCGGCCAGTTTTCCACATCGGAAAAACATGCCTGAAAAGCCGATAAGGTACACGCGTGAAATTTTTTTCATGCATTGTTTAGACCTTGACTAAGAGTGGTGCGATAGTGGCAGAACATTAGCAGGTCGGAAAACCCTCGGCAGAAGGTCATGAAAAACGCCCTGTAGGAACTGAAAGTCATGAGTGTCATGACTAAAGATCGGATAGTTAGGCAGATGCCTTTTGCCTGCCTTTTTTACCTTTTTAGTGTGTTTTTTAAATTTGTGCCTTTTCCAAAAACCATATGCCTTTTTTTAAATTGTGTCTGTTTTATGTAGCTAGCTCTCCGACTAAAAGAAGTCATAGTCAAATCCGGTCTTACTGTAGCAATATAGTCGCTGTAGGTTATTGCGATAACCCATATTTGATAACATCATTAATACTGTCAAGTTTGCTGTTTTCTCTTAGCTTTTTCAATGTCAGACATAAAAAAACTTCTGATAAGACTTACCTGGGACACTCCGAGAGGATCCGATCGCATATGAACTGAAAAATAAAAGAATATTATTAAATTATAAATCACGGGTGCGAATTTCATTCTTTATACCTTTCTTCCTTCCCTCCCGCAACAAGAGGTCGATTCGGGTACAACACAAGAACACAAAATCTCTCGAAAACTAAATTTGACACTTTTAAAATATCCAAAAGCCAAATCGAAAGCTCCGAAGATCGAATGAAGACGTTTAAAAACCGAACCGAAACACTCCGAATTATAATTACAACGGCATTAAGACGTGCCATCGCCGATTAAGACACCTTGCGATTTCGATTAATGGAAATGTGAGGACTTCCGACTATTTTCAATAGTTTTATCGAAGCCGATTCAAAAAAACGCGACTAGTGGCTTTACTTCGTAAAGTAAACGCACTCGTTCACTTCCGGAGGATCGCGAAGGCGCACGAACTTCACTGAATAAAATAGGGGAAGTAAGGTTTGATTCGCAGGATTCTAACTTTCTTCTTTTTTTTTCTAAAAAAATTTTGCTGGTTGATAAGAGTTTGATTTAGATCTTTTGAGCGATTTTTAAACGGAAATTGGATTTTACGAAATGCGATTACACGCTTGATATTTTTTGATTTATATATGAAATGCCCAGAATCAAACAAGTCATGAGGTTGGCAAACATTGATAACACGAAATCTCTCCCTTAGATGCTATAAACATTGATGTTTATAGACGTTTAGGGGCTGACTATCAAACAAATAACCAAAAAATTCAATTACGTCAGTTTTTTTATGATATTGTATTCAAAACATTTTTTCTTTAAAACTTTATACACATAGCGGATTCATTACAGTTGTAGCTACAATTTTAATCGATAAATACAAGAAAAAGACCGCAGGGATGATCCCGTCGGTTCCTCGTTATCAGATAGACATTGTGTATTGTGTGGAGATTTGTTGAAGGTTCTTAATTTATTACCTGAAGAACAACAAAGTGGCTATGCGTGCTTTTTATGTGGGTGGGATAGCTGAAATGGTGAACATCTTAAGGAAAGAGTGGCCTGTTAGAACTTGGATGGAACCTGCGAAGTTCGTTGGTGCCGCCTGAAAAAGTTTCATTGCCTCCTTTACACATAAAACTCTGCATTATGAAACAATTTGTTACAGCCTTGAATGAACTAGGAGAAGGATTTAAAGACTCACAAGAAATTCTCCAATCTTTTTGCTAATCCTGATATAAGAAAGATAATGAAAGATACTACTTTCGATAAAAAAACGATAATATCGAACAGGGTACATGGGTAGTCTTCAAAATAAAGTGTCAACTGTTAATAATAATTGCTCCTTTATCTCCCAACAAGTTTAATCACTTTAAGGACAAATTCCAGAAATACAATGTGTTTCAAAATGATTGTCATCTATAGTTGGCGTTGAAATTTCTGTGCATGTAATTTTTGATGTGCCGCGCTCTATTGATTTGAACCTATCTAATTCTGACAACAAGTGACACTTCGAACATTTATTGTGAAACTGGCAATCAGTACTGCTGGTAATTAACGGCCCTTTTCAGGGCCAAAGCAAATACTACAAATAGACAAATACACTCAGAATTCGTTTTCTTTTGACAGAGAAAAACCAGAAGTTGAAAGAGGTTAAGTAGGTTATTTTGAGGTTATGTATAGTTAGTAGAAACTCCTATTTTCGCAAGGCGGGTTTTTTTATTTTACATGGGAATTCCACAGCCGACTAGATGACAATCATTTTGAAGCACATTGTATAACAAAGCGTTAGATAATGACAATTTTCTTGTTGTTTTCTTGATGCATTGAAATTGTTAACAACATGGTCGACAAGTTCCATAACTTTGCCTCATTAATTTAAAACTTCATTTCCTTCGCTCCTACTTAAGCTACTTCCCTCATAACTTAGGAGCCGTAAGTGAAGAGCGGAGTGAAAGATTTCACCAAGATGCAAAGAAAGTGTAACGAAGATACCAGGACAAGTGGAATATAACTATGATAGCAGACTACTACTGGATGCTCAATACTGATGGACTGAATACAGGTCATAATCGAATATCACAGTCAAGAGGTTTTAAAGAAAAGCAAAAACGATTCCACAAACGTTTGTACCTTGATAATAAGTTATCTTTGCACATGTACAATATACATACACTTTTAATATAAGGATGAAAGGTTGTGATATTTGCTCGTTTTACTTCGCCTTGTTGAATAACCTACAAATCCAATAGAGAGAAAACATATCAACTTGATAGTGTGTGTCACCTCTGATAATTTGAGTTGTTTTAACAGTTTATGTATGAACGTGTATCGAAATGTCAATATCACATTCCATTTGGAAGATTCAAGAGTCTGCTTTTTATAATTCTTGGCAATAGACCCAAAAAGAACATTCATGTCCGCAGTGTTTAAGGGCTGGTAACTGGTGTATAAGAGGCTTATAACTCTTGAGTATCCCGATGGGTTATAGCGTTGATTATAAAGCTCTTCACTCAATGGTTATAGATATTGGTGACACGAAATATGGAAAAATGTATGGTTTCTAGACTGATAATCGAAATGATTGAACCCATAGGTTTTGGGTAGAAAAATTGACTATGTTTTTATATGTAGGTACATTAACTGAAATAGATATTTCCAAACGATACCTCTAAATATTCTTTGGTAGTAAATATCCTCACAGTAACTACACAGTAGTTTTGACACAATGGGACGAGAATCCTAAGAAACTGATGTTAAACAAAAAAATATATTGTAAAATTAAAAAACGAAAACGACACGAAGAATCTTCAAAAATGTTACACATATCTCATGCAATAGTTCAATGTACTGAAAACTAGAAAGAACTGGTCTGTACGAAATAAAACTAGATTCGGACATCAAAAGTATTAAATAGTCCGAAAGTATACTGCTATTTCGATCGAATGGTTATTATGAATAAGTACTAAGACATAATAAATGTCTCTATTTTTGAAGCATATCTAAAGAAATTTTAGGTTTCATCACTACAGATAAGTAGATTGTTAATACTTTTTTGTGGAGTCTTTAAAACAGCATGAAATGTAATAATTTTTTCCACATTTCGGTTATTTTCGCCTGGACATACGCTGTCTTCACAATAATTGTGACTAATAGTTAAGACCAACTCATTAACTAGAGAATTGTGTTTTCCTTTCACTTATTCATATTATGCATAGTGCCTGTGAGGCAATATTTTATTGACGTAATGTGATTTATTTCTGTTACAATACCAAGGAACTCTAGTTTTGCATGTGTTGAGCATGTACACATTGTAAATACTTAATTAAGTAGTCTATTCTCCAGTTGACACTTAAGTTGTTTTATACAAACGAGTCAATTGCTACTTTCGTACATTTTACCGGGCTATTTTTTACAGTTCATTATTGCTTCATTTAATATATATTTATTTTCTTTTTTACTCCACTTGACATTGATTTTTATTTAATGCAATAATCTTTTTGTTCCAGATCTCCTTGGAGTGAAGACACAAGTCCAAGCCCAACAACACCAAACCCGACCTTCATCAAAAGCCTCTCTTCCTACCCTAAAAGTATTAGTCAAACTAACATAGCATTAAATCCACCACTAAAAGATAATACAATAGTACGTTCCTATTCTCAAGACGTTAGCTTAATTTCTTCAGATCCTAAACCTAAATCCTCCCATCCAGATCTTCATCAGGAAATGCAAAAGGGTAAAATGACCACAACAAATTCCACCAAGCCTTCCGATATACCAGAAGACGACATTTGCTCTACAGACTCATCTGTTTTAGACGATGGTGATACGAAGAAGAAGAAACGTAAGCTATTTAATTTCAGTACGAAGAAAAATAAGAACAAGGGGGATTAACCGAAGTAAGCTGGAAAACTATTTTTATTTGGTTGGACAGCAGGAGAAAAGTTTATTGTAAATTTATTTGTCAATTTTAGATTTCAAAAGGAGAGTTGATTAATACACTGTACTCGTAATTGTCTTCCATTGTAATTAATTTTGGAGTGTTGTTAGTCCTCCCCTTTTGATTACCTTATTTTTGTGTACTTAGATCTGATTTCTTTTTTTTTTTGACAATTAATTAAACACTAACTTAATTTTCTCTATTTATTTAAATATTTTATTGAGATTATATGATTTCCTTTTTATACCATGCTTGTGAAATTTCAGTTTATTACTGGATAGCTTTATATTGAAAGTTTAAAAGAACTATTAGCTTTTGGCATTGTAATGTGTACATTTTTCTGTAGAGATATACTTTCTGCGTTCACTACATGTATTTGTTTATAAGGTTATATTAAAAAAAGCCACAATCACTAAGTGACCTAAGGTCATTGTCATGCAACGACAAATGTATTTCTAAAAGTTAAGCAATAATTTTTAGAAACGTTGTATTTTACTGTTAAATTATTAAATAGTTTGCATTTGTTAAAAATTATTTAGAGAGAACTTCATATAACCAGTTAAAAGCTTAAAAATGATGGATATTACCTGGTAATTATTTGTTGGTTAAAGTTGTGACTTTTTTGGTATTGGTCAATCCATATCATATTTAATACCTTCAAATTTAATTGAATTTGGTAATCTCTATAATTTTAGATAGACATTGTTATTCGTAATAAATGATTCCGAGAAAATCAGTAAAATTTGTTGGTTTCTTCTTCGTTGATTCTTTACATTATGAACATCTTTATTTTTGAGTATCCAGAGTAATATTCAAAACAAATGTAGATGTCATATTAGTTGTTGATTGAAATTTTGTTGACAAATTCTGAGTTTTCTTGTGAATTCAAAAAGAATAAACAATTATTGTATGCAACGATCTTATTAAGTTTGAAACTGATTGATTCAATTTTCTAGAAAAGTTACGAATACAATGAGGTTAGCAAATTATTTCATAATGAAGCAATTTTTGAAATTAGATATTCAACATTATTTTTATAATTTTTCTTCTACAAAATATTTTAATGTGTTTAAATATTGGTGTATATGTTACTTACTGAATTCGTTTTTCATGATTGTAACAGTTGGCGAAAAATATTTGATCTTGGCATTTCATTTAAAATAAAACTTCGTCAACAGTTATTAAATTTTAATTTTTCATTAATTGTAGGGGGCATAATTTACATAAGGACAGTATTCTTGCATACTATTGATTACTTTTTTTTCAGTGGAAATGTAAGCAACCAAATAATCAGGGGTATGTAAACAATACTGCCCTTAAATCACTTATTTACTTCTGTTATTATTTATTTACATAATACCTGTGATTTTACCATAAGGTAAACAGCTATACTTAATGATACAAGTATGCTGTATATTGTTCTATAGTGAGTAGTGAGTTTCCTCTAAAGTATAACCTTCATATATTATCCCAGAATAAAAATAAAACTATAAAATGGAAGGATAACCTTTAGTTTTTCTCAGCGTTTTAAAGTGCATTCTGATTGGTGCCCCAAAACTGGAACCTAGTATTCTTGAGAATTTCCTTTTTCAATGCATTTATTGTGTACAGTTATGGTATCAAACATAAAAAATATTCTTAGATGGCAAATATTAAATTGATTTCAAAGATAATTTATATTCCACTTTCTCAACCTATTCATGTGGCTACTGCAAAAGCGCTTGAAGTTTGATGAAACGCAGTATTAATCGAATTATCTACATTTCTGGTAAGTTAATACAGGATGTTAAAATACCTATTAATAATATATGAGAATGCACCGCGTGTCCCTTGTGCCACAGTAGCACAAAACATAGTTTTATTTCAAATATCCCCCGCTTTATTATATTAATTCGTGTTTCTCCTTCACGGTGTCGCCTTTATGCTTTAATTATTTAGTGTTCTGACCATTTCTAAATTCTATCAATTTTCGCGTTTGTTTTGTGATTCATGTGAAATGGCGGACGATTTAGAAAATGTAATCAAACAAATATAAAGGTAAATGATCACACTACAATCATTTGTTTTAGATTCCAACAATAACCGTAAAGGAACCACTAGATTTAGTGAGATTAAGTTTGGATGAGAGGATATACGTTAAAATGAGGAATGACCGGGAACTTAGGGGCAGGTTACATGTAAGTAACATTAAGGACCAATTTCTTTCAAAATTATAAGTTTGCTTGTCAAAAAACCAAGCGGTGTTTAATTTACTACACCTTTGGATTATATTGAAATAAGTTACCTGTTAAACTAAATGATCCATTGTCTATCATCACACACATAACCTAAAACCTCAGGTTATTGAATTAAAATAATTAGAAATGCAAATTCTATGCCCAGAGCCAATCTGACTTAAACTCACATTTGTCTGCTTTGGACCTGAGTACAGATGTCTTTGGTAGCATGCTTAGAGTTTCAGCGTTAATGGAAGTGCTCTTTAATCAAGTTTTCGGAAAGAATTTTGCATCTATTAGATACTTATTTCATATCAATAAGAACAACTATAAATAACAAGTTAATTTGTAGGCATACGATCAACATATGAATATGATATTAAGTGACGCTGAAGAAACTATCACAACCGTTGAGATAGATGAAGAAACATATGAGGAAGTATATAAAACAACAAAAAGAAACATACCCATGCTGTTCGTGAGAGGTGATGGAGTTATTTTGGTGTCGCCTCCTATGCGGACTTCTTAGATTTAAAAAAATGTTTACTTTTTGTAATAAACAAATTATCTAATTCACGTTTTTAATTCAAAATAGTAGTATACCAGGATGCTAATCAACTCTTGTGACTCCTAAGCACAAATATATCAGTTTGAAAACTAATGCCAAGTGGTTGACCATTACAGAACTGATATATTCTTTTGTAAAGTAACATGTTTAAGTAACTTAAGACATTTCTCACAGATGAACTATATCAAATGCCTTTTAAGATACAGTGCAACTTTATTTATCCACTGAATATTTATACAATGTTCCAGAGTAGACATTTCTGAAATAATAGATTAGAGTATTCGTAGTACATGATACATACAACTTTACAGGTTAACATAATTTAAAATAAGCCTATAATTTTACAAAATCAATTATTACACTATTTACATTTTTTGTAGTTATCTAAAAGCGGTTTCCTACAAATGCAATTTTTAGGGAAAAATGAAAAACATTCCGTTCCTCACTGGCGATTCCTCTTTTACCTTTAAAATTTTGCAACACCAAATCACATTTTATAAATTAGTAAATAATAAACATTGTCATGTAATTTCATTAGAAAATTCTTTTTTATATAAACTCTAGACACTACTTAAACACAAATCAAACTAGATTTCTTTGCAATATATTTCAATAAGCTTTATGTAATTTCTTATTGCAAATATTACAATTCTTCAAGTTTTGCACTTCATGCTGGAAATAGTTATCACATTTTCCAATATCAGTCATTTTCGTTCCATATAATTAGAAATTATCAATAATTAATTGGCGCAATAAAGTGTTAACATTCATATTTCAAGGATATACATTTTTATGATAGATTTTTTTAATTAGTAATTAATTCATACAGCATTAAAAAGTTTCTTCCAACCTAAAGGGGTGTGATTTTTATTTCAGACTTTGGAATTGTACATTTCTAATCATACACTTTCAAATCAAATTCATGAAGCCATGAGAAAAATAGCATGCAACGTCTAATAGGTACAGCTCTATAAAACTAATCTGTCAATTTACATTTATTATGATTTTTGATAGATGCTTTTTTAGGAAATTTATAAAACAAAAAGAACTTAATTTTTAATATTTCGTTGAAATCATATTCGCTGATTTTTACATGAATGTTTCCCAATTTCCCATGAAACCTAGGAAAATTGTTGGAATATAATACTGAATATTTGGCATTGCATTTGGAATAATAATATACTTGATTGTTTGGTTTTTTTGAAGTATGTATTCTAAAGTTGAATTTATAATGAAGCCAACATTCATACCATAAATTCTCGGATTTTGATTAATGTTGGGTTATTCAAACTGGCTGGCTTTGCGTTGAAGTTTTATTAGTGATTACATCAGACCTCCAGTGGAATGATGGCTACAAAAGTGCATTTTGATTGAATGAAGTGTCTACATTACTCTGCTATGAAGTTTTCGATAGCGAATTTTTCGTACTGAATAGAATTACTGAACCAATATGTATTTGCACTTCGAGAGGTAGCAGGTAAGCTATGCCTTAATTTTAAAATATCTCTATTTATGCTAAAAAGACTATATTATAATCCTGAGTGTGAAGTTTATTGTCTGAGATGAAGCCCCAGTATAAAGCTGTAATATACTATTTTGGTTTTCAATGGTAAATGGTTATGTTATGAGTTATGATGTAATTAAATTTTGCCCAAAAGTTTCCAAAAATTGATTTTTTTTTGCATGCCAGGTTATGTAGGAACTTATGTAAGTAAAATTAATGAAACCTACGAACCGAGCATGTGTTCTCATGTTTGCGAATTGATGTCCAATTGGTAAAGAATTATATTTAAAAAATGTGCTAGAACACTATATGTGCAATAAAGTACTCAATTCGTTTTCAAAAATTGATAAAAATGGGCATATCATAAATCACCAATCTCTTTTCTGTCCATCACTTCCAATTTTGATCAATGAACTGTTTATTAAATTTTGATTAACATCTAAGAATTGCAGACATTAAAGTTTAAAATAAAATGCAAGTACAGAATGTACCATATAGGATGTTCATTCGTTGCAATCCAGTAATCTTTACATCTCGAGTGTGGATTTACCTAGTTCATCTGTATGCTATAAAAATCAGATGTGTAGAATGTTAGAATTTTGTGTTTCGAGTAATTTGCATTTTACTTTAAATAAAAAACAGTGCAGCAGATTAACATTTTTTTTACAACTTACCATAATTATTTCCAATCTAAAAGGTACATTACATAGACAAAACTTTAAGCAAAGCCAGCAATAACAACAAAAAATCCCTTCTCGACGTGTAACCTTTATACATTCGTTGTTTTCGTCCTCTCAGTAAACCTGGCTAGTAGTACTAGCCTTACGTCTGTGTCACGCTGAAGTCTCATTTTCTCCCCATCCTTCACTGTCACACTCCGAATCACTCCCCGAATCTGAGTCGCTGAATTCCACAGCAACTCGCCTCGCCAAAATACTAGCGACATCATGGAGGCCATTCCCCCTATCGACTTCCTTCTGTTCAATCTTCTCCACTTTCCTCAACTTAATACCGTCTCTTATAGCCTTAAGGAGATCGTTCCTCGGATCGGCCATCGGGGGTTTACCCATCGGGCGGTCCTTCACCGGGGTAAGTTTCGGCGGGGCAGAGTTCAGTATCTTGGCTAAGTCACCGTTAAGCATCGGCGGAGTGGTGGTAGGACCGTTTGTAACGAGCGGCATCGGTGGTGGCGGCGGCGGAGGAGGCGCAACAGGAGTTTGTTGCTTCGGAGGCGACGCCTGTTTAATGGGCGCAGGCGGAGGAGGAGGTAGATCCTGGACAGGTTCAGGTGTTGCCATGTGGGAATGTGGACTGTTTGATCGCGATTGGCTCGACTGTCTTACGACATGCGATGGAATTCCGTTAGGGGGCGACATCACCGTTTCGGGAGGAGGAGGAGGCGGTGGTAAATTATCTCTGCCAGCAGACATGCTTCTACCCCTGAAAACGGAAATATGAGGAGCATCAGCATCAGATATTTGTAGCATTATTTTAACTAACTTTTAGAGTAAAAACTTTTGTACGCGCGCATGAGAAAAATAAACGTTTTTAGATAGAGTAAAATCTTCAACTTGCCATTAGTGACTTTGCCATAGGCGGAGTATAAGGAGTGCAATATTTTTTTCACAAGGTTACGCCTTAGATGATCATCACTGAGATATGCGAAGCACCGGTTTTTACAACAAACTTTAAAAAGGATTCTTTAAACACCACAAGAAAGCAATTAAATAGTGACCTATCTGGGTCAACATAATAATCCTAGTAAAAATTTCCAAATCTGAGCTACTTCATAATCGTGACCATCATTCTAGGGTAGACATATTTTACATCATTTAAGTGCAGTAACCCAATATTCCAGACCACAATTATGGAACTAGAGCTTGGAGACCATAGTGGGCAAATATAATCCTAGTAAAACCTTCATCAACATTTCCAAATCTGAGCTTTTTCATAATCGCCGACCACTGCTCTAGTGTAGAGATATTTATAACATGTAAGTTCCCTAACCCAATATTCCAAACAACAATTATAAAAACATAGACTAGAGAACTAAAAACTGACGTTAACGAAAACTAATAGAAGAATATTGATTATTATTTTGAAGATCAATGAGAGCTGATCACATTATTATAAATATTAACTTCCTTCCTAACCTTCAACTCTTTGTCTTTTCTGTTAACGTCTCTTTTTGAACCTTCAACTCAATATTTTTCATCTACCTTCTTTGTGTCCAATGGATTTCTTTTAATTATATCTCACATTCTGTCCTTTGCTCTGGGTTCGTTTTCACATTTGGAGTCAAATGATTCACTTACAAAAAAGTTGTCCGACTTTTCTAGAACCACTTTTTCCATTTCACTTACAAGAGTTCCTGAGGCAACTCTTATAACTGTAGCAGTTACAAGCGTTTTCATGGGGCTTACCACCATATAGAGCATACCTTTTATTACACCAAACCATGAAAACGTCGTCTTATACCTTTACACACAATAATTTCACGTTTTGTTTTCGCAGTAATGACAGATTGACAGTGGGATACCTCAACTTTTTCTGTCAGCGAAAATAGTTCAATTTTCTGTTTGTTACATGACAAAATACTACTTATCCATGGATTGCACCTTGGAATAGAGTATGTTGATTGATACAATAAACATGGTTCAGCAAAAATATATTACAAGGTTGTAGTAATAAAAGAATCAAAAATTGATATTTTGTTAAAACCCAAAACAAGCCTCGATATCCTTGGACTTTCATAAAACTATGTCTTTTTATCCAAGGAACAATAAATTGAAATTTGAACATTATCTACAGTTAAAACTTTCTTAGGAACCACGTCATAGTGTATATATTATATGGTCAGAATTTTATCCGTGACTTCTCTTATCTGTGATTAACATCCTCTTATAAACCCTCAAGAACGTATAAAAAGTTGGCGACCCGCATCTAGCCCGGCAAAACGAAATACCAGGTAATTTGTGTCTTTTTTGTACCGCAAGAAAGAATTTTGTAGCTCTCACCATCGACGAGCTACAAAAAAAACTGCCAGCTTAAACTTAACCTAGCGGCCATTGCGATAGCGTGCGAGTGGATTGACAAAAAAAAAAGATTTTCAGCTAGAAATTTGGGTTCTCGAATTTGTAACTACAGCGGCCGGCACTGGAGAGTCGGTATTTTGACTGAATCTCGTCGGAGGGGTCTTGGGACGTCTCCTGGGCCTTTGTGTTCAGGGTCTAGGCCATTACCGAGGCCTCAGAACACCAAAAGATTCCGAGATGCATCATTTTTCACTAAAGTCGCGGGTTCTTGAATTCTGGACGACACGTTTTGTCCATTAGCCAATTCGGCCGAAAATTGACCAATTTGAAAATAGGACTATGTTCTCCAAATTTCATTCCACAACGAATCGGAGACAGAAGAGCACATTTCTTCCACATCTTGGCTGATTCGCAACCCCATCTAGCCCACTTGAGCCAACTTGGCCAAATTAAAATTCTGACCCCATGTCCTCTTAGTACTCTTCAAGACACAAATTTCTAGCTGAAAATCCTTTTTTTTTTGTCAATCGACTCGCACGCTATCGCAATGGCCGCTAGGTTAAGTTTAAGCTGGCAGTTTTTTTTTGTAGCTCATCGATGATGAGAGCTACAAAATTCTTTCTTGCAGTACAAAAAAGACACAAATTACCTAGTATTTCGTTTTGCCGGCCGCTAGATGCGGGTCGCCAACTTTTTATACGTCCCTCAAGAAGTGGACAAGAAACAGAAATAGTTCTGCATTCTTGTATGATTTTCCTTTTGAAATTAGTAGTCCATTTAAAATAACGTTAAAAGGTCGGGAAACGCTGGACTTGATGAGACCACTTGTCCCTTATGTATTTTGGGGCGCTGATTACGAAAATGGGGGTTGGAACTTGCAGCAATGGTTGGAACACCCCTAAAATTGAAAAAAAACGCCCCTAGATAGTGGTGTTTTTCGACTGTACTGCGGAATTCCCTTGCGGCTTTGTTGGTGGGCCTTAAGTGATGTAATCCGATAAGTAGATTCAAAGTCAACAGCCATAAAATTCTTAAGTATAATACCACATTCATACATATTTAAGAGAGAATCTTGATCTAAAAGTAAATTACCTTGTTGGTGTGTTGGCGGAAGGTGTGCTATTATTACTAGGAGGCGCCGGCGGTGGTTGGGAAGGCCTGATTTTCCCTCCTCTCGTCGGCGTACCCCCACTATATAATGATTCAGAGCTCAGAGGACCCTGGCCGTACATCCCTTGGTGGTAAGAGTTTTCTTCGTAAAGTCCATAAGTAGGAGAATGCATTCCATCCGGTACTTCCTGTGGGTAAGACCGACGAATTTCAATGGAATTAGGCCTCGGGGGTCGCTGGTGTTCAATGATCTGCTCTTCGGCCGGTAACTGACTTTGCTGTTGAATCTGCTGTGGAGTCCTTAAAAAAGAAATATAAATTTAAATTATAACTCAATAATCTACTCAATTTCCTAACCTGTATATAGTATTTTGTGGCATAATATATTCTCCATGGTCCCTAGCAATCTGTTTCTGTCTCTCTCTGGTATTATATGGCTGACGAACTCTCTTTTTATGCCTGTTCCCTTGACCACCCTCAGTTCTTGGCCTGTGAGGCTTCTTGCCTCTATCGTGCATCATCCTTTCCGTATCATTCAGCATTTCTTGTCGCCATAATTCGAAGAAGTAGTTAGGGTCAGTGTAGAATTTCAATCCATCTTTGCCGTCATCTCGGTAGCAATTCAACTTGTCCAACGGTGGAGGTTTATCGCATGACTGGTAAGTCTCGAGCATCGCCGTCGGCATGGTCGCCCTCGAAAATATCTGAAAATATTTTATGGATTAGTTCGACGTACATGGATAACAATGATTGGTTTACTTGTTGATCAAAAACTACAGAGCTCTTGAAAGCTTTTCTCATGTGAATATCTTGAAGTGAGACTTCTTCCACTGTACTGTCTAATTGGGTTACTTTGATGGCTAGTCTGTCTATTCTTGCTTGAAGAGAATTTGATCTGTCATATATCTGCTGGGCATCTCTAGTTAACTCACCGAAGAGGTCTTCAGCATGTCTAAACAAATATTGCGTCATTAATGATCTACTCGTCAATTTCAAATAACATACAAAAATTATTTTAAATCTTACAACTTAATGTATGTACCTGCTAACCAGAAATTCTTTTAAGAATTACCTGGATAAAGATGACAGTTGTCTAACTGTATTCGCCAATGTACCATTTGTGACGCCCTCTAATTCCGAAGGCAGAGGATAATCCTCTGGTAAGGTTCCCCGGGTTATATAAACGGGCTCTATGACTCTTTTTGGGAGCGGCATATTCTAATGATTCAGGAAGGAACTGTTGGAAAATTCGTCAGTTCAGAGGCGATGATCTGGACAGAGCTGCTCTGTAAATGAAACGTTATTAAAAATTAGAGGTAATGGTTCCAATGGTAGTGAGTTCTGCCACAGAGTTATCAGGTTGATTTGGACATGCAAAGAATGCAGCAAACAGGGTAACAGAGGGAAGTATTTAAGTTGTTATGGGTTGAGTTAGATCGTTCTATGGCAGCTTATTTTGAGTAGATAGAATTACCTCAGAACTTTGTCACGTCAGAATGTCTTTCTCAAAGACATTCATATCCGGAACAAATATAGAAACCTTAACAACAGCTTATTATGGTAGTTTAAATATTTTTAGATATCTTTACACAAACAATACTTATTTGTCATTATGGGTCACACTAAAACTATTACAGATAATCTTATCAAACTTGGCATTAAAAACATATAAACTTGAAAGGGAAGTTTAGTGAATCAAGGCAGTTGATTAAACATTTGTTCCACTGTCTAACTATTTAGTTTTAGGTCAACAATAAATTAACTTCAGCACTACCTGAGAACAATGAATTTTTTAAATAAAACGACACTTCACAAACAACACTACAAAAAGTGTAGGTATATAAGAAATGCAGACTTGCATACACCTAAACTGAGTCATAACTGAATTTGAATGAAAAGTGAGCACATTTTACAAATTAAAGCTGCCACACCCTATAAATGTGTGAGTTAATTTTTCCAAGGAAATATAAAAGATATGATGATAGATAATAAATTTCATTGGTTTATATTTGCTATATCATCTTGTAGTTTATACTTTATAAAATTCTTGAATTAAATCAGTATTTTATTAAAAATATAGCAACCAAGCTGTTACAGCACTAACCGTAAAAGGTATGTAATAAGCAGGAGTGTGGTGTAAGGTATTAAGATGTAAATAATTTGTATGTGTAGTCATGTAAATTAGATGTTTGTATATTCATTTGCATTATTAGGATGGACTAAACTGCTTAAGTCAAGGCGATTTATACCTCATCTCTCTTGAAGCGGTCTTAAGATAAAACTAACAAATTAGCATTTATTCAAAAATGATTCGACAATGTTAAGGAATTATGAATTCCAATTTGAATTTTGAACACCTATGACATTTTTAACACTATACTCCTAAAACAAAAAGTACCATCCATGACCAAATGACATATAATAGCGACGAAACTTAATATGTCTTAAATGCTATGTACTTTAATTTTACCAAGTAAATGGGGGTCATTTCCAAATTGTGTCACTTATTGTCACATAGAGGGCAGGAAGGGTTAAACCAATGTTTACAACTATAAAATTCTTTCCATTTAAAAATTTTCGAAATTTTTTGAAAAAGAGCAATTTTGGGTTGGGAGGTGGTGTAATAAAAGTGTCACGATAGGAAAGCGGTAAAAATGTGTAAAGACAGCATCACACAATTTGAGAATGGTCCCATGGCTCGGAACAGTGTTGTCCACTTAGTTTCATTTCAAAATCATTTATATAAATTCTGTTTATACTGTCAAGGTTCATATTTGGTATCAAAATACTTTAAATCTCACGCCTTATATTATTGATTAGAGGCCAGTATATTTAAACTGCAATTAAATACACCCTAGGTTGAAATAGTAAACTTTCTATCTTAACTATCTTTTATCTTTCACTTATAATTCCAGTTCTGCTGGTCAGTTGTTTTAATTAAGCCATAAACTCTCAACTTAATAAGGTCCTAAAATGCAGTCTCTTTGCCCTTTTAATAATTATCAAGTATTTATTATTTACATTTAAAAATATACTGCCACTTCTTACAATGACTTCTGACATGATGAAAAAACTTTTTCAAACAATCACACTTTAAATCATTACCACCTCCACTTTTCAATTTATTCAGAGCTTCGCGAGCATAATTAAAGTTTTCCCCCAGCTGTTTACTATCTATTAATTATTGCGGTATTAAACTATCGTTTTATTTAGGTCGCCCATTCAACAAAATCTTTCTAACTTAATGTACTCTCCGGCTTGGAATGGCTGGGCATTTAAATTGTGGCAGCAATGAGGAAGTGACTCATTTACACCTCGATAGTGTTTACTAATGGATGTTATCAGATTTATTGACATGTACTTGATTGCCCACCGGAATCTTTAATTACACACGCGTTTTCTTCGCCTTGTATGAAAATATGAAAAATAATAACAAACTAGAGAACTGACCTGCCTCTACGAAGATTAACTGCAAATTTACTTGCGAGAGTTGAGTTAATTTAAACTATCTCCACGTTAAATTTTAGGCTTCCCTCGGAAAAACACCACCCAGACAATGAACTATTAATTCATTAGAAAGTGAACTATCTGCCAATGTTTACGCAAAATGTCAAATGGTAATGCCAACAATCCGTTTCTTCCTGTTTCCCTTTAATGTATTGAATCGGGTGGACGTAGAATGGAAGCTACTCACCTTCGGAACGCACCATTAAGCACTTTAAATCACTACATACTGGGATACACATTAAAACTGTTCACTAAATAAACTAGTAACATTTGATTTATTGAATAAAATGGCGAGGAGAACACCCAAAGAGTTAAGAGAACGTACATCCTTCTTCTACTTCTTCCTCGGGACGTATCAAAACAAGAAACACCGAATATGAAATTGATGCCGCTCGATATTGACATGTTTTGTGTACCACAAAACACAGAACTGTGTGTTCGATGGTAAAATAATATAGCTGTCCTATGAAATTCAGTAGCTCCGTGCTCTGTGAATTGATTGTGTCCGGGGATAGCATTTGTCAATAAATTGAATAATGTTATGATAATTAACAAAACCAATTGGGCTTAAGTTGGGGTTCTGATTAATAACAACAGATCATTCAAGATGTAAAGATGGGTATGTGATAAAATGTCAAAATCAGTTATAGGTGCAGTGAAGATAAAACCATCCTGTACACCATTGCTAATACAAAATTTGGACAGAATATCCGTACTATTTTCCGCGGTGTTGAGTGAAAAGTGTCTCGAGCAAGAGAAATCCGATAAATACGTGTATTACGACGTGTTGTTGTTGGTGCCGGAGAATTTCGAGAGGACAGTCAGTTCGGATTTCATCACGAGGCTCCAGGTAAGTCGTAAACGTGTTAACGATATCGGCAGTTGTTGAGATTGTAACAGAAAATGTTGAAATATTTGTTTGCACAACATTGTACCTGTCTTATCTATCAATTTTGATAGGTCAACATTATCAATACAGGTGTCGACAACAAAAGAATGTGTTTGCGAATACTACCCAGATATAGAAAAATCTTGTACCTAATCGAACGTAATACGCGATATTATGTCACTTTGATAACGTAAATATTAGTAGAGTAGAGTTTATACTGCTAAAGCCTGAAGACTATAATTGTAAGAATGCTGGACAGCCTTGACAGGTCATAGATTTTTCAATAGGCGTTCATTCCTAATTACATGTAAATTTTCGTCAAGTGTTGAGATTAGAGCTGTATCAGATACCTACACTAAGTCCTGAGTTAACTGACCTTTAGAAGAATATGAAATATCTAATTTCATTTATGCAAAAAGGTATATACATATTTATACATCTTTATTGTTGTGAGATGTGGAAACACATTAGAATGTTGCATGTAAGGAGTGTTTCGTTGGGGGTTTTTTGGTACATTATACATGGAAAATTGCTAGTGAATGGATGGGAATTCCTCAGGTTTAAATTACTAGGAATGGCCAGGACCCTGAAGGTTTTCTTATAAAATGTCAAGGAAAATTGAAATGAATAATTCCTAAATTTTATTATTTGTGAAAAAAATAAGATTTTAATAACATCAAGTCAACACTAAAGAAAAACACAAAGAAAAGTCATTAGATACTATAGGTTTATCACAGTTTGCAACATTTGGATGTAGTTTATTCCATTTTTCCTGAGGTTTTTGCATTCCGACTATATTTTGATATCTCTAGCTTCATCAATGCCTGTTCTATGGGCCCCTCATCTATATCGTCAACCCTTAATTTCTCTTCTATTTTGTGTTCATTAAGAACCTCAAAATATGCCTCGTACTTCCTTACGATGTATGTCTATTGTATCAATTTTATCTTTACCTAATGCACTTACTTTGTGTTTGGTTGCTCTTTGTTAATTTAATTTTGGATAAAATGTTTTTGTACTACTGTTTCCCTTGTCATTTTCAGTACTTTTTGATGTTTTGCGTTGATCCCATTTGTTTACTTCCTCACTTTATCTTCTAAGCTTCAGTTTGCCATATTCCTGCAAATGTTCTGACTTATTAGCCATGTTTTCCAATCTTGACCTTACTTATTTGCTCTGTTACAGTTTCCATTAAACCACTCCTTGTTTATCAATTACTTAATCAAACCCAGATTTGTTGTAGTTTTTGTCATTCCATTTACCTTCTATTTCACGTTCCTCGTCCTTAAGTTTATTCAATGGATAATTCTTCTACTTTTTCCTAGGAATTGTTTCCCAGTTCCTGCATCATTTAGCTTTTACATTCCATTTCTGTTTTTTTTTCCTCGATTTTACTTTTGTTTTATTTCGGAAATTACCTAATATGATATGATTGGGGTCTGCTCAAGCTGACTATAATATATTGTACATATGTTTCTTACACTACAATATTACACAGGTCAATGTTTCCCCCCTTCTTTTTGTTAGAATATTACCTACAAATTAATTAATTTGACAACTTGTAGGTGTAATGAATGTTATAGTAATATCAAGCACAGAAAACTGTTATTATTTTAATCCATCTTAATACCAATCGAGATAAAATTTAAAGTTTTTCAGTTTTTTATGGTATATACTTACTTAACACCAAAATTACACCAAAATTTATGGCACACTCCAAAAAACCCTGTGCCATTATTTTGTATAGGTAAATTAATTACAAATTTGTACTACCACAAAAAAATATTACACCTTTTATTAAAAAAAAATCCAGGGGCGTGGGCTGGCGTTATTAGTTAAAGCTGCACCACACTTATTCGGCAAAATTTTTAGTTATGGGGATTTCAGAAATATAAAGAGATGGGAATTTCATACAAACTACACTTTTCAGATACTTACTCCGGATTCCCCAAATTAAACTAACCGTTTCAAAAACGTGTTTAATGCACAAATATAATTTTAATTCTGTAAAGTAATTAATTTTGTATGACATTACTCGTTACATGTTTGAAATCTCATTAAACGTTTTACCTACTGCATACGTGTGGTGCAGGTTGAACTAATGCTTACCCACACCCCTGTAGTTTTTTCACAAAGAGATGTAATAATTTATTATAATTGTGGTACAAATTTGCAATTAATTTGTAAAAAACAATAATGTAGGTTTGATAAAACCTTGTAAATTTTGTTACCTGGGGAAAACATCTTTGTGTGTGTGCAATATAGTGACCTGATGGTACTTAGCATTCTGGATATTTTATAGTAGTAGTATTTAGTCTGGGTATGTAGTATTTTGTCGCATTTTTTGGTAAGTATTTTAATATATACATATGGGAAAAATTGTCCTCCCTTTCCCTTTTCCCTTATTCCAAGTACATACTCCCTAATATCCCAGCATCATCACTTATACTTATGTTAAAAACTTACATTTTTCTTGCTTGCAAAATACACTTCACAATTTGGTAACGTGAGTTAGGTACTCTATTCTGTACTGCAACCTTGTTCTTACCAGTTTTGTTCTTAACCCAGAGTTAAAACACATACGCGACACTTTCGATTATGAGTTAATTTACCCTGGACTTTTATCCCAGAATTGACCATTAACCCTGGAGTAAGTTAATCTAACCCTATATTGCTAAACTGGGCTAAATGTTAAAGTTTATAGGCGTTTGTTTTTGGACCCTTCAAGTTTTTTGTCATTATACTTGTGTAAAACGAAGCTAAATTGTTACAGATTACGCGTGGGATTCGAAAACAACGTTTTCCAATAATTTTCGCGTATTGGTATGAATAAATTACGTAAAAAGCTGAATACTTTAATTAGTAAAAAAATCTAAATAATTTCATAACGAATTATTTACCTTTAGCTGCCTGAAATACCTCATATGGATGAGGGTTACTCAACTCGAATGTTATTCAACAAGCCTGTTTAGTTTGATTACTATGTTTTGATTTCTTAAACCGCAATGGAATTGTTTTGGGATTTTTCATGTCTGGGAGTTCCCATATAAAACCGCATTCGATGAACGTGTGAAATTTTTCTTTAAACGTGCGTAATTTCACAAAATCGTTACTATAAGCGTTCAATATTTTTAATTTGTACTTCTGGTTAGATTGACTCGCGAAATACATTTTTCACACGGATTCTCGACATTGTTCGATGTTGGACATTGTACCTACTTACCTACTCTAAACTAAACACCTATGTTGTCGAATATATTGATCCAGATTTTGATTTTTCTTCCGATGTAATGCTTAGTGCATCATATTTTTCGGCGACTTATTCTTAAAATGACATCATTGTTATTTTATTTAAGAAGTCATATGTCATATAGCCCAATGGGGTCGACCGCAGGCTATAAATGTCAAAGCCCAAAACCAGTAGCTGTAAAAGTAAACAAGACCGTGGAATATTTAATATCAAATTCGTCGCGTCTAAATCATTCCTACCTAATAAATGTTTTAAATTATTTATCACCTGTACATCAGCAGCCAATATGACCCATCTGTGCAGTGGCCTTGCTTCTGCTTTTTGTTTGCAACAACTCGAAGTGTTGATACAGCTTTAAATGCTAAAGCTGGCTTAAATGCCACGAGCTGAGACAGTCAAATTTAAGACAGAATGCAGATGGGCATGCCAAAACGTTCGTATGTTAGATATACCAACAGATCGGCCTTTTAATATTCTTGAAGTAATATGTCACCATCATACCCATAAAATGGGTATATGCCTGGAAACTAAGATATCGACATGATAACCCGGTCAAAATGCACATTCACCCTTCCATACATTCCCATTAAGCTGAAAATTTACATGAACGTCAGGGATACCAAAATTGTGAAAAGTCCCCATCGATCCCATTTGTGCAAAAAATTTTATGCGAGGTCAAAGTTCGCAAAATTGGGTTTGTTGAATTTTTCAGCGAAATGGTTAGTTTTGTTATAAAAAAAATTGTAGATCATGCAATTATCTACAAAAATTGTCCTAACACTTTTCCCCCTAAGATTCACCATTTCTGAGAAAAAGCGATTCTAAAATTTACTAAAGCTGTATTTTCCATAATACATATCAGCAATGTTCAGGAGGGGCAAAACAACAGTTAAAAAACTCCCATACTTCTCAAATAATTTTTTCAAAATTAGTTAAAATTCTAAGAGGGAGGAAGTTGGGTGCTTTCACCATTTTAAATTAACGAGTAAAGGTGAAAACTCCTCATTTCTTTGCTTGGCTATTAGGCCAAGAACCAAGGGCTTGTAACATCTTCCTAATACAGATTTTCTCGACGGTTTTAGTTACTTTTTATGATGATAAACGAAATAGCATGCAATGCGTACAAAACTTTATTTGCCAAATTGTTATACACAATGTTTAAAAATAAAAAATTATTGTTTTTTTAGTACCTACCTCGAAAATTATATATTTCACGTAATTACTCTCAACAGTAGTTATAGCAATTGATTCGCCTTCAAACTGAATACCATTTTTTCAAAATCGTTCCAGAAGTTTTCGAGAATATTGTAAAAAAATTTTTTTTCTCCAAATTTATAAACATTAATACTTTTTTCACGGCAAATAAATAAATTTGCACATAGGGTTATGGCATCTCTGAGACAACATTGTCGTGAACAAGGAAAACAATTATTTTAAATTTTCTGTGAAATTTGGTGGAGTAATAGTAGATAAACAATAAATTACTGTTTTTCTCAAATCGATTGTTGATATTTAGGTGGATCTAGGATCATTCCTAAAGTGCTAACCGAGTAGGTACTACAGTCGCCTATTTATCATAAACCTGAATTGTAATGGTAATGACAAATAGTCGAAAATTGCTGTAATATTGTAAGTTTTGAAATGAAATTGTCCAGAGAAGTTTTTTTTTTGACAAAAAATAATATCAGATTTTAACTTAAATTCACGGGTTCCGCGCAATGTTAGGAAGCGTTTTAGCATGTTAAAATCACCATTTTTCTTTAAAAAATCGAAGATAGACGACTTTTGATAGGATCTACTTTCACAATTCGTTTGGTAAATTAAAATCGGTTAATTACAGTTAATAATATGAGTTTGGTCCTATGTTGAAATGCCTGCTGAATGGAGGGATGTTCTCAGGATCAGTCGAATAAAACCAGAACCCTTTAAGGTTGCTGATTGTGCAAAGGAATTAACTTTCCAAAATTGGACTGAATAGTTAGCAGTTCTACGTGACCAAATGCCCAATACCAGCGAGGCTAATACGAATTATTAAGATTGAGACAGTTCAACCTCACTTTGTGCTGCACAAGTCCCATTACTTCGGATGCTACAACACGGCTGTCGACTAAAACAAAAAAGGCGACAAAGTGGGCCCAACATGTGCAACACAACTCTGAAGAAGCTGTACGACGGACCTTGGCCCATTAAAGCTGCAAAGTTGAAGGATTTACTCGACCTGGTGCAGTTTCTAGTCAACCCGTATGCTAAGGCAGTTATTAAAATCTGATAATCCTCGATCAGACAGTGAAAGTGACGTCGAATTCGGGAATCATCCACCTATTGATGAGGACATTAATAATAACATCATAATTTTTTTAACTTAGAAGCTCAATTTAACTGGAAAAAAGATCAAACTTCTAAACTTTTGGCATGGAAACCCAAATTTTGGTCCATCAGTTCATCCAGATTATTAATCCGTTCTTTGTAGACCTCGTTTTTAAGGAAGCCAAAAATGGAAAAGTCCAGCGGAGTGAGATCCGGTGATCTGGCAGGCCAGATTCCTCTGCTCACAACTCGAACACTATCCTGTTGGAAGAAACCACCTTGAAATTCATCAGGATGCAACTCTTCTACAAATGGCGTCAATATAATTGTTCGTTGACCGTTGATGGTATAGTGGAAGAGTATTAGCCCTATTATTCTACGACGTGATATGGCCAACCATATCCCTACTTTCAGTGGATATAAGGGAACCTCAATGAAATTGTGTGGATTAACAACAGACCATGTCCGATAATTTTGTTTATTTACATAATCGCTCAAATAGAACCAGGCTTCATCTGTGAAGAAACTTAGATCAATAACATCATCGTTGTTGAGGTTTTCCAGAAAAAAGTTGCAATATTGCATCCGACTGTTGTAATCTCTCGGTAAGATTTGTTGCACTATGGAGACTTTATAAGGATGCATGTGCAAACGTGTTTTCAGAATCCTTCTAACAGTGCTGAAGGATACGTCTGTTCGAGCCGATAAACGACGTAATGACGAATGTGGATTCTCTTCAACAATCTCTTCCACATGTTCGACAACATTTTCGTTAGTCTGCGGCCTTCCAGTAGATTTCCCTTTCAATACGCTTCCCGTTGTCTGGAATCTTTCCACAATTTGGCGGAGATGGTGTAGCAAGGCGGAGTCTTCAACAATTTTAGTGGGAAACTTGTGCTTTGCATTCAGAAATGGAATATTGCCATTCTCCGTTTACTAAGCGTTCACTTCGGAAATAGGCTTCAATAATAAAGGTGTTTTCTTGAACAGTATACATTTCAATAGCTTAATAATAACAATTAATAAATATTGGATCTACTGATCGCTGACAGCCGTGATTGACACTTGCACAAGTTGCACAGATCACAGGACACTTGTTGTCAGAATTAGATAGGTTCCAATCAATAGAGCGCGGCACATCAAAAATTATATGCACAGAAATTCCAACGCCAACTAGATGACAATCATTTTGAAACACGTCGTAGCAAAAAGTGTGGACAATTTATTTTTTAATACCTCTGGACCTATAAGAGTGGACAAGAAATTTGTTATTTGCATTTTTGAAAAATTTTGTTATTTCGACTTTGATCGTTTTTTCCCGTGACCCTTCATATGTATATACCGCATAACAGACACAATCATCCATCCATCCACGAATGCCCCAAATGTGTTTTCCCAGTTGTGATTAATTTCCGGTTTGACCCTATCGGTGAGTAATCTAAAATTTTGCTCGGCGTGAAGTGGTATGGTTTGGTATGGTCACGGTGGCCGGTGTGAGTAAAGTCGTAGTACATTTAAGTGAATATGTAAATATGTATGTAGATCGCATCTATAGATTGTTCGGTTAGAATGCGACTTTTTGTGGCGGTCGGGCGTTATCGGTGCCGGTGCCGGCGCTGCCGGCTCTGTGACCCGGATCTCCGTTTCGTATTCGACTACGACTACGACGACGGCGACGACGTCACGAGGCCATTCCCTGCCTCTGGCCGTCTTCTTCGTATAGTTTGCTTTTGCTTCTCTCTGACCGAACCGAACGGAACGGAACGTTATTTTATTAGGGACACCGCCTCCTCGTCGCATCCGACCCGATGCTACCGGTACCGGTACTCTCTCGGAAAGAAGGGGTACTCCATCCATCCATCGGTACGTCCTCACATCGAAAATGTCTCTCGTTCTTTCTCTCTTCCTTCTGGGTATTTAACTAAAGTAGGATAATCGTCCGTTCGCAACGCCGACTACCGGAAGTCGTGGCACGTCACTTGAGACCCATCATTTATCATGTCTCGTACATAATGTAATGATTGGTACAAATCGCACATATGGCTTTATGGTTTAGAATAAAATCTTCTTCCAGTGCCTTCTGCGTTACGAAAGTTGGCAATCATCAGGGCTATTCTTATCTTCGGAACTGCTGCTCTGAATAGACTAACAGTTGTACCAATCACGTAGATTTTTCAGCCATGAATATCATAACGTTTCTACTACTCGATAATCACTACACTACGCTAAACGTCTTACTTAATTTATTTTTACAAGCAACACTTATAATCTAATTTATATTCAGACACAGATGTTTATTTATTTTGGGTCCGGTGTTCCCCTTATATGTCTAGCATCGCGTTTCTCGAAGATTTTCGATTGTTTCACTAGAAGATTCTCAGTTTTCGAGGAATCCTTATCGCATCGAAACGCCTCGGCTCTTCCAGTACATTCCTGGCGGTTCTGGAATTCTACGAACAATAATTAATTCGTCTAACACGGGCAGCTCCAGGCGTGTTTATTTTGCAGCACTATTTCATTAGTGATATAAAATTTGTTGTTCTTTAAACACTTCAACCCTTATAAAAGTCACCCCTTCTTCTTCTTCTTCTGCTGCATATCCACTAATGGATGTTCGCGATCACATTTCTCCACTCCTTATTCCGTATTGTATGTATTAGTTCTCCCATTGTCCTCAATCCCGTCCATTGCCTGACGTTGCGAAGCCGTGACATCCTCTTCCTTCCAACTCCTCTCTTTCCCTCAATCTTTCCTTCAATTATCAACTGTAAGAATTGGTATCGCTCGTTCCGTATCACGTGGCCAAGATATGCTGTTTTACGACGTTTGCATAGCACTTCGCGGTCTTTATTGATCATTCTCAGGATCTCCTCGTTTGTCCTTCTTGCAATCCAAGGAATCTTTAGTATACGCCTATAAATCCACATCTCGAATGCCTCAAGCTTATTCATAGTGTTCACCTTTACGGCGTTTGTCCACCACCGCCGTCACCGAGACGTCACCGAGAAACGAGATTATTCCTACCAATCGTACCAAGTTCAAAATGACGTAACGGACGTTGTATTGGTACAAATACGGCGTTAGTGTCCATCCCTCCATACCATAAAGTAATACCGTCCAGACATAGCATTTTACAAATCTAATCCTTAGGCCAAGATCAAATTCAGTATTGGTAAACACTTTTTTAAACTTCATGAACGCACTGCGGGCGTTTTCAATTCGACATCTGATTTCCAAGTCCGATTCCCAGTCTTAACACAGCCACGTTCCTAAATATTTGAATTTATTCACCCGCTCTATTGGTTGATTGTCATGTGTTAGGTTTGCGTTTTAAATCCTTATGGCTTGCGAGTAATTATCATAAATTTGGTCTTCTTGGTGTTGATATTAAGGCCCATGCGTTTACTGTGTTCACCGACAGTCTTGAGCAAGTACTGCAAATCTTCCACTTTTTCTGCAATTAGAACTGTGTCGTCTGCATAACGCATATTGTTGACCCAAACACCATTCACCTTAACGCCCATGGTACGTTCTTCTAGGGCTTCCTGAAAGATACTTTCAGAATACAGATTGAAGAGAAGTGGGGAGAGAACACATCCTTGTCTGACCCCTCTACGGATTGATTTTGCTTCTGTGAAATCGTTACCAATTTGGACTTCAGCAGTTTGATTCCAGTATAAGTGTTGAATGCAACGGATGTCTTTTTGATCTATGTCGAGTCTGTTTAGGATTTGTATTAGTTTATGATGTTGAACTTTGTCAAACGCTTTTTCGTAATCGATGAAACACAGCATTATGTCCTTTCTCTGATCATTGCAGTTCTGGATTAGTACGTGAGTCGCAACTAATGCTTCTCTTGTGCCTAACCCCCGTCTAAATCCAAATTGTGTGGGTCCGATGCTCCTTTCGCACTTTTCTGATATCCTGTAGTAGTCACCCCTTACGACTAAAAATATAAAAATGGCGTTCATCGGCGGTAAAAAAGATGTTAAACTGTGGACTTTTACCACCGTCGATTTTCATGGAAATTTGGACTTAAGCTCTTCTTACCCTTTTCTTCAAAACTTCGTGCTCCGAAATAAAAAAAAATCAATTCTTTTTTCGACGATAATTCCCTTATTTTTCTGGCTAGAAAATTTAAAAAAAATACATTTTGTAGGGAATTCCATGCGCTTTAAGATCAAATGAGTTAAAAGGTTTTACGACCCGTAGTTTTCAAAATGGTTGAAAGGGCTTGGATGAGCTATAATTAGTACGCGAATGAAAACTTCGAACCGCCATATCTCCTTCAATTTTTATGATACAGAGATAAACAAAAATCAAAGTTTTCAGTGAGAAAAACCCTGCAATTAACATTTGAAACATTTTTTTCATATCTAGAATGGTTTTTGATTTATTTAATAAAAGTGCATATTTTTCCAAAAATACGAAAATGTAATATTCATTTTAAACAATTATTTTTTCTAAAATAAGCATTCTAAACGGATTAAACCATATGGATCATATCAATAATAATACCTAAATAAAGTTAATTGCAAGTGGGTTACGCTTCATTTTTATCAAGGTGGTAATGACGAGGGTATAATTTTTAAATTTAAAAAAAAAGGTGTTGCTTTATTTTTGTTATAAATCAGTCAGTTCTTATGCAAAAGTCTTATCAGTGCTCAGTTGAAAGGTTTCCTTTAAGTACTTTAAAAAAGGTCTCTTGAGTTTTCCCCAAAAATGTCACCATTTCTAAGTTATTTAACCGTTTCGTTTTTGTAGCCCTTAATTATGTCTCGAGAACTTACTCGATTACTTTTTCCCTAATAATGAATATTCGCGATTATTCTCGAAGAGTTTTTATAGTCCAATTAAGCGGAGCGGCCTACTTCTCTGAACTATGCCGCCTGCGTCAGATAAGAAACACGCTTCGCGCTGTTATTTACATTTCGCGTTACAGTGGTATGTAAGATTTCATCAGTCTGACTTTGAGTCCTGGGGTTATACCTTACTGCAAAATAATTTCCTCGTTCTCATTTCTTTGGAATTATCATTTTGCTCATTGATAATAATACCAAAATAGTTATATTTTTTTACTCTTTCAACTTCCTATCTATGGTCCCCTAAATTGAACTCGTTATGTACTGTTGACCGAAATAGAATGGCTCAGTCAGAAAGGAAGTTATCTTCGTCATCTTTGATTCTCTGTATCTTCTAGCAAACCTATATTGTCTTTGCTTCTAGGCAAACTTGAATGTATGAAATAATTCCTTATTGTTTCCTGATAGTCCTCTTTTTGCATAGGTTAAGGTTTACTTCTTGAATTTGCATGAAAAATCTCCCTTGGTGTTTTTCAAATTTATTGAATGCGGATACATCGGACAGTTATTCAAAAGCAATAACAAATTATTTGTGCTGGCGTTGCAGCTCATGGCCCCAGTTCTTGTATTCTTCAAAAATCTTTTTTAAACACAGATTTTTTGATAACCTCTAATAATTAATAATCGTTTATTTTAGTTTTACATTTCCATTTATATTAACCACAAACAAAAACAGTGATTTTTTCTTCGATTGTGTTACTTGAATTTCAGCTTTTAATGTCATTTTGACGTGAATTGTTTCAATTTGCGTCAAAATACATTTTGACGACGTAACAAAATGTCCTGTTAAAAATGCTAACCAGTATATTCGAAATTTTAAGCGAGGCATTTAATGATTTGAAGAACATTGGCCTCTTCGATTTACAGACAGCGGATGATCTCTACAAGCTGTTCTTCTTCTGCCACGTGTTTTCTTGGATAGTGGTATTATGGATGCTGAGGGAGTAGCTCTTATGCAGTAAAATGCTGTAATTATTCAATAGATGCATTTTTAAGGATTACGTAATAAAATATGTAGAGATCATTTACGTATTTATTATTATTAATATGACCTTTTTTAATGTCATCTACGTAATTGTGAATCTTCCTCAAATATGCAGTTACATGTAACATTACGTGTGATGTAAATAAACAATGCAATAAAACATTAAACAATAAAGATTTGTTTATTGATGTTTAATGTTTGTGTTTCAGACCCGTTTACAAAACAGGATTAACAAGGCAGTGCCAAATAAAACATTCAAAGAAAACCCATCTTCTCAAGAGAAATATGTACTACATACACATCTGCGTCTTGAATTATGTGTTGTTTCCTAGAAATAGTCTTGATTGGACGTAGATAAATAGCCTCTTATTGCTTTTTTTCTCTTGGAGCTTGAAACAGGATTTAGGTGTACTATAGGTCGACTAGATAGATCCGGGCTGTACCGTAGAGATCTAATCTTGTGTTTGTTATATTAATTATTGATTGTGTGGTACACTTTCAGGAATTAAGTCAAATTTTCAATAATTTTTTCATATTGGTGTGTGAATTTCCATGTCCTTTCAGAAAAAGGAAATTTCTATAAGCACTGCACTCAATTAAAAAAAAAAACTGAAACCGACTTTGGCAAGTTTTCAGGAATATTTATTTTCTTCTTATTAACGAAATATTGGATTTGGTGAATTTCGGTTCGCAGCCAAGAGGTAGTATAAAATTTTGAGTGGAGTTGAAGAGTCCACAAAATATTGAAAACTATATAAACGCAAATATTACGTAACAATTTTATATACCTTTCAAATATTGTTACATATGTGTGTTAAATTCCGAAAATATGTACCTAATAGTTTTAATTGAAATTATGAAGTCTCTTTATTAGGGATTTTAAAGAAACAAATAGGGGGCTGAACGTTTTAAAATTTTCTTAAAAAATTATAAAGAACAGTGCTTTTCATGTTTACTTCATATTCAGTCTTTACTTTTTTTATCATGGTATTTTGTAAATAAAAGTGTATATTTCTAATGACCTGTCTTTCAATAAACGAATTCCAAAATGTATGCAATTTTATCAAAATCTGATTGAGCTCCAATAAAAAAATTTGGCGAAATGAATTCTCAACATTTATCTTGGCAGATGTTTTTCATATGTTGGTAAAATTACTTCTACGCCTTTTTTTATTTGTGAGTAAATTAGTGTTTCTGCCAATAATTAGGATTTCTAGATGTTTTACTAAAATAAGAACTGAATACATTTGAATGATCTAAGTATCTTGTAAATACGCCATCTATTGCTGTCCCATATCTTGTTGTACCGACATTTCTAATATTTAAATTCAATTCTGTACTCCACGTGTTCGACTATCGTCTCATGTTTCTAACACGCTCTTTCGTTTCTCTTTTTCTATATATCTGTATATATAACGTTTGAGTATATTGGGGCTGTAGCCTGATTCAAATCTTCATCAGAAATTCTCACCATATTTCCGAATGCAAAGATTGTTAAGAAAAACCTCACATTCGAGTGGCTGATGAAGATCAGAATATAATCGAAACGTTTCACAAGAAAAGAGTTATCTTTCTCCGCCCCCAGGAGGAGAAATTTCGGGAATATTCCCGAAACGTCGAGAACTTCTAGAAGGCTTCTACCTGCGTTTGAAAGGAATGCCGGACCCAAGGCGGAGTTAGTTGAAGAATCCGAGTGTAAATATTCGGACGACGAGACCGCGCGCGCTACATAAATAAACATCTGTGTGTGACATAAACTATAAGTGTAGAAAATAGAAATAGAAATAAATTAATTAGGACAAATCGAGTAGTGTTTAGTTTTATGGCAGCCACACACACGTAATGATATACTTGCGCCTTGCACAAGTATATAGTAACGTGTGTTGGAAGATTTTTGCGCAAATGTCTAGACCTGTACAAGTCTTCAGAAAGTTCAAATTTTCGATTCCGTGAATTGTGCAAATTTACGTTTGCGCAAGTTTTGAGCGTGTGCATGACGTTCAACCTTCAAAAATTCAGTGATTAGTACGTGTACGCACATTTTACGTTCAATATAGCACCGAAATGAGTGAGACACGTGGATTTCGAGACAATTTGGAAGAATTCATAAATATATACAAAGGTGAAGCATGCCTCTGGCAAATAAAAAGCAAAAACTACCATAATAAGGATAAGAGAACATAACCAGTATCTTGCTTTTCAATAAACGGCGTAATCTGAGACAGAAGCTTCAAATAAGTTTCTTCGTCCATACGAAGGTAGTTATGCCAGTCTTTGGGTGAAAATTTCAATTAATTTAATAAATTGACGTGTGAATAATGTTCTCTTTTCATCAACCAGTCTTTACACCATGTAGTTCGGTGCCTTTTAGGTGTTTTCAGTTTTTTTGTAGCAAATATTAAGCCAAAGCGTCGTTAATGGATGCCATCGTCGCAACACAACTTGCCTACTCCATGATTTCCTCACAAATGGTATCGTTCAATAGTACGGGAGCTGGTGGTAAGCTGAGAACCTGATATCTGCATTTGTAAGAATTGGCCAGATTTAACGGGGATACCTAGCGGAGTACAAAAAAGGGTTTTCTTACAAGTTATCATTTGCCATTTTGCCAATTTGGGACCCGGACATATTTTTGCGCTTCTTAAACTTGGCCGAATAGTCAATGGAGATGCCAAAACCCCCCTTTGACCATTTTAAGAAGCTTATGGTGTGCCAATTCCGGAAAACGGGCCCGCAAAGTTGCAAAAAAAAAATTGCGAATCGGACATATTTTTGCGTTTCTTAAACTTGGCCGAATAGTCAATAAAGATGCCAAGACCCCGTTTTGACCATTTTAAGAAGCTTATGGTGTGCCAATTCCGGAAAACGGGCCCACAAACTTGCAAAAAAAATTTGCGATTCGGACATATTTTCCCACTGTTAAAACTTAGCCAAATGATCAATAGGGATGCCAAGACCCCCTTTTGACCATTTTAAGAAGCTTATGATGTGCCGGTTCCGGAAAACAGGCTCGGAAACTTGCAAAAAAAATTGCGAATCGGACATATTTTTGCGCTTCTTAAACCTGGCCGAATAGTCAATGGGGATGCCAAGACCCTCTTTTGACCATTTTAAGAAGCTTCTGGAGTGCCAATTCCGAAAAACGGGCCCGCAAAGTTGCAAAAACAAATATTTGCGAATCGGACATATTTTTGTTTTTCTTACACTTGGCCGAACAGTCAATAAGGATGCCAAGACCCCCTTTTGACTATTTTAAGAAGCTTATGATGCGCCGGGTCCGGAAAACGGACCCACAAAGTCGCTCCACGGGCCCCTTCGGCCGCTCTGAACTGAAACTGTATGGCATCCCTGGGGAGAACAGTTTCAGGTCAGTTCGGATTATCAAAGATTTTTTTTCCGAGCATCTGGAGATCCACTCTATTATGTACTTTTTAAATAGCTTTATCGGCTTATATAGTCCCATGCATTTTTTGATCCCAATCTGGTGAAAAGATTTAGATAATTTGAAGGGCGTGGTAGACACCGCGGCACGTACACTTTTCTGTCCTTTTCAAAAAATGGATACGAACACGAATTTGGTATTTTCATGTCCTTTTATCTAGAAAATATGTCTGAGAAATGGGCGGTTCTGAAATCCTTATAGACAATATCAACAAAGATTCTTAGGAAAACGCTAAAGAATTCCGAGATCCCTCAAATACAGATAATTCCTTAAAATATGATAATTACTTGAAGATTTTAGTCCGTGGTAGACAGTGGTTGGGCGCGGAAATTTTTCTGTCCTCGTTTTTCACTGATTTGAAAAGGACAGAGAAATGTACGTGTGCGTGTACGCGAACTTGAATTTTGTTATGTGGCATTCGAGGGATAATATTTTAGGGCCAACGGGCTCAAAGTTCGCCTAAGAGTGATTTTTACACTTGGGCGGCAAAAGGCAGGATAAAAGCACCTCGGGCAGTACCTTTTGGTAGAAATTTCTGAACCTTCTGAAGAATCTGATGACTCTGATTGGGATGAGGAAATCGAAGAATTTGCGGATAGTTCAGAAGGGTACAGTTCAGATGAAGAAGAAGAAAAAGATGGAGAGACTGATTAAAAAATATTAAAAGACGGATTGTAAATATGTGTTGTACTTGTAAATACCTCATCATAATAATTTCAATGTAAAAAGACAATAAATAACTTTCATTCCTCTCACTAAATATGATGTGATTATATGAAATAAATTAAATCCTCAATCCCTGCCGTAAAGGAAAAGGCCTCTTCATTCGAGCATAAATATTGGAGCGTCATTCCATATAGGGGGCCATTAACAGATCCGCCAAAAATTCAGACAAGTGGTAGATATTCATATCGCCAACAGTTTGAAATTCAGCCTCGATAAATGGTATTTGGAACCTGTCAACCCTGTCCAGCATCCATGTTTCCTTTCTTTCCTTGACTCCATAATGGTTCTGATCCCTCTGCTGGGTACAGATTTTTGCAAGCCCCTTACAAGGGAATTGATGAACATTGGTGAAGAAGTTGGATCCTACTGTGATGAGAAACCAAAACCATGCAAAATCTCCTAATTTGAATAATCCTTCACACCGGGCTAAAAATCGCTGCTGAACTCCTCCTCTGTCCTGTCTGACATCCTCAATTTCTCTGAAAATAGACTACTTTAACCCATTAACGCACCATAGGACCGAAATGGACACTTAAAAATAAAATTGGCTTGCTCATAGGATGTAAATGCATCTGAAGTGCACATTAGTTTTTGGTGTCAACCCTTCCTAAGAGGTGAAAATCTGATATAAAGCAGGACAAATGACGAAAAACCCGATCCAATAATCGAGGTCATTGTCATGAATATAAGTGTATTCCATATTTTCAGTGTGATTAGCAGGGTCAACAACCCCCAGGATTGTAAACGGGGGCAGAAGTGAGTGCATTTGAGGCAGGAAAAATGTTCGTAACTCGTAACTGATGGGGTTTTTCTACAAATGTCGGAGATATCAATACGAATGTTCCAGGAATTTTTGGTCACAATTGTGGATTTTTTGGGGGTGTCCATTTTTGAAGAACGGAAACTCTTGTGCAAAAAATCTGATTCCTTGACTCTCAGGACTTTTAGTTGTATACAATGTTACGAAAATAGCTATCACTTCTGCGTGACGGACGATTTTCCTGCCCGCGATGAGGCCCCACTTCTCCCCTCGTTTACACCCCTGAGGGGCTGCGCACGCCCCTGGTCCAACTGAAAATATAAAATACAGTTATATTATGATGATTACTGACAAGCCCCCCGTTCTTGGATCAAGTTTTGCCACATATGTCCGTGCTTTTGTTATATTCACAGTTTTTCAGTTATTGGTGGCGTTTTCCGGCATTCCGGGCCCCTTGGCTATGGTGTCCCCTCAGGAACATGCATCCCTCATATTCACCAGCAAAGTTGTGCATGGGCGCCATGATTTCAGAATGGTCTTTGTACCTCGCTTAATTTAAGATCCAAGTTGAAAGTCTCTTCAGATGGGTTGGTTGTGCTACTTTTTTACATTTTGAGCCGTTCTTAACGAGTCTAGGTCCACCTGAAGCTTCTTAAAATGGTCAAAAGGGGGTCTTGGTATCCCCATTGACTATTTCGCCAAGTGTAAGAAAAACAAAAATATGTCCGATTCGCAATTTTTTTTTGCAACTTTGTGGGCCCGTTTTCCGGAATTGGCACACCATAAGCTTCTTAAAATGGTCAACAGGGGGTCTTGGCATCCTTATTGACTATTCGGCCAAGTTTAAGAAGCGCAAAAATATGTCCGATTCGCAAATTTTTTTTTGCAACTTTGTGGGCCCGTTTTCAGGAATTGGCACACCATAAGCTTCTTAAAATGGTCAAAAGCGGGTTTTGGCATCTTTATTGACTATTCGGCCAAGTTTAAGAAGCGCAAAAATATGTCCGGTTCGCAAATTTTTCAGTGCCCCCTCCCGGGGGGAAAGGCAACGAAATACGCTATAAGGATCATACTTCCCGGTTATTGGCAAGATAGTCGTTAAATGTGTGCAGTTTTTGTGACCGTAAATATGGTGGTCACCCCATACCACTAGCTCCCGTACTACAAGTATACTTGTGCCGTCTGTGCTCATACTCGAATGATGTGTGTTTGTGCAAGTCTAAAGTCTAAGCTTGCGCAAGTATATCGTTACGTGTGTGTCTGCCATTAGTAAATTAGTAAAAACGTTACAATAATAATGTCAGTATATGCTGTTTTTCATTAATTCCAATTACGATTTGAATTTCGTTTTGATGGACATCAGAAAGGCCAACTGCACATACTGTATTTATTACGTTTTTTGAAATGCAATTTACATTGAAGCGTACGCTTATCATAGTGGACAAAAGGACACTAGGGTCTTTATCTATCTGCGTTTCTAGCGGAGTTAACAACTTTGCACTCGCCGTCAGGGTTACGATCACCAGTACCAGTACAGTTGTACTATTTTCAGTACTTCTTGCAAAATTATCCTACTTTAGTACCTCTTTACATGATTCAGTACGTTTTTCCGATTCATTGATAGCAAAGTCTGTTAAAATGAAGAAAAATAAAGCCGCTCAAATTGTCCTAAATAGATTGGGTAGAAAAATGTTATGTCTGAACGTGACTTAACAAGTATTTTGGAAGAAGAGACTGATTTTTAAAAAAATGTTATTTGTTCTGGTATTTTAGAAGAAGAAACTGATTTTTAAAAAATGTTATCTGTATTTATGTAGCATATTAAAATATTTACAACAAACTAGTATTATTATAACTCAAGAAAGCATTGTTAGACGCCCCTAGATCGGCGGCGGTCAACTCGTAAGAAATTTTAACCCCCAACCCTAAGATCGGTCAATTGGTAAGCGAACCGGCAGGTAAATTTTTAAAGGATAGTTTTGGATGAGTCAACTCGTAAGAGGATTCTCAGAAATAATCAAGGGGATGATGATTGTAAGAAAGTAGTTGGGATATTAAATTTGTTGAAACTAAGAATATGATATAAGGGGGTGGTTTGTTACGTTCCAACTAAACGGTGACGATGGATCGCACCCAAATAGTTGTAGATTTTATTAAAAGTCAACGCGGCAAAGACTTGCTTGTTGCACACTTGTTGTTAATGATAATATATATGCGTTTTTACCCTGCGAACCCTAGGGTCGGGTTCCGCAGGGTTTTCCTTGCCCTCTCGCAAGGAATACGATAATCCCCCTTTTGAGATTTTTCAGGTAGTTCTAACCCTTACGAGTTGACCGATCTAGAGAACCATATTCTTACGAGTTGCCCAATCTCGCGAAGGTCAAATGCGGACCGGGAATTAATTCTTACGAGTTGACCCGTGCCCTAAAAGCCCACCTAGATTATACTACTCCACTTTATTGCCGCCATTAGTTGATTAACCAAGATAAAGTGAACATTTAGGAATTCTTCCTCAAAAATTGTACTAAATTTGGAAAAATAGTACTAAATTTCAAAAAAAATAATTGTTCTTTTAATGTAATTTTTTTTATATTCTGGCAGATAGTACTTTTATGTCTTTTATGAAAATATAGTACGTTTTGCTCTGAGCTGCTGGTACAATTTGCAAGTGTCGAATCGTAACCCTGCTCGCCGTGCATTTTTAGGCAAGGCGAGTGACAAGCGACATCCTTGTTTTAAGGCCGTTTGTCCTGAAAGAGACTTGAATGGTGCGTAACGCCTACGCGCGTCCGTTGCATTTTAAATAAGCCGCATCAAATTCGTTACACAGAACTTGAACACCTTGTATGAATATTTTTCCTCTCCTTCGCTAACCTGCTCGCTCTTTCTTCTACTTTCTTCAACGACTAGCCGCACGCTCTCCCCCCCTCTGTCTCTCTCCGATTATTCTCTCTTCCTTTTCACTCGCCCAAGTCCGGTTCGACTCATTCATGTCGACTTTTGTTTGGCTTTTGGCCGAATTTCATTTCGAGTTTTCGATCCGACGCCACCTCTCTCTCTCTCCCTCTGTCAGTCTGTCTATCTACCGTATCTATATCTGTCTCTCTATGTAGTTCCTTGAGTGCGGGTTTCGCGTAAACATCCGGTTCGAAAAATTTTCGGTGCTCCCAAGGAATTTCCTCGTCGTTTCCACGGGAAAGCGCTCAGGAGGTACCGGAATGGCTCTGGAGGTGGCGAACCTCTGAGATATGACCGTTGTCGGAGTGGTACGTTCTGTTCCTTGATTTCCGCTTACGTTTTCCAGGCTTTCGTATATCCGCTTTACCGATAAGGTTCGTACGTACATGGGCGCTGCTCGGTGGGGAGCGACGGCGACTCGAGCATCCCGGAAAAATGAGAGTTAGAAAATAAGTTCGTTTCACTCGGGAGGGTCCTCGAGAGTGTCGTGATCGACGAGTTATTGTACCTACATTCGGATTGTTGTGAAACGTTCGGCCGGAGATGGATTAACTTTGACATTAAAGACGAAATGCCAGGTTTTATTTAGGTGATGCCGTTTTAAAACTTCATCCGGTACTGCGGTACTACTTATATAATTTGCGAGCTGCGAGCTCGTCGAATCGCTGAGCGTGCGTCCTTTCTCGGGAGGGTACACGGATCCGTCCCACCGATTCGTGACAGTTTTTCGAAACTGTTCTTGAGCAATTGAGGCTGCGAGATCCTTGAGCAGGTTGACGAAATGTTTTCGCGTAGATACAAATATAATGATATTGTATTTTTTGTGGAGTAATTATAATTGCTTATTGCTTGCGATTAGCCATTAATAAAACGAGTCGTGAAGGGTGTGCGCTTCGCACGCAATTTCTATTGTCCCTTGTGTAGTATAATATACTAATAATATAATAATCCTGACTTCTGATTAATTTATAGTCTATACTACAGCGCGATCGAATAAAAAAATAGTCAAGGCAGGCCATGAAAAAAAAGTCGCATGTCTTGACTTAGTTCCTAAATTTAAAAATACAGACAACCGAAAATACTAATATACACTGACAAAGTCAAACTTGAAGTTAATTTTTGAAATAAAAAAAGTGACAAAACTAAAACAGCATTTTTTTCAAATTCTTCGTAACAGGCAACATACGAATATTGCCATTCACCGTTTTCCAGCTTCACTCCATTTCTAAAATCGGATTCTAAAAAATAACTTTTGATTTGCTTCGACAACATCGTCTCTTGTCAATGTAAGTCAACTTGACATTTGTAATTAATAACCTGAAGAAGAAGAAGAATTTTAGGAAACGACATGCATATTTTAGCTCATGGCCTGCTTTGACTATTTTTTTATTCGATCTCGCTGTAATATATAACTATCCTGGCTGAATTTTTCCTTACTGAACCCAGAATATTTAAAAAAGACATATGTCAATCGAAAGTATTTCAAAAACGTGTTTCAGAGACACCAGTCTTACAAAGCGGAGACGATCCGTTTAAAAGTTATGGCACTTTCGAAATGCGATTTTCCATAAGAGGTTATGTCGTAAAAAATTAAAAAATCACCTTTCGTCCATAAAATACTGTTGAACATGATGGTCCTCTTCTTTTTTTTTAATTCCTTTTGGTTTCTTTACAAAAAAATTATTTCACTTTTTATGTTACTTCCGCGGACGGGTCACTGTCGTCCTTAATTCCTATCTACTTCCGCGGACGAGTCACTGTCGTCCTTAATTCCTATCTCGGCACTAACGGGCGGACATCAAATTCATATATCACAGATTTATGGTCCTCTTTATATATATTTCTCACTTAGTATTCAAGCTCAAATTCTTTGCAAAATATGTTAAATGCGATTTTCCTTCGATATCACCAAAACTGTTTACCTTTCAGCACAAAACACCCGATATATAGAATGTACGAATGTACACTTGACATTTTTCATGGAACGTCAAGGTTTTTATTCTGGCTACGCGACCGTCGAGACTATCTTTTCGCTGCGGCGCAGAGCATCCGAACTGGGGCTCATAATATTTCACATTGTACAACAAATTCTGATGATACCTATTAGGCTCAGTGAGTACATGATTGATCAAGTACCATCCGTCATGTCGGCCCTTTAGCCAGTGCCAAAACTGCTCTCGGCAAGCCTGTCAGCAGTATTTAAATAGGCGAAGGCGCGAAAACGTCTCTGTTTTAATCTTTTTTTTTTCATATTTCTCGGTATTATTTCGATGGTATGGTTTAGTTCAAGCATCGAACTACATTTAGGCCTTAAAGCGAGTAAAAATTGCTCACGAAAACACTGAGAAATTCCTCTTTGAAAATAGGCAATTTCGGTGTTTTGTCCAACATTTTTTTTTCAAAAACTAGGCGTCTCCGCAGGTACAAAATATTTTTCCCGGCATCTCTAAAAGCCCCCTTTTCAGTCTACAATTTTTTTTAACTCGGGTTCAATAAGGAAAAATTTTACCATAATCGTGATTACTTTTATGTAGTACCTATATGTTATAAATACTATATATTTATTGAGCCAGATGGCGAGGGTGAGGTTGAGACTGACACTGAGTTCGAGACGACGGCACTTCTGGAACAAAGAGATAAAATCGACTTTGAGCAACTCATTCTCTCTGTCAATTTATAGACAACAATAATCTCTATTACTTCATACTTGGTGAAACTGTAGGATCAAATAATTAGAAAAAATATCAGTCAGACAGTATAATAGTTGATCGTTTTTCTCTGTATTTTCGTCTGGCTTGTGCAATGGATACTAGGGCAGTAACGCGCAAAATACCCACCAGACCTCAAACAAACTAGTACTAGGCGTGCAGAGTAATTAAGGGAGTAACGCGCGAAGTACCCGCCCCAGCTACTAGTAAAAAACAATCCCATAAACTTCTAGGGTCGAGTGTGCAATAATACTAGGGGAGAGCTGGCAAAGTACCTACGCTAAGTCCTAGCAAACACAATACACTAGTACTGATCATATAATAGTTAATAGGGAGTTATTGGAAGTGTAATAAAGTGTAGCAGTAATACTGATAGCACTATTTTGACATATACGCATGCGCAGTGGCCCACTAAATACTGCTACCAGTAATTGTGATAGTGCTAGACTTTATTACTGAACAAATAAGGAGTGCACTATTTACTAGAATTTGCCCGTATTTTGACACTTTTGACATTTGTCAGCTGATCTGTCGTTTTTATAACTAACCGTTTTGCATATTTGCATTCTCTATGGTTTGTTTACGTCTTTGCTTTTTGGTTTTTAATTTCCGGATTTTTTTAACCAGTAGAGTAGTTGTGAAATTTGTGTTTTAAAGAAACAATGAGTGACAAAAAAGTTAGACTGAGGTTTACGTACGACGACAACCTGCTTCTTTCATTTTTGTCTATCTTCACCTCAAACTCAAACAAATAACAACAACCTGGTCATCCGCCAACTGACAAGACAATTCGACGTTTAAAAATAAGGTTAGAAATAAGGAGAGTGAATAGCACTAAACCAAAAAGCATTTCCAATAACTCTTTTTTTTCGGCCGCGTAAACGACCCTGCACTATAATATACGGCTGTTGTTATTACTGCTGTCAGTATTTTGAAACTTCCAATAACTCCCTAATATCGTTAAGTTAAATCATATAATAGACAGCATAGTAGTTGATAGTTTTTCTCTCTATTTTCGTGTGGCTTGTGCAATGGATATTAAATGCCTTTTATTTCATCACACTTTTCATCCCCCATTTCGAAACTTCCCTTTTCACCTATCTATTTATTCTGTTGTATAGTTTTCTGCCTTCACTATCCTTTGTCGTTAACCTTGTATGATATGCTTTCTTTTCCGAGTTTATCAGAGTTTCCAATTCCATAGACCACCAGACTTTTCCTCAGAAAATCGCAGTTGGTTATGTAAAAACCACTTGACAATTCTTTTATAAGCTATTTATAGTGTAATGCTGATTTTAGAAATAATAGGTTATGTTCAGTTTGATTAAGTGGTCGATTAGTTTTTTTAAAAAGTATAGTCATGGATCGAAAATGATCCCTCAGATAAGAATTAACAAGGTTAGAAATTGGACATTTGCCTGGTCTGAATTGTGATAATGGACGTAAAGCGAGATGAATTAGAAGAAATAGTTTGTCCGTAAAGAGTACATTCACTTTCGGGTGTTTACACAGTGAACAAAAAAGAAAGTAAATCAATCAATTTCCTCAAGATAAATGAGTCACCTCTTTTTATAACAAATCGTGGAATCTGAGCTGAACTACATAACCAACCCAAATATGACAGTTAACACTATTTTTAAGCAAGGCACATAACCCAGCAACAATTCCTTATCGATACTTTGCAAAAATTCATACCATTTTGTCATTGTCAACAGTGAAATGCCTTTATCAAATCACATAACTAAATATTCCATTTAGATATTAATTCAATTGAAGATATTAAATTACACACGTATTTATTTGTAAAATAGCAGTTGTGGTAGATTTCCCAATACACAGGCGATTTTAATTATGATGTAATGGTGGAAAAGGTGGATTAAATTCTTATTATTATTCACTATAATACGTGCATTCATATCGATTACCGAACTAAATACGTGTTCGCAATCAATGTTTTACAGCCAACTTCGAGGGGACATTCAAAGAATTATGCTTTACTTGTTTCTCCATGGGCAACTCCTATCAATTTTGTTTTGACATGAAAACCTTTTTTTAAATTTTGATGTAAATATTATTTAGTGTCAAACATGAATCCCAAAGAGATGTATATATCCCAAATTTAATTTCACGGTCTGGAAACTCCTATCTAGAAGCGCCCGACCAGACAGAAATTTTTCACTCTGTAGAGAACCTACTTACCCGTGCCTACCATGGACTCCGATTATGAGAGGGATCCAGGTTTGAGAACCATCAAATGCCGAATTGTGAACGGGATCTTCTATCTTCTGCCATTCTTATATTTATACTTCATAGTGGAGTTTTCTATCTACGTCTTAAGTAATGTGTTTGCTATAGTGGTTCAGGCCGCGATGTACTGCCAAGAGTTCTTATTTCCACCTGAGCCCTCGTTGTGGGTAAAATCACAGAGATGGATTCTATATTGGTTGCTCTACTTCATGCGACTCTTTATGAGATTAATATCTATTTAGACCAACTGTTAGTATCAAATATTAGTTCATCGGTGCAATGTGTTGATTATGGTTTATCACAAAGTGTATAAAATTGACAATAATTTTTGTAACATTGATACCAATTCACTTGTAAGCGACACCAAATAAATTTTAAAAAACCAAGGCTTTTTATTGCGTATTATATTTATTTAAAAAAGCCGGAAATTAGTCGTCAAAAAGCAGAAGTTAGAAGTTAGTTAATAGTTATCGCCTCTACTTTTTAACATTTACGTTGAAAAAATATTTCAGTTTTTCAGTTAGCCTTAGTAACCGAAGTAAAAGGGATAAAAATAAAGGAAAAACCCATAAACAATGTCAGATATGCAGACGATACAGTGATTATAGTTAATACACTGGAGGATCTACAGATCTTGCTAAACAAAATACACGAGCAGGGACAACGCTATGGCTTGCAAATTAAGATACCAAAGTAATGAGGATTAGTAGGCAAACTACAGAACCCAATATCTTGATTGGCGGGAAGTCATTGAGAGTGTTACCAAATTTAAATACCTACAGTCCATACTTAATAAATGGGATTGTGATCAAGGAGCAAAACACTGATTAGTATAGCCAAAACAGCTTTTGCTAAACTGAAGACTCTGCTATTAGGTAGAAATTTGCCCTTAAAGTTACGATTAAGAGTTATCAAGTGTTACATCTGGCCTGTATTGCTGTACGCTGTTGAAACTTGGTCAGTTAAAGTAAAAACTGCAAACCGCATCGAAGCATTTGAAATGTGGACTTTGCGTCATCTATTAAGAATACATAACCAATGAAGAAGTGTTGATAAGGGCAGGAACCGAAAGACAACTCATGGCTGTAGTAAAGCGGAGAAAAATATTTTATTTGGAGCAGATACGAAGAGGTGATTATTCAATCCCAAAACTGATCCTACAGGAAAAAATAGGAGGACACAGAGGACCCGGAAGAAAACAGCATTCTTGACTTTGGAATATTAGAGAATGGAGTGGATAGTCTAATGCAGCAATTATATTTCGTCGGGCTGAAGACAACACTCTTACATTGTTGCGATGAGGAAATGGACTTAATGACTCCTATGTGCGGATAAGCATTCGGGATCTGAAGAAGAAGAATACATTTAGTTTGGTTAATATTAATGTTGTACGTTGTAGTGGATGAAATCCATAAATTTATAGAGGTATTCTCATGATTTATGTACACCAGTTGACATGATAATTGTAGTTTTTAGAGCCAAACCATTGAGAAATAAATGTAGTTAACAATCATTGGTTCTGAAGTCATATCGAAATATGGAATGTTCAAAGATCTATTGAAATTACACTGAAGATTGTGTTTTTGATACAAAATGGAGGTTTTTTCATGTTTTTAAAAAAGAATAGTCTTTAATCTCCGAACGGAAGATCAAAGAAAAACTAAAACTGTATTAACTTTGATCAATTCCCCTTCTTACATCGTTACTCTTCTTTCCAGAAATATGTAGACGATATTTGTGCAGAGGGGTGCTCAGGTGCAGTCACCGGTGAAGATTCAAGTTATGACTCCGACTATGAACTGGATACACCTTCCAGGCATGAAGATGTCTCCCGAACGACGAGCGATACATTGGCCGCCGAATATGCTGAGTACGTCCAATCATCCCCTGAAATATCGGCCGGGTATACAGCCAGGTAAGGGAAATCAACAAACAACCCTATTGTTTAGGTTCATCAAACATTCTTGCAGGGTAGAGTTTGCTTTGAAGTTAGGTTACACGGAGAAATTAGTACAAGCGGCCCTTCAAAAGCTAGGCCAATCACCGACTCAAAACGAACTTCTTGCTGAACTCATCAAGCTAGGAGCCCAGAAAGGGATTTCCTGTGAAAGCAGCCCAACCGAGAGTACACTCGACATCGCTGACTTTCAATTGGAACCTCCCGAAGGAGTTCAGTTCTTGCGACCAGTCGTCATAGATGGAAGTAACGTAGCTATGAGGTTTGTTTATTCATGACGTTTTAATGATTACAAATACCACATTGTCTATTTCGTTTCCAGTCATGGTAACAAAGAGATCTTCTCCTGTCGTGGCATTAAGATCTGTGTGGATTGGTTCAAATCCAGAGGTCACAAAGATATAACCGTTTTCGTCCCCAAATGGCGCAAGGAGTCTCCCAGACCAGATAACCTCATTCGAGACCAAGAGATTCTGGCAGAACTGGAAAAGGAAAGATTGTTGGTGTTCACCCCATCCCGTCTGGTGGGAGGTAAGAGGATGATTTGTTACGATGACAGGTACATCCTCAAATTAGCCGTTCAAACCGACGGGGTAGTCGTAAGCAACGACAATTATCGCGACCTGTGCCAGGAGAACGCCGAATTCCGCAAGGTCGTCGAAGAGAGAGTGTTGATGTATTCGTTCGTAAATGACCACTTCATGCCGCCCGACGACCCGTTGGGTAGATCCGGACCTACGCTGGACAACTTTCTCAGATCGCAGCCGAAGAAAGGGGATCCACCGCCTCCTTGTCCTTATGGTAAGAAGTGCACTTATGGCAACAAGTGCAAGTACCATCACCCCGAAAGAGGACCTCTTCCACATAAAAGCGTCACAGAAAGGTTGTCGGAACATGCACAAAAACATCTACAAGTAAGTAAAACAGAAATCTTTAGAAAATGCATGTACGAAGCCGATGTCTATTTGGTTTGAGGAAATCTAAAGGATAAGTGTATTATAATTAAAAAAGGAAAAATGATCCACGCAATCCTCAATTCTACAAATTAATGGGATGGAATTAATTACATAACAATTACAGAAAAAAATAGTACATGTCAACCACATAATGCTTTTTCCATAAAAAATTCAATTCAATAGAAGAATATACAGTGGATACAAACCATACTTGAATTAGATTTAAACCAATCAAAAGAACATATCAAAAAATGGAGTGGTAAATTTCGTTGAGATTGTAGGGCTATGCATTTATCAACTTCGTCCTAATTGTCCTTTTAAAAGAATTCTCAAACTCTTTCTCTAACTTATTCTCTGGTAGTAGGTTAAACAGTTTTAGATATAGCCCCTTTCAAATATTGACATAGTATGCAGAAGATAAGCAAGATCCTGCTTGTGTCTCGTATTATAATAATGGTTCAATCTATTTCCCATAAATCTATCTCTAGGTTTTTTGCTTTGTATTAATCCAACAGTTCAATAAGAATACTGAAGAGTGTTGTGTTTTTAAACCAAAACGATTACTTTTGATGTTACATAATAGTTTTCTCATATCCTGACGAGACAGCCCATAGGACATTACATCCGACAGGGTCTCTTTTGTGTGTTACAAGAGATACAACTCAACTTGCTATTCCTGTCCTGTTTGGTCTGTGGTTCAATAGAGAGGAACCCTGAAATAGAGTTAACTCCAACTCCAACGGACTCCAACAGTGTTTCATTGTTTGAAAGGGGCTAAAAAGGGAAAAATTCCTTCTGGTTATCTCTAGGTTTGTTTCGGTTTCATTTTTTAGAATAACTCTGAACAGTTCCCAGATGACACAAAACCGAATGATAGAGCAATGATAAGACATTTATCCCATACCAGTTAATTGCAATTTACTCTAATTATTAGCTTAATTATTATTATAATATTTTTTTTGCTTCATACATATATGTGCTATATGGAATATCAATAATTAATACGAATAAATTCTTTTAGGCTAGAGAAGGTGACGTTCGCAAAACGCCGCTGGGTCGAACGCGTTCCAACGTCCCCCCTCCAAAAGAACCTCATCACGCGGTCGTCTCCAAAAGTCGTAGCGTGGATAACGTCGGGACTTCCTACCAGTACATGCCGCCATTGGAGAACCTCCACAAAAAGCTTCAGAGACAACTCACGTTGAATCCAGGCTCCGATCCGCGATTAGCCGGCCGCAGGTACAATCCGCCTGTTTCGAGCGCTCCAGGTAACCAGTTGACGCCCGCTACTTCGTCGTATATTGCCCATCCGGGATGGGATCTGCACCAGCATGTGACTAGGATAGCTTCCGCTCCGGATTCTTATCGACCGTGGCCGCCTCAACAACATTCTCAGCCAAGGTTGGTCGCTTTACATTACGACGAGCTTGCTATTAGTCCAAAAAACTTTTAAAAGTAAATGTAATGAAAATAAACAGCATCATCAATTAACATATACTTTTCTAAACCGGAACATATCCATTGGTTTTAAGTGTAGTTAAAGGGCACTATTAGACAGTTTCGTGAATCGTGGGGGCTGTACATTTAAATCTGTGTAGAGTCCAACCATTGGTGTGGCCATGGTCTGACTAGTTTGGGTGCTCATGCCCAAAATTCCAAAATATAAATATAATATATTCAAATTATATAAAATTCAAGACATATAAATCAATATATGAATGAGAAAAATATATAATAACTGCTCAAATTTATTACTATAAAATACTATAATACCATAAGTCCTATGGTACAATTTTTTTAACTCTTCAATTACACCATTGTAAACACTATTTACAACAAGTTCTTGTGTAATAAATGGCATCATTAAATGTTCTAAAAGGTCCTGCAGCATCGTTGACCGAAGTTATGACTTTATCATGCTTAGTTTAGAGAAGCTTCATTAGCTTCACTCGCAGGTACAACTTGTTACTGTAATTGTAGCGAATTTTAGCAGCAGTTTGTTGAAAACAGGAAAAGTATTTTTCCTTTCGTTTAGATAGCCAATTTAGCCAATCAATAGGTTTAGAACGAGGAAAACTTTCACTTTTTTTTTGTTTCCAACAGTTTCATTTATGCTTCTAGTTTTGCAAAATCTAAGCCAAATTTCTTCGACATCCATTCTAAACCATTACCATCTAAATTTAATAACATAGCTTTTCCTACAGAATAAATAATTGCTTTGGTTTTCTTGTTGAACCTATCGTTTAAGAACTAGATCATACTGTCTAAAACCAGATAAAATAAGATTATCCTTGTTTCTTCTATTTTGTCTTCAGCTGTAAATGCATTAGAAGGATTACAGTCCAATGTAATCCAATTTTGCGTTTCTTCGGAATAGGAATATCAATTTCAAATTTATCACAAGTCTTTTTTACTTTAGAATAAATATAATTGAATATAGATGTTTCAGTTCTCAACTTCTAAAGCAAGTGATAAATTCCATACTTCTACTTCTTGACAAAACTCAATGTCAGGTGATTGGAGAGTTTTACTAACTTTTACAACTAATTAGAGAATTGGATGCATTATTTATAAACATATAATAAAATCAAATGATTGTATTTGATAAAGGGTGCCTTTACCTTTGGCTTTAACGTTGGCATTGGTGCGTGGTTGACTGTTTCTTCAATAGCTTTTTTATAACTGATCCAACTTGAGCTTGCACTACATAAACTGTCTATAGACAAACCCAATGTTAATCCATTATATACCAGATACCAATCCCAAGATAACCCAAGGTTAGCTGAAGCCCAGATAACACCAAATACTGATGTTACAAATGAATGTTTTGTTGGTTAAATTTAACTGACAATCAGAATAAAGTGTATTTCACTAATACCTCTGGCTTATGTAAAACGCATTCTATTCCAGTGTTATATCTTCAACAATACTAATTAGTGTTGGTAAAGCCCTAAATCCATTTAAACATGTTATACATTTACCTATACTTGCTTATAATGTGTCATTTACTACCTTCCAGGCACATGCACAGGATATCGAGCTGTTCGGACACTCAACTGAATGTCTGGACATCTGGTTGGACTCAAGGCAGCGTCTCACAACACATACCTACTTCCACAGCCCAAGAGGACGCCCGTAGGAAACTGCATTACCACCTGGCCGCCATCTTTCCCGAAGAGCAGGTCACTCAAGCGATGCAGATGTATCCGGACGAGACCAATCCTCAGAAAATATGTGCGGCGATATTATCTATGTTTCCTAAAACGTAATTTTTTGTTTTGTTTTTAATTTATTGTTGATATTTGAAGAATGTTTACAAAGGATTTGTTATTTATTGAACTTTTTACATTGGTTTTAGTAGCTTTTTGCGTCCGAACACTTTTGGTATTAAGTATTATGTATTTTCAATGAAACTGTACGTTTATTTAACAATGTTAAATTTTAATAGACATGATAGAAGTGAAACTTCTTAGTGTAATTGTAGATGAATTTTGTTTATATGAAAGAGAATGTGTATTATGAATTTCGTTTTAGTAAAAGTAACTTATAATTAGTACAATTATTAATTTTGAAGTAGAGGAAGTTTCACTTCGGTGCTTCTCCAAATATGTAAAAATTTTAATAAGCAAGCACATTTTTAAAAAGTATTTTATTGGTTCCGAAAGGATTGATCCTGTATTTTTGGTATTTTTCTGGCAATTCCACTTTGTATTTTTCAATATACTGAGTGATCACCTAAGGCGGGAGAGAAATACTTTTTACATAGTTTAACCTCATAATTAGGTAGTAGAAACACTTTTCTGTATTGTTGTGTTATTACCCTGCACTATAACAGTAGGTTTCATGTGAAAACTGGTCAAATGTAACCCCAGGAAAAATTACTCTGGTGGTTTTATTATTGTATTATTCCAAGTAATATTCGTTTTTTTGTGGAATTAATTGTGAAATGGATAAGAGTGTAGACAAATTTATGTATGAGATTTCTCAAAATAACGAGGTTTGCTTATAATGAAGTTTGAACGTGAAAAATGTACCCTTTTATTCTCTTTGATAAAATCCAAGAATATTAAAAGGTTACATTTTAATAGTAAGGGTATAAAAAAAATAGATAATTAGTCTGTAGTAGATGTAACTTCATATTGAAGGATGTAAAATATGCTTTTAAGAAATGTAACGTGTTAAATGTAAGTTAATTTTTTCCACATCGATAAGTTGATACTATGTATCCCTAGTAAAATTGTTGCAATTATTGAATTATAGTATAGTACTTTGGATATTACGATGTGTACTCAATTAAAGTCTTTTGATTTGATTTTATAAAATACACATGTGTAATATTCCACTACTAGCCCGGTTTAATGATTAAGTGAATTGAATTTTTATCATATAAAAATATTCTACGGTACTACTTTAGTTTAAATCGCTTTTAATAACATGAAATGGAATAACGAATTGTCAAATTGCCTATGGGCAAGCAAGGACATAATTTTATAATATTATTGAAATTTGATATTTGAAGCACAAAATTATTATCTGAAGTCAAAAAGTTTACATTTTTAATTTGTGATAAAATCCGTTCATTACGAAAAAGTGTTGTTCCCCTTATGGGGGGATCTAGTCCAACCATAATTGGATTTTTAACTAAAAAGGTGTTTTTTCTGTTTATATACATATGTGAACTTTAAATGTTTCCAGCAAGTGAAATGTATACTATACTTACATATATACAAACGAGTCATTGTAGTAATGTTCTATTAATAATTCCAGTTTAACAGACATGTATTTTTATTTAATATTTACATACATAATGGACCTGAACCCAGCATTTGCCACATTAAATTAAAAATATAATCAATTCAGTAAAATAAAACATTTCATGCGATTGTTACGCCAGGGTATCCACTTTATGGAAAAGAGACCATAAAATGAGAGGACAATTTGTCGATTGAAGTTATTTTCAGTAATTCCTCCCTTTAGATGTAATTATAAGATGTCTTTTGAGTATAAGGGAGAGCGCAAATCGGTAACTGGATTACTTCGATTTCTATAAAAGTGTAAACAACAAAAATTTCATTCCCGATAATAACAATTCGTAATAATCGAAAATTGTAGATAGTAAATATTCTAGCTACAATAATAAAGTGACTAATGATTCATTAAAATCAACATGAACATTTTTATATGTCCAATGAGCAAAAGTAGACATGTCCTCGGTAGTATAGTGGTCAGTATCCCCGCCTGTCACGCGGGAGACCGGGGTTCGATTCCCCGCCGGGGAGGATATTTTTTAATTTTTTTTAAAATGTAAATTTGTGAAAATACTTTTGTAACCCTTTCATTTTATTACGCACATGACAAACAAATTTTGATGTTCTAATTGAAAAAGTAATTCATATATATTGATCTGGTAGTGCTGACACCATTTTTTTTGAAAGTCTGTTTTGCAGTACAAACTGCGATCACAGATCACCCTGTCCTGATGTCCTAATAATAGCGGTACCAAAATTCTGCTCAAGAAGTCCTTTATAGTTCCGAGATGTCAATTTAAGGTTTTCTAATTTTAGAAAAAATCGCGATAACTCAAAAACTACTGCGCTCAGTGAACTACCACACGCCCAGGCTTGCTTTGATCTCTTCGCCTACCTTCCTACGAGTTTCATCGCGAAACTCGAAAATTTAAAATCATGAAGTTCGTGATGAACTCCGTAGGTAGCTCAATGAGTGGGATATAAAACCATGGGGCTCGCTGGGGCTGCATTTTTTAATGATCATAATTAAAGTAGAAAGAATTTCAGTCACAGCTCCAAAACGAAGCTACTTATTAGCTAAATTCTTGGATTTTGGCACCACAGAATCTTCCTCTTTCGTTTGCACCGAAAAGTAGAAATCCAATTTTGGGTTGCCTTTAAAAAAATATAAGAATCTAACCTGGGAGTTAAGCGAAATTCACAAATCAAATTTTGAATAGAGTACTGGTCCTTGATAGATCTGTCTTATATCGCATTCTATTTACTTTCCAGTTGTATGGTAAAGAATTTATTTCCCAACTTACTCTACATAAAATAGAGAGCTGCTCTCAGGGACAATGAGAACCTTCGAAATTCTTGTCATTTACGTAATAAACGGAATAGTTAGTGGTAATAAATAATAACAAAAGGTAATAAAGTTGTATCCTTAACGCCACAGGTTAATGACCCATAGTATACAAGTTGCAGAAGACGTCATATTCGCCAAGCCCGAGTCCGAGATTCTAAAACGAGCCGCTTGCGGCGAGTTTTAGAACGTACGAGGGCTTGAAATGTCTTCTGCAACGAGTACTTTACAACATTTTCTATGTTCCGGCTTCCATTTCATTTTTATTTATGTTTAAATAATTTAAAATTTCTTATCTGGGGGATTTTTTTGTCGTGACATTTGATTATATGCTGTTTCCTAGACATCTGTCAATTTTCACAATATTTTCAAATTTAATTTAATGGATTTAAATAAAATCGAAATCATGTCTGAAGAATCCGAATCGCAAGTACAAGAGGGTGTTTAACGCGGCGGTCATATTTGTTTTTAATTTTGTTTTGACCGACATCAGACAGCATTAGGGAATACCTTGTCACCAACCCAACGAAAAAAAAAACAAAAAGAATGCTTTAGTAAGCCTCATTAAAGCACTGTTTTCGGCCATTTTAGTGCTAGAATCGCTGTCATTTTAGTGCCGGAACATAGAAAAATAGTTATAAAGTTGCTTCAGGAATATGTACAATATTTTTGGATTCCATATCTAAAAAAAAAAAAACCTCCCCGGCGGGGAATCGAACCCCGGTCTCCCGCGTGACAGGCGGGGATACTGACCACTATACTACCGAGGACATACGTATTTTTGTGAACAACTGGTATAAAAATGTTTACTTCTGATTTTCATTATTAACTGATGTAAAGAAATTTCCTTTTAAAGATCTAAAATCTAAAGACTAGTATTTGTAGCATTAGCGAGTCACCCCTTTCATCTAACACAATTTTTTTTAAAATCCATCCATTTTTTCGCTTTGTATTGGAATATGGTCAATAATTTGATTCATCTTGAATGTTGTACAAAATATATATGTTCTATAGCACCAAGAACATTCCAATAATTTGCACATGTAAAGATTATATGGTAAAGAAGTTCATTGAATTTTTACTTGTACTTTTGAAAGTGCTACTCACATGTGTTTTTAATATTTTGTAAATAAAGTTAATGCTTTTGCGAATGAAATTCTTGTATTTTCCAATTTTGTCGATGCCGATGTCGTCGACTCTCCTGTCGATAACCGTTATCGACAGTCAAAAGATGTGTTCCGAATTTACAATACACCCTGGAATTTACTACAAAGTATCTTAATACTAATATACTCGATACTTAATAAAGTATCGAAAGCTACAGTTTTTCGTATTTTAGCAGAATACCGTTTGCGCGGGAGAATAAACGGCCGGTGACTGGTAAGAGAAAAGTGGTAGACGAATAACAGAAAAATCGTTTTAGAGGACTGCGTTAAATGTGTAATCCGTTGAAAAATGCATTCATATTTCTTTCGAAACGAAATTCCCACAGTAAGAAAAATTTATAAATAATTACTATGTTACCTAACCTCACTTCTTGAAGTGTTATGCACTTGCAGATTAAGCGGGAAAATATTTCTTCTTTCTTCATTGTGTATTGAATATGAAAGAAAGTATGTTTAAACTACTCTGCAAGCAAAATGAACTTCAGCTACTAGGAACGTTAAATGGTGGTCAGAGTTTCAGGTAAACTTTATTTCTTCAGTCCATAAAAGAAACAACACGTACCTTATCTTTCCTTTTCAAGGTGGAAAAAGGGCTCCGACAATGAGGAACGATGGACTGGGGTGTTCGCCAACAGAGTTTGGTGCCTGAAACAAGAGGACGACTGCATTGTTTACAATGTCTATGAACCAGAACCGAGAAACACCCAGGAAGAGAAAGTTTATAACGAGATCCTTCGAGGTTATTTCCAATTAGGTACAGACCTTGGGAAACTATATAGCGAGTGGTCCTTGAAAGACAAGTACTTCCAGGACGCCGCTCAGAAATTCTATGGTATCAGGATACTGAAACAGGATCCCGTTGAGAATATTTTCTCGTTCATCTGCTCTTCGAATAACAACATATCACGGTAAATGTTTGGCCAAATCAGAAGAAATCTTGTTCTATTATAATTTGTAACACTTCAGTCATACTAACTATGCTTATGTATGCGAAATGATAGCATTTCGAGCACTAATTGTTCCTTTTGGAGTTGAACAGGCTTTGAAAGACTGCTCTAAAGACTCTTAATACATTTGGTGAACATTAAATGCTCTATTAGAGATGTAACATTAAACCACTTTGAATTGTCTGTTGAACAAAGGCAGATGTACAAGGAACGGCCGTTGGCAATAACTTCAATGACATTTGTCTTACATTTGTAGAGTAGTCAATAACTGGTTCCGCTATTAACACTTTGTAAATAAAATGTTACTTTCAGTATTAGCAGCATGGTGGAGAAACTGGCAACCTTTTATGGCAACTACATTTGCGAGATTAATGGTGATAAATACTATTCATTCCCGAATGTTGAAGCATTAGCCCAAAAGGGCGTCGAAGAGAAATTAAGAACAAACGGTTTCGGTTATAGAGCCAAATACATCAGCCAGTCTGCCCAATATATCATGAGTGAGGGTGGCGATGAATGGATATCGAAGCTTAAGGAAATGGATTATGAAAATGCTAAAAAGATGTTGATGGTTTTGACTGGCATAGGGCAAAAAGTAAATACTTTTATATTATATAAAAGAAGAACGTCACAACCACAATATGCATTGCAACCAAACCTCACTCAATTCAATACTCACCTGTGTTACTAATGTGAACTTGATAGATTGTATTTATTTTTAGGTTGCAGATTGCATTTGCCTAATGTCCTTAAACCACCTCCAAGCAGTCCCAGTGGACACTCATGTGTATCAAATAGCCAAGAGATTATATATGCCAAACCTGTCCCAGAATAAGACAGTTACAGATAAGATTTATGCTGAAATAGGGGAGCATTTCAGGAAACTCTATGGTCCTCTGGCTGGATGGGCACATACGGTAAGTTAGGGAAATACCACCTGAACTTAACTTGTTAGAACCAGAAATTTTCAGATCTTATTCTGTGCTGATCTCAAAAAATTTCAAAATGATGGTCGTGAGGATGATGGCGGCAAAGGTCCTGTTAAAAAACGAAGAAAATGACGAGTTTTAGGATAAAATAATTTTTTTTTATTTAAGAAGTATCGATATGACCGATATCATTTTACATAAAGTTTTGTGATAACATTTTTGAAACCTCATTAATTCCAATTTTTTGTTTTTACCTTACACCCTGTTATTGCCCAGAATAAAAAATTAATTTGTTCAAGAATAATATTTGTGATCTAATTAAAATACAAATCTTATGCACTTTTCTTGGACAATTTGATGATTGGAAAAGGCCGCATCGTCACCTTGACTTATCATGTATCTTCTCTATGAGGTTTCTTATTGATAAGGATAAGGATATGGCTAAAATGAAATAACTGTCAGTTTCACTCACTATATTAATCAAACAAGCAATGATATTATGAAATAAGTGCGATATACCACACAAACACACACTATTTGTATATAATGTAAAAAAATGTCGATATTCTTTCAATCCACTTGCATTTGATCATCATCATCATCATCTTCTTTTTTCTCATCTTTCTTGGCTCCTTTTTCCTTATTCTTGTCAGAACTGCTTTCTTCCTTACCCGCAGCGCTTTTCTCTAAGGCCTTAACGAAATCCTGCATGTTACCCTGAGAGGCAGCAGCCACGGCATCAGGATTCACCGCTAGTTGTGACACAATGGGACCCAACTGCCCCGATTCGAGGGCGCTCGAGAACTGTGAGACTGCCTGGTAGAAAAATGTCATAAGAACGGTTTTTTTCACAGCACATCACAGTTTTAATGTTTAGTTTAGTATAGTTTACCTGTTGGAACTGTGGTGACGCCAAAGTGGATCTCAGAGCATCCTGGGCGGTACCTTCGACAGCGGGCAGATGAGATTGGAGCTGCTGGAGCGTTTCTGGGTTGCTCAGTACGCTAGAGAGAGCCTCCGTCGTTAATGCTGTTGACAAATCAACTATAAACAAAAAAATGAAGTGTTCAACTGTCTTGACCGTTACTTGGCATTAACCAGTTAATTTCTTTTCTATAAGTAATTTAATTTTGAGAAGCTTAAATACAAATAATACAAACACTTTTTTAAAATCATATTTCTACATTGCTTTTGAATACATGTGACACTTGTTTAAAAATTGAAGTTTTGAGGGTAAAGGTGGTGAGGTTTTATTTAGGATCAACGATTATAGACTACCAGGATTGATCAGTTCGCCGAATCTGCCTGCCAAAAACTATGTGACGTCACCACCGGTGCTGGACAGAAGATAGCGATTTATTCATTTTACTGTAGTAAACAGTAAGATTTATCATTGTAAACTGTATGGTTTACCTACGTATTCTACGTAATCCATATTTACGTATGATATCCACATCACGTCATCCACAAATCAACACGTAAACGCACTTCAGCACCAGTGGTGACGTCATAAAACTGTCCAACATTGGTCAAATGTAAGTGAGCAATCCTGGTTAGTCTATAATCGTTGATTTAGGATGGGTACTTTATTGGGTTTCAACTGGCTGTGAACTGCAAAAGGTGATGTTTTGTTGGTTTCAGTTATAACTTAAACTAGAGTTCAAGATTAAATAACAAATGTTAGTTGCAGGTAGATGGAGTATAATTTAAATTCAACAAAAAGTCCAGAGGGTAAATGAGCCTGCACAAGTATAGATTGGTACCTAACAAATACCAAATAAACAAGTAAAAGTGATGTTAAAATGAATAGTAAAATAATGATCACATTTTTTCCCAATAATGGATGACAAAATATTATGTTTTAAACGGAAATTATGAACCATTTCAAAAGACCAATTGATCTCAGAAACTAGGAATAATGAATATTTAAGGGGCTATTCTGGTTTGTCGACTTTCAAAATCGATTTTTTTACGTTTTTCAAAAGTAAATACCTTCAAAAACATTGTGTTAACATTTTATATCGATCCGAGCATCCTAAGTATTTTTTTCAATTTTATTTAATTGTGTCTCTGCTCATTTTTAATACATATATAACGTTCAACCGCTCTGCCTCTCTCCTCGACACGGCTTTGTACAAACACGCAGCTGCTGTAGAACATAACATTGATATTGTAACAATTTGACTTCGAAATTACTACACTACGCGAATTGTCTTAATTACTTAGACTTGTATCTGATGATTGGTAATGGATATGAAGTGAACCGTTGATTAGTATTTGTGATGCGATTGATTGGTATAGGAATACACGGAATCCCCAAAGGATTTATAACGATATATATTAATTTGCCAAAAAAGAATTCATAAAAATCATCAATTTTTTAGGCCTCTAAACTAGAACAGCCCCTTAAGATTTCGCCTAGCTATTAAATGAGGTGCAATAACATAAATTACAAGACACTTTTAGTGGTATTCAGGAGTGGTACTCAAATATTGCTTTCTTAGCTACGTCAAAATTTTTCTGAAGTTAAAGGTAAGAAGTGTTTAACTAGGGAAATCTTGACCGAGATATATCTGGGCTAAGATTTTTTTCGTATTCAAAATGTATTGATATTGTCAGTATCGATCATTTTCAAGGCGATACTTCACTGATCGATACTTTATGAGACGATTCGAATCGATACAAAGTATCGATACCTTTGGTGGATCGGAACATCCCTATTATGCACATAACCTCAATATTCCGGTTAAGAAATATTTAGGGTAGGTACCTAGCCTCTTTTAATGATTCTTAGATAACTTTTAAATGCAGGAGAAAACTTTACCGAGGAGAGTTTATGAATAGTGTTTAGTATGGAAAACATTTTACCTGAAAAATACTTATGAATTATTTTAAACTAGTTTTATTTGTCCCAATGAAGGTTTCTGAACACAAAATCAGACTCGAGTAACGAAAAATCTTAAGGAACATTTCTGAATACCACCCTTTTAAAGCCTCAAAAAAAAAACCTATCACACCCCTGCAAAATCCTCATTTACCTCTGGTTCTACCATACAACAAACTTTCTACCTGACTGTTGTTGGTTTCCCTCAAGCGTAGTTATACCCTGCAGGAAATTCTGCAGATCTGACAGTTGGATAGGGTTTGTGCTACCCGCAGTCGTCACCGGCGGCGAGCTTTCAGCCGCTCTGGCATTCGCTGCGGTTGATCTAGCCGGTGCAGCAGGCGTCGTCACCGCTATCGGATTGGGGGGCGTGGTCAAACCGACGGCTGGGGGTCTGCTCTCGGTGCTCGCAGGGGTCGTAGTGGTGGTAGTCGTGGGAGTGCTGGGTGCCGTAGTAGTAGTGTTACGGTGAGTTATTGCCGGTGTGGTCGTACGGGCGCTGCCGCTGTTTGGACCTCTGGATAGAATGTGGTACAGTTTGTGTTAGAATAATAGGGATTCTTTTAAGTGTATTCATAGAATTTCCCGGAAACATTATTAACATTTATTAAAAGTGTTTAAAAAATAACATTGTCTAACTTCAACTGATTTATAAACCTATTTTAAACAAATTACTTTTACTAATTATAATAGTTGATTTTTATAGTAATTTGAAGAACTATTAATTAACCCTGTTTTAATATAAATATAATGATACACAATGTTTATGAATACAGTTGTTGCAATTTAATTAGTGACAAATTCTTATTAAATACCTAATTAGATTACTTGAATCATTAATACTACAATAAAGTAAGAAATATTGGGCATAACCACATCAATTTTACTACTATAAAACTAATGTCAATTACCTGATCGTGCCTAAGAGGCTAGACAAGCCGCCCATTTGACTGACGCCACCCCCAAACAGCTGCATGAGCTGCGATTGGGACATGTTGTTCAGCAGAGATTGCAAGTCTTGATCAGGATTCGGAGTAGATTGAACAGCACTGGATGGATTATTAAGTAGCTCGTTAACTCTCTTGCAATTGTCATCATCCTTGTCAGTTTTTGGTTCCTAATTAAAAAAAAAACATTTGTAACATAAGCTCTAAAAAGCAATGAACTTTTTTTAAAATTGCAAAATAGAAAACAATTTCCAATTCATCTTGCCGAACTTACTTGCAACCAGAAAAAGAACTTCTTATTAGAAGATTTGAATTTGAGTAAGTAGCCACGACCTGTGGTGCATTGTGGGACCTTAACGTACTCGCAGTCGTCAGGGAAGATTATCAAATCATCCTCGACGATACCACTTGTGCGATCCTGCCAGCAGAAATGCATCAAAGAATCTTCGCTCTGATAAATGTAGATCAAGCCTTTTCTTTTGTCTGAGATCACCATTCTTCCTACAAACAGTTAAAAGGAAAATATTAACTCTTCTGGAAAGTTGTAAAGTAATGGTTCACGTTTAGAGTTTGATGTTAACTCATGGTATCATCACCTTCATAGAGGTTGTATTTTTCCAATTTTAGATGTAGAAAGCAGTAAGGTTTCTTTACTGTTCATAATCTTTAGGGCATTTTACACCAGAGCCCCATTCATTAGAAATAAGTTGAACTTGTATGGTATTTATTATACAACTCTACTCTTATTTGCGATGTGAAATTATTAATGGCAACAGGCTACATGATCATTATATTCCAAATGTAATATGGTCTACATATTACAGAAATAATATTATCACCTAAGAGTGAATACAAAATTAAGACTAGAGATTTTTATAGAAGACAATGATCACCTAACACAATCAATGCCCGCCCAATACACCTATAGGTTACCAAATTCAAGTACGGAGATTGGACAACATACCACGTAAATTCATTTTTCCCGCACGGAATTCTATAAGATGCTTGTTTCCGCCTGTAGAGCCAGGGCCCGTGGCAGTACTTCCAAACAGCGCTCCTCCTGGCATTTTTAATCAATTATTCTGAAAAAGGTACAAGTCATTCAACATTTTGAGGTTAAAAGTGCACGGTATGATCGAGCAAAATTATAAGACGTGTGTAAAATCATACATAAGGAATTTAAGCGTATTCGTTACAAAGAAGATTTCATACTTACAGGAAAATATTTAATAAGTAAAAGCAAATTATCCGGAGTCACTTCCACTACTTCCACACGGCACGGAAAACCACAAAACAGTAAAACCTGTCCTGTGAGCAGGGCATGGCCGTCTTTACTGAAGGCCGGAGCGTTAAATTTGGCAACACCGCCGACTAAGAAAATAGAAGGCTGACTTATCGGAACATGGCCGTCTTTACGTGTTTACATCATAGAAATAGAAAAGGTGTAGAACGCGCTTCGACCTGCGCGAACTGGGGAGATTTGTTGATCCGCCATTTTGATGCACTAATGTCAAAAATGTCAAAACAAATCATACCTGTGTCAATGATCTAATAAAGGATATTGACCCCATTGATCTCTGCTAACCACAAAAAAGTAATTTTTAATTAAATTACGCTCTGTAGTACCGCTCTGAAAACGCATTGTCGCGTCTAGGAAGAAGCACCATCGTAATCGTACCGCATCCTAAAGTACCGGCCTCTTTCAGCCTTTATTGTCAGATTATGTTAAATTTTGGACAAGACCTGTCCCTTGAGAACCTCGCCAGCTTTGGATGGACCTCTTACAGTGTGTTTTCTGTTGGAACTCCGGTTAAATAGTGCTCGTCCGAGTCCTCGTCGCGTCATCGAACCTGCTCATGCTGTTACCAGCAGTTCTTCGTTCTTCTTTACTGCCGCTGTCGTCCTCAGAAAGCCCGCAAGCCAGAAGCCGGCCATTCTACCACACCTGGAAGAATTACTTGCCAGTTGTCAGCTAGCCCTTGAGCGATCCAACATCATGCTCACGTCGAAAGCAGTCAGCAATTATTTACCACTACTTGTAACAATGTCAAGTTCGGCTGCCAGAAAGGAAAATGCTCTTAGCTGTTTGAAATGTATTTATCAAATCAATATTATGAAAAAATAAACGTTTACAGTATCAAGTGACTATTAATCTATTAATGAACGTGAAGCTTCTCTTGTCCAGTTTGAATATTTACCCTTATCTATAAGAATAGACAGTTTGACTTAAAGCTAATGTTCCTGGTTTCGAGTGGAAATCAAAACGGTTCATTGTTTTATCATTGTTTTATTGAACTTAAGATTAATAAACGTAAATGAACTTGTAATATCTAACATTCTTCAAGAAATCTACCTTTTGTCAAACAGAAGATGACACAGATCAAATAAGGAAAATATATAATAACCATCCTAATTAAAATATACAGGGTGAGGGACGATATAAGAATAGTAAATGGTACATTACAATAATAATCTCTTTAACACCTAATAAAGCAGTTCGTTCATCAATGTTCAGTCAAGGTCTCTGCTACATAACCATTAGTCAAACTTAACTGTTAGTTAAAATTTTAATTTAAGGTAAGTTAAAACCAAGAGGTTTAAAGTATCTGTCAATTAGTTAACTTTGATTAATAACTATCAGTCAAAGTGTCCTAACAGAACATTGATAAACCGGACCTAATTCTATTACATTATTCTATTATTTTATTGTTCTTGTGACTCACAGCTTTACACACTTGTTCTTTAATTTTGATGGAGAGATACTAAAAAAAAATTGTTTGCATTACTTCATCGTAATGAAAACAGCTTATATTTCATGCTTACCTGTAATTATGTAACTTTTTCACAAGTTGAACCCTTCTGCGTTTTGAACTACTGTCGGTACTCTTGTCGGTACTGGAACTATCAATGTTGGCATGTTTCCTACGTTTTGGCATCCTACCAGAACTCGAACTGGATGTGCTTATAGATATGCTGTAATTTTTTGTCAAATTAATACAATAAATATCAAGAAAAAAGTGGTTTTTATTCATTTAGGGGGAACATCCATCTTCACATATTTCCTATGAAAAGGACATGACTAACAGTAAATTTCAAAGTTTTGTGTTGTGCAGAAATATAAAGAGCTTAATAACAAGAAGTGGAATGAGGAAAGTTGGTTGGTTAGTTTTCATTTATAAATTGTTGGATTTCATTCAATATACCACCCCTATAAATATACAGGTATCTAATATTATATTATACCAGCCTTTTCACCCACCCAGCATCCCTTCCTCTTTATCAGTAAATTCTTAATCACTTTTCTGCAATATGAACCTTTAAAAATGACTATTAATGCCTGCGATTCTTGTGAACTTGTATAAGTAAAACTGGAAAACTGAATGTTATCTTGTAACTGAATAATTACCAAGATTTGGGGAAAAAATATGACAACCAAAAATACTCACTTTTTTTCACCTATCGATTCCACAGAAAGAGTTGAACTGCCTGTGACTTCTAGGTGACCCCTTGAATCATGTCCACGTATGTTGGAAACACTGATGTGCAAACAGAGTGATGGGACTGCATCAGACTTAAGTACGTGTGGTTGTATATAGTCTTCAACCCGAAAATGTTTGGAACATACATATTTGGCCCTCGTCCAAGTCCAAAGTGAAGGATTTAATCCTAGGGCATTTACCCAAGCTTTCTGAATGTTGTCAGGTTCTCTTGGAAATCTGCAAAAATGATCTATATATGCCGCAATGATCCAACAATATTTTACCTATGAAATGAAATGTTCTCATCACATAATCTCCGAACACTTCCGCAACCTTTCACTGAACAAGTCATTGTTTATCACTATTGTATAGCTTTTATAGTCGTAAAATGTCTCAAAACCACACACAAAATAGGACACACCAAAAATAAATTAAGCTCTAAAAAGACACACTGGAATCACTTGATACACGGTTCACGCCACGCGTTCTCGCTTCACCATACTCAGATTAGGCAGATTTGTAATGTAAGGTAAGGTTATGAATGTTATGATTGATTTCATAAAAATCTAGCAGAAAACAAGTAATCAACTGACACCGGCATGGAAATTTTCATGTCTATGGTGACTGTTTGACATTTGTGCATCAAAATGGCCGCCTCCATAGTGTCCCGGATTTTCAGGATGCGCACTCGTCGAAGCGTCGAAGCGCGTTCTACCCCCCTCTTATTTCTATGGTTTACATTCGAATAATTTGAATGCAGAGGATATAGGATTATAGCGTTAATCATAGTTAAAGTGGTTTTAAACTATTTCGACGACGATTTAGAAGAATCTGGCTTACCGACAGAAGAAAGTCTCATCCAGGATGTGAAAAATAAGGAGAAGACAAATGAGGAAAGTGGTGACAGTGGTGATGAAGAATTTATACAAAAACCACAGCAAAAACCATCTAAGCTACAAGTGTTCAATGCTTTTTTAACATTAAGAACAGCCTTTCAGTTTGAAACGTTCCGGAAAATGTGTTTGTTCAATTATAGGGGCTTGGTTAGGCCCTTAAGAAAAAATATTTTTTTCACATACAAACACATTTATATTGAAATTAATTAGCATATTGTAAATTATTCACATTTATAAATTATGTTTATCTAATTTATAAAATATTATGTACAGTTTTTTTAGAATAATTTGTTATTTTGGTTTGTACATCACACGACAAAGTTTTTTCATATACCTAAATCTTCAAGCCGCTATAATTGAACAAATACATTTTCTGGAACGTCTTCAAACTGAAAGGCAGTTCTTATTGTTGAAAGTGCACTGAACACTTGTAGCTTAGATGGTTTTTGTATAATTTCTTCATCAACACTGTCACCACTTTCCTCGTTTGTCTTCTCCTTATAACCATTAAAAATGGGGGAATTTCCATATAACGAGACCTCTATATAACGAGCAAATTTTGCAGCACCTTCATTCTCGTTATATAGAGGTTCGACTGTATAAAGACATTCGTTTTACAAAAAAAAATATAAGAAATTCTGTACTGTACCGAAAGTCTTAAAAGTTGGGTTTTACTTACATTTTATTAGTACGCAGAGCATACAAAAATAAAATTAATTTATATAGGTATGTAAAGTATGTATTTAGTGACAGTCACTATAGAAAATACAGTCCAAAACACACTTAATTTAAAGAAAAACACTTCTTCACTCAACATTAAAAATTGTAAATATAACCTTAAATTCACACAATCGGCCTTCACCACAGCGTTGCCAAATATTAACGTTCCGGCCTTCTAGTATAGACGGCCATGAGCAGGGTGTATTCCTGTCATCCTGTGAGTAAAGCACATAAAACCACAGAACAGAAAACCCACCATGCGAAATTCCACCATAAAATCCAGAGAACAGCTAATAAAATCCATGCAGAAAAAAACAGAGAAAAAAGTCGTTTTGGGGAGGTTTAGAGAAAGAAGCGGGGGATTTCAATTATAAAGTGGAAAAATTATTTCGTCTCGATATTTATTCATGGGGATAAGATGCGTAGGCTCCTCCTTCATTATTTCATATGTCTCTAATTATTAACGATGGGGGCAAATTGTGAAAAAATCAGCAGGTACTTTCAAAAAAAGTTAATAATTTCGAAGAGATATAACTTCATAACAAATACAAAGTGGCGATAAGGAAAGGTCTACTTTGTCCAGCTTGTTTTCAAATTTTTTTATTCTGGATTCATTGTCATGCATACATATGTGTAGTACAGTAGAATCATATTACACATAAGTGTTCTTTAAACTGGCCCAACTTTAAGACAATAAGCATTAATAGTTGTTTGGAAACTTTTCTTTATTTTCGAGATATATGTTCTTCTTAATAAACTTTTATATGTTCTTAATGAATGTTATAAACAGATATGATTAACATTTCCCTCTCTTGTTCTTTTTTTCAGTTTATTTCCACCACTTGCAGATATATATTCTCTTTCTGTTTCCTTTTACCTACTGTTAAATGGTAGGTTCTTAGACTGTTTGTCTATATCCATCTACCACACCACAGAACTATAACAATTAGACAAAATCCTGTTCTACTTGGCACAATAAAAGTAAATAACACATAAGTTACATACAATATAAAAAAATATTTTATTTCTTATCAAACACAAATGAAATTTTCAAGTCTGTACAAACGAATGTTTCAGTTCATTAACAACTAACAACATTAAACGAAGAGACAACCTGAATTCTACTAAACTCTAAACAAAACACATTCAAAAATATAACTTAGGCACGAAACTCCATTAAACATTAAACAAATATGTCCAAAAATATAACTGTGTAACGGTACTAACTTACTTACTATAAAATCTCACTTGCAATTTCCTTGTTTCAATGGCGATTCAAATCACAGATACGGTTGCCACCCTACGAAAAGTCTGCAAAGGTTTGCAGGATCGATAGCTTGTTGTATTAATGCCTCAACTTGATGTTCAATACTAGCTACTTGACCAAGCTCAGTCCCTTGCAACTTTTCTCTAAGTCGAAGTAAAGCTCTCTCAGCGCTAACATTTACGGGAACATCTATTAAACAATTTAATTAATCAAGTGTCCTCTGTTGTTAAACATCCTAAAATTACCATCTTCCGAATTGTTGGAAATATCTCTTCTGATTATTTCTTCATCAGTTTGACGTTTATTAGCTTCGGCCGGGCTAACTGTCCAAGCATAGAGTGGATCATAGAGGAGTACCTCTAGAATTGTAATAATGGTTTGCGAGTTCTGTCTTAGAACTTTGATGGTTTTTTCACAAGATCTAAAATCATAAATGTCGGAACATAGCAGAGATTGAGAGAATTGTTATGTTTGAAAATATACCTTCTGAAAATTCCATCAATTCCAGAGACCCCCATACCATCGACTATATCTCTTGTTAAACGAAATGGTACTGTTTCAGCAGTCGGTAGGACTCTTCCTTGCTCAAAAGCGATTCCTGGAAAAAAGTTGCAAATGTAGTGGTATGCAATATATTTGTGTCATTGTAATATGTGAAATACAATGTGTGTAATATTAAAATGTGTTATGTTGTGATTTTTCTCAAACTTCTAGCATGTAGTAAGGCTACTTGACCCTTTAACCTAGCTGTTCAGTTAGTCATGATTTTAAATGAATGCGTTTACATGTTATTACATTACACAAATTAGTTAATTTGTAGTAAGTTACATTTCCCTGATTACTCACCGAAATCGATGTGAATCACTTCTGCGGTACATGTATCGATCAAAATATTGCTGACATGTCGATCTCCTATACCCAATATATATCCACACATGCTTGTTGTTGCAACACTGTGAATATAAGCCCGTCTTCTTTCGTACCATACGGTCGGTTGGGGGAAATAAGTCTCAAAGAATTTATGCATAACAGGTTTAAAATCTTTACAGATTGCTTTATATGTTGCCAGTTTCTTTTCTACAGGGAATCCTGCACATCGCTGAAGAGTAGAAAATTAGTCAGAATTTATCGTCAAATGACAAAAGAGTTAATGCTAGTTATATATGAAAATAAACTCACTCTAAACATTTCTCTACAAGCGTTAGGTGATTTATCTTGGGGTCGATGGATTTGGTGTGCCCCTTCAGTTTTTTTAGTTCCAAGTAAATAATTACCAATCGGCATGCTGTCATCCACCCATTCCAAAACTCCACTTCTTCTCGACAGCGGCACAATTTTATATGTCCTAAAAATAAATCAATTACATTGTAACAGGGTACTACTTTTCAAATGAGATCACCTTATCAATAGATTTTTCGTATCTTTATTTTCCCTGAAAAGATTATTCATGATACTGAAGACCTGCTGCATCACAGCATCTTGTCTCATGTCGTCATTCCCTTTGACCAAAAGAGATCTGACCACGCCATCTGTACCACGGCAGTAAATCTTTTTTGGGGCGTTTATACCCCCAACTGGGTGATAAATTTTACCAAATGAATCGATTCCTAAAAAGACAATATTATAACCTCTACGCTACTGTTCAATAAGTAACAGTTTAGCAATAAATAAGAACCAAGATTACCAAGGTTTACTTAAGCAAACGATTATGAACTGTAAAGTACTCACCTATGATAGAATATTTTCCAGACGGATTAACTTTCAAAGAATATGTAGGTGGTAGGATTTCATCGAAGTTCTTAATTTTTGAAATTTTTTGACTCTTGGGAATGTTATATTCATCCTTGGATTCTGTACAAGTATAATAGGCTAGATCAATTAAAGCGTTTGATAAGTCTTCGAGTTTTGTGATGTGAGTTTTCAAGTGTGATGTTCGTTTCAAATTGTTTATCATCGTTGTAGCTGCAGACACTCTAGCATCATTCTGTGCTGTATTCGTCTGTTGTTGATCGTAGTCTCGGTCTTTGTTAGCGTTGGCCAAAGAGAGTAAAAGAGGAAGAGTGTGATGTGGATGGTACTTGGCACATTTACTTATTATTTCGTTAACTTGTTCACTGAATAGATCGTTACTGGAGTCTGTGATGTGAGGTATAAGTTGAGGTAAAATCGGAATATACTTGTGAGTTGAAATTTTGGGTAAGTACTTTTTAATGATGTCATTTATTTCAGAATTGTTACGGTTCTCTAGGAATAAAGCAATTATCCGGAATATTCGAATATTACACGTATCACTGTGGAAGAGATTTAAAAGGTAATACCTACAACAGAAAAATTATATCGTAGAATTTACTACAAATGTATCTTTATATAAATGGCACTTACTTTAACGCAACCTTTAAAAATTGATTACACTCTTCTCTAGCAGTGTTAATTTCTATTTGATCAATGTTACTATTTCTTGTGTAAATAGTCGCCGCTTTACTTTCGTCAATGGTTCGTTTGCGTTGTTTCTGAATATTGGTAGCAGTTTTTTTAATTTTTTCCATGTTTTCTACTTTTCTTTGGAACGAGTCTGATTTCATGTAGGTCATTGCCTGAAACAGAATTCTTATCAACAATTCAACACAATTCTGTCATAACCGACCTGCTGGTATTGTTTATCAGCAAACTGGGCTAATTCATCATAGGTACCCACGATGGCACGGTAATCTTGGTCAGTTGTCTCCATATCTTTTATAATTGATGTGGATTTGAGATAGTATTCAATTATGAGCAATCTATTTCCTGAATTAGTTTCGGCCATATATTGAGCTAACAGTTTCAAAGCTGTAGATTTCAATCTGCAATTAATTTTAAATGCATATATGTAACATTTTGATTATTTTCACTCCCCGTTTTGGTTTCTTTGTACTTACTTTAAATTAATATCACTTTTGCAAAGAGTATTAAGTATATGTTTAGATACAAGATCATTGTTAGCCAGCCAGGATAGCTGCGCTTCCATAAGTTGAATTTTGATGTTGTCGTCACTGTTCAAGTCTTTGATAACTTTAAGGTTTTCTAAAACCCTCAAACCGTCCCTGATTTGATCTTCGTCCTTGGCTAAGCCTAAAACAAACCATTTATCCAAAATGAAGGGTGTTACATTTTTAACTTACAAGCAAAATCCAAAGCGAAATCGATCAAGTATCTCCTCAAGATTTCGTGATTATGTTTCTTTAGGTAATCAGAAAGCATTACGAGCCTTTGCGTCATCACAGGTTCGATATATTCGAAATTATTTCCTTTAAGCAGATCATCTTGGAGTTTCCACTTATCTAAAGTGGACTGGAAGTTATTTTCATCGCAGCTTTGAGCGAAGTCATCCACTTCCACTATACTTTGTAACTGTGTGAGGATTGGATATAAATTTTGACTACTTTCGAAATTGTTATGACGTAAATCCTCCCAAACACACAACATCTGCCACTTTCGCGATTCGTTCATTAAACACGGATTATTTTCGTTTACAGCTTTTAATGAATAAAACCTGTATTTCTCAAAACTGTGAAGATTGGCGTGATCATTCGCCGTTGAGCTTGCTTGATTCTGAAAATTCCACTGGCCCAACCTCCATAAACATTTGTACTGAAATTCTTCGGACTTTGTGGCAGAAAGTGGCACTTGATACAAACCACATTTTGTGAAACTGTCGAATAAATCGAGTGGATTGGTGTCCGGACGAACGGAGAGCTGCATGTCGTAAAAATGCATAACTTGGTCCCATTTGCCATGCTCTTTGTAGTGCTCAACGCGAAATTCAGGCTTCATAAGAAACGAAATACCACATCCAGATAACGCGTCTAAATCCCCAATTCCCTTATAGGCCTAAAACATATTATTTACAAAAGCCGATGCAGACTAAAAAATAAATATGTAATAAACACAGAATAGTGGCATTACGCTTATTAATGTTGTACATTTGCTGTAATAGTTGGGAGGTAAATGTGATGCTTATGATGAGTTAACACTTACACTTCTTAAAATGTTGTGGAGAACGATTCCAACCTCCTCACTTTCTCGCTCATAAATATTGTCTATTAGACTCGAGCGTTGCTGGCAAATACTTTCGTTTTCATCTTGAATCTCTTCAATTTTTGATTGGCACCATAATTCGGAATAAAACAATGCAGAGAAATGAGCATCGCAATATTCCGCAGCTTTCGCTACTTTCAGGTAGTTTATATTTAGCTCATCTGAATACCTTGAAATAAAAAGGCAGAGTTTGTTAAGCCGATAAAACTTGCGACATACACTAACCTGCGTTTGGTTTTGTTAAAGCTCATTTGCATCCTCACGAAACCAACCACGTCCAGCATACATTTAACAGACTTCTTATTTAAACTTATTACGTTTGTCCCATTCAGTTGCGGTACCGTATAATTCCAATGTGAATCAAAGAAATCATCAATTTTCCTGATCAAAATTTTTGTTGCTTCTTTACACAAATACAAGTTCATCAATAGGTTAATTACCAATGGGAGGATGCGTTCAGCAAATTTCGCCTAAAAATAGAGTTACATAAAAACGTTCCTTTTTAAGTAAATAAAAATTATTTACCCTTAATTTGCAAATGTTCGCCAACTTCTGGAAATAAACATATTTACTGGAGGTTTCTAGAAGTGCTACCGTCAAATTGGTAACCCATAGCTCATGAGTGATATTTTCATTTGGACACCACAATTCTTCTGAATCAATCTCAGTAATGGACTTGGAATCAGAATCCACTCGATGTATAGTATAAGATGAATGACTGTTTCGGCTAAATGGGCTGATAAAGTATTGCATTTCCTGGTCAAAACCAAAGTTTTCATGTGAACCTACAAAAAATGTTAACTTTGAATTTGGCATACGGGTCTAGAATATAGGAAATGTCTGGCCATTTAAGTACATGTTACTATAAAATTAATGTGTAGGTAGTATAAATCTAGTTGGAAAATATTGAGTGATTTGAATAATCACGTACTCGATAGGCAAGTGATTATCATAATGTATGATTCAGAATTCGAATGACAGCCTAGTGATTGCAATCACTTCTATGATTTCCCTCGAAATTGAAAAATCCAATAACTACTTGAATGAACTGCCACTCGTAATAAATTGGCAACCAATTTTTGTGCCTTACATCCATAGTATAATAAAAATCTGTTATTTTGGTTTTTTTGTAGCTAACCATCTCTATTATTGTTACATCCCATTCAAGTTTCAAGGATAACTTTATTACCTGAGGAAATGGCCCGATAGTTTTAAAATATTCTCTCTATGCATCTTCTATAACTAATTATCTGATCTGATTAAACATATTTGCTGCCAGTTAACGATTTGTGGTAGGCTGACTGACTGAGTTTGCAGTAAATGAAATTATTAGGCTTTTCATTTCAATGCAGTTAAACGGAAGCGTATGTTTCTCGGTATTAGTGCAAATTGAGGAACATATATTAAATCTAGTAAATAGTGGGTGGTGGGTGCTTACTGCTAATTAAATAGTTTATCGCTTGCAAATCTATAAAGCAAGAAACAATTCACCTGTCGCTATTATTATTAAATAATTGTTGTTTAATATCATTATTAAGTACAGTTAAATTTCTATTCAACTTCTAATTTCTCCTTCTAATTCGATTGAACTGCAATGTGGAACATTTTTACTATGTTTCATCCAATTTGAAAAGCATTTAGGTATTATATATTTAACGCTTTTTTTGAGATTCACAGTAAGACTTCTTTTTTCTTTTTAAATCTCTAATGAATTCAGAAAATTCCGAAATATTGTCATTAGTAAAATCAATGGAGTAGAACAGGTTTTGGGGTAACTTATATTTAGCTACAATTTGATTTTACTTCCAACTTAGTGAGAATTCGACTTGTGAATAAAACATTCACTCGAAAATTTAACTATTTACATAATTAGATGTATTTAATAATTCTTTTCAGCCAGAGTACTCTATTATTTAAATCACTTAGTTCTTTAGTCATCTATTTTTTTTTCTTCAAGTAATACAATTTCAAATGTAAGGTTAAAATTTAAGACCCTGTCCCTCTTATCATGTACAATGGTAGTTTTGATTATCACTCATATAAGTTTATCACACAAATATATTTCAAGTGGTTCAAATGTCATAACACGAGTTAGGACAAAAGTACTCGAGTAACATCATAACTCAAGTTATAACCAATTATTTCAACAATCAAGTATTCCAGTTCCTTGTTACTCGAGTGGTGCGGTTACCAGTATAAGCTACACTTTTGTAGCTAACCCAACTTTACACTTTCAATACGATTAACTGTACCTAAAACGTTATACATATAAATTGTTAGACTTACGAAGCATCTTCACTGCTTCTTTGCAGTACAAAACGTACAATGCATCACTGGTAATTTCCACCACTTCAATGTCTGGATCTATGAGATAATCGATGACTAGGAGGAGAACGTTCCCACAAAGTAATTCCACTGGGTTACACTTCATGTTTAATATTTCTTTCTCAGGCCTTAACAGCAATGTTGTTAAATTAGCAGGTCCGATCTCTCCGAGGCATTTCATCGCCTCAAAACTGACCTAGAAGTGAAAATTGTTTTTACAAACGACTCCTTAAGCATTAAATATTTTACCTTTTCATCAGGCGAGCAACTCAGCTCGGCCAAAGTAGATATTAACCTGTGTAGTAAACTTTTTTTGCAGTCCTCTGAAAAACCTCTGATATCTCGAAGATTGTCGTAAATTGCTTTGAGTTCCATTTTGTTTTTAGCTAATGTATGTCTTAAATGAATTAAGCTGTCTTGTGTATGTAAGTTGTTGCATTCAAGAAATGATATAATTTCGTCTTTGACATTAGCATCATTGTCGCCATATTTTGCTTTATGATGGACTGCTCTGATTTGATCAAAATCAGGATGAAGCGGGAAATTATCGAGTTTTTGGATAACATCAGTTAACTTGGAATCATTTTCAACAAGTAGAAATTTCATAATTCTCAAGCATAAGTCGCGAGCTAATTTTGAAATATTCATAAAGTTTTTTGCAGCATTGACGAACACACTCAAGAAACATTCAACAGCATTCGGAAAATCATCTACTCTCATTTTTATAAAATTGAAGAAATATCGCATAACTGCTATTGGAATGGTTTTTAATGTTTTATATTTTTCAATAAAGTTGATGTTAAAGTATACCGAATCTCTAATAATGAACACTTTTCCAGTAATAGATCTAGTCTGGAACAAAATGTCAATGAAACAGGCGTATCTGTGAAATGTTATTAATTGATCTTTCATGGTGAATCTATCGTAAATGGCCCGCTTCAACTTTAACAAAATTCTCTCCAAAACTTCCAAGTTCATTGCTAAATGCACCTCTAACTTTTCTATAGACAACAATACCTAAAAAGAAAGAAATGAAGCCTGTATACTTGGTGTTTGTCTTATAACTTATCCTTACCTGTATGTAATTAAAGCACTTCTTAATATCGCTTACTGATAATCTTTTCGTGCCAAACATTACAGTTTCTTGAAAAACGTCAAGGATATATGTTTCATCCGTTAAAAAATTTAACACGCTTAACACCACTTTATCCAAATGATTTACTAATACAATTGTCAAGTCGCTCCCACTAGAAAGATCAACAAAATAGGCCAACACGTCATTTTCTCTAAACATGTTGCGATTTACGGGAGAATCGAAGTTGTCGCACACAACTCTGCTAAAAACCTTCGGTGCTAACATCTGCAAAATATATAGAAATAAGACTAAACGCAATAACATACTATTACTCATACCGCAAGTAAATCAGTGTCTGATAATTTCAGTCTTTTAGCCGCTTCCAAAACACCTTCCCTGTCTATGACAAAAAGAAGGTGAGCACAAAAGGAAAAATATTTTCCGTAGAATTCAATTTTGTTCTCACAGAGAAAAATATAGAATGGAAAATCGTCAAAACTCAGCTTTTCCGCCAACCACGTTTCAATGAGGTATTCCAGGTACATCTCAACCACATTTTTGCAATCCTTCGACAAGCAGATGTTTATAATATTCAGAGCTTTGTTCATGGAAACTAAAAAATAATATTAGTATTTTGAAAGAAGGTAAGATATTCAATCATACCCAAGGTTCTCTTGTAAGCTAATTTCACCAAAAACATTAAACCTTTGTCTATCCAGTCTGGGCTATTTATAATGATGGTGGTGAAAGAATGCAACACACTTGCTGATTTTGAAATTAACTCATCATTTTCGGCGTCAAGCTGTATTTCATCCAACAGTAAAATGTTCTGCAAAAATTCAACTTATGCTTTAAGAAACAGACATTTAGTGGTATGAATGAGTCTAATGTAAAATCGTAACGAATTGACTGTTATAAATATGAACCAACCCAAAACAACTATTCCCATAGCTAATACCACTTAAGCAATTGAATTATAAGATTGATTTAAACTTAAGGTTCTCGCCCAAAGTGAATACACATACCAAATTGATAGGTTTCGGAAAAATGTACATTATTTGACTATGACCATAATTCAGGCCAAGGCGAATAATTCGCCCACTCTGTGACTGTGTCAGATATCTTCATAGCGAACATTGGAAAGGAAATAGGCATGATTAAGGTGGTTTAGTAGTTGCGAAGAACGAAGAAGATAGAGTAATGTCAAACACAGGCGAGGTAAGAAACATGTGAGTGAATAGAAATACAATTGAACAGGTCTGTGAATCGATATACCTGGGGCAGGTCTTGAAATTGAACAATGACAACCAGTATGATGAAATAACGAGACGTATAAGATTAGCATGGGTAGGGTTTGGAAAGTTGGCATTGATATTCAAGAGCTGAAAAATACGACAACATATGAAAAGCAAAGTATTTAACCAATGTGTTCTTCCAATACTTACACATGCATGTCAAACCTGGACACTCACAAAGAAAAGCATGGATAGGGTAGCAAAGACACAGAAAGCTATGGAAAGATTTATGTTGGGTGGTACACGATTAACACATGGATTCATAGTAAAACTAAGGTTGAAGATGTTACCCAAAAAGTCGCCAGGCTGAAGTGCAGCTTTGCAGGCTACGTCGTTAGATACAAAGATGACAGATGGAATAATTTAATCCAGTGTACTGGAGACCGTACCTAGGGCACCATACCCGAGGACGACCACAAATGAGGAGTGATGACTTAAAAAGAATAGCGAGCCTACATTGGAAACGAGCCGCAAGCAATAGAGAAGGATTGCATATGTTAGAAGAAGCCTATGTCCAAAGTTCGATGAATGAAGGCTAAAGAAGAAGAAGAAGGTGGTGTAATTGGTAACATAACTGACGTGAAATCGGAAGATCCAAGTTGGCATCCTGGTCATATCTTTTTCTGAAACCTCTCAATTTAGTAATATCTTAACACTTTAAACCTGTAAAAACACATGAAATAAAAACTTTCATTTGTGTTGTTCACTCATTCATATTGTTGTTTTGGGGGTTTCATATATTTGAGGAAAGGAAAACAAATATTAGGTACATAAATAGATGAAGGTAATAGTTCTACTTACATTTTTAAACATATCTGACAATATCCTCTCTTGCCTCTTGAAAGACTCCAATGTTTTATTTTCCTCATTGTTCTTAAAAAGAATTGCCAAACTTTTGACACAGTGCAATCTAATTTGTTGATAATCACTCCGTAAAAAAATTGGAATAAACTCAATCACCTCTGCATCATCCCATTTAGCAAATTTAAATACAGGATCCACCTAGAACAGACGATTTGAAATAGTGATAAGCACAATAATGATATGATTTTACATAGCACAGTTGCACCAGATTGTCGAGGACACACAAGGAAACGTCCGGCCCATAATTGTCACGAAGGTCATAAAATGTTTTCAATACTTTGACCAACGTCTTTTTGGAAAACTTATCCATACTAATGAAAAAATGAGGCAGAACGTCTAGAAAATGGAACATTACAATACTTTGTATGGAGAGATACGGAACGTCTTACCATGAATCACGTTTAAAATTTTAACAGCAGTTTGGTTACATTGATAGTGAAACTCGCAAACAACTTGGAGGCCCTCAAAAACATATTGTAGAATACAATCCGGGAGGACACCAGGATTTGCATATTTAAAAAATGACATAGCGGTCAACATCTGGAAATAAATCAAAAATTATTACTTAACAGCTCATAGTTTTAGTGAAAATGTGCAGCCTGATGTGCAAAAATAAATAATCTAAAATTGTATCCTTCATATCAAAGTACTAATTGAAAACTTTTGTGTGCCTAAACACAAAATTTCATAAACCATTTGTTTTACAAGGCAGGATGCACACTTTTCACGTTTCACCAAAGCTGAAATGTTATTATTACTCACTATATCGCAATCCTCATTTGAAATTTCATTATATCTCGATGGAGATAAAATTACTTCCAATAAATCTTTCTGATCCTCACTCAAGGTGTTTCCATTGGTGGAACAAAACCGTCCCAAGACCCTTACGACCGCGTGTTTTAGTTGAAATTTCCATTCTTCATTATGATTTAATCCTTTTAAAAGAAAAAAACCGTTAATCAAACAAAGTTTTGATTAACTCTGTGTTACTAAAGTCTTTGGAAGATAGAAGAACATTATTACTAATACTTCATTATTGACATTAATAACATTATTATTAATACATATTAACATTAGTATTGCAACATTGAAACACGAAGCGGTGTAAGCATTTACCTGTTTTCATTTGAGTGATGAAATTAGCTAGCGACTTCAGCAAATGTTGCGGGAAATTATGCTTTATTCGATCAATCAGAGCATCATTTACTTTCATGGAAAATAAATTATATAGAATATTCAGAGTGCACATAAATTTTTCTGCGTCTCTCTTATTATCACATTTTTGAGATGCTAAGTCAGCCAACGTGTCACTCTGTAATATTGACATCAACAACTGCCATGAAATATTATTTTCAATTTCATCTTCACTTATTATTTTAAATTCCAATAACTTATTAAGCATGTTTATTAGTAAAACGGTTATACTGAGGAAATTGTCATTAGTTTTCTGAATATTGTAAATAAAGTTGTTTAAAGTATTTATGAAAGTTTCCATTATTTGAAGCTCTAGTTTATGAGTACTGTTGTCATGAATTCCTCCATTCTGTTGAATTTTCTTAGAAAGTAAAATTCCCTTTTGCATTGAGCATTTGTGATAAATTTCCTTTATATCCTGATACTTAGTATTTTTCAATTCTCTTTTAGGAACTTGACGGTCTGGTAAATGTTTCAAAATCAAGTCTACCAGCAATGTGGCTGTCTCCTCGTCCATTAAATAATTACAATCAGTCGAGTTATTGGGATTTAAAATAAAGTTCATTATCATGGTTTTCTTCTGGATATCCATTTCACTGAAGTTTAATGAATGTATACCAACTCTCAACACTTTGATGCTTTCTGGGGAAATCTTTAAAATTCCAGAGTTGTATGTTGGTAAAACTGTGTTGAGGTGAACGAGTTTATTTTCAATTAATTTTTGCAAAAATATTTCGATGGAATCTTTCAAGCCATTTGGTCCCAGAGCCCTAAAATGGAACGCAGGAATTAAAGCGAGGCCAAGATTTACCTCATTGTTAAAAACCCAATCTTACACATAAGAAGCAGTATTACAACCAAAATAGGTGAAAAACGAGTTAGTGAGAACAATTGCATTGTAATAAAAATATTATTATGTAAATTGTGACATATTAAGGGACAATTATTTCTCAACCATAAATATTAATTCTAGTAATAAACAGGTTACAACCAAAGCAAACATCACATACATAGAAACCAAACAATGTTAAGTTGTATCTTTTGTTCACATTGAGTACTATATGCTTCGACTCATATGAAACTTACGCACCTGTTATCCAATCTGTATAGTACCAAATGATCTCGAATTGTTCTCTGTAATGAACATTTGCATTTTTATGTAATGCAAACTTTTGTGTTAATACACTTCACTTTCCATTCAAGCATTCCTACTTGTTCTTTTGGTTGCAATAATTTTGGTAGATTGGTCTAGTTGAGAATGAAAAATTAACTTGATTTCAAACACTTACTTAACCGTAGTATCACTAACAGTATTCCAGATGGTATTATCAGACGAACGCTGCACATTGAACAATTGAATCAGACAATCGTAAACATTTTTAAGTACATTGTAGTCAGTAGATTCTATCTGTATCACAGAAAGGTTTTTCACTAATGTCATATGATCATCTTCTTCCAATAACTCAGGGTATAGTTCAACGATTTTACTCATAATCTGAATCCTAAAATTCTAGTTTTAGTTTGGCTGACGGGAGATATTACATAAAACTTACCACAACCAACTTTTCGTCTCTATAATGTTGGAGATGTAATTTTTCAGAGAATAGTCACATTTCTGTCTTTTGAAAGATGCATCAGGGACAGTACTATCGAGATTTGTTGGAAAATACTGGTGAGAAAACATCTAAAATATAAATTAGTTGATAATATTCAATTTTGATTCGATATGTTATTACCTGTCGGCTCACTTCAACGAATAGTAATAAGAAGTCATTAGACAAGAACGTAAAGCAACCACGACTCAAGAAGAATGATGTATTCTTCTGAGAGTATTTGAAGTATCCATCGATTTCATTAGTAAGAAAACTATAACTCGCTTTTAAACATTTTTGCCAGTTTTTCATGTCAAAAGCGTAAAAACATGGATCATCCTGATAAATCCCATCGGGGTGATGTAGAGTTATTTGTAATAAACAAAACTCGACAAACTGTTCCTAAAAAAAATATTTTAATATTTCGATGAAACTTTCAATGCATAATTCTAACTTTTAATCTTGCATTTCTTGTGTTAAAATCCCAAAAATGTATGATGTGTAAAATAACATTTTCTCCAAATCTACAACTAGCATTTCTGGCATCTTTGGCAGTCTAAAAACAATATTTTTCATTAATACCATGTTAAAAAAAATCAATGAAAAATTCTTACATATTTGCAAAAATCTATAGCAATGTTTAGGATAATTTCCAAGTGTGATTGGGAATCATAGTGTCTTTGACATATTGTAGTCATAAATGTAAATTCATTTTTTAGAAGAGTAATAGGTAATCCTGATAATGGTCCCCATTTCAACATAGCAGCTAAACACCTATACGGCAAGAGGTCATCTTTCTTTTCAATGCATAACTGTTTCAGAAAGTTATATAGTCCTAAAAACATTTAATTACATTAATTAATAATTCCAATTAAGGGTATTCAAAATATAATACCTTCCCAATGATTGCTGGTTAAAAATCCCTGACACTTTACATTAGGCAAAATGTATTCATGTAGGACTTTCATGAAAGTAATCTCATAGCAATTTTTCATTCTAGATTCTTTCATACAACCAATGATATATCCAACAAGGCGTGGTATGTCTATCTTATGATCATCTAAAACAGAGATAGTTGCCAAAAATTTGTAATAAACGAAGCAAATTAAAAATACAAATAACAAATAGATATTTACCTTCTTTAAAAGCAGTTTTAATGACCAACTGAAATAGATCGGCTACATTTGATGCAGCCTTGCTTCTTGCTTTCTTTGGATCATCATTGGCCTTTCCCAATTCCTGAATGAACAGTAATTAAATTAATCAAATCGAAATAATACCTTAACGAATCATTTTATGTATGATTTATGTAATCAGCACTGAAAATTAACTAAACGAGTTATTTATAATGAGTTAATTCTGTACGATTTAGCTAGGTTTAGAAGCCTATAGATCTATAATTTTATTCAAATAACAGATTGCTGTGAAATACAAACAAAATATTGAGATTCTGTTGAAAAGGTTTGGTATAGAAGAATGTAAACCTTGTACTACATAATAAATAAACTTGCACAATTCATACAATGTCCTATGAACATTCATTAGATAGCTGCCAAGACAGTCTCTTGATGACGATACAAATCAATGGCTCATATTCAAACAAACCTATAGGTTGTAAACCTCTACATGTATATTGAATACTTGTTGATGCTCAAAGGGAAAATTGTATCGGGTGTTTTTTTTAAATTTCACCTCATAGTAGGATGTGGATAGTATTTGTGAATGCGCCTTACTAAAAAATGTCAAAATTGACATTGGGTTGACATAACCTCACTTTTTTAATAAAAATTGAAACTGCTCCAATCGGTTAATAGTGTCTTGTAAAAGACAACTCACTCATCTACGCCTAATAAATAGAGCCAAGCTGTCTTTTTCAAGACACTAGTAACCGATTGGGGCAGTTTCAATTTTTATTAAAAAAGTGAGGTTATGTCAATTGTGACATTTTTTAGTAAGGCGCATTCACAAACACTATCCACAGCCTACTATGAGGTGAAATTTAAAAAAACACCCGATACAATAATCCCTAATTCTAATGCTGAATGTGTCCTTGCTTGAAGGAGCACCAATACCATGGATGCCTCAAAACCAGTTTACTGTCCACATATACACTGCACAATTCAATCACATGAAATAAATTGTTTAATATGTTTTGGAGGTGAAACCTTAACACACAACTAAAATTTGAAGTGATAGTGGTAAAGGTAGACTATTTGAGAAACATACAGGTCTTTCAGTAAGATCAAAAGACAAATGAAGAAATTAGATGATAATTCAAGGTAACAATGGTAAATGCTTTAGAGAAGAAAAATTTAGTGTCCTGGACATTTAATACGGATGGCAAATGAAAGTTAGCCAGTGTTGAAAGTTCTAACGTACACCAACTGAAAACATGAATAAGAATGATCATGAACATAAGAATGATATGAACTGGCATGCAAGTGAATTCAGATGTAAATGCCAAGAACAAGTTCATGTAACAATCTTAGTTTCTAAGAATTTTAAACGGGATTAAAAACGTTACAAATTATTTCCATGGATATAAGTACTGCTAAGTGTGTAAAGAAATCTTTGTAGGTACCTTTTTCATGCATTCTTGAACTGAGGAGAGGACTTTCTTCCATTCCACAAGTTTCTCATTGTGAAGCAAGGCAACAGTATTTTCATTTCCCAGATGGTTAATTAAATTGGTACAATATTTCTGACGTTCGGAAGCTCTCGTGCTTTCGAGATGAAAGCAACATTGGTTGATTTCATTAGTTAGATTCATGTTTAATAAATATTTACATCTTACGGCACAACACAAGAACTAACCTAGACACGACGATAATTTTACCCGCGAAAGTGAAGGACTAATATCACAAAACATATATTCTGAGATTCACGGATCACTACAATAACAGCTTAAAACCAGAAATTTTGCCTTGCACAGACCACAAAACATATATTAGCGATCGCGGAACATAAAATGTTCAAAACAAATCTTTAGCCTTATTCTCATTGGCTGCTTGTGTATGTATGATACGGTATGAGCGACAGCAACCGCGGCATTATTCGAATTTTTATCAACTGAAATTACTTTAAATAACATTTTTAATTCATATATCACCTTTATACAATCCATATAATATATAGTACACTAAAGAGGTAATGAAGGACTGACGCAAAATATGTCTTTAATATTTAATGTAAAACTAAATATGCAGTTACAAAAACATCATATTTAAACATTATTTGCTCACAAATAAAATATATAATCTTACTTTATTAAAAATATTCCAGTCTTTGCGAATAAAAATTCTTCAAGAAATTGATGAAAAAATACAAAGACGGTGGTAAATATGTAAAAAGTACCACACAGAGGTAGTAGTCTTATGTACCATTCAAGATTCATTAACAGACTTATATAAACCTACATTGGTATAGCAAACATCAGCTAGTAATATAAAAATATTACACATATCTCTTGATAAAATTTGACTCTCTTGTCAAACAGAAAACAATTGCTAGAATTAAAATTTTCACTAGGTATTTAATATCAGAAAATACATTAAACTTTTTTGATAATTATTGCAATGAGCATTACAATCATTTAAATAAAGGCGGGGAACAAACCTATTAGATATAAATATATTCTAAAATTTATTTGTCAATGGAATAATTCTTGAATAAAAAAGTTTTGGTAGTACTTTTCAATTCTCATAACTTGAAACAAATGTTAAAACTGGAATCTCCAGAAATCCAAATACTTTTATGAAAATGGAAAAAAAACACATTTTATTTGGACGTAGCACATCACTCCATTGACAATTTCTTAAAATTTAATTACGTTGCAGTCTTACAAAATGCATTTTCACATCAGACAAAGGTTGAAGTAAAAATGGGTGTTACAAATTTCTAAAATCATAAATGTTTGTATTTTCAGGCAAAAGTATTATTGGGCTTTCAAAACAAATAACTGTCATGCAATGAAAAATGTCACCACTTTAATAATTATAATGTTGTTACTAAACGCCGATATTGTTTAAAAAACGTAGTCATATGTCTGTTTAACTAGTTTTCATAATCAACAAAAAAAATGCATAAATAATAATTCATACCAAATATATTTTTTACCTAATCATTTGTTTCTAAGGAAATAGGACAATATTTTAACAAATACAGCATGTGCATTGAAACAATGAGAAATAAAAATCAGTCAAGTTCTTACATAACATAATACAAATATAATCAAAATTTGGCCTTTCCATCTAAGATTTCAGAACAACCATTACTATACTAGTAAATGCATCCAGAGCAAATACACCAAAATTATAGGTACCACTTTAAATAATGACTTAAGATAAAGTGTCATCCTTTCGCGTTTTATCCTCATTTTGCACTTTCAGCGGTTGAGCTTCTCCAGGATTCTCTTCAATTTTATTCCACTTCTGTTCCTCTCCAGAGCCAAATGTAAGGTAGACTACTATTTCAATCACATATAAACCAACAGTGAGCCAGAAAATTTTCTTCCAAGCTTCTGTCGGAGACTGGAAGTTCAAAGATATTAATTAGGGCAGTATGGTAGCGAAATATTGTCGTCTTAACATTGATATGATATAAAGGATGGAAGTGTTCAATAATACTTACAAAAATAGTTGTCATTTGTCCAACAGCAACGGGCACGACGATTCCTGGTATGGTAGCAACAGTATTTGTGAGAGCCATCAAGGTGCCAGCAAAATTCGGAGCAATATCAATGTGGTTCGAGAGAAATCCACAAAACATTCCTCCTATACATGTTACAGCGATAGTCATTAATACGACTGCTACAGTCTTATTGCACTCAAGGAAACATAAGATTATGAAACAAATCATGGGTACTATGCTCGCGAATCCGGTCGCTATCTTCCTAGCAATTGTCGTCGTGATAAGTTTCTTACGTAAACAGACATCCAACGTTTTACTCAGCAGCATACTGAACAGCCACATGCAGAGGAATGGAACAGCTGTCAGAATGGCGTTTTCACTCATTTTGAAATTAAGTACGGTTTTCATGTAGAGGGGTAGCTCAATGAGGACCATATACCAACCCCAGTTAGAGCATGTGTGAGCGATGAGGATGGCTAAGAAAGCGGGAGACGTCAACACAGATTTCCAAGGAACTTTATATTTTTCCTGAAATTTAATATTATCATTGTTTTACTGGATTCATCGGATCATGTTTTAAATGATGAAAATGTAAAAGAAATATGCATTTCTTAATGTTCTGAGATTTGATGAAACCAATTACATGTAAGCAACATTAGAATGGTAAAACTATGAGTTTATGAATAGGAAATCTATAAATTTAGTGTGAAATATAAAATCAATAGTTACTCAATTTGTAACATGATTTTTAGATTTCAATGCAGATACTCACAAAGAAATTGTTATAAATAATGACTCACTTCATGTTTCACCCCAGCCTCTCCTTGATTCAGTGACTCCAGGATATACTTCCTTTCTTCCTCAGTAATAAACTTCTGCTCTTGGGGAGAATCTGAAATCAGGAAACCCCACAACAGAAGCCAAACGACGCTAATGCCACCTTCTATGTAGAAAACAGCTTCCCAGCCGTGATTTGCTGCTATTACACCAGAAATCAGCATGAAGACCTGGAACAAAAAATTGCAGATAAAACCTCCTGTTACATTAAATGCCTAGTAAACGAAGGTATAAACTATAAAGTTCTTCCAGAATATAAAAGACATTTAATCAAAAAAATACTACATAATGAACTTATTTAACGATTTTATGTAATTATTTTTGTAACCGAGAGGTTTTCAACAATGTAAAACAAAGTTGTAGAGCTTAACGCTGATAATTATACTTGCATCATGCTAATAATCTTTTTTCACTGCCTCGTACTTACCACAGTACCTAAAGCTGTACCAGCATATACAATGCTGCTCATAACGCTTCTCTCAGTTGGCGGAGCCCAATGCGCCAACATAACGTGCATAGAGGGGAATGTAACACCCCCACCGATACCTTCTCCTACTCTCATGACTATCAGGGCTGCATAATGTAGGTTATTAGCCATGACAGGCGTTAAAAGCGTGCATACGACGTTGATGGTGACGGAGAAGAACATTACCCATTTGGCGCTGAAGAGTTCTGCAACGCGACCACCAGGCAGTTGAGCAACTATATATCCCCAGAAGTAAGCGCTCAAAATGAGGCCTTGCACATCGTTTGGCCATTTAAATGGGCCGTCCTGTAATGGAAAAACGTGTTTATTGTAACGTCTTTACAGAAATTTGTAATATTTGAATGTTTCTATAGTTTGTAAATAACCAGAGATTAGTTCGAAGTGACACTCTTGTGTGATAAGCTATGTGCAAAATTAATTCGTAATAGGCATGAATGTCTCTCAAAACATAATAAAGTCAAATTGGCACATTTATATGTGGGTTAGATTAATACACACAATCAAATTTAATACGGTTAAATCTTCATTTGAAATAATCGAGACCAATTGAAAATTAAACATACTGTAGCTATAACAGAATAAGAAAAGGATGACTTGATTTCTTCATTTAGAAAATTTGGATGTATTCACAAATTAGTTTAGTCTTGAAAAATAACTCAAAGCTTCAAAACCAAATTAAATTCTCATAACAGTAAGTAGGTATTTATAGGTATTTAGAAGCAATATAAGACGTATGCAGTAACATATGCAATAGTGATTGCTATTATATCAGTATAAGGATATAGCACAGTTCAAATTACATAACTATTACACAACATTACATGAAGTACTTTATTACGTGGTTACTATTACACAACATTACATGAAGTACTTTATTACGTGGTTACCTCTGCAGTTGCATTATCTGTGGCATTCAAACCACCTTCAGCAGTTCCACAATGAGAAACTCCAGAACTATTATACCCTCCATGCTGGCTCTTGGCTACAGCAGTACGGTCCACCATGCTTACAATAGCTACGTGTAAATTGACTTTGAGGCCATATACGATCCCTAAGCCAACAGATCCTAGTATGGCTAGGACGTAACGAGTAGACAGCACGCCTGGAAAAGTTAACACGCTTCGTAGTGAGTATGTTTCTTGTAACTTTAAAGAATTATAATCGTAATTAATACATTTAGGATATACTCACGGCCGCATGGATTGCCTATAGCTTTTACTTCCTTAACCATTGCTGAAAATAGTAAAGAATACATAAATGTTTTAAATAGTGTAGGATTATTCGTTTGATACAATTAGTTTATTATAATTACTAAATTATATAAGAGAAGGTGGAATTTGTGTTTAGACCTTTGAAGTACCTAACAAAAGAGTAGATTTTTGTAGTTGTTACCAAAGTGTTTTTTAATGTAAAATAGATATGAGTAATGATTTTCTTTTTAGATACCCAAAAGGTCCCTTTTGGAATTTAAAGGCCATTGGTGAGTTTATTTTTAACGTCCTAGATGATTATATGTAATCAGAGGGATTACGCAGTTAATTTATATAAATTAACAAATACGACAACACATATTGATATAAAACTATATTTCCAGTGATTGTTTTTATTGGCCGAATTTAAGATTAGCCCGTATATATTTAAATTCATGATGAGTAATTGTCACTTCTGACCTCAGATTTAAATACTGTTTTTTTTTTTCTGAACATTTAGGAAATAATTCGTTCTGAAAGGTTCTCTTCATATGGATTTAGATTGCCTAGGTAACAATAAGATTGGCAAAGAAAATGAAAAGAATTTGTAATCCGTTTTATTAGTTTTTAGAAAGTCAATTTGTATTTAATGGGAGAATGTTCTCGGGGAGATAAGATGAAATTAAAAATGTTCTCGATGATCCCCAAATAATACAATAACTAATCGTTTATATAAGAAATAGGAAATACTTAACATATTTTTAGAGCCATGAATATGTTCAGGATTCTGTAACGATTCAATAACGATTAGTTATTGTATTATTTGGGGATCATCGAGAACATTTTTAATTTCAATTTGTATTTATTTATGATAAGTGTGCTAACAACGTAGAAAGTAAAATTCTCGGCCGTGACATTCAACTATTTAATCAAATGGATGTTATGATTGGTATTTTAAAAATATTTCCAAAGTAACTAAGGAAGTGATCGATTAGTTATCTAACATCCGTCTATATTATCAGCATTTTGTGGCAGGGCGTAGCAAATGAATACAATGAAAAGCATTTTTATATAATAAGTATTTCATTTTTACTTGTAGGTATATAATGGAAGTATACCTGCTTAAGTAATCCATATTGGCGAATATATACTAATAGATAAAAAGTACCTAACACATAGATAATTTCATCTCAAATTCAGCTAAGTAATTTTCAGGTCTGATTTATGATTTTTCGCGAAGTAGTACATACCTAGGCGAAAGTTTAATATAGTACTGTTTAGTGTTAAAAAGCTGTTACAATGCAACTCTAGATTGTATGAAGATGTTTTTGTTATTATAAAAAACTACTTGAGATGTTCAAAGTGACTATTTCCACATGTTTAGTTGTAGAAGTCAAAATTCTGAATGTTCAAAGTGATTAATCCATCTGTAGTACCTACCTAATAGAGGAGGTTTTCAAACCACACCCTTTAGAATATTATCTTGGAAATCCCCTTTTATTTGTCAATACACTAAAAATAACGTATCTAATTCATTCCTCAGTTTATTACTTGATACAATTTTATTATCTCCAATGAATTTGTCAGTTTTCTCCGTTTTGATTTTTTGCCCAAGTTTTATATTCTTCTCGAAGAGCGGAATACGATTCCGCCTAGTGAATAGTTTCAAGTAAAAATAGTTTAGTTAGAGTATTGATGAGAGGGTGGAGGTTATTTTTATGTATACGGTTCTCACCACAACTGTTCTCGAACAACAGCCAGAGGATTTAATGGGAGCCATTCAGTTTAAGCACATGGACCACAAATGCGCAACATGAAATGTATGCGCATTTTTCCAGAAACGAGATCAGTGACATATAAGAAGAGAGAAGGTCACAGAATAGTGGATGAAATAGCTCAAATTGAGGGAATAGGTCATTTCACTGTGGATCCAAGCAGTTCTTTGCGTCAGGTTTCAGCTGCCATCAGTTCTGCTTCATATTCAACATGGCGCAAAGTAGTAAAAATTCATAAACTCCATCCCTATAAATTGAAGATTTCTTCGGAAGTTTGATGAGGATGATTACGATAGGAGATTACGTTTTTAAAATTATCACAGACATGAACATCAACGCGCCATTAGAAACCTCTCGAAGAACATTTGTTTTGGTGCAGTTTGCTGTGCATGCAGTTTGTTTTTGAATGGCTCAGTTAATAGTTAATAAACACATTGTACGATATTTGAATGACGAGAATCTTCATATTTTTCGAGAAGAGTATACTCAAACTCCTATAGATTGAATGTTGGGCAGGAATTTTAGGAGATGCAGTAGTAGGATTCTTTGACAAAACATTGAATGACGCTGTCTATTTGGAGTTCCTGGAGAATGTCGTTAATCCCTTAATTAGATTAGAAGTTGAAAATCAGCGTGATGTTCTTGGAAATCTAATGCGTAATGAAGAACTATTCTTTCTGGTGCACCACCACATTTTTCTGTGAATGTTCGGAAGTGGCTCAACCAGATATTTCCAAAATCACTGGATTGGCAGGCGTGGACTGATAGAAATGGCCACGCATTTTAACATTCAACATTCAACAGATTCAACAAGTCCCGATTTCTTCCTTTGGTACCAACTAAAATCTGTAAGCTTAAATCGAACCAGTGGATTAAGTTGATTTACGACAATAGATTATCAATAAGTGCAGAATAATTTCCAGAAAAAACATTCCAAAGAGTTAGAGGGGTATTCGAAAACCGCTTGTACTAGTGCATGGAGGATATCGGTGATCACTTTGAACATCTCTTGTAATTTTTATTCTTTTTGGATGAATTTAGAATAAAATAGCAGTTATCTACATTTTTTTAATGGGCTGTTTTTATTAATTCTGTGACAGTGCACGCATGATAATTTTATTTTAGGTCTTCTAATTCTCAAAATTATAATTCATAGCAAAATGAGGCCCCATCAATAATTAAAAAAATATGTAAGTCATTCCATCTATGGTTTCAAAGGGATTATTGATAAAACATTTATCAGAGATATTCAGGATGGATCCTTTTAAAAAAAAACATAATGTAACATAATAGTTTACAAATATTCACTGGTTTTCTAAATCTAATTCTAAATTTAGTAACTTTATTCATTGGCATGTGTTAAAATTTGTTCATTATTATTATTTATTATTATCAATTATCATCTATTGTGTTCATTAATTGCAGTACATCTATGTACCTATATTAACCTAGATTCTATTTATGTCGATGGTATGGTCACAGAAAGTGCTTTCATTTCAAATATTGTCGCACTGGTAAATTCAATGTGACAGTGCAAACAAACAAATCTGTTACAAAAATCATGTAAAACGTGATGATTTGTTGGAGTTGGCCGGGTTTATTTCTGGCACGAAACCTCAATCCCTTGGACGATAAAAGTAAAAATATTGTTTTACAAGATTAACAATGCCACTGAACTGTGGAAAAACAAAAAGCGTCAGAAATGTGGTAATGAAAATTCGGGTATGGAATTTGGGTGCAATATGATTGAAATTTTGTGTTTGGCTGAGGAAAGATATTTTTTAAATTGTCATATTTCCGTATGATTCATAACACTAACAGCGAAAAATGCCTCTGAATGGGCTGTTTTTATTAATACAATTTATTGGTTTGAAAGTATTCATTCCTGAGATATATATGTGACATATATGACTGTGTGGCGGTCTCACATTTTTATTTCATTTTTATCGCATTTCAAATATTTGACATGGGTAGATAAAATTATTGTCTTTACAGTTAGCAAGGAAACATGTTTGAATTTTAACGTGTTCCGCCGAAAGTTGTTTTTCAAATATAAATATAGTAGGTATGTATAAAAAAATATATTTTTTAGTTGTTATTAAGACAGTGGGAGCAATAAAAAAAGTTTTATATCAATTTTAAATATGCCCCAATAATCTAATACAGACATTCTCGTCTATAGAAATTACAACAAATTAAATCACAACTTGTCGCGCCTAGTATGAAGTACATCTCACATATGAGTCCTAATTGAAATCTATATTTTTATTAAAACACCTTTTTGACGTGTTCTATAAAAGTCCCAAATTGGCGCCTTTTGAGTTTGGGGTAATAAATCACGTCGATGCATTTCGTTCGCTTTTTACTAAACATTTTATGGTACCTAAAAACTGTATACCATTGTAAAATGTTCCCATTTTCAAGGTGGAAAAGCTTCCATTTTAAAACGTGTCAAAGATTGCAGGGTATATAGCTTTTTGTAAAATGACTTTCAGTAGATATTATACGAATTGTCTATGGACAAGTAGGTAAATAGACTGTTTTCTGTCTAAATCAACGTTAAAATATTGTCACACGCAAGTACATATGAAAAATGTTTTAAAAGTACAAAAAGATTAGGTGTTATACAGTATCAATTAATAGTCATTAATTATCATAGTATATAATACCAGGTAAATAGGTAAAATAATGAATTTAATATATTCAAATTCATTCAAAGCGTTGAAAAATTAAGTAGGTAATTAAATCGCATATATTGATGAAATCCAATATTCGTTAAATAAAACAGGAAAATATTATATTAAAGTAACATACATATTTAAAATTTCAAAGCTCTAATAAATAAATGAAAACATAGAAACCACATATGAGCACCATCTGGTGTGCTTTTACAAAATATGGTATTTATCAAAACAAATCTGCAACGTGTATTTTCAAGAAGTACAAGTCGAATTACAGCACCCGCCATATTTTAAAAACTTAAAATATTATCGTTCTCACAAACGTAGAGTACATACCATAAGCGCACCATCTGGACTTTCACGCCCTGCCTACCGCAAGAATAATTCGGTTAAGGTTAAGGGAAGCCAAAACCAAGCCTTAACAGATGTATTTAGGTCGCCCATGTATTTATAGCGCAGTTTGGGGTGTAAACTGTGTTTAAGTACGAGGTATTTATTAGTGAATTAAATTCGGTATTTATTAAATACATGTTGCTGCAGTTTTTTTTTTTGAAAATTTTGAAAAGGTGATATCACTTTTAAAGTTTCCCTACAACACCTACACCAACAACAGGTCGGTATAATAAAGGGATTCGTAAAGGGAAGCGTGACCATACTCAATACGCATTACATTTGTCTTAGGGCGTCTCTAAACTACATGATTAAATCCTTACCTGCCACTAGTCGAACCTGAGCGAGCGAAGGAGAGTTTCCCTAAGGGAGAAAGACCGGAAAATATGGAACCGGAGCCGCCTGTCGGACTCGAAGCGTCGTCGTGCTGCGAACACCGATGCGTCTCTGTTTCTGTTTCCGAACTCGGAATCGAGGATTCTGAAGGTGACCTCGCGTCGAACTTTTTGAGCATCGACCCACCCTCGAGAGCGGTCTGGTCCCGCGCGTCGCTTTCCTCTCTCTCTTCGCGCGGGAGAGACGTACGTGCGGGCCGAGGCGTCGCGACGACGACGTCTACGCTGGTCTCCGCTCCTCCTATTTTCGGAAGTCCTGTAATGTTTCACGATTTCGCGAAACTCCTCGTGACCCGCGATCTCGCGCCGCTCTTCACGCGGGTCTCTGCCGCACTCCGAAACGGACACAACTCCGTTAATGAATCGTGAAAATTGAATTACAAAAATCGAACGCCATCTTAAAGGGTTCGTTTGACTAACATATAAATCCTAACAGCGCAAAGTAGATTTTTCTGGAGAAATTTTTGAACATATTTGTATACACACAAAGCATGAATGTTTTCAAAAACAGCAAATTTTAAAGTTTTCATGAAATATTTCAGAAAACTTTCTCTTAACTTACATGGAAAGTTTTCAAGAAAACTTTTAGAAACAATCCAAGAAATCTTTTTATATGTTTGCAGTAAAGTTGTCGGCAAAATAATTTTAAACCTTCTATTGAAAACTTATTGGATGGATTTCGTAAACTATCTCTGCAAGTTGCATGTCATCATAAGATTTTAATAATGTAACACTAAAAACTTTCAGGAAAAATTTTAAGAATTTTCTGAAATGATTTATGAAAGTTTATTTTGTCAGACATCGAAATATCGAAGAAAGTCTGCAGTAAACTTTCGGTCAACTTGTATTGAAAGTTTGTGGTGAAAACTCCCAGCAAACAATCCAAGAAATCTTTTTATTTGCTTCAGAAAAGTTGTAAAGTAGTGGAGCAATTTAGAGCGCTCTAACTCCGTCAATATAACTTTCTACACTTTTGTTCTTATATCAAAAGATACATAATACATTGGTCTATGCCTCGACTATATCGAAAATTTCCAAAAAATGCCAATAACTGATGAGAGCTATTTTGAGATTTCGGAATCGTCACGTTCATGTGTAATGGAGCAAATTAAAACGTCTGTAACTTCGGAAATATAACTTTCTACAAAGCAGGAACGTTCTTGATAAATCCCCAAATAAAACAACTATTGTTGTCACGGATGTTTTAATGCCGACGTTTCGTCCGTGATTCTGGACATAACCATGGCTAGTTTTTCAGGACAAAGTTGTATAACGTTACATTGATTTGGACACTATATCAAAACGGCGATATATACAGTGCCAAATCAATGTAACGTTATACAACTTTGTTCTGAAAAACTAGCCATGATTATGTCCGGAATCACGGACGAAACGTCGGCATTAAAACATCCGTGACAACAATAGTTGTTTTATTTGGGGATTTATCAAGAACGTTCCTGCTTTCACATCACATCTCCCCGAGAACACTAACCCATAACTTTCTACACTTTTGTTATTAGGTATGCCAAAAGATAGATAATTCAATGATCTATGCCTCGACTGTGTAACGTCACGGAAGGACAGTATGGAAAAATTCATGATACATGGGATGGTTGATGGTAAAAAGTCAATAGGAAGATCACCGGTGAGATAGGTATATAGACCAAATAAAAGAGCTCACAAAAATGTCGGTTTTCCAAGTGATGCGTACTGTAGAAGACAGAAAGCAAGGCCACAGTATATATAATACTAACAGTATGCTCACTTGGCTTATTCGAACACCACATCACCTCTCCTCGTCGCATCCCCCTCGGCCTAGGAACTTGCCGACTTAGTCGGCTCACCTCTCTTCCTCGCACCTCCTCGGTCACCGAACTTGCCGGGATAACGATATTTTTATTACTTTACAACCTCTTGCAAAAAACGCCGGCTTTTTCATAGACATCAAAGAAGTGAGCATACTGTTAGAATTATATATACTGTGGCAAGGCGAAAGGTACAACCGTCAACCTCCATGAACGAGGCACGACGTCCGAAAACGGACGACTGAAGATATATAAGGGGGTTAATTCCTATGTCCTCCGGCGCGGCCGCCATTTTTCCCTATCCCCCCAGTCTTCTATTATCGTCCTATCTATCATGGTTTCCCTAATTCCATATACTTATCCATTTCCTTCCTGGTTTTCGTCTATTTTTTGGTTCGTATTCCATTGCTACCTTTGACCAACTTATTTGACCTATCTTTCGGAGTTCATCCTTTTTGCGTGACTACCACAACAATTGTTTTGATTCTAGTCTGTCTGCGTTTGGGAGTATTCTCCTTGTCCTATAACATCTGATCTACAGTTTATCTAATTCATGTATATGTCTGCAATATGTCCAAATCAGGTCCATGAAGAGCCAATATATAGACCATCGAAGATCTACAATATCTAATATGTGCAATCTTTGTCCAAGATCGAATGTCTATGTTTTAAACCGAACGGATTATGTTTATAATGGGATGTTACACCTTGTGGAAATTGTTTATCCATTGGACACACTTTGGGAAATAATGGACAAGGGCAAACAGTTGAGAATGAGATGAATGAAATAAAGACATAAAAATAATAAATATGAATAAAAGGCATATATGAATTCTACATATATAGGTACACATACATTTCCATCTATATCCGTACATCTACATTCTCATACATACTGACATAAAATTACACACATAAAATGTATGTAAGGATGTTGCATTATAGTAGATCAATCAGTGAGCCATGAGCCATATATTCTTTAGGTTAAAATAATGGAATTTTTCCGTATGTCACTTTTTATTTGAACTCCTTTTCTCCAATATTCAGAGTGTTTTTTTATTTTTTTTATTATAATACTCCGTCAAAACATTAAAATAATTATGTGACAAAAATGGGGAACGGACCATCCATTTTTTTATGGACGCCTATAAGAACGTGACATTCATTTTTTGTATCTGTTGGTATATCCAAACTTTTTTGGTTTTTGTACCATTTGGATTTAATGCCTCTATTATACGAATCAATTTAAAAACAATACCTTAAATTTATCCCCGCAAATAAAAATTGCACACATTGGGCTTGGGTAACCTATCGCTCTAATTACATATTTAATAGAGGGAAATTAGGCTATAGCACTAGCTGTATAACTTTTATTGTGTGTAGTTATGAACATTAAACTTAATAATTCTTTAAGTTTAACGGAAGCACATACTACTGAGAGATCAATGTGTTTACCTCGCTTATATTTTTACAATATGTTGCATTAAAGGTAACCTTAAACTTTACTTAATGGTAACTAGTAGATTGGAAGTTATTTTACTGAGAAAAGTATTCACAAAAGCAGCAATTACATAACATTATTAAAACAAATGAATACTTCAAGATTAAGGTCAAAAGAAAAAGAATTTAACAATACCCTTTCCTTCATTCTTGGTCTCATTACATAAGATTAGCAAACCAATTTAAGTGTTTTCAAAGCTTATACTGTGTTATATTTATCCAATATAGTTAATGTATACAAACGCACCATATATAATAAAAGGCATGTGACAATTTATTACATGATTAAAATACAAAAGTCAACCTTTATTTAAATAAATATATAACAATGCTAGTATGCACTATACTTCCACCTCAAAAAAGTTGTGAATTAAGCATTTATGTTACAAAAAAATGGTCAAATATATAAAAAATAAAACTTTTAAAGATAAACATACTTCCTGTTCATACTATAAATCACAATGTTAATATTCTGACATTTTTCTGTGTTCTAATTTACAATTGACATAAGGATTCTGCAGGATCCTTGGTGTTGTTTCCATCACTCGAAGCAATAGGTCATCTAAATAATCCTCCAGATCTCTAAGTTTCTTTTTATGTTTATCCAAATCACCCTGAATATCGCAAATGGTCAAAATTAAATCCTCTCGACTTTTCCCCTCAAATTTTTGTAGGAGCTCACTGGAAATGTTGCTGTGTTGTATGTTCCTCTTGTTTTCTTTCCCTATGATTATACGTTCTGCGGGACCGTTATTTAATGGTTTATCTTGCTCCGAATTTTCTTCGTTTTTCTCTTTCATGAAATTTTTGAATTTAGAAAACATTCCATCTGGCTTCTTAGGGGTTTCCGGAGTGATTTCCAGTTTTAAGCTGACTGTATCTTGCTGACTATCGGACACATTCAGCACGTCTTCGATATGAGAATCGAAAGCTGAGAAATCCCATGAATGTCTGTTTAAGTTTTCAATACTCTTCGGACGTAGAGTATTTTTCTTTTTGTTCCCCACCAATTTGGATTCCCATTCGTCTCTTGGCGGTTTCGGAGGTGGAATTACGTTAACCTTAGGTATAGGCGATGAAGGCACATTGACATCTTCTGCTGAAGTTTTAATTGTAGGCACTGAGGTTATTCGAGTAGTACTTTGATTAACGGAACTGGCAGAACTTTTGTTAGACAGCTCGTCAAAGGTGAATTCGTCATCATCTTCGCTGACAACTCCAGGGTCGGCATCTTCACCAATTTGCCTGCTGACAAATTTCATATTCGCATTGCCTCTAATTTGTAAGCTGCTCACGCTGCTGTTGAAAGAAGAAGTATCATCCTCTGAAACCCCACTCTTCTTCCTACCTTTCAGATTCATCTTGGAGCCAATAGACTTGGCGAATTTTTTGAGGCCTTTGCGTTTTTCTGCACTCCTCAAACTCATCAGACTTCCACCGACGGCATTGCTGATCTGAGACGAGACAGACAGTTTGTTTTTGTCTTTAGCCAAGTTGGTCAGACTTCCCGATTTTACTGTGAATACAATTTTAACTTCCAAGCGACCGCGATTCTTATCCTTCTTCTCCTTGCCGGGTTTACTCTGTAGAGTGTACCATTTATTTTTTGGACGTTCATAAATATCCAAATCGTGAAGCGGTATGGAGACTCGCCCTAGGAACTCATCGACGCCCAGGAAATTCTGATGTAAAACGGTGAGGACGATCTCGGCAGTGTTCCCCTGATCTGGGATGGGCAGTTCGCATTCTTCGTGCCACTCGACTTGCGACCCTGCCTTCTCCTTGATGGATGTCCTGTACTTCGTCTTCCCTAAGGCTATCGTCACGAAGGAGTCGTTGGTATTGTTCTTCCCCTTTATCAGCAGTCCTTCGGCTCTCTGCACGGTCACTTGTACGTGGGTAGGCATCCACATTTTTAACAGCAGAGGATACAGTTATGAATAAATAAAATGTGTCAACACGGAAATCGGACGATTCCTCTCAAATTTCTCATTAGAGATTAAAGCGAGACGTTGTTATCGAAATGTTCGTCATTATTCACGAATTAATGATACACTTCTCAGGAATTTTTATCAATCCAACAAAAATTAAATAAAATAGATGACTGGATCACCTGATGACATGGAACCATAAAATGGAAAACATGAGGAGAAAACAACAAACAAATGTGATGTCACTTCATTTTTTGACTTCCAGATCAATTCAAGTCATTTTAGGTGTGGTAGAGGCAGCTTTATATTTTTAAGTTATTCCGATTAGCCATTTTAGTTTTAATTGTCTAATGAGTATCTGCTGTATGGGCGAGATGTTTTCTCAAATGATATATGTTCTGTGCCTTTATCTACTTTGGCACTTTGGCTTTGGCGTTTGTTTCTTGTCACGTCAGGTGCTTGTCAGTTTTCCCTCGAGTCCTTCTGTCTTTGTGACATTTAGATCTTTATCGCCCTGTAAAAATTCTAGAAAAATTGTAATAACTCCACACTGGGATCAGTTCGTTGTGCTCATCGAATAATTTAAGAAAATTTCAAGTGATATACTTTACAGTTGTGAACTTGAACATTCGAGAGTGACCGTCTCGGCCCAACAATGGCAGCTGCACTTGAAGGACATTTCCAAGACATCGAGGATCAAGAAGAGGGAGAAATCGTGGATGAATCGGAAGATTCGGATCAGAACAGAGAATTCGAAAGCATATCGGACAATTCATTGGAATCATTACCTTCGATAGGTAAGTGCGATTCCTCTAAAAATCATTCACCAGATATTTCTTCAGACACTGAAGAAAAGTACCTCTGGAAAAAGCATTTTAAGCGAAAGATGAAGGTATGCGGGAAAAAGAAAATGCGCTACCACCACCACCATTCCCGACTTCGTCGGCACCACCGTCGTCATCGGAGCTCTTCCAACAATTCTAGCTCAAGTGGCGTCAATCGTCATGCTCATCGCCATCATCGTCATCAGAAATTTCTCTTTAACCACTCAGATTCGAGCACTGAAGAATATATGGTTCTCGATAAAAGCATTTTGAAAGCTGCCGTAAGAGTAAATAACAGTGAATTGCACAAAAATAGTTTGAGTTCTAGATTAAGGGCCATGGCTATGTTGGATAATAAATCACCTGAGTTGCAGGAAGTTGATAAATCAATGGAAGAAAAAGATAATCAGGAAAGTGGTAAAGAGGATGATAATGAACTGATTCAGCTACGATTAGCTGCCTTAAGAACAGCCATACTTAACAAAAAGAAATTCAGAAAGAAAAGAAAATTAAAAGAGGTGCAGAACATCGAAGATGAAGTAGTAGAGATTTCTGATACATTGGAGAATAAGGAGAATGATGAAGATATGAATCCAAATAAAAAACCTTGCCTTGAAATGACATCTGATGCTAAAGTAGAGGAAACAAAGACCACCGAAATGGAAATAAATAACCCACCCGATGATGATGATGAAGACGTTCTTAGAGCTTTACTCTTAGCATCAATGTCTAAAAAGATAACACGTGAAACTAAAGATTTAGTGGTGAAAGAAAGTCAAAATTTTAATTTCCATAAACATAAATTCCATTATAACATGAAAAAACCTTTTTTCAACAGCATTAATAAAATAAACAATAAATTGGTAAAGCCACCCGTGATGGTCCGTCCTCTATTACATACTAAGGTAAGTCCTCTAATAATCAACTTAAAAGATGATTCTGAAAGTGACGAAGATGTGAATAAAAGCATGACAATTATAGAACAGTCTAAAACTGTAGAAAATAACTTCATAGAAAACACTGTAGAAAAATTTCTAAGAGAGGAACGAGCAAAAATTGAAGCGCAGAACAATAAGAAGGCGGATAAATCGGAAGTATTTGAAAAATCTTGTGTGAAGCTGTTACCAAAATCTAAACAAATTGAATATCAAAATTTGCTACAGAAATTGAGAAATGCACAGAAAGTGCCTCAGAAAACGAAAAAGGTCCAAAACAGGATTAATAAAGAGGCCAACCATGTAATAAAGAATTCCAAAAAGCTCGTCAGGGTGAGACCTGCCAATAATCAGTCATTACACAATCGAAGTGGTGGTGGTGGTTCAGTCGAGGTACCTGATTTAGTAAAAGATGCACGTGACCTACAGAAAGTCATTAGAGAAATTCAGAGCAATGGAAGGTAAGCATATTTTTATTTCTTGAGGGAAACATATTTTTGAAACATTTTAAAGGGGTGGTGTTATTAAGATTTTTAATATTAGGTGGATCATTTGAAGTTAATGTTTTGTTGGAGCAAAATTGACTATTTTATTCCGAAATTATTGCTGTGAGTAGAATTGTAATGAAAATAAACAACTTTAAGGTACTAACATTAATTCATAATTACAGATTTTTTTAAACAGTATTATTTCTCATTCGCTTTTACAAGGCACTTGTATTTTATGTACATTTTCTGAGAGCCACTTTGGTATGCAATAAGGTAAACTTATCAGACTTTCGTATGAAGAAATAATCCTTATGTAGCCGAGTGAGTTGGGCTAAAGAGCAGGTAAAGTTTGTCATTACAAATCATTTCCTTTGTGAATGAATTATTTCTTAACTCTGAATGTACATAATTAATGTCATTGGTCATTCACATGTATCTGCAGGCTTCCGTTTTTACAACATTTCTGATGACATAATGAGCAATATTTTGGCTGTATCGATGATTGTAACTAGCTTTGAATTCTGAGTATCATCAGTATCATGTTGAGCACCATTGAGCATCAAATATATACACATACAAGCAGGCTTACATCCCTTCCATTCACTTTTTACTGCATTTGCTTTTGTAAATATGTATGCATTTAATGACAATTTACTTTTATCACCCAACATCCACTGAACGTTCCAATTTTCTTTGTAGAGCCATGATTATGTCCGTAATCTCGGACGAAACGTCGGCATTAAATCCGTAACAACGATCTTTGTTTCATTTTTTGGGGTTTATTCGAGAACGTTCCTGCAGTTCCATACGTATCTCCCCGAGAACATCATCCCGTTCCAATTTTCATTTTTAAATATATTTTAGATACTACCAATTTGCTTTTGCAGGTTAAGAATTGTATAAAGAATGTTATGAGTGCTGTCTTATTGTTTGTTCTATCCAATTTTCATTCTTCAATTCCGAAAACATTTTCATCAAGTGCAACTCAAGTTGTCAATGGTGGTGATTGTCAGTTATTGTATTCTATAAATTGCTCGGCTTAACTCACGTGTGGCTCCTTCATCAATAATTTCTTGAAGGCGTGAAATAAGTAATGTCTCATTTCAGTTAATAAAAATATTTGAGGTCTTAATTATACCACCTGACTTAATGTTGTTTTTTCATTACTAATTCCTTATTTCATTTCTTAGTCGTTAAGAAGAATTTGACAAGATTAACATTTTGATTTTTATGTATTAATATTTCTGATGTAATAAAAAATGTTGAAAAAAGGTTACAGATGCAGGCAAAATATACCTCACTCACGCCTATTGTAAAAAAAATTAACGAAACTAGTATAGAGAGAAAAAAATATGATAAAGAAGTGAAAAGGCTTCTTGAGGAGCTCACCGAAGCTAAGAAAAAACTGCGTGGCTCGCACATACATTTCAAAATGTATGTAAGAGAACTGATTGGAAAAAAAGAAGAAATTGACAAGAAACCGTAAGTATTTTGTAAATTGAAGCAACTTATTATTTGAAAATATTGTTTGTTTTTTTTTAGTTACAGTCCAGCTGTCGAAAAAGAATCAATGGTAACTTCTACTCCCTTAAAAAAAGCAGCTTCCTTAGACACTTTTGAATCAACTCCCATAATTGATTCTAAAGATAATTCCAATAAAGAAAACACTAGTGTCAGTGATAAGGAATACACTGATGATTCTATAAATTTGGGGGATCCCAATGATATCGATAAGATTTACAGCACAGTTCCGAAATATATTTCACCATTAGATAATACTTTAAGGTTGGTAAGTGTACCTTAAGCCACTTCCTTTTAAGTAAACTTGTTTTTTAGACCAGACACAAAGGATCCATTTAGTATAATGTGTCCCTATGATATTGATGGAAGTTGTAAGGATACAGAGTGCGTTTACAAACATTACCATGAGTAATATTCTTTATATTATTAGGCCATATAATAGAAATAATAATAGTGTCATATGCTCGCCAAATGTGTATTTAAAAGACAAAATTGAACACATTTTTTTTCTGTGATAAATATACTTTACAAGTATATTTATAGTCCTAAGCTTTATTGTACATAGGGAATATCGAACTGAGTACAAAGTCTTTATCTTTATTACGTATTTGCAAAATTTTTAAGGCCAAAGTATTTTGTAATTGTTGTTTTTAAATATTTTTTAATAAACGCGTTTCTTTTCTATGATCTTGTTTTTGTCATCCTGTAGCACTTCCATTCTGCTCTTTTCTCGGATGATTAAACTCACAAAGTTACATGTTAAATCATTTACGTGAAATTAACCAATGACATTGAAAATGAGTAATTTATAAATAATTATATTTATGAATAACATTTTTGACCCCTGAACCTCAGAAATCCCATAAGATGTCTATTATCACAACATATTGTATAAAAGTTCTTATCCCGGGTAACCCCAATCAGTTTAATAACTCTAAACAACAAGATAGCAGGAAACTCCCATATTTCCCAAAAGTCCAAACATCTTTTCGAACAGTATAAAAGCAACCAGATTTAAAACCAAGCATAGTCTCTTAATTTCCTACGAGAGAATCTTAAAGATGAATTCGTTGATCACTTTAGCCCTTCTGGCACAAGCCGCAATGGTGTTTTCTTTCCAAATCGGCTATGACTATTACGTCCCAAGACCCAAGATCAAGGCGCTCAACCCGCGAGGGATCTACATGAGCATTCCGCATCGTCCTGGCATAGAAGAGGTGGATTTCCACGTTAACGTGAACAAACCCCTGGACAACAATGGTGTCGGACAAATTCTAGAGAAGGTCGTCGAGAGATGGAACGGCAGGTGGAGTTTCGTCGATCGGAACGTTAGACTCAACGGTGGAGATACTGTATATTTTTGGATTAACGTGAGGAAAGACGGGAAAGAGTACAGATATGACAATGGAAAGTTTTTAGTCACTGGTAAGTAAAATTTTTGCAGTAGTATAATGCATTTGTTAAGCAATCATTTGTCTCAATGAATTCCGAGCAGGTTCTATACAATGAATCAAGTTCAATATGATATATGGGCTGGAACAAATCTAATGAGCAATATGATTAATAAATGAATTGGAATATTGGAAATGAGTCTTGATATTGTTGCCAAATAGTACCTACTTCTGTAATAAGCATTTTCTTTTCTTTCTAGGGCATTTATGAATTTAATTATCAAGTAGTGCGATTGCGCTAGGCGCTAGCTATTATATAAATTATACCTATATTTGTTATTTAATTTTGTAATGAAAATATCCCATTCTATGAAGTAAATAAAAACAAAATCATTTCTTTTCAGAGAACGCCTTCTCTTCGGAAGAGTCTCACTCTGCATCTTCAGAAGAATACTACAGATATTAAACTCAAGTTTAAAAAGTTATTCAAATGATATGCTTTTGGTTATTTTTTGTAAACTTAAATTGTAACAGCAGTATTAGGCACAATCTTTTCAATTAAACCGATAAATACAAACTTGTAATCTTTGTTCAGTCCGAGTTGGAACGGCAAAAAAAACACTTAATGGCTTTTTAAGTGGTGAAAAGCCATGCCGCCCGGTCCTCCATGGGCGTATCATTACGGATAATAACTCTAACAATGAATTCACTTCCAAATCGCACAAACAAATGGCACACACATTCACACACCACTGCTTTCTCGAGTATAAGTGCGGAAGAAGAGATCACAAGGAAAGCACACGTGTGCCGCTGTTTATATGGTCCAGTGGACCATCCAGTATCCGTAGTCTCGTACACGATTTCACTGATCGACTGTACATCTGCACTGTAGAAGAAGAAGAAAATACAAACGAAGTGCCGCTGTCGTAAAAAAAAATTGCGGTCCAATGGACCCTCTAGTTCTTTATCTATACATATCCATACATTCACATATATGATTTCACTTGGGCAACTGAACACCTGCATTTTAAAAATACCAGGGCGTTTCTGAATAAGCAAAAAGATAAGTACCATGGTTTTGTATAGAGACAACGGGCTGTTTTCGAATGCCCTCGGTAAATTCAGATTTTATTGAGTGTTCCAATTGCTAGTGGTTAAAGTATACCTGTGACGCAAACAAAAAGAATGAAATAAAGATATGTAGCATTTTATTACTACCTGCTTATTTTAAACAATTTACCCTTAAGTTTAGGTGGAAGACTGTCTCCCTGAAGTTCTAAACAGTTCAGGTATAGTCAAATGTAGTTCAGAACTTTGTACGGAAACACTCCTCATACTTGTCAAAGAACCTAACCTCGAAACTTGTTCACTTCCGACGTGTGTTCCTTTGGTGTGTTCGAATTTCAAATTATTGCAAAACTTTGTTTTAAACAAAATGGAAGAGAATCCTTTGAGCAATGTGAACTTCATACCGTGCGTTCGTTGGATTAAACGTGGTGTGGCTAGTACAAATCCAACGAAAGTAAGATCTTTTTTTTTTTTTAAATATGTTAAATCCTATACTTAAATTTCCTTAATAGGTACAGTTGTCTAAGGAAGAGCTTGTGAGGCTAATTCGAGAAACTAAAGAGCAGTTGAGGTGTGTAAGCCCTAAGTTATTTCTCTGAATTACCAAAGTTTTGATAATTTTTATATTTGCAGAATCACTGTTGGAACATCAGCGAATAATGAAGGCATGGGGACAGAACCTTCTGGAAATGATGAATACAATTTTACTCAGTACGACAAAGAAGGTAAAGTGTACCATATATATCTGAAACGTAATCTGATATGTATTTTACAGATGACACTACTGTATCGGCACTCGGTATATCTGGTTTAGCAGAGGCAGAAGACAACTTTTCTGAGAGCGACGATTCTGAAAAGGAAGATGACATCATTAAACCAAGTGATAACTTGATTTTGGTCGGGCATGTTGAGGGAGATGCTAGCATTCTAGAAGTTTATGGTCAGTTATTTCATTATATATATATATATATATATATATATATATATATATATATATATATTTTACATATACATTATAGAGTAAGGATTTTAAGATTCACTTGAATTTTGTCTTATAAATTATTCTACTTTTAGTTTATAATGAGGAAGAGGCCTCTTTGTATGTCCATCATGATATACTTCTTTCTGCATTCCCCTTATGCCTAGAGTGGATGAACTATGAACCGAAAATGCCGAAAGGGAACTATTGCGCTGTGGGTTCCATGTCTCCAGTCATCGAAGTGTGGGATGTAGATTTGGTAAACGCCGTCGAACCATCCTTCACGTTAGGAAAGACGGCTGATAGAAAAAAGAACAAGTAAATCTACGAATTTCTATATACTTTGAGTGTAATTTTGATTTTCTTAGGCCACATGTAGGACATACAGATGCAGTTCTCTCTTTAGCTTGGAATTCTATTTATGAACACATCATTGCCAGTGGTTCAGTCGACAAAAGCATTTTGCTATGGGACATGGAAATTGGGGTGCCGAGCACTACAATAAACGCCTTCAACGACAAGGTTCAATGTCTTGAATGGCACCGTTTGGAAGCTCAAACACTTTTAGCAGGTGAAATATATATATTACAAGATTAATGATTCGATTCACTTACCTAATTTGAAACTTTTTTTAAGGTGGTTGTGATAATACGGCGAAAATTTTTGACTGTCGCACACCAGAACCCCACCAATCCTGGGGGCTGAATGGCGAGGCGGAGAGGATCACATGGAACCCGTTGGAACCTTTCGTTTTCTTGGCAGGTACCAGCCAAGGATATGTTCAAAGTTTTGACTGTCGAAAAGGTAAATTTCAGATGTAACGAAAGTCATAAAACTTTATTTTTTTACTTTATGGTAGTATTCAAAATATTTGCAGCAATGTAGTACAACTAGAGAAACTTTATTGATAGTTGCATGTATTAGCCCACTATACCATGTAGACGCAAGAAATATATATTATACTCAAACTGAATTAGCTTGGTCGGTGACCTTGTGGCTGCATGTGCAAAATGTAGATGTGGTTCTCACTCTCGCTTCATTACGTTGTATCGCTCTTTCTTTCTTGTCGTTCACTTTCTCTCTTCCCGTTCGGCAAGGTCAGCGGCCAAGCTAATTCAGTTTGAGAGTACTTGTAAAAATATAGTTGTCTGTACATTTCTGCCAATTAAACGAAATAATCTCGTTGTTAGGTCAGTTGTGGAGTATTCAAGCACACAATAAGGAAGTGACTGGCCTGAGTCTAAGTTCGCAATGTCCTGGACTTATGGTGACTGCGTCTCCTGATGAATTGGTCAAAACATGGGATTTTAAGGATTTAGATGAGCCTCGTTTGATAAACGAAAGAGAATTCAAGATGGGGAACATACACTGCTTAGAACTTTGCCCTGATCTTCCGTTCGTCGTGACTCTCGGGGGTGATAACAAGTCGCACAATTTCACTGTGTTTGATCTCCAAAATATTGATCCAGGTAAGGGTTTAAAAGTAGTCAAACCTGTAATTGCTGACAGGTTAATTTTTATTGTTTTCATTTCAGTCAAACACACCTTTGGTTCGAGGAATTTGATACAATTAGTTCCAGAATCGAGTGCGGAAAGTGAAGAAATGATGAGTTAATCTAATAAAATATGTTTGTTCACATTTGTTTGTTTATTCCCCGCAAATACCTTCAACACCCACATAAAATGGTATTTTAGGCGCAATTTGAGTTTTATTTAAAAACCATCTCAAATTTTGTCAGTTTACGTAAAAGAGTGAACATAAACACAGCTTAACTCTAAAATAAACTTTTATTCACTTCAATGGTCTGTACATTTCCTGTTCTTCATTCAAATAAAAATTCCCTAAATTTACAATACATTTTTTTAATTACTCATCACTCTAATATCAGCGACATTTATGTACCCACTTGGAAGTGTTCCGATTTTTTAAGTTATATTTACAAGTACGACAACGACGATTTTGCACAAAAGTGCGATTTTCCACTTAAAAAGTTTTTTAAGTGAAACTGTATACATACCTAACTCTAAAAATACTTCTTTTATGATAAACGACATACTTTTGTATCGATCAAGGCAGTTTTATAGTTCTTAAGAGGTATGAACACAGCAAGGTATTCAATTTTGGCACTTTGACTTACTGAGAACAATCGATAACATGAGTAGGTTTAGGCCATTGAAGTCATTGATTCCTGGTCAAATGTATCTAGGGATACTAACATACCATTAAATTAAAGCTGCCTTTTTTCTCACTGGGAGCGGAATAATGGAGATAAATGCTTTTAAAACAATACAATGTCAGGTCCCAATTTTTATCAAGCAATCAGACATTGAATGTACATATATTGATAATGTATTTGTGTCATTCTGAGAAACTCACCTGCACTATTTACTAATTGTATCTGGAATTATTATACAAAAGGTGAATATTAGTTATATAGTTACACAGTAGACGAGCTTCAAAATAATGTTCTAAACAAATAGTTCAAATCCTATTATTATGTACATGTCACATTCAGCGTTAAAAAGTTCTGACCCCTCGTGGAACATTATGTAGCAAAATAGTCAGTTCTAGTCATACACAGTATAAATGTCATATTTTATCTCAAAAATAATATTCCAATGAAATCCACGAACAGTAAAACTGCCTTGAGAACGATTTATTGCTGTGTGTGTGTTTTGTGTATATATGTATGATATATTATATTTACTAAACAGTTTTGTATAGTACTACAAAATCACTCATTTTATCCCAAAAATCACTTGAGCTATACTAAACGAGCTAATCTGCTCTTTTCCACTTCTTTCGTGCTACTGTTAGAAACAAGTGTACGTTTTAAATATAATCAATTTAGATAATAATAATATTTAATAGCAAATAAATATTTTCTAGTAAACTTGTATAAAACCTTTCCTTACATTTATAAATTTTGTAATTTCAGCAAAAAAAAACAAAATAACAACTGAAGCTAATTACAACTCTCAATGTGAAACCACCTCCACATAGTTAGCAGGATACAATCCGACCCTACCGTCTTTTCGGCCTTTACACCAGCCTTGCTCGTCTTCGTCTTCCAACTTTTCGAAAACATCACCTGTAACAAGTATAAAATTAATTTCCAATATTGGGATGGTATTGAAGAAACCACAGACCATTAATATAACTAGACCCGGCGTTCCCATTAGAAACTGATGTTTGTTTACATGCCAACATAGCCGATAGGCGCGGTGTAAAGGGGGAAGGAAATATGGCCGCCGTTGACGAATTTTGACAGCGTCCAAAATAGCTATCCATAGGCGTAACAATAATAAAGGACAAAAAAGAAACAAAATGAAGAAAATAATGTATTTATTTATTTAGATCAATGGCCAATGAAGCCCATGCTAGGTAACAAAGGTGCGAAATAAGAGACAAATGAAGTATAGAAGGACGTAGATTATCAAAATCATCGTGACAGTAATAATGCATACAATAAGTATAGTCCAAGACCCATCTGTCAGAAATTTGCATTAGATTGACATAAGAGGTAACCACAATGTTTCTACATGAATACCTCGGGAATAATGTCTAGAATAAGGATTGACTTATCCTCCAAAGCGCAGAGGTCGGGAACATTGTTTAAAATGCAACAATTTAAAAAGAAATTAAAAAATGCGTTTTTTCCCTACTTGTTTTGCTTCTAACTTTTTAAGTATCGAATTTAGAAGATTTTATTAGACAAAAATTTATTAGCGGTTTTGCCAAATAGTAATAAACAACAAAAAATCGGCCCAAAAGTGTTTTTTTAACTTATTATTTTAGGAACTTTAAAATGTATTTAGGACTTCCATATCACAGGTACAAAATCTTGAAGTTATAATAAAAGAATCCCGTAAATTTCGTTTCGATCGGTTTATTAGATTTTGCACAATAATTTTGCAATTCAGAAAAATCGAAAAATATTGAAAATTTTCAAAATTGTTTAAATTTTTTTTCCACTATTCGATTTTAATAAAACTAGCGGTCATATATAGGAGGGAACAAGCTTTCATGTACTTTTGTCAGAATTAAAAAATATTTATTAGAACGGTTACAGTCATTGTTTAAAGTTGGTGTCGTTTTTTTTTGCTTATAAACAAATAGATTATCTCGGCGAATTTTTTGTTAAATGAAATTCTGTAAACATAGCCGGAAAGTACTCACAAAGACGCTTCTTTTTATACATAATAATAAATTGCTATTTTGCTCATTAGCTTCTGAGATATAACTCCTCAAAGTTGTTTAGTGTTTAATAAAATGGTTAATAATGGTTAATAAAATTACTATTTTTTCTCATACCTTAAGAAATAATTGTTTCTCACCAGTAACCAGTATGATATTTTTGTTTTTGACATTGATATTTTGATAATATTTGATATATTGATATTTTTGACAAATTCATAAATTTGATATTTCTATTAAACACAGTTACAGGGTAGAAATTAATTACCTCGTAGTACTTTAGGTTCAAAAACTTGATGCATCGGTAATGGAACAGCATCTCTCTTTAAATATCTAGCATTGTCGGTTGCACCTATTTTAGACACAAAATCATCTTTATTGAAATGTTTTGAGCAAATATAGGACGATTTTGTTATGTTATCATTTTCGCTAAGTCCCAAAACAGAAATCCAAATATTTCTTTTAATGGGATCTACTGGAAACCTAAAATATTAACACAGATATAACGCTACTGAGATGATACATAACCTCAAAAAATGCCATTAATAAATCTCTTTATTTAAGGCTTTCCCTGCATCGCTATAAACGTTGCATATCTTGCACCTATTAACCATTGTTAAATGTTTTCTATTTTTATCAAAATACACTAACACAACCCGCGTACACAACAAATTCTATCACGCGATGTTGCTACTCATAACAAAAGTCTATATTATTTTAGATTTACGTACAACTGACCAACCACAGGTGAAGTAGGCTGGATGTATACGCAAATCGTAAGCAAAGAATTCGTCATCTGCATTCAGGCAACAGCGCAAAAAAAACGCTTAGAATGTGCTAAGATCTTGGCAATACATTATTTTGTAAACAAACGGGTCTAGTTATATTAATGGTCTGTGGACGAAACTTACCAATTTTAAAGCTGAGCTCATCATTTTCAGCACCGTCATAGTCGTACAGAGCCTTCACAGGTACGCCTGGCTCGCCATTATCAACCAAAGCGTCATTCTCTTCCCAATCTTCTTCTTCGAAAGGATTTGATTCGTTAGCCTTATTTGTCGAACCATTTCTGAAAACAATAATAATATGACACAATTTTTGGGGAGGAACATTAAACAGAATTTAAAAGCAAACAAGCAGCATTCAGAAAGAGCAGCTAAGATTTGGTTTAAATACAAAAACTGAAGAAAAAATTTTCGTAATTATGTCACACTGCATTACTTACGTTATTGTTGAAACCCTGTTAGAAGGACTATCATTTTTGTCCATATTTTGCTTCGAATCTCTATCCTGGATTGATGTAACAGTCGGAGGTTTTGATGAAGCCATCTTTTTCACAGACTTCTGACTTGCTGAATAATCCTACATTAAATAATTGTTTTGTATCGGCATGAACTATTGGGAATATTAATTATTTAAGAATATTTTGAGCTGATTAAGTAAAAATCAATGTAAAAGCTCTGTTAGTAAATTTCGAAATAAAAATAAAAAAAGCGTACATGCAAATCTTCTCCGACTGGTCGCTGGTGGATCAAAGTTATCCCGGATGGGGCTGAATCTTTCGACTTTCCCTTGTGGATGTCTCTGAATTCCTCAGTGTAATCCTAAATAGAACATGCAAGAAACACAAAACCAAAAAAATTTAAAATAAAACCAACGGCATTCTGAACAAAATTTGTTGTCCACTTAATTCAATCGACTCACCTCGAATTGCGGCCAGTTCATCGCCATATTTACGCCATGATTGTTCGACCACCACTTTAAGTCTTTCTCGTAATCGGCGTTATTTATTGTATGATATAACTCTTCATATATTTGTGTTAATCTGAACGTTAAAACGAGAATATAAATATACTCAAACCAATTAAACAAAGAATCAACTTACGTGGGATCATGTGAGACATTTAAGTACTTGTGGATCTCGAAAAGTACTGCTTTAAAGAAATTAAGCCTTTGCGCCTCCATCTCTTGGCATTTATCGAAAACTCCAGTCATGTCTTCCATATATTTGGGATTGTACTGATTGATTTCTTGTAAGGCGATTTCATACTTTTCCCTACACTTCTGTACCTCCTCTTTTGATTTCTGCACCCGATCTTGCATTTTCTTCACCTGGAAAATTCAAAACCACCATTAGTAGCAGAAATATCAACATCAATTAATTGCTGTAAGACTCACCATCTGATTCTTCTGTGCGGCCAAATGAATAAAAAGAAACATAAAATAATATTCAAATGCAAAATAACACGAGTTATATAGAGGTTTCATTTCCAAGTATAACAATAACATGTATTGATAGATTTTATATAATTAGGTGGACGCATTTCAAAATAATCTCTGTATACCGAAAGTAAAACATAATGCAATAACTGCACCATATACTGTATACTTTTTATCACATGGCGAGTGTTTAATTGTAAAATGTCACAGTTTAATTAAACAAGGAAAATGAGTTGGCAATATTTTCATAATATGTGTTTACGCAATGTCATATACAACGAATTTTGAGTTTATCAAGATAAATTGCAGTTTATATTAAATTGAAATTAAAACTGTGTTACTTTCTAAGTAGCGAAAATATTGCAACTTTGAAACTGTTTTCATTTCTTGTTAATTGCTCAAGTTTCACTTTTTTGTGACATATATCAATCTTGTAACATCACTCGATCATTTTTCTGGTCAAAGATCTATTGTTAAACTTTCCACAATCCTCTATCTCAGTTAATTACGTCTGATATACAAGAAAATCTCTTACTTGATCCGCAGAAAGCGATGTATCCCCTGACGCGTTCCTTTCTTGATTCGCCGCCGATTTTTCGGTTTTACACGCTGTGTGATAATCCATTTTAGCCTTCTCTACCTTTTGTAATAGCTTCGCCCATGGTTTTTGTGCCTTCTTAAAGGCATCGTCCATGTCTTTTTTCTCTTTAATAGCCATCATAGACTGAAGAAAAGAGAGGAATCATTGAAAATGTAAGCCATATGTAGCTGGAAAATTCGTCAAATGCAATTAACCGAAAAATTTAAATAGAGTAACATTTCTTTCTACTAGATCGATTCGGGAGGGGGGGGTACATTACTGAGGATAAGGGAAATTGGTTGTATTCACCCCAGTTAGGTTAGATTGTTTGTTTCGTAAATTATATATTGTACTACTAAATGATTGGTATTGTGTGAACTAATGTATTGTAATAGTTGATAGACTAAAAGAAAGAAAATAAGCAAATAAACTACTTACAAATTTAAGGCAAATTTCCTTTAGGTCAATTGCATTAAAGAGAATTTTCCTTTGGTCAAACTATACTTTGTAATATAGTGATTACTGTTTACTATTATTTTTGCTACCAACTTATCAATACTACAACTCGGTAGTGACACCTATTAATATTTACTCATATTGTATTAGTAGAAATGCAAACAAATTCTGTGTATTTCGTCGATTTTCCGCTTTACATATATATATTAAAGTAAGAAGTTAGAATATTAAGAAACACAAAAGAACAAACTGAAAAATTGTAATTACGTCTAAAGAATTTTTTTTTAAATTGCCATAACTACTACTTTTCCAAAACGATGTCATAGTATGACCACAGATGAATTACCATGGATATCAAACTCTATACAGGAATGACTCGAAAACTGGTAAACTGGTATAACAATAAGATACTTGCTGTCTTACCTCATTGGTCAGTTATAATTGTTATAAACAACTCCCTTAACCTACTAAGCAAGAAAGGCAGTATCTCCACAAATGTTAGTTTTGAGATAATGCAGATTTTGGTAAAGAGCTGAACCACCGTGATAATAATTATGGATTTTCGAATTGATTAACGGTGTTATACTTGTTCTGTTTACTATTAAATATTATTAAAACATATGTCTATAAATTATAATTTTGATGTGGTGTGTTTCCAACGTAAAGCACTGATAACAAAAAGCATCTCGTTTTATTAACTTTACTCAAGAACTTTCTTATCAGTGATTGATTGCTACAAAATGAATCGAATTTCGCTGAAAACCAAATATTTTATCAAACATATAGTTAATTTCAAACGAAAAATAAAAACCAACGTGCTGAAATAAAATTAAAATCAGCAAACTCCGATCTTAAATTGTATGCTGGCTCTTAATGGCGTATAGCGTTCTTGAGCAACTAATCGGACTATGGCTAGTCGATTCGCCATTCGATTCTACATTATATAAATAAGAGAAAATTGTATATCAGTGATAAGATTGTACAGACATAGGCTTTTAATGAAATATCACTTGAACCTATTGAAAAAGTATTAAAATGGATCAAAATGACATTACAAAATTATGCTCTCCTCTAGAAAAGAATGTTTTGTCATCATCACATTTCGAAAAAAATGAATGTAGCATTACGCGTGGCCTCATTGAGAAATGATGGCGCAGCAATTATGGATCACATTACAAACAAAAAAATTGGAAGGCTCTGCAAATATTGTCTATGATTTTCAGGTATTAACGGTATCTATCAAATGTTGGAAAATCCCTTACACCATTTCTTCTTTAATTCCCTTTGCTTTGAAACCATCTTTGGTTACTTACAATGTCCAAACAAATAATTCTTTTTGTTTCATTTGAACCACTTAGGTTCCACCATTATCCTTTGGCAAAACACAACCTTTATTTTTTGAGTTACCAGCAGTGCAGTCTTCCAACAGCGACTATTTAGTACGTTCGGAATTGTGAAGCTTAAAACTCTCTAACCAACATCAAACACTTTGTATTTGGACGAGTTATAATAAAATCTCTACTATGCATGCTTCGAATGATAACATCACTTCTAAGATATCTTTTGAGTGGAGCATGTTCTTCCCATAAAGCGACACAGAAGGTTTGAAGTATTCAACATGTTTTTGTAATGATTCTCAGTCTATTCCTGGTGTTTTTGCCTGATATTCGCAGGATCTTCGTTCGCCGAAGCATTTGTGGGAACTTTGTCGTACTTTGGATCATATCCTAGAGTGCACAGCCACATCTATGGTGATATTTGACGGAACGGAAATTCTTCTCTCTTGCCCATTCTGCATTGTTTTCATTGGACATTTCCTACAGCACATACAATACACCTAGGTCGATATAATATCGGTTGAAGCAGTTGCTGTTCATGCTTCTATTGATAGAAGTCAAATCAGTGGCAAATCATCATCTAATTCTGATCCAAAGCTTTCTTCTGACTCACACAGCAAAACACTAGGGTCTTTAAGTGAGTCATTAGAAGCAGCTTCAAAACTCGTTAAAGTGGGTGTAGCTTGCAAAGCTGAATCTTCACTTTCGATGGTAGGCAGTCTAACCGGTCCCAAGTTAAATTACGTTTTAGTTTTTGTTTCTTCACTTTGAACTTGGATTTATGGTGTGCATTGTCTACAGCAATCGTATCATTTTCTTGCCACGGGATATCATGTCTGAAATATCTTTAGCCAGACTAATAACAAACAATATGACAATAAAACTGTTAACAATTGAGTCAATAATAATACGGACTTATAAACAATTTTTGGAGGAAATAAATGTACCATAATATTGATACAGAGTGACGGAGTGACTGACAATATAAACTGATCCAATTTGTGTGGGAGATACTGCCGTTTAACTTAGAAATACCTAACAAATTGTGATATTCAAAGTGTACCAGACCAATGAGTAAGCACTTACGGCTTTCCAGCTTCCTAAGGTATGGTAAAGTAAGACAAGCCACCTATAGAAAGAGAAAAACTGAAAACTGTAAAATTTTAGATGCTCCTTCTTCCTTATGACAGAACAATACTGAAGTTAAGTAGAAAATTCCAGTTTTATAATAATAACATGTTCAATCCGCATTATCTGGAGGACAATATTTCATACATTCGATGCATTATGAAAAGTTCTTACAAACAAGCAGTAAAGGTGTAAAAAGCATCTTACAAAATCATCTAAAATCTGTAATCAAATCTCTTCACCTATGCTCGAAATTGTTTTTGCTGTCTACACTTGTATTGAGCTTGATCTCTTTCTTTCTTGTTATGTGATCCTAGCATTACACAAGTAACTATCTCACAAAGTAAAATCGCACTGACAACAGTGCACCCGTACGTACAAAAAAATCTTACTTTATGATAATTATCCTTCTGCCATTGTTTGACCTTATTCATCACATCGTTGACCAAACTATCCCTGATTTTGGAATGTAAGTCGCACCGCCTGTCCGCCTCTACGAGCACCCCCTTCCAGGCCGCCTCGGTGGTGCCGTACTCCGGACCCTTCTCTATGGAGTCGTTCCATTTCTTAGACCACGCCTTCAACGATTTCGCGTAGTTCCTCTCGATCTCGGCCCTTTCGTTAACCAGAGTCATCAGCTCTTGGCACAACTTGTAACCGTCTTCTATGCGTTTGGTGGTCTTTTTGTAGTTGTTGGGCTCCCAGAAGGAGTCGCTCGTCGCTATGAGCATATTGTCGTCGCTGTGATGAGACATCTTTTTGGTGTCGCACCTGAAAATAGAAAAGTCAATTTAGTAAAACGAAGATGTCTGTGTTATGGTCGGCAGTTTTAACAATGGGATCCTTCCTTTCTAGTAAAGGGGAGTTCCGTTTGGTGTGTGTTCTAAGATTGGAAAGAGGGGAATTTATATAGAAAATTATGTGACTATGAGGGATGGAACTATGTCAGGTAACTTTTAATTGTGCATTTTGAGCGCATAATCGAGCACTTGGTAAGTATACAAAATTCAGTTCGTTCTTTCAATTCGTGCAATTCCATTTCCCTCTCACCCCTCAAGCACCAAGAATAAGAATACTGCTCAGCTTAATGAGTTTCAAATCCGCGTCTTACACTCAGTTATAGAATTAAGGTAATGTGGGCTAACTTTTATAAAATAAACATATTCTGACCAGTTGAATCTAATATATGCAGAATAAATCTCACATATCTAATATAATTATAAAAAGTGCCAACGCAGCCACCGATCACAACTTACTGGCATCAAAAATCATCCCCAAAACTAAAGAAAATCAAAAAGCCTCTCGTCAACTAGAAATAATATCATGTGCCTTCACCTTACTCCATGCGGAGACTTTTAGAATATGAGTTAGTAATAAATGATATGGAATACTAGAGTCTAAAGAAGGTAGATTCGTTATTCACAGCTACTTTCAAACATTAAATAGCTTTACTTCTACTGCAAGGACTATTCTGGATCTTTTAAGGGCCCCTTAAAGCAATGCTGCTATTCTGTATGACCAAATCGCAGTAAAATTTCACCGGATCCAGTAACAGTTATTTACATTACAATTCTGGTAGGTTATTGTAACAGTACGAGTCAAAAATGTCTAGACGAGTACTATTACAAGTATTACTGGATGTGTGTCATAATGAATTTTATTTGATACTGTTTGGTAGATGTTCGCTATAACATTATTTGTCCATTAACGATACATGTTAATATTACCAATGTTGCTAAGCAACACTTACCGGCTCTGATGCTGTTATAACCTCATAACTCATTTACTGGACTCAAATCAATGACACTGTTGCTAAGCAACACTTACCAGCTCTGATGCTGTTATAACTCACTTTACTGGCTCTGATGCTGTTATAACTCACTTACCGGAGTAGAATTGATACTGTAAGCAACATCTACCGGACAGTATCAAATAAAAATAATAGGTAGGTCCTACATGAAAATAGGAGCACATGAGTTTCAAGCGCACTTGTGCTTGTAATTTGGAAATTAGCTTGATTCATAATTCAGCTTAATTCTTGAGGTGTTCAACCCTCACTCTATGGCATTACTATCAACTATCACTACATTTGACTTCAACGTACATAAAAAAGTGAGAGAAATAACTGGCAAGTACAAAAAGAGAACAGTAGGAAAACTCGTTAATGACTTGTGGAGACCCCCCCCTCCTTATCAACAGAAACTGGACCACCAATACTAACAAGCGAGATAGAAGCAGCCATAGGATCGCTGAGAGAAGGCAAAGCTCCAGGACCGGACGGAATACAGACAGAGTTCCTTAAGCTTTTGGATGAAGAATCAATAAAAATGATCTGCAAAATATTTAACAATATCTATGACACCGGCAACATCCCGAAAGAATGGCTCATTTCTGAATTTATATTGCTGCCCAAGAAACAAGGGGCAAAGAAATGCGGAGAATACAGAACCATAAGCTTAATGAGCCATTTACTAAAGCTTTTCCTTAAGGTTATCCATCGCAGAATATACAAGATGTGTAAAGAGAGAGTAGCAGGCACACAATTTGGCTTCATGAAAGGAGTGAGAACAAGGGAAGCACTGTTCAGTATACAAGTATTATTCCAAGGGTGTAGGGACATGAATTGCGACATTTATAGCTGCTTTGTAGACTACCAAAAGGCGTTTAACAAAGTCCAACACCAGAAGATGATATAAGTGCTGAAAGGCACCGGAATGGATGATGAAGACCTCAGAATTATACAAAACCTGTACGGAAATCAGACAGCCACCATAAAAATCAACGCTGGAGATGAAACAACAGAGGCAGTTAACATTCTGCGGGGCGTACGATAAGGGTGTATTATCTCTCCTATGATATTCAATCTGTATTCAGAAGAAAAGCTCTGGAAAACGATGATAATGGAATTCTTGTAAACGAAGAACGACTGAATAATATCCGATATGCAGATGATACCGTCATATTTGCAGATAGTATAGAAGGTCTACAACAGCCAATGAACAAAGTGAATGAAGTAAGTGAACGATATGGGCTATAAATGAACATCAACAAAACAAAATTTATGATCGTAAGTAAAAAGAACATAGAAAACTGCCAACTATATATTAAAAATGTACCAATAGAACGGGTATCCAAACTTGTCTACCTGGGAACCTTAATAAACGAACAATGGGACCACTCATAAGAAATAAGATATAGAATAGAAAAAGATCTAATCAAAATGTCTAAGATCTTCAAAAGCCATAACCTCAAATTAGATATCAAAGTAAAACTCCTGCGATGCTATGTGTTCTCCATATTGTACTATGGCATGGAATCCTGGACATTGACCGAAGCAACACAAAAGAAGCTCGAAACCTTCGAGATGTGGCTATACAGAAGGATCCTTAGAATAGCATGGGTAGATAGAGTGACCAACGAAAAAATACTGGAAAGAATGGGGAAGGAAAAAGAGGTGATGAAAACGATTAAGAGAAGGAAACTGGAATATCTCGAACATATAATGAGAAATGACAACAAATACAAACTCTTAAAATCCATCCTCCAAGGGAAAGTGTTTGGAAAGAGAGGGCCCGGAAGAAGAAGGATATCATGGCTCAAGAACCTAAGCACATGGTATTCAAAAACAACCACAACCACAGAACTGTTTAAAGCAGCAGTCAACAAGGTCATCATAGCCAGGATGGTCGCCAATATTCGAAACGAATAGGCACTAGAAGAAGAAGATCACTATATCGCTCTTCGTTCTTTTAACAACTGTCTTAGGTGGTATTTATGTATAAATCTGTCACGCTACGTGTCTATCAGATAACTTATACGTTGGCTTTTATTGTTGTACTTTAGTTTCTGGTGTACTTCTTTGCTCTCCAAAACAATACACACGCCAAAATATAAGTTATATGTGAAACACACAGAATTTCACAAAGATAGATTGGGGAAGAAATTGTGGCGTCTGGGTTTGTCAATTTCACCTTATTTCACAGTTGGAAACATAGAGATAGCCACAATATGCGTGCGAGGATCAGGTGTCATGGAACAGGTGTATTCAAGGAACAGAAAGCCAACTCTGTGTTTAGATGATCTAATCTTTTTTTCAGACATCGCAGAAAGACGTCCAAATTCCAAAAACGTACCCCGAATGCAATGATTTGTCCTTTATACATATTTCGTTTAAAACGAAATTTACTTCGCTTATGGGGTTTTGAAAAATTGTATTAACTATTCACTATAATTTAATCGTTATTTCACTTGATCTGTACTTCAAATTTCAGTTAAGTTTACCGTTGAACTTGATTAGATTTAAGTATAGTTTGGTGTTGAAGAACATATACACTCACGGCGCTTATTTAATGGTTACATCCATCTTATAGCTGATATGGGGTGCTTCATATACTAACGAAACATTTTTTCCGAGAAAATCGTTTCGTTATTATGGGGCAATTGTTTAAATTTCTATAAGGTTAGATTAGATTATATCGAACAGTTTGGGCGATAAGCCTAAAACAACGTGAGCTTTTCCAAGATGTACCTACGTAATCTAGATCAACTTAACGGTTATTTCAATAAAGAAACACATAATCGCTTGTCGATTAGATAAAAATCACTCAATTTATGTAATGTAGTAGACACACACAAACGTATGTGGCGGTTAAAGTGTTTATCGATTTTGTAACTCGTCATACTAACTCGGATTAAAAAGTTTATACTTTGTATCGCGATAATGCAACTTGTATGATTTCTATCTAGTATTTGACTTTCCCGTTTGTCATCCGTGAATTAGTTACCATGCATAATTAAAAGGCTGTTTATTTGTCTTGTTCGCCCATTTAGGCATCATTAGACAATCTAGAATAACTATTTGAATTATTGAGAAAATCGATATCAGGAAATTTTCCGAAAACAGTTATTGAATAGTAATTTACCGAAATCAAGATATTAAAAAAAATGAAAAACCAATAACTTTATCCAATTTATTTATCCAACGATTTCCTGTTACGATCTTCCATTATCTGTCGAGCTTTACTCTTTTCACTCTGCGCGCCATGCCACTTTTTATCTGTTATTATTCAGTAGGTATGCGATTCACTAATCGATTTTGCTTTCGCTTTCATTCCCAGCTTCATTAATATTCTGCCAATGTAAACAAATGTTTGCTGCACTTTCGATTGACGCTGTTTCCGTTCTTTACGCATTATCGGCACGTTGATGTGCGAAAAACACATCGTTCTGGAATTAGGAAGACGAAATACGGTCAACGTTTACCAAAATCGGAAATTAAGACCATCAAATTTCCGCTTTTGGAACACAAACGCTCGGTCGTACATATTGAAAATCGTTTTAAACGGAAGGTTCCTCGTTTATCCTTTATTTGTGTTGCGATCTATCTATTTATTCATAGAAATGATGTTATAGTGTTTGGTCATGAAGTGAGGCTGACGTTAGTTTTACCTTGTCGTGGTATTGAATTGATCATTTATGTTTGCTACGAAATTCGTGATTTGTGTATTTCGGTAATATTTTAATGTTTGCAAGATTGCTGCGCAATTTATACTTGAAAAATAACTGAAAGGTTATGACAAACTGATGTATCCCGCTCCACGGCGCAGTCTTGTATAATCGACAACACATGTTACCGACAATTACAGAAATCTTCGTAACCGACACACCCGCGATACTTAAAATTGCATTATCACTACATCCACAGGACTTTTTCGATTTTAATTCCTCCAAAACAAACTCCACATTACATTACAGATTTTCTACGTTTAAATATCAGAACCTGATGTGATCGTACCAATGGAACTCGCCTATGAAACCGCTGCTCCTGATTGGCCAGCCGCTGTGGCCAACTAACATGTAAAAGGAGTAAATGATGGTTGCTCTATAGACTCTAGATCTAGAGGGAAGTATGTGAGGTTATGTTTGAAGACGCCATTGCGATTTTGTAACTTTTTTGTTATTTGTAAGAAATTTAGTATCTTCGTACAATAGGTATTTTCTATGTTCCGGCACTAAAATGACAGCTATTCTAGAACTAAAATGGCCGAAAACAGTGCTTTAATGAGGCTTATTAAAGCACTGTTTTTGGTAAATTTTTTTTTGTTGGGTTGGTAACAAGATATTCCCTAATTCTGTCTGATGTCTGTCAAAATAAAATTAAAAATAAATATGGTCGTCGCGTCGATGGGATAGGGATGTAAGTATGCAAGTGTTGACTATAAGCTATTCGTTTCTGTATTTTGAAAGGGGTGAAATTAAATTTGAAAATGGTGTGAAAATTGACAGATGTCTAGGAAACAGCAGTAATACCAACTTAAATGTCACGATAAAAAAAAACATGATACGAAATTTTAAATTAGTGAAACATAAATAAAAATGAAATGGAAGCCGGAACATAGAAAATGTTGTAAAGTACCTACTCGTTGCAGAAGACATTCCAAGCCCTCGTCCGTTCTAAAACTCGCCGCAAGCGGGTAAATACCTCTAAAAGATATGGGAGAAAATTTGAATGTACCGAAAATCTTGCACATTCTATTCAAATTCTATCGAGCAACGTTAATTATTACCTTTTGTCCGGTAAAACGTTTTTAATGATTGTATTGAGTTTCAACAGGCCGATGGGAATTTTTCTTCAATTATCTGGTATCGAGATAGAACGTAACGTCGTTATTTGCTATTACAATCTTTAGTAACAAACCAAACAGGAGCTTTTGAAATGAAGAAGGCTTGATGGAAAACAAACCTACCGTTTCAAATCAAAAACTATAGGTTAAACAACAACATATGTTTAACTCGATAAATTCCACGCCATTAACGCTGTTGATGCCGGTTAATCTGGATAATGTCGACTCTGTACATATTTCAAACGAGTATGAAGTATTTATAGTCAGACGTTATTATTTTATTTATTGCCGAACGCCGAAATCTGCACATTCTTTAAGGTTAGCATCACCTGTAGACTTTCTGTTCAGCCCAGCGTGCGCCGTTCTCTAAATAGATACTGATTTGTAAACGTTACTTAGACAATGTTGATATTAAGTATAGAGGGTTTAATTCTACGTAAGTGTGAATACATACAACGTATTTTTAAATCTATTTTTAAAAGTTGCCATATTTTTAAACACTACTTATGTAATTAAAAAAAATCAATTGAACTCCATTAAGCCCACTCGAGGAATTATCTACATTTTAATAACAGATTTTATATGTTGTATAAACAATTTGATTGTTTATTTTTATGAAATCAACAATAACAACCGCTACATTGAATTGCGCACAACGGCGATCACTAAATAACCTAAAAACAAGATATAAACTTCAAAAGGGGTAAAGATCGTTATGTACTTACTACTTTTAAAGTCTACCGTTCCACCCTACACTTACGAGCATGTTCCCGTTAATAAACAATACGAACCATTCTTACAACTCCACTTTTAACAATATTGATGTTTTTAGGAAAGACTAATTACCCTATACTAAAACGCCTTAAATGGTAATTATCGTATAACAAAATCCACTGGCTGCATAACAACCTATAGTCCTTTAAATCCATATCTTTACTGTTTTTTCGTCGTAAACGCTTTTTATTACTGACATGTTTTTTATATGTAATAAATGTGTCAAAAACGACACAAAAATCAATATAAATCCATAGAGAGGAACCGTCGTTTCCAGAAAGACTATTTTTATTAAAAAAAAATAATAGAAACGGGCCCCAAATTTTAAAAACGTGTAAAAACGAATAATTTCGTACATCGGCAACACTGCAAATATTGCAAGTTGATATACCTATAAAATAACAGGATTCGGAAATTTTCACAGAGTTATGAGAATAATAGAGATGATTATTTACATGTTTCGTGTAGCATTGAATAGTTAAAGATGGCTGAAAATGGGGATAAACAATAATGTTGCCAGTGTTACACAAAATATAGTTTTTTATGGAAAATGAGATCTATGTTCACAGTGTAAGGAGGAGACATACGTGTTTCTTACATACAGTGCTATTACATCGATACGAACATGTTAATTGTGAAAAAATTAGGTATATTTCATTTTATAAAACTTTCCTAAAATACACGTAGACGAATACAGACCGTTAGATCGAATATATTCGAAAATAAAACCGGCAACCGTGGTTTCTACCGCGCAAACCCGTGTTGGAGCTCAAGGTCAATTTTACTACGAATTATTTACTGTATGCATTCGGTGTTTTTTTTGCGTTTTTAGGTGTTTCTTCAGGTTTGTTCGTGTAGTTTGCTACCGATACTATTTGTTTACTTCCCGCATTTATAAAAGCAGTTAGTAGAAATGGTTAAAATCTGTAAAGTTTGCAGAAAACAGGATTATAAGAATCCTAACCTATCTTAGTGGAAGTTGGTTATGTGTTGTGTTTATACCCAATCCTATCCCCACTCACGTCTTTCCCCACTATATGTTTACATTACTGCGTTGCTCTATATCAATGTTGGCGACAAGAAAATGCGTATTTATGAATGGTTAGTCAGCTCTGTGTATATCATAACTGTGGAAATTTTCGACCATATAACGTACACTGTTGCCGGTTTTTGTATAAAACCAAATATTTTAGAGAAATAACAGGGCTAGTTATACGATTTTCCAAAGATCAGATAATCAAAATTTTTATCCTCCTCTATTTTAATATCTGCACCAATGACTTTCGAGCTATTTTCATGTACGTAATCATACATAATCTTATGAAATTTCGATAGAATGATTTGTTTTTGAGGTAATTTGAAAAATAAAACATTTTCAACAAACGACTAATGAAACGTGACTATGCAGTAAGTATAATATTGCTTCAATCTATGTTAATAACACTTTCAAAGAAATTCAGAAGCTTACATGATGACATTTTCAAAACGAGTCGAAATTTCCCCAAAAACATGACGTTTCAAATGGTTTATAGGAACTTGGGAACCTTCTAAGCTAGTTTTTACAACTGTAATGATCCTATGACATAATTAAAGAGTTGCAATTATCTTAAGAAATACGCAAATATGTGACATTTTCCAAAAATGTTTACTGGTTTCTGTAATGAAATATTTACAGGAGTTGCAATTGTCTTAAGAAAATTATGGCGTTTGAAATAAATTGTTCTGATGCTTTAAAGGAAATTGTGGTTATAATTGTAATGATACTACAATATTTTTAAAGCAGTTGCAATTGTCATAAAAAACGGCATACGAAAAATGAGTTCTGAAGCTTTAAAGCAAGTTAAGAAACTTCCACAAGTTATTGCAATTGTAATAATCCTACGACATATTTAAAAGAGTTGCAATCGCCTTACAAGCACGACGTTTAAAATTAGGAGTTCTAATGGTTCAAAAGAGGTTGAGAGGCTTTTAAACTAGCTGTTACAGTTGGAATGAACCTACGACAAAGGAGTTGCAACTATATCGAGGAATGTGCAAATGTTTGACATATTCAAAGAAATGTAGAAGTTTATATGATATTGTAACGCGTAATGTAAACAGCAGCGCGAGACGTGTTTCCTCTTATCGGACCTCGGCGGCTTACCTCAAAAGAATGCCGCTACGCTTAATTGAATCCTATAAAAAAAGACTTCATGGAGTTCCATGAATACTCCTGGATTATTATTTAAGGAAAGAATGATTTATTACGTTCTGGACGTTTCCTAGGTAAACATTATTATCGAGATGGATCGAGTTCTTTGTGGAATTATCGAGAATACAATTGAGAAATGTATATAAGCGGGCTTGCGGTCGGAGAGGATGAAGAGACGTGAAGCGCGACATAGTAAACAAGCGAAAATCGGGCCAGTAAAAATAAATTACATTTAAGAGTGATATAAATTGATTAGTTAGGAAGTAGTTAAGTGTGCTATATAAGTGCTATTTTAGTCTAAGATAAATTAAGTAGTGTGTAGTAAATAATTAGGATAGTGTAAATAAATTAGAAAATAAACGTTACACTTCTATACGAGTTGATACATTTGTATGATCTATTTTTAAAGGAATTGTAATTATCTTAGAAAAACGTGGTGTTTGAAAAAATGGGTTTAAAATAAGTTAAACCAGTTGTTGCAATTGGAATAATCCTGAGACATATTTCAAGGAGCTGCAATTATTTTAAGGAATATGCGAATATGTGACAGTTTCGAGGATAATAAATTAGAAGTTTATATGATGGCATTTTTAGAAGTGTTATCACTTTACAAGCATTGCATTTCAAATCTGGAGTTCTAACGGTTCAAAGGAAGTCAAAAACTTCTAAACTAGCTATTACAATTGTAATAACCCTGACATTTTTAAAGTACTAATTGAAATTTTCTAAAAAAAAAGAAGTTCTGGTAAGGAAGTTGAGGAACTTCACAACTGTAATTAACCGACGACATTTTTAAAGGAGTTGCACAAGGAACTGCAACAAAGAAATAAGAGAAATGTGATGCGTTTCTAGGTTTGTTGTAGGTATGGGGTGTTCTCATCTTAAATGCGACGCAGTGCATATGTTACACATTTTATGAATTTATTTGAATAAACAACTCAAAGTCGAGGTACTTCCAGATAGGCTGAAAGATCGAAACTTTCAAAACTTTCATATTTGAATCAGATGACAAGACATCCTAAAGTCGTTTATTTGCTATTTCGGAGCAATAGGTACAGCACAAACTGCTAATTTATTTCTTAACAACCTTATAGATTTTGATTTGACATCTGACAAATACCAATGACATTCACTAAGAAGCATCATTGTATTTTAAACGTTTCTCATTATAGACCGTGGGATATTAATCTGAAGTTCAACTACGATTTTCTCCCTTATGCCTCTAAGAGTACTGATAGATACACTCGGGCTTATTAAAAAAAGTTGAATTTTAAATCTGAACCAGGTTGCTTTTTTTTATTATCGATTTTTCTTTAAAAAATAAAAAGACGTGTGGTGCGACGATTTTCTCCCTTATGCCATGCTTATGAAACAATAGGGAATTATCTATTTTATCAGAAAAAAAATTTAGGCATAAGTGCTCCGAATGCCCAAAGGGGTTTAATCATTATGCAAATTTGTGAGAAAAAAAAATAATTGTCCGTGATTTTCTCCCTTATGCCCATTGGAACTATGAAAGGTTTAATGGTAAAGAGTAAGCAAAAAAATTGGCATAAGCGCCACTAGCGGGGGGAAATAATTAGGCCCCGGAAAATTTGCGCAAAATTTATAGCTTCGGTCCACGATTTTCTCTTCTATACAATCAAGAGCAACATAAAGCTAGCAATGAATATAGGTATTATTTGTAATGGCATAAGGGTAGGTGGCCGTTTTCGTCGAGAAAATGATTGGAAATTGTGTTGGAAAATTCGAGTTAATTTAGATGACTTTCTCCCTTATGCCGTCTCGTACCTGCGAAGAAAACTTAATTTTTAGTCACTACAAAAAAAGGCATGAGTGGCACAGGCGACCTTCGTGTTGAAGATATTTTTTTAATTTTTATAAGACCTAGCTACCGCCGCAGATGTGGAAACGTACCTATATCTAAATTGTGAACAATTTCTTCATTCTGCCGTCTCGTACGTGCGAAGAAAACTTAATTTTTAGTCACTACAAAAAAGGGCATGAGTGGCACAGGCGACTTTCGTGTTAAAAATAATTTTTTAATTTTTATAAGACCTAGATACCGCCGCTGATGTGGAAACGTACCTATATCTAAATTGTGAACAATTTCTCCCCTCTGCCGTCTCGTACGTGCGAAGAAAACTTAATTTTTAGTCACTACAAAAAAGGGCATGAGTGGCACAGGCGACTTTCATGTTGAAAATAATTTTTTAATTTTTATAAGACCTAGATACCGCCGCAGATGTGGAAACGTACCTATATCTAAATTGTGAACAATTTCTTCATTCTGCCGTCTCGTACGTGCGAAGAAAACTTAATTTTTAGTCACTACAAAAAAGGGCATGAGTGGCACAGGCGACCTTCGTGTTGAAAATAATTTTTTAATTTTTATAAGACCTAGCTACCGCCGCAGATGTGGAAACGTACCTATATCTAAATTGTGAACAATTTCTCCCCTCTGCCGTCTCGTACGTGCGAAGAAAACTTAATTTTTAGTCACTACAAAAAAGGGCATGAGTGGCACAGGCGACTTTCATGTTGAAAATAATTTTTTAATTTTTATAAGACCTAGCTACCGCCGCAGATGTGGAAACGTACCTATATCTAAATTGTGAACAATTTCTTCATTCTGCCGTCTCGTACGTGCGAAGAAAACTTAATTTTTAGTCACTACAAAAAAGGGCATGAGTGGCACAGGCGACCTTCGTGTTGAAAATAATTTTTTAATTTTTATAAGACCTAGCTACCGCCGCTGATGTGGAAACGTTAACTAAAAATTAAGTTTTCTTCGCACGTACGAGACGGCAGAAGGGAGAAATTGTTCACAATTTAGATATAGGTACGTTTCCACATCAGCGGCGGTAGCTAGGTCTTATAAAAATTAAAAAATTATTTTCAACATGAAAGTCGCCTGTGCCACTCATGCCCTTTTTTGTAGTGACTAAAAATTAAGTTTTCTTCGCACGTACGAGACGGCAGAAGGGAGAAATTGTTCAGAATTTAGATATAGGTACGTTTCCACATCAGCGGCGGTAGCTAGGTCTTATAAAAATTAAAAAATTATTTTCAACATGAAAGTCGCCTGTGCCACTCATGCCCTTTTTTGTAGTGACTAAAAATTAAGTTTTCTTCGCACGTACGAGACGGCAGAAGGGAGAAATTGTTCAGAATTTAGATATAGGTACGTTTCCACATCAGCGGCGGTAGCTAGGTCTTATAAAAATTAAAAAATTATTTTCAACATGAAAGTCGCCTGTGCCACTCATGCCCTTTTTTGTAGTGACTAAAAATTAAGTTTTCTTCGCACGTACGAGACGGCAGAAGGAAGAAATTGTTAACAATTTAGATATAGGTACGTTTCCACATCAGCGGCGGTAGCTAGGTCTTATAAAAATTAAAAAATTATTTTCAACATGAAAGTCGCCTGTGCCACTCATGCCCTTTTTTGTAGTGACTAAAAATTAAGTTTTCTTCGCACGTACGAGACGGCAGAAGGGAGAAATTGTTCAGAATTTAGATATAGGTACGTTTCCACATCAGCGGCGGTAGCTAGGTCTTATAAAAATAAAAAAATTATTTTCAACATGCAAGTCGCCTGTGCCACTCATGCCCTTTTTTGTAGTGACTAAAAATTAAGTTTTCTTCGAACGTACGAGACGGCAGAAGGGAGAAATTGTTCAGAATTTAGATATAGGTACGTTTTCACATCAGCGGCGGTAGCTAGGTCTTATAAAAATTAAAAAATTATTTTCAACATGAAAGTCGCCTGTGCCACTCATGCCCTTTTTTGTAGTGACTAAAAATTAAGTTTTCTTCGCACGTACGAGACGGCAGAAGGGAGAAATTGTTCAGAATTTAGATATAGGTACGTTTCCACATCAGCGGCGGTAGCTAGGTCTTATAAAAATTAAAAAATTATTTTCAACATGCAAGTCGCCTGTGCCACTCATGCCCTTTTTTGTAGTGACTAAAAATTAAGTTTTCTTCGAACGTACGAGACGGCAGAAGGGAGAAATTGTTCACAATTTAGATATAGGTACGTTTCTACATCTGCGGCGGTAGCTAGGTCTTATAAAAATTAAAAAATTATTTTCAACATGCAAGTCGCCTGTGCCACTCATGCCCTTTTTTGTAGTGACTAAAAATTAAGTTTTCTTCGCACGTACGAGACGGCAGAAGGGAGAAATTGTTCAGAATTTAGATATAGGTACGTTTCCACATCAGCGGCGGTAGCTAGGTCTTATAAAAATAAAAAAATTATTTTCAACATGCAAGTCGCCTGTGCCACTCATGCCCTTTTTTGTAGTGACTAAAAATTAAGTTTTCTTCGAACGTACGAGACGGCAGAAGGGAGAAATTGTTCAGAATTTAGATATAGGTACGTTTCCACATCAGCGGCGGTAGCTAGGTCTTATAAAAATTAAAAAATTATTTTCAACATGAAAGTCGCCTGTGCCACTCATGCCCTTTTTTGTAGTGACTAAAAATTAAGTTTTCTTCGCACGTACGAGACGGCAGAAGGGAGAAATTGTTCAGAATTTAGATATAGGTACGTTTCCACATCAGCGGCGGTAGCTAGGTCTTATAAAAATTAAAAAATTATTTTCAACATGCAAGTCGCCTGTGCCACTCATGCCCTTTTTTGTAGTGACTAAAAATTAAGTTTTCTTCGAACGTACGAGACGGCAGAAGGGAGAAATTGTTCACAATTTAGATATAGGTACGTTTCTACATCTGCGGCGGTAGCTAGGTCTTATAAAAATTAAAAAATTATTTTCAACATGCAAGTCGCCTGTGCCACTCATGCCCTTTTTTGTAGTGACTAAAAATTAAGTTTTCTTCGAACGTACGAGACGGCAGAAGGGAGAAATTGTTCACAATTTAGATATAGATACGTTTCTACATCTGCGGCGGTAGCTAGGTCTTATAAAAATTAAAAAATTATTTTCAACATGCAAGTCGCCTGTGCCACTCATGCCCTTTTTTGTAGTGACTAAAAATTAAGTTTTCTTCGCACGTACGAGACGGCAGAAGGGAGAAATTGTTCAGAATTTAGATATAGGTACGTTTCCACATCAGCGGCGGTAGCTAGGTCTTATAAAAATTAAAAAATTATTTTCAACATGCAAGTCGCCTGTGCCACTCATGCCCTTTTTTGTAGTGACTAAAAATTAAGTTTTCTTCGAACGTACGAGACGGCAGAAGGGAGAAATTGTTCAGAATTTAGATATAGGTACGTTTCCACATCAGCGGCGGTAGCTAGGTCTTATAAAAATTAAAAAATTATTTTCAACATGAAAGTCGCCTGTGCCACTCATGCCCTTTTTTGTAGTGACTAAAAATTAAGTTTTCTTCGCACGTACGAGACGGCAGAAGGGAGAAATTGTTCAGAATTTAGATATAGGTACGTTTCCACATCAGCGGCGGTAGCTAGGTCTTATAAAAATTAAAAAATTATTTTCAACATGCAAGTCGCCTGTGCCTCATGCCCTTTTTTGTAGTGACTAAAAATTAAGTTTTCTTCGAACGTACGAGACGGCAGAAGGGAGAAATTGTTCACAATTTAGATATAGGTACGTTTCTACATCTGCGGCGGTAGCTAGGTCTTATAAAAATTAAAAAATTATTTTCAACATGCAAGTCGCCTGTGCCACTCATGCCCTTTTTTGTAGTGACTAAAAATTAAGTTTTCTCCGCACGTACGAGACGGCAGAAGGGAGAAATTGTTCACAATTTAGATATAGGTACGTTTCCACATCTGCGGCGGTAGCTAGGTCTTATAAAAATTAAAAAATTATTTTCAACACGAAGGTCGCCTGTGGCACTTATGCCTTTTTTTATAATGACTCAATATGAAGTTTTCTACCGTCATGCAAAATGGCATAAAGGAGAAAATCATAACATTTTACTAGAAATTTCCAACGACTTCATGACTTATGCCTTCATGGCCGACTTCTTCAATCGTTATGCCGACTTGACAATGTATTGATTATATGTTAAGTATCATATAGTTTGAATGGCATAAGGGAGAAAATCGTGGACTGAAGCTAAAAATTTTCCACAAATTTTCCGGGGCCTAATTATTTTCCCCCGCTAGTGGCGCTTATGCCAATTTTTTTGCTTACTCTTTACCGTTAAACCTTTCATACTTCCAATGGGCATAAGGGAGAAAATCACGGACAATTATTTTTTTTCCTCACAAATTTGCATAATGATTAAACCCCTTTGGGCACTAGGAGCACTTATGCCTATTTTTTTTTTCTGATAAAATAGATATTTCCCTATCGTTTTATAAACATGGCATAAGAGAGAAAATCGTCGCACCACACGTAATTTTTTTTACAAAAATAAATTCGATTATCAGGGGGATGGCGCCAGGAAACCACACAATTTTCTATTATTTTACTCAACTCGAGTATACCTTTCAGTACTCTAAGAGGCATAAGGAAGAAAATCATGGTTGAACTACATATCAATATCTCACGGTCTATTATTCCATTCATATTTACGCAGTCCATGATGTAACCAGGAGCAAACATGCACACATATACATATACCCTAAATACATTATACTCCTTTATTGGGCAGTCGTGTGAAAAACTCATTCTATTTAAATTTTCTACAATTCCCAACTTTCTCCGTACGTTGTTTAGTCTAGAGAGAGTTCAAAATAAAATTCGGTTAATCATAAAGACTTGCATACATACCCACAGCATATGAAGTGTTTCATACCGCTAATTTCGTATTATCAATGTCAGATTTTCGTTCGGTGGAAGGGAACTTATTTCGATGACTGCGATACATACACATACAGGATTTCTCGAGTAAATAGGTCAGGTTTATGCATAAATATTTAGCATTACCTCAGATTTTCTCGACTTTTTTGTGTGCGGAAAATTACAATATAACGCCAACCGTTTCAGAGTGTTAACAGATCCTAATTAAACGCGTGTTAAATTTTAATATTTTCCGCTTACGTGAACACTGGGATATCCAACAAGTCATGTAGTATGTTTCACGTATTTTTGTTGTTTAACATCCTCAAAAACGCACGTGGGTATACAACTGGATCTGAATTTATTTATGTAAATAGGTAATTAATGCAACTAAAACTGTGATTTTTGCAACCAACGCAAGACCACTCACATCTTACACGTATCAGTTAAATTTCATCCCCTTTCACGATGAAAGTTCTTTAAATGCAATTTTCAAATATTCAAGTACTATCCGAAGAAAACACCAAGTCTGGACAACCTTCTGTCATTCAAATATTCATAAATAAAGTGCTGGAACTCAAATAAGATTCAAGCTTTACATAAACGTCTATTCAAGTTTTCTTAAAGAATTAAGTAAGTTTGAGCTGTTTCTACAAAAGGGTTTCGGTGTTACGACCAATCACGTAACAACAAGTCACTACATCAATTCCAGTTGAATTCTCTAAATTAAAATCTCAAAAATTTATTGAAAAAGATAATACGATTTTGTCGAAAAGTTGCAGATCATTTGAAAAAGGCTCGGTGAGTTTCGATCTCTTTAATGATGGATTTTATAAATTATGACAATTTATATAATATGTCATGTCCTGCAGAACAATGTACCTACTGGAATATTATTGAAACTCCACAGCATTGCATTTTGAATAACTCTTTCCACAAAATAGTTTCAAAGTCAGGGCCAACTGTGTGACAACACGTCATTTATCAATTGCGAAGATTACTCCGAAGACAATATTTAAAAAATACTTATATGATAATAATATAATAAAGTGTATATTTGGCCCATCTGTCCTGCCGCGATGTACGCCTGTTCCTCCTCCAATCATGTAAGCTATGCCATTACTTGATTTCCATTTTTTTGTATTAAACTTTTAAAATTGTATTCTTTGTTTCTAGAGTCTTAGTCAACAGTTATTTAGTGTACCCCCGATGTGTTCAATTTCTCGTTTTTTCCCCCCTCTAATTATAGTAATTAATGCTGAATTACTCCTCACTCCCCTGTAGGCCATTTTTGTTGGTAGGCCCAATAAATGTCGTTAGTTTGTTTAACCTGTTTAAACCAATCCAGCTCTGCCTGAACCAGTTTTAAAATGAGGGGTTCAAATTGCGTCAATTTTCTTTGTGACAACTTTAAAAGATGTAACGTCTTGCAATTTTGAGAACAGTATTCCAAACGCAATTCATAACGTAGTTGAAGTATTGAAAGAATTAGTTTTTAAAACAGTAAATTATCCATATCATCCTCTATGTCTATCTCCTACTATATCGTCATAGTTAATATTGGAAGTTAATATCTAGACAAATTTTTTCTTGATAACGAAGGGTAAATACGATTAAGGAATTAATTGTCTGTTTTAAATTGCACTTCGACTTGCTGATTTACTTATGGACACCTTAGGAAAAACTTGTAGTATTCGATTGACTTAAGTACTGTAAACACTGTAATGCAAGTGATGTAATGTTTATTTTAATACTGTGGTTACTGTATTACCGAGAAAGAATAATAAGTTCAATTACCCGCTTCATTAGTGTGTCTTACACGTTTATTTTTGAAATTCATAATGTTATATTCTCCAATCTAGTGGTATGTTACCACAGAATAGAAAACTGAACATGACGTTGACGAGAAGCGTTGTAATCGACATTTTTTAAAAAATCATGCCCTATTGTACGTTAAATGGGATCACACGGTGTGTGCCGTTAAAATGTTTGACATGCTTGTGTACTAAGTACAATGTGTTATAGTTGGCGTTGGAATTTCTGTGCATGCAATTTTTGATGTGCCGCGCTCTATTGATTTGAACCTATCTAATTCTGACAACAAGTGTCACTTGTTGTCACACATTGTCAAACTGGCAATCAGTACTGCTGATAATTAACGGCCCTTTTCAGGGCCAAAACGAATACTACAAATAGACAAATACTCAGAGTTCGTTTTCTTTTGACAGAGAAAATCAGAAGTTAAAAGAGGTTAAGTAGGTTATTTTGAGGTTATGTATAGCTAGTAGAAACTCCTATTTTCGCAAGGCGGGTTTTTTTTATTTTACGTGGGAATTCCATAGCCGACTAGATGACAATCATTTTGCAACACATTGTATAAAAAGAAAACGACGTTAAAGCAACCTACGATTTAATGTTTAAATTGGCAAGGATTACTTGTCAACTTTCATAATTTGGAATTTATGTTGCATTCTCTTACCAATCGTAAGATTAGATTGGAATTAATTTAAAAAAAATTAAAATCCAATATGTTATATGGATAATACCTGTTCCAAAGTTTAAGTGCGATCAAATGCATATCAGCGATATGTCGACCCTGATTAAGATAGGAAGAACACATGAGCAGCAACGATATTTCGTCGGCTTGTTCGGTTGCCATTGTTACTACTCGGAGCAGTGGTGGGGATAGCGAGGTTCTAGCAGGGAATAGAAACTAAACTACTCAATGTACAACGTGATCAAGAAGTACTGTTTAAGTTGGCAATCCTAAATTTTACTTTAAAATGGTAGAACTGGGACCACTTCCGGTTGCTTGAAAGCTACTTCGACGTTTAACAGTGACAGCATTGACACTTGAACGGCGATTCAAATTTTTATTATAAAAATATAAAAATGGTACTATTTACATTAGAACAGGATATTTTTATTCGCATGGTTTATTTTCGGAGTGCAGTTCATGGCCCCATTTCTGGATGGCAATACTCCTTGGAATCCACTTTGCGCCAATTTGAAGAAATGTTTCCTGAAGTTGTGTTCACTATCGACGATTTTAAACAACACTGCATGCGCGTAGTTCAACGATATTTGAATATAGGCAATGTGAAGAAAGGAAAGCCGCCTGGTAGACCCTCCGTACTCACTGAAAATGTGGTGCAAGACGTCAGGGCCCGACTGCAACAAAGTCCTCGCAAATCGGTTAGGAAGCTTTCCCTCCAAACAGGTTTGATCTTTATCAAAAGTTCACCAATTTTCACTTATTCCTAATTTCCCGTATTCCGTTTCGTGACTTTACAGGTTTATCAAATGGAAGTTGTTCCACTGTGTTGAAGGGCAAATTGAAATACCACCCGTACAAATTTTCGATGGTCCAATCCCTAAATCCGCCTGACCGTCCACAACGCGTCCAGTTCTGTAACTGGTTCAATCAGGAAATGAACAATGATGACTTCCTGGATAAAACCTTTTTTTCCGATGAAGCCTGGTTTCATCTCATCGGCTATGTTAATTCTCAAAATTACAGAATTTGGTCTGGTGAAAATCCACAGGCTGTTAGAACAACGACTTTACATCCTACTAAAGTTGGTGTTTGGCTGGCTGTATCGCGGCAGAGAGTAATTGGTCCTGTGTTTTTTAACTTCACAGTTAATTCTGAACGATACATTGAGCACATTCTCCAGCCATTCGTTGCCCAATTAACCGTAGAGCAGCGCGAAAATGGCTAGTTTTCACAAGATTCGGCTCGAGCACATACGACTCGTGCCACAGTGCAATATTTGCGGGAAGTTTTTAGCCATCGAGTCATAAGTACGGGAATCTGGCCAAGTAGATCACCAAACCTGACACCTCTAGACTATTGTTTCTTTGGGCACAAAGGTATTTAAAAACAAGGTATTCAGTAATGTTCTACATACACGTGAAGAACTTGAAGCTGCCATTATCGAGGAAGTTGCAAACACTTCTCCTCGGACGTTAATTAATGTCTTCGAGAGCCTAAAAAGGAGAGTGAATTTATGTTTAGAACATAATGGTGCTCAATTCGAGCAGTACCTTTAAATATTGAATTTTTTTCTGGTGTGGTCTTCCAATCGTAAATAAATTCACATAATCTAAAATATTTGTGTTTGTTTAGCTGTCGCTGTCATACTGAGTGCAGAGATTTTCGGTGTATCGTTGCAAACCCTTAGGCAAAAAAATCCTCCAGGTAGGATTGCCAACTTAAACAGTATTTCTTAATCACTCTGTATTATATTTACAGGTTAAAAAACAATCATGTCCTTTCGGTGCATCAAATACAAATTGCCTTATTATTTCAAGTTCATAATCTCATTAGTTTTAATCACTCTCGTTGTTTATACGGCGGCAACCGACAACAAACGAACGAATTTCCATTATACAGTAAGACGATTACTACTTCTTCTTCTTCTAGTTTCGTTGGCCTCCGCTGCCAGGGCGATTCAGCCAAGGACTCCAGTTAATGGAGTCAGTTTAAAGGATTTAAATTAGATAGCTAGGGCATTAAGGAAAAGGATTAAATTTGCATATGCGAGAAAGAGAGAAAATTACGAATGTGATTATGAGTTTTTTGGGGGTTTCTAAAGAGGATATCGAAGACAGAAAGAGGCTGTGTAATGTGAAGGTCATGAGAAATACGTTGAATTAATTGTGATCTGTTCTCAGCCAATAATGGGCAAGTCAAAAGAATATGATGACGGTCCTGTATCTCTCCACAACCGCAGAGAGGAGAGTCCGCCATTTTAATTTTATATAAATGAGATTTTGATAAAATGTGTCCAGATCTAAGTCTACATAAGGCAGATATTGAACTTCTAGGACAATTACCGATGTCGACAAACCAAGGCTTTTTATATGGACTGAGAATAGATTTACCAAAAGATCTTCCTCTCACCCTTATCCATTCAGAATAAATCTGAGACCAAGTTAACCAAATATGTTGTTTAACTCTAGGAAGGAAGTCTGAAAAATGTGCTTTGGGTGTAGCGAACGAAAGTATTCCCCTACCAACGTTGGCCAGTTTGTCAGCAGCCTCATTGCCTGGAATGCCTGTGTGGCCAGGGATCCAAGCTAAGTGAACATTTATCCCTCTTTTGCGAAAATCAAGAATGAGTTCTTTAACAGTGATAGCATGATGGTCTGAAACGGAGGGGAAATGCTTCGAAACTATTTTGGCGATAGCAGCTTGAGAGTCCAGGAAAATAATCCAATCGCTCCCGTTATGATACTCAATAAGCTGGAGAGCTTGCTTGACCGCAAACGTTTCGGCGGAACATATAGAGAAGTAATCAGGATAACGGAGGCTCAAGTTTTTGAAGGACTTAGGGAAGTAGATACCCCCACCAGTGTCCCCCAGGGGGCCCTTGGAACCGTCAGTATAAACTACCTGATAGGAAGAGAGACTAGACTCCATGTATAATAGAAAGTCCTCTCTATTTTCTACATCCTTCTTAAATGGAAGGGACAACACCGGAATTTCTGTAATGGTCGAAGGGAAGGAGCACATATAACAAGGCATACAACTGGAGCACTGCAAGTTGGGAAGGTCCTGAGCTACGAAACGAAAGGCTTGAACAATAGAAGAGTTGTCCATATGCTTCTTGGCTGAGGAGAGGCTTTTGGCAACCTTCTCAATGTAGTGTTTTGTAGAGCCTTCGTATGAGAAAGTTTTCAATATAAATCTGGCCGATAGAAATAGTCTACGAAGGTGAAGAGGATATTGTCCAGATTCCGAAAGGATGAAAGGAATGGGGGTAGATCTCATGAGGCCGAGAGCAACCCTAACCGCCTGATATTGGATCTTGTCGAGCTTATCAAGGAGACCTTTTGGGAAGTAGCCCAAAAGGAATGAAACCTGATCCAAGTGAGGTAGAATTAGGGATTTATATAGGGTTAGTAGAGTATTAGGGGAGGCTCCCCACCAAGTACGACTAAGAGCTCTCATCACATTTATTCCCTTTGCTGTTTTACAACAAATGTATTCTAGATGATTTTTCCAATTGAGGTTTTTATGAAGTTTTACTCCAAGATGCATGACCTCCGTTTCCCAGGAAAGAGAAACCCCCTTTAATTGGATGTTTACTGACGGGGAAGGACCCCTTCCAGGTCGAAAACATATAGCCTTACACTTTGGAATCGAAAGGGAAAGACCTAAAGACGAAAGGAGCTCTTCCACTTTAAGCAAAGAAGAGTTGAGGTCTGTTACGAGCTGACCTAAATCTACACCGGTAGATATCAAGGCAAAGTCGTCCGCATATCCTAGGCATGTTACATTAGAGCCGGTATGTTGGAAGATCGGATCGGTGTAAATGTTAAATAATAGAGGACTAAGCGGAGATCCTTGCGGGACTCCTTTATTGACAATCCCCGGGCCCACTAAAGTGTGCAAATATGGATCCCGAACATAGATCTGCCTTTCCTTTATGAGCTTGGTAACTAATGCTACTAGATCCGAGGGGAGTTTAAGGGAGAAAAGTCTCTCAGCCAAGAGAGGGATCAGAACATTGTCATATGCCGACGAGATATCTAGGAAAATAGCAACCGTATATTCTTTGCGTGAAAAGGAGGTCATAATGATCGAAAGCAGAGATACTAGGTTATCCGTAACCCCTCTTCCCCTGCGGAATCCGAATTGGAGGGGGTTAAGCAGAAGGTTGTTTTCAACATGCCACTCGATTCTATTTTTTAAAAGTATTTCCAGAACTTTACCGACACAAGAGGAAATAGTGATGGGTCTCCACCCGCTGATTTGCGTAAGATCCCTACCTTGTTTAGGAATTGGGCATATCACTTGTTGAGACCAGGATTCTGGTATGAGTTGTTCATTACGTAGTAGAGAGTTATAAAATTTGAGTAGGATATCTTTGCCCTCTCGAGGAATATGTTGGATCATATTGTAAGTGATTTGGTCCAGACCTGGGGCCGAACTTCTCCTCTTGGAAAGAGCGTAGTCGAGTTCATCAAATGAAAAATCCGAGCTTGAATCCGAAATCCGCAATACAGGGATGTTAGACGGCGCCGGGGAGTCACGGGAGAAGGAGAAAAGCATTTTCTGACCAATGCCATCGTTTAAGCCTGGACACCTACGAGCTGGAGAGAAAGAGTTTGTAAATGACCTAACAGTTTTCCAGACCTTGGAAGAGGATGAACGAAAATTCAGGGATTCGCAAAAACTGATAAAGCTGGCCCTTTTTTTCTCCCTTAAAAATCGACGAGTCTTGGCTCTAATCCTTCTGAGTTCAATGAAGTTTTCTAATGAGGAATCTCGTTTGAAACGATTAAGGGCATTGGCTCTCTCTTTGACCGTAGAGGAACATTCCTTGTCCCACCAAGAATGTCGGGGTATTCTAGACTGTGGATTCATTTGAGGAATGGATAATACAGCAGCCTGCTTAATAGCATCAACAAGATGAGGAAAGGAGGCTTCGCGTTTTAGTTCGCTGTCGATGACTTGTTCGAAAAGAGCCCAATCAGCAAGTTTAGTGTTGAACTTTCTGACTTTGTAACCAGGACTGAGGTTGATATTGACAGTCGAATTACTTGGGGACAACCGACAGAAAATGGGGAAGTGATCGCTTGCCCCCGAGTCGTCGAGGACTTGCCAAGATATTTTAGTTGCAAGGGCCGGAGAACATAGTACTACATCGGGAGCACTGAGGTTTTGCCCAGGCCTCGTAAGCCTCGTAGGCGCGCCATCGTTGATGCAAACCAAATTGGTTAAGTCCATGAGTTCCAAGAGAGCAATACCTCTGCCATTTGCTTGTCCGGATCCCCATGACGGATGTTGGGCATTGAGGTCACCTGCAAGGCATATGGGTTTATTAAAGTTATCTTTTACGTAAGAAATTATTCTATGTAACGCGTTGAGCGGGAATTGAGTATCGGGTGTAAGGTAAGCACATAAGCAGATTAAATTGGAGAATTCTACGACTAAGCATTGGAAAGATGTGGGAAGAGTTATATGATTAATATTTAAAGGGTTATAAGCGAGTTTATGTGAAATAAAAAAGGCTAAACCACCATGGCCATCCGGTCTGTCCTGTCTAAGACAGTCATAACCGACCAGGTTAGACATGAGATTGGGTTTAAGAAACGTTTCATTTAATGATATGATTGAGGGATGATACTTAGAGATAATGTCCACAAGCGTAATTCTGTTAGACAAAAAGCTTCTAATATTCCAGTGAAGAATGCTGACGAACATTATAAGGGTGAGATGAAGAAAAAAAAAAGAGTTATCAACTAGACCCCTCTCCTCCTTCAAGGAGAGGACACTCTAGGAATTCCATATGTGGTAAACTGTCATCAATTGTGGGATTGCGAACGGAAGAAACGATATCAGAAGGACAGGGCTCCCGGTTAAGGGAGAAAGAGTTATTACTAGATGTCGGGAGGGAAGAGTGTGCCTGAATAGTAGAGATTGTGGATTGGTAGAAGGGAGAGGAAAGAAGAGAACTCCCCGCCAGAGGTCTGGGCGAAGACGCCTGGACAGGACGAGTAGGGCTTCTTGCGAGTGCTTTCCTTGGCTTCTCAATGATGTTCTTCCTAGGTCTCTTTGCAGATGTGATGCAAGCGAAGGTCTGTCCCGCCGGTTTGAGAGCGGGAAACTGAGCTGCAGTCCTCTGGAAATTGTTTCTTGGGGGACGAGGAATAAGAGGAGGACAACGTGTGACAGCTTCATAATAAGAGATCTCTTCGAATGCCATTAATTCGTTAATTGCTGTTTGCCTAACAAATTCCTGACAATTATCTCTATCTGTGGCCAAGTGGTTCTTCTCACAAAAAATACATTTGATGGGATTTGTGCATGCAGAATGCGCCTCGCCACATTTAGCGCATCTTTTTTTACTTCTACAGTTACGGCTAGAGTGTCCGAAGCGAAGACAATTGAAGCATTGGGATACCGGGGCGATGTAAGGGACCACCTCTGCTTCGCATGCAAATAGTTCTATAGATGAAGGTCTGGACTTACCATCAAATGTGAGAAGGACAGTAGACGAAGGAACATATTTGATTTTACCGTCTTTTCCAGTAATTTTCCTGTTGAACCTTCTGGCTTCCAGAATCCTGTATTTTTGACCATAGTAATGTAGAATGTCCTCTTCAGTGACTGAGAGGCCGACGTTCCTGACAATTCCTTTAGTCGTCAACAAACGTTGAGGTATATACGCCTTCAAACCCCTTGCAGAGAGCTGTTGATTTGTGAGGAAAGAATTGGCATCCCCAGGAGAGGAAAAGGTAACTCCCACCCTGTTCGCGCCATTCTTCTTGATAGTCTTCACATTGTTTACGCCAAGGGAAAAGATGAATTTCCCCACGTCCATCGGATGAAGTCCAATCGAGGAAGGTTGATCCGTTTCTTTTCGTTCTACGATGACTGTGAACGGACCAAAGTCCGTGTCTGTGTAAATCCATCTCTTGTTCTTAATAGCCTTGATTTTCGATAATATCACTGAAGCGTCCGCTATAAGGTCTTGATCGTCTTTGAATTCTTTGCATATTGATTGAAGTTCCAGTTCCAATTTCAGTATTTGATCGGACTGTGATGGAGAATATTGATGGAGAGAGCCAAGGAGAGCTCTACAGTTATCAGAAAGATGCAAGCCAATCGTCGATGCTGGAGGAACACTGAGACCCGGGCCCCTCTGAGGGCCCGGGGATAGTTCGTTCATGCGGTCTACGCGGAACCTAACCTCACTAACTCACGATAGTTGATCTCGATAATCTGGGGGGCACCACTCACTTAAAGTCAACGAAACTGGTTTGTAGGAATTAACTTTGCACAATATTCGCGAAAATATAACACACTTCGCTAATAATATTCGAGGACGTTCGTAGATTCAAACTTTTGACAACGAACCTCAAATGACAACCAGACGATTACTAACTGCGCCATTGTCATTTTTCGTACACGCGGGAAACGGAATCTGCGCGAAAGTCACGTGGTCAAAAAGGTTATGTTATGTTCATGCCGCGCAACCTAAAAATAAATTTAAGTTCTATGTAGGTCTGTGCTTGTACTTAGAGCATCAACAAAACTAAACTTAATGATTTTAAATGTGATGCAAACCTCTTGATGAACTTTCATTTGTCGTGATCTACTTAGACATTGTTTTCTTTTATTTTCCCCAAGCAAAAAAATCATAATATGTACCAACATGTTATTTCCAGCCACTCGGATATTTTCCCCCTGAAACATGTTTTCTGCTTGCTGAAACAGCTCTATTTATAGACAAAACCGATCCTCTCCATTAGAACTGTTTACGTACATTTCATCGATTTGGCCAATTTTCAATTACAAGTTATTTAACGGAACACGTTGTTATTGCTAATACTCGATGACCTTTCATTGTTTACGGTCAGCAGACATCGTACCGTGTTAAATAACATACTCCTAATTATTTTAACTTAACGTTGTAGATTTATTCATTAGTTATGGCAACAAATAATTTCGTGCTGTTTAAAATACATACACGATAGAGGAGCTAACAGGACTAGGTTCTTACTATGGACTGGAACAAATTTACCGTTGAAATTGAATAGAATATAGGACAGCGGTACGAATTTGGGACAAACAAGATTAAACTGTAGAATAAGAAGACATAATTTGTAAATGACGGTGAAGCATATCGGAATATTCAGAATTGTGAAGAATAGCCTGGCGGACATGATCTGGAATCCATAATTCCAAAAATATTTAAACGATATTTTTCTAGCAATTTTCCAAAAATATGTGGATAATTTGCATTTCAGGTTTACTGAAATTTGTATTTGAAGTTCGGTTACGTCACATGCTAGTAAACAATGGAGGGTTTTCATATTGAGGTGTTATGCTAATGAGGGGATCGACCTTTGCTTTTATATTTTACAGAAAAAAATATAATAAAATGACTGGTAAATGAATCGATAATAAAATCAACGAGAAAATGAATAAATCAAATACACAAAGATAGCATTTTTATCTTACATTTATGCTTTTATTTTATACGTAATTTCACTGTGGTGAAAATAGTTTAAATAAATACATAAATAATAAAATCAATAAGATGTTTATCATCAAATGAATCATAACAAATTTATCAACGGCAATTGCTTTTTATGCTCTTCACAACGACACCCCACTCGATAAGTTCGAGACATAGCACAGTGAATTTAAGTACATATAATATATATACCTACTTACATAAAATAAAATGACTTATTTTATGTTTAAAGGCACTATCGCCAACAAAATTATTTGTTTATGTAATCAGTATAGATCGAATCGAACCTATCGAGTGAAGTGTCGTTGTAAAGGGCATAAAAAGCGATACACAAATCGGCTTATACGATTTCATTCATGATAAACACCTAATTGATTTTATTATTGGTGCATCGATTTAAACCATTTTAATACAAGTTTTTTAAAAATATAAAAATCCGAAAAATGTTTAATCATTCAGCACAGCGGTAAGGGTTTATTTTTGAAGTCTATGTTATCTACCTTAAAACGTCCCATACAGTTTAACTAAGCGAAGCTTAAATGGACGTTATGTGGAGCTAAATCCATTAAGCTGCTATTAACATTTAAGTCACACTCATAGTGTCCTTTAAATATTAAGCCTGACGTGTGATATTGGTCACAAGTTAGTTTATCGGTAACTGCACAAATACGTAATTAAATTAAACTTAACTTTTAATGGAAATAAATATTATGTTTTAAATATTCTCAATACTTCTTAGGTATATGATCTCTACGCACCACGCACTATACAACCAGCGAACAGAAGTATATTATAATATTATAACGGTTAAACAAACGGGTTTCCAAAATTTTTTATTTTCATGAGAACACTTCTAAGGATATTGAAATATGTACATTCTTTTTCTGTCTCTGTTACCGACTTTGGTATTTTGGTACATTATACAAGAGAATAATGTATGTAATAATTTTAAGTTTTTTTCCAGTTGATATTAACTTTTAAATCTATCAATATGAGAATCAATTCTTAACTTTCTACTGATCAGTAGGATGCCGTACGCCTACACAAATTCTCTACCTACCGCTTTGAATGAGGCCGCCTAAAAAAATTTATGGATATTTCAGTAGTCGATGGCAAACACATAGATTAACTAGGTTGTACCCCATCTATATTTTTTAATGCTTAGCTCAACCGAGACCCCTCCCTCCCCCCTCCCAATTTCTTCAGTAAGTTCGGTTATTCGGGCTCCTTCCCACAATTTAACATTTTTGATAATTGTTCCGATGCCGGCGGTCATCATTTGCATTCCACGCGATTTACCGGAAGCAGTACCCTTCGCGGAGCCGGTTTCTCGCCGTTTCAGGTGAAATATTTGTTCTCGTTTCTCTCTCGCAACTGTCCCACATATCTTTCCCATTACGAAGTATGCATAATTGATGGCAGAAAGTTTTTTTAGCCGCTACCGATCGATGATACCATGCCGAACTGATGCAATTAGATAGACGTATCTCCTATCAAATTTCGGGGAGTTCGCCTCGTAGAGTTCAACTTCAGCCACTGAAACTACAGATTTTCTGACAATCTATGAAATATAAATCATAAAATAATTTCGAAGCCAAGTGTTCTTAATTCTTTCGATAAATAGATTGCAGAAATTTACTAACAGTTTCAAATGTATTGAAGTTGAAGCCAAATGGGCCAAAAGAAATTGAAAAGTAAAAAAAGTCTGTTTTTTTATTTTCAATATGTAGGGATGCATCGAGTTCTGTCACAGATCTTTTAAGCAGGTTTGATAACCACTGAGTTCTGCCACGAAGAGATCAGCAATGCCATGGGATTCTTTAAAATTACAAAATTCATGTCATCTCATGTCTGTCAATTTTGTGAATAATTTCAGAGAGAAGAGATGCAAGAGATGCGTGGCAGAACTCGAATGTATACATTATACAATATCAAAATTTAGAAATAAAATTCAGAGGTGATTTTTTTCATTTTTTGTGTTAAAACCTTAGGGTTTTCCCCATATCTTGACATTACGTACCTCGTTACCATTGTAAATACAAAAGATGTACATAAAATTCGTATGGTTTCGTCTGAGTCGACAATTTTTCTAAAAATTTACAAAACTTTATACACAGGGTGTGCTCAATGAAAGATAATTTAAATGTTTTCAATACCGCACTTTATATATATTTCTGTATTTTTACACAGAACGGTATTTCATGCCTTTATAAGATACAATATGCATTAAATTAGGTTATCTTAAATAACTTTAATACCTTTACAGAAAGTGTAGAAAAATTATTGCATTTGTTAAGGATTGATTTAGTTCAACTTGGAAATAATTGCCAAACGTAATAGGTCGGTATTGTATTGTAACGAGATCTAATGCCCCCGTAGCTTCTCGACCTGCAGGACGACCGAGTGGCGCCGACATCGACATCGGGAGTGTCCTGGTCTAATTTATTTTGTTATTGTTTGAAAATGTCAATTTAGACGTTTGGGTGGATATATTCCATTTTTGGAGAGTTCGATAAAGTTTGGTTATTTTGGTCATCCGTCGGTTATGGAATTCTAGTTCCTCTGTTAAGTGTGAACCCCGAAAACGTTACAATTGGTGTCAGAAGTGGGATACATGAAAATAATTCAGGATAATGAAGAAACTCCACGAATTAAAAGTGACAGAATTGAAAAGGGAACTAGAAGAACGTGATTTGGGAACCGAAGGGAAGAAAAAGGACCTCCAGGACCGACTAGCGACGTACTTAAAGGATAACGGTCAAGACCCCGACGTTTTCCATTTTGAGGATGATGAGACAACGGAAAAAGTGACAGCACAAATCTCCGTACTAAAAGACGATATCATGGTCCAGATCTTCGCTCAGGAAGACAGAATAAGGCGGTTGGAGGCGCGCTTACTTAATCAGGGCGCACAGTCGAATATTTCGCAACCAGATTCAAAAGAAGGGCTGAACCAGGAGTCGACTCCAGAGGTGAAACTAGCAAGGATGAGTCTTGGAGCGTCTGCACGACTGAAGCCACCAACTTTCGACGGTAAGACATCGTGGTCCAACTACCTGAAGCAGTTCGAAGCCGCAGCGAGAGCCAACATCGAGAGATAAAGCTGGAGCACTAACGGTGTCACTACGAGGGGAAGCGCTGGACATTCTTCAGGCAGTCACTCTCGAAGGAGAAGGCGACTATGAAGGGCTGGTAAAACGGTTAGAAACGAGGTATGGACATTCGCACCTAGATCAAGTCTATCGGTCCCAAATGAATACTCGGAAACAAAAAGCGAACGAGAGTCTGCAGGAGTTTGAGGCCGATGTGGCCAGGTTAGTTCGCTTCGCCTATCCAACGGCTCCCGAGCAGTTTATGGAATGCCTGGCTGTACAAACTTTCGTCGATGGCCTACGCGACCTGGATGTTCAAAGAACGGTGCGTCTGGCGCGGCCTAAAAGTTTGGTAGATGCCTTAAGCATGGCATTAGAGTTCGAGGCCGCTACGGAAGCGTCGAGAAACCAGGGTCGAGTGAGAGCGATGAACGACGCGGAGGACTCCAATGAAGGTGCCAAGGGAGACTCCATCGAGCAGCTGGTAAACGCCATAAAGAGTCTAGTAGAGAAACAGCAGAAAAAGCCTCTTCGCTGTTGGAATTGTGGTGACGTCGGCCATCTTCGTCGTAATTGCAAGCGGCCTAAGAGGGAGGGGGCCGGTCACGTTAGAGGGGCAGGAAAACTAGAACGGGTCAGCTCCGAGGGGGCAGCTTCGACCCGACATCTGTATAAACCCCTCCTAGCTTCCATAGCTTCCATCCGACATCATAGTGGTAGTGTGTACATAGACGGAGAAATCGATGGGACAAAGTATGCCTTATTAGTAGACACTGGGGCGACTAGGACGATTCTGCGGCCAGATCTACTAAGGAATCGGAGAAGTAAGCTGAGCAACTCCAGATGGCTGTTACGAACAGCCACGGGCGAAACAGCCACCGTTCATGGGGAGACCGACGTAGAGATTAAGATCGGGACCGCGAAATTTCTGCATCGTGTGATGGTGGCGGACATTGAGGAAGATGTGATTCTGGGAATGGACATTATGAATAATCACGGCATCCAACTGGACTTTCATAGACGGACGATGAAGGTGGGTACGGAAGAGATCTTCCTCCATCCTCAGAGAGAAATATTTGGACGAGTGATTGTGGCGGAAGATGTGACTGTGTCTGGAAGGAGCGAGTCAATTGTAGTGGCTAGACTCGAGGGTGCCATCGACCGAGAGTGTCCTGTGATTGTGGATCCCTGGAACCATGACATGGAGGTGGGCCGAGGCATCCTGGTAGGCAAGGCGTTAGTAACACCGAACGACAAGATTCCCATTCGCCTGATTAATGTAAACGAATACCCTGTAACTCTAAGAGCGGGTACCAGAGTGGGGAACTGCGAGTCGGCTGCATCAATAATTCATCAGGTAGCAGTAGATAAAGGACGATGCCCTGTCAATTTCGATCAGGTGATCTCAGCGACGAGTAATACCCTCAACCCTCTACAGAGAAAGAAGTTGGGCAGCTTGTTACACCGTTACCAAGCCATATTCACCCCAGAAATTGGCAAGACAAGGAGGACGAGCATCGTCAAACATAAGATCGATACAGGTGATGCGAAACCTATTCGACAGCCGGCCAGGAGACTGCCACAAGCAAAGAGGGAAGTGGCAGAGAAGATTATTGAGGACATGGAAAAGGAGGGGGTGATCGAGCCATCTAATAGCCCCTGGGCGTCTCCGATAGTCCTAGTAAAGAAGAAGGATGGGAGCACTAGATTCTGCGTGGACTATAGGCAGTTAAATAACGTAACGAAAAAGGATAGCTACCCCTTGCCTCGAATAGACGACACGTTAGACACGCTGACGGGTTCTAAGCTCTTCTCTACCCTCGACCTTAAGAGTGGGTATTGGCAAATCGAAATGGACCCTGCCGACAGGGAGAAGACGGCGTTTTCCATTGGTACCGGATTGTGGCAGTTTAAGGTGATGCCGTTTGGACTATGCAACGCGCCTGCAACGTTCGAAAGGGTCATGGAAAACGTGCTAAGAGGACTCTCCTGGAAGACGTGTCTGGTATACCTCGACGACATTATTGTAGTCGGTAAAACTTTTGAGGAACACCTGAGTAATTTGGAGGAGGTGTTCAAAAGACTTCAAGGAGTCAACTTAATGTTGAATGTCAAGAAGTGTCACCTGCTTCAATCAAGGGTACACTATCTGGGGCACGTAGTGAGCAGCAACGGGGTGGAGGTAGACCCAGAAAAGGTACGGACAGTTCAACAATGGCCAGTCCCCAAAGATAAACATCAAGTCCGAAGTTTCCTAGGACTGTGCACCTATTATCGCCGATATGTGCGAATGTTCTCCGACGTAGCTAAACCGCTGACGCGACTGACTGAAGAGAAACGCACCTTCCAGTGGGACGAAGAATGCCAGGCAGCCTTCGACAAGTTGAAAGAATGTCTGACGACCACTCCAATCCTTGGATATCCAACTGAATGGGGTCAGTTCATTTTGGATACGGACGCTAGCAACGTTGGCATTGGCGGAGTCCTATCGCAGCTACAAGAAGGACAAGAGCGCGTCATAGGTTATTTTAGCAAGGTGCTGTCAAAACCAGTGAGGAACTACTGCGTCACACGGAGAGAGCTTCTAGCAGTAGTCAAGTCTGTGGAGCATTTTCACAAGTATCTCTATGGCCGACGGTTCTTGATGAGGACAGACCATGCGGCATTGAAGTGGCTGCTACAGTTTAAGAACCCGGAGGGCCAAGTAGCACGTTGGATCGAAGGGCTCCAAGAATATGACTTCAGTATTGAACACCGGGCCGGAACGAGTCACAGAAATGCGGACGCCCTCTCCAGAAGACCTTGCCCCTTGGATTGTCCACACTGCGCTAGAGTAGAGAATAAGGAAGCAGTTACGTATCGAACTGCGATCGTTAGTGAGGACTGGTCATCTGAAGAAATCCAGCGACAACAGGATAACGACCCGGAAATAAAAATGATCAAGACATGGAAGACGGAAGGGCAGCGACCCACTTGGCAGCAGGTGGCTCCATGCTCGAAAACCCTCAAGTCTTATTGGGCCCAATGGAAATCATTAGTACTTGAGGATGGGCTGCTAGAAAGGACGATCGAGAACCATGATGGCACGGAGCGAAGAATGCAGTTGGTCATCCCCAGGAGTAAGGTGCCAGAGATACTTCGTTTGGTACACGATGGAGCCTCGGGAGGCCATCTGGGAGTGACGAAGACGCTAAAAAAAGTTCGTGACAGGTTCTACTGGGTCAACTGCTCCGACGACGTAAAGGAATGGTGCCGTAAATGTGCGACTTGCGCCGCCAGTAATGGTCCTCATCGCAAACCAAGAGCTCCAATGCGACAGTATAATGTAGGGAGCCCCTTTGAGAGAATTGCCCTGGATATTACAGGACCATTTCCCGAGACCAACGGTGGGAACAAGTACATCCTTGTGGTCATGGATTATTTCACAAAGTGGGCGGAGGCGTACGCTATACCGAATCAGGAAGCTGCGACCGTGGCAGACGCACTAATAAAAGAGCTGATTTGCCGCTTTGGAGTGCCTCTGGAATTGCATTCCGACCAGGGCAGGAACTTTGAGAGCGAGCTCTTCCGGAGGGTCTGCGAGAAGTTTGGCATACGCAAAACCCGAACTACGGCGTTACATCCCCAGTCGGACGGAATGGTCGAGCGGATGAACCGAACGTTGGGCAAATACCTATCCAAAGTTGTGTCTCAACACCAGCGAGACTGGGACCAGCACCTCCCCTTCTTCCTGATGGCCTATCGATCGGCGGTGAGCGAGTCAACTGGGCAGTCTCCGGCCAATATTCTCTTTGGCAGAGAAATGAGGCTCCCATGTGACTTGAAGTTCGGGTGTAAGCCTGGAGAAGATCTGGCGGGAGAAGACTATGTCACCGAGCTCCGCAGGAAAATGGACGCCATTCACGAGTTGGTTCGAGGCAACCTGCAGATCGCCAGCGACCGGATGAAGGATCGGTATGACGTCAGGGCAGGTGATGGTCTCTACAGTGAAGGTGACTTAGTGTGGCTTTACAATCCACAGAGAAAGCGTGGGCTCTCACCGAAGTTACAAAAGGTGTGGGAGGGACCTTACGTCATCAAAACCCGGATCAATGACGTCATCTATCGCATCGCCAAAGTTCCTAATGGAAAGCCCAGAGTGGTACATTACAACCGTCTGGCACCATATGAGGGAGATCATGACCAGGAGCAGCAAGTACGACAAGTTCATGAACAGCAGATGAAGTACATGGAAGTACGTTTCGGGACGAAACGTCTTTGAGACGGGGGCAGTGTAACGAGATCTAATGCCCCCGTAGCTTCTCGACCTGCAGGACGACCGAGTGGCGCCGACATCGACATCGGGAGTGTCCTGGTCTAATTTATTTTGTTACTGTTTGAAAATGTCAATTTAGACGTTTGGGTGGATATATTCCATTTTTGGAGAGTTCGACAAAGTTTGGTTATTTTGGTCATCCGTCGGTTATGGAATTCTAGTTCCTCTGTTAAGTGTGAACCCCGAAAACGTTACAGTATATTATTATTTATTTTTCTACTTGTCAATATAATCAAAATGGGTCATCATAAATCATAATCAAAATTATAAAAAACAGAATATAGATTAGAGAATTTATTGAACCTCGACGAAGAATAATTAACCTTCTATTTCTATTAGACTACTTAGACTTACATTAAATATATTTGTAAATATTTTACAATTATGTAACGAAAATATTCTCTTAAGAACTGTTGGGCAAAATTATTATCATGACCTAAGAATATATTGCTTCACTTTCAAGGTAAGAATTGAAATTGACGGGCTTTTATTTCATAAATATGTATATATCCCATTGTTATAGAAAATGCAGAAACAAGCTTGTCATCTGCGGCTATAACTATAAAAATATATTTACAAAAATTCATGTCAGGAAGAACTTGGGGTATTGTAGAGAAATGACACGTTTAAAAAATTATAGAAGTTTTTAAAGAAAACATCTACATTTTCTATATCTGGCATTTTTAATACAAAAAGAGGCGCTAGTGGGAACAAAAAAGTTGATAGAAATTCGAAAAAATCTGGAGAAAATAAAGTAATTATTGAGCCAATAATATGTCATTTAACAGCAGCAAGATATACAGAAACGATTTTGCCATAAGCAGATAATTTACTAAATCAAAATGTTAATATACATAAATGAATTTAACAATACGATTTATCACAAGACCACATAATGCCACAGTTAGAGATATCTAACTAAATTAATATCCTGAGTGGATAGAATATACTGGGATAATTGAGTGGTCACCGAACAACCCAGATTTGACACCTTTGGGATTTTTGATAGAAAAAGTTTACTTCAATTTCAATAGAAATATAAACATGATTTTAGGAAAATATTTTGAATTTAATAAGACGATTTCTAACGTAGTGAAACATTTGAGAAAGCGAATCAGTGTATAATTGAGATCACTTCGAGCAGTGTATCTACTATTCCTATTCTCTATAACCCATTAATAAATATGCATTGCAATTACATTGGTTATTTATTTATTATTTATTTTGTTTATGAATCAGACTTAAACATACTTATTCTTCCTTCACTGAATGTATTGTATTTCTAGACATAGCGTCACCGACAATTTACTACAACTTGTTTTACTTGTCTTTATCTTTTCTAAAATTTAAAAAAAAACGAGCTACGTTATAACCTATTTTTATTATTTTAAGCAAAACAAAACCAATACCTTCCTATGACGTTTGGCTTTCGCCATTTCCAAGCTTAACAAATATAATAATTATTTTCATAATTTTGTAAAATAAGTTCTTAATTTCGCAAAAAAGTTTATATACAATGCTTCTTAGGTTCTTACTTAGCGTGTGAAGTTTCAATTTTTAGTCTTAAAAAGTGTTAATATTCAACATCCTTAGACGAAAATATCTTTAATTTTGAATCACGTTATGGGTGATAGATGGATGTTGTCTTTCCAGATTGAAATTATTTTTGAAACTCTCATTATATTGTAACGTTTTTACTGTTTACTAAGACTAAACACTACGCGATTTGTACTAATTAATTTATTTCTTACACTACACATATAAACTTAACTTAACAATCCCTTAACTTAATTTATATTCGCACACAGAGATGTTTATTTATTTAACGCGCGCGGTCTTTTGCCCGAATGTTTACACAACGATTCTTCAACTGTCCCGCCTTGGGTCCGGCATTCCTTATATAGCAGGTATAAGCCTTCTGGAACTTTCGCGATAATTGCTAGAAAGTTCGATTTTCGCGGAAACCGTTATCGCATCGAACCTTCTCGGCTCTTCGACCGTCGGCTTCCACTCGTCCTTCCCGGGATCGCAATTCGGCGAACTTGTGTAGCTCCCGGCGTGTTTATATCGCGGCGAGTCGTTTCGTTACAACATGACTGATTTCCTTTGTTTACTTGTGAAAATTAAATGTGGTAACATGGTCATTCATAGTTCTTATGATACTGGAAGAATAAACAAAGTGTTTTCGTCGTCATGGAGACATGTTCAACACCAAAATGTTAAGACTCTATTTTACAGCAAGATTTTTGCTGTTTTTTGAGTTTGGGCAAATTTTTTTGGTTAACAAGAATAAATTAGCATCATAAGTAAATTACAACTTTTATTCGGCATGACTCTTCATTTTTCTTATTTTACGTGACACGAAAAAGTTTAAATAAATCGTCGTATGTCGTATTATTAACTAATTATTAATTAAGTATTAAGTATTATTAATTTTGTGTATATTTTCCGCCAATTTATACACACCCTGTAATGGCATGCCTGTGCCAATGAAAAAAAAATTAAATCATCTTTTATTGAGCTTCTACATTAAATTTTGAAAATTTAAAAAAGGCATACAACTTTTATATGAAATATTTGTTTTTGTATTTGTAATAATAAGAGAGATAACGCAATAGTCAGGATATGATGGCTAAAAATGACTAAACAATTCCATAACTTATTGTAATGCGAGAAGTAAACAACGCGACACCAACTACGACGCGTAAAGACAGCTGCACGAATTTTTCCCGGAATGTTGTTTACGTAAAGCAATTAATTGGTAACCTTATGAACATTTGCTGCGTAGGCTTCTAGAATGTACTAGAACGTTCTTTATCGGGGTTGGGAGTGTATATATAAGGGGGCTTGTGATCGAGGGAGTTAGTTAGAAGTAGAGAAGCAGAAGTGAACGCGACATACGATCCGAATGCGGAGCAGTACAAATAAATTATGTAGTGTCTAGTCTAGTGAACAAGTAGTTAAGTGTGTTAAATAAATTAGTGTTCAATTAATGTAAATAGATTATAAAATAAACGTTACATTATGTTAATCTTATAATAAAGATCGACACCTACGACAATAAAAAAAAAGTTAATTTCATACAAAACGTCGTTTACAACTCTCGTTTTACATGAATATAGAACGATCGTAGTCGTGGCGCATTAACGTTACATAAACTTATAACAATCTGATAAAAAAATATGTACACCTTAAATTTGTTATAATTATGATGTAAATTAATTGGATTTCCATATAATTGGCGGCCACCTTCCAATTAACAAATTGTAAACATTAAACGAATCCAATACGTAAAAGTACCATTATCGACTATTTATTGCCATTTTAATGAGATCAATCACCGTTAAACATGGATTATAAATTTAACAGGCATATGGGCCAAATATAATATCCCACTATAATCACAAGAATGCATGACAAAATTTAATGGAGTATGAATACTTACATTCAATAATAATGAGGCACAAAAGTGACTTACATACCTAAATTGAGTCGTTACAGTAATCAAGTCGAAAGTTCCTGAATACAAAAGTGAGACGTTAATTGATACACTTTTGAGTGAGGTAAATTCAAACGTACGTATACTGACAGTAAGATTAATAATTGTTTGTCTTATCATTAGATATTTATCTCGATTGAAATACATACATTATTTATATGCGAATGTGAATAAGGAAATACGTCCTGGGAAAACAGACGCTTATTCAATAAAATACGTATGTACGTGACTATCAGCTATGCCCAATACATACGTTGACCCATTACATAGCGAATACTAAGGTTTCCAGATTAGATATGCACATCCCCATTATTTGGTTTCTATTAAAATTTGCACTAGCTCGAATCATTAAAAAAAACTAAAGAGTGCAAGGTAATGGAGACATTTCTGTGGTAATTACGGACTAAGTATGCGGAATAATTATACGTGTAATGTACGTAGAATAATTAGGTGTAATGTACGACAGTATCAAAAATTGTGAATCACTCTGGAAACGGGAATTTGACTGCTACATTAACATATTTTCTATTAACCTAGATCAACCAGTTCATAAGTCCGCATCCGTTACAGGACTATCTTTTTACGCAAAATAGGATTTTATCCCTCCACCACTTTGCGAGAAAAACTGGATAATCTGGCTTAAGACTTAAGCAACATCTTGGAAACCGACGGATATCATTTTCCAGGCGGCATATTTCGAAAGTATATTTACGAATTTGCAGGAAATTCAATGAAAATTACTTACATGACAAATAAACTAGTTTATTGTCGGTTGGTTATCAAACTTGAGACTATGTGGCTCAGGCTGTAGTAAATATTTTTGGGTAAAGTTTTTTTCAAAAAAATTAACTCTCTCCCGAGTACTATCCCACTCAGAAAACTAGAAATCTCTGCGATGATAATTCTTGAAGGTATTTAATTTGTACTGGAATTTTTCATTAGCAATAAACAGGAAACGTCGACATTTTCACCATCGCTGGGAATTTTCAGAAGATGAGAAGTGTGCTAGGGGTTAAAGGGAATCTGCTGCTATGGATGTGGATTTCCCAGTAACGGGGTGGCACAATAATATCGCAAATTTGGTAAAAGTTCAACAATTAAATGACAATAAGTTGAAATAAGCCAAATTATCCAGTTTTTCTCGCAAAGCATCAAGCAATTAGCATCAATGAATGGGGCAATACTTGCGAACTGTAATGACTTAAAATTTTTCCATGTACCAAGTCATAAATGTTTTATTTTTACTTTGTTATATAAACATTTAATTAAACCACTCAGGAAAGATACAGGATGATTAATATCAACAATTCTTCAGATATACGAGTAATACAGATTACTTTGTGTCAAAATTTTAAGATAGCGTTTAATGTCCATTTAATCAAAATATTTTAAAGATGGCCGCATGGTGGATTAGAGAGATTTACAAAATGTACCCTTTTTTCCGTCTTTTTCATTGCCACAGTGACTCAATCGCACAATTTAACATATTGTGCGTAATGTAATAGTACTTAAAATCGAGAGTTCTCGATGACAGCTACATATATAATGCATATGACGAGAATTAAGGAAAATTTCTGAAATATTTAACAAAATTTAAGCAGTGAACAAAAAATAGAGTGTTCAACAAACAAAATTGGTCATAGGATGGCTCCACTTCGTCGGTATCCTAATATACTGTGACGCGAAATGTAAACATCAGTGTGAAGCGTGCTCATTCTCATCTGACGCAGGCAGCGCATTTTAAAATGGAACATAAAAACTCTTCTCGGATGATCGGAAACGTCCAATTAGAGAAAGAATAACCAGGAAGTTTCTCGAAACGACGTTATTAGGGATATAAAGTACGAGACGGTTCCGTCGCAGGCAGAGTAGACCAGAAGCCGTCGTGAGCGAAAAAGTGCCGACTAGCGATAAGTGTACAAATAAATTAGCCCGTTAAGTGTTTAACATAAATTAATAGGTTAAGGAATATACTAAATAAATTAGGTAGTGTTAAGAAACGTTATAAATAAATTAGAATAAACGTTATAACACATTACATTCCAGGATATTATAAGAAATTTATAATAAGATAATAAAGAACAACAAGAGCGAACACAATAAACTTCTGGGGCAGTGTTACCTCAAAGAGAAACTGTCGTAAATAAACGAAATTTATAGCTTTAAAAAAATAAATAACCGAACTTAACGACTGACCTAAAGGTGAATTTACATGTGGCAAAACTAGCTGAATCAAGTAGTAGCTCGTCTTGGTTCAATCATAATGGTTTAAATACATACAGTTTTGTACGTGTAATCAAGTTGTTTGCACCAAACTAATTTTAGTTACTCGATTCTGTGATGGAACTGGTAGGTTTTCCGGCAAAATAAACTTGTTCATAGTTCAGTGCATATTATATAATTTGAAAAAGTCCTTAGAAGCAAATTGTTGTAAATATGTGTATCAAAAACGCCTCTTATCTCGAGATTGAAAAATATGCCCGTTCATTGTTTTACGTAAACAATAAAATGGTAAAAGTGATTCTTCCAAATTATTTAAAAAAAAAACATAAGTCGTACGGAAATGTGATGCTCAGGAAAAAATGAAACTTGCTAAATTAAAATCGCTCGACAAATTAAAAAGTTATTGCCGGAAAATGGATATATTTGGTAATTGTTATACTGATAACTTTACAAAAAAACATTGAAAATAAATCTAACTATTTTTTTAACGTGAGCTTTTCAATGTTTAAAAAGTATGCAAAAGACGGGCGCTGTATATGCTTTGACCGCTTCTTCAGTTGTCAATTTGTAATAAAAATTTTTTTGGCGGTTTATAGTTCAAGAGCTTAACATTTAATCTCGTTCAGTTAATAATCTTATTTTTTGAATGCAGACCATAAGATTTTCTTAAAAAAAAACAAGGATTTACAAATAAAAGAGCTATTGCCAAAAAACCGACACATTTGTAAATTGTTATAACTTTGCAAAAAAATCATTAAAAATTATTTAAATTTTTTCTTTACCACCAGCTTTATAAAGTTTAAAAAGTATGCAGAAGACGGGTACTATATGGGCTTTGACCGCTTCTTCAGTTGTCAATTTGGGGTAAAAAATTTTTAAACATTTTATAGTTCAAGAGCTTAGCATTTAATTTCGTCTAATTAATAATGTTATTTTTGAATAACACCCCTAAAATGTTGCATGAAAAATAGTAAAACTTTACGCTAAATGTCTTCCTATAAACAATTAGAATATCTTTGTTATTTCTAAAGCAAAACATGACTGGTCGAACGTCTTTTAAAATTTGTATATTTACTTTACTATTCAATTAATATTGATTGTCGTTATCGTTATCTTGACCGATCTTCTGCGAAGGGCCTTTTACTCTTGTGAATTTTCTGTTTTTCTTAATTTTCTCCAAGACGGCCTTACCGATTCCTACCAAATTTTAGATTTGAATTGACCTAACTAATGGCTACAACTTTTATTTGAAACATTTTTTTCTAAAACCTCCTTAAAGGGCACTTTAATAATATTGTCATGAATTTGGTCCTGCTATATGAGAGTCTTATGATGTTACACATCGCCATTTTTTCAATCTTGAGATGAGAGGTATTTTGTATTAACGCCTGCAAGACATTTTTTCCAAAAATATTCCTTCCACAAATGGTAGACCTTTCGCCTTTTTTGCTAAATGGCCTGGGCTATTAGAAAATCTTGAAATTCTGTACGACGCTTAATAATCCCGATTAACTCTCAGTACATCATCAACACTTCTTACTTAAGGGGCCTGCATAGCTGAACGAATCTTATTTCCAACTTTGCTCCGTTAATAATAGACCGATTTGCATGCGGTTTTCACTATTAGGATTGAAATAACGTGTAGAATTGAGGACGCTAAAGAAAAAATAATTGTTCATCAATAAACTGACGTTTTCATGCTAATTAGAGTCGGGTTGATGAGGCACCTCGGTCAGAAGTAACATATAGTGTCCATATATAAAGTTTTGTAAGAAATAAATGCCCACAGAAGTATAGGCATTGGAAATAAAAAATGCATTCTATTTTATCCGATAGCTATTTCCCTCTAGCGGCTTGTCCGTCGGAAACCCACGACTGCAGCAGCGCATAGAGAACGGCGTGACGGTGATTTTCGTACGGGGTCGCAGAGTTCCACTCGAGCGTTATTCGTTCTCATTTCGCTTTCTCGAGAGATAAAGAATTTTTACTGATCAAATTTGAGTACAAACAAATTATTTCGTTGACTAATTAAACTACGCGGTCGATTATTATAAAATTTTTAGCTCCTGCGCACAGAGGGTCTTCCCTCTCTTGCAGGCTTAATTGTATATGGCTAATAATAATAAATAAATAAATAAATACGAACGTTCGGAAGTTAATGTAAAGGAGCACTAAAACGAATTTTCCAAAATTTCTTAGATTAGACATCGAAAGTAAGTACATATTCACTTTTTGAACTTTAATGTAATTTTTTGTCCCAAGGGCGTTCGAACAGGTGAACTTTATTTTCGCTTTTTAATTGTGTTTTCATTAGATATTACTTCAGTTAAGGTCTTCCAATTGAGGGTGGAGTCCCCCTCTCCCGGAAATAGTTTATATCTCAGAGTTTTCAATTTTGAGACTGGATACTTGATATATGCACTCTTTGTTTAAAATAAACGAATATGCTTTTTTCTGTGTTCTTCGATATTCGATAACGAATATTGTTTCACGGTTTTTTCGTATACGAACTGGAAGGTGGAAAAATGAGTAGTGCCTAGTATACTTAGGTGGGATTTACAAAAATGAAACAAAATTTCAAGCAGGTAAGAAAATAAATGCTTGTGAAAAAGTCCTCTTTAGTTCGCTAGTTCCTGATATCAAGTTGGTGTTACAAACAAAAAATCACGTTGGCAAGCCAAACGTAATGGTAGATTTATAGTGTAGGAATCTGTTATAACACGAAATATATGTCGTTTTTTAGTTAATTGCTCCATAGGAAAACTAGGTAAAATCTTACATAAGAAGGGGGAGGGGGAGTCAAAAAATGTTATGTCCTTACATGGAGGTGGGAAGAGATCGAAAATGGACAAAATCGTCCTTAGGTAATTAACGAATGGAATACACCCAGAGTGCAGAGATTATTTTTATCAAGAAACCTATTAATAATAACTGGAGTTGAAGAACTTCAAATTTTTCATAATTCTATTAATAAAACCTATATAGGAATGATCCTCACTCGTGGACCCCAGATTTACAAAGGGCATGCCAATAAGAGATGTTGTTTGGACGTGATGTTCAACATATTTATTGCTTGCTAACTGTTGTTTCACCTGTCGAGTTGAATCTATTTAGTTATTAAAACTACTGGTTCAATATTTATTATTATTCATCTGTTTTCAAAAACTGTTAGGCATAAATATGTGTTTTTATTTATTGCTAATAATAGTAATAATGATAATGCAGAGATTCATTTTCAGCACAATACCGCAACATTAAATTTTCTTTGTGATTACTTCCTGAGATCACCAACGTTTCTTATAACTTCAGTAACAGGTATTTGATATCAATATAAAATTAAAATAAAATAATTACCCACAAAGATTCATTAGGTACTTATATTAAAACCTTAAAGTCTTAAAAATATTAAGGTATATTGCATCGTTCATATTCCTTTAGTTGTTACAGGTCAACAAAAATTGTCCCAATTTTTTTCGTAATAACAGTCAATGGCTAGGTTAGAAAATATTATTCCTTTACAATGGGATATCTAATGTTAATTTTTTTCCAAATTCGACTTCCTAAAACTCTAAAGTAAAATAAAAATAGTTACAAACAAATAACCAATTCGTCATCAATTATTATGCATTTATTTCACATTAAAATACATTGTTTTACACTGCACATTGGTTACCATAAAAAATTCAGTTGCTTTTTATCAACAACCGATAGCTTTACAATAAAAATACTCTAGTGGAATTATTTATTTTGAAAAGTATTGAAGAAATTAAAAAAAAACAAAATTTTTCTTTAAAATATTGTAGATTCTGCAGTTAAACGTGTTGTTACACATCTCGGTAGTATTTTATGGTAATGTCTAATTTGATGTTTAAATTAATTGTAATACATTATTTAGTATTACTTACTAATAATTTTCAACATTACTTTATTAATTCAGTTCTCTTTCAGATGACTTTATTTATTTTGTTTTCATTAAAGTATTGAAAAATTGTATTTACAATTCCGCGCGTTATATATCGTGTAAACCGCGGTTCAATCGAATTTGTTAAAATTAAATTAAATGGTTTTATGAGTGTTTATTAAAATAAGTGTAAACGCCATGCTACGTACGGTTTTGTAAAGCCCCTGTAGGATGCATTGTATTTATAACTTTTTTTTTGAGATTTGTTCATGGATGCGATTTTGTATTACTTTTATTAATAATATGTGAAAAGGCAAATAAATAATAATAATAATAATATTTTTGATAAGGAAATCAGAAACCGGTATTTTGAATCCAAAACACATTTAAATCTTATAAAATGTTTCAAGCAAAAACGCCTTTACATGTCCGCTTCCTCTATTTCTCCACTTTTTCTAATATGCCGACATACATACATCCTTATACATGTCATGTAGTAAGTATTCAAAAATTCGATTGAGGGAACGTTTATAAAACCAAATGAAAGTCGAAGAAAATTTACCCGTATCTTTGCGAAAATGGTTCAATGCTTTTCAAAACGTGGTATAGAGTGTATCATAAAGAAACTAACTACTTACCGAATCCCAATATATCACTGCGAAAAAACTGAATCTATATGCAGACAAATAGAGCTTGAATTGTTTGTTGGTTTCTTTATCTCCATTCTCTCCTAATAGACCAGTGTCGATAATTTTGAAAATGGTAAAAAGTGAAAAAAAACTATAATAGGATGAAACCTATTGGAAAAGGTAGAGAATATAACAAAAATGAAAGGAAAAATAAATTACGGGCGATCTGAGGTCGGGAAGGGGGGGGGGTGAGTTTTTAAGGGTAAAAAACGGTTTATCTCGATTTCCGGCAAAACTGCAAGTAGTTAAATGGCAAAGTTTGTAGGTATAATAAAAATCTACAACTTTTCTATCGACACATTTTGCACATAACCTTAAAATTTTTGTGAAAAATACAAATAACCAAGTTTTTGGTTTTTTATTTTTATCTTTTGCAAAAAATTTTATTGCTTTTGCAAAAATATCTGCTTTTTTAAAACAATCGGTTAATAATTATATGTAGTATAATTCGATTAGCAATTTTTTTGTTTATCAATGTAACATGCAATATAACGTTTTTCGAATAATTAAAGTGTACATTTTAATAAATATCTCAAAATCATACATAATCATTAAGAAAAAAAACGGATTCTAGTTTTTTTTTCATTATTTACATTTTCTGAGAACATTTACCATAGTAATGTATATTTTTTTGTATCATCAGAGAGTATAGATTTGAACGAACAAAAAACACACCGACATTTTTAAAAAGCAGATATTTTGACGTGAGAATTTTCGATTGAAAATTAGGGTGCTTTTTCGATATGAAGTCAAGATAAGGTGAAAAAATGAATATTTTAAATAAAAAAAAATTACTGTATGTTTGGGACATAAAAAAGTAAGTTTTCACCAAATTTCGTGAAAAAATATTTTTTTTTGCAGAAGATACAAAATAAAAAACCAAAAACTTGGTTATTTGAGTTTTTCACAAAAATTTTGATGTTATGTGAAAAATGTGTCAATAGAAAAGTTATAGATCTTTTTATTAGCTACAACTTTGCCATTTAACTTTTTTTCATAGGACTTGCAGTTTTGCCGGAAATCGAGATAAACCGTTTTTTACCCTTAAAAACTCACCCCCCCCCCCCTTCCCGACCTCAGATCGCCCGTAATTTATTTTTCCATTTATTTTTGTTATATTCTCTACTATTTCCAATGGGTTTCATCTTAGGTACTCTAATTTTTTATTTTTATTCTGATAACGAATTAGTTTAGTTTCTTTTCTCGTTCTTTCTGATTACTCGTAAGTACCTATAGTATTACAACGCGATTCGTTGTTAATTTCATAACATTAGTGAATTCGAATAACCGCAAAAAAACTGGAAATTGCGTGTGAAAAGATAAAGCGATTCAGTTCAATAAATGTTCCAAATTTACTAATGTTAATTAAAGATCGTCAAAAGATTGTCCGCTTATCGTTTTTAGTTTTTTGGGGTTTACGCAAAAAAAATGTGGATGATGGGCTTAACGGGCTTTAGATTCGTATTCACCGCGTTAAAATACGAGAAAGGTATGTTTCGATAAAAGCAAAGACTACTTTTTTGTGTGCCGCCGTAATAATTTCTAATATAATTCTTTGAACATTTTGTAGATGTACTAATTATACGTAAGCAAGCAACTAATGTTATTGAAGCATAATATTAGTTTTTGTGTAAATTTATTTCGCAATCTTCCAAAATGCGCCATAAAAGTTTGTTCGAAATTACCCCGGCATCAGTATGGCATCAGTTAGAATGGAAAATAATAATATCTACAATAACTAGGGTTGTGCCCGGCCAATTGACCACAGTCAAATTCCCGAGAATTTGACAGAATTTGACCGAAAAGAATTTGACCAAAAAGAATTTGACTGGTCAAAATCTTTAAAACTCCTGCTAAATAAAAAGCGTTTATTCTTTCTTGCTTTTGTTTGTCGGATTTTACTGGAAAAACTATAATTTGTACTGCCGCAAAATCTATTATGTCTATATGTAGAGCCACATTACATGTAACACCAGCTACTTGGTGGAAAAACTGGTTAGCTGACTGTGCCTCATATGTTGCAGCTGCAAAATTATTAAGTATGGCAGCTTCTTCAGCTTCATGTGAGAGAAACTGGTCTACTTGGGGCATGACACATACGAAATTGCGCAATAGATTGAAGACAACCAGGTCATTATCTATCGGCCTTTGTCTAATATATTTAACTAATGAGTCTACTGTTTCCTTATTTTTTCCTGTTTATTGTTTCATATTAGTTTTATCAAATAAACCCCAGAGGGCTTATTTCATAGAAAACAAGATTTTGACCAAATTTTGGCCAATTGACCGGTCAAATTCCCGGCCAATTGACCAAAAAGATTTTAACCGGTCAAAAACCCAACCCTAACAATAACATCCTGTGCGATCGGCCGACGGGTGCTACTGTATCGCTCTCCGCCTTCGTGTTTTGTTAGACGTACGTTTTTATGAATTCGCGCGTAGTGGAAAAGGACAGAATTTTGAGACGGAAGATGCGAACGTCGTAGATTAATGTTGTAGAGCATTTCGAACTGCAGCTAGAGACGGGCCTTAAACCAGAATATTTCCGCATTTCCGGTATGTTGGGAAGTGCAGTTACCTCGAAAATGTTTTCATGGACCTTTCAGACTTGCTCCGAAGACTAATACCTCTACTGAACGATATCTGATAGACATTGAACACAGTGACGAGTCAAAACAATAAGTATAATACGTTGATAATAGGTACCCATTCATTATCTCCCAGGGCAATTGTATTTTGTGGCCAGAATATTTAAAAGTAACGTTTTTTTAACAATGTACAAGTATGGGTATGTTAAAATATATAACGATGTGAGTCATCCAACGGAGACGACGAAATTTACATAACCATACAAGTATACCAGAACATGTTTATAAATAATAAACATTCCTCTGCATTTGGATGAATCGCGTTTGAATTAAATTTGCATATAAATGGTTATAAAGATTAAATTTTCGTACCTCATTAGTGCGTTGAAAGGTACACATGTACGTATGTACGTTATGTACATACTACGAGACTATGCAGTAATGTTTAACATAAAATAAAAGTCAACAGTACAGTAAGCTTAATTAGTGAGGCTACGCGGTAAGATTACATTTTGAATTTTTTGGGGAAACGGTTTGAACTAGGTTTTCGAAATTTTTACGTTTCCCTAACCAGTTTTCCAAAATGGTACAACTAACCTACGCGTGTCAAACACATGTGGAGATTAAAATCGTGACAACTAATAATGTAAAATTCTCAAATGAAGCCAAAACATGTTTACGTCACTTTTATTTATCAATGTTAAAGAAAATTCGTTGGATAAATAAAGCAAATATGTATGTGGTAATATATATATTAAAAACTATATATAGAAACAACCCGTACCCGGCATGCGTTGCAATGCCACGTAGTTAAAAAAAAAGATAAATAAAAATTATAGATGACCCGGTGAACTTCGTATCACCTACATATATTTTTGAAAATTATGGTCAAAACTTAATACAAAATTTTTATCTACATTAAATGAAACACAGATACACATAATCAATTTATGGCTTTATGATATACTACATAATTGTACTATATATTTTGTCCTTTTTTGCGGTGCGTAAATATATAAAGATGATGGTTTTACGAATCGCGAATCGCCCATGCGCGAAACAGGGGAACTCTAAGTTGATTCCGCAAACTGTCCTTGTATCTGCAATTGTATATGATCTTTTTAAATTTTTTAAATAATTTGTCAAAAACTACCTAGAAAGTGGGCATGAAATTTTCCTGTACAATATGCTTTGCACCGAACGACGTCATTTGAAAGCAATTATTATATTTTTGGATGTTGGCGAAGAAATGTTTAGAGTCATTTCCTACCCCAGAAACTAATGAGCGTAATGGATCTGGTGGTGGGAACAATTGTGGCAATTTTACTTTACCACCAGCACAACATAATCCTGTAGATTCACCGCTTTATTTTAACGCTTTACGATATTGACAAATCATTATCATTTCTCCAATCGTTACGGATTGGTCAGCACAATAATCTATTTCCGGGTCGTAGTGGAATGCTACTCGTTCCAGGTTTACAGGAACACTGCGTCTGCGTAATCGCTCTATTTCATTGTGTCGTGCTGGCTGCTGTTGCGTTTGATGTGCCCGAACTCGTTTCATTCTAAGCTTATCTACTTCATAATTATTCACTGTTGAACGCAATTCTGTCATACCAATACGAATTTTATCATTATCTGTCTCTCGCTGGTCGTCAGTGCGATTTACACGTGAGGTAGCTCATCGCACATTTCATTGACTTCTACGACCTAAGTCAGGTCGTCTTCTCCTTGGCATTTTAAAATCATTACAGTTTTCGCGCACTGACGAACTGATGATACATTTTAATAATTGTCTTGACATTTATTCATTTGACAACCAACTGACACTATACTTTAATTTGTTTGATTGGTTGCCTTGGAGATTTGTCCCCAAAATCACAAAACGTACCTTTTTTAGTATTTCCGTTACTTATTATTTATGTTTCTCGCCGTTTAAACCTTCCCTGAACTTCCACAGATATTTCAAGATCAAAATTAGCAAAATCGGTCCAGCCATTCTCGAGTTTCACCGAGACAAACGAACAGCAATTCATTTTTATATATATAGATGTATCGATGAAATATAACGTTCACTAATTATTTTGGTCTTGGATCGCTGCAACATTCCGACATTCTATTTGTTATCAATTATAACGTGGATATAGGTAGTTGCCTCATTATTGCTTGTTAAAGTGAATGTATGACAATATTCGTTTTTAAGCTCTAAACCTAAATTGATTCTCAAAAGATTTCCTAAAATGATTTGCTCATAGGTGAAAACCCTTTTTAAAACACTATTCGACACCTCGATCAAAAACCAGTTGCCACAAATTGATACAATTGTGATATTGACATCGCTTCATGCCAAAACTTGAGTGTTATGTGTAGTGATCTTTAGTTTTTAGAAACCTAAAACAAAATTTCACTGTCGCCAAATAATATAACAAAATAATGATCAGTGAAAGGTTTATGAGTCGCCCAAGTATTATTATTTTGGGCCCCCCCCATTACAGTAACACATTTAGAAAAATTAGCAATGTTATTAAACTTGTACACGTTGGATAGTAAAATAGATTCTAAGTTTAAAAACAATTATTAGGTATAGCAGATTTAGATAAAAATTTCAAAAATCGAATATTTAGCCAAAAATGGTATTAAACTTTATTATATACCTATATTCGCCAGTGGAATAAACATTTAAGGTTTTTAAAAAAATGGCGATGTGTAACATCGAAAGACTCATGCGGCCGGACCAAATATTCGTGGCAACATTATTAAAGTACCTTTTAGGGACGTTTTAGAAAAAAAAATTCAAATAAAAGTTGTAGCCATTAGTTAGGTCAGTTTAAATCTAAAATTTGGTAGGAATCGGTAAAGCCGTTTTGGAGACAATTGAGAAAAACTGAAAATTCACACGAGTAAAGGGCTCTGCGCAGATCAGTCAAGATAACGATAACGGCTATCAATAAGAACTGAATAGTAAAGTAAGTATACAAAGTTTTAAAAAGTTGCACCAGTTATTGAGATAATCCACAAAATTCTAAAAATGACAAGACAATGAAAAATTTCAATTTTCCACTATTTATAGTTTCTGAGAAAACGTTGACCATACATACACACACACACACACACACACATAGAGACATGTTTTCAAAAACATGTTTTTTCAAACTCGGGGGACCTCGAAACGTCCAGAAATGCCTATGTCTCAAATTCCAAAAATCAGCACGATTACAATACGTTCTATTATTATATGGGTTATATGAAAAAGTAAAAGCCTTGGAGTAAATTTTGAGAAAATTTCCAATAATCGAAAAATGAAAAGGGTAATCTACCCCTTTCCCCCGGCAGATTTTAATACGGTCTTCCCATTTTGGGGTGATTTTTAATTTTTGTTTCAAATTTACATTCCGCAATTCAGATCCTGCCTAACTTAGTCAACTCCAGGACCAGGAAGACAAAATTCCATATCAAAGTTCGGTAAAAATCATTTTTACTAATACGTTCGAGTCATTGATTCAATAATACTAAAGATTCCATTATCGATAAGGAAAATTCGATTATCTTTATTTTTACAACTTTGGCGAGGTCTTATACGTCACATCTTTTTGCACGTCAACAAGCAAATAATGTTTCATTATTATTATGTCTCAAAACCCAATACATATTTTTTCATAGCTATAAGTTAATTAGTTTAATAATTATTTTGTAATATATTTTAACACATATTTGATGTTTGAATTTATAAAATATTTTACACTAAATGCAAATAGGTATGCATAAAAAAGAATGCATCATCATTTATTTGTAGAGTTCAAATTTGCTTATTGATGTCACTGCAGGTAGCAATACCATAATAGGTTGTATCGAATTCCCAAAAAGGAAAATTGGTATACATTAGATACACCATACATTACATTCTTGTTTTAATAGCAAATGTACGCCTATCAGCCCAGAGAAAAATTTCATTTTCACGAAAGACGACACCACGATATAGACGACACTTTAATAACACGTATCGGGTTCGTTCGCTGTTTTGACTGACTATTGTTCCCGTTGCTCCCATTGTCCTAGCGAATTCTGCAACGTCAGCGGTTTCCCCATTCCCCCCCTAATAAGACAGCTATTGTCGGGAGGAGACATTATTCGCGGCAACGTTTAAACCACGCGTCGGGGAAAAGGGAAAAATTATTCAGGGATGGAACTCGTGTTCCTGCCAGAGGCATTTACTTGTAGTACGAGCGAGACAGCCAGTCAATCGATATAAGATTCAATTCGGTGCGATACGTAACGTCAGGATAAAACAGGTCAAGGCAGCGAATACTTTTATGGGGTTGTACTCACGGAACGGGGTAGGAAGTTTATATTCCATTAGCGGTATCGGCGGGTTATTTACGGAGGAATATGAGGTATGCGTTGCTGGGGTATAAAAATTGATCGGAGAGAGCACTAAAGGTGGAGGTTCCGAAAGATATTCGAATGAGTAGATCCTTAATCTGTCGGGGCCACTGCTGCAAAATTGATCATATACCCAGTGCCGTTTTTACCTATAGGCGTAGTGGGCGTACGCCCAGGGCCTCGCACCGAGGGGGGCCTCACTCACTAATAAAATGTTTTTTCCCATTTCACCATTTTCAAGTTATTCAAAATAGAAAATTTTCAATTTCGGGGTAGTCGAAAAATAACCATCTTTCAACGAACAATTGGGTTTATAGAGGTCACTCAAAAACAAATCTCTTTCTTTATTAGCCACATTTTTGTTTTAAATGTTTTGTCCTATAAATTGAAAGTTTTTCAAGTTATTGGTAAAAAACGGTTAAAAAAACGTTCATTTTTTCAATGAACAATGTGCGGTTTCAATTGTGAATAATTCGAAAAATATCAACTTTACAAAACTTAACAAAACCATAGAACAAAAGTTGCTTAGAATTGGTCAATTTATTTCCGGGTTTATGTTGATTTAAACCTTTTTTACTCCACAGAAGGGGTAAACCACCCCTAGGGAAAAAGCACACTTCGGCACAAGTCCAACTTTGAAGAGGGTTATCGACATACTACCTATATCCCAATTTTCAAAGAAATCGACTTTGTTTCCCAAAATTCCAGAGTTTTATGGTTTTTTACCGCTGATGACTGGACCAAATGTCTTTCAAATGTTAGAACCAGAGAATAAGAAAAAAGTGAGAATGATTACCATTTTGTAATGAAAAAACTAAATGTAAAGACTGCTTACAAATACTTCTATGAAAATGGGCTCCTTACCGCTTTTCCAAATATTGAAATTTATTTAAGAATAATTTTTTGTGTATGATGGTATCTAAGGCTTCAGCTGAAAGGTCATTTTCTAAATTAAAACCAATAAAAAGTGTAAAAAAACAGTATGAAACAAGAGCTATTAAATTCTTTAAGCATCCTTAATATTGAAAATAATATTGTAAGTAAACTAAATTTTGACGATGTAATTGATGGATCACAAACAAGAAAAATAGGAAAAAGGAATTCTAAATATTTCTAAAATAAGAAAATTTATTGTATTTTATTAGATTTTACCGCAGATTTTACTTTATATATATATATAACAGTTTTAACTTTGAAATGCATAAAATGTGATTTACCTATTTCATGGCTTTTGTAAGTACACTGTTGAAATGTCCATGAAGTTAGCCCCGCCATTTTCGATTTTTTCGAATTTCGAAAAAAGAAATATGGCGGGGCTAACTTCCTTTTTCCAAAAACGAGTTTCTACAACTCCGAGAACTTTTGACATATGTAAAAATCAATTACGGCACAACGCAGCACAAACGTAGCACAAGTCAGCACAGCAAAAAAAATTCCAAAAATCGAAAATGGCGGGGCTAACTTCATGGACATACTGTGAAGCATTTAAACTATTTTCTTTTGAAATATGTATTATTCAAATTATGTATATAGCGTCATATGTGTCATAGTGTATATACGTGTCATAAAGTTTATTAACAAGTAGCAACATTAAACCAATGTTGGTATACAGAGGGCCTCATTTTTTATATGCGCCCGGGGCCTCAGCATTGGTAAAAACGGCACTGCATATACCTACCCTCACGATAAATGAATTTATGACCTTCTCCTCTTCTTCGAGGTACTTGATCTTTAGATTTATTACCAGACTATTAGCACCATCCTTCTGACAGTCCGCACGCGACCCTACAATGGGCAGTACTGAGTATTCTTGCCAGGTAAGCTTAAAGAGCGCCCATTACGAGCGGTTCGCAGATCGCAAATGTGTCCTTATTAACGACGTAACAGAGGGATGGTCGGTCGGAGAGAATATTTTCTTGGAAAACAAATAATTATCTGGAGTACTTTTCATTTACTGCAATGATATTTAAAAAATCTTTGTGTTATCTTTTGGCCACAGTAAGCTGGTATAAGGTAAATTGAAAGGACTGTCAGGTCGAAAATCCTTGCCGTGCTATTAAAGGGTTGGGTTATTTGGTGTCTGATAACAGTGAGAATTTAAACAGTAGTGACAGTAGTGAACTACTAGATGCGGCAAATAATAGCGAATTTGAAATTTCGGGCACTAGTGCTAGTGAAGTTGAAGCACGCCCACGTGAGAGAAAACATTTATCATCTTGGTCAATACTAAAAGATAAAATAATCAAAACCCGAATGTCAATAACGATATCATAAACGTAATTGAAGAACAGTGTAAAATAATAACGGCAGACGAATGGACTGCATGTATAAGTCATACACTTTCCAAAGAGAATGAATATAAAACACTTTGGGCACACGTTCCAAAACTCATTATTCCTATCGGGAATGAAGACAGCTCTACGTTTGACGAATAATAATTTAAATTAATCAAACGCATTGGTAAAATGGTATCATCCAATCACAACCATATTTTCTATATGTTTTTGATCTGTTAAACATTTTTCGCAACATTCGTAGAATACTATTCATATATAAAAACTGTTCATAAAACAAAATACACCTTATTTCAATTCTATTTTATAATTTTTTTCAATACGCCCCTTCATTTACCTTTTTCTCGGAGAGCTGCTCGAAATTCGGCGGCAAAATACCTACAATAAAAGCATTAAGACACAATAGACCCTTAACTTCTTGCGATAAGCCGGTGCGTCATAAAATTCAATTATCGCGAGGGTTATACATTTTTTGAAGTGAAAACTGCTATACGTGAGACTGAAAAAAATAGATGTTTTTAGATGGGGTAAAATCTTCAACTTGCCGTCAGCATGAAATCTGTTACGCCAGCACGAAATCTATTCCGTCAGCATGAAATCAGTTGCGCTGTGAGCCATCGTATATCCAAACGCGTGTTATAAATATATACAACATACCTATATACATATGCGGAATATAAGCGAGTCAATGTAAAGTCAGTGTCTTTAATTTTTCAATATATGTTATATGTGTGTCGATATATGTTCGATATAGGTTCGATATATGTGTGTCGCACTAAAACAAGAAAGTGTAAATTCCGAATAGACGCATTGATTTTTAAGAAAAAACCTCACAATCGAGTGACTGATGATGATTGGAATATTTGTAATTTTCGGAATTTTATTTATATAGGTATACAGAAATTTAGTAAGGTTCCATATGAAAAAAAAATTAAGTATCTAAACCCTATCAAAAATAATTCAAATAATCCCTATGGTTAACAATAGGTTTGCTTAATATTTAAAATCACTTCAATTTTGTGTGGCATTGCCTACCATGACGACCCACTGCAGCGTGTCTTTGTTCGGTTATGTAAAATACCTACATATTTAAATCGATGGGCTGGCATTAACAAAATGGTGTTTCATGCCTTCGGACGTCAATAGTATACACATGTATGGGTATGAAAGAACGCGAATGTAGCCTTTAATGATAAAATTAATCGGTCTTCTTATATATAATTTTCGGATTGATAAAGTTATTTTATTATAAATAAAAAATATTTCTGATTCTGTCCAGTCCAAAAATTTCGATTGGAAAAGAAGCTAATGCATACAAATAATAGTAATGCCGAAAATAAATAAATGTGTTTGATATAACGAGTAGTGTAATTGTTTCATTTGCAAATACTTTTATTAAACAGGTTACTTAAATTGTCATTTAATACCAATATAATTAATTTAGTTATAAACGAGACTAATAAATGCGATAACTTAAAACTATTTCAAGGGGATACGTTATGTATAAACGAATATTTCCTGAAAAATTTGTATACGTGGTTAAAATAATTTTTTTTCTGTTTTTTATAAATGCACCCCATTTAGTCTCCCCAGACCACAGTTAGAGTGGTAAATCGTATCGAATACAATTGTTTATTAACAAACAATCTCTCCGAGAAAACTTTTTGTAGAAATCTTAAAATTAAAAAGAAATTTCTTTCCTGGACTATAAAATTTATGGATGCGGCTAACTTCACAGCCGTCTTATTAATGGGGCTACAAGTATATTGTTTCTTCAAATTACATCGCCTTTAAAAAATTAAAAATGATTTTACTGGATCAGTCAATAAATATATATTCGATTATAGTTCAATTCCATAATTGTATAAAATATTGGTAAAAAAAAACAAATAACTGTTCAACTATCGCATACTTATTGATTTCAAGAGGCAATTGTTAACTAGCAAATAAAATTTTAATTTTCGTCGTGTACTATACCTTGTACATGTACTACCTACATGAAAGTCATGTACATGTACTATACTTCCAAAGTCATACAACTTTAACCGTTCAAGTGGTCTCGGAATTCTTGACAAGTATCCTGTATATGCCAAATAAATAATTGCTGCAACATGAGAGCGACAGCCGGCGGCTCTATAGTCGTTAGCACAGTTATAATAGAAGGTTTCGATACTCTGATAACATAAATGTGGTTCGTAATGCAAATATGATTTGTAGTACGCTTTTAAAAAGTGCTTGTAGCCCCTTTAATAGGCACAGCAATTGCATTTTCAACAGTTTATGAATTTCTTAAGGGTAGACCGAATGTATATTATGATGTAAAAAAATATACATTATTCCCAACAAATTGTATGCCTGTTATTTTTTTCATAAAGATAGTGTCCTTATTTCCAGAGCAAAAAATAATAATTTATGAAAACGTGAAATAACGAGGCCACGCTGAAGCGCTGTCAACGTAAAGATCTTACTGCACATGCGTAGGTACCTGTCAAATCTCACATTAATGTATACGTATTTGGTACAACTCGTATGTATGTAACGTAACGGTATCTGTTGCCTTAGGTGCCTATTACTGCCGTAGAGATAACTTCCGAAAAAGTGAAAACAAACTCATTTTTTTAACGAAAATTGATATGAGTGCATATTTGAATGTTAAAAAAATAATATCTCATAGGTACTTGCATTTTAAGTTTTGAAATCAAGCAAAACTTTTTATGAAGAATAACTATTACAATAACAAAATTTTTCATGTGATTCTAACCTAATTAGACACACCCTATAACATTGAGTTGAAATGTAACAGATTTGACTTGGGACAAGAGTAACATTTTTATCTAATTTGTATAAAACGCGTCATGCGAAACAATCTTTTACAGTTAATTTGGAACTTTAATATTATACCGCATTCATGTAAAAACCAAAATAAAAATTAATCTGATCGTTCGTTAAAAATCGATTACATTCAATTAGGCGGAATCTAAAATTAGGCTCATTTAACCGCTTTACTAATCGTTCATGATTTATAAAAGATTGAACGTCAATGAACCAAATACATATTCCTAAGGTGAATCAAGTGGGTTATGTAGAGTAATTTATCTGTTTTTATCAGTTAAACAGATTACTATCTATGACACATTGAGCATGGAGACTATGGAGAGTGCAATTGAGGAGAATTAATAGGAGGCTCTAAATTAATTTTGTTGTCAAATTGTATTTTTCATCAATTTATCTTTTTTGTCACTGGTACCTTTTAAAGTATATATTTCAAAAACATATTTGTTTGCATGGTATGTACTTATGTGTCTGAATTATTCGAAAGCTCTTATTTGGACGCATTTAGAATGTAATGATTTTTAAAAAGGACATCGCACGTTTTATTGTCAAAATTATCCATGTTTCTTCCAATTAAAAGCACTGTTAGGGCATTTAGGTTCAACAAGAGATACCTCATTAATCATTAACATAAAAAATACTGATCCTTGGAGTACCCCATTAACATTTGTCATCATGATATCGATATCATGCCTTTATTTATAGTTTTAAGACTGAGATCAAGATTTCTGGATCGTCTTGACAGCGTAGGGCTCGTCACGCTCAGCTGATGTGCTGATAATATCAATGATAAAGAAGGGAAAATTTAAGTGACTGGATATATCAGGTTAGCAACCCTATATTCTTCAAAATCAATCGAACAAGATAACGCAAAAGGTGTACGATGTAGCAGGATAAGTCAATTAACGTCTTGGTCTTATTACCCGTTTAATCAATGTGTAATTGGCTTTGAATGTGCATGTATATGACTTCGAGCCTGATTGCGTCCTAATAAATACAATAAAAAAGCGGGTTAGTGAAAATCACTGATTGCCAAGTTCGCCAATTAAAACAAGGAGAATTATATATATAGGTCCATAGTAATCATACTATATATTTTCTGGAGACGGTAATGGCTACTACTACACCTCAAGAATGAAGGGATCCAATACATTGAGTGTGTGTAACAGGGCTAACGGAGATGTAGAAACAATCTATGAGAAATTTGCTAAGGTCATTAATTACATTATTACTTCTACTTTAAGTGTATCAAAAACAAAGTCTTACTAAATTTTAGTTATTTACTTGTTTGTTTAATGTTGTTTTCAAACGTCAACATAGGCTATACTTACAAATTTAATAAACTACGGATCTAAAAAGTTTTAATATCAATTTACTTAATGAATGATTCAGAGAAAACTTCGAGAAGAGTGTAATTAATAATTATTTGTCATGATGTCACCAATTGATTAAATCAATGATAACACTGAATTGATTACATATCATATCTACCTAAGTACAGAGGCAAAACTGGGTACCAGCACTATCAGAAAATTTTGGTAAAGTTTTCAAGCTTTAACAAATTTCCAAAAGACAAAAGGAAATCTCTTCATCGCAGAGAGTGTGTTCATGGGTCTACAAGACATTTTAAGCAATTTCTTACAAATATACTGAAGATGTAATTTTAAAACTAAAATTGTATATTACGGATTAGCCATTAGCCAAAATGATTGTACGTAATGACATTTTGAAAATTTGGATAGTACTGAAAACAGAACTGAATGTAGCTCCACCTTGCTTGTACTACATATATAGCGTGATATACAGATCCAAAGAAATCATTATCAAAAAAAGTTTAAATAGTTTTGAAAAGTCGAAGAAGCAAGTAACTGCTCTGTTTTTCATTTGAGTTCTGATTATCTCGAAATGATGTGCTTTAAACATCATTGTTGATCATCAGTTGATAATCAAATTAACAGTAACAAATATTTTCTCTACAGATTTGGGAATCTGTAATAACTCGTCAAGTGAATCACTTCACTTTCGTTTTGATAAATGTTTTCATTTTGATAAATGTTTCCATTTTTTTCTTACAAATGTATTGTTTTTCAAAGAATTTTGAAATTGTATGATCAAATAAATAGTGCCAATAGAAACTATGTAAAAATATTGCATAAAAAAATTGGCAATGTGTTGATCGAACTAGTACTTACTCATATTTTTATAAATATTCGATAGTAAATTCGTTTAAAAAAATTCTTAAAACGGATTTCGAGAAAAATACAAAAAACCGAAAAATTACCTTTATCCCGTCTACACCCAGAAATTTTATCAAAAACATGTTTTTCAAACTCTGAAATGTCTAGAAATTATAATCACTCAAATTCGACAAATCCGCCTGATTACAACACAAATCAGATATGAGAAAATAAGGATTTTTTCCCAAAAAAATTGGAAGAATATGGTGATGCTAATGTTCACTCATTGTTAAAACTGTTCCTTATAAGTTTACATCCTGTATAAGTAGATGCAGTTTTTAATCATTGCATCATCATAACATAATCAATTGTAAATCTAATTTATTCCATTTTCTGTATCCCCTTAACAGGTAACTGCATTGTGAATGTGCAGTTCCTAAAGGACCTAAACAGGTAACACAGAAATCCCTAGAAAAAAATGTAATTATTAATACCTTAAATAAATGTACTAGTAAGCAATCTGTCACTTTAACTAAAGAGAAAGGGTTAGTGGTGGCTGTGTGACTTACAGCATATACTTCAAGTCAGGTAGTCACCGTAGTTACGGGTTCAAATTCTTGAAACCATGGATGTTGTGTATGTTGCGGGGTGTGTAAAATTATTCTCTACTTTTGCTACACAATCTAATTTGGAATACAAAAAGGCAGCTTAGTGATGAATGTTCATCAGCAAAATGGATTACTAAAGATCGACTAGGCTGGTTGTAGAAATTTGCCACAATCTACTCATTACTTTTCAGGAAGAACACATAAACCTCTTCAACGGTAAACACAAAATCAATCAACTACCAAAAGGGCAAAGTATTTTATTTTTTCAATCAATTTTCACCATACATAGGTAAGTAATGTGCCACATTTGTTGGTCAGTTTTGCAACATTATCGAAACATTAATATTCGGGACAAATGAATGAATATATAATATTGCATAATTTATATACAATGTGAAACTTACTCTTTACAACCTATAACATGAGTAAATAGTTAAAAAAATATGTATCAGACATATGTAAAGTGTGAGATTCCCTTACTAAATTTTATTCAAACATAGTACAAAAAATATGTAATACATAACTTCAGCATAATTTAGAAGTTCCTTTCAGTAAGTTACAGCAATTACATGGGTATAAAGGAGGAAACAGACTATTGTCACCTCACGTGAGCTCACGTGCTGTCACGTTAACTCACGTCACTTTGAGGTAATCTCAGTCTGGTTCTAATACATTTAAATACCATGTGACATAATACTCCGCACTTGTTACCCGTAACGTGAGTTCACGTGAGGTGACGATAGTCTGTTTCCGCCTTAAGGGTATAATACCCAATTACTAAACAATCTATGTTGGTTTATAAAGTGACTACAATAATAGGAGAATAGTAGGAGAACACTAATAGGAGAACTTGTAAAATATGCTGACTTTGTAGTACCTAAATACTTACTTGAATGTATAACTTGTGTGAAATTTTCTATATTAATTCAATTACTATATTACAAAAAAGTTAAACATGTGGTAAATTAATAGGTAAATGTTCGTGGTCTCTTTGTTATAGATATTTGTTTTTTGCCAAAAACGAATTTTAAAATTACTCAGTACTATTTCAATAAATGAAGAGAACTGTTCAATGTAACCTGAAAATTATGATAGTCAATGAATTAAAATTTAAGTCAAAAATGTGTGATACATTTGGAGATCACATGATGAAGAAGCTTTCGACTGTCATTTCTTATCCATAATGAAGTTAAGTGAACATATTTTGTGTTAAAGGAAATATATACCAAAATCGACATTTTTGTAAAATTTTTGAACTGTATATTACACTTTTTGGTGAGTTATTAATAAGCCGTTAAGAGTATGTACTTCAGATGAAAATTTTGAATATGTTGGATCAAAAGAAAATTGGTCTAGATTTTTAAAAACTATCTGTTTACTGAAACCAAATGCAATTTAACAGGCAAATCTTTAAAAGCACTTCGGAACTATCTATACATGTGACTTATCCACTTACTACACTTATTTTTTTAAATAAAAAATTATTTTTTAATATGAGCTATAGTGCTTTCTTCCTTATTTATTATGAACAATTCACAGATAAGACGGTTCGAACGAACCCTAGAATTACCTGTGCGAAGCGCACACCCTTCATGGCTTGTTTATTATGGCTCCAAGAAAATTTTGAAGGTTGCTGTATAAAGTATCATTTTGAAGCGCTCAAAAGACGCAGATTTTACTGAATATGTTCTACTTAATCAAAATTAGATTGTTCCAGTTATAAGTACATATATTTATTTCAGGTATTAAGAACTACATTTCTTCCTTTAGATTTCATTATCATCTGTTTAGGTGGTTAAGAAACTACACCAACATATCACTATGGGAATTAGGTAAGCCGGTAATGACTGTCTTCAATGTAATAACCACATTTTCGATTCTTCTATATAAGGTGCTATTACATGCTGTGGCTTAACTCTACACATACTATGCAAGTAAATTTTCAGAATGAAAGCTGAAAAGTGGGGTCCCATTTACGTGTGCGATGGACGAGTTAATATTATCAATAATGACTAAGGATCAAAATTTGTGTTCTTGGTTTTTCTGGCATATTTTAAATTTCGAATTGTCTCTGACTCTGATGCACCGGAGTTCGTTAAGTTCGAATATTACAATTAAGTGAAGTAAGTAATAAAACCTTATCGCAGTCATTTAGAAAGATAAACTTATTATGGTCGAATTTTCGTCAAAAGCAAACTGTTTAAAAGGTAAACCTCAAGGTTAATAAATCCGCTAGGAATTAATTCATTCCACTCGAGGAAACAACACGAAAAGGAAGAAGAGCAAGAAGATAATAGGCTGGTATCCTATGGTGATCCTTAATGAAACGATGGGAACTTTCAGGGTATTTAAAGGCCAACATAATAAAAGCTTATGATATTATTACCTGTTAACGCACAAGTCGCCCAAGGAGCGCCAACGGAACCTCATTTTTCAATGCGAACGACGGGATTTTAACATAATTTTATCTAATTGTTCGGCTCACAATTTGTTTAATTAGATTAGAGCCAGTTCTGATTATGTGTGCGTATTCCTACAGGTGCTATGCCTTTCGGCCTTGATTCACAGGTAGTTTATAGTTCGGTCGGTCGGATTCCGTGTGTAGGATGTGTATAGTAAATATATGTGTGTGTGGGCGTACCTGCTCTCGTCTTCACGCCCGGGGCGGGATCGTTCCCGAATTCCGTTTCATCCTTCGATCGTAACACGTCGTTAGGTTCGTTTATTAAGGGTTATGCGGCGATTCTGTTTTCCGAAAACGCGGACGTCACCTCCGAGGAGAGATAAATACCAACGTTTGCCCGCTTATTACAACCTTACCTCTCTGAGACGAGCAGCGGGCCGGATCCTCTCAGCCGTTGGGACGGTGGTGATGCACACTTTTCGGACGCGTCGAGTTCGGCTCGATCCGTCGACTATTCCGCGTAAATAAATAAAATTAGGGGGCGATACACCGCACCGAGAACGATCTATCTGTCTGTCGAGATGTTTACGAACTTATTTTGCCCGACGGACTGACTGACACACGAGACTTGACGGTTGACAGCGACAGCGACAGCGTGCGCTACGTACCCCGTCGTCGGGATATCTGCGACGGTCTCGATAGGCGCGCAACACACAATACACCATCTATCTATCTATCTACAGCACAGTATTAGGATTATACAGTAGTGACACTCCCCGTCGGCCTTTTTCATCTCTGTGCTTTGGGTATATTTCGGTGGCCTTGAAGGGTGCAGGAGTAATTAACCTGGGCCGGATTTCCCCAATGTGCGAAGTAACGCGTCAGGGCCGTATTTAATATTTTATAATCAGTTTTAAATTTGTTTTCAATAAAACTGACACTTGTTTTTCTGTACATAACATTTTTTAGTGAAATAATTATGAAATCTTCTTTTGAAAAATTTTATTAATCTTTTATAAATTTTATAAAAAAAAACTGTATATTGAACTAAAATAGAGTTACATTCATTAAAATCAAATATTTTACATAATCGGACAAGGCACCAGAAGAAGAAGAGATATTTCGAAAAGTACGAAGCCCTCCTGACTAAAGGACCCCCACTGCATTTTTAATCATTACCGTACTCTTACGAACCTCCACTGTAGAGATATGATGCGCGCTAGAGATTGCGCCTAGCAAATTTTTAATCCGAGCTTCCTTACTGTCTATACTGTGACTACAGTCTATAGTCAGTATAGTCACAGTATATATGCTATAGTGCTATGTGTTAGTCAAAAGTCCCTCCCCATCATATCTCTTCAACGGTTATTTCCACTTTGTAACGCCCGTGCATAGGCAATCCCATCGGCACGCACCCTCTCGAGTCTACCCTCGGGACCATTCGCTACCCGCAGGTATCTACTGCTAACAGCCATCTCCATCGCCGCAGTAGCAGGATTCTAATACATATACTGGGAGTGCACCAGGGAACGAGTCGAGGAACAAGCTGCAGGATACGAGCTCAGTCACGTATCCTGGAGCTCTGTAACAGGAGCTCTGCCGTTTCGCAGCGTCCCACTCTGAAGCCCCACACCACGCAACCTAGAACCAGTGACACGCGCTCAATCAGCCATGGCTCTCACCCTTGATGGCGTTACTGCAGAGGGTGCCACCTCTGCTGCGAGTACCCCGGTGAAGCACTTCACCCACTGTTCTGCCCGTTTTCGAGGAGAGTATTCACGGAAAGCCACCGAAGACTTCCTAACGAGCGCCGACTCCTTCAAGTCCAGCGAAGGCATCTCTGACGAGAATGCAGTTTGAGGTCTAGCACTACTGCTAGAAGGGCCGGCCAACACCTGGTGGACATCGACTTCATCGGCGATGAAACTTATCAGAGATGAGTTCGCCCCTACACCGCCAGCCTACCAGATCTACCTGGACGGGTTCGAGACGAAGCAGCAGCCGCAGGAACCCATCGGCTCGTTCGTGGCCAAGAAACGAGCGCTCTTGGCACAGCTGCAACCTGCCCCAGGAGAGGAGCAGCAGCTGGATATGGTATACGGCCTGATACTTCCCGCCTTTTGAGACCGTATCCCACGGTCGTTCGTCAATACCTTTGCCGTTCTCTTCGCAAAGGTTAGGGACTTGGAACCACGCAGGAAGTCCAAGAAAAATCGCCCACCAAGGACTCGGGACCGCGCCGGGAGAGGGAAGATTCGACCAAGGTGCCAGTTCTGCCATAACCTCGGCCACAACGTCCAGGAGTGCCGCAAACAGGCAGCAGCGGAGCGGGCAGCTGCAGGGAGCTCAACTGCTCCGCCAGAGACCACGACGCCAGCGGCAACCATTCGCTGCTATGGTTGTCAGCGACAGGGGGTGATACGTAGGAACTGTCCTACCTGCAGTGGGACGACCAGGCAAGCCGCGTTCAACTTTGTCGAGGTACAAGCCCTAGCGCGACCAGCCGTGGAGATCAGCTTTGGGGACCAGTGTGGGACCGTATTCCTTGACACAGGGGCCCGGAACTGTCTCTCCAGCCCAGCGGTAGCCGCTCTACTTCGCGGGAAGAGGTGCCTCAGCTCGTGGCAGACGATGGACGTCACCCTCGCTGATGGGGCGACGACGACCCAACGCGTGGAATCCATCCATTGCACCGCCACGCTGCATGGTAGGAAGTATCAAACCACCTTCCTCGTCCTGCCAGACACACCCAATGCCCAATCGTTGTTGGGTATCGATTTTATTACGAAGGCAGGGCTTGTCTTAGACTTCCACCAGCGAACCTGGAGATTCCACGACCAACCGAATGCCTGGCGACCGTTCACTCCGAAGGACCAGCAAGCAGCGCCGACGGTGGTTTCGCTCGTGTCCTGACCACAGAGGCCGGAGCTACTACGCCAGATCGAGGAGTACTACAAGATCGATGCCCCCACCGCTGCAGTTCGATCGTCGAGCTCACTTCCCTCTCCTGACGGTTTCCTAGGTGTGAAACATCAGAGACGATGAAGGAAAGTGTTCGGATCCGCTCACCACCGCCTGTCAGCGCCCTAGGGAGGAACATCAGGTCCTGGAGGAATCCCCTCTGAAAGCTTCCCAGCGGGAACATCAGAGGTGGGCAATTTCCCCTACGTACGCCATGTACATTTTGTATATATTTTGTTACTTTCGACCTTAGAGATTAAACTGTTACACCACGTCCGCCTAATTCTTCGAGCTACACGACCACCCTCACCCGTGCTCTCCGAGCAACGTCACAACTTATATATACACCAAAGATTACAGGGCTAAATATTTCCAACATACAGAAGGAGGTAATTGTATAGAAGATATCAGCAATATTTTGCTAACTTTAACGTCAGATGTTTTAAATTCATTTCATCTTTTCGATCATAAATCAAACGAAACGCTTAATTTAAAAATTAAAACTTATGATTACAGACTTACCTGTTAACAGACGAAGGTAATGCTTTCGATTGTTAGAGGATATTTCTTAAAAAAAATATTTAAAAACATTCTAGCGAAATATGTTTTAATTATTACAGAAAACATCAAGAAGTTGATAATTCAAATTTATAGGTATAGTAGTTATAGTAGTATATAGTATAGTAGGTATAGGTATATAGTTATTTTCCTACAGCTGGCGCTGTTTCTCGCTTCTCTTTTTCCACCTCTGCCTGTCGTGCCAGTCTCCCTTCTGAAGGCCCATTACATTTATGGCCTCACGAATTTCATTTCTCAAGCATCTCGGTAGCCTTCCACAGTGGCGTATCTAGCAGTGTTCTGTGTGTTCCAGGAACACGGGCCCGGGCCCCGTCGGGGGCCCGGTCGTTTGGGGGGAAAATTTAAAAAATTATCATTGTGTGAGGCGGAAATTTTTGGAACACAGGCCCGGAGCTGGGTTAATACGCCACTGGCCTTCCACGTTTTCTTCTCTCAGGAGAGGGTTCCACTGCCACACTCTTTAAGGCCACCAGTTCTCTTTCATTCTTTTTAGGTGGTCGTACCACAATATATTGCTTAAGTTGCTTAATTTGGATTTAATTTTCCCTAATTCTATCGTTTCTGATATGTTGAAGTCTAGAGATCTCACTGCCCAAGTAACATTTTAAATGCTAAATTGATTTTATATGGTTTTATAATAGTTTTATTGTAGTTTGAAATAGTAGAAAGGTTTTAAAGTTGCTGGTGTAAAGTCAATTATAACTTGAAGTCAATATAGTTTTATAAGAAAGGTTTATGAAGCCCTTAAATTCTAGATTAAAAAACCTTTTAGATTTTAAGTCCATTTACTCTTAACACTGTTTTATTGGTGATTGATATTGCTACCATTATAAATCAAATTGTATTTATTATTCCCTTAAATGTAATTTGGTTTTATAGAAGTTCAACAGAGTTAAAAGAGTTTTATTGTTACATTTAAAAGAGGTTTTAAAGCGTCCTTAAATTTAATCAACATAGTTTAAAAAACCATATCCTAATATATATAATAAAACTTTTTATTCCCCTCTTAAATACTTCATAAAACCAATATGTGTGTAGATCGTTTTATTAATTCTGTTAATGGACCGACAAGAGAACCCTTATAAAACAAGTTATTCTAAAATGACTATTCTTAAAACTATATGTTGCTATTTGTGGCTGAACCCACATATGTCATGCTGATTCCATTATTCGCCATGGTTTGTTTGGCCGGTATAGAATGCCAGCACTTTCCCAAGAGCTGGAAACAATTGATAAGCAAGTTTGCTTCTTTTCTATAGTTTGCACTATTTTAAATGGCATTTTATACAATGAATTTTCACATACATAGAGGCTTGTAAACAGGTAGGTTATTAAAGTTTTAAGGTTAAGTTTTTGGCGGGATAAAACGAAACACGCACGTGATTTCTGAACAAAAGAGCATGCGCAAAATGCACCATAAAACTATTTGGATGTATCACGCGGCTCCATAGTTTTATGAAAGGCCTGCATTAAACCAAAAGGTTTTATTGATTACAATTTTTCCGCATGTACTGCAATTTGTATTTATTAGATCTATTTTAGAGAATTCATAAGTAATTTTGGTTTTATTGTATCATACTTTGATCCGATATGGATTTATAAGTTTAGCGGACATTTTGTATGAAGAGGTAGAATAATTGTAGTGTCGGCCATTTTTGACATTGTTTAATATCAAATCTTAAATTAAATTTTTCTATCAAAAAATTAGATAAAATCATAAAAGAATACCACTGACATTCACTGTAATCAGATACAAAACTGTTGGTGCTGTTTATAGTACAAATCAAATTATTTATAATTTTTCAATTCAAAATATATTAAGGTAAATATTATATATTTTGCTGGAGCATTAATTTTGTGTGTGCATCGTATGATATTTTCTCAGAAAAATATGATTCGTTTGCGATTTTCGGTTACAGATAGATAGTTTCAGATATTATTAATTCCTACATATAAATATTAGGTGTATTACAATATTTAACCGTCTGCCATTGAAATAAAAGGAGTAATAAAGAGAAATAAGGATCGAATCAGTATAAGACGTTCATAAATAAAAGTTAAAACCAAATATATTATTTTAGTGATGTATTAGAGTCTACGATAAAACACCGTTTATGATATTTCAGTTCAGTTTTAAAACAAATTGTCTTTCAATAAAACTCCAAACCCTTAAGAGAGTTTTAAGAATGATTTAAATATGGTTTTATAGCTTACTTACAGAGCACTATAAGCATGTAATTAAACAACCACTAGGTTTTATTATATCTTTATATTTTACCCTTCAGAACATTTATAAGGTGCTCCACTTTTTCCTTAAGGCTGCTTTATTAAAGTTTTAAAGACGTTCTGAAGGAAAATTAGTTTTAAGCAAAGCATTAAAAGAAGGTTTTATAGCTAACTTGTAGACAATAATAAAACTTAAATTTTGTTACTTGGGTGCTTCTACTCCAGAAGTCCATTTCAATAGCTAGCAGTCTGTCGGGGTCTCTCTTTATCATTTCCCAGGTTTCTGAGCTGTATGTGGCAATACACTTTAAACAGTTTTTTTGAATATAATATGGCCTACGTGATTTGTCAATTTGTCGTTCCATAATATCGAGTTTAATTGTTGAATTGCTCTCTTTCCTTGTCTAATTTTCTTATTGATATTGTAACGTTTATTTTGTAATTTATTTACACTAATACTAATACTAGACACTACTTAATTTACTTACACTATTACTAAACTAACTTGACTAATTAATTTATATCACACTTCTTAATCGTTAATTTATTTCACTTCAAACGCTCTCGCTATTTCGCTATTTACTATCGCGGCTTCCGTCTACTAATCCTCCTAATTCGACCACAAGCCCGCTTATATATACATCTCAATTGTAGTCGGGAACCTTCTCGCGTATTCGTGTAATTACTCGAAATATCTTGTATTATGTAGAAAGCTCCAGAGTGTCATAAATCACTTTCCTTAAATAATAATTCCGGAGTATTCATGGAGCTGTCTTTTTTTATAGAACTCAATTATTAAGCGTCGCGGCAATTCCTGTTGAAGTAGCCGCTCAGGTCTGATATGAGTAAACACGTCTCGCGCTGTTTACTTTTCGCATTACAATATCGTCGATGCTTTTCCCTTTTTTCGATATAGACTTACTCCAACATATTTAAATGTTTTGCAGTGTTTGATTTTAGTTGTTTCAATATCTAGAGCGTCATTATTTTCCTCGCCAACCACTAGATATATTCTGTTTTTGAATTATTCATTGTTAAGCTCCAGCGCCCGTATTCATCCTTCAGTTTTCGCAAACATGTAAACTGGAGTCTTCTCTATCAGTAGCGATTGTACTTTATTATAGTATTCAGCGATGGGGACGTCATCTGATAGTTGGTGCATCATTGTTAATTTGTACTGATGAAATTTGTTCAACACACTATAGTACATACTGTAGCTACTTTGATTGAGTTCACAGAAAAAGGTAGATATACCTGTTGTTTCAAACTTCTGAAGAAGCTCCCTCAAATAAGTCCTCAATATAGGGCGATCGGGGCGAACCTGTCATTAAAAAGACGTTCTGCTGCATAGAAATTGTTTCAACACTGACCAATTATTAAGACAGCTGCTACTTTGTTGGCTAGAGTACGTACTTACCGTTTCGCCTATGTAGACACTTAAAAGTCCTCCCATTAAACAATAATTCAACTTCAAGATATAAACACTTTTGCTAAAACTTTGGAAAGTAAAGAAATTAAGAGAGTTAAAAAACGTCAACTTTTTTAACAATTGACGCAGAGCGAACTTTAAAATCTTTATTACTTAAATGCGAAACTATAATTTTAGTATTTATTTCATTTATCCATCAAAATCGGCGTAAATCCAAAAGAAATTAGTATGACCGATTAGGTACCTATTTTCATTACCTTTCAAACGAGATTTATCAAAAACCGACCGCTTCTTTATTGTTACTGCGCAAGCACCAGTTCCGTGTAAATCTCACATTTTTGCTCCACTCCAAACTATGAAAAATGTTTCATAACTATTGTATAACCCTCTAAACTTTATTCTTATAACAAACGATAGAGGAGATAAAGGCATACAAAGTAACCATAGTAAGTATTTCAAAAAAATACCAAAAAGAGCTATTTTGAGAGTTTCAAATCAGGTTTACCTGTAATGGAGTTACTTAATATGCTGTAACTCCTGAAGTATAACTTTCTTCACTTGTCTTGTTATACCAAACGACAAGGGACATAAACATCAACGAAACAACCATAGTTAGAATTTCCAAAATAAGTCAATATCTCTAATATTTAGATATTTTCGAATCAAATTCAATGTAATCGAGTTATATAGTGAATATGTTTTATATATATATATATATATATAATTTTCTAGATGTACCTATATGTTTTTACATGAACAAAAGGGAACATGATTGAAAATCGTAAGAAAATCTTGATGAGAATGTCTTAGATCTTGATCTTTAGTCTTTAGATTAGGTGTTGATAAGGATAGCATATAAATCTAAAAAACTGTAAATCCAGCGAAGTTCTGCAGTATTGGGATGATGACCGTGTTTGAAACCTCAGATAAACATGCATGATTGTGTGTTGGATGTCATACGATCGTCTGTGAGCAAAGGAAGATTGTACATATTGTAGTACCTATTAAAAACAATTTTTATTTTTGAGCTACTCGAAGTGAAATCGAGTCGATTAGATACCGATTTGTATTGTACATGCATTATTGTACGTAAATATGGATTACGTAGAGTACATACGTAAACCGTACAGTTTACAATGATAAATCTTACGTTTACTACAGTAAAATGAATAAATCTCTATATTCTGTCCAGCACCGGTGATGACGTAACAGAGTTTTTGTCTGACAGATTCGGCGAACTGAGCAATCCTGGTAGTTAGTCTATAATCGTTGAAACAATACTACGTTTTTATGACATTCCTAATAACTTTAACTACCTTATCTAACTAACGACTACTATAAATTGTCAAGTTTCTGAAGCGCTTCTTTCAAATTTATTAGGACATTTCTTACTTTTCTGAACCGATTCCTACATCCATTCACATTTTTATACGTATTATTAATAACTGGGGTTAATGTTTCCAATAATTTTTTTCTGAAACGTCTCTTTTCTTCATTTTGTAATAGAACTTACTTCTCAAGTTGGGTTATCGTTATTTGAAACTATAATTTGCCCCCTACTAGCTCTGATCCTGGATACGCTTTTGTTCATTTCGATAAGTAATGAACAGAAATATGCTTAGCATTAAAGCTGCTGCTTACCTATTCAATGAAAATTAAAATTTGATCAAGGTATCCTTTGTAGCAGATTTAGGTAGTCTTAGGTAAACAGGTTGTTATTTGATATTAACAGCCCAAGGGTTTTCTTATTTGAATTTTGATTGCTTTCAAGGTATCTTACAAATTAATACGGAAATTACACTACACTACAAATTACACTACAGAAAACGTCATATCTGTTTGGAAATTTCACGATTGTAATTAGAAATTGAAACAAATTTTACACTATGGTTTCCACTTTCATCTTTAAACATTTCACAAAACAGTTAATAGATACCATTTTATGCTGCAAAACAAGTTAAGCACGTTTCCCATGTAGTAGAACTATTTTCCGCTTTCCACTTAACTTTTAAGGATGATAAAACCACACGTTACTCTCAGCAATTTAATAATATTCCCCCATAAATACCAGAATATTTACTTTTCGTAATCGAGTTGAAAAACATTTACACTGGGCTTTACAACGCGTTCACGTTTTAAATCAGCTAAATGGATTAAACCGTAACTTTGATAACTTTACTTAATAATGCAATTTAAAATCAAAGTTTTGGTGGTTAACACGTGGAAATCAAGTACAGACGAATGTAGTATCAAAAATAAATAAAACTAATATATATTTTGTGTAAATTTTATTTTTATTAAAAAACAAGTCATTCATAATTAACGAGTAATGTGTGATAAACTATCCTCAAAGATCATACTTTTTCACCTAATATTATTAAAAATACATACAAAAAACAGCCAATCATACATTCCAAAAAAAAAAGAAAATGCAATATAAGTATGTAGATATTCAAGACGTTCAATACCTGACAAAGTGCGATGTGTTTTGTGCTCTTTTGAAATAGTACTTATTATAATAACAAAACTGATTTTAGTAAGCTTGGCATTTATTTTTTGAGAAAATAGTATACAAATTATAAAGAATACAAAGTATGAATCAATTTAAAAAGACATTATATTTGAAAACGAATAATCTGAAACAAAAAATAATTCGATTAATAATGCACTAAGGGAAGTAAAAAATAATTTCATATTCGGAAAAAATATATCTCACACATCCTAAAGGGGCACAAAACACAGACACGTGTCGATTCCCAGCGATCTCAGCGGCGGCGGCAGCGGCGTGGCGTGTTTTTTTCTCATTTCTGTCCATAAAACAAATATGATGATGATGATACAAATAGAAAAATATCCATCTAAACAATATTTCATTTAATTAGTAATTACAGATGTCTCTACAAAACGGCCGAGTGCGACAAACGGCTGCTAGTCTTGCATCTCCTCGGGCACTTCATGCGGATTAAGGATACCCGGTACTGATAGCTGGATGCGTCTTTTCTCGGTTTGGGCCGCCTGCAAGGCTTTCTCGCGTTCTTCAAGGAACAAATCGGTGTCATCCTCTCCAGTAAACTCCTGAAATCATGAATCGAATCAAAATTTTACAAAAGCATGAGGAAATGTGGGGAAGATCCATGCAATTGCTCTACGAGAAACAGAGTACCCAATTTCAAAAGAACTGCATACATGAATTATTAGAACTCAAGGTAGCGATGAAAACAGTTGAAAAGTTCTTCACGATGGGCCGTAAAATGGACTCATAGGTTTTCTGAGCTATGCGATTGTTTACTGATTCGTTGTTCAAATCATAAAAATGTCAACATTTCCGGGAAGATTAATCCAAGTACAAAGAAAAATTATTTCCGTTCAGCTCATTTCAAAGAAAATTTCTCCATTTCGGGACATTTCCTTCTTCATTTCCTAACAAAACAGATAAAATCGAAAACTCTGAATAACGCAGAAATGGTCCACTTTGGTCCATGATGATTGACTTTCCAACTTTTTTCATGTCCGCGAGCAACCCCTCAAACTTTGGGTACCTACACAGAACTCTTGATTCCGTTTTCCAGAAATTTCTTTTTTATTCCCAAAACTGAATAAACCTTTTATTTTTAAAGGCAATAAATTACTCCCGAATAACCATAATAGAAATTATCAACGGCTACATGATCACATTATCCTATACTTAAGGTTGACTGTCTCGATCAGGTTCTTGCATGGTCCTCATCACCAACTAATTAAAGACAAATTACTACCTTTATCTTCACTTTGGGACTGAGCACAATTCGGTATGTCATGTCATTGTTTTAATAATTTTGCAGTCTTTTCCAAGATGGAGCGTTTTAAAAGTTATATAATTTCATTTGACAAAATGTACTTTGGTCCTTTTTGACCAGTGTAATCTGTCCACGTTTCACCTTTTCAACTATTTCAATGAGATGTCTTCACCACGCGTTAAATTATTAATCTGGGTCTATATTTTCTCTATGCTTATTCCTGTATTTCACCTTAGACTTGGCCCCTTAATGACAGAACCCCATTTAACCTGTCAACAGTCAAAATGTACTTGAGGCCATTTTTGGCCAGTACAATCAGTCTACGTTTAGGCTTTTAAATATATCCAATGAGATGTCCTCACGTCTTAAATTATTAATCTCCGTGTCCATATTTCCCCTGTATTTCATTTTAAATTTGGCCTCTTACAGCCATATCCCCACTTAACCTGTCTACTGTCAAAATTGTACTTGGAACCGTTTTTAGTCAGTGTAATCTGTCCAAGTTAAACTTTTCCACCTACTCCAATAAGATGTCCTCACGTCTTAAATTATTAACCTCTGTGTCTATATTTCCCCTGTACTTCACCTTAAACTTGGCCTCTTCACGCCATATCCCCATTAAAACCTGTCTACTGTCAAAATTGTACTTGGGACTGTTTTTAGTCAGTGTAATCTGTCCAAGTTAAACCTGTCCAATCACTCCAATGAGATGTCCTCACGTCTTCAATTATAATTGATTGTCTTGTCTATATGCTTCTTTTACCACTTCCGGTGAATCTTGACCAAAAAACTTTTCACTTTTACTTCTCCGCTTCATCCAAAAGGGTATCTTGTATTTATCCTATTGCTTTACATCACAATAAGTAAAGCAAAATAATTTCTGTACAAATTTACATGAGACGAACATTCAGATTTCAGACGCATTCGACTTATTCTGTTGTATCTTTTGAAGAATTGGGATAGAATTTTCTTCTATAATATGCACACGATTCACTTTTCTGAGCACCAGCCGCATTTTGGAGATAGTATATTCCTTCACTTCAATGAGGAATCTATGGTGCATCAAGATTCTATTCAGAGCTGACCAGGCTTTGTGTGGTAAATCAAAGTCCGGCGGTTATTGAAAATGACTAGAAACCGTCATTTTCACTTCCTATGCTCTTTTCTTTCTAGTATTCAGCAACATTAAAGCCACTGAATGTTCAAGTACTATTATTTGCTCTCATTGATGGATCGAATTTATATTAAGCTATGAATGGACGGTGTTAAACACTCCCAAAACTTATAATGTCTCCTCTATCGATTTTTATTTTTTGTGATGACATTTTTATCAATTATTTCGTTGTTTATTGGATCTACCCACTTCAATTTCGTTCTTCAGATTATCTTTATGTTGTCTCATTCGGTTTCATGGCATTATCATTCACCTTTGCTTCTCATTACCATTACACAGCAAATACTTTTGATACCTCTTGATATGTTCTTCACAATTAAAGTTATAGGACACCACAAACAATTGATGGTGCATCAATACTAGAACTAAGATAGTTAGGCAAATTGCCATTTTTAATAAGTTGATGTATTAAAGGAAGACCCAAATTTAAATATGTTTTAATAAAAATAAAATTTGTAAAAATGCAAGTTTTATTCTGCCTTTGTCATTTTGGCGTCTTTTTTATGATTCTGCCTTTTGCGGAATTTCCTAGTTTTCTTGTCATTATTGAGGTTTTTAAATAGACTAGCGAATCGAAATAGCTGATGTCGCTAATCCCCAAATTTTAAATTTACTTGAAAGTCACCACAACAAATCCGTTTTCTGAAATATGTCCCCATAACGTCATGTGACTTAGAAGAGTCCTTTTCAAGCTACAAACAAATTGTTGGTGACAAAAAAACTTGTTCGACTTCGGAGGACACAGAGAAACTACTGATGACTAGTGTAATAAAACTAATGTTTAAAGACTAATGTGCATATCTATAATAAATTGTTACTATTTATGCTATTTTTTAAATAAAGTTTTAATTGAATTTCAGTTTAATTTTTTATTCATTTTATTTTTAGTTTAACTTTTGTTATTATTTGAACTTGAGTAGATATTTTAATGTTGCTTTTGCCTTTTCAGTTAAATGGCGTATCTTCCAATTGTTCGTATTTGCGTTTTTAGTGCTTTTTAAATAATTATTTTGCCTTTTTGCTTGTCGTTTGACTTTATTTTGCCTAACTATCCTAGCACTAATCATTACACTCTCACTATCACACGTCATATAAAAGCTGTCACGAAGAGTGAAAATTTTATTTACCGGTTATTGTTATGCAATACTACCAAAACGTGATAATAATTAGTTGGTTGTTTCCTTTCAAATTATCCAACAAATTAAATACTGTAAAATTTTTTTGAACAGATACTACACTATTATTCAAGAAAACAAACATACATTCAAATCTGTTCATTGTAATTAATTGTTACATCAAGTGATGCAATTTTTTTATTCTCTTCATTTATTTGAAAGGTAGCGAAAATTGAAGAACATTTTTTTTTCTTCACATTATTCTTCTGCATGTGTGTATAATTATAGCCAACACCCAGGAGTCATTCAGAAGGACTCTTCTTAAAATAAATAAACTTACCCTAATTTGCACTAAAAAGTCTCGTAAGTGTTCCTTAAATGCAGGGATGTCCTGGTTCAAGTTGAACATTCCCTGCACCATGATCTTGATTTGGTTGTCAGTCAGGTGTTGGAAAGCCGTTCTCAGTAAAGTCGCAGTGAACTCTTGTATGTATAGTACATTGTCAGGGGTGGGTCCAAGTTGACAGTTGACTCTACCCGCTTCGACCAACGAAAATATGTAAGCCAAGATGGTGGCGTGCATCGACAACCCAGAGGTGTGCGAGGTGTCTGTGACAACTGAAAAAACGTGCTGCAGAATGTCTGTTAAGTAAGTCTGATAAAAGCTGGGCGCGGCGCCCTCGTGTTGCTCCACGTTCTGCAGCAACTTCAACAAGATCTGCAAGCCAATGTCGGCCACGTTCCGCATTGTGTGCTTGAAAGCCCAGATGATGCTATCGAGGACGAGCTTAAACTGGGCCGGGGGGATGTTCAGGAAGGCGGGGAAGCAATGGTTGTTAACAGCCTGGAGGAGTAAGAAGAAGTTCGTCCTGTGCTCTGGGTACTCCTCGAAGTCTTTGTTGATCATTTCGAGAGTGCATTCGAATACTGCGTCGAAGATCTTCGGAACCTGAAAAGGACATGTTACTCATCCGAATAGACAAAAAAAGTGAACACATAACCTCCAATAACATTTAAAAAGTATACAGCCAGTGCTACCAGAGAAATAAATAGAGCTGCCACATAATGTTTAATAGCAGTTAAAAACAAGGTTAGAGGTAATGACTGATACAATAAAAAAACGTCCACTACTTCTTCAGGCATATTATGTGGATCGATTTCCCACCATATTAGTAAAAACGAATTTAAACTTATCTGCTATGCATTTGCTTATCTATCTTTTAGTCGTGAGCAAATAAGGTGGGTAAAAAGATACCAACATGTGGTTAATTGATAAGCAATAAAAAAATGGAGGAGATAAATTCAAATTATAACCGCCAATCACCAGTCAAAAACTGACAAGTCGATTTTTTGACGATTAGTTTGTTTAGGCACTAAGAAAGAGACAGTTTGAGCCAAACATCACTTCAACTCTGTCCTGATCCTACCATATGCCAAACTTGTTACTTATTCTCAAACATTTGAATTAAGACAGTTCCTATAGTAACGAATATGATTGTGCAGAACTTTCCAGTGTTTCACATCTAAGACAAATATAACAAAGCCAGAAAGACACTGATCCACAATTACAATAAATTAGACAAGGTAATATGTGGCTGGTTTATTATAATTATTAGATAGTTGGAAGGGTACATATTAAAATTGCATTACTACTTACAAGAAAATCATTTGTCTCTTATATGCTTCAGACTTTAAACTGAAGTTTGTAACTTAAAAAACCATCATTCCCAGACAAAATATAACAACATTGTAAGTTGTCAAGTGTATTCAATTCAGTATGTTTTGTGTATACTAGGGCGCATCCTCAGCATAGCCACAATGTGTGAAAAGGAAACAATAAAAAATAAAAAGAGAGAGAGAGAGAGAGAGAGAGAAATATCTTTAGATTTGTGTATCATTTAAGCTAGTACTTTCTTTTTCCTTCCCTCTGTCAAACAATTTGACAATTTGTTTCTTTCCTTTTAGTTGTATTTCTGTGCTGATAATGCCAGGGTCGCAGTAGCCCAAAAAGGGTTGTTAATGTTAACTTTTTGGAATTGAGGGTATATTTCAATTTTATTCAAAGATACAGTTTTAGTACATTGTCAATATATCAAGTATTTATCCAACTATGAAATAAGTATTTTAAAATCATCCTGCACATCTCACAATATACTTTAAAGTCTAGTACTCGATTTAAATACTAAATGTTATGATCTGGTCTATAATCGATTGATGTAGTACAGTTTTAATAACGGGACTCAATTTATGTAGGAATATGGAGAAGGAACTCGATTTACGTTTTTCACTTGTTTTTATGGAAACTTTAGCTAATCAATTTCCTGAGAAGGAACAATCTTTCTACTGCAGGGGTAACTGTTTCACAGGATACTTTAAACTTTTACAATCAGTTCTTAATGTTATGTTTGTTGTGGGTGGTACCATGGACCTGATAACAGTTTGTTTATAAATTAGGTACGCGTTGGTTGATTATTTAAGGAAAAGCGAATATTCAGCACATTGATTTAAGACACATGTGGTGGTGAATTAAGGCCTGGTCTTTTAAGAAACGTAGAGTTGCATTTCTGGAAGGTATTTTGAAAGGGACATCATTTTATTTGACCATTATTGACCATTCATATTCGCCATAAGTATTATTGTTTACTGAACCATCAGTGATTATCAGCTTGTCGTAACTACCATGAGATCATTTAAAGGACCCCGCACATATCATATGGAAAGAAGTCTTCCGGTGAAATTTGCTAAAAATTTGGGAAATTGTTCGTTTTGTCCCCCTGATCAAAAGTCTGAATGGGGTCGAAGCTCAAAATGCCCATCTTTAGGCTCTATGGGAATTTTTAGTGGCCAAAAACGGCAAAAATTCTTTTTTTTTTTAATATGTTTAATGCTTGTACAGTCCCTTGAGTTTTCATTGAAATGAATGCGTGTATGCGTATGTGTGTTATATAGAAATATGTCCATGTCTAATTATATGTGTGTATATGTAGTTGTGTGAGAAGGTTTTTGAATGCAAAATTATGCAAGATTTAATACACACACCGTCTCAATAGTATTTTGTGGTTTTAATAACCTTGAATGAACTCGGAACTCTCATGCATTTTTTCAGAGTTCCCAAGAGTTGCAAAAGATTTTCCAAAGCATTAAACCTAATTAAAAAAAAAATAATTTTTGCTGCTTTTGGCCACTAAAAATTGTCGTAGAGCCTAAAGTTGGGCATTTTGAGCTTCGACCCCATTGAGACTTTTGATCAGAGGTACAAAACGAACAATTTCCCATCATTAAACATGATATTTAAAAAAATGAATTTTTGCCGTTTTGGCCACTAAAAATTGCCATAGAGACTAAAGATGGGCATTTTGAGCTTCAACCCCATTGAGACTTTTGATCAGGGGGACAAAACGAACAATTTCCCAAATTTTTAGCAAATTTCACAAGAACGCCTTTTTCCATATAATAATTATGAGCAGGGTCCTTTATAATTACTATGATTTTTAAATTAGGTTGGCAACACCAACTGCTGACAGTTTCATTTGAATTGTCAAAGTGACGCTCCAAAACGTTTATTTTAGAGAATAAGATTTTTCTTATGGAGAGTTATTTTAAGAACGCCGAACGGCAAGAAAATGGTGAATGGAAGTATTCTATACAACGGTGCGTAGATGATTTCCAAAATACATTCCCTCATTTTTAATTATCAAAATGTTTACATAACCTCTAATTTACACAGCGAGTCACTTTAACAATTTAAATGAAACGAGTAGGCTATGGGAGTTGGTGTTGCCAACCTAATTTAAAAATCATAGCCTACTCTAGTTATAAATTTAAATGATCTCGTATTAAATGGTTATTAAAACTTTTTATCCAGTCTTTTTATTTTCTACCATTTGTAGCACCTAACCTAAACGTGTAATTACTTCCAAAGGTCAGTACGAACATTTGTCAATGCCTTTTCAGTTGAAAACCGCTCCAGCTTTGTATCAAAGGGTCATCGTCACAGCTTTGAGAAAATGATTAAATACACATGGAGAACGTCACGATTTTTTCAAATAGTATTTCAGATGATTTTCTCATATAGAACAATGTACTCAACGCACTTATTCAAACTAAAATCGACTATTCAAGTTACGGGATATGTGTAAAATCAGACTTATTGGTGGTAAATTAAATCACTAATTGCTTTGCCCCAACCTGAAACGGTAAAGCAAATTAGACAATTTACTGCTCTCAGTTCCTATTTTCAAAAATGTATTCCAAAATTTTCTGTAAATGCAGGACCATTGTATGACTAACAACCCAAAGGGAACATTCATTTGGACCCCTGAAACTAAGAAAATTCGACAGTAATTAATTGCTAAATTAACAAATGAACCAGTTTTGACTATCTTTAATTTGGAATATCCTGTCAAATTGCATATAGATGAGAGTAGAAAAGGAAATGGGGCGAATCTATTTCAGCGCCTTTCTACTAAACTCCATCTTGTTGAATATTTTAGTCCAAGAACATTAGAAATGTCACTAATTGTATTTGTAAATTTCTTATAGTTACTGATTATAATGCATTAAAATCGTAACGAATAAAATTAGAATTGACCCCTCGCGTTAATAGTTGGTGGATGTTCTTACAAATTAATGATTCTGATACCATCTGTCGACAAGGCAAAACATTAAGTCATGTTGATTTTCATTCTGGCAATCTTATACAACCGAGGGCCAAAAATACTCGAAAAGTTCAAAAAATTCGCCAAAAGGAAATTTTTATTGTAGAAATTATTAAAGATTGGCTCAATGGTGAACAAACGAGATTCCGAACTTTTCCACATTATTTCGAAATTAAAAATTGACAGAATTTACCTTTTGACATACAAATTATCGCAAGGATTACTTTATCGTAAAATTCAAGGTTATGATCGAACCAAAAAGTTCATAATTATTCCACGAGCTTTCATAATGATACATAATCAATAACGTTCATGAATCCTTCATGCACTTAGGCTGGGAGAAAACTTTTGACAAAATTTATTACTTTTATTGGTTTCCTAATATGTCTAAGTATACACTTAGGTATTGGGAGGAAACACTTGACGACATTTACAAATTTTATTGGTTTGGTAACATGTCTAAATATGATATCACATGAAATATTGAGTTGAAAAATTACCAAAGGAATACATTTTCGTTTCTATTGATGCACCTGATTACAAAATATGTTATTCTGACACATACCAAAACAATAGAGACAATTAACAATATCCGAGCAATTAAGAAAAGTATTTCTTTGTTCGCAATTCCTAGTTGTTGACCCAAGTGGATATTTTGATAATAAGCAATTTAAAGAGTAGTCAAAGTTAAGTTATGAAAGCATATTTTATTGCAACAGGTAGTAGTGGTGCCAACGGTAGAGTAGAAGAAATGATGTATGCCTTGAAACCACTTTTAACCGCCATAGAATTAGATAAAGGTAAATCTTCGAGAAGGTAGGAAAAAGACTTCGGCTGTAGAAAAAGTGAGGTTTGTTAAAGGAAAAGCGAAGTTTAAATAATTTAAAGTAAATGATCTCTTTTTGTTGAGAAAAAGGAGAACACAATCAAACCAAACTTGATCAGAAGTACGGATGACCTTTGAAAGTTGTCAGAATCCCAAGTGGAGATAGGTAAGAGTTGAAAAGAGTAGCTGGTTTAGACTAGTTGGGTCTAGAATTGAGACTTTAGTGGAAGTCAGTGACTTGATGTTGTCAAGCGTGGGAAGTCTGCTAGATAGAGTTACTTGAGTGGAAAGAATTTTGTATGAGTGAAGAGCCTAAGCTCGAAACCGCCTAGCTCTGCCTGAAAAAATATAGAATTACCTTGACACTGATTCTGGGTTATTTTTATTTTGTTTTCCAGATTGTGGATGATGCTGTGCATCTCATTACAGTTTGTTTACGTTAGATACATAGCTGGATGTTTATTTAAGAAAAAAGGAATACTCAGCACATTGATTGAAGGTAAAGTGTGCTGGTGGAACCAAGCCCTGGTTTTTAAGAATCACAGAGTTGCATTTTTGGAAAGTAATTTGAAAGACATCATTTTATTTGACTGTCTTTAAGGATGAGAAGAAGTGAACTAAATCTGGAGAGAAGAGGTCAGGTCTTGGGACTGCCAATAATTGTATTCCCGGCAAGTATTATTGTTTGTTATCTACTGAACCTGAACCATGAGTGAATATCAGCTCGAGTTATGTGTGAAACAGTTGTAACTTTTCCAATATCACCCTCGCGGGTTTTACGTTTATGTTTACCTGTTTGAATCGTTTGATAAAACAACAATTTGACAATTAAACACTTGTAAATGTTAACATTGCTTTAATTATTTTGATAATTGAAGCAGCAGTAAAAGTCGTAAATATCCCGCAATTGATCCATTTATGTCAGTTCATGCCTCATTTTTGAATGCACTCATTTGACTCAAATTCCTAATGCCTCAGATAAGCAGAAATGTAGGTATAAACATTTTAATTCCTATTTTTATAACTCTATATAGTAACAGAATAATTATGAATGAGGCCCCCTACTTAAAGACCAATTTCTTCTCATTATTAACTTAACATTTCCAGACTACAGAAACATTGCAACACTTCTGTAAAATAAATATTTTTGTGTATCACTTACCTTAGGGGTAATATGATTCTCTAGCCTATTGACGATGTTTGCGATGGCGCTTAACACCTCTGGTTCCCTTGCTGATGGTACATGCGTTCTCTGATAATCCAGTAGAACAGCATCAAGGAAGGGCGGTATAAAGTTCTCTAGTACCATAGCATTATCGTTCGATCTTGATATCCAATCGGAGATCAGCTTGAGGGTTTCCTTCTTGACTACCCGCATTGCTTTTATTAGTGGTTGTTTGGTCACCATTTCACCATTCAACTGAATCGCTGCCGTTATGTTCTCAGACATTACCTATAGATATCATAATTAAAACATATTCCAACTTCTTGAATACGCAAGTGCTTACCTTGTAAACATTTAACATATCTAAATAAATTCTGCCGAGCTGGCTAACATATGGGTGACCCAAAGCTTTACAGGCTCGTACATTTGTTTTAAGAATACTAGCAAGCTGTTTAACTATTTCTATATCCTTCAATATATCTACATTCTTGCTAGCCTGTCCTATAATATCATCCCATACCTACAAAGAAAAAAAATTAGAGTGTATCAGAAACTTTTTATTATCAGCAGTACCTGATTTGGGAGAAGCATATATTTCTCAATTAATGACTCCAAGATTGCAGCATCAAATTGCGCAGAGATCATGTATCCGACCGCCTCATAGAAGGTATGTACTTGTTGCTGTTGTAAATCGCAGATGATCGTTGATATCGAAGCCAGAATATCCTCAATGAAGGGACATGATTCACCAATTTGAGTGGTCACAAAATGCCGACGACATTTCAATGCGATTTTAATAAACGTATCGCAGGCCATATCTTGGACACCGTCGTGCGTCTCGTGCATAAATTCGAAGAGTTTATTCACAACGGTCTTTAGGAATTTCCAATGTGCCCGTAGAAACCTTGGGTACTGTCCAACGACATACATTATATTTGAGGCAATTATCGCTTTATTATCTTTGCCTCGTTTTTGCTCACATAAACCTAGGAGATCTTTAATAACAGTGACAAGGAACCGTTTCTCGTCTTCTTCGTGCATCGCACCAGAAATGCTGCCAATTGCCCAGCAAAGGGTATTGAGGTTTTTCCAACTCCATTCCGAGCCGTTCACTTGATTCTGGAGTTTGTTTGTCATGATACGTTCGGTGTCTGCGTAATCTAAATGTGTGAGATAAACGAGGGTTTCACGCATGTTTTTGTATAGATTGATAGAGTCAGTGTCCTTCATAAACTCTCTTACAACTTCGCCGTTATCATTCTCTACGACCAGCACTTCCTCAGGCTTTGCCATTCTGGAAATCATAATATATCTCACTTTTCCAAGAACTTCTTGGTATATGTCCACATAAATACTGCCCCCCGCATCTCGGCCAACGCTTTGTCGAATATTGTTGCCAAAGTAAACAGGGCGCCCATGGGGCACATCTTGATACAATTCAGCTGCTAAGCTGTTCCAGTACTCCAGACATATTTTGAATATCTCTACTTCTTCAACCTCGGAAATAAGTACCAGGTAACGTAACGCATTCCTTAAGATTGGCACCTGACTCTCGGCTAAATTGCCATGTTCTTTTAAAAATGTACAAAGGAACAATGCAAGGTTCTGTATGAAGTTCTGTTCTTGATCGTGCCCACAAGAATATGCCGTTTTTATATCAGTATCTAATGGCAACATCACCTCTAACTGCCCCATGGTTTGTGAAAATAAATTAACGAACATTTCATCATAACTGCTTACAGTCACACCAGCGATCTCTGTCAGGCACTTTAATGTCACATTCCTAAACATGGGCACAGGCAAGAATTTAAAAACGAGCGTGTTGATCAGATTAGTTTCAAATATATACCCGAGAGGGATCCAGTTTAAGAATCTGAGAAGTGTTTCAAGGGTTGCATTTACCAATGGGGGATTTGGAGAGTTTTCTAATACAAACTGACACAAATGGAAGATGGCAGAGAATTCTGAACAAAGTACGTCTTTCAGATGTTTTGCTTTGGTTTGTGTGATCTGACCAGATGAAAAATCAAACAATTCCTCGCTTAAAAGCTTTAAAATGATCATGTTGTTCTGGCAAAGACTTTCATTGGTTTTGCTAGCACCGACAATGTCTGGAATAAAACTCTCCCAATTCTTAGGCCACTCTCTTTTCAAAACCTGCACCAGGATCATATTCAGTTTATTTAAGTATGTTTTATTAGTTTCTAAAGTTTCTGGGTCGGAACTGGTCTTTATGATAAGAGATACTATGTACTTTTTAATACCTTCGCACTGGTTTCTTGGTAAAACTTTCCATCTGGTTTTGATGACTTGTTCGAGGATCTGTAATGCGTAATACTTAGTCTGTTGGTTCGAAGAGTACTCCAGGATTGTATCGACTCTGGTCCAAGCATCGGGATGTTCTTTCAAAGATGTCAGCACTTCTTGTGCGATCCTCTGCGCCTCACCATTGCCTGAATACATGCTGACGACGACGCTGTCCAGAAGCCCAATGTCGAGCTTCTGATTGAAGTCGAGCAAAGCTGCGGCAGCCTGTAGAGTAGCCATTTCTGCTCTTTCACACAATTCTCTTTTGGAGAATCACTCAATCATTCCAAGATTTTAACCGCTAAAACAAAAAATATTCGGGTAAACGATAATTTTCAACTCAGCTAATGAGTTGATTATATACAACGCCAAAGTGATATAAATCAAAGATACATGACAGAAATTTGATAATTCCCAGGGATTTCTAGGAAGCTTCATCCACCCCTGCGTTTGAAAAATTACCTTAACCCCAAAAGTACTATTTAACGAAATTGAGCGTCCCCCCATCGAACGGTCACTAGTAACATTTGCACGTTATCATCCACAAGATTTAATTACTGCTTACCTTTTAAATAACGGGTAAAATGCGATTCGCACAACTCGCACACAAGTTCACGAAACTCACCAGAAAAAGCGCAAATCCAAATACATTACGATCTACAATCCCAATCCCGGCCGATAAAATAGACTCCTAAAGTCCCAAGCATGACAAGACATGACATTTGACAGCTATTGTTAAAGAGTTACCACAAAACCATTAAATTTGAACAAACAAGCGTGTTCAATGCGTGTTTCTGATTTTCTTAATTGTGAATAACACGTAAATGACCCATTTTTAAGAAAGCTGTATAGAAATATTGCTTTACAATCAGGCGAAATACTAAAGAGTATTCAGTTACTACTTTAATCACTGACTTTAATATAAATTAAAATTGGTTAACGTTCTGTGATGTCCTACACAATCTCCTTCACCTCAGAAATGGACGTTTCCGTCTGAAAGTAAATAAAAGAGAATAAGTACATCTATCGTTAAATTCAACTGTTGAAATCAGTTAAAATTAAAACCTCCTAAAAACCTAAGAATCTTGAAAGATTCATGTTCACTAGTGTTCTTTCAGTTCTTTGCGTTTTTTGCTGTTTTTTGCCTTGCGATTTGCATTATATTTATTGTTTTGTGTCTGTCATCTGTCACTCCCCACCATTTATGTAACGGAAGAGATTTTGAAAAGCTGAAGCTGTAACGTAAAAAGTGTATGTTTTTATTATCCGTAACGACTAACATGTAACGTGAAACATAGTTGCTTTTGTGCCTTGACGGTGTACATTTAATACAAATTAGCCTTAGGGTGCTTATAGTACTTACATTTGGAGAAAGTTTTATATTTGTAGATTGTAAACATACTCTTTTGAAAGTAGGATGGCGAATGTATATATTTCCACTCCGATCACAAAGCGAAGCAATCTAACAAATGATGCTGAGACTGCATTCAAGGGAGACCTTTCTATTGTGAGTGCTGAAACTATGCCAAACATTTTCATAGAAGAGTCTTCTGTTCAACTGGTGAACTCGGATTTGCCTCAGAAGGAAGATATGGCAGATTACAATTTTATCACTTCTACAAAATCGTAAGTTCTTTTTAAAGCACTTAATCAATTAGTGCATGTACCTGTTTAGACATTATTTACTCTGTAAAGGGAGGTATAACTCAAAAAGAGTTTAGTATTGTGGTACACCATATATGTTAATTAATAGAAAATGTCAACCTTTTTCTGTCGAAATATTTCACTTTTCCTATGAAAAATGTATGGTCATATAGTTAGTGTTTGTTGTGATATTGTCCCTTATCGATTGCATTCTAACCACAATAAGAAGCCTATCCACAGAAAGAAGTTGATATAAGTATATCTTGGAAAAATTTGGCTTTGTTTTATTCCTTCTTTTACCAGAAAACTAATGTATTTATATGTAGGTAACATCATCCTTATCATACGTTTATAGTTCTTTATTCATTAGTCAGACAAAAAGTTACAAATGAGAACCAAAAGCAAATTTTGGGTTGTTTCCAATGCGTAACTATTAAATTGCTAGACGAGTATTGCCACCTCTCTGCATTGGTACATAATATACAGTAAAACCTTTAATAACGGACACCTCCCAATAGCGGACTCCTTTACATAACGGACAGTTTTATATTTCCCGAATTTCTTAATAGGAATTTATACACATCAGCACCTCCCAATAGCGGACCATCTAAATAACGGAGATGGACAGTTAAAAACTACCATTTCCTATATATAATTGTTAATAAAATTACCTCTTAACAACGGACAACTTTTGAAATCAGATGTGTAAGAAATATACCTCTTAAATTAGAATTCAAATTTTAATCATCATCTCTTGGAAACTACTTTACTAAGCAGTTTAAATAATGGACACCTTTCATAATTGCATCCATAAATCCCTTAAGTCTCTTAAATAGGTATTTAAATTTACAATCATCCTATTCAGGAATTCCAAATATATTTCAGAATAAACAGGTAGTCTTATGTTGATTCGGTTGTTTCTGATAAATACTATTGACAACTTTTTCAATAGTAAATAAATTGCAATTTGAAAATGTAGTATTTTGAATTACATTTGTGCACATATCAATATTTTTTTTATTTAATCCTTCCCTCCCAATAGCGAACACCTCCTTATAACGGACAAAATTGTGGTTCCCGTGACTGTCCGCTATATAGAGGTTTCACTGTATAATATAAATGCATTTTTGCCTATAAAGGAAGTGTCCACTGGTTCATCTCGTATGGATCGGGTGCATCAGCAGAAATATTCTTTACATTGTTTAATATGAAACAACATCTATTAGACCACATCGTTCGTGTCATAATGGAATTTCTCAAATTTGATCTGATCTCGCCAAACTCACACATGGATAGGATTACTCCAGAAGCACTAAAAACAATGACTTTGAACGCCAAACAAGAGGAACGAACTATAGCAGTTTTTTTTCTAGTTTCCTTCCACAAGCCAATTTGAAATACAAAATGGTAGCTTAGTAATGTTCATATCGTTGATCATATGCAAATCTAATTATTGAAGATCATTATTATTGTAGATTATTGTGATTATTGATTATTATTGTGATTATTGTAGAAGTTTACATGTTATATCATCCCAATCATCACAAACTGTCGTATGTGCAGATTCAGATCACATAAACCTCTTCAATGGTAAACACAAAATCAGTCGCTTCCAATAGGGCAAGTTATTTTATTCTTTATATCCATTTGTGGATACACTTAATATCCAAAGGTATAACTTGTGTGAAATGTTCTTTATTAATTCAATAACTCTATTCCACTTGTTTTTTTTACAAAAAAGTAAACCGGTAGATTAATAGATGTTAATTTGTTATAGATGTTTTTTGTTAAAAAAATAAAACAGTTAAAAATATTTGCAAATTTAATACATCCATTACGGTTATTTGTAAAATTTTCGTGTATATATATTTAAATCATTCTATCTATTTATATTTTATAAAAATATAAAATAAAAATAATATATACTTATAATATTTTATAATTCCAAGATAGAATGGTTCCAACTAGCCCTAGAGTGTGTGCAAAGCTACCACTTTTCATGGCTTATTTTAACAATACCTTTTTTGAATATACTGTAGCTGTAGCTACAGTGCTTATCTTCCTTATTTGGTATTAACAGCTCAATGATAAGCTGGTTTTATTGAAACTGTTCCTTCACTGCTTGGTCAAACTTCCACATTTTTAGCAAAACAATCCAGGAGAGTCCCAAAGCTGAACCATCACGTGTCGCTACAGCGTCCCAAAAATTAAAAATCGAACCAAAAAACCAAGGGACGGCTGCTAAAGGTAAAATTAATTTCAAACATTTTGGCTTGTTTTCTGTAAACATGTCCCTAATTAAACATTTAATTATCAATGTGACATAGTATGAGCAAGAAATCATTAATATTACTGTTACAGGAAAGTTGCATTCATCATCTCTACCGAATTACCAGAATAAATATTCCTGCGAAAACTGCCAACAGTCCTTCAAGAATAGTATTTTACTCCAACGGCATGTATGCCCAAATGCTACTAAACGCCAACGTGGGCTGTTCATTGTTACCATGAACAATGCTACTACAGGTTCTTTTAATGCTAATAAAGGTACTCTTAATGCTAATAAAAGTATTCATAATGGTACTAAGAGTACTTTAAACGCTAAAATGAATGATAAGTCGTTAGTTTACAAAACTAGGGAAGCTGTGTATACTCCAAAGAAATCTGTAATACCTGGTACTTCTAAAAAGAGATCGCCAGCACTTAAGGTTTATTCGAAATGTAGTAAATGAAGTTGTACCTTTATTAGTTTCTATGTTTGTAGGTAGGAAAGGAGTTCGTCTGCAAAAATTGTGACATGAAGTTTGCTTCACTTATACTTCTTAATCTTCATATTGGAAAAATGTGTGTGGCGCCTCTTAAAAAAGTTCCCATAACTGATAGTCCAATCCCAGGACTTCACAAAACAATTACTGGTAATTCTGTAACTGTTCAGGACTTGATCAATACTCAGATCAAGGTAGTATGTGTAAAGTTTAATTTATCATTGCAAAATTAAACTTATGATTCATTTTCAGAAAAAAGGATTCTCGATGGAAGCTGATATCACTGACAATAAGACGAAAGAGAAGTTACCTGTCGTAAGAAAGTACAACGAATTGGGTGGAATTCCTGTTGCTTCTAAATTAAGTCTTGCTTTTCAAAATATGAAGATGCAATTGCAGTTTGATACAGACAAGATTAAATTGCAGTAATACATTTATACAGTATACATTTATACAGTAATTTTAGGAATTGTTAGGTCTTTTTTATATTTTATTTTAAATATGTATTTCAAATTAAAAAGTGCTTTGTGGTGTATATTTATTTAATGCTTAACATTAGACAGTTCTAAATTAGAATTAAAAAAAAAGAATAGTAATTTGTTTGGATGCTACAAATTTTATAATTCAACCATGTGCAATAGATATTTCAAAAATTTTGATGCCATTTTTATTGATTGAGCCAAACAGTACTGACAGTTTTTCCAAAGATTATATGTATTATCTGTAGTCATTATTTACTGCTTTTTTTGGTAATTTTATTTTTTTTAACAAGCAATTATAATTAGGCATTGTAATATTCATCTAGTGTTATTAATGCAGTGTTCAATGGACACCAATATATTTATGGAATGTTTAACTTTACTAATCTTTAAATAAAAATATAATGAAGAAGTCCCTTTATTTTTGTTATTAATTTAGATAAATCGTTTTAATTGGTATAAATATCAGTAACGTGAATTGTATAAACTCGTATTCAGATATAGGTATAGAATCTTCTAAAAACTTGTACCTGCTAAGTTAAATCTGATACATTTGTGAAATATGTATATTTCTCGTACCCTTTTTCAAATAATCGCGGTCACCCTACATCATAGGTTGTCAACTCACTATAATTGTTTTGATTTGGCACTGTAGGTTTGTTTAAAGTCACTAGATTTAAAGCCAAGAACTAAAGCCACATTATAGTGACTTTAGGTTTGGTCATATTTTGGTTACATTTCAGCGCCACGTAGAAACAGTACCTACTAAAGCAGCAAATATTGTGGCGGGAAACTTTAACTAGTATTTATGTATTTCATATTTGTTTCCATCACTTTCGTACTCTCGAACTGAATTAGTTTGGCCGCTGACCTTACAGAACGGGAAGAGAGAAAGTGGACGATAAGAAAGAAAGAGCGATACAGCGTAATGAAGTAAGAGTGAGCCAAGACAGCACGCAATGTCTTAAAGACGTCCATTTTAGGCCGATTTTATGCCTGGACGCCCGAAGACAAAAATTGTACGTCCATTAGTCGTCCATATCAGGGTGTCTTCGAGGTGCCTAAATCCAGACAACTTAAAGATATCCAATTAACGTCGATTTCATGCCTGGCCTTTTGTTATGCCTGCGATGGACGCATTTAAGACGTCCATTTCTGAATGTCTATAAGATGCCCAAAGACGAACTACTTAATAAAGATGTCCAATTAACATCGATTTCACGCCTGGCCTTTTTTAGGCCTAAAATGGCCGTCTCTTGAGAGCCCATTTCAGGATGTCTATAAGATGCCCAAAGGCGGACTACTTAAAAGATGTTCGGTTATCATCGATTTCACGCCTGGCCTTTTTTATGCCTAAAATGGACGTCTTTTTCTTGGAGTTCGTCGAGTTTCAGATCTCCCAAGTGAACTTTTAAGGTTTGATTCACTGTAGTGCGTGTTCTCAACGAGATTTTCGGAATGGTAGCTGGTTCCAGGTTAACTATCATGTCGTTGGACTAACAATCCAGGAGTTTCTCGGAACGTCTAGTAGATACGTTCCATTTATCTCTTCTTGCTAGTGACATTGTAGTTTAAGGGTATGTTCTGTCGGCAATATGGCGATCCATTGGTTGGTATCATTAATATATGGTTTGTGCTGTGAATGTTTACTTAGACCACTTCTGCCTCCGGGACACTTACCAAAGGTTTGAATACTCTTAAAGCAAAAGTGATTTATTTCGGAGGTGACACCACAAAACATAGATTATTAAACATATATAGGTTGACACTTCCCTACAATCATATATGTAATACTCCAAGTATTGAAAATTTTAAAATATTCATAAGTGCCCTTTATAGAGGTTGTAGGAAAAAAGGTTTCAAATAAAAGTTGTAGCTATTAGTTCACTTCAAGTCTAAAATTTGGTGAGAATCGGTAGAGCCGTTTTGGAGAAAATTGAGAAAAACTGAATACTCACAAAAGTAGAGGGCCCTTCGCAGGAGATCAGTCAAGATAATGATAACGGCAATCGATAAGGATTGAATAGTAAAAGTAAACGTACGAAGTTTAAAAATCGTGATGTGTTCATCAGAGTACTTTCTCATATATAGGGTGTTTCAATATGCGTTTGCCAAATCCAAACGGGAAATAGATACGGTTAATTTAAGCAAAAAAAAAGTTTATTTTATACTAATTCAATGGTAGAATATATATGTTCTAAATTTAAAATAAATTCATGTAGCAAATTTTGAGAAAAATTCAAAAACCGAAAAACCACAAGTAAAGTGCTCTTCACAGATGATTTAGCCGAACACGTTACAAACCTTTTTTATACATATTTAATTGCACAATAAATTTTCAAAGTTTAAAAAGAATTCTTTGAACGAATTCCGAGAATAATACAAAAAACACAAAATCGACAAGTATAAAGTATCCTTCACAGAAGATTTAGCCAAAAACGTTAGATAACTTTTTTATACATATTCTATAGTAGAATAAATATTCAAAGTTTAAAAAAAATTCGTGGAGTGGATTACGACAAAAATTGAAAAAACCGAAAATTGACAAGTATAAAGTGCCCTTCATAGAAGATTTAGCCAAAATCGTTAGGAAACTTTTTTATAGGTATTTAATCGTACAATAAATATTCAAAGTTTAAAAAAAATTCTTGTAGCGAATTTCGAGACAAATTCAAAAAACCGAAAAATAACAAGAGTAAACAACCCTTTTATCCTGGCCGATTTAAAAAAAAAAGCTTATTCTCACGTCCTGGTATGGTACAAAGTCTAAATACAAAGTTTTGACCGTTTGTGGTTTTTGGTTTTTGAGAAAATCCTACCACAGACACATATACACACATACATACACACATACACATACCAGACGGGGACCTCAAAACGTTCAGAAATGCTAATAACTCAATTTCGAAAAATCGACCCCATTACAATACTCTCATATATGAGTACCTCATATGAGAAAGTAAAAAAAAACGTTGGACCAGTTTTTGAGATAATCCAAAAAACCTTAAAAAACCTAAAAACCGAGTAAAATGTCCTTTACCCTCAATTCTTGATTCTGATAAAATTTATGTGGCCTCGAGTTTTCATGCGACCCAGGCCTACATACAAAATTTGAACTTTCCACTATTTATAGTTTCTGAGAAAACGTTTGCCACACACACACACACACACACACACACACACACACACACACACACACACACACACACACACACACACACACACACACACACACACACACACACACACACACACACACACACACACACACACACACACACACACACACACACACACACACACACACACACACACACACACACACACACACACACACACACACACACACACACACACACACACACACACACACACACACACACACACACACACACACACACACACACACACACACACACACACACACACACACACACACACACACACACACACACACACACACACACACACACACACACACACACACACACACACACACACACACACACACACACACACACACACACACACACACACACACACACACACACACACACACACACACACACACACACACACACACACACACACACACACACACACACACACACACACACACACACACACACACACACACACACACACACACACACACACACACACACACACACACACACACACACACACACACACACACACACACACACACACACACACACACACACACACACACACACACACACACACACACACACACACACACACACACACACACACACACACACACACACACACACACACACACACACACACACACACACACACACACACACACACACACACACACACACACACACACACACACACACACACACACACACACACACACACACACACACACACACACACACACACACACACACACACACACACACACACACACACACACACACACACACACACACACACACACACACACACACACACACACACACACACACACACACACACACACACACACACACACACACACACACACACACACACACACACACACACACACACACACACACACACACACACACACACACACACACACACACACACACACACACACACACACACACACACACACACACACACACACACACACACACACACACACACACACACACACACACACACACACACACACACACACACACACACACACACACACACACATACGGGTTCGTACATAATTGTGACATCTGTGAATTATCCTCGATTGTGGCAACATGAATGATATAGGTGTTATCGAAAACAGGAAAAATTTGGAACTGCGGCAATATAATTTACACAATAATACACTCCGTGGTTGCCTAGATATGGCTTCCTGAATAAGCCTCAGCTACGGCATCGAGTTAACAAGCAATGTAATTCCGGATATTGTGTTAAGCGATGCCACTGTAAATGTATCATTATGTGTGTAACATCACAGGCGTACAAAATTACAAACCCGTATTAAAAATTATATTAGGGTATGTTCTTTCTATCATACGAAGGCGTAGAAGGGCCATGCAATTTTTATTTAATAATTTCGACTTCAAACACGAAATTTCGTCTTTAAACTCGAAATTCCGACTTTGAACAGAAAAATTTCGACTTTGAACACGAAATTTCGACTTTATACACGAAATTTCGACTTTAAACACGAAATTTCGACTTTAAACACGAAATTTCGACTTTAAACACGAAATTTATCCCTCTAAAAGATGGAAATGGGTTCCGAATTCTCCACCGGCACCACAGCTTCTCTTCCGCTAGTAAACGTTGGAATATTATTTAAAACATGGGTTGCTTCTGGTTACTTTCCTCAATGGATTCATTACAGTAACGAGTCAATTAACCATGTTAGATAGGATGATAGGAATGAAACTGTAACTAAACAACCGTACTTTACTTTCATTTAAAGAATGCGATTGTGGTAGATAACGATTTGTAGAGGCTCCAGCTATATTTGTATTTTCATGTAAAAGAGGAGTACCAACATTTTTTAAGGATGGGGACAGATAAAATCGTAACATGTTGATCGATGAAATCTCGTACATTAGCCGAACCGCAACGTATTCTTTAAAAGGGTGACTTTTAACGTCAAGAAGCTCACAGTTAAATTCTATCAATGGCCCTTTGACAGAAACGTCATTAGGGAAAATTAACACTTTGCTTCTTTCCGACAATTCTGAACATTTCGTATTTTTAGGTACACATATGCGTCTTGTTCCACCTCCATATTTGGTGCGAACTTGTTTATAGTTATAGTTCCTATCAAACCGTTGGGAACACATCCAGCCGATTTCAACAACTCCTGTTCTTTTGCCGCTCGATGGTTCTTGTTGAATGTACCTCGGTGTCCTTTGCAGTTTCCCTGCTTTACCTGTCTAAGGTTTATTTCGTGTTCAAAGTCGAAACTTCGACTTTAAAGACGAAATTTCGTGTTCAAAGTCGAAATTTCGAGTTAGAAGTCTAAATTTCGAGTTCAAAGTCGAAATTTCGTGTTTAAAGCCGAAACTTCGAGTTTAAAGACGAAATTTCGTGATCAAAGTCGAAATTTCGAGTTTGAAGTCGAAATTTCGAGTTTAAAGTCTAAATTAATAAATAAAAATTGCATGGCCCTTCTACGCCTTCGTACTATCACTTATTCATGAAACCAAAGTATTAATGTTTCGATTAGATTATTTCTTTTGTTATCAATTTTGATGAAAATCTTCAAGAGAACTAAAACGTGTAGCGTTGTTTGTCTGAACTAATTGCTGAGCGTCATCTGTGGGCGTTTGAAACGATAGAAAAGTTCATTGGTACCTCGAATATGTTCATTACATTTAGTCTAATGAACATGGAGTAATCAACATGATCCATTGATATTAGGAACATTATATATTAGCTAATGAAAGGTTTATTAATTTTACACGGCCTGTTCATTGAGTAATAACCATGGTTCATTAATGTTATGAAAGTTATTTATTAGGTAATAAACACGGTTTATTGGTATTAACCAATGATGTTCATTGGCTTGGTTGCATTCGCGTTTTTTAATTAAACATAATTTTATAAAAAATAATAGGATGAATGTAAGAAAAAGTATAGGTACTTTAAAGAACACAGAACACTTCCATGTTAAGAAAATATTTACTTTCATAAACCACTTTATATGCCAAAATACACTAATACTACGTATGCATTTATACAGTGCGAGCGTAATGTATGCAATATAATAAATTGCAGCATTATTAAATGTTTATAAGCAAATCGGTCAGGTCGATTTTGAGTTTTTAAATTACGTCTTTTTTGCTAATGAAACAATAAGTTATGTCATAGGTTTTGAAGTAATGATGTCATCGTATACTTTTCAATTGAAAACTGCCATTTATTTCCTTAATTTTAATTTATGTATATACTTCTCTACTTCACCGTTAAAATGGTACCTAATATGTTACTGAAAACCGAAGATGGCACTTTTAACAAAAAATATGTAATTTTAAAAACTAACATCGGCCTATGGGACACATATTCTTATAGTTAACTGTAGCTGTAATAAATATCGGTTCAATAATGGATTTTGTACAATAATTTTACCATCCATATTTGTCGCAAAAAATTAAATTTTTCCAAGTTGAAATAATCGAAAGCCAATAAAAAATTTTAAAATGTGCAAATGGCTTAAGGGTTTCATGCTTTTTTTAGAATTGCGCAATATTGATTTGGACGGTCTCAGCGATTGTTTAAAATTGATATAATTTTTTTTGCTTATAAGCATATAGATTATCGCGGGGAATTGTTTTGTGAAATGAAATGTGCATTAGTTCTTGACACGAATATTAATTTCCAAACTCTTCGGTCAACGGCAACATCGTAAACAATTAGGAAAATAATTTTTCGAGCGCGAAAACAATGACGCTCAATACGACGAAATTGGGTGGGACAACTCGAAACTGAATTCGGAAGCCCAAAACGGCCATGCCCAAATAAATTTCTTTATCTCGGCTTCTAATGGAAGAATCTCGGCCATTTTATGTAAACGAGGTAACTCAGACTAAGCAGAACGGATATTATAATGACAAGGACTCGTGCATATTGATGTTAGTAACGTATTTTATTATTGCAAACTATTAGCTTCATACTGTCACCTATGCAATGAGATTTCATTAGGTAAGACTTCTTTACATCACTCCAATATCACTCCCAATACGAATATGGATTATTAAAAATTGAATTACAAAGTTTTAATTTTTCGTCAGTGTTTTATCATTCATATTTTTAAATTGTAATGTTTGATATCCAAATTAACGATACCAAAATTACAGCTACTATTATTTTAATATATGTCTTATTAATTTAATATCCAAGAAGCTACCGCCATACACCATTTTTTATATTACTGATTTATTAAAATAGGTGAAAGATAATTATTTACATTTTACATATTACTAATCATTGCAAATTTATTCCATTTTTGCCCTCTTCAGTGACAAACACTTCAGTCTGTTCTTCTACATCGAAATTATTGAATTCAATTCCACTTTTTCAAATGTCTTCTTCCATATTAATGACTCAACTATAGCAATTTTTGCACATCTACCCATTGCATTTCGACAGCAATGTATGCATTTACATAGCCGCATAATCTGAAGCAATTTTAAGCATTAACAACTTATCTTTTTCAATACACTATCTCGCAAGAGTATGTTCATAGTTTGAGTAGGTTCGAGACCAGATTTTTCTAGCTCCCAATCAAAATCTTTTGGATCTAATTCGTTTCCCATCATTAACGTCACTAATTCTCCAACCCCAAAATAATCATACATCACTTCATACTGGTATTGATATTTTTTATCACCTAACTCAAAAAATATCAACTTTTTAAATACTTTTTTTTATTGGTACGCTATTTTGCCTATTTAAACCATGCTTTGGCGTGCGTAGATCGGGCTTTCTCGCACGCGCGTGTTGGAAACGTGTCAACAACGACGAAATCAACCAATCAACCAGAGCGTTTTTGGCCGTAGCGGGGCGACCTGATTGGTGACACGACGTGCGACGGGCCGGCACGAAGCGTCCCGAGTGTCGTTCAAATTAATTATATTGGGTATTTGGGTAATTTTACACTATTTATGATTTCAAAGGTAGGTACCAACAAAAAAAAATCGCGTAAAGTATTCGTGGATAACTGCTCTTTCAAACACTTGCTCTATTTCGAGCACTCCGGCTACGCCGCCGTGCTCGAAAACTCGCTCGTGTTTGAAAGAGCTCAATATCCACTCATACTTTAATATACTATTTATTATATGAACGTTACAGTTAATTTTTTCAGAGAATATGAAGGTCCTCGGTGCATATTACCAGATCGAAAATAATTAAGCAACTGAAATCTTTTATCATGGAAATATTACTTTGGTAGAGAACCATAGGACTATTATTGTACGTTACAGAACTTTCCAGAACTAAAATGATTCAATATTCATTATAGTGCTATAATAATAGTTTTGTAATTTTTCTATTTTTAAAGAATGGGAAAATGTTCTGGGGGAGCTGAGGTAAAATCAGAATGTTCTCGATGATCCCCAAAATAATAACAACGAATACTTCACAATGCCGACGTTTCGTTTAAAATTTTGAACGAAACGTCGGCATTGTGAAGTATTCGTTGTTATTATTTTGGGGATCATCGAGAACATTCTGATTTTTTCTATTTTTAATTAGATTTTTGTCATTAGTGTTCTCTAATTAAAAGAACTCTGTTTAAATTTGTTATTGAACTTTGAAACTCGTAGAACTGCTCAGATCATTCATTTTAAACAACTTTTATTCTCCGTGAAGTTGGCATCCGAAAATTGAACTATGATTTTGTTACACTTAATTAGCAGAACTATTTTTATACTTGTAAATAATTATTCTAGAACTATATCAGAACTATACAAAAAAAAAATTATGCAGACTTTATATGCCAATTTCAAGGACGTGTAAAAGATCCAGTAGGTGTACATATACGCTGAGCGATGTTACTTTTCATGACGCTTTTTCCAGAGGAATCTGGTACTAAAGCAGTAACAGAGGAACATTCAGATTTGTCTAATTGGTCCAAAATGTTGAAGTTCCGTAATGGATATTTGTCGACAAATAATTATGTATTTGTTCAGTTGTATAAAATTTACTACCAGGTTTTAGATCACACAAAAAAAACGTGAATAATAAGTGAAGTTTATTATTTACACGTATCTCAGGATCAACGCGTCAATTCCCGTTAACAGCCTCTTCGATTCTCCCGCTGTCCCTCTCCGATCTCTCCCCCGGTAAATACAGTTTCGTCCGTAATCCCTTTTGAATAAATTAAGTAATACACTTTCGCCCGGCGGCTTAATTTTCAACTAGTATACACTTTCGTCCGTTGGTAGTACCTACAGGTAGTCTTAACCCTAATTTGGAAAACCCATTCCACGCAATTACATTACAAATGTACAAAATATATGTATAAATACAGAGTGTTACTAGTTTGAAACGTTTTAATACTAAGACGCAAAAACGAGAAAAGTTTTTAGGAAAACATTGTAAAACTTGATAATAATCAAATTTATACGCTTCAATATGTTAAACTAACTCCACACTACTACAGTTTTTACAATTATTGTAATACTTAACCAATTTGCTGTAATAAAATAATGATGATCAATTTGACATACTCTTATTTTATTATTCACGTAAATTTCCAAACCAGGTAGATCGGAAGAAAGTGTATATTGCCGAAATTAAGCAGAGAACGAAACTGTACATTTTCAGGTAAGAGTTCCTTCAAATTTTATCGTTAGTTTATGCGGGCGGAGGAAAGTGTATGAGCCGCCCCTCTCCCCAGCCGTTCCGACATACCACATCCGCGTGAACCGATACCCTGGGACCTGGGTGCCCGGGTCTTCCCCGTAGACTCAGCGGTCGATGGTCGATTCATATTCGTCAACATTGCTAACATAACGGCGATGCTTTTTGTCTGTCTTGTGTTTTTTTTTTGTAGATTAACAGTACCAGAGTCTAGTATTCCGAGTCTAGTTAAATTCATTTTAATTGTAAGTTGTTAAATCCCTTAATTGTGACCCGTTTAGATATTGATTGGGCATAAAATTGCCAATTCACTTTTACACAATGTATGTAAAATTAATCTTGTGAGTAGCACGTGTTTAACGAAATAAATGACTCACTCGTTGCAAGCGAGTTGTGGTTAAGGGGATTCTCTCTCGCAACACGATGTGCGATTTTGTATTTTCGTTTGTAGCGTTCAGTTCAGCACGGGTTTCGCCCGCACAGAGAATTTCCTGTGATATAGGGAGAAGTGGAGGGGCTAGCTTCTCTGTGGTCATACGGTGTTCGCATGTGGACCAAATAGATATTAGAGTACCGTTATATGTACTAACTCATGCAATATCGGACCGGTGAGCTATAATATCGTTTGTAGGCGTTCTCTCATGAGTCATGCGCCTAGCTCAAAATTTTATTTTTAAAATATAAATCAAGTATATTATTGTTAATAAGTAATCCATTAATTGTTCAATTGACCTCAATTTACTAATGAAAGTCGCTTTTACATGTAGTAACTGAAGTGATATAATTAAATCGATAAAAGTGCATATAAAATATAAAGTATTTTAAAAATCACATATGATAAAATTTATTAGCTTCCCTCTAAAAAAAAATTTCAATGGCGCAAAAAGTACATGGTGGTAATAATTTCACGAACAATTTGAAAATAATATATAACTTAATATAGCATAATATACATATAACTTTGCAAATAACATGAGGTACCTGGGTGAGGAATATATATACCTATGAATTAATGTCGACCCTCGATATTCATGAAGAATATACCTGTCAAATTTCAACGTATCTGGGATCGTCGAGGACTGTACATTCCCCGGTTAATTTTATAAATATCGATGTACCTACACAAGCGAGAGCGAAAAAAGGTATTATTATTTATATTCCAGTTTCAAGATTTCTGGCAAGTAATAACTGAAATAAAAATGTTTTAGTTTAGGTTTGATGTCTTGAAAAAAAATGTCATCACGAAAAATTTTGTCCGATTCAAAACCTTTGGGTGGCCAAACTACAAAATGACAATATTCTCTATTAGTGACATGTAATTGTCCTTGGATTTGGTAATAATAACTATGTTTCTTTTTTAATTTAAATTCTCCCGATTTTAGCTCCAAATAAGTACATATTTTTAATTCTACCGCTTCAGCTATAGTCAACTGCCTAGAATTGTAAGGACATTTTACTTCTACTAGTCCATTGTATCCTATAAGCCCATCAGGTGTTGCTCCAAGGTAGCAGTCGTATTCGTCCACAAAAAAAACACTACGATTAATTTTTTCTTGAATGGTCTCTGCAAATTCTCTGAGAGCTATAGGCTCATGGTCCATCCCGTAAGTGGTACTTACTGAAGTAAAACTTTTCAACAACTGTCGTGCTGTTTTAGAAGGATCGGTTGTAGCACGAAGTTTGCATATTTTGCCAAAAACGGAAGATGTAATTCTCTTTCGCCTCTCTTGTAACCAAAGATTTGATTCTCGCTGATCACTAGTGTTTTCCATTAATTCAATTATCTCGTTTTTATTTTTCTTTAAATTTTTCAAAAATTGAGATTTTCTTCTAGCCCACTCTTCATCATCAATTATTTCTTGGACATCCCCATAGTCTTCATCTGCTTCATTATTTCCTAATCTGGTTTTCTGCCCTCTCTCTGCATTTTTTTTTTAAATAATTTCCTTGTGCAGGAAAGGCGGACTGAGCATTTATTTTTGCGTTCTATAAAGGTCTTGGTGTATTTTCCCGGACTTTCTCCACATAATGCTTTGTGTAATGCAGTATAATATGCGGTACCCGTATCATACGAAATTCCTGCAGCTTGACACCGAAGAGAATATCCACCCCTTTTAGAAAAATCAATTACCTTCCCTGAAATAAATTTTGCAATGACGCTATTGTAAGATTCGGCGCTGTTATTTGTCATGTTCTTAATAAGACTTCGACTGTTATAAATTAGGCGATTTGCATGAGAAATTATATCATTATACAAACCACATGATTTTGCGAACGGAACCAAATTAATTTCATTTGGCTTTACTCCTGTACAAAAATAATTGTCACAAACTGAGTGATCTCCAAATACATGGGCAACGCTGTTTTCTATATCTTTCTTAAGATTCAAAACTTTTTGATGAAAGCTAACTTTCTGCATGTTCTCTTCTGTATTTCATCGCAGAGTCTACAGAAACCCTCAACCTTTGGATGTTATTTTTTAAAAATGTCCGTAAACTACTATCTACTTCCAAACCTTTGGAACAAAATTTTTTTGTTGTGAGCTGTTTTAAGTTGGTACAGTAATTTCGTAACAGATCATTAGAACATTCAATCTTTTGTATTTCAAAGTTTCCATAAGGTTTCGCTGTTTACAGTTTTTTAAAAACGCTGCTGTCACCATCGCCCACGAGAAATGCATATTTAACCCCATGTATTTCAATGCTGCATTTGAATCCTTCCAATATAATATCACTTTCCATTGAGGTGGATGTGCCGGACCAATTCTTGAAGCAAGAATGACTTTTTTCTGGATTTGTTTGGCACATACTACAAAATTTATTACGGATGCCCATGTATAAAAGTTTTCCAGTGTTTTGACCAACAATACATGCTACTCCAGAATGTGCATTGTAAGCCGATCGGTACGACCTTTTACACCACGCCCCATCCGCTATAACCGTGATAATAGGGATACCATTTTCATCTACTTCGCCACTCTCTTTTGCAATCTCTGCTTCCATTTTGCCCGCTTCTTTCATAGTTTTTTCACATTCTTCGGTGACAACTTCTTGTAACCATTGATCTTCCTCTTTATACATTTTGTAACTCATTGGTGGGATATTAATGGTAGATACAAATTCTTTCAATTGCGAATAACCACAACCAATGGATACATAGATTGATTGGCATTTAATTTCTGATCATCGGCGAGTGTAGTGATAGATTCTGCATTATTACACATTTTGCATTTGATCAGAAATTCGGAAATAAAACCGCGTCTCTTTTCTTTAACAATTTGAAAATCTCGGGGCATACACGAAAAAAGATCACAATGATGAAACCCAATGACTTGATCGAAGAAATGTTGTACACCGACTATTCGGTTACCTTCAACCTTTTCCTTCTGTTCAGAGGAACTGAAAGAAAGAAAACGTATGATGTACCTACAGGAAAATAATATGTAACTATTTCTTTTTACCTTTCTTTCTGCTTAGTCAGTAGTCAGAGAATGACTTTTATCAGAAATATTATTAATTTGCTCAAAAATATTTGATGTATCTCCAACTATCGGATCTAATTGTTGCCAAAGCGACCTGTTGGTAATATACTGATTAGATATGTCAATTTATCATATCTGTGTTTACAGTAAATAAGGCGATAAGTCAAAAAAGCTTTAGAAGTAAAAAAACGATTCCCTTTTTTGAAATTAAAGTTATGAAACTTCGCAAGGGTAGATGTACATCTATCGCACTTATAACCTGTGACTGTAAATAACAAAATATGTATTTACCCTTCAGATCGCATCGAAGAGGTAGACTCGAAAGCTTCTAATGGATAATTATTGGCCTGCACTTCATCACTATTGTTTAAATCTGCATTAGGAGCCGATGTAAAAATATTCCCGCCATTGCTCTTCTGTATTAATTTTCTATTCGTCCATCTGTAACCCTATCTTTATGAATTTGTTCTTGTGAAAAGATTGTAATAACGAAATATCTCGGAAACTATATAGTTCATGTTCTTTTTTGTGAAAGTTGATTGGAAATCAACTCAGTTTAACAAGTCAGTGATTAATTAACAGAATGTTACTGAAAAAATATTGAAAACCCGTTTTTCATGCACTACTAATTTTTCAGATATTTTATTGTATCAAAATAAACAGTTCACCCTACACATATTATAACACAGGCAGGAAGCGCCAATTGCGCTGTTAACTCAGAATTATAATTATTTGATTTTTTCGTTTTGGAACTCTCAAGTGAAGTATAATCTTTCATGTACAAACTGTTAGAGAGAATTTCCAATTCGTACGTTTTGCAAAGTAAAAATATTATTCTCATTGCCCTTCTACGCTTTCATATTATTTCTCTGTCAAAAATAAAAAAAACTGATTCTGTATTTTATAATACTTACATTTTACCAAATGTGTATATTATAGGGATAAAACGATATTTCAATATCGTTGCTGTTTTTTTTTAACTATCAAACATTTTCCCTCACAAAATTTATTCATCATTATTTATTAGGTAGGTACACACCTACGTGTTGCCAAAATTTTTGTATTTTTTCTATGAGACGACAATTTTAGTCTCCGTTTATTCCCCATTTTTAAATGTCTATTGCACCAAACACTAACACTAATACCTAGGGAGGTAATAACTAATAAAACTAATAAAAATCAATAAACGTCAAAATATGTAGAAATCAATAATCCGAATAATTCCTTACGCTGCTAACTGCTATAGAAGATTGAAGCATTCAAAATAATACGAATACAGCCGTGGGCGTCCGTTCGACACACCACGGCGCCAATCAAGTCGGCAAATGTTGTGAGAGAGAACGCATCTGAAAGACGGTCGTATCCCGAATCTGAGATACCGCGAAATATTTTGAAAAACACTACAACTTTGTTAACAGTTTGTGGGAAATCTACTACAGTTACTTTATTCATATTTTAATAACATGTCAAGGAGAGATGGAGAAAGATCCCTGTTAAATCGTTTTCGTCAAATTTGATAGGACAATTGTGTAATAGTAACGTTAAGTTAGGTCATTTTTAGTTACTTTCTCATTTTTTTTTAAATATCGGACTTTTTTGCTGTTGGTTTCTTTTAAGAGGGACTTAAAGGCCTTGTTTTTTTACATCTATTTTTTACAAATATATCCACTGCCTAATTAAATCCAAATTCACGTTGGAAAATACTGCATTTCATTACGCCGCACAACAGGAGAGAATCCCCTTAATCCGATCATTTCAGACTTTAAGCTCCCTCGTCCTTAGATTTTGTTTTCTTTTATCACACGAGATTTGATAAACGTATATGTTTTCGTCAGTCAGTTGTGTCGTTTCTATTAATCGACAAAGGCACTCGTAATCTGCTTTTCTCTCGCAAGGAGCGCGTTCCTGTCCCGTTCTTTGATCATGCCGACAGATTTGACCGATGGAAATATGAGACATTTATTTTATGGACTACCTACCGAATACTCGTTGTTCTTTTTCTTTTTGAATGCATTTACTTACTACCTTATGAAACTGAGTTAGCACGTCAATCAAATTTGAACGTATTTGTGAACCTTGTTCAAAAACACCAACTAATAAAATTAACGAAAATTAAGTACCTAAATGGTGCCTAGTAAAAAATTACTAAATTAAGCTAAACGAAACTTTTTTGTATCAATTATTGAATAATGATATACATAGGTACACGAAAACGATAGGTTATGCACCTCTGTTTTCACAATGATTTTGACACAAGTACTTAGGCAAATTGCTTGACTCTTTTCGAATAGGAAAATGAATACAGTTGAAATTCTCTAAGTCTTCACGGGACTTCTAGGATAATTCGAATCATAGAGAATTCGAATTGCAGTTAAATCTTCTTGAGTCCCCAACGAATCTTCGAGTTATAAAATAGCGCAGGTGTGTTGTAAAAAAAATCAGGATGTAAGCCAACAATGAAATAAAGGAAATAAAGAATAAAGTCAATAATGCATCCGACATGAACTGATTTCGGTCTTGCATTATTTTCACCCATTCGAAAACTTCTGAGTATATATTGTATCGCATACCTACAAGTTTTTGTTTATGTTCCCGTTATATCTATTAAACCAATTTACGATTGTTTTTTTTAAATTTCATCCCTCCAATTATACATAGATTATTGTGACAACTTTCTATGTACTATAGTCTATACAAATTATATAAGTATTAAATAAATAAAAAATAAAAAAAAATCTGTTTTTTTGAGGATCTAAGGACAATGGAAATTATGATTTTTAGAGAAAAAACGGTTCCCCAAATTGTAATATTTAGCAGCATACAACGATTTTTAATTAACAGGCGCATTTTTTAACAACAAATAATTTTTTAAGGAACCGTTTTTCCTTAGAATTCATGATTTTCATCAATAAAAATATTACAATTTTTTTTTTGATTTGCTCATAAACATAATGTATTTGTTTATAACAATTTTTTAAACAATGGTGGTAAAAAATAAAAAATAAATAAATTTATATATCTTTAAACCTTACTATTCGAAACATTCAAGATATTAAAAAAAATTTTTTTTTTTACTTTCTCGTATTGTTTAATTTTCAATTGTTATCAAAAAAGTGGAAAATCAAAACTTTACAATTTTTGCAACGGTAATCTATTTGTAAGCCTAATAAGAATAACTTCAGTAAGTGAAAAAAATCCTGGGGTTTTCGGTCAATAATTATCGGGGTTTTTATGTTAACATTCTGTGTAGAAAAATTTGTTAAATAACAAATGCATAATTCATGGAGAAATTAGGATAAAAATTTTTTAACCACAGATTATTATTAACTGATGTATCCCTATGGTATATGAATTTTTTCATTCCTTGATATTAATATTTAATATGTTAAAATATTATATTTTTGTTATTGTGTCAGATCCAGGCAACGCGCGCTGAAGCCAGACTAGCCGTTTTTTGCTCTCTTTTCAGTGCTCTGTAAAAATTTTAAATACCTATTGGAGGTACAGTTTCGGGAGATGGAACTGTTTTTTAGCAAATTTACTGATCTTTCCAGATCTCTTTTTATATTCAGAAAATATTTAATATTTTTCGAGATATTCAATAAAAAGCAAAAGTTGAACTTTTTTTTTACTTAATTTGTTTATAACTTTTGCAATTTTTTTAGCGCCTTTTGGAACTTTTCCTTAAACTTCTACGTGACGTTACGAAGCGAATGACACCATGATCATAATTTTCGGAGACTATACAAAAAAGTTTTCAAAAATGGTACATGTTGACTAGACTATATAACTTATGTAAATTCTAATAGTCGTAATTAATAAATTTGGTACAATGCGGACTAAGCATAGATTAGTTAGAGTTACGGGGTATTCCAGTGATAAATTTCACCGTCCTTATTACGGTACTGACAAATCAAAATTTTGCAGGACTGTGAATAATAGGTGGTTGACAAGTATTTAAGGTGTTATATACCTATAGGAGAAAATCCTACTACTTTCCTGCATGAGATTCGGTGATTTATTTTAGTTTTTAACAATTATTTGCGAAAAGTGCTAATTTTCACCACTTTTACTAACCATTGTCACATTTATACCCCAAAAAATATTCCAAATATTCATCTTTTGAAACATGAAAAAATGGCGTGTTACAGCAGTTGCTAACGTAATATGTTGCTTTGAAATTTAAAACAATAAGGGAAAAATAAAAATTGATAATATAACGGGAAAATCCATTTACAACTATGTTATATTATACCAAATGATGGGTCATTCAGTACTTGAATGACCCCATGAATTTCAGACCGATCCATCGAACAGTTTTAATTTATTTGAATTGTTTATTCCAGAGACCATTTCTTTGCAACAACAAAAGTCAGAAAAGACTGAAGTACAGCAATTTTACAGATTCCATAAGAAAATAGAAGAGAGAAACTCTTATTGTCAATAAAAAAAGAAAAGGGGTTTTTACCGTTGCAAAATGATTTTACAAAATTAATAACATTTTTTTGTTATAAACAATTAGAATAACTTTTACCCTATTGCTCGAAATTAAAATATTTCTTCCTATTAAATCTGGTATTTCTTCATGAAATAAAAAAAAACGAATATTGTTCTACCTTCATTTGGGCCAAAGTTAGCATTTTTCATTTTTAATTCATAACTAATTTGTTTGTAAATATTAAGAAACTTATCTAGCCCTTTTTGTAGTCAAAGGAGGAACCTTTTGATACAAGAATTATCCATGTTCATGTATGTTAACTAGGTCATAGACGTAGCTTTGAAAAATCTGATGGATTTCGATGTTTCTTTTTTAAGTTTTATGTACTCGTTGAATACATTAAAGTGAAAATTGTGAAAATTAAGGAACAAAAAAATCAAATAATAAAGGTTGAAGTACCTATCACTGTATAAAAGTTCCGAAAGATTCCTTTAAAAATGAGCCATTTTGCCAATTTTGCAAAAGCTGCTAAATATATTTATTTGAAATTTTTACCACATATTGAGTTATTAGGTACATATTAAATTAACAACATTAACATTAACATGTATTTAATATGTTTAACTGCATAATGAATATATGCATAGGGGTAATTGAATAAAGATAAGTGCAGTTATTCTTGATCAGAAAATTGATATTGTAGTGTCCCCCATAAAGAACAATTTTTCGAGTAGTTTAGGAAAACCCCAACAAGATTATTAAATGTTCAACCGAGTTGAGGACAAACGAGTTTCCGGCTAGGGCGAAAGGATAAACATTCGAGACTCACACGGCGACATTCGCTTTGTCGGCGTTTTTTTCTCGGGTGTTTTGCAAATACATTTTGCGTTTCGCATTTCGCTCGCCAACCGCAACCGCCAACCTCCAATTGAGATCAGTAATACCAAGTAATACTTGATGTGTTCGTGTAGAAGAGTGCAGAGTGCAGTATTTGGAAGAATCTTTCTTGTTAAAAGGTAAGTAAACGAATATTAACATATAAACACTTCTGCATATCCTCGTTAATATTCAATAATAAATCATAAACATTCAATTTCTAATTTAACTGCGCTTGGTAAGTGTAAGGCTTAATTAGAAGATCCATCTTATTTTTGTCGCAGTGTTAACTTACTCATATTTTAAATTCCCATAACCTAACAAAATAAACATTTTTCGATACTTGCAATGGTATTTGTTAAGTTCGAGAATTGATTTATTAATTCACCCAATTTCATGTCGTAAAGTATATAAATGACCAAGCCGTGAAATTTTTAAATATAATGGCTATCTAGGATGCATGGTCTTAGGACAACTTTCTTTTCAAGTCCCGAAGAATTATCAGGAATCCAGATATCAAAACGAAGTTAAAATATGTTTATTCCTCGCAAAAAAACAAAATAAACCCTGATAAAGATCTTTACTATGACAACAACAACCGCCTTTCTTAATTTGAAGAAAAAACATCTTTTTGGTATACAAATGCAATGTTACAAAGTAATTAATATTTTTGAACCACATTGTGAGGGATTAGGAGAGAAAAAGCAACTTTTTATGCATGTTTTGAGTTTATTAGTTTTTTTTTATTCAGGAACTGCAAAAAATATTTAAATAAACTAGGTATATTTTTTTGGCAGGTTTAAACTGAGGCCTTTATAAAATCCTATAAGAAAAATGCTTCTTTTCGTACATGTTTCTATTGCATCTCAAACATTAATTTTTATTTGCAAATTAGCATTTAATGATTTTTTCAACAATGAACCCCTCATTTCAAACCGATATTTTTGAGAAAAAATTATTTTTTTTCCAACTACACCTTGATTTTAAGAGGATCTCCTTCTGATACGGAATACTTTAAGATTTACGTGTATTACAATTTTATTTTATTTGATTATCAGACAAATTTGAATGTATTTCGTGAAAGACAAGGGAAATAAGATTTTTTTTTTCGTGACACTCAACCAACCAGATAACCAAGCAGTTACTCATGTAAAAGGGGTTTACAGGAGTAAAACCTATACTTTAGCAACCAAAAGTTTTGTGATATTGTTGAATTAATAACAATTAAAGGTCTAAAAACGTGTTTTTTTGCATTTTTGTTTCCCTGAAAAAAAATCTTAGAATCCTATAAATAACTCAAAGGTATCATCTTGTAGCGAATTGAATAATCTTCAAAATGACGGTTTATGAAACATGATTTAATATTTTGTTGATGAGATAATTGTAAATAAAAGTGAAAATATGCAATATATTTAATTAACAATAGCTATTGTAAAAATCAACATTCAACTTTGAAATTACGTAGAGTGTTGTGTCTTATGGTAGTTAATATGTGGTCAAAATTTCAAAAGGATTCCTATGAATACTTTTTGCAAAATTGTAATTGTTTATCCCAGAAGACTTCTTTTTGCGTTATCATTATGCGCACAATAATGACGATACAATAATTCTACGGGTACCGAAAAAAAGAAGAAGAGGTATTTCATCAAACCAAATTATTTAATATCGGAAAAATTAATTACCACTAGTGTTAAAAATTAACACAAGAACATGGTCATTTTTCGTGTAATACCAAATAGAATAACTTTCTCGATGTTATCTACAGCGAAATTGTTGTTAGATATTTGAAAGGATGGCATTTTTATCTTTCGTTTAAAACAAAAAAAATGTCCTAAATCAATTCGGGGCAAAGTTAGCATTGTTTTTATACAATTCACAGCTAATTTGTTTATAATCATTAAGAAACCTAACTGACGCCATTTTGAACATAAAGAGTTGAACTATTTGTTAAATAAATTTGGAAAGTATTAAACTTCAACTTCGAGTTTGCTGAAGCTTCAAATATGCAGCTCGACTGAAGACGAGCTGAGGAAACTTGAAAACTGCCAGCTCAAAAAATTAAAAGGTAACTTCAAAACGAAGCAGAAAGTAATTAATAGATATCTATGGCAATTATTAACGGATTTTGATGATTCTTTTTTTAATTTGGGGCACATCTTCGACTACAATACAAATATGCAACCTGTTAATTAATTGCCATTTAAATAACCAAAGTTATTTGTTTAAACATTTTTCCAATTATGTTATTAATTATTTTCAGTATTTTTGAATGTTATTACACTTATTACTATACTAACGGTAAACAGAAATGTTTTGTGTGCACCCCAAGAAACAAAAACAAAATTGCTATATATATAAAGCAGTTTGTTTAAACATTTTCCCAAATTGATTTTATTAGGTTTTTCCCTTTCTTTTCTTCTTGGAGAAACGGAAATGAAATGGAAAAACGTCACGATCCTGAGGAGGAGAATTGCGAAGAAGAAAACTTAGAGCGTCATGAGAAAATGAATTATTCTAATCCTCTTGCTTATCCTGTCAAATAACAAAAAATATTACTATTTTGTAATAAATGTTATTATTCAAATACTTTTGTATATTTGAATTTAATTAATAAGTAAATTAATACAACATTCCCAAACAGTACATAATTTTGTTGTTAAAGTGTTATTAAATTTTAAAAGTAAAAGAAGACAAGTAAAATCATTATTATAAAAAGAATGACTAGATTATGTTTCGTATACTTAAAAGTATTAATACATATAACATGGAAATTATTTATTAAAAAGCCTTAACAACCTATTCTTTCGATAAGGGGATAAAACCAAAAAAATATTGATTTTTGTTTTTTTTTAATTTAAACAAATGACATTGTTTATTATTTATGAATATAATTACATAAACAAATTGCATATTTGTGATGTACGCAAAGAAAACATACAAATCTATAATTCGTAATGATTCTCAATAGTTTTTTGTACTATGTTTGTATGTAAATTTTATTGGAAACAATTTTCGGCTTTTTATAACAATGTGAATTTTTGTCTTGATAAAAGTCTTTAAACACTTTTAATAATAAATAAGCAAACCATAAATTTTTAAGTAATGAAATAATTTTATATAAAAGTTAAAACAAACTGCTTTATTTATGTAGCAATTTTGGTTTTTTTTTGGGTTGTACATACGTCATTTCTTTGTTTTCCGTTGGTAATAACATTGAAAAATACTGAAAATAATTAATAACAAAACTAAAAAAAGGTTTAAACAAATCAGTTTGTTTATTTTAATGGTAATTAATTAACAGGTTACATATTTGTATTGTACTCTAAGAGGTACCACAAATAAAAAAAGAATCATCAAAATCGATTAATAATTGCCAGAGATACCTATTAATAACTTTTTGCGTCGATTTGAAGTTACCGCTTCATTTCTCCGAGCCGTCATCAGTCGAGCTGTATATCTGAAGCTTCACCAAACTCGATGTTGAACTTCAATACTTTCCAAATTTATTTTACAAATAGTTCGACTCTTTATCTTTAAAATGGCGTTAGTTTGGTTTCTTAATTATTTTAAACAAAGTAGCTGTGAATTAAAAAAAAACAATTGCTAACTTTGCCCCAAATTGATCTAGGACATTTTGTTTGGTTTAAAAGTAAAGGTAAAAATACCGTCTTTTCAAATATGTAAAAATCATTTTGCTGTAAATAACATCAATTAAGTTACTATTCTATTTGTTTTTACACGAAAAATGACCATATTTTTGTGATAATTTTTAACAATCATGATAATTAATTTTTCCGATATTAAATAGTTAAGTTTGATGAAATAACTCTTCTTTCTTTCTTTCGGTACCGTAAAATTATTGTATCATCGTTATTGTGCGCATAATGATAACGCAAAAATAAGTCGTCTTCTGGGATAAACAATTACAATTTCGCAAAAAGTATTCAATAAATCCTTGTGAAATTTTTACCACATATGTATTAAGTACCATAAGACACAACACTACGTAATTTCAAAGTTGTATGTTAATTTTTAAAATAACTATTGTTAATTAAATATAATGCATATTTTTACTTTTATTTACAATTATCGAAGCAACAAAATATTAAATCATGTTTTTATAAACCGTCATTTTAGAATCATAGGATTCTAAGATTTTTTCAGGGAAACAATAATGCAAAAAAAACATGTTTTCGACGTTTAATTGCTATTAATTCAACAATAGCACAAAACTTTTGGTTGCTAACGTATAGGTTTTACTCCCGTAAACCCCATTTACATGAATAACTGCTTGGTTACCTGGTTAGTTGAGTGTCCCCAACTGGGTACTTTTTCCCTTATTTCCCTGGTCTATGAGCCTTGTTCCTAGAAGAATGGGAAAATTATGAACCACTTTGTCGGATCTAGCATTTGGATAATAAAAAATAATGTAACTAATAAAATTTATTAAAAAACAGCAAATGGTACGTAGCAAACCATGTATCAATTTTTGTATACCTAGTTTTTCACATGCTTCAGAACATTCCAGAAAAATTCGCATTGTAGAAAATTCGAGTTACATCGACGTAAAAGATTTACCACACAAAACTTGAGGTATTTGTTACCAGTTGGAAATATATTCGGAAAAAAAATTATATATACGTAAATACTATATAATGTGCACTTGACCGAGCGAGAAGTTTTGAACACAAAATAGTATTAAAATAAAATGCAATTAATTTAAAAACTTTGCAATGCAAAACTTTATGAAACCCACTTGTTTTTTTTTTGCAAAGAACCACTCATTAACACCTACATGTACATGTACTTAAGAAGCATAATATTTTAATTAGGTACCGCATGATTTCACAAAGAATTAATACATATAGTGATTAATTTGAATATGTTGCATTTCGTTTCGTAAGTTCGGCCGAATCAATGAACTGGTAGGTTAACCAATAGAGATTTTTTTTGCACTAAAGTTTAACCAGTCAAAACCTATATACTATCGTGTAGAGGACAGTTCATAGATAAAAAGCCACCTTTTTGATACAGCGAAATCGGTGTTGGGATTTTATAAAGAACTTAGAGTGCAAAAAATGCATTATTTTTTGTTTTTTGCGCATATTCCGTAAAGTAATGAAGGGATCGTTATACGGCCAATATGAATTAGGTAGGGAATTATAAAACCTAGAAAACGGTGTGCTGTACAACACAATCGGAGTATTTTTCACTGATGAAATCCGGAAAAAACCCCAAAATTGTTCTATTTCGAAAAATTCTTAATTTCGACAAATTTCAGGCTAGAAAAACTATCTTCGGGGTCGTGCTATCCCGAGAACCATCTTCCGTACACATAAGTTACACATTATTACCTATCACTACCCCGAGGATAGTTTTTCCAACCTCAAATTTGTCGAAATTAGAAATTTTTCGAAAAAGGTTGATTTTTGGGGGTTTTTCAGGATTTTTTTAGTAAAGAATTGTCCGATCTTATTGTACAGCAAAGCACATTCTAGGTTGCATGATTCCCTATAAAAGTCCTATTGGTCGTATAACCATCCCTTTATTAATTTTCGTAATATTCGTAAAAAAACTAAAAAAAATGCATTTTTGTGCACTATATAAAGAGCACGATGTTTATAAAAATCCCAACATCGATTTCGCGGTTTCAAAAAGGTGGGTTTTCATCTATGAACTGTCCTCTACACGATACTATATGTGGTACTATGTGGTTGCTACCGCTTATCGGGGGTGGAATTTGTTTTGGCCAAAATAACCTCGGGAATCGATAGAGGACGCAGCTGTAATCAAAAAGTATTCCATTTTTTTAAAACAATACTTTTTGAGTTATTCGTGAATGAAAACTTGCCATTTTCATTGAATACTGACACTTTTTCAGACGTTTTTTTGCGAATAACATAAAAGCTATGCGTCTAATGAAAAGAAGTGTAAGAAACATCATTGTAGTATATAAAAAAAAAACGAAGAGATCTGTTTGTTTAGAAATCGTCTAGTTGCAATAAAAAGCGGGATGTGGAAGGTGAAACGAGACTTTTTTATCGTATATGCTCGAATCGGTGCATTCAACTTGAAATAACAGAAAAATGATCGATTTTACAGGTATAATGCTGAAAACAATTTGTGTAGTACATAAAAAGGCGTTTAAAATGAGCACTGGTAAATGTCGATTGCATTTAAAATAAGCGAGATACGTTGCCAAAAATTGACTACCCAAGTTTTTTAAGAAAAAATGAGCGGTAAAATCAACCCCACTACCACCAAATGTGAAATGCACCGTTTTCCCTCTACAATATCTTTCATTTTAGTGTTATTCATATGCTCAAAAATTTTGACAGGTTTAAAGTGAATACTTTTTGAAAAATAGATGGGATGTATTCTCGAAATTAATTCATATTGAAGGTGTATATGCAACAAATGTAAGAGAATTTGAAAATGGAATTTGTGGAATTCCATTTTCAAATTCTCTTACATTTGTTGCATTTTTTGAAAAATAGTTTTGTTGATCATTATTTTGTATTGTTTTAGATATAGATGGTTTGGAGCCTGAAAAAGATGACTCTGCAAATGAAGAGGAATCGGATAAATATGAAGGAGAAGAAGCAGACACAGATTATGAAGCAACAAATGGTAAACATAAATTATAAATAATATTCTCTTATTATTCTCAATCCCATATTATCAAAACAAAAATGTGCTTATATGGTAACATTCCACTATGCATTTTTTAAATTAATTTGGAGTTCATGAAGAAGAAGAAGCTTCAACAGCAATTCACTAAGTAGTTTTTCAGATATTCAGTTCCAAAATTTTAACTAGCGTACTAAGTAAACTCCCTCACATATTCTGTAGTCCAGAGAAAATTATCTGAACAGCTTTTATTTTGATTCAGCATTTGTTCAAACTAAATTTAGTTCGCTTCCAACTTCAAGTTTGCCTACTTGAACACCGTCAAGATGAAAACCACTCGTTCAAAAAGTTCTAATAGGTGACGTCAAATTGTAGTTCATTTGAAAGCGATTTTAGTTCTCTATTCCACACAGCAAAATCAGTTTTATTGCACTGATAGTTTTTGAGGAGTGGTTCACGTTTAGACGGTTAATATCTTGGGACGGCCACCCCATCTTTCACACTTTAATAAATTTGGTAACTTGGATTTTGTGTTTACTAAAATCACATGAATTTTAAACAATAACGTTTATTAATTGATTTTATTTTTTCCTGTTGTAGAGTCTATGCGGAAAAAAAAACAAATTATTGAGGAAAGACGTTATCAAGAAGAAACGATGGACCGATGAAGAAAAAGGAATTATGTTAAAAAAATTCAGTTCTCAAATTAAAAGAGGATTGCTCCCAGGAAAAGAAGAATGTTTGAAGCTAATCGAAGAACACAGCCTATTTGCCGAAAGGAAATGGACCGACTTGAAATATTTTGTGAAGAATTATCTCACAACAATAAAGAAAATAAGTTGTAAGGCAAACAAGTAGTATCAACCTACGAGTATTTAATGTTTCGATTTATAAATAGTTTTCTCGAAAATATTTTTAGCAAGATGTTGAACGAAATTTTTTTTTTTTGACTATCTTAATAAAGCAAATAACAATAAACTATAAACTAAGCGTTTCGTTTTTTTACCATACATATTGGTTTCAACACTATACCATGAGAGGCCTTTCTAAACTTCTAAAAGTATAATCACTGGAGACTTATTAAAAATAGAACTCTCCATATAAGACATACCTATGTACGGACAATAAAAACAACCATTATATCTGTTCTAATTTTTACTTTCATAAAACGTTTTTAACGTTAATGCAAACTTAAACTTTTTCATTCCAACTTAATAAAATATATATATTGTATGTTTATTCATCCTAGTAAAATTTTGAAATTAAATATTTTATAACAGAAATAGTTTGGTACCCTCTATACTATATCAATTAACATATAAATTTTAGAGACATTGATATATTATGAAAATTATATTCAAACATTTTTTACATAACTACTAGTGGTGGTTGCGTACACGTAGATGTAATTGAAAAGAAAGAAAGACACTTAAAGTTTCTTCGTAGAATTGCTTTCGGCTTTTACGTCCTCTTCAGTATGAAGTATACTCTCAGTATACTCTCACCTGAATGAGAGTACAAATAGGTGAATGTGAGACTAAGTATTTAAAGAAGAAGCCCGCCACGTTTGCCTGTCTTAATCCCTATATTAGTGCTTTTTTTTGTAAAACAGTTAAATAATATCTACTTCCAAGGGTACGGTGGTTAGTGTTGTTGCGAGAAACTCACTACTTGCAGCTGTAATGGCGTTCTCTCTACTAACTTAATAAACTATAAAGTTACATAGGAAGTCAAATATATTATACAAAAGCAGACCACACTGATGATTAATTTTGAGCGTATATAGGTTATGTATATTGTTTATATCGAAAATGTATGAACTATATTTAAAATTACGTGGAAAGTCCTCTGTGTATAGGTATAAAATGTCTGTCTAAGTTTGTATGTTGAGGCAATTGTTACTGGCTTCTATTCCGATACAGACGGCTATACCTTCTAGGAAGTCTAATCAATTGAAATTTCTTGAAGTGATATGGATATGGTGTTATTTTTTATATCTAAGGTGAATTCAATATTTGGGTGTTATTTATTGAAATCTTCTAAGATGTTGTTTGCTGTGTTGATGTTACCGTCTATTACGCATAGGCAATCGTCAACACATTTATAGCATTGAAAGATTTCTATGATCTTATTATTGAAAAGGAATTTATTTTCTTAATAATTCTTGAATATTTCGGCCAGGATGGGCGATAGGCCCATTGCCAAAATTTCAGGTTGTTTGTAAATTTTATGATTAAAGGTAAAATAGTCTTGAGAGAGACAATGGTTTAGAAATGTGAGGATTGTGACAGTGTTGTATGAAATATTCTTGGTAACTGTTGTGTGAAGGTAACAGTTTCTTTTTTGGAATTAAAGTGAATAGGTTAGATACATCAAGTGCAACTAATAACGGGTTTTGAGGTAGTGGTAAGTTGGATAGCTTTTTAATAAAAACTATAGAATAAAATTAAATAAGTTAAATAAAAGAATTTGTGAATTATTTTATGAGAATAAGAGGGAAGGTAGCTAAATCTGTGACTGGGGTATTGGTGGAACATACTATGGCTGTGATAGGAAAGTTAATTGTGTGAAGCTGTGGAAGTCCATATAATCTGTGTTAAAGGGTTTTCTTTAATAATTTGGGCTGGATTACTATATTTTTTATAAAAGTGTTTTTTTTTAATGAAAGATTTGTGAGGATTTTTTTGGTAAACTTGTCGTTGCGGAATTTATTGACCTTATCTAAGATATCATATTGGTGAAGCAATACCATGCAATTCGCTTTATCTGCTTTTGTTAATATTAATAAGTGTGATTTGGTATTTCGTTATGGTTAATTTGGAAAGTTGTGGTTGTGGGAAAAGGGTGGGTTGCTTGATTTTATGGATATTTTTGAGTTGTAATGTGTGGTATATATCATTCCGCAATATTTTTCTTAATTTGGTTATGTTAATAAAGGAAGACCTATAATATTATCTCGTAATATGCATTCTTTATTTTATTATATTTTCGACTAAATATTCTAAGCAAGTATTTAATATTTACATGATTCTTCGATTAACCGATACAGAAAAATAAAAGCAAATAAATTCATCTCGAATTATGCCTTTTTCTCAATCTTGCAAAATTGTAATTATTCCTGTTTTGCTATAAAGTCAAAATCAAGTCTAGCAGTCTGGTTTTCAAATTATAATCTATATCATCGTTCATCCATCATTATCAAATGAATCAATTATAACTACAATCACTGTTACTGTTCAGTAGGATATTTGTTTCTAAATTTTTTCGCGAAACGCCGACGCTTCGATTTTGGTACGCTACTGAGAGATGCTTAGTACAAAAGTGTAAAAACTAGGGGGCGCCTCCGTACGGAATGCCACAATCGTGCCTTATTCCTGTCTACTAGAACCTGAACTACAGCATCAATCACACAATTAGCTCCTTTCCATTAATCACCGATAAAATCCGAAACCCACCGAGTCAAACTGCAAGGGTGCCAATATATTAGCGGTAACATTTGAAATCATTAGATAAATCGTAATGTGTACTGAAATATTCAACTTTTTGTTGTGACATCAGAGTGTATGATGCCACAAGCAGAACAGATGCCAGAATACGGGCCGAGTCACGCACACTATGTCACAGCAAATGCAAAACAAACACACACACACACACACACACACACACACACACACACACACACACACACACACACACACACACACACACACACACACACACACACACACACACACACACACACACACACACACACACACACACACACACACACACACACACACACACACACACACACACACACACACACACACACACACACACACACACACACACACACACACACACACACACACACACACACACACACACACACACACACACACACACACACACACACACACACACACACACACACACACACACACACACACACACACACACACACACACACACACACACACACACACACACACACACACACACACACACACACACACACACACACACACACACACACACACACACACACACACACACACACACACACACACACACACACACACACACACACACACACACACACACACACACACACACACACACACACACACACACACACACACACACACACACACACACACACACACACACACACACACACACACACACACACACACACACACACACACACACACACACACACACACACACACACACACACACACACACACACACACACACACACACACACACACACACACACACACACACACACACACACACACACACACACACACACACACACACACACACACACACACACACACACACACACACACACACACACACACACACACACACACACACACACACACACACACACACACACACACACACACACACACACACACACACACACACACACACACACACACACACACACACACACACACACACACACACACACACACACACACACACACACACACACACACACACACACACACACACACACACACACACACACACACACACACACACACACACACACACACACACACACACACACACACACACACACACACACACACACACACACACACACACACACACACACACACACACACACACACACACACACACACACACACACACACACACACACACACACACACACACACACACACACACACACACACACACACACACACACACACACACACACACACACACACACACACACACACACACACACACACACACACACACACACACACACACACACACACACACACACACACACACACACACACACACACACACACACACACACACACACACACACACACACACACACACACACACACACACACACACACACACACACACACACACACACACACACACACACACACACACACACACACACACACACACACACACACACACACACACACACACACACACACACACACACACACACACACACACACACACACACACACACACACACACACACACACACACACACACACACACACACACACACACACACACACACACACACACACACACACACACACACACACACACACACACACACACACACACACACACACACACACACACACACACACACACACACACACACACACACACACACACACACACACACACACACACACACACACACACACACACACACACACACACACACACACACACACACACACACACACACACACACACACACACACACACACACACACACACACACACACACACACACACACACACACACACACACACACACACACACACACACACACACACACACACACACACACACACACACACACACACACACACACACACACACACACACACACACACACACACACACACACACACACACACACACACACACACACACACACACACACACACACACACACACACACACACACACACACACACACACACACACACACACACACACACACACACACACACACACACACACACACACACACACACACACACACACACACACACACACACACACACACACACACACACACACACACACACACACACACACACACACACACACACACACACACACACACACACACACACACACACACACACACACACACACACACACACACACACACACACACACACACACACACACACACACACACACACACACACACACACACACACACACACACACACACACACACACACACACACACACACACACACACACACACACACACACACACACACACACACACACACACACACACACACACACACACACACACACACACACACACACACACACACACACACACACACACACACACACACACACACACACACACACACACACACACACACACACACACACACACACACACACACACACACACACACACACACACACACACACACACACACACACACACACACACACACACACACACACACACACACACACACACACACACACACACACACACACACACACACACACACACACACACACACACACACACACACACACACACACACACACACACACACACACACACACACACACACACACACACACACACACACACACACACACACACACACACACACACACACACACACACACACACACACACACACACACACACACACACACACACACACACACACACACACACACACACACACACACACACACACACACACACACACACACACACACACACACACACACACACACACACACACACACACACACACACACACACACACACACACACACACACACACACACACACACACACACACACACACACACACACACACACACACACACACACACACACACACACACACACACACACACACACACACACACACACACACACACACACACACACACACACACACACACACACACACACACACACACACACACACACACACACACACACACACACACACACACACACACACACACACACACACACACACACACACACACACACACACACACACACACACACACACACACACACACACACACACACACACACACACACACACACACACACACACACACACACACACACACACACACACACACACACACACACACACACACACACACACACACACACACACACACACACACACACACACACACACACACACACACACACACACACACACACACACACACACACACACACACACACACACACACACACACACACACACACACACACACACACACACACACACACACACACACACACACACACACACACACACACACACACACACACACACACACACACACACACACACACACACACACACACACACACACACACACACACACACACACACACACACACACACACACACACACACACACACACACACACACACACACACACACACACACACACACACACACACACACACACACACACACACACACACACACACACACACACACACACACACACACACACACACACACACACACACACACACACACACACACACACACACACACACACACACACACACACACACACACACACACACACACACACACACACACACACACACACACACACACACACACACACACACACACACACACACACACACACACACACACACACACACACACACACACACACACACACACACACACACACACACACACACACACACACACACACACACACACACACACACACACACACACACACACACACACACACACACACACACACACACACACACACACACACACACACACACACACACACACACACACACACACACACACACACACACACACACACACACACACACACACACACACACACACACACACACACACACACACACACACACACACACACACACACACACACACACACACACACACACACACACACACACACACACACACACACACACACACACACACACACACACACACACACACACACACACACACACACACACACACACACACACACACACACACACACACACACACACACACACACACACACACACACACACACACACACACACACACACACACACACACACACACACACACACACACACACACACACACACACACACACACACACACACACACACACACACACACACACACACACACACACACACACACACACACACACACACACACACACACACACACACACACACACACACACACACACACACACACACACACACACACACACACACACACACACACACACACACACACACACACACACACACACACACACACACACACACACACACACACACACACACACACACACACACACACACACACACACACACACACACACACACACACACACACACACACACACACACACACACACACACACACACACACACACACACACACACACACACACACACACACACACACACACACACACACACACACACACACACACACACACACACACACACACACACACACACACACACACACACACACACACACACACACACACACACACACACACACACACACACACACACACACACACACACACACACACACACACACACACACACACACACACACACACACACACACACACACACACACACACACACACACACACACACACACACACACACACACACACACACACACACACACACACACACACGACATTTTCCAGAAACATGTTTTTCGAACTCAGGGGACCTCAACACGTCCAGAAATGTCAATATCTCAAATTCGAAAATCATCACGATTACAATACTTTCTCTTATTATATAATGGGTATCCCATATATGAGAAAGTAGTGATAATTAACTTGTAAGTAAAAAACAGACACGTTGCACTTTGGGAGTGCCGACAGTCGAAAACTAACTTTGTTTTGCCTAACTTTACTTCATAGAAGGTTAAAAATTATTGTGAGGTTATGAGTAATCTATGTAAATGAATGGCTCGCCAACGTTTTATTGAAGTATATCTTAGTATTATTATTTCAGTCTATAAATTTAATTTGTAATATTATATAGTTGCGTAATACAGTTTAAAAAAATTTAATTAACAATTTTTTAACATGAATTACATTATTATAATAAATTACCAAGGAACAGTTTGGTTTTCATTTTTCCAAAGTTCGTTCACTGATTTTATTTTTTTTCTCTCGCGAAATTCTTGGCAGCGATGTGCTTCATTCCGAACTTGTGCATCTTTATCATTGGACAAGCCGTACCCGGCATGCGTTGCAATGCCACGTAAAAGTTTAAAGAAAAAAGATAAAAATTATAGATGACCCGATGAACTTCCTATCACCTACATATAGTATTTTTGAAAAATATGGTCAAAACTTAATACAAAATTTTTATCTAGATTAAATTAAATGCAATACAGTTATACACCTAATCAATTTAAGGCTTTCTAATCTACTATATTTTTTGTCTTTTTTTGCGGTGCGTAAATATATAAAGATGGTGGTTTTACGACTCGCGAACACGCGACGTATAATTGCCCTTGCGCGAAACCGGGAAACTCCAAGTTGATTCCGCAAACTGTCCTTGTATTTGCAATTGTATATTATGTTTTTAAATTTTTAATGAATAATTTATCAAAAACTACCCTGAAAGTAGGTATGAAATTTTCCTGTACAATATACGTTGCACCAAACGACGTCATTTGAAAGCTTATTATATTTTTGGATGTTGGCCAAAAAATGTTTAGTCATTTCCCACCCCAGAAACTGATGAGCGTAATGATCTGGTGGTGCGAACAATTGTGGCACTTTTACTTTACCACCAGCACAACATAATATAGTTAGATTCATCGCTGTATTTTAACGCTTTATAATATTGACAAATCATTGTCATTTCTCCAACCGTTACGGATTGGTCGGCACACTCAATAATCTATTTCCGGGTTGTAGTGGAATGCTACTCGTTCGTGCGTCTGCGGAATCGCTCTATTTCATTGTGTCGTGCTCGCTGCTGTTGTATTTGATGTGCCCGAACTCGTTCCATTCTAGGCCTATCTACTTCATAATTATTCACTGTGGAACGCAATTCTGTCATACCAATACGAATGTTATCGTTATCTGTCTCTCGCTGGTCGTCAGTGCGATTTGCACGTGAGGTAGAGGTAGTTCCAAATGAGATGAACCTTACATCATCGTGCGCAAAGAGACGAAAATATGTCGAGTTACCGAACTATTATCCGTGCTAAAAATGTTTAAACTCCGAGACTACTAAACTACTCTCACACTCACACACATAGTTTGAGGTTAGATTTTGATGGTCCCACGTGTTTGTGTTTGGCTTGCGTTTTTCCTGTTACCTTTGTGTCTTTCTGTACGTTTTCTCTGCAATTCATTATAAAAATAGTTTTTTTTCAAGACTAATCATCGATTTCTGTACCCAATTCAAACTTACCGCCCCAGTTGTGGGTTGCTCGTTTTTGACTGCTCGACGAACGTTTTTACCATCACTTTACTTCGTACATATTTGAACGGTCCTGCTAAAGGTTTGCGCATATCAACTCTGTCACTGAAGGCTGAAGGCTGAAGGTTCATCTCATTTGGAACTACCTCTAGTTCGTCGCACATTTGATTGACTTCGACGACCTAAGTCAGGTCGTCTTCTTCTTGGCATTTTAAAATCAATAAAGTTCTCGCGCACTGTCAAACTGATGGATGATAGATTTTAATAATCGTCTTGACATTTATTTATTTGACAACCAACTGATACTATACTTTCATTTGTTTGATTATAAATGTCAAATTACAAAACGTACCTTTTTCAGTATTTCCGTTACTTGTTATTTATATATATTTCTCAACGAAAAACCTTCCCTGACTTCCACAAATATTTCAAGATCAAAATTAGCAAAATCCGTCCAGCTGTTCCCGAGTTAAAGCGAGACAAACGAACAGCAATTCATTTTTATATATATAGAGATTGTGCAATTAACATCTGACTGGACTTTTTTCTTGCACGATATTCTTTGCTATATTGCCTATTTCTTTCCCTAGTTCGATCACGTTCCTCAATGACTTTTTTCTGACGCAATATGGATTATTCTTCTTTTTTTTTGCACGATATCCCTTGTTCTTTCCCGATTTCTTGCCTTTTGATAGTCTTTTTCTTCTTCTCTGGGTTGTGAAGGAATAATGTTGTAATTAGATGAAGGTTCTGGTGTAGAAACACTAATATGAAATATATCCTTATAAACAATTTTATTATGAAATAAACTACAATATCAAAATTTATTATGCAATAAACTACAAGAAAATTAATTAAAAAGTTAGAATTACAATTAGAAAAATAAGAAAGCTAGTTTTCTAATAGCTTTGTAATAATTTATTATTCAAAACAAAAGTATGGAGTTAAGTGATTCATTCAAGTTTTTACTACTAATTGAAATGCCTACCTTTTCAAAGAGTTTTAATTATTTTAGAGACAGTTCTGAATAACTTTTATCATTCTACAATTAAATATTTTCATGTCAACAAGCCACAAATTTTCTGGAAAAAATCATACTAAATGACTATAGTGGTATAGTGTGTGAGTTCATTTTGAAATAGGAAAATTTAAAAAGGTATGAATCAATAATAATTGACCATATTTTGCATTGAAAGAATACGACTTTTCGCCATTGCTATATATACTTTGCACATCATGCAGCTATTAACTATTGTCTTTTTTTTTAAATTTTACCATAAATATTTCACGAATTACAATGTAAACAAACAAATTACACGTGATAGAATAAGAATCGATGTTGCCACATCTATTGAAAGTCAACGTTGTTCCATCAACCTGGTGGTCCAAATGGTTAGGACGTTGGCCCGTAAAGCCAGTAGAGGATGTGGATTTAAGTCCGACCCAAGGTTGCCATTTTCCGGGGTTAAAGGTGTGGCTCACTATTCACTACGGTGTTATCCGTTGGTGGTAAGGGGAATTATAGGGGTGTTAGTCAATGTCGGTAGTGGTATTTGCCCTCGAAGTGGTTTGTTTTCCCCAATTCCCCACTATAGCCTTCATTATTGAAAAAGTGGTCGTGGTCAGGGTTAATTAATTTGTTCACATTACAACATAATCAGAGATATATTGAGATCACCATGATTACTTGCATATCTTTATTACATGCACTCGTACAATTGCTCTCACGTCACATCCTTAAAACTGTCAGAAACTGATCGAGAGAAATGAAGGGAATCCTCTTAATTTTATTCATTCTGCTGCCGTTTGTGACTTGTGGCATGAACATACACTGGCCGAATTGCGAACAGGAATGGCCAGATTGCCAGAGGGGAAGTAGGACGGTGAAAAATACCGTTTGCGGTTCGCATCACTGCGGCGGCAGACGAGCAGATCGTTGTATCGAGATAAAACCTGGTCCGATGTCGAGGAGGGCCTTCCTCGAAGCGCACAACGAAAAGAGGGACCTCGTGGCATCGGGTGCCGACGGGTGTATGACGTTTCGCCCCGACCGTTTCGCCCCCGGGTTGTTCGCCCCGGACGTTTCGCCCCTGAACGTTTCGCCCCCAGGCCGTTTTGCCCCTGACCGTTTCGCCCCTCGCCCCTGAAAATACGTTATTTCTTATCAGATGATCTCAGTTCGTATTGAGGTCAGATGGATACAGTCAGGATACGTTGGAAATTTCAACTCCAATATCTATAAATAAAATGTCGTCCTGAAATTAGTTGATAATTCTTTTATAAATTTTTAGTTTTATTGATTTTTGTAAACTTCCAAGGAGAGTGGCCGATGATTCCACGAAAGTTTTTAACAGTCCCCTGTTATAAACGATCTCCTAATCTCGTTACCAACGCTGTTAAAGTATAACTTTTATGTTAGTGATTGTTTGTCACAGGATAAATGTGTGTTAAAGATGAGGTTTTAGGAAATTCTAACAATTTGCTTACAATTATCGTTTATTCGAATCCTCCCTTTCTATTGGAAGGTTTCAGTTAAAAGCCACCCCCTACCCCTTTGGTCAATATCAATGTAAATATATATAATGTTTAAACGTAACCTGATAGTTCAGATATTAATCTTACGCGAGAAATATACAATCAAAATAAGTTTTGTTCTTTCGAAGCGTGGGTGTAAAAAATTTGTCGACCACGATAATTTTGTTTACGTGTTGTCTAAAAAAACTAGTGATAATGTGCATTCCATATGGGTGTGTGAGAAACGAGGACAATGCAACGGTAGATTGTGGACCATTGGAGATACTCCAACTATTATGCGAATTACTTCGCAACATACTCATGCAGCACAAGCTGGAAGACCGGAGGCTCTCCGACTTTTATCGGAGGTGAAGAGTAGATCTCAGGTTAGCCAAGAAAGCCCACAACAAATTTTATCAACTGTGTTGGAAAGTACCCATACAAATATTTCGTCGCTACTTCCAAAAAAGGATTGTCTACGCAAGATCATACAAAGAAAGAGACGACAGGAAAATATTCCACGTGTTCCAGATCGCATTGAAAACTTAATAATACCACAGGTAAATTTCGTTATTAGATTTGTCAAGAATTATCGGCTAGTGTGGAAACTAATTCCTGTGAATTATATTTTTTTAATGTGTTTAATTTTGTCCATTTCATCAGTACTGTCACATATTTATATCAAGATGTTTCAGTTGGCTTCCCGTCTCCGTAAGCTTTTCACAGAAACTTTCCTTACAAAAATCGATGAGAGGACCTCTTTTATTTGCATGTTTATTTTGTAGGAATTTCAACAGGTAGAAGAAAATGGAAATGTCCAACAGTTTCTAGTTTACGATTCTGAACTACAACTATTACCACAAAGAATCCTGATATTTTCAACTGAAGCAAATTTAAATCAATTAACCAAAAGTAAATATTGGTTTGACGACGGTACCTTTAGTACAGCACCATCTCTTTTCCAACAGCTATATACTATTCACATAAATCAGTTCGGTAAAATAGTACCAGTTATATACGCCTTGCTAACAAATGAAACAAAGGAAAGCTACAAAAAATTATTTCAATATATAAAAAGTCTTCGACCGGGAATCCAACCAAGCCATGTGCTGACAGACTTCGAACAGGCAGCAATATCAGCGTTCGAAGAGGAATTTCCTGGAATACGAACAGAAGGGTGCTTTTTCCATTTTTGCCAAAATGTTTACCGTCGAGTTCAACACGAAGGTTTGCAGGTTAGTATAAAAAGCATATCTAGGTACAAATTAATTTGTTTATTTCCATATGTGTCAAATTATAATTTTCATGTTAATAATTGTAATTATTTTTCTTGCTTTCAGTTATTGTATCAACAGAACCACGATTTTGCCCTATGGATACGAAAGCTTGCAGCCCTAGCTTTCGTTCCCGTTAAATCCGTAGCTGAACAGTTTGATAACTTAATAGACGATGAGAACTTTCCAGGAGGCGCTCAACCTATTGCAGATTATCTTGAAGATAATTATATAGGACGTCGGCATAGAAGACATCGACGCATTCCAAGATTTCCTATACAATTTTGGAATGTGTACAACAGAACGTTAGATAATGGCCACCGTACCAACAATAGTGTGGAAAGTTGGCACAGAACATTCCAAGCCACATGCGGAAATTTGTTTCCCAACATATTTCAATTTATTCGTGCCCTCAAAAAACAATCCCAATTATTGAAGGGTGAACAACCCGTCAAAAACAAGAAATATTTAACAATCGCCACAAGAGTTAAGAATATTGTAGAAAGATACAATGATATAGAAATTAATGATTATTTGACTGGAATTGCTCACAATTTTGAATTTTGATATTGCTAAATTTTCATTTTTAATGTATTAATCCATTTTAATTTTAAGTTGTAATTAATAACCATCTTGTCTATTGTGATTAATACAATATTAACCGAGTACCTATCTCAATTTTTTATTTTGGGGGCGAAAGGTTCAGGGGCGAAACGGCTTGGGGGCGAAACGTCCAGGGGCGAAACGTCCGGGGCGAACCACCCGGGGGCGAAACGGTCGGGGCGAAACATCCCGATCCCGGTGCCGACACAAGAAACGGCATGACAGCTGCTGCGAACATGCGTGCCATTTCGTACGACCTGGGACTTGAATACACCGCTATCTGTCAAGTGAATAGGTGCATAATGGAACACGACGTGTGCAGAGGGACGAAGAAATGGAAGGAAGCTGGCCAAAATCTGGCCTGGGAAAGTACAAACTGGAGTTTAAAAAGGAAGAACTATCTAGGCGTAGAACATCTCAAGAACACTACGAAGAGCTGGTACGATTTGGAAATAGTAGTAAACCCCAATTTTGGGCCTGTGATTGACCGTTTTAAGTTCGAAGAAGCTACCGGGCATCTAACGGCTTTGATATGGGCCGAAACTACCCATATCGGTTGTTCCAGGGCTGTATGGAATAAGTCAAATGGGTACTTTGAAATAAATTTTACTTGTAACTACGCTCCACCAGGTAACGTTGATAAGGCAAAAATATTCAAGAAAGGACAACCGTGTACTTCATGTCCAGAAGGCATCAAATGCAATACTAAATATCCGCATTTGTGTGGTGAAATTGACGATAAGGACGTCGATACCGGAGAAAATCCATACAGAAAGCAGGGTGCAACTCAGCCAAGACCAATATTTTTCGTTATATCTGCTTCTATTCTAATTATGAAAATTATTATGTAATGTTATGCAGAGTTTATAATAAATATGCATAATATTTTAATGATATACAGGGTGGTCGTGATATAACCTTACAAAAAAATTCTGGGTCATTAGGAGGATCCAACAATTTTGGATCCAACAACAACAAAAACCCATATTTGGTAGGTCCAAAATGATGAAGAAAAATGGACTCCTATCCATACTCATTTGACGCCACTGACTGCCACTGACCACAACAATAAATATATACATATTTAACCAAGATTTAATTATTAGTTACCTAGCTACAATAAATTGACAATTTGCTTTCAAATTTGATAGACGGTTTTTTTGCCAGTGATTTACTTGTCAGTTTGCATATGTCAGTTGTCATTTATATGTCGTTGCCTTTCTTGTTTTCAATGTATGTTGTCTATTATAATTATTTTTGTACAAAAAGTCTATAAAACCAGTCTTTTTCAAGATTTCACTTTTGCGTTTGTGTTTGCAGTTTGTAAGTAAATAGCAAATTTCACGGGTCGAGACACTAACGGCATCATGATTGTGGTTTTAGGTTTGAATCTGCTGATAAACGCAATATTCAACAAAGAACAATGATCTCAACTTTAAACGGCAAAGGCAACGTCAGGTTTATAAATCGGCTTTAATAAATAACCAAAAGGAAACCAGTGTTTATTGAGAAAAAAATAACTTTAAACTAAATTAAAACAGTAATTTTATAACAAATGTTCTATATGATTTCCGTTGACATTTGTGCACAGTTGAGTACGTCTGTTCCAATTGTCATAAACAGCGTTCTGTATTGCTGGATTGCTATTCGTTCCCGGAGTTGGTGTTCTGTGTTTATTTCAACTTCATACACTAAACTTTTCATGTGACTCCAAAAATAAAAATCCAAAAGAGTTAAATCAGGGGAACGGGGAGGCCACCGTATTGGACCATTACGGCCAATCCAGCGATTTGGATATCTGCAATTTAAAAAGTCGCGTACATTTTGACTGAAATGAGGAGGTGCCCCATATCATGTAAGAACCAAATTTGGTTGCGTCTTTCCAAAACCATGTCCTCCATGACGTTCAGTAGCAAGTGAGGAAGATCATTGCGCAGAAAACGAAGGTATTCTTTTCCATTCATTCTTCCGGGTAACTCAAAAGGGCCAACTAATTTTCCATCCAAGATTCCAGCCCATAAATTTATGCTGAAACGTGATTGAAATCGGCCACGACGAACTGCATGTGATCTTATATAATTGTGCTGATCGTCAAACCCAAGTTCATGGAACGCCTCGTTGTTCTCTTGGGCTTTCCCCCATAGTGTTTCTAGGTGATCAGTCCTTTTTTGTAGGTATTCCTTGGTTTTTCTTGCACTTCCGTCTTTCTTGCAATTATTATGTAGTTATATGATTTCTTGGGCTATTTTTTCGTGTTCTTGAATCAACTCATCTGCTTGTTATATCTTGTCGTAGTTGAAATTGTGAATTTTTTAACTTAATTCTGTAGAAAAAGTGGCTGTGACTTACTCAGGACTTTGCTTGTCTTCTTGACTTCCCGCCGTGTTGGCGTCGAAGTTCTTGAAGTTTTGGAGTTGTAATCACTGGCGGCTTTTCCTCCGGCTGCAGTGACTGGATGTCTCCGTCGTTTCAAATTTGTAGAATTCGTAGACTTGGTGTCCTGGTGAAGTTGCTTTGACTTACTCGGGACTCTTCTTGGTTTCTTGACTTTCCGCTTTTATGTTGGCGTCGTGTAGACTTTCTAGACTTGGTGCCCTGTCGATCTAAATGCTGTTGTATAAGATGTGCCCGAACTGGTTCGATTCCATTATTTACTGTTAAACGTAATTCTGTCATACCAATACGAATGTTATCTGTCTCTCACAGGTCGTCAGTCGTCAGTGCGATTTGGACGTGAGAGCTCGTCTCGTTGCACATTTCATTAACTTAGACGACCTAAGTACATCTTCTCCTTGGCATTTTAAAATCAATAAAGTTCTCGCGCACTGACAAACTGATGATAGATTGTAATAATCGTCTTGACATTTATTTATTTGACAACCAACTGACACTATACTTTCATTTGTTTGATTATAAATGTCAAATTACAAAACGTACCTTTTTCAGTATTTCCCTTACTTATTATTTATGTTTCTCACCGAAAAACCTTCCCTGAACTTCCACAAATATTTCAAGATCAAAATTAGCAAAATCCGTCCAGCCGTTCTCGAGTTCAAGTTAGACAAACGAACAGCAATCCATTTTTATATATATAGAGATATCCACTACATAGCTAAATCAGCTCTTTCTCTCCTTCCTGGTTTCCTGTTCGTTGTTTATCTCCCTGGTATACCTGGAGCACATTTCTTTTTTTGGTAATTTTTCTTCTATTAACGGATTAATCCCAAAATCGAAAAATTTTTGGTTATTTCAGTTTTCCAAAGAATGAACAACAGCGTAAGGTTGTAAAAACTGATGTAGGTAATTTTGTTATGAACTATTATTATAAATATGCATTAACATAATCAAGAAAATTAAAAAAAAATCTTTAGTAAATTCATATTGAGCAACCTTCGTATTGTTTTATATGTTACCATTTTGTGACATTTTATGTAAAATAAAACTGCTTTATACAAACTGGAATTATTATTTCATAACTATACCCGAGTGTCGATTCAATTCGGAGTAAATACCTGGAATCAATTAGTCCTCCGCGCGAAGAAGAAGTGAGGGGAAAGTAGAAACATGGGCGTGTATGTTTCATTTTGTCTTCGAAATGTAAATAATCGAAGTTATATCATTTAATGGAATGAAACAAAGTTAGTTTGCAACTATAATATTGAAATAATTATAGCGCTACTACAGAAATCAGATGACTGGAAGAAATATTGCCTAATGAAAAATAAAAACGAATATCACACGTGTACTGACTAGCGCGTATTTCGCCGGGCACCGACACTGTGCCCCGACCACGTGTTCACTGTGTAATCAAGTTTCTCGATATTGCCATTTTACGGGCTTCGACCAATGTTATATACAGCGGATTTTTAAATTTTGGCAACTACGCTTTTCTCTGTCTCTCTCTTTACGTTGGAAATTTGCTAAAGCGGCAAATCGCGCTAACTTAGGTATGTGACTTTATGAGTTTTGCGTGTGCCACTCGCAACTTGGTGGGACTATGAGTCACTCGTGAAGAAAAACGGATTTTGGTATAGTTAATGTATTTTAAATGCTGCGCCACTGGAGAGAGATTTCTTACAGGAAGTCGGCCATATTCAGAAGCCACTTTGGTCTGTGCTTTGGTCTATTTGTTCTAACCGCATTTGTTACCTCCTCTCTCTTTTATTTCTATTCTATGTTCTATGCCCATAGAGAAGTGTTAACTGCGTGTATTTTGAATGGCATAATGTGGCGACGTGTGCGCCGCGTAGTAGTCTGGCAGTGAACTAAATTATGGCACGAATTTTAAATGTAACCATTACTAGTTCCTATTCCGAGGTATACTTATTCATCGACAAAATATAAGTATAAAACCATGTACTGCAACAGTATTTAGTTTATTTTGCTAAAAATGAAACAAAATACTGTAGTACATAGTTTTATACCTATATTTTGTCGAGGAACATAAACAGCATGAAATGAAACAAATGATTTGTGGTAACTTAGTGTATCCCACATATAATATCACATTATATAATATGTTAACAGTAAAAAATAACAATTATGAAACGGAAACATATTTACAAAATTTTGCTAACAACAGACAAAAATACAAGTAGCATAAATTATTAACAAAATAAATATACATGTACACAAAACTAAACTACATTATTTTAAACGAAAAGTGAAATATGTGGTACAATAAATAAGAAGCAAATTAACAGATACATATACACAATTAATATAAAATTCGAAACAAAAAACATAAAAACAGAAAAAAGGAACTAAAAGGTGTCTTCTTTGGTCCACACAATAAGGAACTAAGTTCTTCTTTGTACATTTCAGGATCCTTCTTCGGATCCATTGTCAGAAAGTTGTGTCCAACGGTGATATGTAAAATAATAAAAAAACCAAGCAGAATCATACAAAAACTGACTATTTTTTTTAAGTTTTTTATAGTGTCCCTCGGAGTATTTTTGTACTTTTTTCTCCTCTCTGATATATTTATAGATTGTTAACCGGACACATTTATCAATTATAAGATCAAGAGCGTCATGAATTGAACAAAACTTATATTTTTCATGAAAATGTTGATAAAACTGTTGTTTGAATTTGGCCTCGAAGTTTAAGGAATGGCCATTTTTGTTAAGAAAGGAATAGAGTAAAGAATGGATTTCTTCAACAAGATTAACAACATTTTCACTGGCATAGCTCAGTTGCATTTTACCGTCATCCCACTCTTTAAAACTAACAAAGACATGAAGTTCAGTACAAATCGATGAATAAAGGGTTTCTTTACAAATCTCGCAATTTTCAAGGCCTAATTTACTTAGAATATACCCGGCTACATATGCAGAGGCAGGAGAAATTTCAGATTGAGCATCGACCATAGAATAAGTGAAGTCTTTATCAGAATTGACGTTACAATCTCCATCACTATCCTCGTTTTCGCAATCTGGAGACGAATAATTGCGTAAAAATTCACTGAAGTTCCCTATCGATTGACATGAATCCTCTTCACAATTTCCTCCTCGAACTGGACCTCCAAAATTATTCACAACAATGGATTTTAAGGCAGAAATGAATTGATGACAAGTGGGATTCGAATTAGAAACACCATGTTGCCTAATTTGGCCAAACAGATTTTCAACGGGATCTTGATTAAGATTTCTAAGAAGAAGAAAAGAAAAACCTTTATGTTTTAACTGCTCCCAAAGATATATAATCGCACGAATTGTATACTGCCACCCCTGGACAAACTGAAACTTTCCATGAGACTTGCCGGTAACACGATTTATAAATTTCCAATTATCTAATTGTGGGAGTAAAGACAACCAAAATTTTAAATGAGGAGACTCGTCGGACAGTGCACACCTAAATAATTTGCCATCTTTTGGATACAAACTGGAACTATTTAGAGAATCAAACAACTGATCAATTAGGCTCACAAATTCTGCAGTGAACATAGCCTCGGAAGGTAGAACTCCGCAACTCTGAAATGTTTCTATGGCGACTGCCACCGAATTACTAAGTAGTTGTGCGGCGATTTTCACTTTCATTTTGGAATATGAGTCCTCTGCATTGAAGAAATTTTCTTTAAGTTTCGGCAAGCATTTGAAAGTTCGATTTTGATCGGCCCTGAATGTTGATTCAATATGATGAAAACAAGCCTGTTTGTTAGTGTCGAACTGAATATTACATTTCAAAAGTGAATTTCGAGTACTTTTTAAAAGATGAGGGACATCAAAAATTGTTACCACTATTTGGTTTTGAATCGCAAAAGAAAATGGACTAGGATTACGACTTGGATATTCTTTAGTCAATAAAGAAATCACTCCCCTATTTGTAGGACCCTGATCACAGACGGTAGCAACAACACAGAAACCAATATTCATAACTTTAGTAACAACTTCAACAATTAACTGTTTCAATTGGACGGTCTTAACAGTATCGACAGTGAAATAAAAAGCTACAGGCATTTTGAATTGCTTCCTGACACCCCTGATCATAAACACTAGTGCATGATTAGCATGCTTTTCACTACGACCCAACGTACCTAAATCTTCAAAACCGATGATCTTTCCTTTACTATGGTCATAATACAAACCAGGACTTAATGAAACTTCATCAAAAATGAGGGTGCAACACCTATCCATTTCATCAAAATTGGCTATTTGGGATTTCAAATAATCCATTACTGGATCGATGACACCACAGGTGAATGGAATAGACGACAAGACAGACTTTAATGTTCTTATAGAAGGCAACTCAAAATGAATTCTCAAATATTTATACAATTTGGGACTTCTCTTGTATAACGACAATGCAAAAGCTTTATCCTCAATGCTCCATCTCTTACCTGTAGAAGACCTATTGACGTTACGCAACTGAGAGTTCAGAAACTGTTTTGTGACGACATTTAAATTATTCTCGATAAACTGGAACCGACCATCATTGAATAGGTTTCGAATAGATGACAAATGTTCACTTTGCTTCTTTAACCTGTATTTCAACTTTGAAACTTTATTTAGTGTTAATCTATGTACTCTCAACATAGCCTCTTCCCTAACGCCCATATTTTTTCTTTCAATTTCATTACCATCCGTTTCAAAATCGACAGCATCATCTAAAGAAAGAAACGAAAAGGGATCTACTGGAGAATTTGAAGAAACGGTGATATCCGAAGTAGATGAACTAGGCCCTGCTATTGATTCATTTACTAAACTGGAAGTTGAAGTGGACGCATAGTTCGGAGAAATAACCTTTCGACACTTTGAAGGAGACCGAGGAACTGCTCCAGTCTTTAGCAACTTAGGATCACTCTCATTATTATAATCAGATATATCAAAATGACTATCACACACAAAGAACGAGTCAGATTTTATTGAAGAATCAATACCACAAATAGTTTTCCATTTTAGGGCTAACGCTGGGTGTTTAGGAAAGCGGTGAAAAGGAATATTCACATAATCATCCCTGACGATATTCGAATAATATGAATTTTTGCAGGATGGATACTTACAAGAATACTTAAGACGACCGATGTAACCAGACAACGTATTAGACGTAGCGGACATTGTTAAGGATTCAATAATTACAGTGGGATAACGGAATACAACCAAGCATTGAATATAATAAGAATTTTGTGATACTTACCCTGCTTATCGTCGAAATGGCGGAATGTAACTAACCAGGGTTGCCAACAGGTCGACACCGATATACTCACAATTTGTTGTGGGATTACTCACAAATTACTCACAACTACAAAATATCAACGTCGACAGATTTTTTCATATATAAATTATATAAAACAAAGGAAAATTGTGTAATATTTGAATATGTAGTGGTTAGTGTTTACTATTTTGTACTACAGAACAGAATGAACTTTTAACCTTGTCGTCTTATTATTTGACTTTGACTGACGTATCTGTCAAAGACCAAGGTTAACTAAACACTGCGGTAGGTTAGAATCCACACTTACGGCTGACAGGCCACCATTACTGGCCTAAATGCCTAATGCTCTTCAAAATTGAGAAATTTATAGTCACTATACTACACTGAAGCAGTACAAAAATTAAAATAACGCTTCAGTGCGAAAATGCTAAAACTATGCTACCAAGCTCGATGCTGGCCTTCTGATATCTCACAATTTACTCACAATTGGTCTTTACTCACAAAATAACTCACAAGCCATGAAATTCCTCACAAATGTGAGTAATAACTCACAGATTGGCAACCCTGTAACTAACCTACCTCTAATCACTTGCCGTCAAGCGTCAAGTGTCAGCGTACACAGAACCCGATTAAATCTGACATAATGACATCGTTTCCTTAAATATTGTGTTCTATTGTGCCATACGGGTTTGACCTTGAATTCCCAGTTTTCCATTTCCAATACCAGTTTCACCCCCCTATGCCCATAGTCATTAACCTGGGTTTGGGTTTATCGGGTTTATCCTGTGGGTTTATCCATGGTTTATCTTTATCCTTATACTATGTGGGTTCGTGGGTTGGTAAATCGATAATCGATGGTAATGGTAAATGGCAGTAAATGGTAATACTCGGAGTTTAGTAATACTGCGGTAATACTCGTATCTAACACTAACCTAGGGTGATCAGTGACTCGTACATCGTACATTACTTACTGTAATGATTCATGAAAAAATTGCAAAGACTAGTAGTGGCAGAACTAAACACCAAACATGATTTTCCTTACATGGTGATCATTTTTATTTTTAAAATAATTAATTGGTATTATATATGTTTGCTGCAAAGGCAGGTTAGATTATGCAAGGAAAACTCTCATAGATATTGATCATATTACGCAACATATTGGCCGTGTTTTTAAAGTGTACCAGCTGCTCGAACACAATGTGCTCGAACAGTCAACCGAACACTTGAGCACTTGCTCGATCAGTGACATTTAAAAACGGTACCTATGCAAGTCTAAGGTACAAGTTGTAATGTTTTGACTTCTAACGATTTGTATACATCATACATCTTAAAACATACAAAACAAAATGTTAAATCCTTATTTAATTACACTTTTGATGTATTTGGATTTGATTAATACGAATTTTTTACTCAAGAACTCCAGTTTTACACTTGCTATTTAAGAAAACATTTCCATATTTTGGTCACCTCCATAATTTTAGTTTCTTTTGACCTATAATTTTTAGCATTTTTAGCTTAAATTACAAAACATTCAATTCGATGTCCAATTTTCTATCTATTCCTTGTTCTGTCGTTTCATACACCGATGCACCGTCTCACGACCCGGTGCATTAAAATTGTGTTCGAGCAGGTGTTCGAGCAACTTTGTTAATTTTAAAACGCTCGACTGTTTGCTCGAACTACATTTTAAAACGCGATTTTCCTGTTCGAGTACTCGAACCGGTGTTCGAACACTTTAAAAACACGGCCATTTATTCAACAAGTTAAGACCTTGCAAATATGATGCTATCTCATCCACCACACTTGGCGCAAAATGACGAGAATTAAATGTTATCGCCGTAATATTTGAACAACAAAAAAAAAAAGATAATATTTCACCATTGTTTGATACCGATTTAAGCAAGTTAATTGTCCATAAATCGTCGTGATTTCAATTTTACTCGAGCGGTAATCAAAATAATTTCGGACATACCTATCAACATCATCTACTCCTGCGCTAAACACGTCACGTTGGGAATAAGGAATAAGTTCCACTCTTCACCATCCTAATTAAAAGTTTGAAATTTTTTTAAAACCATTTCGAATTATTTAGGGGAAACTCGAATGAAAAAATTGTCGAGGGATGAAAGGTGAAAGGTCAATAAGTCTTGACGATTTCTGCGGATCTCCTTTCTGGGTAAGTGTAAAGTTTGTTATTTATACACAAATGAGCCTATATAGATCAGTGATCTGTGACATGATGTGCAGAAGGAACAGCGGTTCTTCGTTGAAGAATTAGAATTTTTTTAACTATAAATAATATTACGTTTGACATAAAAATATTTCATTATTTTTAAAAGTCTGTTTTTTATCCTGTAGGAGGGCGGGACAAAGATACATACACCCTGAGTCGGTAGAGCACGGAGTGGGTCAACTGGGGTGAGAGCCTTAAGGTGGTACAATCGTGCTCGATGACCGTGGTTCGGATCCCACGTTAAACTGTAGGTCCTATCCAATTTGCCCCAAAAGTGGTAGTTTTCTTGTTAGCAACACTTTTCATCATAGCAACACTTTTTTCAATTGATTCATTTGGAATGAACGACTTTTCACAAATTATTTACTTGTTCAGCTGTTTCTTTACCATGTCATCGTTACCTCAGCACAGGCTTGACATACATACTTTGATAAATTATTATTTTTAAAAAATATTTATTTGTGATTTCCATTAAGTGTACGAAAAAGTTGCATGTTATACATGTTAGAAGAGTGATTTTTCCATGCTCATGTAAATTTAATTGATCTGCTTCGCTCGTCAATTAAACATTTACACTCACTGAACAAATCTTACTTTTCTTAACTTGTAAAACAATCTACTATTGTTCAACAGTTAAGCAATTTACCTATATTTTTTTTTAGAATTCAAATCTAACCTGGTATACTTCAGACCCTGAATTGACGATATGTTTCGAAAAAACGGTACTAGTATGGGTACCATGCCTATTTCTATGGGTTTTATCTGTCGCGGAAATGTACTTTATAACACACAGCAAAAAGAGAAACGTCCCTTGGAACTGGAGGAATATCTCGAAATTATTTGTGACAGCATTTTTAACAGTTTTAACGATATTCGAAGGATTTTATGCCATCAAAATTGATAGTACTAACAGTGTGGACATTTACGCACCTTTACTGAAGACCATCACTTTTGTAAGTATCTATTTTAACGCAACAAACCCATAATAATGATAATTCCATTTTTTGTTTAGTTCTTCTCTTCAATCATACTCTACTACAACAGGAAATACGGCATCAGCACATCAGGAGTGTTGAGCATCTTCTGGTTCTTACTTGCCTTGTTGGGTGCACCCCAATTCCGCACTGAAATCCGTAGGATACAAGGAGACGAAGTATCCGAAAGTACCTACATCTTATACCTAATCTACCTCGTTTATTACCCAGTGACGATTCTGCAATTCCTTTTGCATTGCTTCGCTGACAAACCTGCTACCGAATCCAACTATCCCAAGCAGGAGGTAAGACAATTAAAGTAGGGAATAGGCATTAGTAAAAATTTGAAAAATCGGGAAAAAGTCTTGGCATTCAATCAGATGTTTTAACAAGTTTAAACTATAATTTTACAGCTAGGGGAATTATGAGTAAATAGTCTCCGGCGTTTTGACATCTTAAAATATGCCAAGCACATTCACCAGAAAATCACAAACACTACAATCAAATGAAGATTATCAGAATTTCAAATGAAAGAGTAACACAACCTTGGAGGTTCTACATTTTTCAAGATGTTTAAATATACTGAGACTTTTTTTAGAATTCATCTTGAATTATAAAATATCTTCTATTCTTTTGTGCCATATTGTTTAAAGCTAATACATTTATTATATGTGAGTAATACATGCTTTTAAGAATTACGTTTTTGATTTATTTTTTAGAGGCCATGTCCGGAAATCACAGCGAGCTTCTGGTCAAGGACATTCTTCACCTGGTTCGATCCTCTCATCCTGAAGGGTTTCAAAAAACCTTTGGAATCCAATGATCTGTGGAACATGAACCCCGAAGACTCATCCGGGGAGCTGATACCAAAGTTCGAGAAGCATTGGTTGAACACTATGAGAAAATGTAGAGGGTAAGGGTAGATTTCTTTTAGGATTTTCGTTAGTTAACAATTTTTCTTTTAGTGATAATGTTGGTTATGATGGCGCGAGCGGCGTGTTTTTCACGCCCCAACAGGAGAAGAAGGACGCTACCATCGTTCCTGCCTTAATAAAGACCTTTGGGCCAATGTATCTGTTCGCTGTAGCGCTGAAGGTTGTACAGGATATCTTCACGTTTGTCAATCCACAGATTTTAGGGTAAGAAATAGGGTTATTTGAAAGAAAAGTTATTTGCATTTAGAGTAATAAATTCTTCCTCTTCTTGATATTTTCTTAGGTCTGTTGTTATTATATTTCCTTTTACAGCAAATCTGTCGGTACTAAAACCTTACAAACGTCACAGTTCTTTTGGAAGCTCTTTGTACTACAAAACAGAAGAACTTTTGTAAGAATTCTGCTTGCATTAGCTCTTATAAACTCCAGAACAAGCACCGGTATTAGTTTTTTCCTGAAGTTTATAACATCTCTCTTAACATTCTCTTTTCGTTTCAGGCTTCTCATCACGTTCGTGAGAGAAGGACAAGAGGCATGGAAAGGATACCTCTACGCTTTTTTACTCTTTACCAACGCCTCAACGCAAACTATCTTACAAGCCCAGTACCTGAAACGAGCCTACACGATGGGTATGAGAATAAGATCAGTACTGATCTCCATTATCTACAAGAAAGCCCTCACGATATCCAACACCGCCCGCAGGGAGAGGACCGTAGGTGAAATAGTGAACCTCATGGCCGTCGATGCTCAAAAGTTCACGGACCTGGCCAATAACCTCAACCAACTGTGGTCAGCACCTTTGCAAATTTCCCTATCGTTATATTTCCTGTGGCAGGAATTGGGACCTTCGGTACTGGCCGGTTTGGCTGTGATGATCATCTTGATCCCGATTAACGCCGCCATTGCTAACAAGAACAAGAAACTGCACATCAAGCAGATGAAGATGAAGGATAACCGGGTGAAGACCATGAACGAGATCTTGAACGGGATCAAGGTGCTCAAGTTGTACGCTTGGGAGAAGAGCTTCGAGGACCAAGTGTTGAAAATCAGAGACAGGGAGATTAAGATACTGAAGCAGGCCTCCTACCTTCAAGCTGGTACTTCGTTTATTGTGCAATGCGCGCCATTTTTGGTAAGAAGGTTTGCACATTGGGACGAAATTGGGGTTTCTAACTAGCATGTTCCAATAGTTTAGGAATAGCAATTAGATTATTTTTGTCATCTTGTGTAATAAATATTTCTGTATTATGATATATTTCCATTTTTTTTAGGTTACTTTGGTGACTTTCGCCACTTACGTCCTGATAGACGAAAACAATGTCCTCGACGCCAACAAAGCGTTCGTCTCGATCTCTCTCTTTAACATAATAAGAATGCCATTAACAATGTTGCCGAATCTGATATCGCAACTCGTACAGGTGAGCGCTCAGTTCCTATTTCTTAATTGTGCCTCTATATTTCAACTTCATTTTAGCTTTAGTTTTAATTATACATGTTATGTTGAAATCAAGAATTTAACTAAAACTTTCACTTCACTCCATTTAGACTGTAGTGTCAGTGAAAAGGCTTAATAAGTTTATGAACGCTGAAGATTTAGACCGAGATAATGTGCACCACGATCCCAACAACGGTAAGACAATTTTGGCTCTAATATTGTTTTTGAAATGATAGTTAAATGAAATCGTTAGGTAGATAAAATAGAAAAAATCGTTAAACAAGTCTCTAATTTGGATGCTTAGATGGTAACAGTTAAACTGTGCTCAGAATACTTATAAAATGGTTGGTAACTTCGAGTCAAAGTTCTAACGATGAAGGCAAGTTGCCTGAAACTTCTATTGGTAAGCGAATTACAGCGAATATTTTTCAATTAAGTAAATGTTTTTGGATGGTATAGAAATTTTTCTGGAAAGAGAAATAAGATCAACGCAAAGTAATGTTTTGTCTAAAAATTTTGAAATATTTATGAAACGAGGTAACAAAACTTCTGAAATATAGAGAAATGTTTCAAAAACGTTAAGTGATTAGAAGATCTTTAGACATATATTGGACCGACTTTGCAAAATTAGAAATTGATTTTCTTGCAGATTTTGAAATGGTTTGCATCATTATCTGGTGAAAAAAATATGTTGAGAGCTTCTTCAGTTTCAAAATTCGACATTTGTATACTTTTCAATAGAAAATAAATAAATTTGTAATGAAATACGTTAGTAAAGTCATGCTCTCTTGTACTTTCATTGCAACACATTATAAATCCTTCTAGCTTAGAGATTCTCATAAAAGAAGATGAGCGGTAATGCAGCTGTGTCAAATGAAATTTTAAGGACTGCCATAAGAAAAATGACTGCCACTGATCATGAAAAGAAAAAACTTGTATTATTGATTCCAGTAAGTGTTCGAGGTGTGTGTGATATATAATGAAGATATCAGTTGAATATGGTCTTATTTTGCTGCAATGGAAGTACTAGCCCATAAATAGGAGTGCAATATCTGTCATAGACGCCGACGAACTTTGTGAAAGTACGTGGCATTATGTAGACATTAAAATCAAAATTGATTTCACGCCTCGATTGTATAGCATAGAAATAGAAGATTTAGAGAATGCCAACATTTCGACAATGAGGTTGTTACCATTTCTACAAGGATTCGGCTATTCGGTTTAACGGAATTATCAGTTTTGAATGTTCCTTTTATGAATCTTTCAGCATAGAATACCAGCATTGCCAGTGGCGTATCTAGCGAGTGTGCCATGTGTGCGAAGCACACGGGCCCGGCGTCAAAAGGGGCCCGGGAACCGGGATCACACACAATTTTTTTTTATTTAGCATTCTTATCACAAGGGCTATGTGGATAGCAGTATTTTGTTGTGCGGCTCCCAAATTAATCTCAAACAGATAGTCTAATTTTATTGTTGGTGAAGCCTTCTACGAATCATTCGAATCAAACGCCGCCGCCTTCACGGTATTTCTTTTAAACATTTTTAGGTCGATATTATATATATTCTTACTATGGTAAATCCACTGAGAAGAAAACACCCACGAAACGAGAAAAGGTAGTAAAGTTAGACAACACCTAATACACGTCGTTTGCTATTGGTGGAAAAGTCATAAAACTTTTGGCGGGAATTGTTGATGTACAGAGTCGGTTCAGTAAAATTAAAAAGTTTAGTTGTCTGATCTATGGTTGTCTGTTTACAAGCGTTAAGGTAACTCGTTGACGGTGATAGTGGACTTTTAGTTGATGGTTTATTTTAACGTATCGCTATTGCTATTCAGGTTTTTGATATAAATTTGTATAAACATATATCTGTAATCTATTGCAATTATGGAAAGACACCTTCCCTGCTCGCCTCCCAAAAAGAGACCTGGAACATACTTAAGTTGCGGGGAGAAAACCATTATTTGAAATGTATACAGAAAAGAAAGAAATGAACATCTTTAGTAAAATCTTAGTAAAAGATAAATTGAATCCTCTAGGATCAAAACCCCCTAAATCCACTTTTGGCAAGAAATGAGTAAAATACACCAAAATATTCGTCAAACAATTCTCTAGCGTTCACCATACCCATTTAGTAACAAATTCCTCTACATATGTAGAGGGATTAAAAGGGGCATAAAAAAACTACCTCAGTTTCAGAGTCCCTTAAATCCGACCGTGTTAATTTTCAAAGGCCACTAAGTCCATTTCAGCCAATCAGGTCACAGAATTCAGACATCACGTGCGACTGTTACTGAGCTGGGTTAAAGTTTAGTTTGTTTGTTCGTTCACTAGTAGGTAGACAGAAAGTCGTTTAGTAAACAAAAACGAAATGAGGCACTCTGGGAATGACCGGGAGGGGAAGCATAGCTTTATATAATACTATATATTATTATAGTCAAGGCGATCATTCTAAATGCGACCCTATACTTATTCGCTAGCTGGTCGCGCGCTTTGAATTTCGACGTTTGTGTTTCATGGAAGTTTTCTTCTCAGTGGATTTACTATAGGAATGATTGCTACAGTCTACGTCTACATATTTATTTTGTCAGAATTGTCAGTCGTGTCCGTGTGCTGGACACCGAAGACACATGAATATTTTTTTAATTTAAAACGGCAAATCCATTCGAGTATTAATTTAAAGTCATTAGAATAGTGTTAGTTATACTTTGTTTTTGCTTGGCTAGTCATTTTAATAATTTATACCTTGCATATTGATTTAAAATATCTAGAATGAATAGCTATAGTGCATATTGTAACGCGAAATGTAAACAGCAGCGCGAAACGTGTTTAATTTTATTGGACGGCCGCTTACCTCAAAGGAATGCCGCTACGCTTAATAAGCGCAGCGGCGAGCAATAAAAACCGTCCCGAGCGTTCCCGCAACACCTTATTAGGGAAAGAATGATTTATGACCTTTCTGGACGTTTCTAAGTAAACATTATTTGAGAAAGGAATGAGATGGAACTATCGTGAATACAATTGAGGTGTATATAAGCGGGCGTGCGGTCTGAGAGATGAGATTAGATGTGAAGCCGCGAGTGAATAAACAAGGCGCAAAACGGACCAGTGAAATAAATTAACATTTGAGAGAGATATAAATTAATTAGTTAATTAGTAGCGCCTTCCACCTCGCGCCTTCCACCTCGCGCCTTCCACCTCGCGCCTTCCACCTCGCGCCTTCCACCTCGCGCGCGCCTTCCACCTCGCGCCTTCCACCTCGCGCCTTCCACCTCGCGCCTTCCACCTCGCGCCTTCCACCTCGCGCCTTCCACCTCGCGCGCGCCTTCCACCTCGCGCCTTCCACCTCGCGCGCGCTTTCCACCTCGCGCCTTCCATCTCGCGCCTTCCACCTCGCGCCTTCCACCTCGCGCCTTCCACCTCGCGCCTTCCACCTCGCGCCTTCCACCTCGCGCGCGCCTTCCACCTCGCGCCTTCCACCTCGCGCCTTCCACCTCGCGCGCGCCTTCCACCTCGCGCCTTCCACCTCGCGCCTTCCACCTCGCGCGCGCCTTCCACCTCGCGCCTTCCACCTCGCGCCTTCCACCTCGCGCGCGCCTTCCACCTCGCGCGCGCCTTCCACCTCGCGCCTTCCACCTCGCGCCTTCCACCTCGCGCCTTCCACCTCGCGCGCGCCTTCCACCTCGCGCCTTCCACCTCGCGCCTTCCACCTCGCGCCTTCCACCTCGCGCGCGCCTTCCACCTCGCGCCTTCCACCTCGCGCGCGCCTTCCACCTCGCGCCTTCCATCTCGCGCCTTCCACCTCGCGCCTTCCACTTCGCGCCTTCCACCTCGCGCCTTCCACCTCGCGCGCGCCTTCCACCTCGCGCCTTCCACCTCGCGCCTTCCACCTCGCGCGCGCCTTCCACCTCGCGCCTTCCACCTCGCGCCTTCCACCTCGCGCCTTCCACCTCGCGCGCGCCTTCCACCTCGCGCCTTCCACCTCGCGCCTTCCACCTCGCGCCTTCCACCTCGCGCCTTCCACCTCGCGCGCGCCTTCCACCTCGCGCCTTCCACCTCGCGCGCGCCTTCCACCTCGCGCCTTCCACCTCGCGCGCGCCTTCCACCTCGCGCCTTCCACCTCGCGCCCTCCACCTCGCGCGCGCCTTCCACCTCGCGCCTTCCACCTCGCGCCTTCCACCTCGCGCCTTCCACCTCGCGCGCGCCTTCCACCTCGCGCCTTCCACCTCGCGCCTTCCACCTCGCGCGCGCCTTCCACCTCGCGCCTTCCACCTCGCGCCTTCCACCTCGCGCGCGCCTTCCACCTCGCGCCTTCCACCTCGCGCCTTCCACCTCGCGCCTTCCACCTCGCGCGCGCCTTCCACCTCGCGCCTTCCACCTCGCGCCTTCCACCTCGCGCGCGCCTTCCACCTCGCGCCTTCCACCTCGCGCCTTCCACCTCGCGCCTTCCACCTCGCGCGCGCCTTCCACCTCGCGCCTTCCACCTCGCGCCTTCCACCTCGCGCGCGCCTTCCACCTCGCGCCTTCCACCTCGCGCCTTCCACCTCGCGCGCGCCTTCCACCTCGCGCGCGCCTTCCACCTCGCGCCTTCCACCTCGCGCCTTCCACCTCGCGCCTTCCACCTCGCGCCTTCCACCTCGCGCGCGCCTTCCACCTCGCGCCTTCCACCTCGCGCGCGCCTTCCACCTCGCGCCTTCCATCTCGCGCCTTCCACCTCGCGCATTCCACCTCGCGCCTTCCACCTCGCGCCTTCCACCTCGCGCCTTCCACCTCGCGCGCGCCTTCCACCTCGCGCCTTCCACCTCGCGCCTTCCACCTCGCGCCTTCCACCTCGCGCCTTCCACCTCGCGCCTTCCACCTCGCGCGCGCCTTCCACCTCGCGCCTTCCACCTCGCGCCTTCCACCTCGCGCGCGCCTTCCACCTCGCGCCTTCCACCTCGCGCCTTCCACTTCGCGCGCGCCTTCCACCTCGCGCCTTCCACCTCGCGCCTTCCACCTCGCGCGCGCCTTCCACCTCGCGCCTTCCACCTCGCGCCTTCCACCTCGCGCCTTCCACCTCGCGCCTTCCACCTCGCGCCTTCCACCTCGCGCGCGCCTTCCACCTCGCGCCTTCCACCTCGCGCGCGCCTTCCACCTCGCGCCTTCCATCTCGCGCCTTCCACCTCGCGCCTTCCACCTCGCGCCTTCCACCTCGCGCCTTCCACCTCGCGCCTTCCACCTCGCGCGCGCCTTCCACCTCGCGCCTTCCACCTCGCGCCTTCCACCTCGCGCGCGCCTTCCACCTCGCGCCTTCCACCTCGCGCCTTCCACCTCGCGCCTTCCACCTCGCGCGCGCCTTCCACCTCGCGCCTTCCACCTCGCGCCTTCCACCTCGCGCGCGCCTTCCACCTCGCGCGCGCCTTCCACCTCGCGCGCGCCTTCCACCTCGCGCCTTCCACCTCGCGCCTTCCACCTCGCGCCTTCCACCTCGCGCGCGCCTTCCACCTCGCGCCTTCCATCTCGCGCGCGCCTTCCACCTCGCGCCTTCCATCTCGCGCCTTCCACCTCGCGCCTTCCACCTCGCGCCTTCCACCTCGCGCGCGCCTTCCACCTCGCGCCTTCCATCTCGCGCCTTCCACCTCGCGCCTTCCACCTCGCGCCTTCCACCTCGCGCGCGCCTTCCACCTCGCGCCTTCCACCTCGCGCCTTCCACCTCGCGCGCGCCTTCCACCTCGCGCCTTCCACCTCGCGCCTTCCACCTCGCGCCTTCCACCTCGCGCCTTCCACCTCGCGCCTTCCACCTCGCGCGCGCCTTCCACCTCGCGCCTTCCACCTCGCGCCTTCCACCTCGCGCGCGCCTTCCACCTCGCGCGCGCCTTCCACCTCGCGCCTTCCACCTCGCGCCTTCCACCTCGCGCGCGCCTTCCACCTCGCGCCTTCCACCTCGCGCCTTCCACCTCGCGCGCGGCTTCCACCTCGCGCCTTCCACCTCGCGCCTTCCACCTCGCGCGCGCCTTCCACCTCGCGCCTTCCACCTCGCGCGCGCCTTCCACCTCGCGCCTTCCACCTCGCGCCTTCCACCTCGCGCCTTCCACCTCGCGCGCGCCTTCCACCTCGCGCCTTCCACCTCGCGCCTTCCACCTCGCGCCTTCCACCTCGCGCCTTCCACCTCGCGCGCGCCTTCCACCTCGCGCCTTCCACCTCGCGCGCGCCTTCCACCTCGCGCCTTCCACCTCGCGCCTTCCACCTCGCGCGCGCCTTCCACCTCGCGCCTTCCACCTCGCGCCTTCCACCTCGCGCGCGCCTTCCACCTCGCGCCTTCCACCTCGCGCGCGCCTTCCACCTCGCGCCTTCCACCTCGCGCCTTCCACCTCGCGCCTTCCACCTCGCGCCTTCCACCTCGCGCGCCTTCCACCTCGCGCCTTCCACCTCGCGCCTTCCACCTCGCGCCTTCCACCTCGCGCCTTCCACCTCGCGCCTTCCACCTCGCGCCTTCCACCTCGCGCGCGCCTTCCACCTCGCGCCTTCCACCTCGCGCCTTCCACCTCGCGCCTTCCACCTCACGCGCGCCTTCCACCTCGCGCCTTCCACCTCGCGCCTTCCACCTCGCGCGCGCCTTCCACCTCGCGCCTTCCACCTCGCGCCTTCCACCTCGCGCCTTCCACCTCGCGCCTTCCACCTCGCGCGCGCCTTCCACCTCGCGCCTTCCACCTCGCGCGCGCCTTCCACCTCGCGCCTTCCACCTCGCGCCTTCCACCTCGCGCGCGCCTTCCACCTCGCGCCTTCCACCTCGCGCCTTCCACCTCGCGCGCGCCTTCCACCTCGCGCCTTCCACCTCGCGCCTTCCACCTCGCGCGCGCCTTCCACCTCGCGCCTTCCACCTCGCGCCTTCCACCTCGCGCCTTCCACCTCGCGCCTTCCACCTCGCGCGCGCCTTCCACCTCGCGCCTTCCACCTCGCGCCTTCCACCTCGCGCCTTCTACCTCGCGCGCGCCTTCCACCTCGCGCGCGCCTTCCACCTCGCGCGCGCCTTCCACCTCGCGCCTTCCACCTCGCGCCTTCCACCTCGCGCCTTCCACCTCGCGCCTTCCACCTCGCGCCTTCCACGCGCGCGCCTTCCACCTCGCGCCTTCCACCACGCGCGCGCCTTCCACCTCGCGCCTTCCACCTCGCGCCTTCCACCTCGCGCGCGCCTTCCACCTCGCGCCTTCCACCTCGCGCCTTCCACCTCGCGCCTTCCACCTCGCGCCTTCCACCTCGCGCCTTCCACCTCGCGCGCGCCTTCCACCTCGCGCCTTCCACCTCGCTCCTTCCACCTCGCGCCTTCCACCACGCGCGCGCCTTCCACCTCGCGCCTTCCACCTCGCGCCTTCCACCTCGCGCCTTCCACCTCGCGCCTTCCACCTCGCGCCTTCCACCTCGCACCTTCCACCTCGCGCCTTCCACCTCGCGCCTTCCACCTCGCGCGCGCCTTCCACCTCGCGCCTTCCACCTCGCGCCTTCCACCTCGCGCCTTCCACCTCGCGCCTTCCACCTCGCGCCTTCCACCTCGCGCCTTCCACCTCGCGCCTTCCACCTCGCGCCTTCCACCTCGCGCCTTCCACCTCGCGCCTTCCACCTCGCGCGCGCCTTCCACCTCGCGCCTTCCACCTCGCGCCTTCCACCTCGCGCCTTACACCTCGCGCCTTCCACCTCGCGCCTTCCACCTTTTGCTTTGCTTTGCTCATTTTTTGTACCTACCTACGTACAATTAAACAGTTATCCTGACACACATATATCTATTAAGAATTATGATATTATTTAACTTGGGGCCCGGTCAAAATTTTCGCACACAGGCCCGCTGCCACGTCGCTACGCCACTGAGCATTGCCGTTAGAATATTAGTACATAGTTGACAAACTACTCGGAATCCCATGAAAGAATCTGGAAAAGGTGAAGTTAAGTTAGCCCATGAAGCACGAAAGTTTGGCGAAGATGTAGACAGTATTACAGTGCGTATAAGAAAAGATCGTGTCATATTAATTGAAACGCGTCTTCAGGAATTGTAAATACATCACATTTGATTATAATCTGAGCCTTTTGTTAAGTACATATATGATGTGTCGACAACTAGATTCAATGTACATGCTTGTTTGCAATGCTGTAGGCCACTTAATTTGTTTTACTGTTAAATAAGCATACCGAACATTTGACTTGAAGTTAACAAAATTCGCCCACTTCTAAGTTAAGAAAATAGATTTTTCCATTCGCAAATCAAAATTCCTGATAAATTGTCTTACCTTTCACTGCTCTTTTTAGAGTACCCACTGACCATAAAGAACGGCACCTTTTCCTGGGGTGAGGACCCGATCATCCGGGACATAAACATCGAAATGAAGGCGCGTACCCTTACAGCCGTCGTCGGCAGCGTCGGTTCCGGCAAGTCCACCCTGATATCCGCCTTCCTCGGGGAGACGGACCGGATCTCCGGGAGGGTGAACACCTACGGCAGCATCGCCTACGTCTCCCAGCAGGCGTGGATCCAGAACGCGACCGTCAAGGAGAACATTATCTTCGGCCAGCCCTACAACCAGCAGTTCTACGACAATGTCGTCCAGGCCTGCGCCCTGAAGCCCGACCTGGACATGCTTCCCGGCGGGGACGAAACCGAAATCGGGGAGAAGGGGCTCAACCTGAGCGGGGGACAGAAGCATAGGGTCAGTTTAGCTAGGGCGGTATACTCCAATGCTGACATTTACCTCTTGGACGACCCGTTGAGTGCTGTGGACAGCCACGTGGGGAAGCATATCTTCGATCACGTCATCGGACCGAAAGGTTTGCTCAGGTGTGTTTCTGGTTAAATGGAATCTTTATTTTCCAATCAGATTTTTTTACAAATCTTTTATAAATGCTTTAAAATTTTCCCTCTTAGTTCTCTTCCCTATATAGTATTTTGATTAGATCCATATTTATTCAATACAAATTCTTCGATTCTAGAACATTTAACAAACTCTACATTCAAGTAAACTGGGAAATACCAAAATTATATCATGTAAATGATATTGTGAATCAATGCTGTATATTATCATTAACAGAGCATAATTAATTATAGTGTTAGTGATATTAACTACTAAATAGAGGAATAATAAAATCTTGTGATATAAAATATAAGTTATGATTATTAGAATTGCAAAAATGACTGGGCAGACCTAGAGCTCAATTGTCAATATTGGAACTGAGAATGATTAAAACAAAGTATTTTACTTTCTCATATGGGACACCCATATATGAGAAGTACTCTCTATTTTTCGAATTTGAATTATTAGCATTTCTAGACGTTTTGAGGTTCTTTGAATCCAAAAAATACCTTTTTAAAAAAAGACTATGCGTAATTTAAAAACCACAAACAGTTCTAATTTCGAATTTAGACTTAGTGCTACACTAGGGCCTTCCATAAGCGATTTATTAAAATCGGCCAAGATAAACGGCTACTAATAAGTAGGAGGTTTTTGGAAATTTTCTCAAAACCCGCTGCATTTTTTTTTCTGAAATTTTAATATTTATTCTACTATCGAATATGTATAATAAAGCTTAATATATTTTTTAAATTAATTATTATATTAATTTTATATTTAATCAATAATAATTAATATATAATTAATATTTAATTATATCATAATAATTAAATTAATTTTAAACAAATAGACTCGCAACAAAGAACATTGTTGTTGTTGTTGTGAGTAGTTAACGTCTCCTTTTTTTCTGCAAGGCTAATCTGGACGGGACCTACAGTTTAAGGTGGGCTCCCAACCACGGTCCTCGAGCATGGTTGTACCCCCTAAGGCTCTCTGCTATAAACATAATGGTTCTACCATCCATGCTCTTTGTAGCAAATTAACATTCTATGATTGCTCATAAGGCCATTGACAAACTAAGTGCAACAAGGAAATAAGATATATGTCATGAGTTTACACATTTGATTGAACTCTTGTAAAGTTAATATGTTACATACGCCTTTGATATACTTTTGTATTTACATAAATAATAACTGACGAAGTGCAAAACTTTTGTCACGCAATACTTAAACATTTTTTCATTATATTCTATTACTGATTGTTATTTAGGGACAAGACCAAAATTCTGGTGACGCACGGAATAACTTACCTCCCACAGACTGATCAAATACTGGTGATTAAAGATGGCGCAATTTCTGAAAGCGGTACTTACCAGCAACTGCTGGACAAGAAGGGAGCTTTTGCAGATTTCTTGCTCCAGCACCTCAGCGAAGATGCCAGCGAAGAAGGTAAGAAACTCCCTCTCGTAATTTCCGAAAATAATTTTTTTTTCCTTCCGTGTAGAATTGGAGGAAATTAAAGACCAACTGATCGACTCGCCGATCTCCGAAGAAATTAACACCAGGCTGGGCAGGAGAAGATCCCGCGTCTCTGAATCCATATCCGAATCCGGATCGGATATCCAGAAGAAAGGTATCTCGAGGCAGATATCCCAGTTATCCACCGTTTCACTTAAAGAGACACAAGAAAAACCGAAAGGCACGAAAGACGGTTTCAAGCGGGGTCAAAGGTTGACCGAGGCTGAGAAAGCGAAAACTGGCAATGTCAAATTGGCTGTGTACAAATATTATCTAAAAGCGATAGGTTTCCTGTTGGTTTCATTGGTGTTGGGGCTAAACTTGATCTACCAAGGTTTCCAAATCGGATCTAACGTTTGGATAGGAATGTGGTCCGATGATACTCAGATGGTGGTGAATGGCACTGTGGATATTGGCAGAAGAGACATGTATTTGTCGGTTTATGGAGTGTTTGGCTTAGGACAAGGTAAGATATTTACCCCAACAGCAGATAACATGGTAACCACATTGCTGTAATGTTACAATCTTTCCTAAGATTGTCAATGGTGCAGAAAAATTGCATTAGTTATTCTGTTCAATCAATAGTACATTAAAATATTAAACAGTGCTGTTTTAACACTGAAGTGGCAATATAGGTACTACATTAATGATTTTGATATGTTGAAAAATCGTATTATAAATGCTTTGATGTTTTGATAATCTTAAAACATCTTCATGATTACCTTAGTGGCTTGTAACTATGCACTATGCGTGTCAAACTCAAAGACTAACTTCGCCCAAATCAAAAGGATTTAAGTTTGGGTGCACCGTGGGATGCACAGTATGCACCTCGGTATGCAGTATGTTTCTTTCAGTACAGAAATTGAAAAAGGACAGGCTATCTAAGCCTTTCTCATTGACTTTGGCATATCTCTTCTGATGCTATTTTCACTACTTCGTGAGAAATATAATTTATTCAGATATTATTACTTTGAAAACTATCCCAATGTGAACATCATTAATTCTAGATCTGATTTATTTCCTTCCATAAGAGCAAATGACTGGTACTGATAAGTACTTCCACATATATTGAAATAGCTTCACATGTGCATTTTAAAATCTGACCGATCTAAGTATGTGTACAATTCAGGCCCTTCAGACATTTCAGGTAAATTAATTTTGCCTTCAAGTCTGAATTACATTAAATCTAAAACGGCTTGTTTACGATTAAGTATTGATACCATATTTATTGAGAAAATCTAAGAAAACAGATAAAATATGTCTGCCCAAGAAGTAAAATCTGTAAATATTGTGTCAAATTACGTTCTAAGACACTACACTTTTTTCTGTCTATTTTTTCACATTCTGTATACAGCTTCACCCAAACTTGATTTGTTCCTGTTGCATGTTGGAGGGTGCGTTTACTTCTTAACTTTTAAACCAATTTTTCCAAAGGATTAGCTTACATTTGGATGCCTTAATTTCACCACACATTTTCTAAATTTCACTAATATTCCTGAAGCGCTGTGTATTGTTACCTATATCAACCGTTAATGACAAATCTTGTAACCATATATTGTTACAATACATTTAACAAATTTTTCATGTTCCATACTTTGATGTACTTCGTTATTGTGTAAGATGAATGTTTGGCCTGTCATAAACTTCGCGTTTGTAGCACAATTTAGCACAAATTAATTTTACCAGGGGTAGATTGTAGTTTTGTTGAAGTTCATAAACACAATAAGATATTTCTTTTCCTATAGTAATACCACGAATCGGCACTAGTTCCAGAAATTTATCAAAAATGTTAAAATGCGTGCCGCAAACATCAAGAAAAACGTCAAATTTAGCTGTATCCCCAATGTCCACGCTCTCGTCATAGGCAATGGAAAATCCTTCGAAACTAAATGGTTCTGGTTTGATCTGATTACTTGATTTGGCCCATCAGTAATTCTTTTTGCAACTGTATTTCAAAACAAAGAGATTTTAATTACGTTTATTAAGACCAAACATATGACCTCATTCAACTTTTCTTTCCTGATTGAATCCTTCGTAATTATCATATTTCGGCTTATGCAGCCCAAAGTGACGTTTTATTTATTATCAATTTATTCATAACTCATTGTTAATTATTTAATTATCTGTAGTTCTGTACGCTTCATTGACTGGGCCTCAAGAATATTTGTTGTTGCAACTTTGACACCCTTGCTATAGATATGTCAGTAAATCTCATTTTATCATTTTCAAGACAACACTCTATATCTTTTGATTTTATACAGTTAAAACAAACTTTAAACGTGATTTTGTTGTTTTATTATAGTTATTGCCATCGTATGTTCGAACTTGCTCCTCACCAAAATCACGTTGGACGCTGCAGCGAAGATTCACAAGTTTTTGTTGAACAATGTGATGCATTTACCCATGGCATTTTTCGATGTGACACCAATGGGAAGGATCCTCGTCAGATTTTCTAATGATGTTAACTCTGTCGACCTACGTTTACCATCTACGTTTCAGCAAATGATGAGTAGATGTATTCAGGTATGTCAAAGTAGATTCTACATTTGCTTTACAATATTCTGTAAATGTGCCACCATTATGTTTTAGGTTTTCGGAACAATATTTGTGATTAGCTACACCACGCCGTTGTTCATAGCGGTCTTCCTACCAATAAGCGTCATCTATGTTCTCATGCAACGATTATACGTTTCCACCTCTAGACAACTCAAGAGACTGGAGTCCATAACAAGAGGTCCGATTTATTCGCATTTTGGTGAAACCGTTACTGGTGTCCATGTCATAAGAGCTTTTCGGCAACAAGACAGGTTTACTTTGGAATCCGATAAGAAAATCGACATTAACCAAGAGTGCCAATATCCTTCGATAGTCGCGAATCGTTGGATATCCGTTCGTCTGGAAATGATGGGTAATCTGATTATCCTCTCTGCTGCGTTGTTTTCCGTAGTGAGCGGGGATAAGGCACCAGGAGTGGTTGGGTTGACCATGTCTTACGCGCTTCAGGTATGATTTCAGGCCATTATTCCTATCAGAAACGTTGAACAAACGCAATATATCCTTTATTTTCAGAGTAAATGTATTTCGTTATGTTTCTTGCAGATCACCCAGCTTTTCAATTTGCTCGTCAGAATATTATCCGACGTAGAAATCGACATAGTAGCAGTGGAACGCATCAAGGAATACGAGGAAGTCAAACAGGAAGCAGCTTGGAATATACCTGGGAAGAACCCTTCTAAAGAATGGCCGGGTGTGGGTACTGTGGATTTCAAGAACTATTCCGTCAGGTACAGACCAGGTTTGGACCTGGTCTTGTCGCGCGTTAATTTCAGCATCAGTGGAGGTGAGAAGGTTGGTATAGTCGGCAGGACCGGCGCTGGAAAATCTAGTCTCACCTTGTCCCTATTCAGGTAAATCACTAACGCGGAAAATTCATAGATTACCAAAACCGAATGAATGGTGTATATGAGCGAAAAGAAGTTTAAATAGTAGATTATTAATTTGTAACTTATAATTATGTTGAATGTAGCATTTCAGACAGACTAAATCAATTTTACTGCATCTATAAAAAAGTCATAATATGAAAAAGCCTAGTGCTTAGAGACAGAGATAACTCCACACGGAAGTGTGATACATCGATATTCCTATTCAATATTCGAGCATATAAAAGAGTTAACTATAACCGTTGCTCAATTATATCCAATAGTCTATTAATTATATGAGAAGGTTAACTGTATCTCTAAGTAGTCAAGTCGTAAGCTTTAAACAACATTGGGACATTTAGAGAAAGATACCATATACCTTACATATACAGAAAGAGACCGTAGTGTGAAATCCATAAAACTTTTTAATAAAATTGAATGATCTATGAAAGGTATTTCGGAAATAATAAGTGGAGTGGTAACATCAAAATAAAGTAGTAAAAATGTTAGAAAAGAAAGCAGTAACAATTGCAGAAGAAATTCAGTTTACAAGAACGTGACGTGAAAAGTGTTAAATATTCTTAGTACGCTTTAAATATTCCTATTTTTGATGTGTTCGTCCTTTTTCTGTAGGATCATCGAAGCTGCCGGCGGTCAAATCTTGATCGACAACGTGAACATCGGCGAACTAGGCCTTCACACCCTACGCTCCAGGCTGACGATCATCCCTCAGGATGCCATATTATTTTCTGGATCCCTACGTATGAACCTCGATCCGTTCGACACGCACAACGATGATGAGATCTGGAAGGCTCTGGAGCAGGCTCACTTGAGACCATTCGTAAAGGGTAATAAGATCTCTACTTTTTGAATCCACAGAAGCTAAACATACAGATTTTTTCCAGGTTTAGATGCAGGCTTGCAACACGAGGTAGCCGAAGGTGGTGAAAACCTGTCTGTGGGTCAGCGACAACTTATCTGCTTAGCCAGAGCTCTGCTCCGGAAAACGAAAGTACTCATTTTGGACGAGGCGACAGCCGCGGTCGATCTGGAGACCGACGATTTGATCCAGAGAACCATCAGGACGGAATTCAAGGACTGCACCATCATCACCATAGCGCACAGGTTGAACACCATCATGGATTCCGATAGGATCATGGTTTTGGATAAAGGGCAAGTCGTGGAATTCGATAGTCCCGACAGTCTACTCGCAGATCCTAATTCTAAATTTACCAGCATGCATAAAGACGCCAGGTTGTCTTGATTCTATGCATTATACTTACGTGATTTTATCTTTATATATATAAAAGTGTTTATGCATTGTTTATAGTTGAATTGGTACTTACGAATATTCCACGCAAATGGAGTAAAATGAATAATAAAATGTGGTAAAGGTTTGTCTTATTTCATTAAAATTATGTTTGCAATGTAATGCTACAGTTGCGTAACGACTCATTATTCTATTCCTTACCTAAACATTTAAATGTATAGCTACTTCAGATAAATTTTTCGCAAATTTCCTATCAAATATAAATTAGAAACTATTTTGGAAATTTTATTCTGTTAGTAATAAATATGAACATGATAATACATTGCAATAAAATCAGTAAGGAAGATAATGAGTACATGTTCCATCTTGTCATATTTGAAGTACTACTGCCCTAATAAAAGAAAAGTTTTGGGATGCTGTAAAAACGATTTTACATAAATTCTGTAAGTGTTATTTAAGTACAGTTGAAATCTGTAGGTTTTTAAACACGTTTAATCAACAATTCACTAGTTTCAAGCAACTTTCGTGATACTTCTAGATAGGCTCCAGTTTCGGGCTTAAGGAAATTTAACTGGAACTTTGAGAACTGGGGGTGGGACACATTGATATAAACCTAAAAACCTTTACTTGAATCATAAAAGTATTAAATTTCATTCAGTTTAAGTGGGTCCTATCATTTGAATTAGGCAGAAAGTTGCATGACCCTTGATTTCTATTAAACCTGCAACTCTTGTTAATAGCCTTAGGTAATTTTCAGAATTTGGAAAACCCAAGGATGGAAGTAATTTTCTTAGACTGTGTCAGAAGATTTTAATAAAAATCATCCTCAATTTCTATTAAGCTGCTTTAACATTTGAAGATAGCTTCTGTCAATTTGGAATCGGAAGGGCTTTTAGAAATTCATGGCAACCTGAAATGACGTCGAGTTACTTTTCCAACTGCTTTTTTGCAGGAAGTCTGTAAAAGTTGTTAAATAATCTATTCTTTGTGCAACACTTTTCAAGTGAAACAGAGGTTTAAACGTCTGCTTTCTATGTTAAATTTTTATTATAAAACAATCTTTTGACTTGATAAATACTTAGATCAAGGTAGTATGTGTAAAGTTCAATTTATCATTGCAAAATTTAGCTTATGATTCATTAAAAAAAAGGATTCTCAAATGGATGCCGATATAACTGACAATAAGACGAAAGAGAAGTTACCTGTCGTAAGAAAGTACAATGAATTGGGTGGAATTCCTGTTGCTTTTGAATTAAGTCTTGCTTTTCAAAATTTGAAGATGCAATTGCAGTTTATCACTTCCGATGAAAATACTGATGCAGACACGATTAAACTGCAATAATACATTTATATAGTTTAGGAATTGTTAGGTCTTTTTTATATCTCATTACATTTTAAATATGTATTTCAAATTAAAAAGTGCTTTGTGGTGTATATTTATTTAAAGCTTAACATTAGACAGTACTAAATTAGAAATTAAAAAAAAAAGAATCTAATAATTGGATAAAATTATCACACATAAATTTTGTAATTCAACCATGTGCAATAGGTGTTTTAAAAAATTTTGATGTCAATTTTATTCTTAAGTAAAACAGTACTGACAGTTTTTTCAAAGATTATATAGCTGTAGTCATTATTTATTATTTACTGCTTTTATTTGATAATTCAATTTTTTTAAGCAATTATGCAGTGTTCAATGCACACAAATATCTTTATGAAATGCGTTTATTTTTGTTATTCATTTAGATAAATCGTTTTAATTCGTAGAAATATTGGTAACGTGAATTGTATAAAATCGTATTTTCGAAGCTTCTGATAAATCTGAGAAATTTATGAAATATGATTTCTGATAGCTTTTTTCAAATAATCGCGGTTTTCTCAATTCACACGTGATTCAATCCTAGAATTTGATTGGCTACAATCAAATGTCAATTTCATATTCAGCTTTCATCTGCTTCTGTCAAACATCAACATCAGACGACAGACAGAAAGACAGATTCTACAGTTTCGTGGGTTTTGCGTTGTTTGTAGTTTATCTAATTTAATTTTTTTTTGGAGTTCGAAAAAATTGTTTTTTCGTTTACTTAAATAGGTTTTTAGTGAGTGGTTAATGTTTTCAATGGTGTGCACGCCCAATATTAATTTTACGGACAGTTTGATCGCTTCTCTTCCAATCTGAAGGTTACCTTTTTGACATAATATTGATACTGCCATCGTAGTTTTAATCATAATCAGGATTAATTAAACGTAAACATCATAAGGAGCAGTTTATTTTGCTAGAATGATTGAAATTGGTCGTTGATATTGGAGAGAAGGTCTTGACTCTGAAATTCACAAGTAGTAATGTGAGTCCCACACCTCTGGACCCTTTCATGAATCAAAACAACAATGATCTGTAGGTATCTAGTGTGTTATTTGTTTTGTAGTGTAATTTTAATTTTAATTGACACCTGCGATGCCGAGATCTACGCGATCAGAGCAGTAAGTTTACCCCATTTTGCCCGGTGGTTGCCGTTCGTTACATTTGAATTCTTTTCGCAGGACAATCAATTTTATTATGAGGAGTTTCCCGATTCTCCTGCCCAGTTCGGCCCAGGACTTGTTGAAGGATGTAAGTAAACAATATAGGCGTAGGTTGCATTTATAATTACATAAGTAAGCTTGACTTGCCGATGATTGACATTTATAATACCAGTAAAATACCATCACGTTCATGTAATATTTTTAAAATATTATTTCATACGAAAATACATGACCCTGCTTGTGTAAAGTTTCTTACGATTACTGTCACATATTTGTATCTGATCAGATTTGAAACTTAGTTAACTTGTAGTTTCTTAGTAAAAGATTTCCTTACAAAGTTCTAGTAAACCATACTGAATGAAGTGTTCAGTTTTACAATGATTCGACGGGCAATCCATACAGATACCTCCTAAAGCTTAACTAAGGGCCAACTGTTCAAACTGCAAAGCATTTCAGGAACATTGGCTTTAAGGCTTTTGTGTTTAGGAATAAGTATCCTAATGTATTGTCACATTTTTAGCTACAATATCATCATATGACAAATCTACAGGTTTCTGAAATAAAATGAAGTTTTTTGTTTGTTCTCAAGAAGTTACCAAATTTTTTGCAAAGTTCTGTTTTCATATTTATTGACAATACTAACTCGCATTTACTGTAAATTATGTGTATTCCAATTTCTTACATTTGTTGAATGCGTTGATATATATTTAATGATTTGTATCAGATCATATACTTATCACCAGATAATTAATTTGGATTAATAAAATCTGATGTTGTCTTTAATAGCAATAAATAGATTCAATAATTGTTTTGTTCTAATGTGATTTGCATCCATTGTAAGAATTCAGGAAGTACATTTCTAAAGTCTGTTGCATGTATAAAAATTATTATTTACATTAGGTGAATAAACTTTGCAAACTTCGCCTCTTTGTTCTTACAGTGTGAAATATATCAAGCAACATAATTTAATCACCGTTAACAATGGTCAGAAATAGAACTATGAGTAATTCATCTCAGTTTTTCTTGACTGTAAGTATGATGCAACTGTGGTTGCAGTGATTTTTAACTATGGAAGGGTATCTTGTGATATATTATTGTCTATGAAAATGTGATTTACATAAAATCTCATTTGGTTGGTAATATTATTATTAATTGTTGAAAGTAGCTGTGAGTTCAAGAATTACTTACACCATAGTTATTTTATGGTGTACTCATATTTTTGAAACTATTCAATCAAGGTTCATTCACTGCATATGTCTCTAATGGGGTTATTCACGAATATTTCTTGGAATTATCTGGTTTTTGCAAATATGATTAGAAAGTATATTACTAACTGATAATTTCTTGATAAGTACTTATCTCTGTTGTATCTAGTTGGGTTAAATATACTTCCTGAATATATTATGAACCATATGCGTTGCATTTAATGATGTGATGTATATAAGTTTTTTAAATCTAAAATCTAAAAAGATCTAAAGATCTAAAATATGATAGGTATAGGTATTTGGTACAAAATTTAAATTCAAACAAGTTTGTCAATATTATTCTGCAGCAGCTTTAATTTTTGTTAATTTCATGCTGTTGTATTTAAATTTGTTAATGTTACTGTGTAATTGACTCATTAAAATTCTGATTGTGACTTCTAATGAACAAGTCTAATTTATCACATTTTTAGTGACTTAATCAATGATGAAATAGAAGTTGTTACCGCCATGTTTATATTGAAATTAGTCAGTTTCCTAATGGGAATGTATTGCTTTAATAACCTTTAACATTGTTTTAAATGTTATTTAATTATCAAGTTTTGCTGTTTATTTACCATTTGATAAATTTTACTTGATATTTCTTAATCAATACCTAAATTTTCATTTAGTTATTGGTATTTTGTTGTAATGTGTCCTAGGAACCGTGAGTTATGGGTTTTGTTACCACATTACTTAAAATATTTTGCAAAACTGACATTTTTCTTATCTGATATATTACTTTTCAAAATCATTTTTGTGTTAATCCTTCATCGTTAGTCATATTGGTTTCAGCTATCAGAGGGCTTCTAGTAGAAGCTGACCCTCCTGATGGATGCCAAAAGCTTAATCCGCCTCCGACAATTTATCCTGAACTGATCAAAAAATGGATCCTTCTCGTGCCACGTTACAACAACATCACCAATTGTACTTTCGAGCAGAAAGCCCGTATGGCACAGAATGCCAGTTACAATGCTGTGATAGTTTATAATATCGGCTCCGACGAATTAATACCAATGGCAGCGTCTAACGGTACCGGGATTTACATTCCGTCTGTTTTCGTGGGAGAGACGTCAGGTCTGGAGCTAAGGAATTTTGCCTCACCAGATTTCTTTGTCGTTGTGACGGCGGAGTCTCATTTTAATATTCAGACGCAGCTGCTGATTCCCTTTGCTATCGTAGTAGGGGTTTGTTTTATTGTGATGATTGTTTTTATGGTGAGTATTAAATGAAACATTCTTTTCTTAATTTCCTGCAGTTGGTACGATTAGGTAATGGTAGATTTGCCTGATAGTTCTAAAACTGCTAGATAATTTGTGGTGCTTACCCCATGTTAATGAAACTTCATTGATGTGTTATTAAACATCACAACACACTTAAAGCAAATTTCTTAACGAAATATGCCTTTGTATTAGACACTGATCTAAAAAGTACTTGAACAAAGAAATGTTGCATTTTTCATGCTAAAAATTTTTGCAGGTTGTAAAATTCATCAAGGACCGAAGACGACAAAGACGCCACAGATTGTCTACTTCAACTCTTAACAAAATTCCGACAAGAAAATACCAAAAAGGCGACCCTTACGAGACGTGTGCCATATGCTTAGATGACTACTTAGAGGGAGAAAAGCTTAGAATTTTACCATGCAATCATGGTATGAAAACAATTTATAATTCTTATAACCAAACCGTTCCACTGTTCTGATATTGTTTTGGTACACATGGTAATAGTATTCAGAAACGGTACTCAAGTATTTCTTAAGTTTTTCTTAACTAAATCAAGATTTCTCTTAAGTTAAAGGTGATGAGCGATTTATATTCAGAAATCCAACAAACAAAATCTTGGCCCAGAAATATTTCATCTAAGATTTTTTTCATTTCTTGTCAATTCTGTCGCAAACCTAACCTGACCTTCTTCTTTGGCACTTCCCCATTATGGGTTCGCCGGTTTGGCCCTTCACAGCTCTCTTACTTTCCGATCACCTACTCTGAGGTCTCTATCATCATATTATCTATATATAATTTCCATCTTAGAGCTGGTCTTCCTCTCTGCCTTCTCCCTGGGGCTTTCATTTCAACACTTTTTTGGCCACCTGTATTTTGGCATTCTTTAGAGATGACCGTTCCATTGTAATGCTCTGTTTTAAAATTTTTTTGTTATTGAGTATTTTACTCCCATCCGTCTCCATATTTCCTCAGTTGTTATTCTGCTCTTTCTGGTGATTTGTAGACGTCTTCTTATCAAGTTTAATTCGACTGTTCTTGTTTTATTTTGTATTGTTGTTGTTGTGCTTTTGTAGCTTGCTTTCCTCATTCCATTTTCATTTCTATATCTCGTAAACAAATACCATTGTGATGTACCATCGATTCCAGATACTTAGTATATAACATTGAGTAATGTTTTATCACCTTAACCAACTATGAAAGGCACCTTTTTTGCTTCTGATCATCTCTTCTAGTTCTTCACTGTATTTCTCCAGGTATATATTCCTCTTGTATTGTTCAATACCAAGTGCTTCGTTTGCTGCTGTCCTTATTGTCTCTTTTAGAGGAACATTTCTGAATACCTACAGTGTACTCTTTTAAAGCCATTTTGAATAATATTTCATCTCTTTTGAATAACTCTCCTAAACTGTAAAGTTTTAAATTTTTATCCATTAATCATGTTGACAAACTTCCTAGGTTACCATTCCAAATGCATTGACCCCTGGTTGACGAAGAATAGGAGGGTATGTCCGATATGCAAGAGGAAGGTGTTCGCTCAAGACGAACCACACTATGATTCCGACAGCGATACCGATACAGACGACACGACCCCTTTGATTAACTCTGCTAATCGGGGCACTCAGGGCGGCACCTTTCAGGAGGAGACAGAAAATCCCATTCAGAGGGCCGTCAGATCCATCTCTCAACAGTCGGGGGCTGCTAATTTCGTCACCGCTTCAGACCATCACAGCATTAATGGAGATTACCAGAGCATAGGCAGCAGTAAGCAATTGGTTTAAATAATTCTATCAATGTAACTAGCTTTTTAAATCTATTTAACCAAGTGTCCTATAAAACTTTATAACTTTAGGGGCCGGTACTTTGGGTCCTGATTAAACATCGGATTAAGTTAATCCCCGATTAAAACAGCCAGTCAACTGAATCGCAGTTATAAATGACAGACGAAAGTAGTCGTACTTCAGTTGGTTGGCTGTTTTAATCGGGAATTAACTTAATCCGATGTTTAATCAGGACCCAAAGTACCGGCCCTAGAACTATAAATTGAAGCCTAAAAATTTTGAAGTAGTTGCTTGAGTGATTTCACAAATAGAGTCTTAACAAAACTAATTTTCAGGTAACACATCCGACACGAGCTCCGTACATAGTTGTGATAATCTTCATATTCACATTTACACCCCTGAAGCTCCCAGGAGTGACAGTTCCAGTGGTAACGACGTCCACATCACGGTCTAACTTGATTTCTGCTGTTTGGTTCGTTCCATTAAGTCTGAAACTGATGAAAGATTTGTGTAGGTGGTCCCAGCTGCAATTTATGTCGGGTTCAATAATGGTAAATTTGTAGAATAACAAAATATAGCTTAATCCCAGCTGGAACTTGTGAATCATGGTGCTTTTTACTTTAATATATTCTTAGTTTTAAACCACTATAATTGTTATATATTCTAGACACCTTCCGTCTTTAAAATTTGCCAAAGAACTTTAATTTTGAAGAGTTTTCGACATTAGCGAGTACAAATATTATTAAACAGTTCTTTGAATTTTTTGGAGAAATTGTAAGTGACGTGTTAAAGTGTTAAATATACTGTGACATTTGTGCATGGTTTTTGTGATCATTCTTCGTTATACCTATTTTGATGTAAAAATAAATGAAAGGAAACTTCATTTTATTTTTTTGAACCTTTGTCCAAAACAGTAATATTCACTGTATATTTACTTTTTAGGTTAAACATTGTAGATTCAGAAAGTTTTAATTTTTAAAATGTAACTTACAGCTAATGTTCAATACCTACTCACACTTTGGGCTGCTCAGGAGTTACAAGCATTCAAAGTTGTGGGCAAACGGATGGATGTGTGGACATGGTAGCGGGAATGTAAGGATTATTTTTGGCATTTTGCCAGAGGACCCGGAAAAGGAGGAAGTATGACGGAAGCCATATGTAGCAGGTATAATATAATGTATTTTCTGAAATTTGAGTTATCTTTAATGTTAACATTACGCGTTTGTAATTAAATGTTTGTCATAATTTACTACAGGAAAACCTGTCTTCTGTCAATAAACATTTGTATGAAATTATAAAAGGTTTGTGCAACATATGTCGAAGTAACAGAAACCTATTGTATTAAAGTCGGTAATACACATTGTAGCAACGTTCCATAACAGAAAATTCTCCATTAAAGTATAAAAATTATATAAAACTGATTATCTAATATAGTTTATTACAGTCTCTTTATAACTTAATTTAATAATCGAACTGTGTCTTCCAGAGCGATAGACTTACTTTATAACTTTAGAGAAATGAATAATTGGTTTTATTAAAAATAACACTGGATTGTTTGGTTTAGTATTTTTAATATTTCTTTACATTACAAAAGAGCCACAGAAGAAGAATGCTTTAATTCCCTTAATTAACCTATGTTATCATAATGTTCTGTGTAAAAAAAAGGAGATTTTTTTATGTGGTACTGTGTCTTACGCCTTTTCAAAATCTGCAAAATCTAGGTGTTTCTAAATTTCCTGTTATCGTTTTATATGTTAGTTGATGCAACGTAAAAATGTTAACACGTGATTTTTCTCGCAGTAAAACCTGCTTGCTCTTCCCCTATTTCTATTTCTCGTTCAATCCCATTTCTTATGACACGTCCGTACAGTCTCCCAACAGTCATGTCCCTGTAATTATTGCATTGCAGTCTTGTACCTTCTTAGGTATTGAACTAGTTACCTATTCTTAATTAACATTCGGTAGGTATTTTATCTGCTTTTACTAAGCATTTTGTAACGCGAAAAGTAAACAGCAGCGCGCAACGTGTTTACTCTTATCAGACCTCGGCGGTCACTTCAAAGCGCTCCGTTAATTGGGCCGTAAAGGAAGAATGATTTATTACCTTCTGGGCGTTTCTAGATAAACATTATTAGGGAAAAGAAGGATCGAGTTATTTCAAAAAAGGTCTCGAGACATAATGGAGGACTATATAATGACGGGCTTGCGGTCGAAGAGATTAGATTAGACGTGAAGCTGCGAGTGAATAAACAGTGCGAAAAACGGACAAGCGAATTGTACAACTAAATTAAAAAGTTAAGTGTGTTATATAAATTAATTAGTTCAGTGATAGTCTAAATGAATTAAGTAGTGTGTAGTGTATAATTAGGCCAGTGTAAATAAATTAGAAATAATCGTTACAATTTATTAAATAAATTTGCAATTTTTCGATAAGATTATCAGGACCCCTTTTTATTAGGTCTATTGGAATACCTCCGTGACCTGGGGCTTTTCCATTGTTACAGTGCTTCAACGCTTCAGATATCCCTCTTAGGTATGCTGCTTATTACAGTTGTCTCTTCGTTCTTCACCCAGAACTTGTTTACCATCTTGTTTATATTTATCACGATCTTCATTCCACATTTCTTCATAATATATTTCTTCCATTGGTTTAATTTTAACATGTTAATGTTTATCCTTTGTCTATCATTTTTCCTAATACTGTTCACTGTTTTCCAAGCCTCTTTTGATTTTGTGCCTCCGTGTCTGTCAATTTGGGCACATTTCTTGTCCTCAAATCTAAAATTCAAGTCCTAAACAAACGCATCGGAAAACTCTTAACAGTTAAATAATAATTGTTGACAGTTACATTGTTAGTTGAACATAAACCAATTAACCGCAATCCTTGTGACGCCCCTGACCCGAACTCCTTGCGAAAGTACGAACTCTTTTTTTGCGAAATGACCACGTGACCATTTCTCTTACCCGCGATTCGTGTGACCGTCCCGAACGCTCCCGTCGCCCTTTCGGCGTCGCGTCGAAGTCGACTCTTTTCTTATCAGCGGAACGTTAAGTTTGTCGCGCGTGGGGTCCCATCGATTTCTATTGATCACTTATCGGGAGTGATATCGAATCGTAGTGATATTCGAACGGTGAATCGCACACGGCGACGGAGTTTCAGTGATCGAATTTGTTATTCGCGCGCGTTCGAACTTTCGGTGAGCGTCTACAGGTGGTCGAGGATGGGAATTTGAACGACGCGACGCGGCATATGTACGAAGGTAATTTTCAATTAGTTTTCGACGTTAAGATGTGAATTTTCGGAATTGGCGATTTTCTGAATTGGTTTTGAACCCGCTCGCCTTCGCAGTTACTTTATGTACCACTGTAATTTTTTATACATGTCTCAAAATCGATAGTCTTCGGAATAATAGGACAGTAGCGCACTAGGATTACATTTTTAACTACCACCCAAGTACATACAATAATACTAATACGTGGAACAGTAGTCCATAAATACTGCAAAACCTGGTAAAGCAGCAGAATCAGATCAAGTGTACTATTAAAACTGATGGGCAAACGTTCAATCTCGAGTACGTACAATATACGAGTACAACAGGACTCATTCCCCAGAAATTGCTTCTTTCCACCTTTGTTCCCATCTCGAAAAAATGTCGAGCGTCCGTATTCTCCTTATATGTCATCTGTCCATCTAGCAGGAGGTCTTCCTCTACTTCGATATGCTTCCTGTCGTGATCTCTACTCGACGATCGTTTTAGTCCATGGGTCATCTTTAATTCTCGCAACTTGTCCCACCCAATTCCATTTGAAAGATGTTATTTTCTTTATTGCGTCTGTGACTCCTCTCCTACATCGTATCTCTCTATCAGGTATTCCGTCTCTAAGCTAACATTGATCTTTCCATTCCTGCTTGTGTTGTTCTTATTGTATTGATTGGTTTCTTGGTTAATGTTAGGATTTCTGCTCCGCACGTCATGATGGGCAGGACCATTGACAGGACACATTGGTTAACAAATTTGCTTCCAGACAAACAGGAACTTAATTCTGACTATGAGCCGGCCAAATTCTCCTAAAAATTTCACAGGTCTGATTATTCCATCCTACTCTAATTTCGTTACCGAGGTATTTATAAGACATCACTTGTTTTATTTCATTACCACAAAAAGATATATTGTTAGATAACACTAGGTTAGTCATGAATTGTGTTTTTGCTATATTAAGTTTTTGTCCAATTTGTCTCCTGCTTGGTGGAGCCTGTAGAGTAATATTGTGGCATATTGTGATGCAATGTGTTGCAATTTGATGTGGCAAAGTGTGATGATTACAGACTCATAAATCTCATGAGTCAAGTTTTGAAAATCTTCACACACTAGAATACATAATAGATGCGAGGCTGAAACATCAGATACACAGTTTGGATTCCGCAATGGGATGTGCACCAGGAAAGCCATTTTTGCTCATCTTATCCCAGAGATGCCTGGATGTAAATCAAGATCTCTATATGTGTTTCGTAGATTTATAGCAAGGCGTTTGATGATGTTAAGCATGAAAAGCTTGTTAGTTATACCACAGAACTCAACATCGATTATCACGATATACGAATAATATCCAATCTCTACTGGGGACAAACTATTAGCACAGCTATTAGTTAAATGTGGCAGTTCCTTAACGGAAGAAATCAACATACAGAATGGTCAGACAAGGGTGTGTTCTTTTTCCAATGCTGTTTAATACTTATTCAGAATCTACATTTCGAAGAGTATTGAAGGTAGAAGGCGAGTTGGCAGGCATGGTAGATGGTAGTATCTTTGGTAGTATGTAGTATGGAAGAACGTAGAACTTTAAAAAACATTAGGTACGCTGATGACACCGTTTTAATAGCAAACCGCCGGGAAGGTGTGCAGAGACTGGTGTGGTGGATAAAGGGATCGATAAAGGATAAAGGATAAAGTTATAAAATTACGTAGCTAGGCAAGGATTATGATTATGGGCTCACGGAACGTCGACTTCACGGAGCAAGCGAAATTCAGGAAACACCTTTCTCCATGCATAACCGCAGAACACAGAATTCCATCAATGGACTACCTAAGCGTGACGTCACAAATGGGCGGAGCTAAGAAACCTTTCCAAACAAACCGAGAAAGCGTACAATTGTCTCATTGGAAGATTTTATTTTCAAGTTTGTTATTATGTAGTTTTGACGTGAATAAGAATGGCCAGGTCAATATTTGGTGAAAACTTAGGACGGTTCAACGTTTTAACAAAATATTTTTGATAAAAGGTAAGTCTAATTATTATTTTTCGCCAATTTTGCTTTTTTGGGGTCATGTTTTTATTTCCTAGTGTGATTTATTTTGTGTATTTTTAGTTAAATAAAACCATTTGAAGTCAGAATTTTGATTGAAAATGGTATCCAAACATGTTTTGAAGATCTGCGACATAATTGAGTTTTTTGAAGACGAGAATAAAAAAATATATGAAAAGGGGTGAAAATGCATTGGAATCCAATCATGTAAAAAGCATGCAGTTTGATGCTGATTTTATGCTTATTAGAGGGAAAATACATGCTAGCATGAAGGATAAAATATATAGAGTACAGAGTACAGGTAAGTATTCTGCTTTCCATAGATTTTATAGATATTTATCTTATTAAATGTTCCTATTGCAGTTTACACTAAATAAATCAGGAGAGATTACTTCAGCTACTTGTACCTACCCGAGGGGCACAAAATGCCCTCATATTGCTGCGCTGGCTCTTCTTGGGCATTATAATATGACAACTGCAATCTAAGGAGTGCTTTGAAGGTTCTCGATCTTGCCTCCCAATGTAAAAAATTTACAAACTTTTTGGTCACTGTAGTGCTTACAGTCAGGTACAAAACACATAACCATCACTATAGATATTGACCACGAGCCCAAAAAACGGTCTTTAAACACAGCAGCACCACTAAACTTAACAAAAATGATAAGTTTGGATGGAAATAAAACGATAACATAACCTATAATATATAATATGGGCCAAAACTACATTATACTACTTACCTATCTAGAAATATCTGGTGATAACATAGGTTTGAACTTTGAACAAACTTTATCACAATATATAGCTGGCAACTCTTATTTACAACAAAATTAGGAATAAATGTAGAATTGAAACTCTCTTATGGACAATTTACGTGCTTTCTCGATTTGTTTGGAAAGGTTTGGAAGCTCCGCCCCCTCGCGTGACGTCAGCACTTAGGTAGTCTATTGACAGCTCATGAACATCTTTATATTCCTTATCTATTATCTATGTATCTATGTATTTTTGGTTATGGTATCGAATATTTATAAATCCATTTTTTGTTCGATTTGGTTGCTATCAATGGTATTGTCTTCAATTAAAGTATAGCAAGTGCCCCTGCAATCTTCCATCACAATGGATGGGTTGAAAGCGGTAATTTGCGATTGGTGTTTACAGGAGGGCAAAGTACTAAAAATTGAAGAGGAATTGCTTGACTTCTGGCAAGTTATCAGCGTAGTAAGTTCGGTTTTATTTTACTGGAAAGTAATTAGTAATTATGCTGGGAGCACCTTTCAAATCAATTCATCTACTGGCACCATTACATTTTTGAACAAAAGTTCCAATGTTTTTTTTGTTATACATCAGAAATTTGTTATTTACAGGATCCTAATATTAAATTTCGAGAAAACATTTGTTATAAATGTAAAGCACGCCTTGAGGATTTTACAACATTCATCGAAGAATGTAAAAGAAATGAGTCGCTCATACAGGAAGTATACTTTTCCACACACGCTAATAAGGAATCTTGGATTGATGTTACCGATACTAAGTTGAGAAAAGAAGAAATTGTGAAAGAGGAAGTATCAGAATCTTTCTTCAGCCGTCCTTCGATACTGAATGTGGATGTTAAAGAACTTTCTACACATACCGATGAGCCTATTACAGTAAATAGTGAAAATGCCACTGGTAATAATCAACAACATTTCGAACATAAAAAACCTTTCACATGTTCAAATTGTGGTAAAATCTTTTCTTCACCTAAATCGTTGAAAATTCACACACGCCTGCATACAGGGAAGGATTTAGTTAAATGTTCATATTGTGACAAATTATTTGTTAAAATGAGTATTTTAAAAAAACACTTATTGACCCACTCAGGTGAAAAGCCATATAAGTGTTCACATTGTAATAAAGCTTTTTCACAGGCTGTTCATTTAAAAAACCACTTGTACATCCATACAGGAGATAAACCATTTAAATGTTCACATTGTGACAAGTCATATGTTTCTTCTCGTGATTTAAATCATCATTCGAAGACACACACTGGTGAAAAGCCATTTAAATGTTCACGATGCGAAAAATCTTTTATTCGATCTGCTTCATTGAAAGTTCACTCACGCCTGCATACAGGGGAAGGTTTATTTAAATGTTCACAATGTGATAAATCATTTGTTACTTCTAGTGAATTAAAATATCATTTAAGAACCCACACAGGCGAAAAGCCATATAAATGTTCACATTGTAATAAAGCTTTTTCATACGCTGGTCATTTGAAAGTCCACTTATACATCCATACAGGAGATAAACCGTTTAAATGTTCACACTGTGACAAATCATATGTTTCTTCTCATGATTTAAAATATCATTCGAAGACTCACACTGGTGAAAGGCCATTTAAATGTTCACAATGTGAAAAATCTTTTACTAAATCTTCTACATTGAAAGTTCACTCACGCCTGCATACAGGGGAGGATTTAGCTAAATGTTCATATTGTGACAAATCATTTGTTCAAATGAGTATTTTAAAAAAACACTTATTGACCCACACTGGAGAAAAGCCATATAAATGTTCACATTGTAATAAAGCTTTTTCACAGGCTGGTCAATTGAAAATCCACTTATACATCCATACAGGAGATAAACTGTTTAAGTGTTCACACTGTGACGAGTCATTTGTTTCTTCTCTTGATTTAAAACATCATTCGAAGACCCACACTGGTGAAAGGCCATTTAAATGTTCACATTGTGAAAAATCTTTCATTCAATTTACTTCATTGAAAATGCACTCACGCCTGCATACAGGGGAGGATTTAGCTAAATGTTTATATTGTGACAAATCATTTGTTCACATGAGTATTTTAAAAAAACACTTATTGACCCACACAGGTGAAAAGCCATATAAATGTTCGCATTGTAATAAAACTTTTTCACAGGCTGGTCATTTAAAAAACCACTTATACATCCATTCAGGAAATAAACCGTTTAAATGTTCACATTGCGACAAATCATATGTTTGTTCTCGCGATTTAAAATATCATTTGATGACTCATACTGGTGAAAAGTCACTTAAATGTTCACAGCGTGACAAGTCATTTGTTTCTTCTCCTGATTTAAAACAACATTCAAGGGCTCACAGTGGTAAGAGGCCATTGAAATGTTCAGAATGTGAAAAATCTTTTACTCAGTCTTCTCAATGGGAAATTCACTCACTTCTACATAGGGCAGATTTTTCGCTGGAATGTTTATATTGTAAAAAAGCTTTCGTCAAGTTCCATGATCTAAGGAATCACTTATTGACCCACATCTCTAAAACTTCGCTTTGATATTGGCCATTTGTTCTTCTAAATTGTTGCATTACAGAGTACTGAGTTTACTGATTCGAGCGAATCATGCGGATGATTTCCTTTTTTTATATAGTATAACCCTTACGGTTTCGTAACCGTAAGGAAATATGTATATTTGCAGTATAAAAGTTCGTTATAAGTATAAAACCGTAGTTACACTATCATATTCGTATATTTGCTGCAATATTGTACTTAACCAGTATTATACAGTATTTTCGTGTATAAATGATGGTAAAAATTTATCAGATAGTATATATACCGAAATATTTTAGTAAAAATGCTTAATAAATATAGTTAATAAGAATACAATACATAAAACAAGTAAAATAGTAATTTGTAATAAAGTGTAATTGTTAAAACTTTTTATTAATATATAATTGCAACTATTTTGACCAATAGTCAATTTACATTTTGGTAATTCCAGGTGCTTTACATCTTGTTATGGTTGTAGGTACTTTGTAGAAATCTTGTTGTTAATGTGTCATAATTAAAAATAAGTGAGTGTAGTATAAATGATTGCTCGAAAGTTAAAATATTTTTTATTAAGTTCTTTTTTTGATCAATAATATTTATAAGATAACTTAGTAATCTGATAAGTGGTGAAATATGTATATAATAATATAGGCCACCCCAACATAGTATTCCATAATTTGTTATATGTACTAAGAAAAAGTCTATGCATGAGTTGTGTTAGATAATTGATTTAGTGTTAACATTGATCTTAATCTGGAAAAGACATGTAGGTACCAGATATTTTTTTAATATGTGTTGGACATGAAAATCAAATTTTAAATGTTGGTCAAAAATAATACCAAGATATATCTATGATTAGTTACTCTATTTAGTTGCTTTCCATTTATTTTTATAGACAGGATTTCAGGAATGTTGTCTTTATAATTACCCGTTGTTATAAAAACATATTTTTCAACATTTAGAACTAAATTATTTTAATATAGCCAAGAATGTATTAATTCTAATTTATTGTTCAAATGATCAGCAACTTCCATCTTACTATTCCCTTTACAAGTAATTGCACTATTGCAGTATCATCTGCATATCCAATTACATCATCAAATAGATTCAAAAAGTCACTCATGTATAGAATAAAAAGCGGAGGGCCTAAAATAGATCCCTGCAGTACTGCTACATTTACTTTACACTATATACTCCATTTACTTTCATACTGTATCTTATTTTGTAAATAGCTTTTTATAAGATTATGAGCCATCCCTCTAATGCCCATACATTCCAATTTGAAAAGCAAGATCTACTGTGTCGAAAGCCTTTGAAAAATCTAGGAAAGTTACTATGGTGGGTTTACTCTCAGCTAAACTTTCATATATCAATTTAGATACTATTGCTAGTGCATATAGTATCTATAGTAAATCCACTGAGAGGAAAACACCCACGAAACGAGAAGAGGTAGTAAAGTTAGGCAACACCTAATACACGTCGTTTGCTATTGGTGGAAAAATCATAAAACTTTTGGCGGGAATTGTTGATGTACAGAGTCGGTTCAGTAAAATTAAAAATTTAGTTGTCTGATCTATGGTTGTCTGTTTATAAAAGCGTTCAGGTAAGTCGTTGACGGTGATAGTGGACTTTTAGTTGATGGTTTATTTTAACGTATTGCTGTTGTTATTCAGGTTTTTGATATAAATTTGTATAAACATATTTCTGTGATTTATTGCAATTATGGAAAGACACCTTCCCTGCTCGCCTCCCAAAAAGAGACCTGGAATATACTTAAGCTGCTGGGAGAAAACCATTATTTTAGTATACAGAAAAGAATGAAATGAACATCCTTAGTAAAATCTTAGCAAAATATAAATTATAGTCAAGGCGATCATTCTTAGTGCGACCCTGTACTTATTCGCTAGCTGGTCGCGCGCTTTGAATTGCGACGTTTGTGTTTCGTGGAAGTTTTCTTCTCGGTGGATTTACTATAGATGTGTTAATACGTCCACTTTTTTTTTTCAAAAAATATCTCGACTGTGGTTTTTCAAAAATTGAATCGCAAAAGAAAGAGGACCGTGTTTTTTTTTTCTTAAGAAAAAGGCACAATATTGGGATTTTCAAAACTTGGGTCGCAAACCAAAATTGATGATTTCCTCTTGCCAACAGACTTCGTAAAACATACGTTTACTTATTTGATGTAGATACCGTTTGTTGCCACGTTTTTCAGAAAATCGCCATATTTTCGACAACTTTAACGTTAGTGCTTTGAAACTTAGCTACAGAACTCAAAAGCTTCTTCTTCATCCACCGTTTGTAGGTTTCATGGCGAAATTGAAGAGTTTTATATGTAACCTCAAAAAAAGGAGGGTTAACTCTTCGAGGTTTTTTTTTCAAAAATATCCCTACTTTAAAATTAGAATTGCAAAAGAAGGGTGACGATTTTTGTTTTGATTGTTTTTTTTAAACTCTGGATATTTCCGAAATTCTTGGAGCTAGTGATCTGAAATTTGGCTAAAAGACTAAAATAGATCCTCTCTACATACTCTGGAAGTTTCGTTTCCAAATTGGAAAATTTAATTTTCAGTTTAAAAAAAAAGGGGAAAGTAGGTGACTAACCACTTGCTGTTTTTTTTTCTCAAAAACTAGCATAATAAAGGATTTTCAAAATTTGGGTCGCAAACTGATGATTTCTTCCTGTCAACAGTGAAGAATTTCGCGAAAAAGACGTTTATTTATCGAGATACTAACTATCATGTTTTTTTATTATTAAAGTTATTTATTACCATACGAAGTTTGTTACTAGTTATTTTTTTAAATCGCCATATTTCCGATGTTTTTAAAGTTAGTGATTTGAAACTTGGCTACAGAACTAGAAAGCGCCTCCTGATCTTCGCTTTGAGTTTAATGGCGAAATTGTAAAGTTTAATAACTGTCCTCAAAAATAAGGAGTCAACCCCTCAAAGTTTTTTCAAAAATATCTCGAACTTGTTTTTTCAAAACTTGGGACGCAAATAACCCTTTGAGTTATTGCCCAAAATTAGATTTTTAAATTTCAGTGGTAAACAAGGGGGGGGGGGGTGGGTAATTTCTGCCAATACCAATGCCAATACTAATTAATATGATTTAGATTTATATCAGTTATAGATAACTATGCAGTCGTTTATAATTTCATATTTTTTAACATTCTTCTAGTTACTTACTTCGCGTAGGTACAATTCACTTCTTGGTTAGAATTAACTAGTTTGAATGAACCCTTAAGGTCAATTTCACACGAGGTTGACTGTAATTGAAAAACACTATAGTAAATCCACCGAGAAGAAAACTTCCATGAAACACAAACGTCGAAATTCAAAGCGCGCGACCAGCTAGCGAATAAGTACAGCGTTGCATTAAGAATGATCGCCTTGACTATAATTTATCTTTTACTAAGATTTTACTAAGGATGTTCATTTCTTTCTTTTCTGTATACATTTAAAATAATGGTTTTCTCCCCGCGGCTTAAGTATGTTCCAGGTCTCTTTTTGGGAGGCGAGCAGAGAAGGTGTCTTTCCATAATTGCAATAAATCACAGAAATATGTTTATACAAATTTATATCAAAAACCTGAATAACAATAGCGATACGTTAAAATAAACCATCAACTAAAAGTCAACTATCACCGTCAACGACTTTCTTGAACGCTTGTAAACAGACAACCAGATAATCTTAAAAGATAAACAAACCAGATTTCAGATAATATCAAAATCATAAAATTAAATTATACAAATTTCTAACGTTTCTAAAAAAATAATTAGTTTTTACTATTTTTCCGAATCCACAAATTGATCGAATCCAACCCACTAGTACCTACTTAATTTGTTTATTTTACAATTACCTACAATTTTCTTATTATACCATACATAGTTTTTCCATTAGTTTCCACTCAATGAAAGAAAGCCATTTTAGTCGTTTTTAAGAGTTTAATTTCGGTCTTCAGTCTACGTTCTATGTCTACAGCACTTCAAGAAGTCGGAAAATCTGGTACTGTGTTTGTAAAATTGCAACTTCATCTTCCATCTATTCATTGGCCTCCCCACGGTAAACTATCCAGTTGCCTGTTCTGTTGCTTCATAATTTTGAATCATACCAACATATATTTCGATTGATATTATTGCTTCCAGATTTTCACAAACTTATTTTGTTGCAAATAAAAATTGAATAGCAGATAACTATTTTAAAAATGGTAACACGTCCTTGTTGCCAAATTGCTGGTGATCTTCTTTTTTTAATTTTTTCATGCGGTTCTTGATGTGATAGCAAAACATTTTCAGAGATAAAAAATACAAAACTTCAACCAAGCTCAAGAAACTGAAACCCATGCAAAGTCCCAGTAAACCACCGGCATTTGCTGAAAAAATACAATTTAATTGTATTGTAAAGTTAATAGTCATTTGTAATATCTTACCCAATATTTCCGTAAACCCGTACAATTCACTTTTGAGTTGTTTAGAGAATTTTGAACCGGGAAAGTAGAAATGCACCACAGCAATGTTATCACTGAAGAAGTTATTAATAAATGACTGTAAGAATTTGGTTAACATATTTTTTTACCTTATGTACTGCTGGGAGGTAGTATTAATGGAATAATGTAAATTTGAAAGGCTCAATTCTCCATACGACTTGCTGTCTGTGAAAATCACTTCGAAGCAACCTGGCAAACAGTGGCAACTTGAACTGAAAATGAGAAGTTAGTGAAAGCAAGAGGTTTTGGTAAATATTTACCCGTTTCCATAAACTTTCTCCATATTTTCTTTAGCCCGTGCGACACACTTACTGTCTTTCTGTCCACATACTTTAATGTGTTTAGTTCCTAAATTACTACATGTTTAAAAATTATTTCTGTTTATTGACACAAGAAACTTACGAGGTAAGAAATACGAAATACAATTGCAGTTCGCAAAGGTGTAGTTTGACTGACATTCTAAGTTACAGTTTCTTTGGGTGTAAGATCTAAAAATGAAATTGATTTCTAGTAGTTCTCCTCACTAGAATTATTAAAAATTAAAATAAGTGAACATTTCAAGTTGTGTAAGATGCATCTCAATGGATTTGAGGGAAACTTTATTGAATGGTGTTTAGATTGACATATTTTCATTTCGTAAGTAAAAGTAGTTTTAACAAATTATGAGTTAATAAACAGGTTTTTTCTTCGAGTTTGAAAATATTGAATAATTTACTAAAACCAATGTGACTCAATTGAAACTTAAAATTTAGTATTAATTATTGTTTGAGGTGTTTAAATATTTCACGGTAAAGGCAAATTGCGATATAACTTGTTTTTGGAATAGTAGTGACAGGAAATAGGACATGGCTTCATTAATGTAAATACGAACTTACCAGATAATATGCCATAACCGGTATAACATTAATATAATTAAGCAGTACTTATCTTATAGTTTGTGGTTTATCCACTTCTGATACTGAAATAAATAATTTTAGGTTCTTTTCTTGGTTAACTTCCATTGACATATTGAAACAATAATGTTAGGCATACGTTAATTTTTTATTGAAACTTCATTAATGTTTGTATCCGGCGAACAATTCTTAATTGCTATCATAACGATTTTTACTTAATTCAAAAAAGGATACTGAGGTCTGTTTTGGTAATCCTTATAGATTGTCCATGCAGTTTTCCAAACGAGATAGTACATTATTTCAAAAGCACTAAGGATGCTAAACCCCAAAAATAAACTTAGAAGGCCACCAGTGTTCCCTAAGGGACGAACAAAATAATATGCTTCAAGTTCAGTTTGTAGGATTAATATTACCCACGAAATCTGTAAAGTTGTATAATTTTGCCTTGTGTACTTTGTTGAAATGGTCCTTTTCAAAAAATATCTGTATGATCGCTATGCTTTTTCTAAAAAAGAAGGAATTGTGACGTGTAAATTTCTGTTTAATTTGTTCATTATACCTGGCGTATTTATTTGAAAAATTCAGAGTAGTGAACTTGTCTAAAAATACTTTGCCATGACTTGCTGTGTATGTGTAACTTATGGCGGCACATTCGCCGTAACATCTACACATCGTCCTAAAATTAAGTGTCACAATAAACTCTTAAACCATATGTAATTTTGCCATACCTTCCTCCATATTCCTGATAAATAATTCCTGGAAAGATTGTTTTGTTTAACATCATACATTACACATCATATCACTTACGTCTAGTTTTCAATACACAATCATCGTCAGTTTGTTCACAGTACTTCATTGTTTCATTTTCTGAAATTTAAGACAGTTAGAGTTTCCATTGCTTAAAAAGCACAAGTTTTGCTGGTAGAAAGCTATTCTGAAATGAAAGCTATAGAAGGGAGATGTAGAATGAAAATCTGCCAAAGAGAAATAGAATGTACAGTTTTGAAGTAAACAACGAATAAAAACTACTTTTACTTACTGGGAAGGTAATAAGGTACGCATTTACAAAACTTGAAAATGTATAAGGATAAACATTCTTGTTGACAATTCACTTTACTATAATACCTGAAAAGAAGCATCTGTACGCTAGAGCAAAATCAATATGTGTTAAATGTGTTCTCTGACTACCTGTAGTATTGCAACCTTCTTTCATTGGTGAAGTAACACTGCCTTTTTTCCAGAGCGATGTCTCTTAACTTATCGGATGCTTCTCGAACGTTAGGGGTAATAGCATATCTAACTTCGACGCCTGGCATCAGTAACGATCCGAAATCTGCCATTTTAGGGGTCTCTATAGGGTTTGAAATTAATATCTGAAAGCGAATACAGTAAAAACATGTTCGTAAAACTTCCCTAACAGTTAGGTACTTTGAAACCAACGCTACTGGTGGACGAACAGTAATAGTTATCGACCTGGGCGTCTATTACGACTGTTAGACCTAAATGAGCACCAGCACCTACAAAATATTTAACTGTTAACTAATTTTTGGATAAAATAAACTGTCTTATTGTATAGTCCACAGACGATTAATATAACTAGACTTGGCGTTCTCGTAAGAACGTATTATTTGTTTACATGACAACGTAGGTTGTGGGCGCGTTGTATTGGGAGAATCAAATATGGCCGCCGTTGCCGAATTGCGATAGGCAATGAAACAGTTGACCATATGCGTATCAATAATAAGGGTGAAACGGAAGCAAAATTGAAAAACAAAAAAAAATGTTTCTATTAATGTCCATTATCCATTATTGGATAATGATTATGGGTATTAATACTCATTATTAATGTCAATTGATTGTCCAAATGCATCTTATCCTATTTTGTTGTGACATACTCAACTTTTTTGTCGTTTTATGCTACTATATGTTAATCGTGAAATACTGTTTTAAAATTAAAATCAAATTAGGATTGTACGAATTACCGAGGGCTTAGTGTAACAAACTCAATTTGTAGGTTGTACGGAAAGGTAATTAAAAGCCGAATTGAAGATTGTGGGAAGATGCTGAAGATCAGAGTGGCTTTCGTACTGGTCGTTCTTGTATAGACAATGTGTTCTGTCTAAAACAACAATAGAAAAGCGTTTGGAACACAATATGGAGACACATTTGGTATTTATTAACCTTCAAAAAGCGTATGATAGTGTCCCATTAGCCAAGTTGTGGCAAGTGCTAGAAGATTCGAGAATTCCTCCGATTTACATTAATGCCGTGAGGGAGTTATACGAAGATATGACTAGTTCAATAAAGGTTGGACAAAGAGTGACAGAGGGGGTAAAGGTGACCAAAGGACTTCGCCAAGGCTGTCTGTTGCATTGCACCTACACTCTTTAAGATTTATTTGAAGGGGGTTTTAGAAACCTGGAAAAAAGTGAACCTATATGGGCATTCCGATTGAAGATCATAAATGCTGTAGTATGATCAAATAATACTTGCAGAAGATCAGGATGATATACACAACATGTTACAGAAAATAGATGAACAATACATCAAATGGGGTTTATCAGTCAACCAATCAAAAACAGAGTATGTAGTGGTGGGAGGTGAAGGAAGAAATTTAGAACTAAGAGACACACAAATCGAAAATACTGACAGTTATAAATATCTCGATGTAAGCATTACAAATGATGGTCGAAACACAAAGGAAATAGCAATTAGAATTGGACAAGGTAATTGAGCAATACGTCAACTAAATAGCATATTCTGGAATAACCACATCACTGGGAGCACAAAAATTAGAATATACAAAAGTGTCATAGAAAGTATTGCTACATATGGCTCAGAGCTTTGGATAATCAATAAAAAAGACGCCTCCAAAATAAAAGCAATGGAAATCAACTGCTGGCGTAGATGTTGCCAATTAACCAGAGAGGACAGAATAAGGAATGCTGACATCAGAGAGCGTATGGGCATAGACATCGACATCCTGGAAGCTATAAAATGCACAAGGCTGAAATGGTATGACCCTGTCGAAAGGATTAATGATTAACGATGACCAAAGCGAATGCTACAGTGGGTCCCCACCAACCGCAGGAGAAGGGGTAGACCAAGAAGATCGTGGAGAGAAGTAAACTGTACAATGGAAGATAGAGGTCTACAACCACATGACTGGAAAGACCGCAAGCGTTGGAAGCTAGGATGCGAGAAACGGCGACAGCCGTAATAAACTCGTTGTTATATATATGTTACCGGTAAAGTCCGTCATCCAGTCATACCTAGGTTTACCTAGGCAAAGTCCGCATTGCCGGGCCACTTCAGGCAAAGTCCGAAATTGTTCGATATTTCGGACATTGCCTACACTGTGGTACGGCAATCTTAGGTTTGCCAAATGTGTAGCAGGCAAACTCCGAAATAACCTGTAGCATTACTATCGCACTGTCAATATTCTAAGTACGAGTATGTATGAGGCACAGTTTGCGATAAAAGAAAAACAAATTAATTTGTATTAATAATTTATTGTCTCTTAAAGAGGACAATCACAAATACAAGAAAGAAGAAAGAACTGCAAATACAAAATAAAAATAAACTGAAAGATTTATTGCAATGAAAAATTTATTGTCTCTTAAAGAGAACAATCACAAATACAAGAAAGAAGAAAAAACTACAAATACAAAATAAAAATAAACTAAAAGCATATTGAGGTATAATCAGAGACAACCTTAAAATCAAGGTGAACTCTTATAAAATACACTTGGTATTGTTTATTATGTCACTTATTGTATTCACAAAAAAATCACATTCAAAAACCAACTAAAAAGATATTGAGGTAGAATCAGAGAGGTCCCTTTGGATAGAATTAGGGCTCCTGCATGATATACTTCTTACAGAGTAGGTACATATTATACAGGGACCATTAAAAAATACATTTAGTGTTAATTATGTCACTTATTAAAACAAGATGTCTAATAGTGACACGTGGAATTGGAAAAAAAATTTAATCTTTTACATTTACAAGAGTTAGTGATGCATATTTTGGTACAGTTACATCTTTGAAAACCTTGCCCTCCAAATGAAGAACTGTGCCCACTAATTTCGCGAAGTGATAGTTCTATTTTCGGGACGTCTTTGATTATAAAAAATTGTTCTTCACAGCTTTGGATGTGGTTCCTTGCATATAGAGAACTCATTACACCATGTTTAGTACCGATTTTATGAAAACCATCTGCATTTTTTTCCATTACAATTCCTTATGTGAAATCACCATTGAGGCAAGTCTGCATATCGATAAGATAGACTTGTCCTCTCGAATTTACTTCTCGGAATAGCAATGATTTTACGGTTATTCCTTTTTTGTATGCTTTTTCTTCTTGTGACAGGTTTCACATAACTCTAAGTAAACTGTAATGCATTCTCGAGTTACGTTAGCATTTTTGTTGCTTAATGCTTTAATCATAACATGTCTTCCAGCATGACCACACTCCTTGTTTGCATTATCTAGCACCTCAAACAATTCTTCATTGGGCACAAAAAATTTTGCTTCAGTGACTTGCGCAGACAATGGCAAAATTAACTTTTTAATGCCCCCAACAAGAAACACATCGTAACGTTTAAGACGTCTGTATTGAATAGTTGTTTTTTTGACAGCTTTCTTGGCTTCTTCAACTTCTTTAATTAATGTCTCGTACTTCTCTATCTATGAAATGTAAAAAGACTTTATTGGTTTCTGCTTGCTCTCTAATTTCTCCAAAAATTTCGTCTTCATTTCACCCGCGTCACTCATACTTGCAATAACGATTAAACAACTGCCGCCTAATTACAACTAAAGACGCAGAATGAGAAGTGGACCGTTTGCAATCGGGATATTAGCTTGTTTCGGAGTTTGCCTGCTACACATTTGGCAAACCTAAAATTGTCGTACCACAGTGTAGGCAATGCCCGAAATATCGAACAATTTCGGACTTTGCCTAAAGTGGCCTGGCAATGCGGACTTTGCCTAGGCAAACCTAGGTATGACTGTATAACGGACTTTGCCGGTAACATATATATTAATTATGTTTTATTTGAGACTTGATTTAAATGACAAATGTTTTATCATAGCTCTGTTACGGTCATATTAATATAATTTGTAAAAATTAATTACCTCGTACTACTTTTCAGTTGAAAAATATAATGTTTACGGCATTTTGGTCAATATTTGGCTGCACCTACGCTTACACTCAAAATCTCTTACTTTAAAATGTTTAGTGCAGTTTTTGCTATTTAAATTTGTTTCATTAAGTCATAAAATGGAAATCCAAAAATTTTTTATCGGGATCTTCTGGAAATCTAAACTAAGATAACTGATAGAACTCAACTGAGACGATACTGAACCTCTATAAGTTTCATTATTAATTTGTCATATTTACCTATGAAAGAATAATCCAAACGCCTTGTCTTGTGAACACTTTAAACATCATGCCAACCATTGTGTCCTTTTTGAATATTATCTCAAATAATTCACGACGTGCGATGTAAACAAACGTGTCACGGTGAAAGCATACGAGTCGATGTTGCGACTCCTATCGAAAGTCAATAATGTTGCTGGTTTCATGTACAACAAAAGCACCGGATGCAATATACATGCGAATCCTAAAAAAGAATTCGTCAAATAAATTAATGTAACAATGAAAAGCTTTTAGAATGTACTATTATCTTATCTTCGTAATATATTGTTTTGTGAATAGATAGTCTAGATTGTCTAGATATATTAATTGTCTGTGGGCCCACCATTGTGGGTGCCATATGGTGGAGGCGCCGTTGGCTGTGAGAATGAATATGAGATATGGTCTTATGTATTTAGAGAACATTTGAAACATGAGACATTTCAAAAATTGTATCTATTTTTTGACCCTAAACGATGGTTAGCGACGTCTCAACCTATATTTTCCCTCAGGATCACCGTAAATAGTACGCACACTGTAATTATGTACATTAGAGTAATTTCAGTACCTAGCGGTCTTTTGGGAACGACGTTGTCATCGTTTCCGTCGTAACTATCGTCGTTAAAGCCGCTCTCCGGGTTCCAATCGAAAACGTTTTCGGGATAAGTTTGATTTAAAAACGATATATCGTTCCTTCAAACAAAAATGAAGACATTAATCTTCATCGGTGCATTTACAACCAGAATTCTTACGGGTTCCTGAAAATCTTATCCGGCGGTAGTCTGTTGAAAGAACAGCATAAACCTTCGTCCGTCAGATCGTTGTTAAAGATATCGTCGCAGTTTCTTGCCTCGCTGGACCATTCGCATTTCCTTAGCATATCGGAACACGAGTTTCCCGTCTGTAACATCGAAAAATTTTCAGCCACTTTTCGGTTTTTACCACGAAATCAACTTTACCTTTATTAAAAAATTGCTTAATGTAGTCCAGTTGTATTGGGTCGTATCGTTGAACGTTTTATTACCGTTACACACATCGTTCAGTAGTTTCAATTGCACTGTGTCTCTAAAATACAATAGTATAAGCTAGTAACCAAAGGATGTTCTCAGGGCAGCTCTAACACCGAAGGAAGGTTGTCTTAAACAAGCCCTTTTCATAAAAGATGTATTTATTCATATGCGTCAACGTTTTGCCTTCAATCTGAGGCATCTTCAGGACAAACACAGTAAATTTTTATTTGAATCTGACTACAGTGTAATGATGTCATGTGAAAAATCATTCAACAACCATGATGACATAACCACTGAGATGAAGATTTTAGTATCTATAATTTTATCCTTTTAACACAATCACAACGTAAATACTGTGTTTGTCCTGAAGATGCCTCAGATTGGAGGCGAAACGTTGACGCATATGAATAAATAAATCTTTTATGAAAAGGGCTTGTTTGAGACAGCCTTCCTTCAGTAAAAGCTAGTAGGTAGATAGGAGGTATAATAAAATCCAAAGTTTTATATACCCAAGCTAAATTTATACAGGGTGTCGCTAAAAAAGTGTCTGCGATTTCAGTTGGAGAAAAGAGTATAAGCTTGTTTAGAAGGCCACATAAAACACCTATTGCCATTTATGTATTTTGGCTTTTAAGACCATTATGAAAATAAAATAATGTTTACGCAATAATTATCATTACTTAGGATCATAGCTTTACCCCTCAGCTATTAGTCTTTCCGCTTCGTTTTTCTTCGCCTGGTTCATGTTGCAAATAGTAACAGCCGGGAACGGTATGCTGCTCAGTTCTCCGTCGAAGGGGCTGAAGCTTATGATGACGGGACTGGAGTTCCATTTGTCGTAGATGTTGCTGATGTAGTACGCCGCGAATCCGATGGCGAAGGAAAACGCGACAAACCAGAATACCCTGGAAAATGTTAGTGAGATTTCAAACTGTGCCGAAAGTACGAGTCCTACCTTTCGCCAATTGTGAGATTGTTGTCGCCGACGTAACGCAGGCCGTGTAGGGTTGTCTTGTCGCAGTAATTCTCGAATTGCTGGAAAATTTGCCTGGTGAAGCTCTTGGGTCTGATCTCTTTGGTTCTCGGGAATCTTTTGTCACTTGAGACAGAACGAAAGTAAATAAATTTAAAGTTTGTTACTAACGAAGGAATACCTACTAACAATTTGTCGCTATTGCGTTTAACTCGTTTTAATCCCACCTATTGACATTTACGTATATAATTTAATATCAATTACTTTACTTACACGCAGTACCAGTCTTAAGTAGATACAGCTAAAAGTCGATATTTCTACCTACGTATATAAAACATTTGAGCAATTCATCTGTCGGAATTTACAATTCCTATCTTTTGTGACATATTTCCATCGATTTCAGCAGCAACTTACTCGTTTTCTACTCGCACATGTATAATGTATTTACGTCGATGGTTAGATATTCACGATATAGTCGGGAATAGAAATACACATTTACACAAAACTGTCATGACAAGTTTCTGCTGTAATTACAGTTAACTACATTATTAATGCAAACATTCATTTTGTAATATACGATCCTGATCTCGTTGAAACGAGGATAATTATACCACCATTTATCTATCTTGATCCCATTAGTTGTGTATAAATTACTATTTTTATCTATAAATATACGTGATGAATAAAATCAGTTAGAATTCAATCGTAAACATTTACAAATTCCGATAATTAACAGGACATAATATTAGTTCTATTAATAAATATACAAATTGTTTTCACCTGGGCAGCCTGGGATGGGAAATTTTCTGGGAAAGTAATTGGGTTACAAATTCAAATACATAATTCATAATTCAAAAAAAATTACAACAGAAAATATTATTGGTAATATTTATAAATATACGAATTATTTTTATAGTAATGTAATAACATGGAAAAAATGAAAAGCAATTGAATTTACGTTTGTCGTTATGTCGTCATAGAAAGTCATGTTCAATAGATATGATTTAATTGGTTTTCGTCTTTGTTCTGGGCGCACTTATGATCGTCAACGGTTATGTAATTAAATTCATAAAAATATATTGTGTCATATATTTGAATATATTGTAACGAAATAGAAACCATAATAGCCTGCCATAAAGTTAAGCGCTTTTCGGAATGACTTCAAAGAATTCCGCACGAGATAGGTTCGGGGAACTGGTGCCATTCTTGGAAAGCCGTTCGAGTTTCTAGTATTATCTAGAAGGTTACCGAACAATGGACCGGAAACGTCTCGAAGTTTCTGGGTTTCCCATACGGCTATAAATAGCAGACGGAGAGCGATACGGGGGAATTCGACGGTAGTCGTAAACAGCCGCCGGTAGACTGGTCGACGGGTGTCGGCCAGGCCGGCGGTAAGATAAATAAACAATGTGCAATGTAAATTAATTAGTTAAGTAGTAGTAAGTGAAATAAGATAAATTAGATTAAGTATTAGCGGTTAAGTGTAGTGTAAGTGTACAAATAAATTAGCGTGTAAGTGGTTTAAATAAATTAAGTTAGAAAACTCGTGTCGTGTAGTAATTCTCGCGTAGGTAAAAACGTTACAATATGTTTAAAATGGCCTTACATGTCGGGGCTAGTAAACTAACTACCTGCGAGTTTGGTTGATTTCGGGATCAATAACTATATACTTTAACGATTTAAGAAAAAGTTTAACCTATAGTTTAATAAATAATTAGTAATAGTGTTAAAATGTGTTTTCTACCCAGAACATTGATTGGGCATTATCTTTTATATGATTGTTATTGTCTTATATTACAGTTATAACTACATATTTACTATACCTAGTACTACACTACACTATAGATAACTATATCGATCTAATTATCGTATTATTAAAAGAAATTATTTTTGACGACTGCATATTCTGTTCATCTTGCATATTTTGGGAATTTTTAAAGCCATTTGCACATTTTTTTCAAAATCTGCACATGATGCATAAAATAGAGAAAAAACCTCCAATAACTATCTACTATAAGTATTGTGCATGTTTTATTTGATCATGAAGCTATCAAGCAAATTAAGTAAATTACCTGGAAAAACGGTAATTTGTTTCAACACTTGATTAGTTTGATGACAGTTTACAATTTATTTTCCAAGCTAAGAAAGTACTAAAAACATAATTTTATTAACATATCCCATTTATCAAGTCCTTTATTCATAATTTAGTTAGGATCAAGTAATTTAGCATTTTTAGATAGAAGAGGCGTAATGATTTTGTGTATATCTTATATTGAGTTTGGAAGCACTAATAGGTACTTGTCAACAAGGAAGTTATTCATTTTGAATGTTGGCAGCTGGAACTATAACAAGTAAATCGTCTATAGATATACTAAGTATTCAAATGTACTGTGTATTAAGGATATTTATCACCCCTTTAAATGCATTTGGTTTAAGTACTTCGTGGGTTAACTGGATTGACATGGCAACTAAAATTCTTACTGGGTGAGAGAATCAAATTTTTAAGTCATTTGGGGTGTTCATGCTTGGTGTCGATTATATAGTAAAACGTCGATATTTTCTTCAAGAAAGACCTGTGAAATTTTTTGAAGGTGATCTGCTTGTGATAATGGTAGGTATTCCTCATTTTGCCCCCCACTACATAACAGTCAAATAATGACTACCTACCTACATCATGAAATTATAATTATCAATTAGTGAAATCCAGGTTTTTAAGTCAACGGTAAAATCGTAATAGCAAATAGCACGAAGAGCATTTTTGCAGAAAATTGGAATAATTTGGATCTCTGATCACTTACGAAGTTCAAAGCGAAATTCAGGGCAAAAGAAGTGTAGGAAGGTGAACCACGTCACGAACAATAATTTCGATGCAAATGGTTGGACAACAATTCACTAATCATTTTGAGTAGTTCCCAAGGAAACCATAATACCGCTATGTATGCCAACCTGATTGCCTACTACAACAAGAAGAGCAATTACTGATCATTGGCCATTGGGAATAGAGATGGTAAGTGCTTTTGCAACAAATTAAATTAGTTCTTGTTATCTGAAAACTTGGATGCAGAATGATAACCCTGATCGATCAGTGGAAGCAGGAACTACAAAGGCGTTATGAAATATGAATTGTAAATGGAAGAAGAACTGCGCAAGCTTTATAAGTGGGTTCGAAATTACTTTTATACCTACAAATGTATCTTGATAACTACATCATTTAATAAATCCAAAAATATATTTTGACTAGGTTTATTCAATTAGTCTATTAATTTTTGTTCAATTTAAGCTAGTAAATATGCAATACATAGCTATAAGCTTTCTTTAACCCTACTCAGTTTATTTACTCTAGTAATCAATAGTCTGAACTAATCAACACTTAAAATTTACAGTATGACTTAATACAATTAGTTCAATAAAACGTTGCACATTAATAGCGATTTTTATTTTGAGACACCTGATAAACATGTGCTGGATAGAAGGTATAGTATCTAAAGAATGGAACAACGCGAAAGTAATTTCGATTTTTAAGAAATGAGATAGACGAGATAGCTCTAATTAGCGTGGAATAAGTCTTCTAAATGCTGGTTACAAAATATACTCAAAAATTTTGATTCAAAGAAAACACACCGTATCAGATAATATACTACAAATCAATCTGGATTTAGAAAGGGACTTTCTTGTATTGACGATGTATTTGTGCTAAAAGAGATAATTGCAAAATGACGAGAATACAATTTAGAAACTCACATAGCATTTCTAGATTACAAAAACGCTTTCGACAAAGTTGAAGGCCTCTATTATGGAAAATTCTAGAAACCAAGGGCAACCTCAAAACAGGTATCCTTATTGAACCAAATTACACATGTCAAGAGAAGTTGCAAAGAAAGTGTCCAATAAGGGAGTAGCTTATCACCTACACTTTTTAATCTATATATGGACGGAACAAACATCCAATAATAAACATCCGGTTAGGATGTTAGTTATTTCAGAATAGGATGTAACATCACACCATTTTGACGAGGATATAGATAGAAAAATAAGTAAATTTCAGGCAATATGTGGAACTACAAAAGAACTCTTGGAAAACAATCAAGAAAAAAAAAACAAAAATGAAATTTTATAAAGTGATGACTGATGACTGTCCCCACTCTTTTATCCGTGTCCGAAACGTGGGTTTTAACGAAACAAAATGAAAGACATACAATCCGCAGAAATGAGACTTCTGCGTTATGTTAATGGTTCACAAGAATTGACAAGTTCAGAAATGATGACTTAAGAAATGATTTAAAAATAACCTCTCGCAACGACAGAATACAGGAATACAGACAGAAATGGGAAGAACACATTGAAAGAATGGAAAAACAAAGACTGCCAAAGCGAATACTGAACTACAAACCAAGAGACAAAAGAAGTATAGGAAGAGCGCGAAAGAGTTGACTTTACGGTAGAGACCGAAACAGATGAGGTTACATATAATTTTGGGGGTGTATCCCATCTCGGCACATTTTATTGCGGTCAATTTTATGACACCTTGTCGGTCCATTTCTAATATACCCATCTCGGCACAACGGATGATGTCCAGCCCGGCGGGTCGAGCAGGTAATCTCTAACCAGTAGCAATTGGAACACGCAATAAAATCTGAATTTACCGAGGACATTCGAAAAGAGCCCGTTGTCTCTATACAAAACCATCGGACTTATCTTTATGCTTATTCAGAAACGCACTGGTATTTTTAAAATGCAGGTGTTCAGTTGCCCAAGTGAAATCATATATGTAAATGTATGGATATGTACAAATAAAGAACTAGAGGGTCCATTGGACCGCAATTTTTTACGACAGCGGCACTTCGTTTGTATTTTCTTCTTCTTCAGGTGTACAGTCGATCAGTGAAATCGTGTACGAGGAAGTACGCGAGACTCTACAGATACTGGATGGTCCACTGGACCATAACACAGCGGCCACGTGTGCTTTCCTTGTGATGTCTTCTTACGCACTTATATTCGAGAAAGCAGTGGTGTGTGAATGTGTGTGCCATTTGTTTGTGCGATTTGGAAGTGAATTCATTGTTAGAGTTATTATCCGTAATGATACGCCCATGGAGGACAAGGCGGCTTCGCTCTTCACTACTTAAAAAGCCATTAAGTGTTTTTTTTGGTGTTTCAATTGTGGTTGGACATAGTATACACACTACAACAATAACCCATCTCGGCATAAATCTAGGGAGGTACCATCTTGATAATACTGTATTGTCCAAAATAAAGGTAATTCACTGTTGCGCAAAATTCATAATACTATTTGGGAAACCTAGTATACGCAGCACACCGTATACGAGTGAACGTCATGTGATACGCTCAAAAGTACGTTGGAAACGCAAGGGGGCAAGGACCAAACATGTAAGGGTGGGGCAAGGATCAAACATGTACTCACTAAGCCTAATAGGCATAATCAGAATTTTCTGTAGAATGTGTAGAAAATCTACCTGAGGGTGATCGGGTTATACACAAATAATTTCTGTGCCGAGCTGGGCTCTGTAAAACAGAGTACCTGGTAAGATATGGGCCGAGTTGGGCACTGTAGAATGGAGTACCTGCCTAGATGTATGCCGAGTTGGGGTATAATTTTGTCGTTTACCTACTTCTTGTGCCGAGATGGGAATCGCCGAATTCTGGAAAGAAGATGATGATGATTTGGAAGCACCACTATGGAATAAATGATAATTCACGAAGCATTGGTTAAAACCAGACGGTGCTATTTTGTTGTATAGTATGTAAGTTGTGAATTTCAGCAAAATGGCGTAATCAACGTTGCATTCAAGGACGCACCAAAAATGCTATTTGAATACTTTAAAGCCCAATTTTTTGAAAAATGTTGGAGCAAATTTCGGGACATGGCACCTTTTATATTAAGTAGAGTAATGCGTAAAATTGTAAAACAATCGACCTAAATTGTAAACTAAATCATCCATGAACCTTTGAGCTGGTCTAGCACGCGTCACTCTCATACCACAAGTATCTGCTAAGTAATACTGATCCTTACGCTATTACCTTTCCTTCATCGGTACCACAAAATCGCCCTCCCCGATCTTGAATATCGCCAGGTTCCCCGAGACCAAGTGATTCTCCATAGGCCTACCGACCTGCCTCCTCGGCCTGACGACGTTGTCGCCCCTCATCTTTCCCACAAACCTGAGGAGAGCGATACTCGCCTTGCCGTCTCCTCTCCTGCTCTGATGGTAGCCGTCGAAGCTCGAAACTTTTGTCATTTAATCTCCGCTCGCCGATGACGTTGAACTGGCGCTGAACAAAGGCGATTTTTCCTTTTTAATTGTTACAAAACGTGTCGCGTGATCGGGTAAGGTTGTCGTTGGTGGCTTTTTTTCCCTACCTGGGACGTAATCGGTATCATCTATCTTTGGGAATACGCACGCTTTTGTAGGTTAGCGCGATACTGGGTCGCGAGTAGGCCTGACAGTGAAAGGGCGATGCAGGGTTGGAGTAAGTGTAAGAGCTATTGAATAGTGTTAATAGTGAGAAATGGTTTACTAGAGAAGAAGGGCCGAAGAAACATCAATTGTTGGATGTTTCCAATAGTGCCTCTAAACTGTTTGGAAATGGCAAAGCTTGGCCCTTACTTCGTTTTTAAGGGTGTTTAATCCGAATACGAAATTTGTTTTGTTATTTAGTGTAGGGGATCGTTATAAAATTGCGTTTGCTTGGAAAAACGAAAAATCTTAGAAAAATTGTAAAATGTGAAAATTTGTTTTTAGTTTTGTTAGTAATACTTATCACTCTTATTTTAATCAATTTATCACCTCCTTCTAAAATCATATCAGTTGTTATATGGTCTTCTCCTTAGGCTCTATGTGTTTTCATCGCTTTCAATGCTTATTTAGTTTTTCAGATCCCAAATTTCTTATAAATTGTTTTTGTAAAACACTTTCTCAACACTCTTCCTTAACTTTACTCGTATATAGTTTAGGATAAAATTCTTCAACTTCCCTCAACATTTGTGCTCGACTCGTTATTAATTCGTTATTTTTATCCATTAGACAGTGAATTTGCTTTCTTCCTAGGTTAGATCTAAGACACTTCATGTTCTTATTTTCTTCTATTATTTGTGTCACCATTGAGTCATATTTAGGTACTCTTTCTATGATTTCGAATATTTCTTCATATTAGTTTATTAAGCTTTACGTATTCTATGATACCTTTTTTAAATTCGATATTGAATTTTCTTCTTTTTTCTATAAGCTTCTTTGTGTTGTCATAAATTTCTGCCTTCTTGATCTTTTTCCGAACCTCTGTTACACTTTCTTGAATAGTTTTTTTGATTTCTTCATTTACATGGTCCATATATCGTTCGTTGTTTGACCCCTATCTAACTCTCATATATATTCTCATCACTGGAACTCACTGTACCGAATAGGAATTCACATGCTTCTTTGAATCTAGTTAACATACCTTTATGTTACCACTTTTAATTTCTAGTCAGTGTTTTATGGGCATTACATAATTTTGATATTTATTTTTTTTGATGAATGAAAAATATTACTAATTATTTTTAATTATACTTAACAATTATCTACTAAGGTAATCTAGGTAGATAGGTATGTATCTAGGTAATTATCTACATTAATAACTGTCCTATTCCCAATTTGTATTAAATTTAAGAGAAACATTTGTTTCGACACCTTATTAGATATTGTCACGGTTAAGTGGTTTATGGGTATTATATAGTTTTGATATTTATGTTTTTGATGAATGAAAAATATTACTAATTATTTTTACTTGTACTTAACTGTAGGTAATTATCTACATTAATAATTGTCCTATTCCCAATTTGTTTTAAATTTAAGAGAAATATTTGTTTCGACACCTTATTAGATATTGTCACACTTAAGGTCTAAGGCGCACATGTTGTGGATCGTGACTTGAAAGAAAAATGAAACAAATTGTTAAATTGTTGGGTAGAGTTTGTCATTTTTCGGTTTTTGGAATTTTTTTTAAAATTTGCTTCAAGAATGTTTTTTAAACTTATAGTATCTATTACGCTGGCATAATTGCATTTAATAACATTTTTGTCTACATATTCTCTGTAGGGCACTCTACGCTTATCATTTTTCGGTTTTTGGAAATTTTCTCAAAATTCACTCCAGTACTTTTTCGGACCTATGAATATTTATCGTACCACCGAATATGTATAATCAAGTTTAAAAACATATTTTGCGTTTTTCCTAAATAGTCTTTGATGGATACCTACTTTACTGTTGTTTTTCGGTTTTCGAAATTTTCTCTAAATCCACCTCATCAGTTATTTTTAAAATTTCAACATTTATTTTACTATTCAACGTGCATATTTTCGCTAAATCTTCTCTGAAGGGCGATTTTCGCTTACAGTTTTTCGATTTTTTGAAATGTTCTCGAAATCGTTCCAAAAATGTTTTTAAATATTGAATATTTATTCTGGTATCCAATATTTATATTGAAATGTGAGAAAGTAGTCCGATGGACATATCGCCATATTTTACGACAGAACAACGATTACTGCGTCACTTTTTGATTTAGTGAGAAATAAATACATTGTACATATGTTTTCAAAACTAAATTCTTCAATAACTTCATCTGAAATATGCATTACCCATATATGTCCTTAGCTCATTCATAATTATCTTCCGTTACTTAATGCAACCCTGCTTTTTGAATTACCGATGACACCCTCATTAGTATAAAGCAAATACAACCGACAATGACATTTTAGATTAATTTGTGTCGTGTTCATTTAGCATTTCAATCAATCCTTACTGTTACCTGCCAATTATACCGCTATTAATGATTTGTTTTTTTTTGTTATGTTTGTGTTACGTTTCCCTGCAATTAGAATTTAAGCAGTTAATGGGAAATGATGGTTAATTTGATTTTGGGAAATAAACGTCGTTACGGGATACAGTGAATATACATATGTAATACAGAGAATTAGTACGGGTATAATAGCGTAGTGATTTTAATTTGCATTATTACGATTTCGATTTCTGGTAGTGCAGCAATACCTTTCGGATGTAATATCCATCACTTCTTTTGAGTTTCCCTTTAAAACTTTTCACATTTTCACCTTTTTATTTTAAATCTTGTTATAACAGTTAATTTAAAAATTTGCTCATTTAATTCGCACGCAGGAACATAATTTTATAGCCTCCGCCTCTGCCTCTGTACAGGTGAAATACCGCCTCGCGAAGATATTGAACATATCGGTGTAGAGGCGATAGGTGTTCTTGATTAATTTCTATATTCACTCCGGTGTCCTGCGTATTGGCAGGATGCGATTCGAAAAAAGGAGCTATAAACATGACTTATGGCTTAATGGCTAAAGAGAAATTGTAATTTTGGGACGGGAGGCGTACTAACAAGCTATCCGGAACATAAATTTTATAAAACGTGAAGATAACGTTGTATTCTTCCAGTTCGTTATTTTTCTCTCAAGCCGGATTATTTATTATTCGGTATTTGGCAGACTAGTTGGTCAGTTGTTGTTGGTGATAGTGAAAAAAGGACGGAAGGAAAATAAATCAAGCAGGTTCAATTTGTTTATATATGGAATGTACGTGGTACTACACATGTAAGTATTTTCAGTATTTTACAGGGACAATTCCGTGAATTATTAGCTTGAGAAGAATGTAACAAATCGCAAGCTTGTGTAAGGTACATGCTTCGATTGCGATTATAATGATCTTTCCAATGTGGTTCCCACAAAAGACCCTTACGTTCATCATGGTCTTCCTCTTCTTTAGTTTGTCTACTTCCTATTACGAGTCCATGATGGACACTGAAAAATGCAATCTTTCTTTGCTTTGTGGTGGTCATCTTCATTCCAGAGGAGCCATCTATTTCTTACATTTATTACTTTTACTTTATCTTTATCTTATTGCTTATGTTTCCTGACTGGTGTCTCCCTTTCTCTCCTTCTCTAGTTGGGCTTTGGTGAAATTCTCCATTAGTGTTTGTTACCATGTCATGTATGTATTGAATAAGTGACAACCTAGAGTTATGTCTAGATACTCTAGATCATATACAGGTTTTTATGTTGTTAAGAATATTCCCTCAATTCATATCAATCAGGAAAGTTGTCGTATATCACATCATTTAATTTTTTTGATTAAAGATTTTTTCGTTGTTATGGAGATATTGTCACGCTTAAGGGCCTGATGCCCTTTGCCCATTGCAAATCAGTAATAAAACTTGTACGTACTGTCACTGAAGTCAAGACAATGGCTGCCCTCAACTGATAAAGTTTACGTAATTTCCTGTAGATAACAGCAAACTGACTGTGATATACAGGGTGGTGAATTTTTCTTTGCTCACCATTGTGATCTCGATAATATAAGAATTACAGGGTCAATTTAATTAGTCAAACGTTGCCCATTTTAATGGATAACCATAGATCCAAAACGAAATCTCAAATATTTTGATTGGTTCTTGACTCATCGTGAAAAAACTGAAAATTGTGATTTTTTTAAAAATATTACCTTTTTAACCACTGACACTATTTAACTATGACCACTTGGTAATCTTATGTTATTGATAAATCTGGGTTGAATAACAACCGAGATTTTTTACATCATACAGATTTAATGCGAGTCCATGTGTTCCTCTTCCTGTCGGTTAATTGTATAACCAACATAGATCTTTCTATAGCTCTGTGTGTCTTACCCTATTCATGTTTTTCTTTGTGAAAGTCTAGGTGTGATATCCGTATGTAAGTATTGGAAGAACACGTAGGTTAAATACTTTGCTTTTCATATGTTGTGGTATTTTTCGGCTCTTGAATATCCATGATAACTTTCCAAATCCTGCCAATGCTAATCTTATGCGTCTCGTTATTTCATCATACTGGTTGACTTTGTTCAATTTCAAAACCTGCCTCAGGTAGATGTATTCACTGACCTGTTCAATTGCATTCACATTCATGTTTCTGACCTCTTCTGTGTTCGACATTACGTTTGTCTTTCGCATATTCATCTTCAGACCAACTTTATTTGAGGCTGTTTCCAGCTGGCTTGATTTGTAGTTCTTCATACGTACATACATCGTATGCCAATCTAAGCCTAGGTGGCTCAGTCTCTTTCCATTGATATTTATTTCTACGTTTGCCCAGTCCAGTGTGCTGAATACGTCCTCCATAATTAGTGTAAACGGTTTGTTTTTCAATGTGATATTTTCGTATATTTTGGGTATAAGCTGCATAATCTAGAATATATTGTACTATTGTTCATGACTTGTTCTATTGCCCATTGCTCAACACTATCGAACGCCTTCTCATAGTATAAAGACGAGGAATAGAGGAATGGTATTCCTCTTCCTTCGCGAACTTATACCGACTTATTCACAAATACAAACGTTGGGTCTCCTCAAATTATGGAGATACCTAGCAAAAATTTGTCAAGTTAAATCCTTACCCACATCTCGCCTAGGGCGAAGCCCCGGTCTGACTGACCCCCTCTTCTCTCCCTTTTTCAAATTTCCCCCAAAAATGCCTCTGATCCAATTTACACTTTTACGCTCCTGACCAATCACAAATCATTTTTTTTTTGCTCTGTCTGCATAACGAAACCCCACTCTTACGGAGTCTCCAGTTCGCCGTACTTTTAAACTTTATGACCTTCCGTTATCCATAAAGAATGTTTATATTAAAAAACGATTATCTCTTCACTGGAATGTGCCTCAACTCACTTACACTATAATTACAGGCAAGCCCTATAACGGAATACCTTCAAATTTTTACCAGCGATAGTGAATAGATCAAGCCCCATTCTGACCAAATTCCAACATTCTATGTCAACAATGCTCGCTACAATCCGACAATTATTCTCAAATCGAATAGCAGATTATTTCGTGCAGAGCAACGGTGAACAAACAAATGACAAACGTACTGCGCCTTCCTACTCGGGCTCAAAAATGAGATGTAACCGTTGATTGAAGAGGGGGGCTTCAATCAACGATGTAACACTGGATAAAATTCATTAACCAATCTGATTAACCATATATTATCTTCATTGTTTGGAAACTGCATACATCACAATTCAAAATTTAATCTATTATAGGCACAAAACTTTATACGTAGCATTTAACTTATATACTGAAGTTAGGAAGCAAGAAAAATAGGCCTAGAAATGAACATCCCTAAATCCAAATTCATGACAAACCAACGGACAAACATAGAGTATAAATGTGCTAGGACAACAAGTAGAGAAAGTGAACTCTTATGTCTACCTAGGTCAAGAAATAACATTGGGAAAAACAAATCAAGAACTTGAAATTAATCATAGATTACATCTAGGATGGGCGGCCTACGGGAAGATGCGACACGTCTTCAACTCCAACCTACCCTTCAAACTAAAAACCAAGGTTTACATGGAATGCATTCTCCCAGTAACAACCTACGGATGCGAAGCATGGGTTCTAACAAAGAAAATCCTAAATAAATTAAAGGTACACCAAAGATCAATAGAACGAAAAATAAAACCAATGAGTGGATAAGAAATAGAAACAAGGTCGAAGATATAGCGAGGCGAATAGGTAGTCTTACATGGAACTGGGACGGACATGTTGCCCGAAATACAACCAATTGGAGCGGAAAAACAACAAGAGAAGAAGTATGATGACATCAAGAGAACAGCCGGACTTAACTGGTACCAAATGGCACAGAACAGGGAAAACTGGAAAAATATGAGAGAAGCCTATATCCAAAGGATAGAAAACGGCTAGAAGGAAGACAAGACTGAAGTTAAAATCTGTGTAGAATGCAATAAATATAAAGCTTGTGATGTTATGGTAAAGGTTATTAAAAAGTAAAATCAGGTAAGTTTGCGACAAACATTGTCACAATACCGAAAAGCACTGAAAATGTTTATTACCCACTTTGTGCTAAACATTTTACTGTTATGAATACCTTTGAACGTGTAAACGGTCGATAGCCATTATATTTTCGTTCGTATTGTTTATTTGTATTTCGCTCTAATATTTCCATAAATAAAAAGTAGTCACAAAGAACTCGTCGAGAGTAAAGCATCCCCTTACGCGAGTCGAGTATCGCAATATGAGGAACTCCTTAGTCCTTAGCGCCCCATTTCGTCGTCAATGTAGTAGTAGGTACACCTGAGGCCGGTGGCGGAGCACGGGAGCAAGGGTACTCAGGGCGAGGGGACCGTAGACAAAGGGGGCGCCGCGGGACGACGCGTCCCCCCTACGGGGCGCGACGTGGTGGCCCGCGACGGGCTTTTGTCAGCGAACCTGGCGACGTTTGATCCGTTCGAGGGAATTTAATATGACGATTGAAAGGGGGAAGGCAGGAAGGAAGGAAGGAAGGAAGAGAGGAGGCGAGGCCAGCGGCGGCACCAAACGAGTCGTGCCAAATATTGTATTCACAGTGATTACGGTTTAATACAAACTCAAAAATCACATTTAAAACAATGAAATATGTTGATGTATGAAGAAAAATAGAGTAGTAATATTGTAGTTTAGCGTGTACCGTCATTTGCAACAAATTTCGTTACTTGGATGTGGATATCTGCAAAAATCCCAGCACTAACAACAGCAGTCAACTTACATCAAAACGCTATTAATCTGACCGAGTCATGAAGTAGAGAATGGGAATTAAAGTTGCCGGACCACGCCCAGAATATGCCCTCTATAACTCGAAAACCACCAGGCTTTGACGTGCCAAGAAAAATATGGGCAACGTTGAACATAACACGGACGAATCACGGAAGATGTGCTGACTCTATGTTTAAATGGGGTAAAACGCCTTCCCCAGATTGCGAATGTAACATCGGCAAACAAATCATTCGACACATAGTAGAAACATGCCGTTTGAGATCATTTCCTGGTTGGAACAGATAGTGCAGTCGAATATATCAAGAATTTTGATGTTTCTTTGTAATATTTGTATGAACCTTCTTATTGTTTGTATGTTTTGTTTGTGATCGTTGATTTGTAATCAACGATCATCAGATTTCTAATCGAGGAAGATGTTACTCCTATGAGAAATAATGAATCAGTATGACAAATTCCATTTGCTTGTCTTACACACAACTAACAGTAGAAAGGTATATCCATACAATCTTTAACAGCAATCGCAACTTTTTGGAAGCAAAGCTTTCTTATCACGGGTCTCGCTCGAAGCGCTGGATTGCTGAGAGGTATGAACACCGAAAAAACGAACAACCGTAACGACCCGAACGATCATCAAGATGGTAGCGCGGCGCGTGTATATATATGTATATATATATACACTACACAGTTATGTTATCAATCGTTTAACGTTATCAAAACGTGCGAGAAGTGTCCGCTTGTTACTTATAGACAGTAAATTTTTCGTTTATTTTAATTATAATCATTATGCCGGTTATTATTATCAAAAGGCGACTTGTTTCTTATAGTTCAGTAAATGAAGGAAAAAACCTAGGTTAAATTATGCAAAGCGGTGAAACCGAGGACAATTGTAGATCTCAACTGGGTCTTTCGAAATACAGAAACTTGCCGATTCTCCGGATACCGCAACATGGTGGAAAATGGCCCTCAAGTTACAAAAATCTATTTGCGCCAATATCTCAGAGAATCTCGCTTTTAAAGAATTTTTGTTTAGATATAAAAGGAAGATCACTTCATTCACTACAAACATGCCCCTTATGACTTTTTCCGAAAACTCGACAGTTTTCGAAATAACGGCCCCGAAACGAGCCTTTTACTTGTTGCTCCTGCTCTGAATCCAGGAGAGCAAATTTGAGAAATGGAGACATAAACGGGCGGACAAATTGTCCAATAACTCGAGTAGAAATGGATATTTTTTGATGATTCAAAATTCACGTGAAAGAGAAAACCCATAGCTATGGTATCTTGGGTCTCGGTCCTCATTTTTATTTTCTTGAATATTGGAAACACAGGATAAATTTTTTTTCTTCGATATTCCTCGACTTTTAGAACATTCATCCATATTTTAATGAATAATAGTAATTTAGTCGGGTCTTTCGTGATAATGGGTCCCCAAAACCTATCGAACGTGCCCATAAAGGTTGTTTCATTTTCTTTCTTTTGCATCCCAATAAAAAGTAACTTTAATTATGTCGATTATTTGACATTTGTGGCATCAATCGGGCATTAAAAAATTATGAATCATCGTATCGGTTCGCAATGCACATCACTAGAACGCTTGAAATGTCCCCTTTCCAATGGTTTCTTCGTTTTTGTTGCCAACTTCAACTTTCTTGCCAACCTACTTTCAAAACTCCGGAAATACCAAAAAATCGACATCCAAAAGAAAGAAAATGAAACAATCTCTCTGGGCTCGCTCGATGGCCTTTGGGGACCCATTATCAAAAAGGACCTGACTAAATTACTATTATTCATTAAAATATGGATGAATTTTCTAAAAGTCGAGAAGTAATATCGAAGAAAAAAAAATTTAGCCTGGGTTTCCAATATTCAAGAAAAATAAAAATGAGACCCGAGACCAGGATACCATAGCTATGAGTCTTCTCTTTCACGTGAATTTTGAATCATTAAATAATATCCATTTTTACTCGAGTTATTGGACAATTTGTCCGCCCGCTTTTGTCTCCATTTCTCGAATTTGCTCTCCTGGATTCGGGTAGGAGCAACAAGTAAAGGGCCCGTTTTGGGGCCATTATCTCGAAAACTGTCGAGTTTCCAGAAAAAGTCATAAGAACCATTTTTGTAGCTAATAAATTGGTCTCCCGTTTGTATCTAAACAAAAATTCTTTAAAAGCCAGATTCTCTGAGATATTGGCGGAAATGGATTTTTGTAACTTGAGGGCCATTTTTCACCATGTTGCGGTACCAGGAGAATTGGCAACTTTCTATAATTCGAAAGACCCAGTTGAGACCTACAATTGGCCCCGGTTTCATCCTTTTGCAGAATTTAACCCAGGTTTGGGCGTTTATCGGCCTTCATTTACTGGACTATTATTAGAAATTCCCGAAATTCCAGAAATTATCTGTGCACATTTGTTCTCGAGTACCTATTTTAATGACGTTCAGGGACGGAAAGACCCTAATTGTAAGGTAGTTACTGTAAAGTTTCTTAGAATTGATGCGTAGGTAACAGTTGTTTTCCATATTTGATATTTAACTATTTAATAAACCGAAGTTCGAAAAGGTTTTCAGTGTGCATCAGGGGTGTATTGGGGCCGGAACGCACCGGTACGCCGTTCCGGGACTTTTTTGAGTAACTGGAACGCGTTGCGGAGCTATTTCTCTACTCGAATCTGTCAAATTATTTTCTGTATTGTATTTGTTACTTGTTACCTTTTCTTTTTTCAAGAAACGACCAGTTATTTCACAATTTTATTTATCATAGATCTTTCCAAACGAGGGTACTCTATCGGCTATTCGTTTCAAAGTGATTAAGGGCATCAGGCGATTCCGGCGGCTAGCTTCATCTACTCCCGGTGGCAAGCAGTAATCCGGGCCCATGGTAATCCTATAATTCGGGAAATTTTAACAACAAAATGTTGTTTAGAATTCATCTACCTGAAAGTGTTAAAACTGAAAAACAATCAGTCTAAACTCTGGTCCCGACCGAATACTATCAATCAAAAACTATAACAAATAATAAGTGACAGGTTGTGCAGAAAAAACTAAGAACAAAGAAGTACAATCAAATTTTGCTGAAAATTAAACATTTTGAATTATTGTTTTAAAGAATTTTTATTGTTTATTATGTAAAGCTACTTGATTTAATATCGAATGTTTTATTAATTGTAATTACCATCCAATATTTATTTTTGCAATTGGTACATACAATTTTTTTTTATAAAAAGTTGAAAAACGCAAGCAAACATCGATAAATTCGTTTTTTGTTAAAAAACGGAAATATTTTACACTATTATTAACACTTTTTTTAATTAAATTTTTGACAATTCCACTTGTACCGTTTTTTTTGAACTGATAAAATGGCAAGCGTTCCGGCAGTATATTTTTTAGCAAAAAGCGTGTGCATATTGTGTTGAAAATGAGTAAACGGCGCGATTTAACGCTATCTGAGAAACACAAGTGTTCCAGGTTGAAGTCAACGTGAAGCTGCAGCTAAACTTAAAATTTCACAACCATTGTTAGGCAAACTTTTAAAACAACGGTATGAAATTGATGCAACTTGTGTTCTGAATGGAAACAAAAATAGGAAAAGGAAATGAAGCGGAAAGGATGAAGATGTTGAATATGCACTCAAGGTCTGGTTTACAAGTTTTAGAAAAAAGGATGCAGGAATATAACGGACCGTTAATGAAACAGAAAGCAGAACATCTGGCGGGGCACGGGTCATCTCGTAAGAATTTATCCCGGTCCGCATTTGACCTTCGCCGAGATCGGTCAACTCGTAAGAATGTGGTTCTCAGATCGGTCAACTCGTAAGAGTTGACCTGAAAAATCCTAAAAGGGAGATTATCATATTCCTTGCGAGAGGGCAAGGAAAACCCTGCGGAAACCGACCGTTATTAACAACAAGCAAGTCTTTGCCTCGTTGACTTTTAATAAAATCCACAACTATCTCGGTGCTCGTCACCGTTTAGTTGGAACCTAACAAACCACCCCCTTATATCATATTCTTAGTTTCAACAAATATCTGAACTACTTCGTTGCAATCATCATCCCTTCGATTATATCTTAGAATTATCTTATGAGTTGACTCATCCAAAACTACCTTTTAAAAATTTACCTGCCGGTTCGCTTACGAGATGACCGATCTTAGGGTGGGGCATTAAAATTCCTTACGAGTTGACCGCCGACGAAAATATCAACGTTTTTTTTGTAGCCTGGCTTAATAGTTACGTAGTCGTCTTTCCAGTGGAAAATTCCACATTTCACGAATACCTCATTGAGGAATCTCATGAAGTTCTTTTTCGTCGGTTACGTAACGTACGCCCCTGTCACAAGGATCGTTTCGCAAACTTCCCGAGATGCATTGATAGTCATCGAATCACGGCTGGAACTGTCCAAGCAACGGGCACGACGTGCCCCCATGACTTCCATCGACGTTGGCGGTGAGTACGTCGAAGTGAAAAAAACCCTACAATACCGCCCCGTCGGCCTCATTCATCGTCATTTTCGTCAACCAAACGCCAATTATGTCCCAACAAATTGCAGTCTGCGAATCGGACGTACCATATGCCCGTTGGCCGCACACAATCCCGACTTATGTGGGCCCTACGGGACCCGTGCCCCCTCGCAGGGCTCCCTCTTTCAACGTTGGCCCCCGGTTTTGTTTAAAGTTAAAAGTTCCGCGTGCCCCCCGCCTCGACGAAAACGGACCTCCTGTACGGCGCGGCGGTCGCATTTTGTTGTTGTGTTTGTGAAATATGTGTGGCGGTCCTCTCGATGAGAAGGGGCGGGAGATTGTTATTTGCCGTGAAATTGTGCGTGGAGAGACTCGGAGGAGTCCGATGGAGACGTCAAGAGTCCTAATGATCGTCGGGATGGACGGTCCCGTGACGGGCACGGGAAACTTGGAATCCCGGAAGGTCCGGAAAGTTTGGCGTACGTCTTCCGGATACTTTTGGCTCCGTATATCACGAAACTTAAAACGATTTGTTCCGGCTGCATTGTTTTATGTCTGTTTCCAGTAGTTCCGTTCAACTATCTACCGCACGGATTAGAGTTGTTTGTTCGTTGTCAAAATTGAAGCAGTAGGACGCGAATAAAAGGCTCCATTATTTATGAAAAGTGGGTGTTCCCTGGTAATCCAATCAAATTGAAAAAATAACGAAATGAAATGACATGAAGATAACGAAAAATGAATTTCCCTCAAACTAAAACAGTTTCGTTCATTATTATGTACGGCCTACCATACCGGGCTGTTTCCCGTTGCAAAGTTACCTAGTTGTTTATTCGAGTTTCTTGCGTATCTATAGGTAAACAAAAAGTAGTTTGAGCTCCGAAATGCCCAAATGAGGAAACTAGAATGTAGGATATATAACATATATAAGTGTAAAGTTTATTCTAATTTATTTATACAGTTCTAAACACTACTTAATTTATTTAGTCTATTCCTTAGCTAATTAATATTACACACTTAACGCGCTAATTTATTTGTACACTTATCGCACTTTTTCACTCACGACGGCTTCTGGTTTACTGCCTTCGACCGCAGGCCCATAATTATCCTTAACAACGTCTTTTCCAGAACGGACCACATAATTCTTTCTCTAATTGCACGTTTCCGGATTGTTCGAGAAGGTTTTTATGGTCGCGCTTTTTGCTAAATTCTCCGAAGTTGTCTCCACTAAAGTGCGCCGACTTCGTCAGATAAGAAGGAGCACGTTTCACGCCGATGTTTACATTTCGCGTTACATAAGAATAATTACTGTACATAATAGACGTTGGTGTGAGATAAGAATAACAGTCATAAACCAATAAACTCAGGGCACAGTTTAAGGATAATATAGTATGTGGCGCCTTCGATAGGTCTCTTTCATTTCTCTACACATCTTGGTGACCTTAAAGCGCAAAAGATTACTGTTTATGAATAATTAACCTAGGCCGGGTAGCCCAAAGTGCCAGGGTGTCGAAGGGACGGTCAGAGCCGTATTTATTATTTTTTAAACAATTTCAGCCTCTTTTGAATAAGATTTTTTTTTATAAAACTAAAATTTCAACGTGTTATTGTACATAAGATTTATTGGTTGAACAAAATTATCTAAATAATAGTTACAATTAAAAAAAAGGACAATAAAAAAAGGATGATACGTGATATGCATTCACTATCTATATAGTTAATAAATTATGTCTTCAATTAAATGCACTCTGCTATACCTTTTATAAATATTTCGTATTTGGTTATTAATCCACGTAATAGGCAACCAACTTCCCAAATTGTATTAACTTCATGTTAATATTATAGTTTAGTATTAGGCGCGGAAATGAAGCACTAAAATCGGCATAACGATCGAAATTTTTGCAGTAAGATGGATCGAGATGCGGTTTTTTGCATTTGGTTCGTGAAAGCGTCTACAAATTTTGTGAACATTTGTTATGAACGAGAAATGCAAAATTGCAGAGGTGCAGAAGAAAAATGCTTTTTTATACGTGCATGTGAAGGTAGCGGTTGTTAAAAAATTTACAACTCTGTAAATAATAACGAAAATGAGTTCAATTTTGTTACTCGGGGGTTTTTGGGGTTGCTGAAAACGAATATGACATCGCCAGTGGTCTCCGAAGTACCTGGTGCTCAGGGCCACTGGATCCAACGTCGTCTCCGGAAGTTTTAGGGGAATTGATTATATAATTAGCCGAAAGGTCTAAACCCGAGGGTTTTTGGGGTCGCTGAAAACGAATATGACATCGCCAGTGGTCTCCGAAGTACCTGGTGCTCAGGGCCGCTGGTTCCAACGTCGTCTCCGGGAGTTTTAGGGGAATTGATTATATAATTAGCCGAAAGGTGTAAACCCGGGGGTTTTTGGGGTCGCTGAAAACGAATATGACATCGCCAGTGGCCTCCAAAGTACCTGGTGCTCAGGGTCGCTCGAACCAACGTCGTCTTCGGGAGTTTTAGGGAAATTGATTCTATAATTAGCCGAAAGGTCTAAACCCAGGGATTTTTTGGGTCGCTGAAAACGAATATGACATCGCCAGTGGTCTCCGAAGTACCTGGTGCTCAGGGCTGTAATAACTGGCTGTATGGAGAGGACTAAAATGGTCTAAATTCAATTTACTGGGAATGGGAACTTAAAGAAAATTTATTAATCCCCATAAAAATGACACAGCAACCAGGACCATCCAGTATATTAAATTTAATATTCTGTGCTTGCAAAACAAATTGCGGTAACTCATGCGGCTGCAGAAAGCATGGGCTAATTTGCAGCATTGCATGCAAAACATGTGCCGGTGCTAATTGCACAAATTTTGAAAATTATTCAAGAGAGGCAATTTCTTTGGCAGAATTTGAAGTTAGAGAAGAAGAAAATGAAGAAGATAATAATATAATTCAAGATTGATATATACTTATTACACATTAATATACGTTATTAATATAGAAACAATTTGTAGGATACATATTTTCTAAAGAAATATTTGAAATAAAATTTTGAATATGAGTGTACTTTAGAGATTTTTTTTAATTCAAGCTTCAATATATTTCAATATTCAAACTGTAAAAACGTTTTCGATAAAATACGATTTATCGACAATGTCAAAAAATGTATAGGTGCCGAGTTATGATCAATTTTTAAACAAATTCGCCTAAAACTCCCAGACACGACGTTGGTTAGAGCGGCCCTGAGCACCAGGTACTTTGGAGGCCACTGGCGATGTCATATTCGTTTTCAGCGACCCCAAAAACCCTCGGGTTAACACCTTTCGGCTAATTATATAATCAATTCCCCTAAAACTCCCAGAGATGAAGTTGGATCCAGCGGCCCTGAGCACCAGGTACTTCGGAGACCACTGGCGATGTCATATTTGTTTTCAGCAACCCCAAAAACCCCCGAGTAACAAAATTGAACTCATTTCCGGTATTATTTACAGAGTTGTAATTTTTTTAACAACCGCTACCTTCACATGCACGTATAAAAAAGCATTTTTCTTCTGCACCTCTGCAATTTTGCATTTCTCGTTCATAACAAATGTTCACAAAATTTGTAGACGCTTTCACGAACCGAATACAAAAAACCGCATCTCGATCCATCTTACTGCAAAAATTTCGGCCGTTCAGTGCTTCATTTCCGCGCCTATATCTATATATCTATGTATCTATATAGTATCTAGTAATAACGGTGTGTGGTAAACATTGGAAAATTCGTGTGGATACTGAATGCATAAGTTGTATTTTATTATAAAATTCAATAACGTTTGACTGTTTATTTATGAATAATAGATTAATAATCTGAATCATAAAGTATAAATATATATATCCATTAATTTTTTCATGTGTAACTCGCTAGCTTTTTGATAAATTTACAAATCTTTAACTACACATATTGCGAATTGTGTTCGAAAGTTGCGAAAGTTCATGAGACTGTATTTTTTTATACTGGCATATTGTTAACAAATTATTCCTAAAAATTATTAAAGTGAGCAGATATTTACAAATTAAAAGAACACAAAATGAAACCTGATCTTGAAATCTAATTTTAAAAATTTATTATTTTATAAATTTAATATAGACGCCCATCGAGTAATTTATCGTTTTACACTAGTATTTTAGGGTTGCTGGAAGGTATGTTCATGCATGTATATTGTTTTAGAAGCATAATAACTATAGAGAGGCTAAGATGCACGCAAGTATAAAATATTATGTCCATATTTAAGTATAAAATTTAACAACTACTATATGTAATTCAATATGCAATTAAAATTGTAATGTACAAAAATTTTATAACAACATATTTTCACTGATAAATTATGATAACTCAGATGAATATTAAAATTAATTGATCATTAATTGTAAATTAAAATGAGTCCAATATTTCTTTAAATGTTGTCGGTTATTTTTATTGTCTATCTATAAATGGAAAAACTCCATTTCATTTCAACAGAGGTATTCAGGACACTTTTTGGTTTAAAATATTTTGAAGGTGTGTTACTTGAATCAATAAAATTTCCTACTTAAATCATTCATTTCATAGTCATTCAGTTCAGATAGAAACTCGTGTTTTGAAAATATTTCTAAAGTTTTTTGAAAAGTATTTATAGTCTTTTCTTTTTCAAATACCGTTAGTTTTGAAACTTTTTTTATTTTGGTTTTTGTTAAATTTTTACTTTTATGTTTTTCGAAAGTGGTATTAAATGATTTTGACTGAATTATGAAAACCACTATAGCTTCTCTTAATAAATGGATGCCGTTAAGAAAATTGTTTTTCCAGAACTTCCTCGACTTACAAAAGAGATTAGGAAATCTGTCGAATCAAATGTCAAATTACAAGTTAATGCTTTCCTTATACTTTACTTAATAGCTTGGATAGCATCATTATCAAATGAAACATACACCTACTAAATCGAAGTACGTACATTAGGGAAATATATTTATTTTGTTATAATTTGCGCATTATATGCAGTTTTTGAAAAAATACGCAAATGAGTCTACACATTCACAGAATATGCAAAACATTCGGCATGGATATTAATTATTAATAATAACAAATTTCCTAAGTAATGAAAAATTTGAAAGAAATCTCAGAAAATATATAATTTGTAGCACACCTTCAGCACTATTTAGTTGTTTAGTTATTTAACTAATTTAACCCAACAAAACTTGAACATTTAACCTACTTTTAACAGGCACAACTGTTGTTTTTACTAAAGACCTTAATTATTTTAAATATCAGTCACCAGTAACTCAGATATAAATACGTATATATTAAAAGTAAATATATTCCACGTGATGTCTGTTTAAATAATAGAAATCGGTTTTAACAATTTAAATATTTATTTGCATGTCATATTTTTTTTTTCTTAATAACAATTAACATCCAATTATGGTAATACTGTAGTATTCTACGAAGATTTTTTAAACAAAAATCAAATTTCTTATCGTATTTTTAAAATTTGCGTTCCATTCCCTTTATTGTTGTTGTTCTGACGATGAATCCTCGCAAGACCAGGAATTTGATTCTGCAGACATAGTGCATCCTGTAACAAAATACACATTTAGCAAATAATCGAAAATACAAAAAATATTTAGCGAAAAAACAAAATCTACTACTACCAAATTATATATAATATTTTTAAAGTTTCAATTTGAAATAGATTACAATGAAAATGGGAGGTAGATATCCAAACGTCCTGTGTACTCGATTAATGTAATGTAACATTGAATGTGTAATATATATTAAAGCTTATTCTTACTTCGAACGGTATACGTCGTTCTAACTTGGGAATAAATCCTCACGTCTGGATCTGGCATCATCGGTAAGGTAAAAACTAATGCGATTATCTGCACGAAGAGTATCAAAATACCAAAAATTTTCATTTTCGTAATGTGCTATTGATCACGATCGAAAGACTGTCAGTTAAACCTTTAAATTTGCAGTATTATTATATACATATGCTTAGTAGGTGGGTGGGGGATTTGTTTATTGTGTCTCAAAATTTCACTCGAATACAGTCGTCATCGGAAAACCTGGGGTTATTCGTGTTAAAGATAAATATATTATGCTTCGTTACTGTTACATATCTTTTGATTTTCCCGAGGTTACACAGGTCATTGGCAAAGATAAATAGGAAGTAAACACTATTGATTTTTTTGGGAAATTTTATAATTACAGTTTTAATAACAGGGTATCTAATCTTGGTTTATAATAAAACTTTTCTGTATCAAATATTTTATTAATTTATTTTTTGTAATAAGATTTCACCTCTCACTACAAAATTATAAATAATGAATAAAATTAACTATCAACCAACAAAATTAGATTACTCCTTTTGTATAACAGTAAATACTGACACAAATATTTGTTAGATTTAAAAATAATTGCTGCCTCTTACAATTCATAAACAAGCAAAATTAATCACTACAAACTATCCTCATCCTCCTGTAGTCCAATATAAGTAAATGAATCGAAGCAATTTAATCTGATTCTTAAATTCAGTCATGATTTGACACAGGAGTGTAAAATTTAGACATACACAGTATCTTACATCAAGTTAATAAAGTAAGTAAGGTTATTCCCTAATCAATGGCAAAACCAAACCCTCTGCTTTAAATTTTTGAAATAACTCTCAATTAGCAATTGCCCAATTAATTTCATAGTCACCTTCCTGTTTCATTTCCCCATTAATTGTTAATTTAATACTTAATACCAAAATCCTGATGTAAATCATAATTTTACACGCAGTATTCATTTTATTCTTATTGAAAGAAAACCAAATTATTTTATTGTATAAGACATTTACATATAATAGGTATAAAATTAAATCATCCTTTGTTTAGTTACTAATTATATTATTTATAAAAAAATGTTTCGCAACAAATTAAAGGATTTAAAAAAAATGGTTATATGAGATAATTTATAATACATTCTATATAAAATTATGTTTGTATATATATATATATATATATATATATATATATATATATATATATATATATATGGTACGTTCCACGCCGAATTTAGATTTTTTTTTTAGATTTGGCCCAAAATCAACTAAAACGGTCCTTTTGGGTCCCTGAAACTCTCCCTAAATTTTTAGAGCGCCAAGTGGAATTGAACTCAAGTTATGGACAATTGAAAGTTGAAATTTTCAGGTTCGGCTCCAAAACCAAAAATTTTCAACCAGCCATAACTTGTAAAAATACCCATTTTTATGAAAAAAGTTTTAAACAAAAGTTGTTTGCAATGCTTTAAACTTTCGGAAACCGCTAAAAAAAAGTTCATCCGACATGGTTCACTATTGACGAGTCTTGGCGCCATTAGTCGTCAGGCCGCCAAAAAAAAACATTATCAGCTTTCCTGACCAAAAAAATCAGGAGCGTAGCTGCATTCGATATAAAACTTTTCAGCCCAAACAAAAGTTAGCCAGACCTAAGGGCTTAGAGAAAAAAAATGGTTTTCAGGTTCAGCCTCAAAACCAAAAATTTTCAACCATCCATAATTTGTAAAAATACCCATTTTTATGAAAAAAGTTTTAAACAAAAGTTGTTTGCAATGCTTTAAACTTTTGGAAACTGCAAAAAAAAAGTTCATCCAGCACGGTTCACTGTTGACGGGTCTGGGCGCCATTATTCGTCAGGCCGCCAAAAAAAAACATTATCAGCTTTCCTGACCAAAAAAATCAGGAACGTAGGTGGATCCGATACAAAACGTTTGAGCCCACACAGAAGTTCGCCAGACCTAAGGGCTGGTCCCAAATTTGAAAATTTGTGTTGAAAATTCAAATTTCTAGAACAATTCTTGTGGAAGGTTGCTTCAGCGTTGTCGTCAACCGTTGTGGACCTTCAAAAACATCAACAAGAGCAACAATTTGGGTGAGAGTCGCATCTTGGATAAAAAATGTGCGTCAAGCGAAGTCATCTGGGATCAAAATTCTAGTATTTTGAGGAATTTTTTATTTTTGAGCCGCCGGGGACTTGGAAAGTGCTCTATTTATATGAAAATAGCATGCCAACCTTAGTGATGTTGATCCACAGTCAACTTCTAGAAAAAATGTCGCTCATGGTTTGAGATTAACTGGCAAACAGTGGATTTCTGGGGGCTCAATGGAATTTTGTTGATATCAAGGGATTTTTGCCGGATTTCACCATTTTTTTTCTCGGAGCTCTTTGGTCTGGCTAACTTCTGTTTGGGCTCAAAAGTTTTGTATCGAATCCAGCTACGCTCCTGATTTTTTTGGTCAGGAAAGCTGATAATGTTTTTTTTTGGCGGCCTGACGACTAATGGCGCCAAGACTCGTCAATAGTGAACCATGTGGGATGAACTCTTTTTTAGCAGTTTCCAATAGTTTAAAGCATTGCAAACAACTTTTGTTTAAAACTTTTTTCATAAAAATGGGTATTTTTACAAGTTATGGCTGGTTGAAAATTTTTGGTTTTGAAGCTGAACCTGAAAACCATTTTTTTTCTCGAAGCCCTTAGGTCTGGCTAACTTTTGTTTGGGATGAAAAGTTTTGTATCGAATCCAGCTACGTTCCTGATTTTTTTGGTAAGGAAAGCTGATAATGTTTTTTTTTTTGCGGCCTGATGACTAATGGCGCCAAGACTCGTCAATAGTGAACCATGTCGGATGAACTTTTTTTTAGCAGTTTCCGAAAGTTTAAAGCATTGCAAACAACTTTTGTTTGAAACTTTTTTCACAAAAATGGGTATTTTTACAAATTATGGATGGTTGAAAATTTTTTGTTTTGGAGCCGAACCTGAAAATTTCAATTTTCAATTATCCATAACTTGAGTTCTATTCCACATGTGGCCCTAAAAATTTAGGTGGAGTTTCGGGGGCCCAAAAGGAACGTTTAAGTTGATTTTGGGCCAAATCTAAAAAAAAAAATCTAAATTCGGCGTGGAACGTACCATATATATATATATATATATATATAATAGATGATAATACTCTTTGTATTATTATTATTTAATATTTATTATTATAAAAGTATAATTAATTTATATTGACCTATTATATTATTATTATTATTATTATTATTATTATATTATATTATTGTGTAAATACTTACATTACGGTGTGTGTTAAACGTTGAAAAAGTCTGGGAACGATAAACGCATCAGCCCAATTTTGTTTTAAAATTTTAATAACGTTTGGCCATTTATTTATGAATAACCATCATCTGGAGTATAAAGTATAAATAGATGGTACGTTCCACGCCAAATTTAGATTTTTTTTAGATTTGGCCCAAAATCAACCAAAACGGTCCTTTTGGGCCCCCGAAACTCCCCCTAAATTTTTAGGGCCCAAAGTGGAATAGAACTCCAGTTATGGACAATTGAAAGTTGAAATTTTCAGGATCGGCTCCAAAACCAAAAATTTTCAACCATCCATAACTTGTAAAAATACCCATTTTTATGAAAAAAGTTTTAAACAAAAGTTGTTTGCAATGCTTTAAACTTTTGGAAACTGCTAAAAAAAAAGTTCATCCGACATGGTTCACTATTGACGAGTCTTGGCGCTATTAGTCGTCAGGCCGCCAAAAAAATAACATTATCAGCTTTCCTGGCCAAAAAAATCAGGAGGGTAGCTGGATTCGATATAAAACTTTTCAGCCCAAACAAAAGTTAGCCAGACCTAAGGGCTCCGAGAAAAAAAAATGGTTTTCAGGTTCAGCTTCAAAACCAAAAATTTTCAACCATCCATAACTTGTAAAAATACCCATTTTTATGAAAAAAGTTTTAAACAAAAGTTGTTTGCAATACTTTAAACTTTTGGAAACTGCTAAAAAAAAAGTTCATCCGACATGGTTCACTATTGACGAGTCTTGGCGCTATTAGTCGTCATGCCGCCAAAAAAATAACATTATCAGCTTTCCTGACCAAAAAAATCAGGAGGGTAGCTGGATTCGATATAAAACTTTTCAGCCCAAACAAAAGTTAGCCAGACCTAAGGGCTCCGAGAAAAAAAAATGGTTTTCAGGTTCAGCTTCAAAACCAAAAATTTTCAACCATCCATAACTTGTAAAAATACCCATTTTTATGAAAAAAGTTTTAAACAAAAGTTGTTTGCAATACTTTAAACTTTTGGAAACTGCTAAAAAAAAAGTTCATCCGACATGGTTCACTATTGACGAGTCTTGGCGCTATTAGTCGTCAGGCCGCCAAAAAAATAACATTATCAGCTTTCCTGACCAAAAAAATCAGGAGGGTAGCTGGATTCGATATAAAACTTTTCAGCCCAAACAAAAGTTAGCCAGACCTAAGGGCTCCGAGAAAAAAAAATGGTTTTCAGGTTCAGCTTCAAAACCAAAAATTTTCAACCATCCATAACTTGTAAAAATACCCATTTTTATGAAAAAAGTTTTAAACAAAAGTTGTTTGCAATGCTTTAAACTTTTGGAAACTGCTAAAAAAAGTTCATCCAGCACGGTTCACTGTTGACGGGTCTGGGCGCCATTATTCGTCAGGCCGCCAAAAAAAATATATTCAGCGTTCCTGACCAAAAAAATCAGGAACGTAGGTGGATCCGATACAAAACTTTTAAGCCCACACAGAAGTTCGCCAGACCTAAGGGCTGGTCCCAAATTTGAAGATTTGTGTTGAAAATTCAAATTTCCAGAACAATTCTTGTGGAAGGTTGATTCAGCGTTGTCGTCAACCGTTGTGGACCTTCAAAAACATCAACAAGAGCAACAATTTGGGTGAGAGTCGCTTCTTGGATAAAAAATATGCGTCGAGCGAAGTCGTCTGGGCTCAAAATTCAAGTATTTTGAGGAATTTTGAGTTTTTGAGCCGCCGGGGACTTGGAAAATGTTCTACTTATATGAAAATAGCATGCCAACCTTAGTGATGTTGATCCCCAGCAACTTCTAGAAAAAATGTCGCTCATGGTTTGATATTGACTGGCAAACAGTGGATTTCTGGGGGCTCAATGGAATTTTTTTGATATCAAGAGATTTTTGCCGGATTTTACCATTTTTTTTTCTCGGAGCCCTTTGGTCTGGCTAACTTCTGTTTGGGCTTAAATGTTTTATATCGGATCCAGCTACGCTCCTGATTTTTTTGGTCAGGGGAGCTGATAATGTTTTTTTTTTGACGGCCTGACGACTAATGGCGCCAAGACTCGTCAATAGTGAACCATGTCGGATGAACTTTTTTTAGCAGTTTCCAAAAGTTTAAAGCATTGCAAACAACTTTTGTTTAAAACTTTTTTCATAAAAATGGGTATTTTTACAAGTTATGGATGGTTGAAAATTTGTGGTTTTGGAGCCGAACCTGAAAATTTCAATTTTCAATTGTCCATAACTTGAGTTCTATTCCACTTGGGGCCCTAAAAATTTAGGGGGAGTTTCGGGGGCCCAAAAGGACCGTTTTAGTTGATTTTGGGCCAAATCTAAAAAAAATCTAAATTCGGCGTGGAACGTACCATATATTTAATATAAAAGTCACAATAAACTTACAAACTTACAAGTTACACAATAAGTGTAACTTGCTAACTTTGTGATACATTTACAAATGTTTTACTACATGTATTGCGAATTGTGAGTAATATTGTTTGGTGCCTTCTTAAATAGATAATGAGACTGCATGTTTTTTTTTCTACTGGCATACTTTTAACTTTTTCAGGGAATGTTCCCTAAAAAATACTTAAATGAGCATATATTTAACCATTAAAATAATATGAAACCTGATTTTGAAATCTGTTTTTAAATTTTATTAATCTTCAAATTTAATGTAAACGCTCAATACATTTCATGGTAAGTACCTACCATTGTTTTCAAACTTTTTTTTATTTTGTTAAATTTCTACTTTTATGTTTTCTGAAAGCGACATGAAATGATTCTGACTGAATTATGAAAACCACTATAGCTTCTCTTAATAAATGGGTGCAAATGGGTGCAATTGAATACCATCAAAAAACTGTCAGTTAAAACCGTTAAATTTGCAGTATTATGAGAAACATATGTCTGTATGCGTGTGTGGGATTTGTTTATTGTGTCCCAAAATTTTACTAGATTGCAGTTATCATCGGAAAATCTGGGTTTATTCGCGCTAAAGATAAAATATTATGCATCGTTATTGTTACATATCTTTTGGTTTTCCTAAGGTTACATAGGTCATTGGTAAAGATAAATAAGAAGTAAACACCATAGATTTTTTTGGGCAATTTTAATAACATTAAATTGGAAATCCTAATTTTATAAACTGTTTATGTTTCTTAATCGTTGAATAATTTTTGCGTAGAGTCTTGTGGTAAAACATATATTTCAAGTACATTCAGGTAAACCTCTTTGTAATATAGTAAAACGTTAAATAAATGCTTTATTGTCTACCCATAGATAAAAAAATCTATGATTGTTTCAATGTTTTAAGAAATGAGGCGACTGGGATTGGTGATGATACTGATGAATCTGATGATGCTCTGCTGGTTCCTTTAAGGGGTTGTAGTTTATCGATTTAATGATGACTAAACAAAGGTGTTCTTTTTTTGCTGATTTGGTAAGTTTGAACTGAGTCGAGAATTGAATATATTTCCCTACGACACTTTGGTGATACACAAGTTAGAAAGATTGTAACTGTTTCAAAATATTAAGAAACAAGCGGATTTGGATTGGTGATGCTCCTTCTGTGATCCATTTTTTGAAGGGAAGAAAGTTTGTCCGGTTTAAAATGAATGAGAAAGAAAGTAAGAAGCGTTCTGTTCTGATAATATTTTTAATGGTTTGGTGTGGCTTGAAATTAATCAAAATAGGTCATGTTTCTCCTAAGACACCTAGTTGGTTTCTTGATCTCAAAATTACTTGAATTGAATAAAATTGAGATGGTAGATATTGCACTGTTTGAAGAGTAAAAAAGTCGGTAGCACTGGTGATAATCCGAGAAAGAAAGTAAGAAACTTTCCATTCTGATTATATTTTTGATGATTTGGTGAGCCCAAAATGATTTAAACCGGGTGAGGTTTCTCCTAAGACACTTTGGTGTCTTGATCTCAAAATGACTTGTATTGTCGTTGTTGAATAGAAAAGTAAGGACTTCAAAATAATTACAAAAATTTAAAAATTGGTAATTCTTTCCTATTATAAATTGCCATAAAATGGAGGTTTAAAAATCATAAGGAATGATCGCTGGTATTGGTGATGCTTCCACTACTTTTCCTTCTGAAGTCCATATAGTACGAGTTAAGAATGATCGAATACTAAATTAGTAAAGCAATGTTCTTAAAATTATTAGAACTGAAATAGTAGGTACTGGTGATGCTTCCCCTTGGAAATTTGGGAAAATACGGAAAAGGTTAGTGAGTGAAATTAATGTTATTGGCGATGAGGCATTGGAAGGGATATAATTTTGTAGACTTCAAGAAGATAAGTACTGCAAACGACATGCTGAATATGATGCTTTCTCTCTTGAAGCGAAAAATAATTAAAATAATTAAAAAAAAGGATATAAAGTACGGCTACGAAAACTATAAAGTTTTTCGAGTTTAAAATGATAAATGAATGAGGTAACAGGGATCATGTTACCTTTTGAAGGTTTTGAAAGTTTTGAAGGTTTTTAAAATTATTCTAAAATTAGTAATGTTTCTTCGATGATCGCTTGGTGACTGTTTAAATGATAAAAAAATGAGATGATTGCTTTTGGCGATTCTTCTCCAAACAAAGGAGATGACGTAGTGGTTGTCTTTTTCCTCTAAACGTTTGGAGAGGTTACAAGACAAACAAATGCATTCGTCTGGTATTGATGATGTTTCCCCTATAATTTTAAAAGAAAGTTAAAAAAAAATTAAATAAGATGATCAATTCAGAGTGATCAAGAAGTACATTGCTACCTTACACAGCTTTTATAATATTGTCCCATAAATTTTGTTGCAATTTTGTAAATACTTTCCGGAAAGAGGGCCAATCTTAAAACTTTTATTTTTAAAGAAGGGCAAATAGCATTTAGAATTGTTATAAAAATATCATTTACAAATCTGGTATATTTATTTCGTGCATTAAGTGACCCTGATTACTGACAATTTAATAAATTAATATAATTTTATTAATGTTCAGCATTTTAGCCATCAAATAAATTATTCGCATATTTAATTGTATTTTCTAATAATAGAGTTTTTAATATCCACTTTTGTATTATTTCATTAAAATTAAATATTGTGTTTGTGGCTGCTCAAGCAAATATGCCAATAAATAGAGTCAATAAATGGTTTAGATATATTTGGAATCTATTTTTTAATAAGCTTTACCCTGAAATACAAAAACTATAAAATAGTTTTCTGTCCTCAGAACATACAAAAGTTTCATGTGAGCAATAAGTAGGATTCCTAACTTCACTTATCTGTAAACTATATGAACAGATATTAGAATTGGTACAATGTGATTCAGGTATTTTAAGTGATATAATTATTATTCTAGTTTGTTCTTTGCGTGGCATACGAAGTGTGATTTATCAATATTAAAGGATAGTATACTACAGATTTTTAACTGTACCGACAACTCTTTCTACTTTTTAAATGTATTTTTTGTGGTAGTGTAGTGTGGAAGTGTGTTTTACTATAGATTACTATAGCATTATACTAATTTTAAAAGTAGGAAATTTGTTCAAAAATATTTAAAAAACTTATGATAGTATTTTAAATCGTTATCACTATGAACAATTAAAGAGTAAAAACCGTGACGCATTAATACCGTAGGTACTTCAAATTAATTCCATTGATTACATTTATTTTAAATTCTCTCTTTATATTTTTTGACGCACACAAAAACAGCTTTAACATAATTTGTAGTGGTTATTTAAACGAAATAATAATAAATTAATCAAAATTTAGTTGATACGATGATTTTTTTATTTAAGAGTTTGTAGTTTATTTATAATCTTTACTTTTGACCCCGCTAAGATGGGGAATCCCTAACGATAGGCATTAACGAGACGGAATTGAAATAAGTCAATGTTATCGCAGATAACCCATATTACTTTAATTGATATAAATAACTTAAGTGTTATCACAAAAAAAAATAAAAGTTCAATTGTTGTATTCAAAGATGTGAGATATTTTCAGCTACCCATAATTACTATAATTAATCTTTCAGTTTTGTAAATGATATTTTGAATGTGATTATATTCGTAGAGAATTATCTTTTTACTAACTGTTTTAAGATAAATAACAAAAAATATGGATTTCGTTAAAAATCTATTTGAATTAATTATTCTCTATGTATATTTGCAGAAGATGATATTTAATGATTTGAGAATGGCTTTATCGAAGTCTTTGAATTTCATTTTAGATTATTTAATGTAAACTCAGTATCAGTAATTAAGTAAAAGGTTTATTCAAAATTTTAAAAAGTTTTCTGGAACTCCCAGAAGACATTAAAAAAATTTTGCAACTTCTCGGACAATTTGTTTCACCAAGCAGGTGATTTGTTGTTTAACAAAAATAAAGTGGGTTGCTAAAAACAAATAAGTATCACTCATTATTCCACAGCATTTTTTACCAATGATAGAGCTTCAAACTTCTCTGATTAACTATTTATGCTTACCTATTATGATACACTAATGTAATGTTTTTGAATCCATCTCTTTTCAATTTCTTCATCGAGTTTTCTGCTATAGTAAACTCTAACAATATTCAATAAAATATACTACTAGCAACATTTTTAATCTCATATTTCTTACCTTTACTTCACTATTTTGGATGTTGTATTGCTTTATGTGGCAATGCCCTAAGCATTTTAGTTGTCATTAAAATCGCACATCAGGCTTTTTGGGATGTACGTATGTTACAATTAGCAATTATCATCAAATTAGTAATTCACTAAACACTCGAAAATGCTCTATGGGTTTTTGGTGAACAGTGATTATGCCATGTGTGTGAAGTTAGCGACGACTCTCGAGCGACGAATTTTGTACGAGGGTCATTTCCGCCAACGGTTATTTCACTCATTACAAACTATGATTGATGATCCGTAAATATCGAATAACCTCAAAAGTCTAACTTTCTACACTTTTGTTCTTATATCAAATGATAGAGAATATAATGACACATGCAACGGCTGTAGCAAAAATTTCCAAAAAATGTCAATAACTGAGCTATTTCGAATTTTCCGAGTCTCGTTCAAGTGTAATGGAGTTACTTAAAACGCTCTAACTCCGGAACATTTTTTGTAAATTCTTGCTACAGCCGTTGCATGTGTCAACATGTTCTCTATCATCTGTTGTAAGAATAAAAGTGTAGAAAGTTATACTTCCGGAGTTAGAGCGGTTTTAAGTAACTCTATTACACTTGAACAAGACTCGGAAATCTTGAAATACCTAAGTTATTGACATTTTTTGGAAATTCTTGCTACAGCCGTTGCATATGTCATTATGTTCTCTATCATTTGTAGTAAGAACAAAAGTGTAGAAAGTTATACTTCCGGAGTTAGAGCGTTTTAAGTAACACCACTACACTCGAGATGCGGAAATCTCGAAATACCTAAGTTATTGACATTTTTTGGAAATTCTTACTAGTCATTGCATAGATCATTGTATTCTCTATATTTTGCTTTAAGAACAAAATTGTAGAACGTTAGACTTTCGAGGTTATCCGATATTTACGGATCATCAATCATAGTTTGTAATTAGTGAAACAACCGTCGGCGGAAATGACCCTCGTACAAAATTCGTCGCTTGAGATTCGTCGCTAACTTCAGACATTATTATGCCTTGGCCACTGGGGCCCATTCGCCATTATCTCGCATGGTGAGGATTATTTTATTTTAATATTTTCGTAGCTTTATTTTGAAAATAAAGCTCTTCCTTCTACATTCCAACCTTTCATGTGTACTTACGTACTTTTGATCATGTTCCTTTTCCTTGTTATTGGAAATCTTGAACGTTATCAGACATTAATTTGGTTTGACTGACCGATGCTTACACATCTTGCAGGGTCATTGTTATATTCGAATGTGAATGTACTATCATTGTTTATTTACATTTATATTACTCGTTTTTATTTTGGAATAATTAATCTGACGTACATAAATACATAATAACATATCGATATTTAAAAAGATAATATTCTGTCTATATTAATATCATTATGGTCGACACTATAAAACTCTTAAATTTTCTCATTGGATGTGTGATCTCATCAATCTTTTGTCAATTCCTAACCGATTTAAATGGTTACTTTAATTTTTATTTAATTAATTTTATTTAAGTAGTTAGTAATGGTAATAATAACGATAAGATGTGCGAGAAGGTATAAGTATATAATAAATAAATATATTTTTTGTTGTATTTACTGAACTCAGTTTTTTAATAAATATAATCAATTTCAACAACAGTTTTTAAGTGAACTACCGAAGAGGCAATAATTAACATTTTTTTTAATACTGACTTCGTGTTTTTTTTGAGCAGCTTGTAACTGTCCAGAGGTACTTCCAAGTTTATATTTATTACTTCTTATTAGACTTTAGTATTAAACATTATTCTGATTATCTGATAAAGCATTTAAAAGTTGTAAAACTCTTTTTTAATAATTGAGGCAGGTTAACTATAATATCAGTTTAAATTTCAAATAACAAATAAATAAATAAGGAGATTTTATGTTTATATTGTTTTTATTTTTCATAAGAAGGAAACTATAATATGTACATTCAAAATAAATTATGCATTTTCTGTAAAGTATTCTGTAGATTATAAAAAATAATTGCAGGTTTAATATCTTCTGTAGTATTCTTCTGAAGAGCCAGAATGTCCAGAATGTTCTTCTGAAGAGAAAGCATCCTCTGTAACAAAACATGTAATTAATGATAAATGAAATATGACATTTAATTGATTTATGGCTAATCAGATTTATAAGAATTTCGTATGTTTCGAATAAAATTTAACAATAAGTGGCTAGAGACATATGTCGGTAATTAGACAATACATAAATATACACATTCCTTGAAAAAATGTTTATAATTAATAATTATATTATTAATTATTAATTATGCATATGATACATAATGCATATGAATTTTTATTAATATGGCAATGTTTTAGATTTTTGGAAAACTGATTAAATATTTTTTTCTATTTTTTCTACGGGGTGTTTTGGAATTTTGATAAAAAGCTCAGAATACTGGGAGAATGTTCTCGGGGAGCTGAGATAAAATCAGAAATGTTCTTCATAATCCCCAACATTTCTATTATTATTTATAATGCCATTCTAATACATTTTTTTAAACAATCGATATACAGTTATCAAATGTCAAACATGTCAAGTTTTCTATCTTAATGACATGTAAGTGATATTTTTTAGTTATGGAGATTATCAAGAACATTTCTGATTTTAAGCTCAGAATACCTCTTACATTGTAGAACTGACGTGTTACTTTTTGAGTGTAAAATTACGAAACTAAGCTAATAAGTGACTGGGCAAGCAAAGTCACAAACATATAGTCACAACACAGTCAAAAACAAACAAAAGTGACTTGAGACAAAAAGGGAACAAGTCACAAAATACAAACATTTAGGAATCTGAGTTACACAAAACAACGATCAAACAACAGAGATAATATCAAGAATACAGATAGCAAGAAATACGTTTGCAAAACTAAAGAAAAAACTATGTAATGGAGACCTCTCACTGGAATTAATAGTTATGAAAGACCGGATTTTATTGCAATTGCAACTTTTTGCAATTTGTGCAATTTCTGGGCGTTATTGCAATTTTTTGCAATTTTCGATGTTATTTCCATTTTCTGCCTATTTTGTTCATTTTAAGAAATTATGAGTTGAGATTTGCATTTTCGTGCCCATACAGGTAGGGCGTAATCGGTTAAATTTCTGACTAAGCCGGAGGTTCAAAAAATTTAACGAGATTAGCTCGATGTTGGAATTCCAACAATATCCTTTTTATTATTTATCTTTATCATCTTATACACCCCCTCATATTTCACAATCTCCCGTCAATCTTTTTCGATTTGCACGGTTATTTTTACACACTGTATAAACCTTTTGAGAATCATAAACCGTCCAAAGGAACAAAGGCGCTCCAAATATGTCCTATTCTGTCTTTTACTGTTTGTATCTCTTTATAACAACTTTATATTTTCCGAGTAGAATTATTCCATTGTGGCCCAAAAAAGCACATGTTCGGTGCCTTCCAGCCTTCCCAGAAGGGCGACATTACCGAAAACCGAAAAGAGTAACACATGTATTTTTTCTCTCATTGTTCCTTTGTACTTTCCAAATTTCATCGCATTTACTCTTAGTTACTCGTGTGCATTTTAAGTTCAAAGCAGTAAGACATCAATTTTCAATATGCCTAAAATGAAAGAATCGATTTCTGCCAAAATACGGTTGTGGATTGCTCCATATAACAAAAATGGTGGAGTGTTGATAACAGATGGGGAAGCAATTTTTGTAATACATGTAAAAAAATGTAAGTGTTCAAAGAGAATTCTCAGGACATTTTATGTCACTAATTTTCAATTATTTAAAGAAGTTGTGATGGAAATTGAAGATGATGTAATTTCTGTAAAGAAAGTGAAAGAAATAATTCCACTTTGTAGTGCAAAATGAGCATACCTTAAAACACATTTAGGACTCCACCCCGAAATTATAAAAAAATTGGAAATTCAAGGACAAACCCTTTATGAACAAATTAATTTAATAAATTCTGTTGAATCCTGTATAAACAATTTGCCAGGGGAAACGGGGAAACAATTAAGCAAAAAATTTGTAAATATTGTAAATAATAATACAGGTTTTAAGGTAATCAAAAAATATGAGGCAGCTCTACGAGGTGAAGAAATCGATGAAGAATTTGAAGTAGACCCAAATTTAGTTAGCAAATTCCAATACGCTCCAATCACGACAGTGGACATAGAGCGATCTTTAGATCTTTAGATTAGTAGACAAAATTTTACTGCTGCCAATTTAGAGATGTACCTAATAGTTCATTTTAACAAATTGTGAATATATATATATATATATATATATATATATATATATATATATAATATAGATTCGTATGATAGGTTAGTACGGTAACAGAAAAAAAAACATTTTTCATACATTTTTTCATTTCTTTTTTTTTAATGCAATTTTTGGTGTTTTTTTTGCCACTTTTGCAATTTTTGAAGTTTTAATTGCAATTTTTTAAAATTTTTACTGCAATAAAATCCGCTCCTTAGTTATGATACTTGGATGTCATGTATTTTTGACACAGCTGTATGGATTGGGGAGCTAGACACTAAAACGGGAACCTCTAAACAGGGGTCAATCCTACGAGATGTGGTGTTATTTAAGACTGCATTTCTTGGATGCAAAAAAAACAAATAGGGAAATGTTAAGATTAATGGGAAAAGAGTGTAAAATAATCAAAAATATTAAAATTAAAAAACTACAATATTAAGAAATCTAAGAGAGTGGTTCAACTGTAGCTCATTGGACCTTTTCAAGGAAGCAGCAAGTAAAGTGAGGATAACGATGATGATAGCCACCCTTTGATAAGAGAGGCACTCAAAGATGAAGAAGCAAATGATATCAATTGTCAGTAGTTCTGATTACAAAAAAATGACAAAGAACGTTTGCGCCTTGATTCATCAACAATCAATAATTTAAATTGTTTAGTTATAGCAACTCTAACAAACACCTTGTTATACACTAATAGTAAAACATTATTTCCTTACCTGTCACCAAGAATCTGCCATTATCGAACCTGTACTCCTTTCCATCCTTCCTCACGCCGATCCAGAAGTAAACCGTATCGCCGCTGTTAAGCTGGATCTGCCTGTCGACGAAGCTCCACCTGTTGCTCCACCTGTCCACTACCTTCTGGTTGATTTGTCCAGCGCTGCCGCTGTCCAGAGGTTTGTTGAGGTTGGCGTGGAATTGGACCTCTTCGATGCCCGGACGGTGCGGGATGCTCATGTAGATCCCTCTCGGGTTGAGCGCCTTGATCTTCGGTCTCGGCACGTAATAGTCGTACCCGATTTGACAGAACACCATGGCGACTTGTGCCAAAACGGCCAGAGCGATGACGGTCTTCATTTTTGGGGTTGTAGTGTGGTGTATCTTTTGGAAGCAGTCGAAGGAGACTATGTGTTCAGTCTGAAAATCGAATGGCTTTTATATGGGGCGAATGGCGGTTTGGGATTTTGATTGCATGGTCGGATTTTCCTTTTGCTGTTGTGATTGTTATTTGTTAGTAAAAGCGTTAAGGTTATGCGATATACATTAATTTTGCTTTGCTCATGCATATCTGTTGGTATTCCTGAGGTTACCAGTGTCAGTGATACTGATTACAAGTTGATTGTTTACATATTAATTATTAGTTATGCATTTACACTTGTCGATTTTAGTGTTTATAAAAATTTTAAATCCTTGTCCACAAAATACCAAATTAAATAAACCCAATTAAGATATTACGATGTAACAAAACTTAAACAACCACTTATTTATTCACACAATTAAGTTAAAAAAATTATTATTAAGTTAATGTTACTAATGCCTGTTTTTATATTTCAGACTTTCAATAATGAAGCAATTTATTTCCTGTGTGTACGTTTCATTTCAGAGGTGAGTTTGTCCCTGTTAATGCCAAAATTACGTAGGTAAATATTACATATTCTCTACATGTACAAAATTGTCAGAACTGACATACTCGCACTTCAACTGATTAGGATTTTACAGACCGATTCAGGCAATTCGGTCAGTTGTTTCGTCAATAAGTTCAGTGCCATTTTCAACTCTCTGCTTTGGAAAAACAGTTTGTCAGTTAATCTCACACATAATTTACTCTGGTGTATTTGAGTACCTGTAATAACTGACTTTATTTATAGTCCCGATTATCAAAAGAGGACAATTAATTATAATTGAGTTTATTAATATTGAATTTCTGATAATTTTCTAAATTTTTCAATACCATTACTTTATCCGACAGTGTGTTAAGGAATTTTTAGTAAATAAGAAACGGACAGGTACTGTTCCCAAAATTGATGTCAGAATGTAGTTGTTTATTAATTTCCATAATTTCAAATTTTCGCTGAAAACTTACTTGCTCAACACCAATACCAAATTTTAGCTTTTTGTTTAGTTTTCTTTTGTGATAGTAGTTCTACAAAAATCGTGATAAAAGAAAACGAACAAAATTCTTTATTTAGACGACATTAAAAACAGTGAAATATTACAACGTTTAAGTATTTAAATAGAAACGAACGTTTACAAAATCCCTTTAACCTACCCTGTGAGTATCATCACGAAATCCAAAAAAATATTTTTGACCTCAAAATATTAGGGATGTGTTCATCTGACTATTTTCTGATATACGTACTTATACTTATTCAGCAGTAGAAATACATTCTGTTTTAAAATAAATCTTGAAACTGATTTCAAAAAAATTCCAAAAAATTGAAAAACATATGTAAAATGCCCTTCAGAGAATTATCAAAAATGATACTAAACTTTAATATACACACTCGATAGAAGAATAAATATTCTGAGTTTAAAAAAAATCTTAAGAAAATTTCCAAAAAAAAAATCCCAAAAAAAGAAAAAGAAGTGTAAAGTGCGCTTCAGAGAAAATATAGGTAGTATTCAAAAATATCAAAAACTTTATTATACCTTCTCCACAGTAGTATAAATATTCCAGGTTTAAAAGAAAAATTTTGTGCGCATAATTCCAAAAAACGCAAAATAGCAGGATTACACTACCCTTAATCTCGACCGCTTTTAATAAAGAGCTAATTGGGAGGTCCTAGTATGATGTAAAGTTTAAATACAGAGTTTAAATCAGTTGTAATTTGTTAATTTTCAAGAAAAATGTATCTGATATATACATTTTCAAACAAAAATGGACTCAGGAGACCTTAAATGTCTACAAATGCTAATAACTCAAATTTGAAAAATTGATCCCATTACAATACATCTCATATAAAAGAATAGAGAAGAAAGGTGAAATGGCACAGTAATGATTTTTAAAATTTTACTGGCAGGAGGTAAAAGGGGCATTAAAAGAGATAAAAGAGAAAGTAGTGTATTTTCCGAATTACTACTAAAATTTGTTATTGTTATTTGTTCAAAAATATGGCAATATTTATTAAACTGTCGGGGGATGGTGAATTGAAACTTAGCCACAGAAATAAAGTGCATCCCTATTCTGCGAGTTTCATCATAAAATTCTTAAGGAACTTATTTCTTAGTATCAAAATTGAAAGAATTTCATGAAAATGTTCCACTGTACAGCAATAAAATTATCATCTATAATTAGCAATAAATTATGATGTAATAATTAACTCTATAAAATTATTTATCAATCTTGAAGCAGATTGAGGGGTGGGGGTGACTGGATGGTTAACGAGGTTAGATGTAAGTTTCGACAGCAATAAGTTTGGATAGCAAATAATAGTTTTTGATTTTTTGAATTACTAATTACAGACCCAAAAAGAACATTTAAGTAACATCTGGAGACAGTAATTATAGATTACGTATTAAGTGTATCTCCTCAGTTTACCACAAACATTGCCACCAAAGTCGCCAAGCGAAACCATTATTTATAGTAAACTTTTGATGACATACCGAAATGATGTAATTAATTTTTTTATTAAATTTGTAGGGTTAGGAAACGAGAATAAATTCAGATTTGTCTAAATTCAAATTATATGGGTACATAACTCATATAATATTTTTCGAAAATTTGAAAAATAACCTAGTTTTTTTCTACACAATGTCAAATTTACAATATTTGGCTACACAATTTGACATTATATAGCCAATCGATGGGAGAAAGTCATAAATGTCATTTTGCATTATTTGGAATGAAAATCTGCTCATGAACCCTAAATTTACAGATACTGAATAATAATGTAACGTTTATTTTATAATTTATTTACATTAATTGAACACTAATTTATTTAACACACTAAACTACTTGTACACTAGACTAGACACTACATAATTTATTTGTACTGCTCCGCTTTCGGATCGTATGTCGCGTTCACTTCTGCTTCTCTACTTCTAACTAACTCCCTCGATCACAAGCCCCCTTATATATACACTCCCAACCCCGATAAAGAACGTTCTAGTATATTCTAGAACGCCTACGCAGGAAATGTTCATGCAGCTGTCTTGTACGCGTCGTACGTCGTAGTTATTTCTTTTGAAGGAGTAAACATGTGTCGCTTTGTTTACTTCTCGCATTACAATAATAAAAAAATCCCATATGACTTGAACCGTGTAACTGCAGTAGTAACAGTACAAAACTGGTAAAACGTAATTATGATCGTTACCATAATAAACCGAACTTACTTTGAGTTTCACAAATAGGCTACTTTGAACACAATAATCAAGCATAAGTAACAATTCGAAATTATAATTACAATGAAGTAATACACAGCATGATTTATTAATATTTCGCGAAAATTATAGATTGAAGATTCTCTAAGTCAAATATGAAGAGACTCAGATATATAGAGTTTAAAATGAGTATATTTAAAAAATTGTTCTTTTATTAAAACATTATCTTTATTTAATCATTTTGTTTTCGAGAAAGAAATTAATACAAATTACATCTAACTATCTTAGTTTTTAGCGTTTCCTCAATTTCATCAATTTTATTCATTTATTCTAATACTTCGTTTCACTGATGTATTTAAATTCAATGATAAATATTCCATATTCAACTTTTAGGTAGTAATAGGAAATAAAACTCGTACTAATAATTAACAATTTTCAGTTGCTATATCATTAGATGCTACCCTGTCATTGAATTTATTATATACCTTAGAGAAAAGTAGATTGAAAATTTGTTGTGGTTAATGTAGTGAACATTTTGAAAATTTTTTGGTATGTTAGCATTCCAGTTTTTGGGTCAAAAAAGGCAAGCAAATGTTGAAATTCTAGTGTTTTTCTCATGACAACGAAGCGACATACGAAAAGTATGGAGGACAAAAAAGTGATACTCTTAGTTGCTTTATTAAAAAAATATATTGAAAGTACGTAAAATGTACTAATTGATTGTTTTTTTTTGGAAAATTATAATCGACTTTGCCACTGCATAGGCTTGCACCTGGAAGTACCAAATAAATTTGTGATATTTTGATAAATGATACTTTATAAAAGTGTCATTAATATCTGTAAAAGTGTTATTGATATCTGTGTAAATGTTTTTTTTTATATTAATACAAGAAACGATTTTATGGAAAAACTTGAGAACCCTGTATCTCGGTAACGAATTACAATGTGAACAAACTAGTTGATGTATTTGTATATGTATGTAGTTATGATGTATTGATTAATTTTACTATTTATTACAATTAATATGGTACGAGCTAACACTAGGTGGGCGTGATTAACATGTACAGAATTTTCATTCTATAAAATGTTTTCATGTGTTATACGTAAAAATGTGTAAAATTTTGATTATTTTTTAACAGTGGGAATAGCTCAACAAATTTACAACAAAATAATAATAGTAACAAGTTATATCTGATTTATCATTTTATTGAGGTACATTATTAATAACATTTTTGGACTTACAATTTACAAAGTATTTTGGAACTAATCAAAACAGTTTGTTAAATACTGATTGTTTCATCAAAATTATATAAATCTGGAGAAGTTAAATTACTAAAAATTGTTTAATATCTGTAGCGCTCTTCGGAAGAGTGAGAGTTGGATTCTTCCGAAGAAAAGGCATCCTCTGCAAAAGAAAAAATATTAACATACAGAAAATAACATAAGCAAATTAATGTTATGGTTGGTTTAAATTTAATATACGGCGGCGAGTTACTACAGATACATATTTAATATTCATGATTTCATAAAATTTGGATTTTTAACTGTCAAACTGACGTTGACGTAAGATTACAAAGAGAAAAAGTTTTGAAATTTCGTTTACTTACTTGCTTAATTTAAATAGTTTTTAAATTAAGTTCTCATTTTACCACAGCTTTTTTGGTTGAAATTTCAAGAAATGGAAAAGTTTATTTCCTTATTTTATTGAAACGGCCACTTCAAATCAGGATTTTTTTAACTGTCAAATTTACCTCTGAGGAAGAGCTATTAAGAGACAGAAACGGAGTTGGAATTTGCTCTGCTGTTCAACACAATTGTTTGACTCGGGATGTCAGGATAGGCAAAGAAATTGCCTGTAATTGAGGATTCCAACCTATTAACCCAAGTTTAAAATTTTTGTAAGTGTCAAAATTCAAAGTTAAATATACTTCGTTAAGAGGCAAAATGGTTTTACCAACATGGTTATAGTATGGTGAAAACGTTTTGTACATTTTAGATCAGACAACCTGACTCATGTGAATTCGCCACATTTTAACGATAAGTGAAACTCATAAATTACCTGTAACCAAGAACCTTCCATTGTCGTATCTGTACTCCTTCCCGTCCTTCCTCACGCTGATCCAGAAGTAAACGTTATCGCCGCTGTTCAGCTGGACCTTCCTGTCGACGAAGCTCCACCTTCCGTTCCACCTCTCGGCGACTTTTTCGGTGATCTGTCCGACGTCGCCGTTGTCCAATGGCTTGTTCAAGCTGACGTGGTACTGGACCTCTTCGATGCCGGGACGGTGCGGGATGCTCATGTAGATCCCCCTCGGGTTGAGCGCCTTGATCTTCGGTCTCGGCACGTAATAGTCGTAACCGCCCTGGGAGAACACTAGGGCGACTTGCGCCAAGAGTGCCAAAACTACGAGGGTGTTCATCTTGGGTTCGCTTCTTGGAGGTGACTGGAAGACTGTTGGCTCACTCGGAGGTCTGCGTATTTATATACGAACCGAGGGCCGTCTCCAATGATTGGGTATTTTCGCTTGGAGTTGTTGATCGTCATTGGAATAACCTGGGGTAACCAAGATAACACGAATTTATAATTTAAATTAGTTCAGTCGTATCTGTGTGTTTTTTTTTAGGTCACTGGGGTCAATGATAATGGTCTCTTGTTAATGAGTACTTATTTACATGTTTATTAATTTTTTGATTAATTGAATTGATTTCATGGTGAATTAGTCTAGTTGTATGTTTTTTCTATTATTCAAATATCTTTGTGTGACTATAGGTACTTTATTAAATAAAAAAAATCTAAAATAATTATTTTCCGCTTTCATAAACTAAATAATATCATTCATGATAAATTATTTACCAAATCACATCGAAATGAGATTAAATATTGCTACAAAGTAACTCAAAACATTATGTAATCAAGCTTGATTTTTGCATTTGCTCCACCATTTCTAATGCCACTAAAAGTATATATAAAAGTATATCAATGATGACAGCCTTACTTTATTTCATTTAAAAAATGTCATACCTATTTGATATCGAAATAAAAACAGACGATTAACATAACTTTACCCAGCGTTCTCATAATAACTTATTATTAGTTCTCATTACATGCCAACATAGGTGATGGGCGCGGTGCAAAAGGGGAAGCAAATATGATCGCCGTTGACAAATTGTGGTAGGCAACAAAACAGTTGTCCATAGACGTAACAATAATAATGGTCAAAAGGAAGCAAAATTGAGAAATTAAAAAATTGTTTATATTCACTACGAAACAAAATTAATTGTGTCCAAATTCCTCTTATCTTATTTAATTGTGAGGTATTTAACTTTTTTTGTCGTTTCGTTGCATATTTTAATTGTGAAAAACTTTTTTAAAATTAACTATTAAAAAAGAAATGTGACCGTCAATCCATAAAATGTTCAAAAAAGTTGAATATGTCAGAACTGAACATTCTTATACTTGAGATATTTAACCCTGAAAGTACTTGCAATCAACAACATTGTTAATATTTCTATAAAAATATAATTGTAGTTGTATTAAAATGTCTAAAGTATTTCTCCCCAAATGTTACACAATATTGTAGACTATATTATATCTGAACTGAGGCATTGATGTTTTTTTTTTTTAATAAAATTGCCATTATTGACTTGAACTGTCAAAGCTATTGCAGCTTAATTCATGAATTTGAACTTTTTTGAGACAATGATTTAGAACTTACGTTTTCAAAAGTTTTGAAAATGATTTATTTTCCTTTAAACCCAAAATAAGTAAATTGTCTATTTAAATCTTTTGAAATGATTTAAATACTTTTTTTTATTGGTACGCTATTTTGCCTATTTAAAACATGCTTTGGCGTGCGTAAATCGAGCTTTATCGCACCCGCGTGTTTTAAAGTCGCCATGGAAACGTATCATCAACGGCCATCTCAACCAATAACAGAGCGTCTTTGGCCGTAGCGGGACGAGCCTATTGGTCGCACGACGGGCGACGGGCCGTCACGAAGTGTCACGAGTGTCGTTCAAATTAATCATATTGGGTATGCACTTGGTTTTGGTATAAAAAATGGTACCAATAAAAAAAATAGCGTAAAGTATTCGTGGATAACTGCTCTTTCAAACACTTGCTCTATTTCGAGCACTCCGGCTACGCCGTCGTGCTCGAAAACTCGCTCGTGTTTGAAAGAGCTCAATATCCACTCATACTTTAATATACTATTTTTTTATTGGTACGCTATTTTGCCTATTTAAAACATGCTTTGGCGTGCGTAAATCGAGCTTTTTCGCACGCGCGTGTTTTAAAGTCGCCATGGAAACGTATCAACAACGGCCATATCAACCAATAACAGAGCGTTTTTGGCCGTAGCGGGACAAGCCGATTGGTCGCACGACGTGCGACGGGCTGTCATGAAGCGTCCCGAGTGTCATTCAAATTAATCATATTGGGTATGCAGTTGGTTTTGGTATAAAAAATGGTACCAATAAAAAAAATAGCGTAAAGTATTCGTGGATAACTGCTCTTTCAAACACTTGCTCTATTTCGAGCACTCCGGCTACGCCGTCGTGCTCGAAAACTCGCTCGTGTTTGAAAGAGCTCAATATCCACTCATACTTTAATATACTATTTTTTAATAAGTCTACAATAGAATTCAATCATTTTGATTTTTTTTAAATTGTTAAGAAATTTAATTGTAAGTTTTTCTTCAAGAGTGTCTTAATAAAACATTAAAGGAATAAAATGCTTTGAAAACATAGGTATTTAAATTATTTTTAGAAAATCAATTAAGACAATCACTTAAGTTTTGTCGAATAAATAATGTATTTATAAAATTAATTAAAAGACTTAAGATTTGATTAAAGTGCTAAGTGATTTATAAGAGCTCCATTAGAATTACGTTAGTACATTTTGTAAAAATTAATTACCTTGTAGTACGTTTAAGTTCAAAAATATTATGTTTACTGAATTTTTTTAAATATTTGACTGCACCTACTTACACTCAAAATCACCTTCTTTAAAATGTTTAAATACATATGTCAAACATCAAACCTTTTAAATTGTAAGATTTCTTTACATAAAAGTGATGTTAAACCTAAAATTTGTACATGTGCTTTGGTAGAACATTTTCAAAATAATTCTCATACAAAGAATTTTAACTATTCTATTGCATTAAATTCCAGGGCGATTTAAAAGAAATTTTCTTAAAATGGTGTCCATTTTTAAATGTTTCCGATACAATGAGGGCTTAAGTAAATTATATTCTTCGCTTATAAACAAACTATAAAGAGTCGCAGAATGGGATAATACATAAGAGCGAAAGAAATGCAATATATTTCTCGTTCGCTAAACAGAGAACGACCATTTGCGATGTTGCTAGCTCGCGAAACATTAGTCATCCGCTCCTCACACTGTACCGCACACATCCGAAAGTGTAAAGCGATACGCGACCGCGATACGCGTTGACTTGGACTGCCTGCTCGGCCGGCAACGTTGCAAAACTTCCCTCTCTCTCATGCTAACGAACTATTGCTAGTTTCTCTTTTGCTCTTGTTGATTTCCCACCATGCGTTTCGATAGAAAAGCTCAGTATATATATATGCTTGTGTGTAATTAATTTATATTTTCATCTTAACATATTGTAACGTTTTTACTATTGACTAAAACTAAAATACTACACGATTATCCTAATTAATTTATTTCTAACTACACTTTAACACTTATAATTTATTTCACTCAGAGATGTTTATTTATTTTTAACGCGCGCGGTCTCTCGCTCGAATGTTTACGCACCGGTTTTTCAACTGTCCCGTCTCGGGTCCGACATTCCCTTTTTATGGCAGGTAGAAGGCTCTAGTCGTTTGCCGGAATAGTCCTGAAGCTTCTGGAGATCATTCTAGAATTCGCGGAACTTGTTATCGCATCGAAGCTTCTCGACTCGCTCTTCGACCGTCGGCTTCGTCCTGTCCTTCCCGGTATCGCAATAAGGCGAACTTGTGTAGCTCCCGGCGTGTTTATGTCGCGGCCGGCGAGCCGTTTCGTTACAATATCAACTATCGGTATATAATTTAGTAAAATTAGTTGAAGATATATAGTTATATAGTTGATAATTGATAGTTGATATATATAGTTGATGTGTACCTACTTGAGGATATTTCAAAATTATGATTGAACATGATCTGGTATAAAACAATCTGATCGACTTTTGGTACATTTATCTTTCTAAAAATGATTTAATGCTCCAAATTTCATGAATTAGATATTATTTAACAGACAGTCACATTCAGTGATCGATCACGAATGCCTGAACTCACAAAAGCGACAAGTAAATAATGTTAGTATTTTAGAAAAAAATCAATAATGAATAGTTACCTTTTGAAAATTTATTTTGTATTATTTCCAATTTTTTTAATATATTACTTCGACAAAGACGAATTCCAAACAGTTGTAAAATATGCTTGACCAAAATATGCATCACGTTGATTGAGATGCTTCCAATACAAATCGATGAATAAAGAAACTCACAGAATCAATTCTTAAAGCGCTCTATCCACTAATAGAGTAAATCATGTTTCCTAGAAGGAATGCAATTTTGGTTCTTGAATTTACTGGATAAGAGTTTGTGCCATATAGACACCTGAATTTAACATGTCAGTATCTTTGTTATATCGACATGTTTCAATTGTTTTCTGGTTGCAGCTATCATTTTATTTGATTGAGCCGTTGATTGAAGAGGTTTTCAATCTTCAATCAACGATTGAGCCAAACTGTAATCGCAGCAAATTCGATCAGTTTCTCAGTTGAACGAAACTAAAAATCGAACAATAATTAATAATCTTTATATTTAGAATTGCATCTGAAGAGTAAATTAGGCGTTCTTGAACCGATATACGTTGCCATAGGACCGAGACAGATGTGTTTCAATACGCCAATAAGGGTCTGCCGTTATTGTCACTGTCCATCCTGTGATTTATGATTAGAAATTCTAATAAGGTTAACCGCTGATGTAACGAGCTGTCAAAAGTCGACACGACTCACTTTTGGGTGAAAGCTGTACCATCCCGAGGTTCCAAGAAAAAAATCAGAACCTTGAGTTCCATTCAAACGTTTATTGGTCGCATATATATATCGAGGCCTTTTGTGCGCTGCCAGGGTTGACGTCTTTTATTTGGGGTTGTTTACACCACCGAAGCGGGAAAATTTCATGGGTGGTCATTTTGGACGATTTACAACCTATCGTAATTCCATTAACTTTCTGCGTTTATGGTGCATCGAAGAATGGGCCACAGCGAAAAGTTAATGTACAATAGTAGGAATGGTGCGTCGTAAATGCGTTTAGAAATAGACATACGTCGCATAAAGATAGCCTAGCTGCATTACAGATTGTAGATGGTTTTTAACTCGGTAGGACGTCCGAATTTCTTATCTAAAAAAAAAACTAAATTAATCTAATAGCATCCATTGAACACGAATTCTTAAGTAACAAAAAAACAACAAACCGAAAGTCAAAAGCGCATCTTCAGTGAAGAAATCCTACCAGGTAGGTACCGCAGTCTCCCAATGGTAACCAATCACCGGCCGACAAAGGATTAGATTTAGTACTAATTTCGATCGTACTTGCACACAATGATACCGAATGTGCAAATCATTAAAAGATGAACAGTTGTTTCTATTATTTATTAACGATTGTGTCTCCAGGGGGCGCTTTTTGACGGCTCTTCCATCAAAGGGGCCGGGTGTTGAATGTAATTAATAAGTAGATGTTATATCTGTATATAAAAAAAGTAGATGGTATGCACCTGTTTCGAAACGAATGCCCGGACTTGATGTCGAAGCTCGGAGTAATCCTCTAGAAATCGGCGTTCTTGAGGATTATTCCGAGCTGTATGTATAATAAATAAGTATGCATTTTATAGAAAGCGTAATAAGATATTCCACATTAAATAACAATATTGTCCTAATTAGTTATTTACATATTGTTTAAACTCAAGATGATTCCATCGATATGGGACGTCAACAACGTTGTGGGTGATAATAAATGCCAGTTTTAAAATAACACGCCAATTCCTTAAAATGTGAACTGTACAAATAATTTTAGTAGATTTAAACAACTATTCAATTAATAACTGTTCTTGCAGTGTTTGAAAATCGTAGGAAACTAAATTGTAGAACTCAGTCAGTCTCAGTGCCATTACAACCCATCTACCAACAACGTACTATATTAATCTTACACGAAGAAAAGTTTTATCGGAAATGTCATCTGTAAATATAGTCTATTTCCAAAGTTAGCATTTCATATTTTCATCTTCTCATTGCTGTTAGTACCTCCACTTTGGTGAATATGGCACATGGTAATTGCGTGCTTCTTCACCTTCTAATTTCCAGAAAAAGCTTTTTTGTCATTTTATTCACCTTCTTTTACAATTTTTCTATAACATTGTTTATATTTTGTTTATTGGCTCAGGTTTTGCAGCTTTACTAGTTCTTTCGTAATTTCTAGGCATTCAGACCCAAATTAGAAAAATCTTGTGATTTGTTTGTTGAACAACGGTAATACCTATTTTGAACAACCGCTCAACAGTCGATTAAAATCAATATCTTCTCTTTCTGAACTAACTTCAGTTGAATTAGACGAGGATTATACAAAAATGTGGAAAATTTCGCTGAAATTGGCCCATTTTGAGATGAATTTTCCATTCGTTATCATTGTGAACTCAGCGATATTAACAAATCAATTCAAATTTCAAATTAATAATATGAGGAAATAACTGAAAAACCAACTTGAAACACACGTTTTAGACATTTCGCTATCTTTAAACTCTTACTTATTACATATAAACGAATGGGGCATGTTGTGTGTAAACTACCGTCATGAAAGGAAAGTTGATCCTACCAACAAATCTTGCGAATAAATGAAACAAATTTAATAACATATACCCAGGACAAGCAAATAAAACATCAAATGTGACAATTTATCCATAATAGATTTATAATTAATCTAATTAGTATAATAAAATATATAACCATACCATCTATATACCAGACCAGTGCAGACCAGACTAGACCAGAGGAGACCAGACTAAAGTAGATAAGAGAAGATCAGACCAGTTCAGATAAGACTAGACCAGACCAGATCAGAATAGACCAGATCAGAGTAGATCAGATCAGACCAGAGCGGAATAGATCAGATCAGACCAGACCAGACCACAGCAGACCAGACTAGACCAGAGCAGGCCAGGGCAGACGAGAGCAGAACAGAGTAGGTACACCAAATCAGACCATAGAAGACTAGAGCAGAACAGAGCAGACTAGACAAGACTCACTTCTTCTTATCTTTATCTATCTTCTATGTCTACTATTATCTATATCTATATTCTATATCTATATTAGACCAGACTCGTTCAGATCAGAATAGACCAGAGCAGAGTAGATCAGATCAGACCAGAGCGGAATAGATCAGATCAGACCACACCAGACCACAGCAGACCAGACTAAACCAGAGCAGGCCAGGGCAGACGAGAGCAGAACAGAGTAGACCAGACAAGACTCACTTCTTCATATCTTTATCTATCTTCTATATCTATTATTATCTATATCTATATTCTATATCTATGTCTATCTATCTTATTATATATCTTCTATCACTTCTTTATATTCAAAAATTGTCCAATTTTTGTGATTAGCAACAGGAGTATCGGCCTCAGTGGCATCTAGTAAAAACTACGAAATTACAAACATTTGAAATCTTGCAGCATTTCATTTCAGAAAATTATTATTATAGAAGAGGTAGAAATTATTGTAATGCAAGCATCAGGAGAGTTTTAAAGTTGAATGCCTCAAAACATAATTGAGGACAGAAAAGTGTCAGATTACATGAATATCCTCTGTTAGTAATTGCTTCAAAGTAATTGTTTACTACTTTAATCCAAAGTTAATAAATTACGAATTTGTCAGGACTCTTAAAATCTCATCGGTACGTTTCAGCAGGTGTCATAAATATGTGCTAAGCAGTAAAACATAGTGATATGTATACTAAATATTACGAAATAATTGCAAATATGAAATTTACTAAAATGTTAAAATTAAAAAAAGATTAAAAAGTAGACTGAGAAATTTCGGTAGTAGGTAATGTGAAATTACAATTTTCCATCATTTATAACCTAGTAACTATACCTACAAAGGAATATTTACGTTATAACTATTATTGACTTATACTTATTCTGAATATTTATGAGCATCTAGACTTATTTTTATGCATATACGGACCTTTTGTATGGGAATCATCAATAACGAATTCTCTAGGTAAAAACTAACTATATTTGGTTAAATTAGAAAGTTTCTTTAGAAATTGTTACTGAAAGAAAATAGCTTCATGGGAGGAAAGTTCATATTCTTATCATAAACCTCGAAATTATTAAATAGAAGCTGTTATGCATTGTCTGAGCATTGTCATTACAGTATATAATCTAATTAAGTTATGAACCTTATACAAAATAATCGATTTTTATGTTAATAATGTACCACTGGATTATCAAACAGCAGGTACACCACTTTTAAATGGAAGGGGGAGGTAAGAAAAATAAGGAAAATATTTTTAAAAAAATCTTTAAAGGAAAGATTCAGACACGATTGCTGTGAGAGTTCAGAATACCGTCTCGGAATTTCTTTCATAACTCCGTCCGCCTCGCAGTTAAATATACCTCTTAATAAAAATGAAATGAAACTTTTAATTACCGCTTCCTATTTGTTAATAAGTAGCGAAATTAATTAATTTACGAGCGACACGCCGCTACTAATTGAGTTAAAAGTTGCCCGTTTTAATCACCGAACATTTTAAGGAAGGGCGTAAAACCGAAAATAAATCCCGGCTCGTAATTAAAAATGTGCATCTCGCAAAAAACCGGGAAAGTTTCGTGTTTTAATCTCGCGAGGTCTCCTGATTTTATTAAAAGAGTTGACTTTTCGGTTTTTTTTTGCCCGTGTAAGTCTGGAGGGTAATGTACAGCGAAGCTTAATGAAAGTCATTTTCCTTTATTTTCTCGGGAAATAACTCCAACGAAGGATTTCAAAAAACATATTGAACAAAATATCAGAAAGTAGCTAGAATTATTTTACTATTACTAGTAAAATAATTTAATATTAATAGTAATAATAAAGTACTAGAATTATTTATAGAATAATTTCACTAAACACCAAGAAAACAAAACATCAAAACTTGCCGCCTCTATAAAGTACCTATTAGCAATTGATTTAATACCCGTTACAAAAGCTTCAAGTTAAGTTCTTAAAATGCGTCCTTTAAACCGACATGAATTAATTCTTTTAGAGGTCATAACAATCATGATCTGTTATTAAAGTTTGTTACTAACTTGTATTTTTATAAACTAGATGTATGTTCTTATCTAAACTTTGTAAATATTATGATGATAAATGGCGATCCTGATTGTTCCACATTTCACAACAAATCGATATTTTGATACCTGAGCAACCATCGAAAGATACGCAATGCCAAAGAAATGAGCCCAGGCCAATTAATTGAATTTGTTTCAACTTTATTAAATGTTAAAATTGAATTAATAAGAAAAAACGAAATGAGGCACTCCGGGAATGACCGAGAGGGGAAGCATAGCTTTACATCATATTTCGGTGTTAAGACCTCTCACCGATCCAGCGCTTCGTGCGAGGCCCGCGATAAGAAAGCTATGCTTCCAATAAATACTTACCTATATTTGAACTATATATTATGGCTCCATTTACAAATTACTTGACACTGCCCTTATATTTTTAAAGTCCTTTTCCACGCAAAATGACACTTTATATTCCCTTCCTAAAATAGGGTGACAATTCAGAAGAACACACCCTTACAAATTTTAGAGAACTTTTGATAAAAAGAATTTAAAAGCTTTAAATGTCACTTGATAGCTAGTTTGAACCCCATACCTCCTAAGCGACAATGATTGTCGATACTATAAGCTTCTAAAGCAATGACAGTTGTTCTTAAATGATTATACAACTTCTAGGAAAATCTGACGAAATTTGCGAGTTTTAGTATATAGTCTACAAGCTTTTAAAATACTCTGAAAAGAAAACTTTGTGCCACCTTACTGGCGTTTCAGGAATTCTACAGGAATATATTTAAAGTCTTGTTGGGTAGATAAAGATCCAAGCGTTAATATAGATTCTAGAAGCCCCTAAAACATAGGGACTGGTTATAACTACATTATATAGATATAGATTATACAAAAGCCTGGAACGAGTAAGGAGTTTCAGTAACAGTATAATTTAATACACTTTGAAATAAAAACTACATCTACTTAAGGGATTTTCTGTTCCTAATACGTTTTTCAAAAAATACAATGTGTTTCAAAATGATTGTCATCTAGTCGGCTGTGGAATTCCCATGTAAATTAAAAAAACCCGCCTTGCGAAACTAGGGGTTTCTACTAGCTAAACATAACCTCAATATATCCTACTTAACTTCCTTTAACTTCTGGTTTTCTCTGTCCAAAGAAAACGTATTTGTAGTATTTGTTTTGGCCCTGAACAGGGCCGTTAATTACCAGCAGTACTGATTGCCAGTTTCACAATAAATGTTCGAAGTGACATGTGTTGCCAGAATTGGATAGGTTCAAATCAATAGAGCGCGGCACATCAAAAATTACATGCACAGAAATTCCAACGCCAACTATAAGATGACAATCATTTTGAAAGACGTGTAATAGTGATAGTGGAACATGATAGGAATTTTCAAAAAAATGCAAATAACAGCTATTTCGGGGTAGTCAGATTCACATATAATGGTGTAACTGAGAAAGTATAACATTCTTGTTATTGTATTTTCTGTTTTTTATAATCATAAATAGAGGACACAAGGGTCTGTTAAATGGTCATAGTGGAAATTACCAAAAAAATGTTAAACAGCAATTTCGAGATTATTAATTCAGATTCACGTGTACTGGAGTTAGTACTTAATATGCTGTAACTCAGTTACAGTGATAAACTGTGATAAGTACAGAATTGTTTGTTATATTTAGTTATATGTTAAATAACTCGTGTATCTGAATGAAAGACTAGCTTTAAAAGAAAAGCTCAATTATTGACATTTGGCCATTGTATCCATCAACTTTTGCAATAAAATTAAAAAAGTAGAATATGATATTTGAAGAGTTACCCTATTACATGTGACTCTATTTCCCCATTTTCCAATTTAATGACGTACGTAAATCCTGAGTGATTCAATAGGAAAGTTGAGTTATGCCGAACGACAGTAAAGTATTGGCATGTTGGACGAAATTTTACTAAATTATGAAACAAGTCTGTATATGGTGCAAGTCACAAATAGTATATTGATATCCGTCCATTTGTTTGTTCGCAAGAAGTGTGACCAAGCCATTTTTCTTCGATATTTGTTTTGATCAACTGCTTACTGCTTGTTACTTTTAATTCAACTTCAATTTTAACCTTAGTCAACGCCACAACAAAATGATGAATATTAGGACGTGCAGAATGGAAGGATTTGAATTTAGAATAAAATAATTCACAAGCATTTGCTGTACGAGGTTGTTATTGAAGACGAGAATTGAGCCCAGATCGTAGCAGGAAAAGTGGCATATTCTTCAATAAAATTTTCAACGATTGGAACGTATAATTTTTGAATTTGTTAATTGGAGCGTTCAATTGAGAAAAGGTTTTTAATGAAACGCCTACGTCACTTCTATAAGGAAGGTCAAATCAAAGAGAGGATTTTAGAGGTTTCTCAATTATTATGATATTCGTGGAGGATTAGGCCTAAATTCTGGATCTTACGACATCACGTTTATCCCAAGATGAAGAATCCAAAAAATTTACCCGCATTGGTTACCTGACAATTTAATTCAACATAAATCCGGGATCAACTCGACATCTTCTGATCTCGTGCCAATGAAATGACTGAATAGAATGTTGGTACCAGGATCGGTTTAACGTATTTCCATATTTTGTCACGTTACACCACTTTTCCTACAAAAACCCCTCATTAAAGCACCGTTTATAACAGTTCATAACGACATCCCTCCTCATTCCTTATAATACGGAATTCGTTTGAAGCAAGAGGGAGACTCGTTCAAAAGCTTTGCAGTTTAAACAAAGCCCAGCGTAAGAATTAGGCGACGACGGGCCCGTTTATTCGAACAATCGCCGTCAAAAGTCAAACAAATTTCTTCTTCTAGTCGTCGAGAGTTTTCTCACGGATCTAAGATGTCCACACCTCGCGCCCCTTCTCTCGCAACCGGAAGTTACACGTGCGATTCCGCATTTCCCGACCGTGTAATTACGATTGTAATGACGGAGTCAAATCGAGGGTAACATGTATTGTGATCTGGCGGAATGTCTTTCTGTTCTATTGTCGGTTGACTTTGTAAAAGGCTCAGCGAGATACTTCATTGTAATTATGAATTTCGATGGTGAAATGAATGGACGCCTTTCAAGGAGAATTTTAATTTTTGCCAAGGGTGAAATCGCGTCGTTGTTATGGTACGTGTAACGTATTTTCTATTGACATTGTATTGATCTCAATAATGCAGTGGAAGATACGCGCTGCGTAACCGGAAGTGAATTTGCCCATTGAACGTCGTCATAAGTGAAGAGCTTATAAATATTAACGTATCAACTGGTTTTGCACAGATCTACGCATACATACTTTTTGAATGCTCCACACCGGAACCAGCAACTATTGATGTAATCTAAATTGTGTCCAAGTACCAAGTGAAACATAGGCATTTATGGCACACTCCAACGAACCCTTGTTGACAAATTATTCAAAAATTTGTATCACAAATAAAAAAATGCATTGATTTTTTTTTAATTCTACGCCTGCAGTCTAGCGTTAGTTAAAGCTGCACCAACCATACGGTAAAATACCTGTTTAATAGACAGATAACAAAAATATCAAGAAATCGTAAAATGTACAAATTAATTACAACCCAAACAATTTGAAAGCATAGAAATCTGCCCAAAATGGTAAAACAACTGAAGACACATAATTACACTGTAACACAACACTTACCCTAAGGCCCTCCGCACATTAAGCTACTAAAAAGAAACTAAACTAATTAGAAACTCAATCTACCAACTAGTTACCAACTACGAGTCGCACACGATGCTACTAAAATCTATAAAATCGAGTCATTCCTTGTTTATCGCGACTGTGGTTATATTATGTAATTGATACATTGGAATAAAACTGGAATTGCATTCAGTGCTAAAAATGTCGAGTGGCTCAAGTGATGAAGATGTTATTCTTTATTATTAGGTACAACAGAAGGAGAAACCTGCAGAAGAGAAGGAGATATTGGGTTCACCCATACATTTGAAAGAAATATTAATTGCAGAGCATTTGTTGCTGCGAGAGAACTTCAATAAACTTCAGCCATTTTCGCCCCTCTGCGTGGTTCTTTTGAGAAACTGGAAGTTTCAGTCGACTAGAAACTGTGCATGTCGAGTTCCGACAGACTAATCGCTGATGCGTTGCAAACCAGTTAGTAACTAGTAGCGTTGTGTAGTGTACGGATGCCTATTTGAATACACGGGCAGCGACTCAATATAAACTGATTGGTTATTTCAGTTTGTAATTCGTTTCTTTTTAGTAGCTTAATGTGCGGAGGGCCTAACGATATAAATATTATATACACGAAAAAATGAGCATTTACAAATCTAATATCAGGTAACCCTGTTGTCCTATTACACTCCCCAAAAATCAGTCGAAAAATTGATTCCATCTAATTCCTAAAAAAATATCCAAGGAATTTATTATCATTTTATTACAAAAAAAAGATCATTTCACTACCACTACCCAAAAAACCATACCAGAAATTTATTCAACCACCGCACTCCTTAAAAAACCGTTGCAGCATAAATCATATTATTTCTAAGAAATCTAATGTAGAATTTGTTTAGCCATCTCACTCTCGAGAAACCTGGTATAGACATTTAGGCGGTATGACCTTTAGGGTTTAGGCAACTTTAACTTTAGGGAAAAGGTAAATCCATAATTAAGATAAGGCGGTAGAGCGAAACTTAACTTTATTGCTCTGCAGTTCGGTGGTAACTCCTGTTGTCTTACAAGTAAAGTCATATTTACAAAAATTTCATAGTTAACAGTTTCGTGTAAATTATTAACACATTCGTTTATCTAGGTGAAAGTGCAGTGTACTTGGTTGAGTTCATTACTCCTATATTGTTATTGAATTATTAATTAAAGTCAGCTAGATTAACGTATTGAAATAAATATTGATACTTAGTGAAATTCCATTACAATTCATTCAATTTGATGTTAGCTGTTCAACTTTCTTACTTCTCTAAAAATCGTGGTGAGAATTTAGTCAGCTATTCCACTCCCAAAAAAGCCAAGTATGAATTTATTCAACCAACCCACTTCCAGAAAATTCCTTGTAGAAGTTTATTTAATCATTCTACCCCCCAAAAACCTTTGTAGAAATTTATTCAATCTTCCAGCGTCCAAAACACTGTACAAGGAATTTATTCAACCATTTTATTTAATGGTGAACCAACTTAGAACTTATTTAACTATCCCACTCCATAAAAAATCGATGTAGGAATTTAGCAACCATTCAACTCCACAAGGAAATAGTTGCAAAAATTTATTTATCTACTTTGCGTTACTAATGATCTCATTATTACACCGAAAGTAGTGTAATGATATTCATATTATTACACTACTTTTGGTAACTTTTAGTTTTGGTAAATTGGTACGTTAGCCTGTCACGTAGACGTGTGTAGACGTCAAAGTTATAAACATGAATATTGTTGAAAAAAATCCGTAGTTTTTAAATGTTTTTTGGACACAATGTGCTCTTCTAAATGAAGTTGAAAATTGTTAATCAAACTAAATCCTTCACCTTAATTTTTTTTGTAAGCAAAAAGTTTTTAACAACTCTGAATACCGAAGAGCATCAGAGTAGATCACATTCTCATGACACTAAGTTTTCTGATCTGGCTGTTGAAAGTGGTTCATTATTGCTTCAGTATTGCAATCATTATCTTCCATCGATAAAATAGTGTCTATTTGAACATAATCGTCAGAAGCAACTTGGGAATGAGATGAAGTTAGGAGTTTTTTTAATAAAACTAAGTCCTTATTTTCCTCGACTTCATTTTGAAACACATTAAACCCGGCTTTTCTAATGCAATGCTGAATGGTGTTTGTTGTTACGTTTTCCCAAGATTTCGAGATCCATGTCATCACTTGCAAAACATTTATGCTTTTTGATAAATCTTTAGTTCATCTATTAATTTCCATTGAAGCTAACAAGTGTTTCAAAACATCCTTTCGGTTTAAAGCAGGGTAAAACCAAAATAAAGTGTCCACATTTGCCACAAATAAAGTGTTCATGTCCAGATTAGAGAGGGTCCCTATTGTAGAGGAAATGTTATGTTAATATCCCATGGCAAATTGACGGTTACATAGAAAAAGTATCCATAAATCTATATGTCCATATTGCAGAGGTGTCCACAACAGGAGGTTTCACTGTATTTCAATAGGTTTCTTGAGCAACTTTGCGTATTTCTGGGGGTGTACAGGTCAATTCTACATTTTTGTCTTCCATTTCGCGCACGTAAGTAAGTAGTTATTGAATTTATCCTAGGGCTACTAGATTTTCAAATTCAAATACGAAACGTCAATGTCGGTGATGTCAGTGTGACCAACCCACGCAAAATTCCCTAGTGTAATACGAAAACTTGAACAGCCAAAATTTAATGAATTAATAAAGCAAAGTAGATAAAATAGTATATTACACCCGTTTAATAAGACGTATTGTCACACTCGTTCTACTAAAGCACTCCTCACTTCGCTCGTCGTGCTTTAAAACTCTTGTGTGACAATACTTTGTCTTATTAAACTAGTATAATAATATACTATTAATCATCCCAGTCTATTAAATGGCCTTTTGAGTATTTGTTCAACCATCCTGTGTCAAAAATAAAAACTGTTACAAATATGTCTAGATTTGTGGTTGAAGAGGTTAGAAGTTACCATTACACACAAGTTACACAATTTAACATCTTCATGGGATTTGATATTTGATATTCCGAATATAATTTTACTGTACCCAGCCCACCCTTACTTTGTAATTGATTTTAATATATCCGTTTATAAATCGTGATCACGCCATGGGTTATTTTGGTAGCTTCAACTTGTCTACCATTTGGCCCAAAAGTATTGAACTTTGCAATATCTCTCTTCTAATTGTACTAATTTTGTTTCAAACCCAACTAAACACTAAACTAAATTTTCCATTTTTAAACTATTAGAAAATGTCATGGTAAATCATCCAACTGAGCATAAGTATTGTTGAATGAAAGTAGATTCTATTACGAAACTCCAAGGTTTTACCAAGTGTAAAAATAATGTAACCCCAAATAGCTTCAAAATAAGTAATACAATTACGTAGAGATAATAGAGTTATAGAGCAATGCAGCAGAACGTCAGGTTATGTAATAATAGATCAAAATTATAATCTATTCAACTTTCAATATAACTAAGTATTCACTATCTGATTACTATTTAACTGATGACCTGATGATAAACCTAAACCAAAAATAAGTAGATAAAAAACAAACAATCATGGCTCAACATATCAAGAACTAATTAGCTTACGTGCAATTGCCAAAAATAATTCTATCTATTTACGGGAAAATAATGCGTGCATTAACCAAAAAATTTTGGAAGTAATGAAACAGCTAAACATAGCACATAAGGAAAATGTCGATAATCCTAAAAACACGATTTTAAACGACGCGTTCAAAGAATAAAGAACAAGTTAGTTAAATGACAAAATAAAAATAATTACTAAAAATTGCAGGGAGAAAGCAGACAATAGCATGCAGAAACAATGATGATTCATAATTAAATTCTTTCGGCATCCAAAAAGAATTAGAACAATGTAAATTAATATATAAATTAAAATACAAAAGTGATACATAATACTTGCATGTACAAATAAAGCGCACAGCTAATAACACGAGATCACAAAACCACCTATGCACATGTGGTGCACAGCTGGACTGAAATAGAACTATATTACCCAGCGAATTGTGCAATAAATAAAATTTAACCACTTGTCAGATAATATTGGGAACATAAAAAATTAAATAATTATATCAGAATTTTAAGCAAACTAATGTTACACTTTAATATACAACTTTATTGTAATCAGCATTATAATACCACTAAAGCGTTAAAGGTACTAACTGTTAAGCCTGTTGTTAGCAAATTTTTTTGTAAATATTGTTAATTATTACTTATAATTATTGTCGAGTCCAGAGCATTGCAGGACATAAATAATATGTGAAAAATACATAAAAGTTATAATTTTGGAAAATAAAAAATGTTCAAAAAAATCTAATAGTCATTTTTATATCAAGCGTAAAAATAAGGCGAGTCATAAAATATGATCGATCGGACAATTCTGCTGAAATTGTACCGAAATCGATAAAAATAGTCCCTATGTCTTGTTTCACAACGATAAAACTTTATGAATATATTCAAAAAAATATTTTTCCGAATCAATTTCGTCCATCATCGGCTCCTCGAAAGGCGATATAATTCCATGTTTTCGGTCTCGTGAGTGGGAACCGTAATTAGTTCTTCGTGCACACGTGGGCACGCCTGTTACGCCTCGGTAACGCCTTTCTTTGCCCCGATGCATCAACATTATCAATCATTCCGTCACTTTATATTCAAATCGAACACCATTCCCGGTTATTTATGATGATTTTTCCACGTTCGTGCACTTCCACCATTGTGCGCGGCAGATAATACGGTTGCCTACTTATTACTCGAATGTAACGTGATTGATACGAAATTTTCTAGCATAAATCATCCACAGGTACAGATAAGTACACAAAATAAATATCCTGTAGATGTGATGATCCGTCAAAGCAAATGGAGGTTCAATCAATTGTCGAATGCACTGTTTGCGTTATAGGTATGTAAATAAGCACCCCTGAGATAATATTGTTTTTCCTACTCTAAATGGCTCCATTTAAATCCATTAGGAGCACGTGATTATTATTACGCTATTACTCTGCCTTTCACTTTCGATCTGAGCGTTAGATATTCTATCTATTACTCTGTCACTGCTTGTATTATTCGAAAATAGTTGTATTTTACTGTATATTTAGTCATATAAATCGATTAGTGCAGGGTGCTTTAACATGTTATTACATGCCTATTATTTGAATTTACGAAAACCTAGCAAAATTGGTAAGTAATATTTTTTTTCGTACAATCGTTAAGGGTAATTTTACAGCTTAAGTCATACGTATCAGTGGTTATTGAGCCTTTCTAACTGATTTAACCAAACCAGCAAGTATTGGCTTAAGTTGTGACTGAAGTTTTATTTTCATTGATGATAGTTTACTAGTGTTTCTTACAATAGAAGAATCAATAGAATGGTTTGGCCAACATTACGACTCGATCAAAATCTATATGAATAAGTATTTATAGGATGAACTTGGGGGCATTTCAAGTTTAACCAAGAACGGGTTAAATCCTCCGTATTATTACGTAATATCATTATAGTATAGTGTAATTAAAATATACATTTGCACTAAACTAAACAAGAATAGGTATAGCTAGTCGACCCTCTTTATGATCTCCATAAGGCATAATTCCAAACGTGGTTGACATCTTGAAATCGCATTGTATTAAATTAAATTGTTTTACATTCATCTCTCTTTAATTTGAGATTAGCTGATCAAAACGGTCTTGTTGGTAAACAGGTTTCGACCATTTTAAACGTCTCCACATTTTGAGCGCCCCATGTCATAATTTAAACTTGTTTGTTGCGTACATCTATTAACTGCTAAAATGGTTCAAATAAGATTAGTTCGTTTCTCCTACAAAACTGAAAAATCTTGTGCCATATACATATATAGTTAATAGCACGAAACTTCGTTTTCCCATGGCGTCGTCGTAGTGGTTGCATTCCAAACCTTCTCGCTTCTCGACTTAACGACGCGATCGTCCTCTTCTTGTTTGTCGACTCCGCCAATTAACTTCATAATTGAGCCATAACTTGGTTGGCACGTCAAAACACTCGAGCCTTTTATTAAATTGTGTTAGGAAGGGGTGTAGAACTTAGTAATCCAATAAAAGTGCATCTCGTCATAAACAATAATTCCTTATCGGAGTCCTTCGGCCGGTTGACAGATATACAGTGGATTTTCATTTTATTTTTACTGCGACCGAACGAGGGATAACTTTCCGATTGTGAATTTGTATATATATATATATATATATATATATATATATATATATATATATGTCTGTATTTTACACGTGGAAATAATGAGAGGATTTTGATGAGGATATCATGGTTGTTTAGGAAAGCATATAGGAAGCGTATCGGATTTTGGAATTTGGTTGGGAAGATCTATCACTTGGAATGATACTCTGTCTTTTTATTCAGGGTGTCTCAAAATTCTCCTGTTAAACGGAAAGTCCATACACTAGTCTTGATTTTGTGACTATTTAACCTAAACCAAAAACGCTTCATAAGAGGGCTAAAGCTTTTTGGATTTGGTGCTTCAACATACCTGACAAATAGAGTTACATCAAAAGCTTAAATTGTACACCTTGACCAAGTTTCTAATTACTAATCGGCCGCTGTAAATTTGATTTTTATTCTTTAATCGAAAGAGTTGGAAATATGGAGGAGTAAACAGACAATTTGAATTGTGCTTTGGTTTTTATATTTTTAACGTTGTTTATGTCACATTTGTAAACTGTAAGGTGGTCTCCTAAAAATAATTTATCATGTTGTAAATCGACATGAAACACCGTTTTCGAGAAAAAAACTAATTTAAAGATTTGCGATTAGGAAATTAATAATTTAATACCAAGTTGCCATTGGCATATCAAAATTATATAGCTGTAAACTGGAATTGTATTAAAGTCAAAGAACTAGTATTAATAGTCCTGTTAAAGGTTAATCTACGTTTTTTTCTTAAAAAAGGTTGAAGTTTCTAATGAACAATATGCTGATATACATTTAATTTATGGCGAAATATAATGTAACGTTCGGGCAGCAGAACGAAGATACAGGGTAACATTTTGTAACTTTTTGTAACCTTACACTAAAGATTGACGAACATTGACTCAGTACTTCTTAAAAAATGGTTCGATGATCCTGATGTTACAAACGACATACGAATACGACGTAAATTGGAGAAAGCTGATAAAAATCCTGAGATTACCGTAGAAGACTTTTCGCAATGTCTCCTAATACTTGCAAGTCTTCCAAATGGGGATCAATTTGGTCTTTTCATTTTCAAAAATGTCATGCAATGACAAATAAGAGTCTTTCAGCTCTTGTAGACATTTTAAATTCATGACGTAACAACGCTGCGTCATAGAGTTTCACACGGTAGAACATTGCTTTTAGAACATACCTTATAGTTTGCAAGTTTGATAGAAAATTTTAAAAACCTTGTAATCTAGCACATCATTGAAAATATCTGTTTATCACCCTCGTCAATTTCAACCTCTTGTGATTACAATAGAGAAATCAAATTGACAGTGGCAGACATTTCATTAGAAACTCATCACAACGCTAGCAGTTCGGGTGGTGCAATACAGCTTTGGAGTCATCAAATGGACTCAAGCAGAAATCAGAGCTATGGATAGAAAAAACAGAAAATTGCTAATGATACATGGCGCTCTGCATCCACGGATCGATGCAGATAGAATATGTATGTCCCTAGACGTGATCCAATCTAGATGCCAACCATGAGATTGCAAAGCAAGGACTCGTGCAATACCTAGAGCTTAAACAACAAGACAAGTATCTAGCTATGGTATACAACCGAAATAGGTACACAAAATGCCAAAGAAGCACCCCAGCAGGTATTAATCCCAGGACACCTACCACACCTGAAACGATACAAGTGAAGCAGATTAAGGCTGGAATGAGAGAAAAAAAACCAAAAAGAAACGAAAAATTAATGGAAATAAGAAAGGTGCAGGGCCAAATACTCAGAAAAAACAGAAAAGGAACCATCTGCGAAGAGAAATGGCTAAGGCATGGAGAACTAATAGTGGAAACAAAGTCACTCAGCACTGCATGTCAAGAGCAATCGATAGGAACCAATTACTTAAAAGTTAATATCCTAAAAACCGGCACAGACCTCATCTGTAGATTGTGTTGGGCAAAAATTGAGAACATCCATCATGCCATATCAGGTTGTACGATTCTGGCAAAGAAAGATTATGTGGAACGCCACAATGCAGTTGCCTCTCAACTGCACTGCAACATCTGCAGATAACATAACGTCAAAGTTATGCCTACTAATAAACGTTGCGATATTTTTAGACTTCAATATTACTCAGAAAGAGGCAGAAAAGCGCCTCAAATATAAAGACCTTCAAATAGAGATCGAAATAATGTAGAGTCTGAAGACCAAGATTATCCCGGTAGTTACAGGAGTAACTGGACTCATATCCCACTACACGTATGTGACTATGAAGGACATTCCAGCAAAACACCACCTCTTGAGTTTGCAAAAAGATGTCCTTCTGAAAATAGCGCACATTGTGCGAAAAGTCCTTAATAAGCAGAAAAGTTTAAGAAGAACAGAAAATCATTACACTACAGAAATTCATCCTAGGTGCACGGTGTGCACTCGATGACCTTTGCATGGAGAAGTAATGCCATAAGGAATAATCTTGTGTAACACCCCGATAATAATAATAATAATAATAATAATAATAATAATAATAATAATAATAATAAAATTAGAAAATAATGCCACGTGGTACGTATGTTGAAGAAATTGATTTGAAGCAGTCAAATTCAAAGATCTCCAACTCCTCTTATAAAGCATTTTCAGACTAAAATAATTTAGGTTAAATTGGCATAATTTTTTGTTTTGTTTAATATTTTTTCATTATTTTTCTTATTCTTTATATATTTGTTTTCGGCTTTGTACGGGCATCTATCCCAGGTAAGTAATTGGCCATTGTCAGGTTTCAACAGAATAGCAGTGTTCATACTCACATAGACATTTCTTCAAAAACATGTTTTTTATATCCAAGGGGCCCTAAAACGTCTAGAAATGGTAATAATTCAAATTCGACATATTACTCATATATAGTTTCTCATGTATAAGTGCCTTATATGAGAACAACGTTCTCATTAGGTTCTCATCTAAACAACAGAACGATTGCATGATAACAAAAGACTAATTACAGGCAGTCTGGCTAAGACAACATAGCAAAACAGAAGACGTCTCTGTATTGCTTCTCAAAGTAGATAAAGGGAATTAGATCTCAGAGAATGAAATAGTGGCTGCTACGCTACACGAAATGAAATTGTTAAATGTAATTTTCGTGTACAGATCAACTTAGGCAGTCTCGTAAATTTCACATACCTGCGGTGTCGTGCTGCACAAGGTGTTATAATTAATTGCAGTAAATATGCGCCTGTTCAAAAGTTACCCAAAAACTTCATCAGTTAATGTTCTGGTCAGTCGTTGGTTTAATTTGGTAGAAGTAGCACATTTACATAAATTCCAGTGAAATGCGCGTAATCGAAGCTGGCCCCCATAAATCTTTCGCCAACTGTCCCATGAAAAATCACCCTTCAGGTAACCCATAAAAGAAGGGCCGGTATAATTTAATAAAACAGAAATGCCTCGTCAATATTTTACCTGGACAAAGATTAATGCGTTGTAATTTTTGGAAGCCATTACTGTAAACGCTGGCGTACGCCATTGTCACTGTTCGTGTATTCATCCGAAGAAGAAACAAGGAAAAAATCGAAGCGTTTAACCGAACGGTTCCAACCGTGACCATTTGTTACAGTCGAACACTGCTCTAAATTGGTTTCCTCAGATCAAATCCAAGAGAAATCGCAGTTGTGGGCAATAAATTTCAATTGCGCAGCACATTTCTACGCTCCGGATTCATTATAAACTAGTTTTAACGGAAAACGACCATTCCGAGAGATGACGAATCTTAAAATGAACGCCATTACTTTTAATTACTGTATATAAATTCGAATTCAGTGTTCGTAATGATTACTTTTTAATTACCAAAACTAAATTCCGTGGCGAAGAGGCCTCAAGATGATAAAGCTCTATTTGGACCGGTACAAATTACTGAATAAATATTTATTATAATATATTCAAGTTTGTCTGCCTCATGAATGGGCATTTCTTTGGGCTCATAAAATTTAAGTGTTATTTTCATTTGTGGTCAGCGGGGTTATACAAATACCGTGGTGGAACGTTGAAATTTATAGCCACGAAGAAATGTCTTCTTTACTTTTTTTATTATATTTTTGGGTTTTGTTATCGAGGAGAAAACGTCCAGCTTTAGTAATGAACAAATATATGTATACGATATATTACCTAAACAAGACACTACACAACTTGTAGGTACAAATTTTATTTCAAAAATTTACACTTTTTTATTTTAGGAAAATAATTCAAGGGGTTCTATATCAAATTTACTCTTTAAATTTATTCAACGAGAACATGTTTCACGAAGATTCCGTTGCTTTCGGAGTTCAGTAATTATATTCGATCACCAACTGTAGAAAAGGATGGTAAAATTTGATGCACGTCATCAATGGAGAGTCAGACACTATTGCCAAGTTCTTGAAAACAATCACATCGAATATAAATAAACATAACCTTACTTTTCGCATGAAAATGAATGCACAAGTATTCAGTAAACAATTCACAAATGTGTTCCTAAAAAAACAGTTGGTGCACCTGTTTTTCCTATTTAATGTAAAATATAAAGTTAAAATCGACCTACTACAATCTACACGACTTACAAAAATATTTTTCTACCTGGAACCGCATTTAGTAGGTTGACGATAAAAGATAAATCTAACAGTTGGAACAGTTCTTATTACCAAACAGAAAGGTACATTTTACAAAACTACGGTGCAAATTACTGACCTAAAACGGTTGATGTAATTCTAAGTTCATTTGACTTAAAGATGGGTTAAACGACGGTCCAATTTAGTACCTGTTCAAAGGGTTGAGACAACCTACTAGAGTGGTTAGGATTTAACCTTCTTGAAACGGTTAATCAAACCTATTGATAGGTAAGTTACATTTTAACTGCTTTCTTCGCTGAGGTTTGAAACAACTGATTATGTTACTAGGTATAAACAAATATCAGTCGGCTGTCCGGTCGAAGAAATGACCGATCGTAGCATGACAATAACAACACTGCTCATTGTCGCCAACATAAAAACTGCTTTGTGTGTGTAGATTTATAATTAGCAGGCTGTTGTTGAATCTGATAATGGGATTAAGCAATGAAAGAAAACAAAGAAAAGTGTGCTAGGTACTTGGTAATTGGAATATATCAGTTTGGTCAAAGAGTTGTAATGAGTTAGGTTAGCTGTTTAGTCCTTTTTTTTAAACTTGGGTTCCTTTTGAGGGTATAAAGGATTGTACCATGACATATAGTACCTACTGTTTCATTGGCGACGAAAATACTCTCTTCTTCCTTTTTTTAATAATACTACTTATGTATAAAATCGTAACATATTCAAATAGTCGTTGTACGTCCTTAAAACGTAATTTCTAAAACGAGATTGGGCGCGTGGAAAACCATACGCGCAAACACTAAAACGACATTACATCCTGCTGTTTAGCGGAGGAAACCTCGTCAGAAGGAAGTGCTTAAGTAAGCATAATGGCATTAATTGCGTCTGCCCCTGTATATACCTCTTAATGGACTCGAGAGCTGGGGGCTGTAATTGGCCATTCAATTACGGGGCTCCGCAAATGTTATCAGTGGGGGTGAGAGTGGCACTTTGCTCTCGTGTCCCGTTTTTCTCTTACAAACGTTCGTTAAATCGCATTATTCACTGACGTTGTTTTCCCTTTTTCCCTTTCTCTTCGTCTAATCGTGCGTCAAGTTTGATCGGGTTTAGAGATGGCGAGGGAGACGTGAGATAAGATTACATCATCTAATAAAAGAATAGACAATATCGTTACTAATTAATTGAATTTGAAAATTCTATGTACACAACACAGTGCTACCAATTAAGTGAGAATAGCATATTTACAAAACTTGAGAAGATCCACGACAGATATAATGTAAAAAGATTCGGTCATAATGTAAATTTCTAAAGGTTGGTAATAATACAATTATAGGTTGTTTTTATTATTTATAAAGATAATAATTTGAATGCACATATTACCGTGATAGACCAGGGTCGATAATTTTCAAAACAAAAAAAAATTATAGTAGGATGAAACCCATTGGAAAAGGTAGAGAATATAACAAAAATGAAAGGAAAACTAAATTACGGGCGATCTGAGGTCGGGAAGGGGGATAGGGTGAGTTTTTAAGGATAAAAAACGGTTTATCTTGATTTCCTGAAAAACTGAAAGTCCTATGAAAAAAAGTTAAATGGCAAAGTTGTAGGTAATAAAAAGATCTACAACTTTTGTATCAACACTTTTTTCGCATAACCTCAAAATTTATGTGAAAAATTCAAATACCCAAGTTTTTGGTTTTTTATTTTTATCTTTTGCAAAAAAAATTATTTTTTCACGAAATTTGGTGAAAACTTACCTCTTTATGTCCCAAATATACAGTAACTTTTTTTATTTGAAATATTCATTTTTTCACCTTGTTTTGACTTAATATCGAAAAAGCACTCTAATTTTCAATCAGTCTGCTTTTTTAAAAAAGTCGGTGTGTTATTTGTTGGTTGAAATCTCTACTTTCTGATGGTATAAAAAAATATATACATTACTATGATAAATGTTCTCAGAAAATGCAAATAATGAAAAAACCTCGAATCCGAAATATTTTTTTTTGAATCATTATGTATAATTTTGAGCTATTTATTAAAATTTACACTTTAATTACTCGAAAAATGTAAGATTTAATGTTACATTGATAAACAAAAAAATTGCTAATCGAAATTAACAACCAAATAAGTAAATAAAGTGAATATTTAATAAGACATCTCCAATATTTTGAGAAAGTTTTAGAATCTTCTTTAAATTATATGCGTAGATACCTATTTATTGCTATTTTAAGATTACTTATATACCTGAGTGACCTTCGAAAAATTTTAGCCCGTCAAATGGTATTTCATACAGATCATAGATCATGAATAAATTTGCGCTATGTATTTTTGATAGGTACCCCGAAATTGAAATATTAGTTACTGTGACAACAGTACCAGCAGCTAATACAACTAAAAGTGGAGAACGTAGTCGTAGAAAAACCTCAGACAATATTTCAGGGTTCAATTATCAAAACCATACAAAAATACCATTTTTGCAAGAAATATTTTTATCTAACGAGAGAAACAAGGACAAAATAATAAAGACGTTAATAAAAAAATTACAGTCACAAGGATTTTCCTGTAAACAAGCAGAAGAACATGCTGATGCTGACATTATTAAGATCCCGATAGAAATTGCAAGAGATACTAATAAAACTGTCATTGTTGTGGGTCACGATATTGATCTGTTGGTCCTTTTAAATCAATTAAATTCTAATAATCATGATATACATTTTCCCAAGCTAGTTTCTGGTACTATAAAAGATCTATTTTTCACGTCTAATAGTTTCAAATATGAATCCTTAAAAAATATCGTTGCATTCCTCCATGTTTTTCTGGTTGCGATACAGCATCTGGATTTGCCGGAAAAGGAAAGAAAAGTATCGTCAACTCATTATTAGCCGATAAAAAGGTGTCACATTTATTCAAATTAATTCCAGAAATATTGCTCAAAACTATTTGCTGCAGATGTGAAACTGGATGTAACAGTTTAAAATGTGGCTGCTGAAAACATGGTTCAAAATGTATAAATTTATGCTCAAATTGTCATGGTTCTGAAACATGCTCCAATGTGGAAGAAGAAACCTACAAGGAAGTTGATGATTCAGATGAAATTGTGGATGAAGAACCAATGCAGACCGGAAATAATCTTGGAGACGAAGACGGTGATGGTCTTGAAGATTTCGAAGATCGACTATAATCGGGAAGGTTTGTCGAATCTAATGATGAAGAAATGCCATCAAAAGACAAAAAGTAATGGAGAAGTGATTATAATGCAAGATAAGGTATTTATAAATAACAAGGGTATTGTATTTAAAAATATTATAATGAATAACGTAATCAGTATAAAGTATTTAAATTCAATAGTACGATTTACATGTATATGTATATATTTTGAGATTTTCTATGACATATATGTAATGACAATTTAATAAATTAACTTTATTACTAAACAAAATTGCAACAGTCATATTTTTTAGATGAAATCCCCTTTAAATCCTATTTTTAATATTTAGAACAACTATTTTCCCATTGTTTTTGCAATCTTGATGTTTTATGGATTTGTAATTTTTTTGTTTATCAATGTAACATTAAATCTTACATTTTTCGAGTAATTAAAATGTAAATTTTAATAAATAGCCCCAAACTATACATATTTATTCAAAAAAAAAAAATTCGGATTCGAGTTTTTTTCATTATTTGCATATTCTGAAAACATTTACCATAGTAATGTATATTCTTTTTGTACCATCAGAAAGTAGAGATTTTAACGTTTCAACGAACAAAAAACACACCGACTTTTTTAAAAAAGCATATATTTTGACGTGAGAATTTTTGATTGAAAATTAGGTTGCTTTTTCGATATTAAGTCAAAATAAGATGAAAAAATGAATATTTTAAATTAAAAAAATTACTGTATGTTTGGGGCATAAAGAGGTAAATTTTCACAAAATTTCGGGAAAAAATATATTTTTTTTTGCAAAAGATAAAAATAAAAAACCAAAAACTTGGTTATTTGAATTTTTCACATAAATTTAGAGGTTATGTGAAAAAAATGTAGATACAAAAGTTGTAGATATTTTTATTACCTACAACTTTGCTATTTAGCTTTTTTTCATTGGACTTGCAGTTTTGCCGGAAATCAAGATAAACCGTTTTTTACCCTTAAAAACTCACCCTCTCCCCCTTCCCGACCTCAGATTGCCCGTAATTTATTTGTCCTTTCATTTTTGTTATATTCTCTACTTTTTCCAATGGGTTTCATCCTACTATATTTTTTTTTTCACTTTTTACCATTTTTAAAATTATCGACACTGATCTATGATAACATGAAAAAATCACGTACATATTTATGTAACTGTAAATATTGGTGCATGGTACTAAAGAAGAGTATCCATACCAATACAAATTATCTGTAGTGTAATCCAGCTACAAAACTGTATACATTCTTAAGAAATACATACAAATCAGTATTTTCAATATTGTTAATGCTAGTGTTATTGATTAAACAACGAATTATTATTTTGTACGGAAGAGTTAAACGGAAAATACAATCATAACTGCGGATATAATTAGGAATGTATGTATAATATAACATAACAAAATACAATATTGAATCCATATTTATTATACACAGTTGGTTGGTTGTTTGATTTACTTGTTATTGTAACAAAGATTACTTCTTAGCGGTTCTGAACATAACTAGGTATTACATACTACATACATACTACTAGATATATTCTTAATTTTTCTCCCTTAAACTTTTGCAACATTATCTTCTGCATGTATTATATCAAAGGATATGATTGTATTTTTAGAACATACATATCTTATTTATTTCAACGTTTATGTGTGATAAGACTTCATTTCATTAATGAAGATAATCAAAAAAAGCACTAATTAGTACGAATATCATTTATTTTTAAGGTTCCATGGTGTAACGGTTAGCACTCTGGACTCTGAATCCAGCGATCCGAGTTCAAATCTCGGTGGGACCTCAACTTTTGCTAAAAATGACAATTTCTAGAAATGCAATGTTGAATATAAGATATATATAAGATTATTAGATTGTTTTGTTTTGGCTATTCATTGAAAGTGTTGGTTGATTCTTCCAGTTACTGTTTTATGTGGTCCTGGATAATTTCAAAAAATTTAGCGAACGAATATTTATTAATAAAATTTTGATTTCATGTTTTTGCGATTTGCAACAACTTTTTTCAAATACTTTCGTGCTGTAACTTCTCTTGAAATGACGTTGTTGGCCTGAAAAACCTGTTCCATCAGAAAGGTTCATCTTGGTAGATAGAAAAAGTGGTCTAAACTAATTTTAATTGACTTTAAAATAGAAGTTGTAGATGATTTAGACATTTCGTTGATTCATAGTTATGTCTATAGTTTCTTTCTAGTACAGGTGGAAATATTTAGAGCTAAATTACTAATATACCTAAGCATTACATGATTAAAGACACAATTAACAGATACAAAAAACCAATATTGAATTTGAAACAACGTTTTAACGTAAAATCTAAACGTAGAACGAGCCATGAAATTGTTTTTGATGATCTTGGATCTTCTAATCATTTTAAAATTCATGTGAATAGTTTGGGTATCGTTTAATCATACCACAGAACAATGAATTCAAACCGAACTTGACTAACACATTTAATCATCTCTTCAAAAATATATCAAACAAAATGCTTACAAATACACCTATTACTTCTTAAATTTACACTGTGTTGAACTTATAACTTTAAACTTAAAGTATTAAACTTAAACTGCCCCGTGCCATTGAATTAATTTTATATGAATACTTGTTAGATCCTACGTTGGGTGTGATAACACTTTATTATTGAAGATAAATAAAAAAAAACACAAATGTTAATTAACATTCATATCACTTTTTTATATGGTTCCATGGTGTAATGGTTAGCACTCTGGACTCTGAATCCAGCGATCCGAGTTCAAATCTCGGTGGGACCTTATGTTTTGCCAAAAGATACAATCACCTTAAAGAAATTCTCTAAACTATTCCATTTTTTCAAAGTATAAGTTTTGACATATTGTTTAAAATTTCCAATCTACGTGTTGCAATTTTTCGTGTTTCAGGACCGCTTCCCAAAAGAATTTTGGAAAATTAATAGAACAATTATTATTTATTTAGATTGGTCTTACAAAAGAAAATTTATTTAGACACATCAGTGCAAATGAAAGAGGTGGATGAATATACCTTCAGCTGATGTTTGGTTAAGAGTTTCGTCTTTATTTTTCTGGGAGTTAATTAGAGAGTTAGCAAGGGAGTTAGGGAATGAATAAGTATGTAATGACCAAAAACAAAATTTCATCTTAAATGTTAAAGTGCATGTACACATTTCGACTGACAACCAAGTTCTAATGGAGATGTGGATCAAATGAACGGTATTTTTACAGATTTATCTATATTATAATGCAGGTAACTATTTAAAACCAAATGTGGTACACAATTTAAATAGGTTGGTTTCCAAATTATACCCTGTCTTTATATTGTAAAATGTATGGTTTGGACACAAGTTTATTAGTCTCTTATGTTTGTTAAAAACTGGTTAATTGAATTAAAACCAATTTAGCTAGTTGGCTACGCCATAAATTTACATGTGTACAGTATTATTCATAAATGTTACTACTTTTGTCAGAATGGGGAACAAAACATCACAAAGAAGAAAGTGGAAAATTTCGTTACATATTTTATTCAAAATGTTGTGCTCAAAGCAAGCCAAGGTGTATGAAGCTATAGTTCATACGAAAAGGCAATTTGAAAAACATTACAAATGTATTAATTGTCGCATTTTTTCTACAATTTTACTTACTCTGAGAACAAAACCACATATCTTCCATTTTTATGCAATATTCTGTGATATACCAGTAGTTTTCAATTTTTTTTTGGGAATTATATTCTGAGAAAACTTAAAACAAAAACAACAACTTTAAGAGAAGTAGAATGGCGGTTTTGTTTTAATATCATAAGGTACATTAACTGTTTTGTTTCAACATTGATTATATTTCTATATTAATGAAGATATAAAAAAAATATTTTGCCGAAAGCTACAACGTCTCCAAAGTGACGGATCAAATTTTCATTTTATTTTATATTAATCACTTCATATTAATTTCCAAGTACTATTTTCTTTACGATGTTCGGTGCTCTGGGACTGTTTCAAGGAAATTATGTTTAAATATCTTGCAGAACTGTTGTCTATTTGTTTTATATGAATAAAATTGGAGCTGTTATGTTGTACTCGGAGTTTTGTGTATATTTTTCTTGTCATACCTACACGTAGTTAACATTTATGTAATTGGAGTTAATATAGGGCATGAATTGCTGTAAAAATTTGTGTCATGTTTGTCAAAAAGTGTATACATTTAAATTTTTTACCAATTTCTAGAGTAAACAAGCAGATGCTTTTCTTAGTTCCACTAAAGGGCCATTTCTTTTATATAGATTTTATAGGAACACTATTTTCTCTTAACGTATTATATAGTATTCGTGTTTTAAACATAGCAAAAATCAGAACAAATTTAATTGAAATCCTTGGACGTTTTAGATAGCCACCACTTTACAAGCATCACAAAAGTTTAAAAAATAATAACTAATAATGCCTGTCATATATTTTTTAGGTGACTTAAAATGGACATGTTTCCTATTACCACTATTCTCTAATTAGTTTAATTTAAAAATGAGCCGGCACTTGCTCCATATTTAACTTCAAGTAAATTCTAGAAACAAAAACGACTTTGCTTTAAATTAAATCCATTAACATATTATTTTATTTATTTCTTATTTTAACTAAGTTAGATTTTACCAGAGGCAGGCGGTTTTGTTTTCGTAACATTTATGAACTCTGTTTTATTTCAACCTTAGTCCTGATAAGACTTTATTAATAAGATAAGGGCAAAAGTAAGCATTAATGAATATGCATTGTACTTTCGTAAGGTTCCATGGTGTAATGGTTAGCACTCTGGACTTTGAATCCAGCGATCCGAGTTCAAATCTCGGTGGAACCTCAAATTTTGCTAAAAGTGACGATTCTAAAAAAATCGAAACTGGAATTTTTGGAAATATTTTTTTTTCTTGGTTCATCATCTAAAGATTTATTCATTTAAGGTCCTCTTATCATTATCAATTTTAAGTGATCCGGATTGTTACGCGAAGGGAAACTTAATAAAATATCCAGTGATCTATTAGCAAAGTTCCAATGGAACTTTTTCCAATAGTTACAGTGTATTTTTAACATAAGTTAAATTTCTTTCCTCTAGCTGCACGTTATTCTTAAATTTTTATATGACTACTTACAAATACGTTTTAGTATTTGTCTTTGTGTCTACATGAACCTCAGTTTATATAAACGCTGTGTATGATATCGGTTAATTAAAGATAACTAAAAAAATAAAACTAATTAATGTACATAAGTTTTTTATACGGTTCCATGGTGTAACGGTTAGCACTCTGGACTCTGAATCCAGCGATCCGAGTTCAAATCTCGGTGGGACCTTAAGTTTTGCTAAGGACAAGTTGTAATTTTTGACATATGTTAACAGAGTTTTTTAAAGATGGATGGTTCCTCCAATTGATATTTAATGTGTTTCCTGATAATTTAAGTTTGAAGTTTTGCAATTTACAACATTTTCCAATACATTCGTTAATTCATCTTTACCATAGAATTACATACACTTATTCCCTTTAGCTGTAAGACATGCTCAAATTTTTATATCAACACTTACAGATTTGTGTTTGAAGCTACAAGAACTGTTATAATTCAAATGTTGAGTGTGATAAGACCTTATTAGTGAAGTTAACTAAAGATAATAGTCACTAATTTCTATATATAATACTTCTGGAAACTCACGTTTTGTCTAAAGCCACACACATTCTTCAAAAAGGCACATCAATTGGGTCGATCACTTAATGTAAAGTTCCATGGCTCGGTCAGTACTTACAGGTGTTTCTTTTGAAGTTCCAAAATTGTTTCAGAGATTATTTTACATCTTAATAGTTATCAGAATTTGTCCCAATATGTTTCAGCTGCTTTAAAAACGAACTTCATGCAGATGCAATCTTGGAAAGTGAAACGCAAGGTATATAAAACTGTAGATTTCTTGTTTTTATTCGTAATTTGTTGTAGTCTTCATATCATATCTATACCTATATTAGCAGGTATGTTCTTCTAGTAGTAGTGTATGGTTTAATCAGGGAAATAATGATGAGTGGAAAACAAAACTGCATAAATTTATTTTACTCTTTATATAAATCTAATAATAAAGTGTTTTTTACAGACTTGTATAGTATTTTAACCAATATTTCGTCTTAGTTTCTCTTGCGACTATTTTCTGTTTTGTTTCTCATTGTAGAGATTATTTCTTAATTTCTACTTTATTGTAATCTTCTGCAAGATTAATGTTTTAAAATAGGCGAAAATCAGCACAATTTATCAAATATGTTGTAGGCTTTAAAATGCCATTACTTGACAAGCTTTACTATGTAAATTGAAAAGTAATAAATTGTTATGATGGTCAGGTTTTTATTAACTTAAAGGCATGAATGTAATTTTTGTCTAATAAGCATTCTTGTATTTTTATATGCATCGTACTTATTAAATGAGCCTGTAGTCTTAAGTTCAGGTAAGGCTTAAATACAAACAAATCTGTCTAGCATTAGTAAGTAATATTTAATATTTATATTAGTGAATTAGTATATTCTATCGACGCAGGCGGTTTTATTGTAACTTACATGAACTATTTTACTGCAACGTATGTTATGATAAGTGATAAGGTTTTATTAACAAAGATAATTACAAAAGTGAGCAGTAATATATATGTATTACACTTTCGTAAGGTTCCATGGTGTAATGGTCAGCACTCTGGACTTTGAATCCAGCGATCCGAGTTCAAATCTCGGTGGAACCTCAAATTTTGCTAATAGTGACGATTGTACAAAATCAAAACTGGAATTTGTAGAATATTTTTTTTTGGTTCATCATCTAAGACTTATTCATTTAATATACATCATTATCTTATCAATACCAATTTTATGTGCTCCGAATTGTTTCGCGAAGGGAAACTTAATAAAATGGAGCAAAGTTCTAATTTGGAACTTTTTCCAATAGATACAGTATATTTATTATTATTATAAATTTCTTTCCTCTAGCTGCACGTTATTCTTAAATTTTTATATGACTATTTACAAATACGTTTTAGTATTTGTCTTTGTGTCTACATGAACCGCAGTTTATATAAACGCTGTGTGTGATAACAGTTCATTAAAGAAGATAACTAAAAAAATAAATCTAATTTTTATACAAAACACTCTTTTATACGGTTTCATGGTGTAACGGTTAGCACTCTGGACTCTGAATCCAGCGATCCGAGTTCAAATCTCGGTGGGACCTTAACTTTTGCTAAATTCTACATTTTCTCCAAAAACACTTATTTTTTAGAAGATTGTCTTTTTCCATGCATTTATAGTTTTGGTTTATTCCCGCAGTTACAATTTTATGTGCTCCTGGATTATTTCCAAAGATTATGGGAAGGGATATTGACTAACCAACTTGCGATTTGAAATTGTGTTTAAACTCATGATTCGTAACAACTTTTTTTAAATACGTTCAGGCTACATCTTTATCATGTTGTGATATTGCTATAGATATGGCCCCACTAAGAAGTGGACGTCGTTCTGTACCTAAACTTAAACCTACTGAATTTAGAATTGTAGTTGAATTATATACTTAGTTGATTCTATATGTTCTTCTAGTATATGTGAAAAGTGGTACAGCTGATTATTACCTAGGTATTATTCTAAATATAAATTTATCAAAAAATCTAATATTTTAACTACCTAGAAATTTTAGTTCGAAACCAATTTACAAACAAATGGTAGAACGAACGATGCTTCCCATTGGTGCTTTTTTTGGTTCCTTTGGTACAACTTTTGGTACTACTTTCTTAAAATTATATAGATTGACCATCAATCTGTGAATTCGTATATTGTTATTTTGAAACATCTGGATCCGTTTGATGTTGGAATTCTAGCACATCCCCAAAATTGGATTCCATATAGCCACACACCGGTTTGAAGATCTGATTGCAGATTGAAATCTTGTTGGGAACTGGGAGTTTGGAGTTTCATCCTATCAACCAATAATATTGCCTATATTTTGTTCGACTCGATTATTTTCTGTTTAACGTGCTCCTTCCATCTCAGTTTAGTATCAAGCTGTTTGGGCATTTCAATGATTGAGCGTAGTACTTTGGCCCCATTTGAGTCTGGTGGAAGTAGCTCTGTAAGCATCTTGTTAGTAAACTTTATTTGAGTCGATTTAAGTTCATTGAATCTAACTCTGCATTGCTTACAATTGCATTACGTGTTGCCTCTAATCAGTTGAAAGAGTTTTGTTGATCAACTTATTTTTATTAACTGTTATTTATTTAAACGTTGGGTGTGATAAAACTTCATTAATGGAGATAAATGAGAAAATTAAACAAATCAATTTACATAATTCTTTTTATACGGTTCCATGGTGTAACGGTTAGCACTCTGGACTCTGAATCCAGCGATCCGAGTTCAAATCTCGGTGGGACCTTCAGTTTTGTTGAAACCGACAGTTTTTCGAAAAATTATCCATGACTTCAGTAAATTGCTTTTTGTCATTCGTGCATAACTCAAAAATCATTTTAAGTCTTTGATGCTTCCTGATTGTTTCAGAAAATGAATAAAAGTGGGGTTGTTCGTTGTCAATGGTAAAGATCGTTTTAGATGAAATGTATTACATAAGGCAACATATAGGTACATATTTACGTAAAGAGTTCATAAAATCAACCTTTACAACGAGAGTTCCTTGGAGTACATAAACATGATGCAATTTTTAATTTTGTTCTATTTTACGCTCATCCTATTTCTAAAATCACTCCAAATACTTTCCTCGACTGTTGCAAATGTGTTAATTTCATCACGCTCTATAAATCAAAAGAGCGGTAACAAAAAACTGAACAAGAAAGGAAATAAAAGAATTCATATGTTCGAATTGTAAATTAATTCTCTTCCTTTTTTTATTGTTATTATTAATAATAATTTGCAGGGCCAAGGGCAGATGTTGTGTCACTGGCGCACCCCCGCTGAGGATAAGGGTGGTTTTCTTTTTGTGGGCTCGACAAAGGATTGTATTGTTATTAATATTGTTATTATGAGTTGTATAACACGTTAATTTATGGGTTAGGTTATCTGGTTTCGGGATCTTACAGACAAACATTTTTGTCGTTTCGTTCTTGAATTTATTTCATGTGTGGGACATTTAGGAAACAATGGATGGATGGTCTCGGTGTATTTAATTAAAATTCCTAAATTTAATATTATATATTATTCAATTTTTCAAAGTTTATCAAGATAAATAATAAATTTGGAGGCACTTATGTGTGGCTATAAATGCGCCTTAGTTATCAATAAGGAAACGTATTTTAAAAAAATATTTTGACTTTTAATGTTCACAGTTAAAACGAGTAGTTTTCAGTTTCCACCTGTTTTTAAAGGAATGTTATAATTTAGTTAATGGTTTCTCTCACAGGAAAAATCTAAGAAATGCATACTTTCAAAAATCAATTTGCTGACTTTTGTATTCATTATTCCAGGAAGTAGTATGGTATGAAACTGACATTGTTATATCTACTTGTCACTAATAACATATTAGTAATACCTACTTAATAAAAGTGGTACAATTCAGTAGCACAGTGTGCGTTTTGTGTTACGTGCATGTTCGTTAGATTTCATAGTAAATTACCTTTTGAAATAATGTTAACAGTTATCTTTTCCAATTATCACAGACTCGTTCAGTGGTCTATAAATCAGTTCTTACATTACATATAAACTTATTTATTGACAATCGTTACTGGATATTTTAAAAATGTATCTTATATTGAGCAGAAGCGTGTATGGAAAGGTATTTAACAATTTTACTTGCTTCATGTAACTTTGTTAAATGTATAAGTCTGCAAGTTTATATATAAAGTATTACATGTCTTAATTGTATCCATAAATTACTATGCCCAGTAACCCTCTCTAAACTGTTTCATTATACTTTAATTTTTACTGCAATTCGAACACTTTGTCCTTAAATGTTTATTTCTTCTACAATACAGACTAAGGTTCTTATAGAAACTTGCGATTATTTGCTACCATCTACCTCAATAAATAATTTTAAACAAAATCTAATAATTGTGGTCTGCATTTATATAGATTCAAGATTAACGTGAAATTTAAAAAAAAACTAGACTACTAAACCGATAGAAGTGAAAACTTTTATACGCGTGCGTAGAAAATATTTTTTATATTGAGAAAAACAGGAAATTTCGATGAATCTTAAAATACATTTAAAATTAATTATAGTTATAAGACTGCTTAATTTCAAATGACTTGTATTATATTTTTATATTCATTATTAATTTATTTAAAATACTTATTTATAAAATATAAATTTAAATAATTTTTTTTAAATTATAAATATTTTAGTCATATACAGATATTTTTTTTAATTATTATAACCAGATTTTTTTTTTTTAAATGGAAGATGCGAGTAAAGACATACGCAATTTTCATAATCTGATTATTACAATATATATAATATTTAGTTTTTTTTTACCTAATCTATATTTTATACATTATTAAAATCTGATCGATTAGTAACACTACTATCAGCATTTCTATCATCTATTTCAATATTTTCATTATTAGCATCATATTCTAAAAATGATACAATCGGTTTTTGGTTTTTGGAAAGAAAATTATCTACATCTATTAGGTATTGTCCCATATCTTATTGTACCGACATTTCTATCATTACACATATTTAAATTTAACTCAGTGAATGGTTGAGATGATTCTTCTGCAAAGTTTACATTAAAGTCTCATTGGCATTTCATTGAATTTGTTTGATTTGTCTCTAAGCATTCGGAAACCAGCTTCAGTATAAATGAGTAAATTTTGTTGTAGAAAGTTTATAACATTCTTGATTGAACTTCTTGGAGAATTATCAGTACGACTGCATCTTGTTCAGAACTGCGATGGGTAATACATATTTCTCCGATTTCAGACACATTTAGTACATATGATTAAGTATGGACATTCATGTATGTCCATGTGAGAACTAACATATAATGAGTTTTCTCTATAAATAGTTACACCTGCAGCTAAAACTTTTGGTATGTTATAGCTTACAATACAATTGAAATTTGGAATATCTACAATCTCATCATTCACCATATGAGTTTCTGTCAAAATTAATATACTTGATTTTTTTACTATAATGCAATAAAAGTCAAAAAATAGATAATCTCTTGTGATTCTAATTAAATCATTTAATATTTTGGTAAGAGTTTGCAGTGGATTTGAAGCCAATCTTTTGAATTCACCTTGCAAAAATGCTGAACTGATGTAGACTATTCTTTGACGAAGATGAAATATTTTGCTGTTGTAATTTGTAACTATATTGAATCCTTGAATATTCGTAACTCTTTATAAAGTTACGTATATCAATTCCAAATGTTGACTTTATCATATCCATAAACTGTTTGATTAAATGTACCTTTTTTTTTTTTTTTTTTTTTTTTTTTTTTTTTTTTTTTTTTTTTTTTCTAGAGGGAAAAACCCGTTTATGGGGGAATGATGAGGTGAAAAATCCTTCCTTGAGAGGTAAACGGTGTGAGGGTGAACATGTATTAGTGTTTAAATGTATTTAATAATAATAAATTTAATGATTAAATGTACCTGCTTGTGATTTATGAATTGGTATTGCACATATAGAAAGAATAGGCTACTATTGTTTTGTATGGATGATGAACGAGAAGAAATTAGTACAGCATTAGGGTTAATACTATTTCTTCGCATGTAATCTTTACCATTATCATCTTCTTCTTCTTCGCTACAAGTATTAGGCACATTGCCTGTTATGGTACCCATCTTTTGGCATGGTTGTCCCAAGCTTCTTCTCACTTTACATATTATGTATATGAAGACTCTTTTTGGAAACCTATTATCGTCTCCATCATGTGAAGATGTTCCTTCCTTCTTCTTTTTAAAGTGCCGTGCAGATTCCTCCGTAGACGTCCATCGTTTCTCTCATCATATTATCCTATTGATAGCAGCATTTTGCAGTGCATGGAAATCCTATATTTCTGTCCATTGTCGTATGTTTCGTAGTCAGGATAGTTTTCTTTTACCTATTCCTCTCTTTCCTCCTTCTATTTTACCCTGGAGAATAAGACGTTGGAAATGATAACGCTCTCCGCGTAATATGTGTCCAAGGTAGCCAGTTTTTCTTCTCTTGATGTTTTCGAAACTTCGCGGTCCACCAAACCAGCTCTTCTCAGTATGTCTTCGTTCGTTACATGATCAACCCACGACATTCTCAGCATCCTTCGCAGGGCCCACATCTCGAAGGCCTCAGCTTTTTTGATAATTGTCAGTTTATCCTATATTGCTTAATCACATCTTTGACATTATATATATTTAATTCACGTATGAAGTCTGCATTTTTAAATGTCTCTTTTTGACATATTTAGATATCTTGTTGTCTTTACATCCTTTGATTCTCGTTAGAAACTTCATTACTTGTGCCTGAATACGGCTCATTTGTTATTTTGTTGTTGTCCAAATTTCGCAGCAACACGTGAGTGTGTCTTTTCTCGTTTTATGTTTTAGGTCTCTGCTAATAGTTCCACATACTCTACTGGATTTACTTAATTTGTGTTCTGATATGTTATTTATCTTTATCACTAATCCGGAGGAGGTCAGGTTGTCGAAAGGAATGCACTGCAGTTGTCTTTGAGTAACTTTAATGAGGAACGTTAGTAGGTAGTGTAGTAAGTAAGTAACAACAGATACGCTTCGCAATCGTAACATGGAATTACTGTACGCTTGTCAAACACAAAACATGGAACATAACGCACGAACATATCATGTTCTATACATATGCTGTAATTATACGTTAGATCACATCCCAGGGGCGGCGGTGGTCGTGTGGTTTAGGCGCTGGCTTTGAGTCAGGCGATCACTGTCGTCGTGGGTTCGAATCCCACGTAACCCATGGATGTTGTGATTGTTGCGGGAAGTATGTAAAATGTATCCAAAATCCCGTTCCTATTCACGCCGGTAACCAGGCCGGATAGGATCGGATATCCTGTAGGAGGGCGGGACTAGGATACACACACCCTGAGTCGGTAGAGCACGGAGTGGATCAACTGGGGTGAGAGCCTTAAGGGGGTACAACCGTGCTCGAGGACCGTGGTTCGGAGCCCACGTTAAACTGTAGGTCCCGTCCAAATTGGCCACAGCAGCGAAAAAGAGACGTTAACTTAATAAGACAAGTAGATCACATCTCAAGTATTTGAAGTGTCTTATTTGTTCAATTACCTTGTCATAAATAATTATTTTAGATCTTACTGTATCTGTTCCTAGTAGATTGTTTTTGTTTTCCTCTCTGCATTTATTCCTCATTTTTTTCCAGCTTTTTTAAGGAAGAGCATCCAAAGTCTTGTTATTTCACCATTTTAATTTGTATCGATGTGACACAATTTTTTACGATATACGATGACTCACAGCGTTACAGATTTCATGCTGACGGCAAGTTAAGAAATGTTTTTCCTCAAGCGCGCGTTTACAAGATTTTACTTCAAAAATGTAACAAATGTGCTAGTTTTATCGAATGTCTAATTGCAAGTAGGTACTATAATTTATTTCCCTGTATATGGTTAGAAGTTTTCATCATTTTTCTCGAGGTAAGATGGAGAATATATACCAGTTTTTATAGCATTTTTTGGTGTAGTGTCGGTTCGGTAAGAAATATGTATTTCCAAATTTCATTTTCCCTGTTTCCCGCTTTTCCTTATTATACGGTAGATATAAGTTGCGTGTACTTTTGCAATTTTCCGTAACGAGGATAAATCAATCAATTTTATCTGAGCGCTTCATCATTGCCATCACAGCATAATTAAATTATAGAAAGAAAAAGTCCCATAACAGCGTATCCGAGCTACAAATGACAAAGGCGGCATCGTCGGACAATGGGCTCCTAGATAATACGAAAAGCTGGCAAAACATCAATTTTCGACTGTGTCCGTTTGTGTCGATCTGATAACTCGCCCTGGGGATCCTTTATGTCCCGGAGCGAGACGGGGACCGTTTGTTTTTTTAAGAGAGCGGACGGTCCACGCAGCGGTCACCGATAGTGTTCTTTTTAATGACTTTTTCCCCAAATTTATGTTCTCCTCTATGAAATTGTCCCATCATTTATTCGGCTTTTAACATTAATTTTCGGCCCTCTCGCGCGCGCACGCTGATAACGATCTGTGGGTTTTCTTTGATCGTTTTCATAAATTTCGAATAGGTAAAATCGTCTTTTTATGATAATCGTATTCCCTCGAGTTACACAAGCTAATGTTTCATTAACTAAACGATAGTTATTTCGAGAAGTACTGGCCCCAAGCTGTTCGATCGGCATCTACGGGAAACTTTTATGAATTTTTTGCCTATCCGGGAATTTTATTCGACTAATTATTTACAATTAGTAATAGTTGCGGCGGACGTTTCGACGATTTCGGAAAAATCTAAAGAACACGCCAAGACCGTCGTTTTATACTTTCACACTAATCCTCTCGATTACATTGTTTATTAATGTAGGTGTATGTACTGCTTTACACATACAATTTTAGGTATACACTCAATGCATAAGATGTCATCAAGCATTTTTTAAAGCCGACTAAGCTGACTTAAGAAACACATTATATTCAACAAATTAACGATTTAATGAGACTGACACACAGTCGGGAAATCAGGAAAATCAGGGAAAAGTCAGGGAATTCTAAATTTAGTCAGGGAAATAGGGAAACGTCAGGGATTTTGGAGAAATTTTTGGGAATTTTGGGGCTATTGGAAAAACGTGCGAGATCTTAACTCACACGCAAGACGGAACCTCAAAAATGAAACCAAAACCAAATAAGACCTGATAAGCTAAGGCAGTTTAATTGAGAAATTCACAATGCATAATACAGTAAAAATAATCTAAATATTTTGTTCTTTGGCGTAACATTGATAATTTGAAATATTATTTATGAATCACAATAAATATTAAGAAAATTTAGTTCTCCCGTTTTCACAAATTTTCAATGATATTTTTCCTATGATCCTTCTATTAAGGTACTTTCTTAAGAAAAGACTTCCTGGAAGCACGCGTGAAAGACCACTGATTACTAAAATAAGAGCGGGAAAAATGTAAAATTTGGCGGGAAAAGTCAGAAAATTTCGAAAGGAAAATTTTATGGGCACCCTGGACTGAATTCAATACTTAGAAAATCCTAATAAAACAAATTATCAAGGGACGCATTGAGGAATATGTGGAACAAACAAAGGGATTGTCAGATTTACAATTTCGCTTTAGAAAAGGGAAATCTACAGTCCCTGCTTTGCAGTTTGTTATCGACTTGGTGCCACTTCTGAATTCGAATTGTGTTCTCTGAAAACCATAGACATAAAAATGATTTAATACGGCTTCATTAAAGTTCATTATTTCAGCAATGAAAGAGAGAGGTATTTCTAAATATTTAATAAATATTATCGAGGATTGCTTTTTAATCAGATCTTTAAGAGGTTTAGGTAAAGCAATGGTAGAAGTAAATACAGGGGTACCTCAGGGTTCTTTTTGGGATCAATATTATAACATATCCTTTATTGGGGCAGTCTTTTCCAAAATATTGGAAAAAACTTTTTTAGGATTTTTTTAGTAAGGCTATTGTATTTAGTCATAATGCTCTACGTTTATTGAAGAATACAATTTTGTTTTAAATTTCTAATAATGTTTGGCGACGGCAGAGGGCGTCTTGTAAAAATGCCTTGTTTGCTGGTACCAATCACTGTGGTCTTCTTGGAAAGACAAAATTCAAAATGGACTCTGTTCTTTAGACTTTTTTCTAGGACATAGTTCTATAAAAATGCATATAAAATATAAATAACCTTCGGTCTTATTTATACACGTACTTTTCTCAAAAAATGGCCGATTTTTTACTTTTTAAGAAAAACATTCGTAAACCAATTTGAAAAATTTCAAAAAAAATATTTTAGGTCTACATCCTAGAAAATAGTCAAACGAACAGAATCAAATTGGAATTTTGTCTTTACTGCTTCCAGGAAGACCACAGTGATTGGTACCAGCACAAAAGGCAATTTTACAAGACGTCCTCTCCCGCCGCCAAACATTATTAAAAATTTAAAAAAATCTTGTATTCTCCAATAAATGCAGAGCAATACCTAGGAATTTTTTTTCGACTAAGTGCAATACCCTTTTTAAAAAAAATCCAAAAAAGTGTTTTTTTCCAATTTTGAAAGAGACATCCTTAAAATGATGTTATTCGTTTAAAAGTACCTGTAAATGTTAAATGAATGGCATTCATGGATGACTTGGCTGTCTTAGTTAAAGAAAATCTCCCCTTGAAATTAAAACTAACAGTAAATGACACTCTACTGGATGCAAAATCATAATTTAGTTTTGGCTCCTGAAAAAAAAACGCGAGCATTTATTTTAAGAGTAGGTAAAAGATATGTTTTATTAAGTTTAAAAAACTAGATAGGAAAATTATTCCCAGTAAAACTATTAAATATATAGGTGTGCACTTTGATGACAAATTAACATTTCTGTATCATTTAAAAATGACCAGTTCAGACCAGACCACATCAGAGCAGCATGAGAGACCAGACGAGACCATTCCAGAACAGATCAGACCAGATCATAACAAACCAGAGCGAATCAGACCAGAACAGATCGGAACAAACCAGGACAGACCATAACAGAGCAAACCAGAGCAGAACAGAGCAGGCCAGAGCAGACCAGGACAGACTAGAGCAGAACAGAGCATACCAGACCAGACCAAAGCAGACCAGATCATAAGAAACCAGAGCAAACCAGACCATGACATATTGGAACAGGCCAGAAAAGATCAGAACAGAGCAGATTAGAGCATACCAGACCAGGCCAGATCAGACCAGATCACAACAAACCAGAGCAAACCACACCACGGCAGATTGGAACATACCAGGCCAGAGCAGACCAGCATGAAAAGGAATTAAGCACGTTACCTATCTTGATGCCGAAGTCCCGTAACTGAGAAACGTAATATTTGTAGTGGAATTATAAATTCTATCGTTTTTTATGCGATTCCTGTTCCTGTATGAATGAATTATTGTCTAACGTTAAAGTCAGCATTACAGCACGATCTATAGTGTCTTGAAACCCTTTTCTAGTAGTCAAAGGCATTATTGGATTTGGTGAGGAAGCTATAAAATATACATTATTTTCAGATATTAATCGAAGGTACCTATACATTAGACGTTTTTTGAGTTTGCATTTGTTTTTCTTGCTTGAGATTTTCGTTTTGATCTAGATCTTGATGTCATTTCAACTGCTGTATTGCATATTGTTTGTGCCCTATCAGCTAGGTATTTTAAATATCAACTACAAATACAGTTATTCAATAAAATAGCTCAATTACCTTCAGTTATGTTATATGTATGTAATAGTAGTTTTATAAAGATGTAACTATAAATTATTGGTAAAACTCTAAAGCCCATATATTTTTAATCATAAGTTGTTATTATTGTACACAAATCTACAAAGGAATTACAGCAGTTCAGTTACTTAAGGAATCTAGAGTTAAATAATTATTTTCCATTTGATTTCGTTGAGGAATCTAATTAATGTTAATTATTTAACTCTATTTCCTTCTTTACATTAGTGCTCCCATGAATTGTTCCGAACGTCGCGAAAATAGATAAAGTTAATTACTAGGTACCTTAGGTAATGACTGTTTTATAATTAAACCGCAAAAATATTGCAACATTTTTAATCTTGTGGTATTTCTAATACTTTATTTGGATAAATATGCTTTTAGATCTCCTTCCTACTCCATGCATAATCTCTGCATCATGTTTAAAATTACTAGAAAATCAATTTTAGTATTAGATAAGATTTTGTAATAACTCCTTCACTGATTAACTGAATAACTTATATTTTAGAAATCGGTTAATGCAGATAGCAGAACTAGCCTCTTTACATAGCAAATTAGTATCACTTCCTAGAATTGCAACCGATCCATTTTTATCAATAAAGACATAGTATGCCATAATAAATTTCGATTAAATTGGCGTAGTTTATGTGTGCACACGTAGGCGTTTACACACTTATAGACTTGTCATATTTTACCATCGACGGCGCACATAAATTGTTTTTATTCCATGTCTGCAGTATAGTAAAAGTAATTATTAAAATCGATAAAAACCTACAGAGAATTGACATCACTAATTGGTTGGAAAAGATAAAGAAACGATTGTAATAAAACGGTCGGAGGGCCCCGGATAACTTTATTGTCTCTATCAGAACGTTTAAATGAAAAATAATTATAGATCGGTTCCGTCAATTTGTACAAAATTATTCGAGTGTTTTTATCGGAAAATGACCAAAAATGATATTTTTATTATAGGACGCAATTAATTAATAAGAGAAAAGTAGTGTTGTAAAATAGGCAAACGAAATAGTCGCGTCTATTATTAACGAGGAATTTTAACATTCCGGGGGCTTCATTCGTTGGACGGTTGTCCTATAATACTTTCGCCAATAAATCAAAAATTGGATTTTGTTCTTGATATGTGTTGCAATAATTTGTAGACAAAAAATCAATCTGGCACACAAAGTTTCGTTTAACTTTAAAACTATTTATCTCATATTGTCTCTTCACTTCAATGAGAGCCTATTTACAAAGCCATTATTGGTTTGACACTGTTTTAATATTTCTTACAGTGTTTGGTGAACACGCACACATGTAATTGTTTATGTCTATTATTACACATTGGAAACAATAATTCGGGCAAACATTAAAAAAATAGTGCCATAACGACCTAAAATAGCTTTTTACAATAAAATTGTATACCAGGGCCATAACTATAAAATTTCATTTCATGGTATTACAATTAAGAAGTTAAATGAAGTAGTTACACTGAAGCATTTCTCGAGCATGTAACAAGTGTTCTGCCAATAGACTCTTATAGAGATAGAGACTCTTATGGATACGCGTGTATGGATACAGTATATATAACTAAAACTGTGTTTCATCCCCCTTTTTTCATCCCCGCACAAAGTCAAATTTGGGATATTGTGGTTTTTCTGAACAACCTGAGGGTACAAACTATAACCATATCCAGATAACAGTTTAGGCCAATTACATCATATTGTTCACCCTCTCGGTAAGTGAAATTCTGTGTTTTAAATTTTTAGAGCTACTCGGGAGCCGTACCGAGTTTTATTTACAAACTACTAGACAATAAAACCTGCTGGAATAAAGTAAGTACTGTTTTTCACCCCCTCGCAAAAGGAGTTATAGTATTTTTCTGAACTAGCTTGGAGCCTAAGCTATAACAGTACCGGGTTTAAAGTGTCAAGTTGTTTTAGGAACTACCTCAGAATAAAAGCCACCAATATAAATTTCACCCCTAATTTTCACCCCCTCGGAAATTCGATGTTTTCAGTTTTTCTGGATTTATTCTGGAACAATTCTATAAGCGCGCAAAGTTTCAAGTTTGCAAATAATCGAAAATTTCCTGAAGACTTCCGGAGATACACACATACATAGGGGCAGTTTTTTTTTCGAAGAAATGCGTCGATTAGATTTGTTCTCACAGGCAACAAAATGCAATGTTGCCTTTTATGTGATTTATTCGTTTTTTTTGGGTATTGATTTTGTATATGAACTACTAAATAGTTTATTATTTTATTATTATTTATATCTGCAAACCTGAGTGCACGAATATTTCAAAACAAGTGACACAAAATAAGGGGCTCGAATTTTATTCTATAATTATCTATATATATATATATATATATATATATATATATATATATAGGCGAGTTATTTACAGCTCTGGTGGCCGTTTCTCGCATCCTAATTTCCAAGCCTTTTTGTCGCGCCAGTCGCCTTCCTTTAACCCTTTTCTGTCCATGGCTTCTTTCACTTCTGTTTCCCAGGCGCGTTTTGGTCTACCTCTTTTCCTTCTATTGGGCGGAGACCACTCTAATATTCTTTTTGGCCATCTATCGTTGGACATCCGATTGACGTGCCCATACCATTTCAGTCTTTTTATTTCAATAGTTTCCAATGTACTTATGTCTATGCCCATTTCCTCTATGATATCAGTGTTTCTAACTTTATCTAATCTTGTTTTCCGGCAGCATCTTCTCCAGAAGTCCATTTCCATGGCGTTTATGCGTGAGCTATTACGATTCGAGATTTCCCAAAGCTCAGCTCCATAGGTAGCTATACTTTCCACTATGGTTTTGTAAATCCTAATCTTCTATCTTCTATAATTATCTATCCATAATAAATCCTTTTAGGTAAGATGTGTTGGGGATCGAATCTTGGTAAGAGAAAAAGTTAATTGTGATGGTATTTGCTTTTAAGAATACCTGTCAAATTTCAAGTTTGTGGGTTTTATAGTTCTTGAAATTTCGTGAACGGTCAGTCAGTGAGTGGTATTTTGATTTTATGTAGATATTTAGATTATCAAGTTTATTAAAATTTTTATAAGAATTGAGATAGTTAACATTTTTAATAAACAATTTAGATGTGAATTAAACAAATGATGAGCCTTAAAAATTAAAAAAATTCAACAGCACTCAATGTAATAATAAAAGTAAATATTCACGAATGTAGCCTGATGAACAAGAATTAAAATGATTAATAATTTACATAAAGAATTTAAAATACTTATTTCTAATAAAAAATCTCAAGGGGCTTTTCTTATTTTAGGATCTTTATTATCTAAAGGATAATTTATTCACTATTATTTCTGGGCGCAAATTTTTACTGTTTTACATTTTTCTTAAAGATTGTTAATGTTAATTAAGATGTTAATTATTGAGTGGGGGTATCAGCCTTAACATTTATCACCTGCTATATATCTTTTATTTTATACTTCATTATTTCTTTTGCCTATAATGGTAGTAATTTTTTATTGTTATAATAGCAGATTAGATTACTATAAACTTGATTTACTATTGAATTTGTATTATTTTGTTTGTATGAATATGGTTTTGTTCGTAAAAATTCCTTTATATTTTTTACATACAAAGTTTAAAAGGTCACAAACACGGCAAAAACTTTTTGATTTTACTCTAACGAACATTACAGATATTCAATATATTTGTAAATATATTTTGCTGTATTTGTCGGCTAGCTTTTCGGAAAAAAATACTCAACGGGCAGCTGCGTTTCAACCTTCCAGAGACCTGCAAGATGCCTTACAGAAAATACAAGATTGCCAAGAATTTTGAGCAAGTCTTGGTTTCGGTTAGGAATGTAGGAATGGCAGCTTATACGGCCGCGAAAGTGCCATATTAAATCTTACAGGCAAATTGGCACAAAAATACGCGTACAAATCCTGTGGGCTACGACAGTTCCCACGAAGGAGAAAAACAATTTGTAGTCAAATGGATTCAGTTTATGGCAGGAATTGGGTTTCTCGTTACTGCATTCAGCAGTAAAAGCCGAAAAATGACAAGTGTAAAGTGCCTTATATAGATAATGTTTAGCCGAAAATGCTATTAAATTTAATTATAGATATTAACTATATTAAAAATTAAAAAAAACTTTTGAGCTAATTTTGAGAAAACTTTTACAAACCGAAAAAACGACGAGTAAGCCAATTTTATTAAAAAGTTTATTGGGAGATTTCGTTGTAAATCAAAGTCTAAATTTAATATTTTAACCGTTTATAATGCACGGGCATTTCTTCCAAAAATAATTTTAAAAAAATTACTGCATTAGCGTCGATTCAGATTCACATTTTTTTGGGAAACTCTTAGTAGTATAACCATTTTATAGGCCCTTGTATCATCTACCTTTTAATATTAAAACAAAGGCGTAGAAAGTTACACTTACGAAGTTACAGTAAAGTAACTCCGTTACACGTGAACCTGATTCGAAAATCTCGAAATAGCTCAGTTATTGACATTTTATGGAAATTCTTGCTGTAGCCATATCATAGGCCTTTCTATCTTATGTTATCTGATCAAAAGTGTACAAAGGTATACTTCCGAAGTTATAGTATAGTATTAAGAAACTAGCTTACACGTGAACCTGAATTGAAAATCTAGAAATAGCTGTTATTTACATTTTTATGGAAATTTTAACGAAGGTTGTTTTTTTCGGAAGAAGTCCACACTCAAAGATAGAGAGATGAAAATGTAGATGGGAGTCTCAAAGTCGCACCCATTCAAATATTCAATCAAAACTCGAATTTTATAAGGAGGAATTAATATATATGGCCATGTTTGGAGCCTCAATGGCTCATCATCAGCAAAACGTTGCCAGTGAGTTTGATTGTTTCTTTGGATGGGTGCGACTTTGAGATTTCTACTTATAAGGTTGTTTTGTTGGTTTGTATGTTCTTTATCGTCTGGTATAACACGAGAAGTGTGAAAAGTTAAGCTGCCGGAGTTACAATGTATGAAGTAACTCTATTACACGTGAAATTGATTCGAAAATCTAAAAACACCTCAGTTATTGATATATTTGTTTGGAAATTCTGTGGTTGTTTTGTAGGCTTTTATGTGCTTTGTCGTTTGTTATAAGGTTAAGGTTGCAAGAGGTTATACTTCCGGAGTTATCCAATATTTAAATTTCTTCATATTTTGGGGTGAAGTAGCAGAAATGACACTCGTACAAAATTGGACGCTGAAGATTCGTCGCTAACTTCACACACATATTGCACATCTGTTCTACTGCTGTACTAAAGATTATAGAAAAATTATCTCCTAGTCTATTTTGTAACGCAAGATCTTCGACAAAAGTCTCTTAGTGAGCTTCATAGCGTTTTACCGTTTCTAATGTCTACTAAATATTTATCCATAATTCCTTTCGAATTCAATTACATACGTATTATCACTGTATTTAAAATGTGAATGTGTGAATACGTTTTATTTTTCTTTAAATGTATTTGCTTGGTTTAAACGTCTATTCTCCTCTGTTATCAGTATGCTGCCAATACCAGCTAGTTTTTTGTCACTTCTCGCTCGATTCTGGATGTTTTTTGTTACTTAAAAGTGGAAAAATACATTCGGATAGCTTCTCACTAAATGTATCATTCGTATGAGTTAATTCATAGCGAACAGTTCGGTTTTACATTCCGGGGTTGTTTTATATGATAGTTTCTATAAAATTACTTTTATTTTTCGCAAAATGTGTTGTCAGTGGTACGAGTCGATTTCTCGTAAAGTTCGCGTCGGGAGTGATTAATTTTAACGAATTTATCATCGCGTTTGAGGTTTAACGATTTTTTTTCGATGGGAGTGTTCGTTATTATTCGACGACTAGATTGACTTTTGGAGGTAATGTTCGTATTTTTGTAATTAGCAAATTAATTTTCCATTCTTTGTTATTGATTTTAGAGTAAATCATAAAAATATTCGGACAACCTAGGCTAGTTAGAATTAAGTAATATTGATGAATATTAATAATGTGGATAATATTGAATATTGACAAACTTTCGACAAAATATAAATAATCAAATTATTCAGTGCCGTTCGAAATCCAGCCAACTGTACTTATCTCGGTACTCGAATATATTTGTGATCGACCTAGGTGTAATATGCATTAAAACGCATTGAAACATAATTTTTAGAAATTAATTTTGAATGATTTTCATGAGCCTATGGTTCAAATTTGATAACACTATATTGCTTATTATTCTTTCAGGTTGCACGTCGAACAACTCAGTGGTAGTGGCAAACATCTCAGCAGTGTGCAGAACCAGTTATTTTAAACGGTTAGTTTAAAAAAAACGTATTAAATTGCAAAAAGTAGAACAATAAATTTCTTGTTCTACTGTTTTATTATGGTTCAACGTTATTAATACATGTTTGTATTGATCTTTTAGGTAAGTATTTATATCGACTGTGGCAGAGAACTTCATATAAGGGCTGGGAGCCAGAAGCAGCTGTTTTCTAAGGTTAGTTTTTTTTACAATTTTTTAAAAAATCTATTTTATTTCTTCATTTACTTATGTATGTTTCAGTGTTTTTTTTTGATTGATTTTGATTGATTGTAACACATGGCTTCAATATACAGTTCATCTTATTTTTATTTATTCGTCCCTGATGAACCGCAACAAAGCCATGACAGTACTTTTTGAAAACATAGGTATTATTACTGTCTGGCTGGAAAACGTTTCCACGACGTTTTGCGGAATGTTATTTATCGAAAGCGCCCTCAAGCATTCATTGAAGTTCTTTTTAATTTTATAATGATGCTCACCTTTCAAATATCCGCGTAATGTGAATTTAATTTAGTTTGTGAATTTAGTGAATATTTAGTGAACATATTTCGCAACTTGTTTGAGCTTCTACAAGAAAAGTGTAAACTTGAAGTTACTAAGAAGGTAAGTGTTTACAGATTTCTCTTTAGCTTCTATTTCCATAAAGTAAAGGTAGCTAAATTTTCTACGGTTTCGTAGTTAAAATAGGTGTTTGTCGTTCCTTACAAAGGGCTGTACTGTCTTTCCTCTAACTAATTGATCATTCATTAAAACTCTTAAGATGTAAGCCATTTGAATCACATTAGATATATAAATATACAGGGTGCCTCTAAAAGTTTGGTACATGTAAACTTATGTATATACATATAGTCTAGTCAAGATGTGTGTTTGCTGCGAAAAATAGTTAGAAGGCTCGGAAAAATATGAGCGATAGCTCATTCGACGCGGAATGCAAATATGAGAAATGGGTTTTGAGGATTTTTTCTGCTAAGAAAAATTGCAATTGTTATTAACAAAAAACGAAACATAAAAACGCTCTTTCGATTTTTTTATGACAACTCAAAAACCATAAGAGAAAGAGGAATTCGCAAAAAAGATCCTTAAAGAGGAGGAAATTTCCGATAAAAAAGTCCCTACTCCCGGATTTCTATCTCTAATATTTATATTTTTAATTTGTTGCTGAAAGTAAGGCTCCACGCGACCGATACGGCGTGCGCTCGCCGCCTCTGAAGCGACTACGTCATAGAAAATAATCTTTTTAAGGTACCAAGTATTAGTTAAAGTTTAAAACAAACTTTATTGTATTCTGCACACTTAAAAGAACAATGTCCCGTCGAAAAAAAAATTTTAAATGCATTTTTCAAAAAGCTAACCTATTGTTAATAAACTAATTATTTTCGTATTTCCGTCTTCATTGAAAGCAGGCTAAATGATTAAATAAATTCACCATAAACATTTTGCTTCTTGGAGTCCTTTCTATTAGTGTCCTCAATAAGATGACGTCATAAAATTATTTAAAATTTTCTTATTTAGTTTACAACGAATTTTTAAAATCAACAAAAAACGCAAAATCCCGATATTGTTGCTAAAAATTTGTTTTCTCTTATATATTATGGCATGGCTGTTTTTATATTCAAACTAAGGATTAAATCGTTGTGGAAAAAATTTTTTACGGCTATTTGTTTAAGAATTGTTTATAAACAAACGGCTTAGTTTAATATTTTTGGAAATTCTTTTTTTACCATTCTATTGCTTAGGATTAATTATGATTTTTAAAACAAAAAAAATGTCCTTAAAAATTTTGTTATAGTTTATAATCGTTTTTTTAATGTTTTTATTATTTAAATAATTAGTTAAGGAATAATTTTGTGTTCAAAAATCATTATAAAAATCTCTTAATAGAATAGGAAAAAGAATTTTTTTTTCACTTATAATTTCATTATTTATTAAGTTAACAATTTGTTATAAAAAGTTTTTGGGTGTCACAATATTTTTTTTCTATTACTACTAAAAATTACAAAAACAACGATATGCAACAAAGTGAGAAAAAAATAATTTAAAACAAAAAAAATTATACAAAAAATTTTTGTTACGTCACTTTGTTGCATATCGTTGTTTTTGTAATTTTTAGTAGTAATAGAAAAAAAATATTGTGACACCCAAAAACTTTTTATAACAAATTGTTAACTTAATAAATAATGAAATTATAAGTGAAAAAAAAATTATTTTTCCTATTCTATTAAGAGATTTTTATAATGATTTTTGAACACAAAATTATTCCTTAACTAATTATTTAAATAATAAAAACATTAAAAAAACGATTATAAACTATAACAAAATTTTTAAGGACATTTTTTTTGTTTTAAAAATCATAATTAATCCTAAACAATAGAATGGTAAAAAAGGAATTTCCAAAAATATTAAACTAAGCCGTTTGTTTATAAACAATTCTTAAACAAATAGCCGTAAAAAATTTTTTCCACAACGATTTAATCCTTAGTTTGAATATAAAAACAGCCATGCCATAATATATAAGAGAAAACAAATTTTTAGCAACAATATCGGGATTTTGCGTTTTTTGTTGATTTTAAAAATTCGTTGTAAACTAAATAAGAAAATTTTAAATAATTTTATGACGTCATCTTATTGAGGACACTAATAGAAAGGACTCCAAGAAGCAAAATGTTTATGGTGAATTTATTTAATCATTTAGCCTGCTTTCAATGAAGACGGAAATACGAAAATAATTAGTTTATTAACAATAGGTTAGCTTTTTGAAAAATGCATTTAAAATTTTTTTTTCGACGGGACATTGTTCTTTTAAGTGTGCAGAATACAATAAAGTTTGTTTTAAACTTTAACTAATACTTGGTACCTTAAAAAGATTATTTTCTATGACGTAGTCGCTTCAGAGGCGGCGAGCGCACGCCGTATCGGTCGCGTGGAGCCTTACTTTCAGCAACAAATTAAAAATATAAATATTAGAGATAGAAATCCGGGAGTAGGGACTTTTTTATCGGAAATTTCCTCCTCTTTAAGGATCTTTTTTGCGAATTCCTCTTTCTCTTATGGTTTTTGAGTTGTCATAAAAAAATCGAAAGAGCGTTTTTATGTTTCGTTTTTTGTTAATAACAATTGCAATTTTTCTTAGCAGAAAAAATCCTCAAAACCCATTTCTCATATTTGCATTCCGCGTCGAATGAGCTATCGCTCATATTTTTCCGAGCCTTCTAACTATTTTTCGCAGCAAACACACATCTTGACTAGACTAATAGAAATAACTTCAGTTTGCCTGAAATTCTGCTCGAAAGTTCTAAACAATAAAGATAATTTTTCTTATATCTAACAAGAGAATGCTTGCACTGATTTGGTATGGTAGTACTCCATATGGACGCATAAGTCATGGTTTAATGATGGTATAGTTTATTACCAATGTACTTACTCTTCGTTATAACACGAGAATGTCATGACATAAATCAGGCGGTAATTATTTAGCCGTACCTCCGTTTGTTTTGGATTATTTCTTTTCATAATAGTAGTGAACTTCTTTGTATCTTCATCAGTTGTTTTATCTGTTACTATCTGGATACAAAAAGTTAAAATTTGACTGAATGCACAGTTAATTTAATAGAAGGTATTATTCAGTAATATGTTGTTAGAAGGATCAAATGGATATACGCATCTTTCAGAAGAAGCCAAAGAAATCAAATTTAACAGTCGATCTTAAGGAATATATATTGAAATCAATGTGCGGTTCTCAGTTATCAATCAGTGACTTTTTGTCAAACTGTCCGTTTCCTTCAAGTTAATTGTAAAGGTATTTTTAAAAATGGTTATTAAATGTTTTGGAACAGTTAACTGAAAACCCTGATGTACTCGATGTACATACTGTAATCTTTTTTTTTTTCATAATGAATAAACTATTGTAATTAGTAAAGAGCGGATAGTAAGGCACGATAAAATCGTTAAATAGGCAAAATAAAAAGGCAAATAGGCAAGAAAAAATGCCTAAGTTAGGCAATTATAATAACATATTAGGCAAAAACAAACGGCAAAAAATTTTGGAATATACTATATTTTAATTAAATAAAACGACTTATAAAGAACAATATACATGTGTATAAACTTATTTTTTTACAAAATATTATTCACTCGTAAAAGAACAAACTAACATTTTTTCTATCGTGGTTATTAACAAGTTTTGTCTTCTGTCCGATAATTTGAGCTTTGAGAAAGTCTCTACATCGCAGGATGTCACAGGGGCATACTTCAGTGATGATATTTTTTGTATGCTCAAATCCACCTCCTCTTCAAAACATTCATGGATTCTACACACATTTTTTAAGGTTGATAAAGCGGGATTCTTCCCCACTACTTGTTCCATTTTAATTTTTAACTTTTTCCCGACAGAACCACCAGCATTTTTAAAACTATTTTTAACTAATTTTCAATTTGAGAAAATACTTGAAGACTCTCCACTAAAGATTGCCTCTTTCCCAAACAAATTATATTTTGGGGAATTTTTTCGAAATTACCAGAAATATATGCCAAATCACATTTTATATGCTTGGAGTTTACTGCTTCTTGAGCTCTCTTAATAGACGCAGCTTCATCCGGTGAAAATGAATTAATTATCTAAAAAATATTTTTAAACTACATGTATTTTTTCTTATAAAACAACTTACTTCTTTTATTGCTCAAAATGTTTACTATAGAAAAGACTTGCTTCTATCCAAGTTCCCCATCTCGTTAGTACTGGCTCTGGAGGCAAAGGAACATCTGGGAGCGTGTTCCGGTAATATGCCACTCGAAGAGGAGCTTTAATATTTGGCAATAATTTAAAAATCAATTAAGCTTGCTTAATCCAGTTTCTTACCTTTTTTACAGATGAAATCAGTTCATTCACTTCTGGAAATTCTTCTCTAACCATCTCACAAACTCTATGTGTGGCATATGCAACGCAGGTAGCGTGCAATACATTTCGGTAAAACGGTTTTAAACGTTTTACCGCCTTTAACATGTAGGGAGCTGCGTCACTTACGAAAACTAGGAACTTCTCTTTTTTTTTCATTTTCTTCATTTGGATAATCTCTAACTACCTGAACACCTGAATACCATAAATACGGGGAAAAGTATAAAACTCATTCCGGTGTTAAAATAAAATTATGGTGAAAACAGATGTTTACATGCCTACTTTTAATGCGATTCTCAGAAATATTTGTGTATTTTGCCATTCAACTTATTTCAAACTTCTTGAAATAATTTGAAAACACCTAAAAAGGCAAAATAAACTAAAATGTCATCAATTAGGCAAAAACTTCAAAAAAGAGGTAAATTAGGCAAATAGGCAGGCACGAGGTAAATGCCTTACTATCCGCTCTTTAGTAATTAGTAATAATAATGAATAGCAATATGAAAGTTATATGTACCTGTATAATACGTATACATTCAGCGAAGTACTGTGTTAAACCTAAGCTCGCAAACCGGGTAGAAATAAACAAGTTAATATTTACCCCGGCAGTTCGTTAATTTTAACCCCACGAATACGTTCTCAAGATGTAGCAAAAATCTGTCAAGAAGTACGTTAAACATGCCTAACGTAACATTATTCAGAATGAATTTAGTAGGTGTTCTAAACCTGAATTAAAAAATACCAAAGTAACAAAAGTTCGTTATATCTCTCATAGAGACACACACTCTTTATAGTATATCTCACATATCTCATATTTTCACATATCTCACACATCTCAATACATGTACAACAATCTAGTTAACATTTCGAAACAAGTGATTGTGTTTTGCGCATAGTTTTAAGGCTTTTCGTTCATTAAAACTTACCTCTGTTTCCAGCTTTCCCTACAACGATAATGAAATGTTCCTATATCATTAAAACATGACTTATGTCCATATGGAGCTCCATACCAAATATCATAGAAATTGGTGCAAAGCTTCTGTTGTTATAAGAAATATTTATTATTTTAAGAACGAATTCAGGAAAAAACGAAAGACATTTATGTATTAGTTTCATTCTTTAGTAAGTAAGTAAGGGCCCATTAATATGAATGCTTAAGCCGTGTCCCAACCTTTTACAGACACCCTCTGTAGGTACCTACATAATTTACTTAACGAGTTGCTTTGTTTTCAATATCTTATACTTGACGATTTTATTTGACGTCGGCTAATCCCCAGCTAACAAGTTAGGTGAGATATTACCAGAAATTAATGTCATATCAGTAATTTCACCAATTATATTTGGTAGAAATTTATTAATTTTTAACTGCAATTCGACCAAGGTGCTGCCATTCTTAACGTCAAATTTTCGTAAAGATTTAATAAATTTGGTGAATTTTTATCATAAGAATAAATGGACGACGATCTATTAGGTGAAGTCTCACGTCGAAATTACGTCCTGGCTGTCATATTTGGTGAATACTCACCTTCCCAGTTTACGACTGTAACAGAAATATATCGAATTAGATATTTAAAGATATTAGATATTTAAAAATTTACTTTTTGGTAAAAATTAGAAATGGTATCCTAAACTCACATTTCTCTTCGATATCAATACATATTAGGAATCTTAGAAATATTTCTTACGCCGATATAATTAACTTAATTAACTAGTTAAACAGGAATCTTAGGCTTTTGCCATATATTCAACAGTATTGGTAATACTTACTAAATTAACTTTGTATATCATATAGTGAAAATGTGACCTAATTGGTGAGACGTGGTGGCGTATATCTCCTTCTTCCTCTCCATATCAAGTGTTAGGCTTTTGCCTGTTACGGCACGCATATTTTTCTTGGTCTACCAACACTTCTTATGCCTCTGCATTTATAGTTCAGTACCTTCTTTGGGATTCCTTCATCTTGTCTTCGGTCTACATACTCTTTCCATTTTCTCCTATTTCCTGTAATTCTTTCGTTTATTCTACAGATGTTATATTTTCTTCTTATACTATTATTTCTTAATCTGTCCAAACATGTGCAACCTTCAATCTTTCTTAAAAAATTCATTTCTTGACTTTGTAACCTATTTTCCTCTTTCTTGGTTATTGCCCAGGTCTCGCGCTACCATAAGTCAGGATTGATGCAGCCATCGTCGTATAAAATATTATTTATGTTTCTTTCCTGGTTTTATGTTTAAGTGTTTTAAATATGGTTCCATAAATAAATTAAAATTAATTAAGTGTTTCTTCAATACTATCTATATCTCGATGATATAATATATCGCAACCTAGATATTTAAAATGTGATAACTCTTCTGATATTTCATTATTTATAACTATGTTTGATCTGATATTTTGCAGATGTTGGTGTCAAATTTATAAATTTGTCAAAATTCGAAGCGAGAAATTTTTTTTAATGTAAATTTAAACAAAAATATTATACTGGTTACTGTGAGAAACAATTCTTTCGTAAGCTATGAGAAAAAATAGTAATTTTCTTAACCATTATTAATCATTTTATTAAACACTAATCAAGTTTGAGGAGTTGATCTCAGAAGCTAATGAACAAAATAGCAAAGTTATTATATATAAAATGAAACGTCTTTCCGAGTACTTTCCGTCTACGTTTTCATAATTTCATTTAACAAAAAATTCGCCAAGATAATCTATTTGTTTATATGCAAAAATAACGACACCAAATTTAAACAATAATGACCGTGACCGTTCTAATGAATATTTTTGAATTCTGAAAAAAGCACATGAAAGCTTGTTCCCTCTTATATATGCTCAGCCAGTTTTGTTAAAATCGAATAGTGGAAAAAAATTTAAACAATTTTGAAAATTTTCAATATTTTTCGATTTTTCTGGATTGCAAAATTATTGTGCAAAATCTAATTAACCGATCGAAACGAAATTTACAGGATTCTTTTACTATAACTTCAAGATTTTCTACTCGTGACATGGAAGTCCTAACTATATTTTAAAGTGCTTAAAATAATAAATTAAGAAACCACGTTTTTGGGTCGATTTTTTTTGTTTATTGCTATTTTGCAAAACCGCTAAAAAATTCTTGAATCTCTAACCTTTGCCAGATTATGTAAAAAGCGGTTCTGCAACTTTTTTCTCTCTTCAACTTTCTTCTAAATTCAATACTTAAAAAGTTAGAAGCAAAAAAAGTCGGGGAAAAACTAGTTTTTTCAATTTTTTTAAATTGTTGCATTTTAAACAATGTTCCCGACCTCTGCGCTTTGGAGGATAAGTCAATCCTTATTCTAGGATTCTAGGCATTATTCCCGAGGTATTCATGTAAAAACATTGCGGTTACCTCTTACGTCCATCTAAAGCAAATTTTTGACTGATGGGCCTTGGACTAATACCATTTTTGGGAGAGTTCCATGAAGTTTTCGTTATTCTCGTCATCTGTCGTAGATTAAATTCTAGTTCCATGTGTTAAGTGTGAACCCACAAAACTTTACATTATTGTTTCTAATGTTCCTCTTCCGTTTATGACGCTTAGAACCTTAGTATTGTGGTACAGACTTCTTATTGCTCTTAGCTTTGGATATTTCCGATTTCCATGATTTGCCATACTTTTTCTCAATTTAGGTTGTCAATAGCTTTTTCTATATCAAAAAAGCTGTTATGCGTCTCTTTATTAAAGTCTCTTTTTTTTTCAGTCACTTGTCGCAGTGTGAAGATTCCATCTATTGTTGATCCTCCTTTTCTGAAACATATTTGTTCTTCTCGGATTATTTGGCGGAGGTGATGGTGGCATACATATTTCACCAATTTGCTATATGGAGGAACGGTATTTGGTATTTGAGCACAGAAAAAGTGCTTCTTTAACTAGTAAACTATTAAATAGTTGAGTAAACCCCATAAAGATTCATTTATTTGAAAAAGATATGTATGTTTAAATAAATAGTCTATGGAAAATTATCTAATTGGGGAATTTAAAGAATTACCAATAAGGATTCATCATTCTTTCAAATGATTGGCTAGTTTCGATAACTTGCACAAAACATGAATTCATCATATCGTCCGTTTTCTAAGTTTTAAAAATGAATTACAAAAATTTGTACCTAATTGCGTAATGACAATAATATAAAAGTAATTGGTATGGATTTATAATTATATTTTATACAGAACGTAGGATTATTTCATTAAATGCTTTGCTGATAGTTCCACATTCTGAAAGGTTTTGGACATTTTGACTAAATTCATAAGTCGTGGAGTTTCGTGGAAACCTTCGTGAAATTATAGGGAGATTACTACGAGATTACATTTTCGACATATTTCGAAGGAGGGTGTTGCAATACTGAAAACTACAGATAAGACAGCAATTGCAGATAAAGCAGTAATTGCTGTTTTTTTACTTTCTCATATGGGATACCTATATAATATGAGAAAGTATTGTAATTTTTCAACAGCAATTGCTTATATTTTTTTGAACTTTTTAAATTTCGGACAGCGTCAGAAAATTCGCTCCACGTTCGTCACCGCACGTTCCTCTTCGACATACCCGGAGGCCAGAAATCAACAAGTTAAAACGTGTCACGTCGTGCCGCCCCCTGTCGCGATTGGCCAGTCGCCGACGAATGCGATCGTTCGCCGAGGCGGCGCAGAACCTTCTGCGCAGCCGATCCGCGCTCCAATGCCCCCCCGACCACGCCCCTGCTCTAACCCCACGACATTCCAAGAATGGCTCTTCTCTGCACGCTCAGTCAAGCTGTGAACACCGGGTGTACCAGTCACCCCAGCGTGAGACAGAGAGAAAGAGAGAGAAAGAGACGGAGCGAGGAAGAGACAAATTTCGTTGTTTTTTTTTTTCGGTTAGGTTAGGTTAGAAGTTCAACATGAAGTTCATGTCGGTTCTTGCGTGAGGTTATACAAAAGTCCGCGAGTGCGAGATGATCAATCCGTTCATGGACACGAGCCACCACCACCTGGCGACGTACGGCCTGAAGATGTCGCCTCCTGGGCACAACGCCGGGGGTGGCGGCGGCGGAGGCGGCGGCGGCGCGACGATCCCGTCCCCGCACCACCAGAACCCCGCCGCCGCGATGACGGCCCCCGAGTGCCCGCCCGGCCACCAGAACCACTTCCAGGGCAACTACGGCCACATGGGCCACCTCAACCCGCACGCCGGCTACGCCGCCAGGGACTTCCTCCTGAGGCGCGACCACCACGAGTTCCCGACGGCTCAGACGGCGCCCAGCGACCCGGTGCTCTTCCACCACCACACGGAGATGCCGCCGCACCACAACCCCCATCTCGCGCCTCACCACCAGATGCTCTACTCGAGGACCGATCATCACGCGGCCTACCACACCCAGCCGAATCACCACCACCAGTACCTCAACCATCACCATCACATGGGCATGTCCCATCATCACCCGTCGAACGTCCACGGCGCCTTCTTCAGGTACATGAGGCAGCCGATCAAGCAGGAGATGCAGTGCCTCTGGATCGACCCGGACCAGCCGCCGCCGAGGAAGACGTGCGGGAAGCATTTCACGAGCATGCATGACATAGTGACTCATTTGACCGTTGAACATGTCGGTGGACCAGAGTGTACGACGCACGCCTGCTTCTGGCAGAACTGTTCCAGGAACGGGAGGCCTTTCAAGGCGAAGTATAAGTTGGTGAATCACATTCGGGTGCATACGGGCGAGAAACCGTTCCCGTGCCCCTTTCCGGGATGCGGGAAGGTGTTCGCGAGGAGTGAGAACTTGAAAATACACAAGAGGACGCACACCGGTAAGTCCCAATTATCTATAATTAGCTAGAACCGGAAAATATGCACTATAAACTGTGCCAATATGCACTAGAAAAAATGCCTAAATATGCAATATGCATTTATGAATGATATGATGCAAAATTATTACTTTAAAGATATTAAACATTTACAGAATTTTTATTAATATTACAAGTTAATATACCTAATTTAAACTATCCGTAGTTAAATTGTGTCTATACGGTCCGTAAATGTATGTTTATAGGATGAAAAGGTTTGTTCTAAGTACATCATAAGATGTGATCTGCTTAATTTTAAACCTGGGTATTACTGCGGGGCTTACAGGAATGTCTTTACAAATATTTTAGTGCAGCAAAACCTTCATTTTTGTTCAAAACTTCGGCTAATTTGTCTTTAATGTTTTTCCCATTTAACTCATCGACTTTTTCAAATTTCACAAGTAAGAGCACAACGCAGAACCAGGTGGACACATCTCTGTATGAATTTATTTTCTTTTTTTGACTAATTTTCTGAGGAAGGATTTTTACCTATGCCCTAATTGCACTTTGTACTGCAAAGTGGTTGGATTATCTTTAAGCATCTACCTGCCATCAAAAAGATATCCGTCCTAATTTTATCCCTTCTTAGATTTCCTGTTTTGAAAATATCTACCCCGTAAGTGTAAAGCGAATGGAATGTAAATCCCATCTCCTGTTCGGAGAAAAAAAAGGTAACATTGACAAAAATGACATTTTTGAAATTGCGAAAATATGCTTAAATATTCAAAATATGCACGTGCATATGCATTTATCGGAAAATGCTCAAATATACATGATATGCACTAAACTAAAAAAACTACGATAAACTATGAAAGACGCCTTCTTAGGGTGGGAAGTGGATAAGTACAAAGTATTAAAGCAATACAGCAAAAAATAAAGATTTCATAAATTTCAGTCACAAATAATTACATAGCTACTTTGTTCATTTCGTTTATGGGGTGAATCGACCGAAACGACGTTTAAAATTTTAAAATTTTTAATAAAAGCGCGGGAAAATTTGAAAAGTTTGGCGTATGTGCAGTCAATAACTGTCCCATATAATCAGAAACGTGTACAAACAATTGTTATTTTCTTTCCTATTGTCTCCACCCTAAGGGCATTTAATCATTAGATATGATGGACTGTCTCGTAAAGTTACTGTCAAAGCCACTTGTATTTTGTATTAAATTCACTAGACGTTTAAATACACCTTATGTATAGTTGTGTCAAATCTCATAATGAGATTCTTATTATGTGCCTAAAAGATTTGTCGCTACGTCGAAATTGGCAAAAAGGTGAAGATTGCAACCATCACTTATTCTTAGTCGCTTCGGCGACGGCGATTCGAAGCCACATGCGCCTCAACCTTCTGTTTCTTACGTTTTCTTCAGTTTCTGATATTCTTCGTACCTCATAAAAGTCTCGCTATTAATTTTGATTTTCCTACATGTTCCTATTTACAAGTGTATGGGTAGGTTCATCAAAATAAATTCTCATTCATGCATTATAATTGGGCTACCTACTTACAAAATGATACTTAATTGAGCTCAGCAAAAATTGCACAAGTCGAAACAAGACTAGCTGGAAGATTAGTACTTCCAGCCAAAAATCGTTATTATTTTCATTTGAATTTCTTAGTAATTTCTTACTAAAGTTTTAGTACCTCATAACAATCTTACTATTAATTTTGATTTTACTATACGTTTCTATTTACAATTATATAAAATAAATATCAAATAGATTTCCATTCATACATATATGTGTTTCAACTGGGCTACTTACAAAAAGACCTAATTGAGCTTAAAATCATTAAATACATGTTTTTACGTCCAACGTAATAAAAAAGTACTATGTATTTAAGAGAAAAATCGGTAAGAATTAATGATGCCCCGCCTACCATTGCCTGCCAAATATCATTACCATTTTCATTTGAATTGTCATCAAGACATCGACAGTAATGCATTGTAATTACATAAACTAAATTAAATAATTGCATTCAGAATAGATAACACCCTTAGTAATCTCAGTAACAAAGATTTTTGCCCAATAGTGCAGTTCCAATTTTCTACTACTATTTTTGTTTTCATCCAGGATTGCCATATGTTTAAAAGGGCATATCTACATTCAACAGAAAAAGCACAGATTCTTCCCTGAACATGATCTCTTTGGAATGGACCCTAAAAGCATTTCCGAGCTACATTTTCCTTAGAATTTTTTTATCTTATTTCCGAATGACAGTCTATAGTCAAAATAATATTTTCTTGGCTTTTAGTTGCTACGAATAGCCTTCTGTGGACTGAAGAAATTCACAGGTGGCCGTGATTTTTACTAGATACGGTCCTTTTATTAGACTTCATCCCTTCGTAATCAATTTTAACCATTGCACAAAATCACATAGATTGACCACCTCTTAAGAAATCAAAACTTTATTTCCAAAAGTGTTCACTTTTCTTGGTTCGAAACGTTGGATAACTTACCGTCGCATTACATTCATTGGGAACTTACACACTCTTGCTTCTCTACCCGGTTTAACGCTTCAAGACATTCTGCACGCGATGCTTTACCTTAAGCAATGTTCTGGTGTCAGTTACCACAGCAATAACAATAGTATTCCTATCGATATTCTCAATACACTTTTGCTTCCGTTTAAACAAACGACAATCCACGGTTGAAATTGTCACGGCCCGTTTTACAAGTTAAAGTTTCTCTTATACACAAAAAAAGCATTTATTTAGTTAACTAATGGCTAACTTAATTGGCGCTTCAGATACCGGTTTGATATAAGGGCGAGTTTCTATCGATTTTCATGGAAATTATCCTAATAGTGAGTTTATACAGGCTTAAATTTTTCCAATATTTGCCACTATTCGTTAAATAGGTATTCACTTAACTGCGATTCAGTTTATTAAACCGTCGGTTAACTTTAATCGAGGAACTGTTATTACTAAAATAGTATTATAGATCCAAGTCACATTTGTTTTTTTTTAATGAATCATAGGTAAGGCAAATATTATTGATGCAAGCTAGCTGGAGTTTTTAATAAAAATTTGATTCTTGGCTAGAGAAGTACCTACTAATCGTAAAGTAAACATTGTTGCTCCAGGTCAAATAGATGTTTCAGTAGATTCTTTGCTAGAAAATTAATGAAATGGCAAATAAATTATTCAATTAGGGGCGATTCAATTGGGTTGTTTGCTACATGGAAAACGTCCAACTAGAATACTTTTATCTCAAAATTGTTAGACCTGGATTGTTATTGATTGCTACAAGAATAATTGTTATAGTAATTTGTTTTTGTAACTAGTGATTTATGGAAAATAAGAGAGCGTTTAATATAGGTACATTAAGAAAAAAATTAAATAAACGCAAATATCACCTATTACTCTATTTTTTTTTAAGTAGATACCTTATCTTGTAAAACGATAAAACATATTATCCCTAAGTTTTATTTAATTAATTTAATAGTTAAATCTCATACCTACTACAGTGCCGGGTTCTTCACGACACTTCTTCACTACTACACACCAATGTAATTTATTGCAACACATTAAGCAGGTTTATAGCGCACAAATTATATTTTTATAGGTAAATGTACATGTGTTTGATTCAATCTACCATCAAAGTTTAACTTCCGAGTTATAAAAGTTAATTAAAGCCAACAGTTGCATTGGAGATTTTGAAGTATAGATGCTTCTATAGATTGCTAATGAGGGTAAAGTTAGCTTTCCTCGTTTTTAAGATAAATTTGACATTTTAGACCAAATTTGCATTACTTTTGAATTAAGATGTCGCTCTAGTTAACAAGGGTTACATTTATATCAGACTATAAACGATATTCAAGGAGACTTCTTTAAATTAATTCTATTATGGCTCACCTTCTTACTATTAAACGCAGGATTGCTTGCGCATCCAATAAATATACAGAATGTACCTAGATAATACTAGATTATTAGAAAATACCCATAGGTAAGACAATAGATTAAAAGAGGTTTCCGTTATCATTTGCTACGAAAATTAAACTATACCTAAAGAGAAGGTTTAAATAGTGATAACATTTAAAGATAATCGAATATTATAATCCCAAAAATAGCACCAATTGTACACCAATGAACACATTTTTGAAACAAAAATTTTTATAAAATAAGTTAATGCATTGGCATATTTTATCAGACCTATAGTATCTACTAAATTACAAATATTTGTCAAGTAATAAAAATGAAAAATATTAATACAAATATATAAGAGATATTGCGTATATGTCTTGTAAATTCGATGCAGTAATTCGGTAAAATACTAAAATACTGCCAGGAAATAGAAGTAACAAAATATTTTTCATGTTGCGCAGTAACTGAAAATTTTAGTCTGTCCACTATTAGATCATTATTTGAATTCTAGTTCGGTTCAGAAATATTTGAATTCTACTTTATAGAATCTTAAAGTGAAATGCTTTCAGTTATGTAAATTATTGGTAGTTTGTCATGTCCATTAACTTCAAGTTTAATTATTGTTAAATAACACTAATTGTAGGTACATCTCTAATCTTCAGGTATTGTTCATTTGCTTTATTGTTTAAAACGTTCACGATAGTTATGTCTCAAATTAACGTTTGGAACAATAAACTATGAATCACGAATGTTGTTATTGTGTTTGGAATAAAGTTTCTTGAAAGCTTGTGGGTTGTAATCTTGCTGGACATTTAGTAACAATGATTTTTGTTTTATCTCCGCTCAAACAAGATTTAATAAGATTAATAGATTAATAATAATATTTCTTATTGCATAAAAATACTTTCCCTAAATTTGGAAATGTAATTTATTGCATTTAAAGTTATTCTGCTTCAAAACGAGAATCTAAACAAAAATATATCATCGTGACTTTCTTACTGATGAATATTAATAACCCAACTTTAACGATACCTTCATATGAAAGTTTATGTAGGTTGTTTTGTGTGGGTTTCAGCGGAGAAATAATGAACAGAATCCAGAATACAACATATCAAATTATAAGTATCTTAAATAATCTGAAATTGAATATGTTAAGTATCTGTTAATGCAAAATTGGATATTAATTATTTTGCTATTTGTAATGGTATACCCTGATTTCTTTATTGTTGAATAGTGCTGCGCCTGTAATTTGAGATATTGTTTCATTTCCAATTTATATCGTTTGAAATTTTGTTTACCCATTTACTAATATTCGTAATCAAGGTGTTCTCTCTGGAGGCGATTCGACTTTCCCTGTTTCGTCATATTCCACTTTTCTGCTCATCGTACCAGCCGGACGGTCTATCCGCCCAGCTTCATCTTTCGAAAACAAATAAATCACCGAAAACAAAGCTCAAACCCCCGAAAAATACCTTGTAATATATTTTTTTTTATCTCTTCCCAGAACGGGTCGACTTTTATTCGGCACGAAAACAGTGACAAAATTGATTTTTAACCGTACAAACCCGAGAGTATCGATGGGCGTAACGGAACGTCCAGGCAAACAGAATTGACAATAGAACGGAGTTTTGTACTTGACAATAATCTTTTGGTTCTCGGAATGATGGTGGTTATTGTTTGACGGGTTCTGGGAACGAGGACCATTAGAATTGTTTGATAAATAGCTTTTGAGGAACGCATCCAGCCCGGGCATTAGTGCGAATAACGAGGGAGTTTTACGAAAAGTATGAATATTTAAAGGTGATTAACTCGATATATCTGCCTCGCTTGAATACTACCCGGTTTATGGTTAAATTTCGGATTAGTATGGAATAACGCGAAATTCAGGTAATAAAAGGGTATTCACGTGATCGCCGAGGCCAAGTTTGAAGAAAACAACAATAACCCCTAATAACTGAAAAGTTACTCATGACATACCTTGTGACAAATCTCCCTTATTTGCCTTATGAACTACCTAATTTCGTTAGGCAGTTGAAATGCAGGCGGTATAGATTTTATTGAGAAAACATACGCTTGCCGGAGTTTAATTTTAGATTAACTAACCAATTTACCTACATCCGAAAAGTTGAAGGAGCAACAGCACCGATTAGTAAATTGTATAAAGTTTACTGTATTATAAATACACGTTTTAAAGTGTATACTCGATGGTGTTACGTTATAAATACAAGTAAGAGAATATGTACTAGTTGCTAGTATTTTGAGGCGATGTCAGTCGTAATAATGACTATTGATTAAATTAAAAGTTATAACAAGTTAAATTGGTTGGTTTTTTTCATTGTTTTGGCATTTTCTTTTTTCTCATTCTTTTTGAATAAGAAGTTCAGTACTAACTTTCTAAACAACTTCGTTAAAGAGATCATTATAAAATGTCATTCAAATTTAAAATGAAAGGTAATTATAATTTCACCCTCATTGATAGTGAATTGCTGATCACTTAATTCGTTTATACTTCCTAAGATGTCCCGTTGCAACATGTTTTATTAAAAAATATAAAATATGTTATAACAGTACATATTCTTATAATTACTAGTTTTGTCTTGAGACAGTTTTGGGGAAAGTTTGTTATTATTTTATTACTTATTAGATTGTACTTAATGTAGATTATTTAAGTAGATCTTAAAATCTCTTACTACTTGATAATACCAATTGCGTGTATTAGGTATACGTTCACATTATTTATTGGTGATAGGACCCAGTGGCGTATCTAGCAGTGTTCCGTGTGTTCCGGGAACACAGGCCCGGGCCCCGTTTGGGGCCCGATCGTCGGGGGGAAAATTTAAAAAAAATTATCATTGTGTGCGGCGGAATTATTTGGAACACAGGCCCGGAGCTGGGTTAATACGCCACTGATAGGACCTGATACTTATTTAAAACCCCTAGCATAAAATGTGCTATTTAATTTAAATTTAAATTTAAACTTATTGTTCTAGACTAGACTACCTATGTTGGTCTAGTTACTAATTGGTTAAATTTAGCCCCAACGCCTAATTTAGTCGTTACAAAAATCATAATTTTGTTCTAATAGGAACTTTATAAAATTGTGCATATTTGTGAAATATTCATCACAGTGAAGATAAGATAACAGTCATTCATTATTATTGCTACAGTACTTTTTGAACAACATGAGATTGAACTATTTGAATGTTTGTGTGACCATTGCCGAATTTCTCGTTATAGGTATATTTTACAAGATTTTAGTCCTAATTGACAAAGCTGTTTTACAAAACTGTTGTGTAAATATTTATGTAACACGTATTTTCTTACCTTTTAAACTAGTTTCATAACAAAACTAATTGATTAAAGTTATAAACTAGATTAACTGACGTTACGGGTTTAAATTATGTTTTAATCGTTTATAATTAATTATCCAATCAGATCACTGAAATCATTAAACTTGAAGAGTTTGAATCGTGTACATCATAATTTTTTGGCTTGAATCAGAATATTATTAAATATAGGCGAATTTAGAATATTACTCTGTAATGAAATAATAAGTTACCGACCTATCTTCATATCCAATCAATCGAAATATGAACAAAGTGATAAGTACACTCATTTCATTCATTCGCTATTTATTCATTGGGCGTTTTGCCACACCGTCGACCTTTATAAATATTAATACATCTCATAAGGGCCTAGTTATTATACAAAACGATCGTTAACAATGGCCCTAACGACTATTTTGACGTCGAGTACGTTTTGGGAAATGTGCGAAGGGCGCACACATGTGTGAATACCCTCTCGTCGACAATACACTACGAGAGAGCGTAACAGGGATAAGCACCGGTAGTCAAGTTGGTGGATGCTGGCTGGCTATGTAGCCTATTTATATGTACATTTAAGGGTCGAATCTGGGTTAATTAGCATTGTCAAGATGTGACAGATTTCGATATTTCTTGTAGATTATTTGATTTGCTCCTCGCCAATAATACGTTTTTATTTCATTGTCGTTACTCACTCCAGGCATAAGTTCAGTTTCTGTCCAGATTTCATATATAGATACATGGTTTGTTGTCTGAGTTTTCGAAGGATGTACGGCAAAATGAGGGGAGGGAATGCAATGTATAGAGAGCGGATTATCAGCAGACAAAAATTGAAATATAAGCTTGCTAAGCTATAAGAAATATTGTTTGGTGAAAATTACCTATTGCTACAACATACATATTTTTAAAACAATTTTATTATTGAATACTGTTCAAAATTATGTCAAAGGAAATTTTGTCTCCTATCAGAATACATATGTTTAAAAATAGAAAAACTTTCATCATCTACCGACGTTGGTGGTGCATATTTAACTTTCCAATACATTCTAAACTGAACTTAAAGTCGAAATCATTCACTATTTGACATTTCATAATTTCGTTAATTTTCTTTACGTTTAAATGATCTTCATTTTTGTTTACTTTTTGGTAATACAGAATTACCTATTTTATCTTTAACATTCTGGAGGTGCATCGAATTCGTATACCTATTATTTCAATTGATTCCGAGAGAGAGAGAGTCATCTCTTGCATTTTTAATTTAAGTTTGAAAACGAAAAATTTTAATATATGCCACTTTTGAAAGGATATGCATAATCATGCCTAAATAAGTAATATGTGCAATTAGTAATTACAATTAGCGATAATTAACTTAAATGAATGTAATTCGGCTACATAGAGACTATATTTAAAGATATGCCAAAAATAATATATATGCACTCTGCATATAATCCGCTCTCTCATAATGAATAGTACTCACAGTATTTGCACTGAAAAAAATGGTGATGTGTAACATCGTTAGACTTTCTCATATGGCCGGACAAAATATTCATGGCAACATTATCAGCGTTTTATAAAATAAATTTAGTATAACAAATTAACAGTTTCTCTTCTTAGTAAATATTTCTTTTGGTTGTTTATTAATTGGCAAAGTTTTTTGAAAAATGTTTTTATATAAAACTGACTTCATCGAAACGATAAATAAATTTACTTATGTAATATAGAAACAACAAATTTCGATGTTCATAATTCGAACTAAGAGTTTTCGAACTAGTCGACTAGTAATAAATAAAAACAACTTTACTTGATGGAAATTTATCAGTCTACAGACTCTGCAAACCGTTGCACTTCAATAAGTGCCATTTAGGGCAATTTTAGATAAAAATGTTTCGAATAAAATGTATAGGCATTAAACTTAACATAACTTAAGTTATGAGATTTAGTATAAATCACCTAAACCGTTTTAAAGAAAATTGTACAACAAAATAAAAATCAATAAAAATAAAATAGTTTCAGGAAAAACTACTTTCAATAAAAATTGTATACCTACATTATATGTTAATTCAAATATAAAGTTTAATAAAAACATTGATAGCACTTTAAAAAAAATTTAAGAAGGTGGAAATGTTCAAGAGTATAGTGCCCTTCAGGGAGGTTTTAGAAAAAAATGTTTCAAATACAAGTTGTAGCTATTAGATAGGTCAGTTCAAGTCTAAAGTTTAGTAAGAATCGGTAAAGCCGTTTTGGAGAAAATTGAGAAAAACTCAAAATTCACCAAAGTAGAGGGTCCTTCGCAGAAGATCAGTCAAGATAGCGATACTAGCCCAGCAGAATTAGATGAAAAAGGCTTAAAATTCATCGTAATTCAGAACAGGTTGGCATGTGGAAAAATGTTTTGTATTGGTCACAAGCAATGGCTCTTTGAAGGGGATCCCATTTTGAAGCGTGGCGTCATTTTTTAAACAATGTTTATTTATGCAAAAATAGGTAAAAATTGAGTTATTTTGAGCTATCTTTAAAGCAATTTTAGATAGAGGATTTAAAGTTTTACCATTTATGAGTTGTTAAAAAACGGTTAATTTCAGCCCAGGTAGATTAAATTTGGTTAATAATTTGTTTAAATAATTACAAAAAAGTCTCAAAATTTTGCAAATTTTGAAATATTTTTAATTTCGTGAAAAAAGCACGTAGAAGCTTGAAACTTTCAGATTTTATGTCTTTTAGTATCCTTAACTTACCGTAATTTGTTTTTGCAAAAATACTAATTTGTTTATGAAAAAAAAAAACACTTTTTGTAAAAAAAAGGTGTTAAATGTAAAATTCAATTTGAACCTTTTTTCGTCAGCCTAGAGGGTTCATCCGCGAATCAGTTTCTTTATCAAGAGTTAGATTTTCAATATTGAAATTGAAGGTATGCAATTTTCACCTTCAAAATGGCGTCGGAATATGTGTAAATTTTTTTACATCGGTTTTTTGTAATTATTTATACAGAAAATATAATATATGTATCTGCAAAGATGATTTTTAAAAGCTGGCAATTTTCCACGTATTATCAAAAAAACGTCTCTCTAGCTCAACTGGGACCCCAGATATTTTTTTTAATTCACCAATTGTTTATTTATAATTATTAAGAACTGAAATTGAAAACGGAAGTAATAGGATACTTGAACTTTATAATGATACCAACATTTGCAATCGAAAGAAACAAATTTATATGACTGAAAATAAATATTTTACTGACTAAGTTCGGCACGCAAGTATGAGTCGTCCTAGCGCGCGCACCGTGGAAAATTGATCGAGCGAGTTCAAATTTACATTGCGATAAAAATTGCAAAAATGCCCTTTGCCCTTAACTGATTTTAAAGAAATTTATGTGGTCTTGAGTTTTTGGGGGACCCAGCCTAAATACGAAATTTCAACTTTCCATTAATTATAGTTTCTGAGAAAACGTTGGCCACATACACATGCAAACACACACATACATACATAAAATACATACATACACACAGACATGTTTTCAAAAAATCATGTTTTTCGAACTCAGGGGACCTCTGAACGTTCAGAAATGCCAATGTCTCAAATTCCGACAATCAATATGATGACAGTAGGTACTTTCTCTTATTATATATATATATATATATATATATATATATATATATATATATATATATATAGGTAAAATATGCATTCAAAAACATTTTGAAGAAAAATGGGGATCTAAATATATGAACATGCATTTTAAATTACTAACATTTCTTGAACATCCAACTAATTATACTTAATCTCCATTCCGTAGATATTTTGTCTTCTCTTATTAGATATAATATATAGATATAGGAAGATATAGGAAATAAATGTAAAGTATTTTAAACATGGCTTCCCATATACTGTATTCAAATGAAAATTGTGTCAAATTCATGCAATAAAAATTACTTGATAGGTATTCTTTCGTGTAATAGAACGTGTGTTGATGTGAGATTTGCATTTTTCACCTCTCACGAACAGGAGTAAAATGTAAACTCCCACTGTGCACACGTAAGTTCCTAATTACTTCGAGCCAAAAACACATAAATGTTATTGATACCCCATTGTATTAAGCGGTTTCTAAATTGTTCAGTTACATGTGATACGCAGTTCAACGCGCGGACGTCCCCCTCCCCATTTGTTCTACCCCATAACCAACCACCCCATCGTCATCATCGTCCCCGAGTCGAGCCATCAAAATCAGTGGCATTTACCCCATTCTCGGTCGTCCCGTAAGCCGCATAATTCGATTCCGAGCTCGAATTCTCCCGGTTCCTATTGGAATAACGGCATTATAATAAAATCATCGTCGCGAACAACAACCGTCGATATAATGTACAGCCACACCGACGATTTGTAATTACGCTCCCTTAAAAGGGTGTAATTCAGTTTTGCCAACAGAGGCCTCGTTACTTCTCACCCCGGCGTCTCGAGGTTCGGAAGGGGTGCCCCGAAGGGGGTCGCAGGACGAGGCCCGGGGGAACGACTACTACGACATTAGGAAATAGTTTATTGTTAGATGCGATAATGGGAGTAATTTGATATTCACTGTGGATCGGTGTACTAGAACGATTCTGTGAATTAATAGTATTATTGTGAGTGTGAAATCGACATCGTTAAACATTGGACGAGAGGGAAAAACTGATCTGAGAGAGAATATTCAAAATGTTGTAGGTGCGAAATTAGAAACACAAATATTGGTGGATATCTCTGGATCAGACGTGTTCACTCACGTTCTTTAAAGCAAAGCGACGCTTCCGGTCGAGTGGATTAAAACTTAGAGGAATGCAGGGAGGAAGTTTGAGATTTTGGATCGTTTCCGTACTATTGTATTTAAATTTTAAATTTATTTAAATGTAACATTTTCTTGTTAAATTAATGTTAACGTGAAACCTGAAAGTACCAATGTAAATTGGTACCCTATCATGATTATCATAAAATGTAATATTTAATATTTGATATTGATGATTTTTGCTGTACGAACTTGTATTAATTCAATCCTCACTGATTTATCTTTGTAATAATTAATTAGTTATTTATTGCAAATGTGTTAACATAAGAAGACCCAATCCATATGAGTTAAACAAGAAAGAAAATTGACTGTTTCTACATTTTCAAATTTTGGAATTGCAATGTACATTGAATTTCATGAAACTTGATTTCTTTTTGATTTTCCGAAAAACGGTATAAAAATTTTTTGGAGCTGTGTGACGTCATATCGGGTTTGACACCGTGATAGCATTATTTCAAAAATTAATATGGATGATTTTTTCACATATCCGTTATTTTGACATAAACCATCTAATCCCTTATAAAGGGCTTTTTCCAAAATATACGAAATTTTATCAGCTTTTATTTGACATCTTTTCAAAATTTAAATTACTTAATAACTCTTTGAGATAATAAGACAAAACTGAAAAAATGTTGTTTTGATTTTCGCCAGTTTTAGATATTTACAGGGCCAAAGAAACTATTTTTCTGACAAGCGGCAATGCGCCATTTTGCTTCATACTATAGGGTTATTACTATATGTATATACATATATACATATATTGTTATTATTATATTATATATACTATCTATATATTACTATAGGAGATACGGGTTCGATAAAGAAGTAGCTGTTTCTACACACTTCTCGTAATACAATAAACTCTATTGGAGTTCGAGAATTGTTGTCTTTACCGTCGAATGTAGCTAAGTTTGGCTTTGATTTTTAAGTACAGTAAGCTTCAAAATTAAAATTATTATTATTAAAAATTATTAAAAAAACAATTATTAACTCTGTCGACGATTGAAAACGTTTAATGAAGTGGTAAGTAAGAAGTTTATTTTGGTGTTAACTAAACAATAATATCCAATATTTACAACATTTAAAATATATATATATATATATATATATATATATATACTTGAAAGTCTGACTGTAGATGAATTTAACTAAACGTGAAGAGGTCTCTCTTCTGGGGATGCAGTCAAAGGCGGTCGTTAAATGAAAGGCTAACTTCTAATAATGGCCGAGCTTTCGGAGGTGTCGTTTTCCTCCTTCCTCAGGGCTAACTAGGACAAGCCATAAAAAAGTTCGCAGTGGAGATCCATACCAAATTTCTTCAATAGGGTGTTTAATACATCGAAGTGAGGTTAGGCACATGTACCATGAAATGGTGTATATCAACGAAATATTTACATGAAAGAGCGATAACAAACCGCATTGGGTACGTAGTTTTAGAATATCACTTATAATACAAGGAAAAGGCAAAAACACATTGATATGATGTTGATACAGTACGACAACACAAAACCAACTGGTGAGCTGACAACATTTATCGATTTATCGATTTATCGGAGTGAGCGTGGAACCGTTGAAAGTTCGACTTATATATATATATATATATATATATATATATATATATATATATATAAGAAAAGGACATTTTACATTTTCAAAGAATTTCTTACACCAGTAGAGTTTTTAATTACCTGCTAATCTTGGACAGGGTTGAAAATTCATAGTACGATTGTACCTACAATTATATGGTAATTAACATTAGCGCACCTTGAGAACAATCAATGACAATTCGTGCCTTTTTGATAAGTTGTTTTAAGGATTGGTAAGAACACTATTTGTAATGGAACACAATGAAAGCCCATCATAAAAGCCACATTCAAATTTAATAATTTGACTTTAATAACTTGACTCCGCTCTCTGATAGAAATCATTCCAGATGTCTCATACTGCTTTCTAATTTTTAGCTAATAAAACTGAAAAAAAATTAAGTTTCAGCTTTACAACAACTAAAATTTATGCATTACCCAAAATACAGTCTAATATACAGGTTCAGAAGATTTTAATACAAAGAAGAGTATAAAAATATTAAAAAGCAATTTGAAACTAAGCAGTCACGTAACTATAATAATTAATTTCAAGTGTATTTTGAGATTGAGCGAAATTTCATATTGTTCTCAATATAATAAACATTTTCTAGGCGTATGAAAGTATTCACTTCTCTCGGCACTGCCCTAAGTGCAACATTTTTTTTTAAAATTTAAGGCTCATTATAGACTGACATAAGTTTTAACCACGATATGTATGAAACATACCTTAAACATGTTAGAAACCACACGAAACCCGGACAGAGTTGTAGCTGGAAACGACTACAAGCAATTGGAAGGGATACACCCCGTGAAAACGGTACCTTGATAACATTTCTTTATTTTTCCATTTTCTACCCAACCACCAGCAAATCCATTAGCCGTACCGAAGGGGACATGTCCATACCACCTTTACATACCTCCCCGAAAAAAGACCAAGACGGTCCCACCTGGGCGTGTCCCGACATGGTGCTACGAGGCGTACCCGAAGGTAATCACCCGGGGCCCTCGGTAGCCGACCCATTAGGGGCCTGTATAAATATCGACAACCTTATTATCATCGACCATGCGTCTTTTCCTACCTTGTTTCTCATCGACCTAATTAACAATTTATCAGAGAGGTAATTATATGTTTGAAGGAGATGGCCCATCCGAGGGATCCCAGTGATTTATCTCTCGGTTAGTTTCGGAACCGATGATGGATCTGGGGCTGGATGAGGTTTATGGAGGTGTCCGTCGTTAAATATTTATTGGATTCATCGACGACCGTGTCAAGATTTGACGTATCGTATGTACTCTGAAATTACTGGTCGATAATTCGAATATTGTTTGTTATAATAGTTATTTAAGTCACAAGGAATGTAAAGTTAACAGTCGATACATTCCTTGTGGCTTATTAGGTTTTTCACGCTGCCGTTGAAAATTTCCTCATAATTCCTCAAGAAATAAAATGTTTGAATTAGTTTGGACGTACGTCACTGTGGCATAAGTTGACTGACATACGTCAGACTTACATATGTCAGCGCGTAACTAGGGATAAATCAACTTGATTTACTCTTTTGATATTCTTAGGAATGTAAATGACAGTATTTACATTCCGTCGTCAAGGAAAAATAATACACGAATTTTATTTGCCATTTTCATGCTACGTATCTGTGCATATAAGAGCAATTTACGATAGCGGCAGCGTGAAAAAATTATTAGTCAAGGGTGAGTCAATGCAATAAATATTTGTACGTGACATATCAAAAGTGTAACTCCGGAACTTCGTGAATTTTTAACCTTTGGTTTACAATGACAAAAATCTACCCATCTGTTAATTCTTTCACTCTAACAGTTAATTTCTTGAAACTAATACAATATTTTTCAATCATAACTCATTGGTAATAAGGTTTTTTTGTGCAGGTAATGCAGTTCTTTGCTGACAAATCACTGAAATGGTAGACATATTAGGCATTAAAATATAGATACGTTATTTCACAGTAAAGCTAGTACTATCATTATTTTTGAAGAGACTTCAATTGCACAACTTCAATGATTATATGTTTAGTTAAAACAATTCACACGACGCGAAACAATACAAAAATTCTGCGAATAAGTATCTAGGAAATCGAAAATCAATTGAAGTATCGTGGCTGCGAGTGAAATTACATGTCCGCCACCCGTTTTTTGCTTTGGGGGAAGATGCCCATCCTCAAGATTCTGAGGTTCCTGCACCCGCTGCACCTCCAGGTTTCTGAAGATTAATGTGAGCCATTCTGACCACTCATTAACTTTGTCTTTGTTATTTAACCATTGTTTATCTTAATTTTTCACTTTGTCTTAACCGTGCCTTTACCATGGACGTACCATCTCTCTCTCTCTCCCCCCCTCTCTCTTTCTCTCTCGCTCTCTCCCTCTCTCCCCTGAATGAACCACTACCAGCCCCTTTTGCCAATAAATGTTGTTAATTTTTCTACTCTTTTCTCTTTGTCTGAGCTGCCATCCCTCTGGACCCTAGGCCCTTAGGACCGTGACATTATTACTGGTAGCTGTATTTAGTACTGCTTATACCAGAATTATTATTGTAATGCTTTGAGGAGAAATCCCCAAGTTTAGGCTTGGAAACTAGTAGGCAGTAAAAGTCAAGAGTACTATTCCTAACTAGGCTTTATTGAGAAACTCTTATCACTATTTACTCTATCGCTATTTATATCAATTAATCTCCATTTATTGATGACGATGCTCCATGCACTCGATACCGATGGCAATTAAGTACCTCTATCGCTGATGTTCCGAATTATTGAACCGAATATTGATTTGGTTATTGTTGCATCACATTTGAAATAATGAACTGATTTTGCTTAACCCCAAACAATAATCAGAAATTAATTATTAATTGGCATTTTCAAATCGCATGTTAAAATCTGGATTGTAACATGGATTAACAGTAATAAAACAAAATAAAAACAAGAATATATCAGGTGTTTTTTTTTTAAAATTTCACCTCATAGTAGGCTGTGGATAGTGTTTTGTGAATGCGCCTTACTAAAAAATGTCAAAATTGACATAACCTCACCTTTTTAATAAAAATTGAAACTGCTCCAATCAGTTACTAGTGTCTTGAAAAAGACCGCTCTTGGCTCTATTGATTAGGCGTAGATGAGTGAGCTGTCTTTTTCAAGACACTATTAACCGATTGGAGCAGTTTCAATTTTTATTAAAAAAGTGAGGTTATGTCAATTTTGACATTTCTTTAGTAAGGCGCATTCACAAACACTATCCACAGCCTACATGAGGTGAAATTTAAAAAAAAACACCCGATACATGTCAGCCTACCTTTGTAAAAAGGAATTACTCCGGTGTAAGTACGTTGTTAGAAATGGTATAGGAACCCTCTGCTTTAGTGCTAAAAGGAGTCAGAAATGTCAGAAATAACTGTCTACGATAGTCACAAGTTCAATTGGCTTTGGTCGATAATTTAATTTAGTCATTTGTTATTAGCAATAGCGCTACCGTGCTGCATTAATGATCCGCGATTGCAGTAGGTATGGGTCGCAATTGACGGCCTAGCTAGACGAAGCGTCGGGAACATCTCTCGATATAAACGGTTGTCATGGGTTGAGGTTATAATTTTTGTGAGGCTCACCGTTTCGGAATGCGCTAAGAATGGCGGTGACGTAATCCGAGGATCTCCGAGAATCCGGAAATCCAGATCTCGCGTGGCCCCCATACTCCGCCAATAAACCAATCGCCTCGGTTATAGCTCGCCGGAAGATTTGTTAGAAGATCCCTACGTACCAGTGTATTTACAATACAAACACCGTGCCGTATAACTCACCATAATAAATTGTGAAAATTCACAATTAATGGCCGCGCGCTTTCCGTGAAATACATATATATCGATTATTTATGGGCTCTTTTGTGCGTTTTAGCCTTTGCAGTTGTAATTTTTAACAGTCGCATATATCTGCGAGATGTCTTCACAAGAGTGGCCAACCGATTTTACGATCTCGATGGCTCTATGCCCAACAAAGGACGCGGACGCAGTTTGTTTTTCAGACTCCTTTATTCGCTCTTATCTCTCTCACTCTCACTCGAAAGATAGAGAAAGAGAGAGAGGAGAGAGAGCTATTCTCAGGAGCTTCAAACACTGAAAGGGATAAATCTGCGGATGATTCACTGCCACCCAAAAAATTCTTCTTCAACCAAAAGTGATGTGTAGACAGATAGTGGAGAGTTTCGTGTAAGGTGTACCACTTATAATTTTGCTTGCAGAAATTTAAAACATGTACGTTAACTGTTCGAAATATTTTCCAATAGTTTAAGAAAGTAGAGCAGATTTAAAATTATAATACGTAATAGATTTAAGAGAAGTGCAATTAATTACAATTAAAGTTCTATGGGTTTCAAAGGTTCAAACTAATAAGTTTAGATTGAGCTTTGGACGACGAGTATTTTCTTGTTTTTTAGTTACCTATAGCTACCACCCTCTAAAACAGATAATTAGGTACAAAATTAATTTATTCTGCTTAACGTTATTTGAAGCTTCTGGTGTGAAATATGTCGCAAACTTTATGAATAAGATTATTTATATAATTTATATGCACAGCACCCGCTCTTAAAGTGTGTGCATAGGACTAGTACATGATATTGAAGTTTTTTATCGAATTCTGCTTATCAAATGATAGGCGCAGTAATGATTTCAATAGAAATGAAATTATGAACTAAATGGTTTCCATCAAAAAAGAAAATTAAATTTGGAATTTCTTATATGTATTCCAAATATATTCCTTATATTCCATGTAGAAAACCAACCTTTTTGTAAATTATTGTGACTTATGCGAACAATAAATTATTTGGAATATTGTATCAACGATAGTACTCAATATATGTACTACAATTTATTAAAGTAAGAACGAACATTAACGAGAGATGAACTGGTATTAATGGCGAAAATTTTTTAAAGGTGCTTTCTATACACCTGTACACGTCTCTATTTTATATCTACTCTAGTGTGTATTCGTTTCCGGAAGTTACACCTTTTGCCATTTGTAAACAATATAGAAATTAGTGGAATCTGTTTGAAATCAAAGGCGCTTGATATACATTTCATAGTAAGAGCAAATTCAGCAAATTCGTTTAATAATAAGATTAATGAGTAATTGAATAAATTTATATTAATATTATAATTGAAATGGTACGGATTTTAGCCTAATAAACTAACCACCCTCGGATCGAACCGTAAAGGTAATTAAAATATCCTAGAAAACCTGCATCAAACATTCTTACATAAAATACGTACTTCTGCGACGTTAACTGACAAATTATAACCGGTCCCTTTACAACTGTCCTGTACACAAAGCAGTGTTCATAATCAATAACGAATTATTCTTTCTATAAGGCATCGCATCGTTAAATCTGTTACTGATATAAATACTGTTCTATTATGAAAAGCAACAGCTCCACTTTTAGTTTTTCATTTACTTCACAATTAAACTTTTAATTTAAACAGCGAATAACATTCTAAATCTCAACAACGAAGAAAGTTTTATTCAAATGTTGATATGTTTCAAATTTAGAGTTCACCTTCAGTCAACTAGGACAATACAAAAGGAAGTACGGAACAACCGAATTTGTAAGTGTCAAACCTGAATATACCTTAATCACCTTAATGCCAAATGGCATTTTGAATTAATTTATTTCTTGAATATCCATAATCAACCTTAATTATTGAAGTTAATTTTTATGAGTCGTGCTATTTCCTATTGGTAGTTTTATTATTGTCATTTCATCCAAAACTGCCTTCTTTTCCTTGTGACTGAAGGTGAGCACCAAACGTCTAAATCTCATTTCAATTTGAACAACGCTGTCTTCAATTTGATCACATAATTTAACTGTTGATAAATTTTTATTCACTGTATTTATATCATTATTTGACACTTCACTTCGGAAAAATCATTTTTTTAACATTACCAAATTTGGTACCTACTCCTGTCAGTAATAACGTTCTTAACTTAATATTCTGAAATTCCTAATAAAATATTTTCAGACCAGTTACCTCAATTTTCGATTTTCCAGTCTTAATTTTCCCCAAAAATCGAGGAAAGTGAATTCAAGTGTACTTCCACTGTAAGTGAATAAAACAACGTTATGCTTTGAGTTTAACTTCTGATAGTTTTAATATTTCCATTATAAAAAAGCATCAAAGTATGTATCAAAAGTGTATTAGCGAGAAGGGACTACTTCAATTTAGAGACTGAACACCGCAATGTATTTCCATATTTTGTTGTTTAGTTGTTATGTGTTTCTTGAACTTATGCTGGACATATTGTCATGTCTATTAAGATGCAGTAGCCATTTCATAACATCACCACTGGAAGATTGGCCGAATTTGTAGCTCATTCGTACCGTCAAAAATTATCTTGTAGCTTTTCCCGTTTCTGAGAAACATTAGCTACGGTAGCTTAAGCTTACTTAACCGAGTAGTCACAGTGCATTTCTGTGGATCTCCTGGAGATATCGATTTTTTTTAAGCTGAAGAATTCATAGTTATTTTGTAGCTCTCATATTTTCCAAAAACATATTCTTTTCATCAGAAGCTTCTCGTAGTTCCAGAAATGACCAGAAATCGGTAATAGTAGGTACTATTCGTGATATGATGGAAATAGTATAATTTTTATAAGCTATGCGTAAAGGTAATTTCAAAGCAATTGTTGTTTTGTTTTACATAAAATTCATTCTTGTCTTATTTGCCTTTCCTGACAATTGTCAATTGTCAATGAGTGAATGCGTGTATGTGCACAATTTTTAAAAATTGTTTTTAAATATGAAGTATAAAAATTTGATAACTGCCATTTATTATTTATTAATTTTTACCTAAGCGCCACGTCAAAGTTCGGGTGACATAGTTTGAAGATCTTTTCAAGTGTATGTGTGAAATTAGTAATGGTCACTTTTCTTCCATTTTATTAAAAATTTATGTAGGCATAGCATTGTACCTGTATCATACGTACATGTTAGTGGAACGTGTATGTGTGTGAGTATGAGAAAGAGGGGGGGGAAGATGTGAATCGTAGCACGGCGTGTCAGCCTCGTTCAAGGTCGTTCGGGTCGTTGCGGTCGTTCATTTTTTCGACGTTCATACCTCTTGGCGATCCAGCGCTCCGAGTGAGAGCAACGATAAGAAAACCATGCTTCCAATTAAAGTTCAATGTTTTTTGGAAACGAGTAGAGCTACAAAACCAATTTTGATATTGTATATTAGCTACAAATAGCCAATTCCGATGGTGGGGATATGAAGTGAGTACTGCAGCTTAATGGACGTCATTGTCATCGTAGGTTCCTTTGGTGTCGAGAACTTTTATACAAAAATACACTTTTAATTTCCGTGTTCAAAAATGTGGGTGTCTACTTGTTGGGCGGGAGACATAATATATTGCACCGAAACAAAAAAAGGAAACTGTTATTGATGCTAAATTTGACCCGAATCTTGATAATGCGACGGATGGTATCTATTCTATTACCTTTTTTATTGCTGCTAATTTCATTCGAATGGAACGGTGACATTTGCCGTGTTAGATTAGAGGCTTCGAGTCCGAAAAAAAGTAGAGCCGTCGGGTTTATTTAAAGCGAGCCCGGCGGAAAATTCCGTGATTTTTCCAATTAAACAGTTAAGGCGGTTCATTCGACGATCCGGACCGAGCGGCACTATAAAGAAAGGGGAGGAAAAGGGAGACGAATGTCTGCGTAGCACGCGACGTACCGTCCGAAAATAATCTCCTCGTCGTTTCGCACCATACGTCTTCGTAGGCGAAACCCATTAAAACCGAATCCAAGGTAAATAATATCGCATCCCTCTCCCCTCGAACGACACCACCCCTACCCTTCGCTACCCCCTCGATTCGCCTGTCGTGACGTAACATCCTTACACAATTGTATCCGCCATTTTGCCCGGTGCCGGAGACATATGACGATCGATGCGCTCTCTCTTTCTCTCTCTCTCCCTCTCTCGCTATCTCTCTCTCTCTCTCTCTCTCTCTCTCTTTCGAGGGGGTAGGACGATCCCTCTACGCTTGAAGGGAAACAAACGCTGTATATCGCCGTGATTCTGCTCTCTAATCCGGTCGCATTAGGCGGTAAATACGGATGCGTTTTGAAACAGATTCAAAAGTGCTGCGAAGGGAGAGACGCGTCGCGTTTCCCGTTCAGGGGATCACGAATTCCGGGTGCAGATGATAGTTTCTTTTTTGAACTACGGCAACTAACACTGCACTTGTTTTGTCACCTATAAATTTAAAGGATTCGGATTATATTTGGCATATCTAGGGTATAATTCAGTTGCTGTGTATGAACAGTGGCTGAGGTTGGTTTCACTGGGCCACAACTTTTGATTTTACTGGGACCGTACTTGAAATCACTAGTTCGCAAAATACCAATCCTTAGTTAAGAAGAAAAAACCAAAACAATGTCAATCTGAACGAGCAGCAATGTCCCTATACCCTGCAGAATAATTGGAGAAATCCTGGAAAAAGTTGACCAACTGAAGTACCTACTTGGGATGTTGGATTAATAGTAACCTGGATACTAATTTAGAAATTAGATCAAGAATCGAACAAGCCCGAAATGCATTCAATATACTTAAGCTTGTCGCTCACTTGTCCGTCACGGCACGGTCCGTTCCGTTCCTTTAAAATTCGGACAGGATTTAATTAATGTAAAGGAATAGACAACCGCCCACTAGTCCGGTGCGTTACGATCCGGCGAGTCCGTCGACGGAAAGGATTGGAGATCTCCGATCCTTTCCGGCAAACAACGGAATGCACCGTGACGGATCGGACAAGTGAGCGCGTAGATGGCCGGCGCCGGAACTTGCCGAATAGATTTTGTTGCCATTTTTGCTTCCAGTACATGTTTACAATTCAAAGTGTACACATCGAAATGGACGAAGAAAAATTAATTTGTTTGGTACAAAAATATAATGAACTCTATGATAGAAGTGACAAGACTTACCACGATCAACAACGCAAACAGAATGTATGGGAGGAAATTGCAGGCGAAATGAACATACCAGGTAAATGTTTAGGTATATTAAGTAATAATGGTTTTCACGATCTTACATAATGCATGTAATACCCTTATCAATTTTATTATAAGTATAATATGATAGTTTTATTATTTATCAATGTAAATATTGAACTCAATTATTTCTTCTCCCCCTCCGAACCATTTGTGTTTGCCAGGACACCGAACCGGCCTCAGAGTTAAAATAATTTTTAAATTTATTTCTGATCTCCAATGCATCTATAGTTGAAGATCCTCCTATTCCTGGTATATGTCTGAATCCTTGTGAAGGTTTATTATCTTCGTCGGCTGCTGTCCAATGGCAGGTATCATCACGAAGAAAATTATGTAAACAACATGTAGCAAGTACAACTTTATCCATGTGTTCAGGGATGATTTGTAAGCGTCTCTGATAGATACGAAATTTTTTTGTTAAAATTCCGAAAGCATTTTCAGAAACTCTCCTGGCTCTACTAAGTCTATAATTATATATTTTAATTTCCTCATTATTCAACACATCGCTACCTGGATATGGACGCATTAAATGTTTGTGTAAAGGGAAAGCCTCATCTCCAACAAAAACATGAGGCAGAACTACGTTAGTGCCAGGCAAAGATTTCTCTTGAGGAAGGTTTAGAGAATTTTTAAATAATTTTTTTCCGATTTCTGAATGTGCAAATATTCCCCCATCACTATTTCTTCCATAGGCCCCTACATCAATGGCGGTAAATTTACAGTGAGCATCTACAAATGCAAGTAAAACAATACTAAAGGTTTTCTTGTAGTTAAAAAATAGTGAACCACTATTGGGGGGTTTGTCGGTAACTACGTGCTTGCCATCGATGGCAGCAACGCAATTTGGAAAATTCCATATTTTTTGGAAATCCTGTTCGTTTTTTATCCAAGTTTCTTTTGAAGGACTAGGAAGTACCAACGGTCTTAATTTTTTCCATATGGCCTCACAAACTTGATAAACAATATTTCGAACTGTTGTTTCTCCAAGTCGGTAGCTAAATGCAATGGTTCGGAACGTGTCTCCAGTAGCAAAAAACCTAAAAAGAAAATACTATTTAGAAAATGAAAATTTTGACATTTACTATTTCTTTTTTAGTTTCCGAATGTAAAAAAAGATGGAATTCGTTGAGAGATGCTTACACAAAAAGTATTAAGTCTCAAGAAACTAGAAGTGGGGATTCATCAGCAAAAAAAAAGAGTTGGCGTTTTCACAAACAAATGACATTTTTGCGACCTTTCTTATCAACTCGAAATCAGATCACTAATGTTGATGCATCCGATTCATCGGATACTGAAACGCTGGTGCAAGACATTTATACCGAAGAAGACAGTCAGATAGATGATGTTACTAGTCTCGGCAGCACTCCAAGTTGTTCTTCGATGTCTCGATCCAGCAGTGCCACTCGAAACACACAAAAGAAGAGCAGCCTTCAACAGAAGAAGAATGCACCAACAGCTGCAGAAGTACTTCAAAATTATTTTAAGGAAAAACGTAATACCAGAAAGCCTGATACTTCAGACCCTACAACAAAATTTTTCGAGTGCATGGCCGAAACAGTGAGAACGTTTCATCCACAATTGCAAATTGAAGTAAAATCACAAATATTTGGAATAGTTAATAATGCAGAAACCAGAAATATGAATTTTAGCCTCACAACTCCAACTGCTAGTCAAGAATCTGCTTTCACTAATAAACCCTCACAATTTCCACAATTTTACGAGCAAAATCAGGTGACTATCCGTACTCCACAGTTTCATCAAGAACAATATCAGTTACCAGATCCGCAGTCTGAAACACAGCACCCCCTGACCATGTCGCGCACGCCCATGCATTCGCAACCACAAGCATATCGTTCAACACATACACCATATCAGCCATATCCACAACAAAGAAGAACTTCTATTCCATCACCTTCCATTTATTGCACCAAAAATATGGATAATAACGACAATACCAATGATAATACAAATGTTTAGACTGCTAGTTTATGTTAAATATTACATATAGGTCACTTCCGAAAGAAGGTTTTTTTTATTTCGTTTTTAAGAATGTTTTATTTTTATGAATATATTTCATTTTATGAATGTTTTATTTTTATTAATAAGAATGCTATATTGTTTTTTTATAATTTGTTACGTGTTTAATAAACTGCAGGTAAACATAAAAGTAATTATTTGATACTTACCGCAATGCTACACCAAGCCTTTCTTCTTTCGATATTGCTCTTCGAAATGAAGTATTTTGAAATGTTAATTCAGGTTCTAAAATATCAAGAAGTTCTGAAAATTTGTTAGGTGACATTCTAAAATATTTAAAAAAATTTTCATCTTCTTTTAAATCCCTAAACAGATGATGGAACTCTCCAAAGTATGCCCTCTTTTGATTAATGGGGTGGACCCACATCCTCCTCTTCTTTTTCTTCTTATTTTCCTCATCAAGTAATAATGTGGCCACTACAATAACTTCTTCATCTGAACTACTGCTAACGTACATGTTTAATTTGTCACTGCTCGATATAGACTAAACTGAAATAAAAATCTTCGTCCATAGCATTCGATATGCCGGTTGCTGCCGGTACAGTGTGCGAACCCACCATCCGTCGCCGTCAAGCGACGGATAGTAACGGACCGTGCCGTGACGGACAAGTGAGCGACAAGCTTTAGGAGGTTACTTTGGCATGTCCGGCTAAATCTCGATATCGAGGCTACTTAAGTGCTATGTTTGGTCCACTCTCTTGTATGGTGCCGAGACGCGAACCCTTAAAAACGCGATTAATAAGATGAGGCTTTCGAGATTTGGATACTCCGTAGAATCCCTTGGACATCATAATATACATCTAACGAAGAATTAGTACGTAGAGCCAACAGAGAGCGTGAGCAGCTCTACCATATAATAAAAATTTGCAAGACGGCTTACTTGGGCCATGTGCTGAGGAACGATAAATACCGATATGCTCAACTCATCATAAAAGGAAAGATCAAGGGAAAAGGAGGAGTTGGAAGGAGAAAATTATCATGGATGAGGAACATTCGACACTGGACAGGCCTAGACTTTGAGCAACTCATAAAAACCGCAGAAGACTGAGCAGCTTTTGCCAATGTAATTACTAGAGAAAGGCAAATATGCACATGAAACTACCATGAATATGCACATAAATATGTACATTTTTTAATAGAAATATGCAAAAAAGCTAACAAATATGCAAGAAATAATAGTTGTTATTTTTATGTAATGTATTATATGTATACGAAAAATAGATATTAAAGCAGTAAACAATAACATGTTGCTCAAAGTTTTCAGTTATAAACTCTCAAGATTTCAACTTCTCCACTTTAGCTGTATGGGAAGACGTTTCTATATGCTAATCAATTTGGGATTTTTTTGTGCATGGTATCTGAGAAGAAAACCAAACAAAAAATTAGTGATTTAGCCATAATTAGCATTTAAGATGTTTTTCAATCAGAAGTGTATTATTTGTTTAATGGAATTTGATTTAACGCAAATCACTAAAATTAATTTTACTCATATTGGAATGAAATGAACCATTATTAAGTTAGAATAGTAGGTGAATTTGTTTCACTAAAAATGTCACTGTTAACTAAAACTACTAATAAATAATTTTACTTACAATTTTCGCGCAAAGAGAGCAGTATATTTTCTCCATATCAATACATAATTCTTTGTAAGGTTTAGTCCACATGGAAACAATTGAAACTTTAGGAATTTTCACTTAATAAAATACAAATCGTGTAAGTTATTCAAGTTTTCAGGAGAATCTGGAGTTTTCACTCTTATGCTTGGAATTCTATTAATACCACGTAAAGTGTAAGTAACGTTATAATTGTTATTCTTTGCTAGTTTATGCATTTTATACCGTATTATAAAGAAATATGCAAATAATTTTAGAACTGCATAAAATATGCAAAATATGCAAAATATGCACCTTGCATAAATGCCCTTCTTTAGTAATTACCAACCTTCATTGATGGAGACGGCTGAATAAGAAGAAGACGTTTAGAAAATGGTTCTTTAAAAAGATATGGCCTTTTGAAATTGAAATCTTACATAAGGGGTTATAGGGTTAAAATTCAGAACTCACAAAAAAACATAAGTCGATTCTATTGTTATTTCATTAGTCAATCGAACAACGTGGAAAACGATGGGAAACTTCTTTTTCGCATTACCTTTCCCATTTTTAGAAGAAAAAAAATGTTATGTCGCATAATCGCAAAACCGAATCTCTTATTGCAATTGTCGGCAGGCACTATTTTTCCCTGCAATACCTTTGAAGTGTCCTCTACACGATTTTCACTAGATTTCTCGTCATTTTGTTATGTTATAACTTATTTAAAATATAATACTTTTCTTATGGTCGCACTTGTAGAGGCAATCACTGCGATATTTTACACGGAACATAAAAAATTGGTGACGGTGTGTCAACTTAACCACAAAACAGTGAAAATTCAGCGGTGGATAATCGAACATAAATACGATGTTATATTCGCGAATCAGAACAAATATTTATACGTAGAAGTCCTGTAAACATAAGTGAAGTGTCAAAATAATTCGAGCATGTCAATGTAACAATGAATTCACTTCCAATTCGCACAAACAAATGGCACACACATTCACACACCACTGCTTTCTCGAGTATAAGTGCGGAAGAAGACATCACAAGGAAAGCACACGTGGCCGCCGCTGTGTTATGGTCCAGTGGACCATCCAGTATCTGTAGAGTCTCGCGTACTTCCTCGTACACGATTTCACTGATCGACTGTACACCTGCACCTTAGAAGCAGAAGAAAATACAAACGAAGTGCCGCTGTCGTAAAAAAATTTTGCGGTCCAATGGACCTTCTAGTTCTTTATCTGTACATATCCATACATTCACATATATGATGTCAATTGGGCAACTGAACACCTGCATTTTAAAAATACCAGTGCGTTTCTAAATAAGCAAAAAGATAAGTCCCATGGTTTTGTATAGAGACAACAGGCTCTTTTCGAATGTCCTCGGTAAATTCAGATTTTATTGAGTGTTCCAACTGCTACTGGTTAAAGTATACTGAAGTTTTATTTGATAACAAATGCAATTAAAACGGACATCTTAAGAATTTACTAACGTCATTTAAGGACAGATTTGTTTCTATGTGCTTGTTTCCCCTGTTTGGTAATAGTTTAAAACATTCTTATATCAAAGTGAGCTCTGGATCCAAATGATCATTTTCAATTCCTACTCAAGCAACTGCAATTACATAATCCTTAACGAGCAACCACTTTAGTGTGAAAAATCCAAATCGCTCATAAGTACAATTAAGATTATTAGAAGAAGCGATTCCAATTCCCAACTAAGCACAGATAAAACACACAGATATGAAATCGTAAAGACATAGGCACATATGCCGTGGCCTACATAAAGTTCATCTGGCTTGGTTGAACTACTAACTCTGATTAGCAACGTTAAATCTAATCAAATTCATGTCTTCCTTATCCACGAAATAACCTCTTTCTGTGAATGGCATAGCTAATTTCTCGACTGCTCCTTGAGCCGTTTTCTTTTGCTTCGTGCTTTACCTTCGTTTCTCATAGTTACAATCTATTTGTATTTAGTAATTACCGACTTCCGTTTAATGCAATTGCTGCTATGTACTTAATGAGAGGTAATAAATAGTCTATTGCCACCCATTACGACCGATAATTTTCGAACAAGAATTTATGTACTTACCTGTCAGTCTATTTACTTTATAGCAATGCTAAGGTTTCTCTTGGCTATTCAGTCTGTTGAACATTTACACATGCTTATCATATGCATTGTAATTGGTAATTAGTGTAAGAATATTTGCGCGTATGCAGACATGGGCGAGGAGAAGCTGCAATAAAGCTTTTAATTAAAAAAAACTTTCAGCCATGCATATAATCGTTTAATTAGCTTAAGTTTCTGAAGTTCAGTAATTATTTGTTTTCGGATATTTACTAAATGAATGTGAAATTTCGTAATTAAAAAATGAAATGACGTGGGTGAAATTGAAGGTAAGACAAATTAAGCTGTTGAAGATTGGATGATTTGAGACGAAAGAAGCGTGTAATAAGGTTCATGAGAATTTAAAGATTAAGTGTGCATGTGCGTTTAGGTACCTACGACTTGTGCATGTTTAGCACAATATTGGCTTGTCGTGTACATGTAATATTAAAGTAAGGAAATGTTATTGCTTGGAATTCAGATAAATGTTACGCAATACGGGAAGAGTGTTTTGTTTAAAGGAGTGAATTGAGGTTTAGTTCCGAATCCTTCTTCATTAGAAAATCAGAAAGGGAAACGCTGATTTGCTTCGGTGCTATTTATAGAAATAAAGGAGGTCGAGTGTTCCAATCGAGATGAATAGTCTTAATCATCATCATGAAGATAATAATCATCTCTCCATAGAGTTGAAACAGGTCCACCCACGCCAACATTGAATAAACATCAAGGCCATACAAAGTAAGCAAAACCTATTTCACATTTAATAGGTTATAAATAATTCAAAGTAAGATTATTCAAAATCCGTGCGTTTATATGGCCATTATGAGAATAGGGGGAGTGTTTAAAACAGCGCGGAGACAACTAGCAGATGGGTAGACACTTCCCCTGCGTCTCATGAATACGTCCCGACCCACCACCGTAAAGGGCTGTACATAAGGGAGAAACGACATTAATGTCCGACACCGAGCCGCTTTTTCGACGGTATACACACACACACACATATACAGCATCCCCGCTGAAATCGATAATGTTGATGAGAGCTCTGGGACTGTTTTGCAGATTTTACAACTCGTGTTACAAGAAAAGTTAAAGGGGTCCCCTCGCGATTGGGGTACGTGAACTGAAATTTCGGGGCAGTTGTACAACTGTGGGATTCCGAAGTATAATTTCAGTATAGGTTTTGTAGGGATGTCATTTTTTACGGACGATTACGGATTACGGACGAAACTGTATTTTCCGATTTTTTTATATTGTAATTATACAAAGCTTTTAATGCGATAAATTTCATCTGGCGCCTGTTGGAAGTAGGCATGATAAACTAACTTTTCAAGAAATATCTTCCCTTATTAAAAAAAACATTAAGTACGGAACTTTGTTCAGTAGGTATTTTTCATGTTTTTTCAGCTTTTCTTGGTTAAAAATGACCTGATCAAGGTGTACAAAACACCATCTTGAAGATTTTTTTAATTTTCAACAAATATCCCATTGAGAGTAATGATACCACAGGCCCACAAAAATAAAATAAAATTCGATTCCACTGACCAAACCATATTGAGGTTATGTTGTTGGGGTCGTTGAGTCCGAATCCGGGGTCCATTTGGCTCCATCGGGTAAGGTTTTTTTAGAGGTCATTTTAGGAGTGTGTGTAATCAAAAAATCCTAAACGACGAAGAGCACGTTCCAACCATACCAGACGTTATATAGGTTTTCGGGGTTGCTGAGTCTGAATCTGGAGTCCGCTTAACTCCATCACATAAGGTTTTTTAGAGGTCATTTTTAGGTCATTTTAGGGGGGTTTGTAGTCCAAAAATTCTAGATGGCGAAGAGCACGTTTCAACCATACGTTATATAGGTTTTCGGGGTCGCTGAGTCCGAATTCGGGGTCCGTTTGGCTCCATCACGTGAGGTTTTTTTTTAGATATCATTTTAGGGGTGTTTCTAATAAAAAATCCTAAATGGCGAAGAGCACGTTCCAACCATACGTTATATAGGTTTTTGGGGTTGCTGAATTCAGATCTAAAGTTTGTTGGACTGTATCCTAAGGCTGAGGATCATTTTAAAGGTGATATCAGGTGATTTCAGGGCGAGTTTTACATGAAGTAAATTTTGAGAACTACCCTTTTTTCCACAAGTTGGTGTTTATTAAAATATTCATATTCATTTGTATTCATTTTTGTAGAATGATTTATTTATTTCTTTAAATAAAGTGGAGCTGTAAAAGTTCATATAAAAATGTTACTTTTACATAAACAGGAAGGTTATGGGTAAAAAAGACTACTTTGAAGAAAAAAGGTAAACTCATGTGTAATTTACATTTATTTATACAAACTTTTGCCATAAAATCATCTAAAATCAACTTTAAATGATCTTCAGCCTTAGGGTATAGTCCAACAAACTTTAGATTTGAATTCAGCAACCCCAGAAACCTATATGACTTATGATTGGAACGTGCTTTTCGCCATTTAGAATTTTTGGACTATAAACCCCCTCTAAAATGACCTTAAAATGACTCAGCGACCCCAACAACATAAAGTCTATATGGTTTGGTCAGTGGAATCGAAAAAAAAAAATTTTTTTGTTGGCCTGTGTACTCGTTTTATACTTTTCATGATATAAGCGAAAAACAAAAAAAAGCTACTTTTTTGGTTGTAACAAATTATTCAAAGAGAAATTTTGGCTGTAATTCAACCTTTAGGTATCTACATGAAATTTAATAAAGCGTGGCGCAAGTGGATTGCTGTACAACTTAATACCACTAAAATTCTCTATTACTTGGGCTATATAGCTTGTTGATAAGAAGATGCTCATCTAAAGCAATCTTTTCGCATTTCAGACTTGTTGGGTGTCCCACTATAGTTTTCTTTTGGACAATATTCACTTTTCACAATATCCAAACGAATAAATATATGTATTTATTTGTAAATTTTGCTTGAACTAGAAACAATAATACTTTTCAAGTATTGTTAATCAATAATCAGCACAAACCCACTTGTGTATCACTCTGTAGGTACTCACTGATCGCAGTTTCTATAACATTTTTTACTTTAGGAAATTGGTTGTTCATTAATATATTTATAAACTAATTCCATCTCTTCCTCATCATCAGATGATGATGTTAATGATAACAGTTCTAATAATGAAGCAGTAGGGATGGCCACACAATCAGTACACAGCACAAAACGGTACGATATAACCTCTAAGACACACTGGTTTGTGATTCCTCTGCCGCTAACAGTAAGAGAAACGTCGAGTAATCTTGGAACGAGATCAAGTATCACGGATTTTTTTATAAACAAGAAAACCAGATACTTCATTATTTATTATTTTACAGAGCTGATGGTTATACAGCTGAAGAAATTTCGTTTATATAGATTACCAGCTGCTAGAAAATTATCCCATGTTAATCTGCCATAAGATTTATAAAAAAAAACTATATAAATCAAACAGTATCAGTGAAATTGGGGAATGAAACTACAAAAAAAATTCCCGATAGAGGAAGGTGTGAGGCAGGGTTGTGTTTTATCTCCCCTCCTTTTAAACCTTTACTATGAGACAATTTTTGAAAGCGCCACGAGAGATACCAAAGATGGCATTAAAATCAATGGACAGGTTGTTAACGATCTTCGCTATGCTGATGACACAGCCATAATTGCTGATAGCCAGGAAGCACTTGAACGTCTTATCGATAGAATAACTATCGAAGGAGAACGTCTCGGTGTAAGGATTGACATGGACAAAACGAAGGCTATGCTGGTCAGCAGAGCACCAAATGTGCACCTGAGTATTACAGTGAACGGTAGGAACATCGAACATGTCTCCAAGTTCAGGCATCTCGGAAGCTGGATAACCGAAGACCTGGATCCACATTTAGAGATACGCAGCAGAATTAAACAGGCCAGAGTAGCATTTATGAATGTGAGAGCTCTTCTCAACAACAACAGTCTTAATCCAATGTTACGGTACCGTTCTGTACAATGTTACACTTACTCGGTGTTGCTGTATGGAGTGGAGACCTGGACAATAAAGGACAATGTCATGAACCGACTTGAAGCTTTTGAAATATGGGTGTTCAGACGATTTCTTAAAATTCCGTGGACAGACCGTATAACTAACGTCGCGAAGTGATACATCAAATGGGAAGAGGAAGAGAACTATTAGAAATAGTGAAAAGACGGAAGGTTGCATCTGGGCCACATATTCATAAATTCTAAGTACCAGTTCATAAAGCTGATTATGGAAGGAAAAATATAAGGAAGAAAAGGCATCGGGAGAAAGAAATACTCGTGGCTAAAGAACATACGAGACTGGACAAACCTCGACGCCCCACACACTCTCCAGAGTCGCGCAGGATCGGAAAGAGTTTGCCAGAATTCTCGCCAACATTTATTAAATTAATATGGCACCTTAAGAAGATTCTTCCATAAGGGAAATTTTTTTGTAGAACCAGTTGCCATGGGTTACCATCCCCTCTCCACATGCTGACGTTACACTAATGTTGCGTATTTGGCGTTCTAGAGTTTATTATATTTCTACGATTAAATTGCAAAAGTTTTATTGGAGCCCTTCGTGGGCCTTCTCGACGTTTCGGAACTTTCGGGCAGGCGTCGAATTTTTCCGCGAGAACGTCGACACGTGTCGTAAAGAGCCGATTTCTCTTCAAATCGATGGGCCAAACGGGCCCCGGCCTTGGTTTCCTTTCAGCAGTCGCATTCCTCCTTTTTCTCCGCAAACGGTAACAATACCAATTTTACGATCACGACGCATTTAAGCGGACGACAAAACACGATTTCCTTTTTTGTTGTCGACTGGCAACGAGACGAAAAAAATCGCCGATGGAAGTCCGCGCACGTAAACTGCGGAACGGTTTTACGAGTTCCGACAGCGTCCCTCTAAAAATGTATAAATAATAAAAATGGAAGACGTCGATAAAAGTCCCTCGGAATTATTTATAAAGAATGAGGAGTACATTTGTAAGACGTCTCCGGTCGGAGAGATTGAAGCGTTCGATAGCCGAAAAGTCGGCACATACAAATTTTCCGTCGATCGCAAATAGTCAAGTAAATGAAGGCCGGAAAACCCCGGAACCTGGCCATCAGGTCGGTCCAGCAATATTTTTTGGAACCATAGCTTTCTTATGGTGGGCTTCGCTCGAAGCGCTGAATCGGTGAGAGGTGTGATCACCGAAAAACCGAGCGATCGTCACGGCCGTCACGGCCAATTATCGCGCCGCGCTAACTGTTTAGTAGCAACTCGTGTTACTATTGTTTTTGTATTGTCAGTTGCCTGCTCCGTGGTGACGCTATCTACCAATCGTTTTTACCGTGATCCAAACAATCGAAGTCGACCGTCACTTGTCGGTCACTACGCATTCACTACCTTCCGTATAAATCTCGCAACTCTGCTTGTAACTACCTTTACCTTTATTTCATTATGTGCTGTGTCAAATTTGACGACTTTACGGCGCGGTTTCAGTCCGGGAAAACGCAATAAACGGAGTGGTCCTGTAAAGTGCTGCTATGGAAACAATAGTAATTAATCGTCACAATGACAATTATTTATTCCGGATAAATGGCTAAACTGGGTTTAATACCTTTCGCTAGTCTTCTTAGCCCACTTTTCACTCACGACGACTCCTTGTCTACTCTCCTTCTCTTTCGACCGCAGGCCCGTAATTATATATCCTCTAATAATGTTTTTCCAGAACGGACCAGATGATTCTTTCTCTAATTGGACGTTTCCCGATTATTCGATCGCATCCGAGAAAAGTTTTTATGGTCGTAATTTAGCGAAGCGGTCTCCTGCGCCGCCTGCATCAGATAAGAAGGAGCACGCTTCACGCTGATGTTTACATTTCGCATTACACTATGATTACATTGATAGGAGGGTCAAAATATCGAGGAAAATCAGATTTTGGCGCAGATTTTCAATAATCTAGGGAAGTAAATAAAAGGAAACAGTAACACACGGTATTATAGCTACAGGTTGCTCCTTTCATCTGAACTTTGAATAATGAAAAAATATTAATTTTTACGTGTTTTGTTGAAAAATTTGTCTGTCCGCTTGGGAGTGTCATGTCTTTAGAACGTGCTCTCTAGATGCAAGGCAGGGGTGCGTTTGGGGCCGGTTACGTCGAAAACTATCAAATTTTTGACAAAAATGTTGCGGATCATTTTTGTAGGTAACGAACTGATCTTCATTTCCGTCCAAACAAAAATTCTCTAAATGTCATATTTCGGGAAATATCGGCGAAAATTACGTATTTTTGAGACCAATGGGCCATTTTCCCGCCCCTCCAGTAATTTCCCGTCCCTGACATTTTCGGAGGTGAATGTGCCCATGAATACCTGCACATTAAAACAAATATTGCAGGACTGACCTGACGCCTAGATTGGCACCTTCGTTCACTGGACTAAAAGGAGAGAGAGGACGAGTACATAATTTTATCTCGGACATCTCCCGAAATGTCTGCTAATAGAGTAAATCCCCCGGAATGAATGAATGAATGAGTGAGTGAGCGGGCGGCCTGTCGGGCACATTTGAAAGGGGACTCGACGGTAAGGTGTAAAAACCAACAAACCGCCCCGAGAGAAGTTCCAGAATATGTGTACACTGGAAGTTCACTAGAAGTGCCGGTAAGTGCACTAAGCCGGGATAATCTAGTGGGCCGCGATTCGCCTCCATTCATCTCCCAGGTAAACAACATTCGAGTAGGCTTTGTCGAACAAACGACCAAGCACGGCCAACTTGAAAGCGAGAAAGAGAGAAACGAGAGAGAGACGTAGATAAATAAAGTAATCTGAATAATGCCGTTCATTATGCCGGAGATGCGTAGCGGAAATAAAAGTTCTATTGAAAACGCGGATCGAGGGGGTTTGTTGCGGTTTCGAGTGGCCTTCCAGGAGCAAACGCATGGAAACGGATACAATGTTTATGGGAGTAAATATTTTTTGGGGGTTTGAACGTGTTTACTGTGACAAAAAGAAAACAATGAAATGGACTCGAATTCAGTGGCGTGGATGAAATGTAGGGAATTTCAATTGGATGACAATGGGACGAGCCAAAGTATTCCAACGACTTCATTTTGTCCATCTATTCAACGTGGTTCTCAAGACCCATCGATTTTCGTCAAATATTGCTCAATCTTGGTATACAGACTGATCTACAGAAATCTTGGTCGCTATGAGATCTATTAAAATGTACAAAATTTCAGCACTTTTACAAAACATTCTAAATGTTTATCTTGTTTAAACAAATGTATGGCTTCTATTCAGGAAGTAGGTACTCGGAGTATCTTATATTGACGAAATATATTCTTCAAGACATCTGTTATAATGTTAGAGAAAAAAGAGTTGATTTCATTAAAAATAATGGCTAAAAATTAGTTGTAAATAATTTTTTACTTTCTCATATGGGGTACTCATGTAATAAAATAAAGTACCTCCTAGTGTAATCGTGCTGATTTTCGGAGTTTGAGATATTGACATTTCTGGACGTTTTGAGGTCCCCTAAGTTCGAAAAACATGTTTTTGGAAACATGTGTGTATGCACATACCTTTGTATGTTTGTGTGTATACGTATGGTGTAGTATCTGTTCAACATTTTCTCAGAAACTATAAATAGTGGAAATCTGAAATTTTGTATTTATGCTGAGTCCCCTGAAAAATTGCTACCACATAAATTTAATCAGAATCAGCTAATGACAAAAAATGTCTTTTTTGTACCTACGCAACCTATGCAAAATACTAAGACCTATAGGTAGTATTAAACAAGGAAATGCTATAGGCAACTCACATGGCATTTTTTATTTATTTTGAAGTTTGGATAAGGAAAAATAGTTTTTCGCCTATAGCTCAAACACTGTTAATCTAGACAAAGAAAGTTCTCTAAGAAATATATAAATATTTTTATTAAACTAATTGATTAACTATAAATCCATAAAAATGCTTAATAATGATTACAAAAACGGTTATGGGGCAGTGGAAGTTTTAATACGGAGCATTTATAGTTCTTAGTAGGTATGCGTTAAAAACTTCAGCATAATTCGATTATTACTTTTTAAAATATTGTAATTGTTTATCCCAGAGGGCATGTTATAAGGTCAAATTCTTCGACACAGAGACAAATTACAGATATTATGTGAAGCAATTGTAGAAAAGTGACATGTAAAAGGGAACTAAACTATATATCTATAGTATATGGCTAATATATATTATATAATAACAAGCCGTACCCGGCATGCGTCGCAATCCTACGTAAAGTTTAAAGAAAAAAGATAAATAAAAATTATAGATGACCCGGTGAAATTTCTATCATCTACATATATTTTTGAAAAATAATGTCAAAACAATACAAAATTTTTATCTACATTAAATTAAATGCAACACAGTTATACACATAATCAATTTAAGGCTTTCTGATCTACTTATTTTCCGTCTTTTTTTGCGGTGCGTAAATTTATAAAGATGATGGTTTTACGACTCGCGAACACGCGACGTATAATTGTCCATGCGCGAAACCGGGAAATTCCAAGTTCATTCCACAAACTGTCCTTGTATTAGCAATTGTATATTATCTTTTTAAATTTTTAATAAATAATTTATGAAAAACTACCCTGAAATTAGGTATGAAATTTTCCTCTACAATATGCGTTACACCAAACGACGTCATTTAAAAGCAATTATTATACGTTTGGATGTTGGCCAATAAATATTTAGAGTCATTTCCCACCCCAGAAACTAAAGAAGGTAATGGATCTGGTGGTGGGAACAATTACGGCAATTTTACTTTACCACCAGCACGACATAATCCAGTAGCTTCACCGCTGCATTTTAACGCTTTATAATATTGACAAACGATTGTCATTTCTCCAATCGTTACGGATTCTTCGGCACAATAATCTATTTCCGGGTCGTAGTGGAATGCTACTCGTTCCAAGTTTACAGGAACACTGCGTCTGCGGAATCGCTCTATTTCATTGTGTCTTGAAGTGCGCTCCATGTTTTGGGCATTTGTTGCTCGTAGTACATGCATGACCATCTTGGTGTTGATTCTACCATGTCTTTTTCAGCTTGTCTAAATAGCTTTTTGTTTCTTTGTTATTTTTACCTTTAGTTCGATTCGTTGGTAATTCTGTTCGGTCTGTTGTTTGGGTTTCTTCACTTCCGGTTTTGGGTCTTGTATTTGTACCTCATAGACTTATTTCTTGGGTGTTTTATTCGTTTGACGTCAGGTACAGTCGAATTGTCTTGTAGTTTTCCTCGATCCTTTTGAAATAGTGTGATCTTATATAATTGTGCTGATCGTCAAACCCAAGTTCATGGAACGCCTCGTTGTTCTCTTGGGCTTTCCCCCATAGTGCTTCTAGGTGATCAATCCTTTTTGTAAGTATTCCTTGGTTTTTCTTGCACTTCCGTTTTTCTTGCAATTATTTTGTAGTTATATGATTTCTTGGGCTATTTTTTCTTGTTCTTGAATCAACTCATCTGCTTGTTATATCCTGTCGTAGTTGAAATTGTGAATTTTTTAACTTAATTCTCTGGAAAAGGTGGTTGTGACTTACTCAGGACTTTGCTTGTCTTCTTGACTTCCCGACGTTGTGTTGGTGTCGAAGTTCTTGAAGTTTTGGAGTTGTAATCACTGGCGGCTTTTCCTCCGGCTGCAGTGACTGGATATGTCCGTCGTTTCAAATTTGTAGAATTTGTAGACTTGGTGTCCTGGTGAAGTTGCTTTGACTTACTCAGGCCTCTTCTTGGTTTCTTGACTTTCCGCTATTGTGTTGGCGTCGTGTAGACTTTGTAGACTCGGTGCCCTGTCGATCTAAATGCTGTTGTGTAGTAAGATGTGCCCGATCTCGTTCGATTCCATTATTTACTGTTAAACGTAATTCTGTCATACCAATACGAATATTATCTGTCTCACCGGTCGTCAGTCGTCAGTGCGATTTGGACGTGAGAGCTCGTCTCGTTGCACATTATTGACTTCGACGACCAAAGTCCATCTTCTCCTTGGCATTTTAAAATCAATAAAGTTATCGCGCACTGACAAACTGATGATAGATTGTAATAATTGTCTTGACATTTATTTATTTGACAACCAACTGACACTATACTTTCATTTGTTTGATTATAAATGTCAAATTACAAAACGTACCTTTTTCAGTATTTCCCTTACTTATTATTTATGTTTCTCACCGAAAAACCTTCCCTGAACTTCCACAAATATTTCAAGATCAAAATTAGCAAAATCCGTCCAGCCGTTCTCGAGTTCAAGCTAGACAAACGAACAGCAATCCATTTTTATATATATATAGAGATATCTACTATATAATATCTAATAATATAATAATAAGAATAATATCTAATATATATTACTATATATTGCTATATACTATAGTATATATCTAAACTGTGATTTAACGTACTTTTTACCTCACCTCTTCCCCTTAACTTGCCAAGTTAGCACTTTCGTGAAAATCAGCGAGCCACACTGGGAGCACTACTACTGAGTACGACTGTAAAGGTGAAAATATGTAAAACCATAACAAGCTATATGATATATGGAGCTGAATAAATGACGAAACATTATTGGGAAGAACTAAAGGGAATTCAAAGAATAGTACTAAAACTATTATTAGAATCAAGGGTAACACCTCATAATGAACGTAAAAGACGAAATAGGTTATGAACTATCGAGAATATTGCCAGAAAAGTTATGAATAATATATGGCTAAGAAGTGTTTGGAATAAGCAGTAAGTGTCATTATATTCATTTCGAAGGAGAAAACCTAGATGGAAAAGGTAGAGCCAGAATGACATAGTTGTAAGAATATAAGTTCTTAAACATGAAGAAAGTTTAAGGACAGAAAAAGTTATAAATGAAGAAAATCGAGACTGATTCACCTCAGAATCAAAGATCTAGAGAGCTTGGGACAGTTATACTCTACAAGGTATGAAGGTTCTCTCCTGAAACACTTGTTCACTTCGGTTCCTGTTCTGAAACAGGAAGAAAGTCTAAGGCCAAAAATCATGTCAATACAAACTTATAAATGAAGAAAATAGAGACTGATCCACCTGAGAAGCAAAGATCTATAGAACTTAGAACAGTTATACTTCATAAGATATTAGAGGAAAAATGTTTAAGTACAGAAATTTATAACACTGGAAAGTTATAAATGAAGAAAGTAAAGACTGATCCACTCCAGAATCAAAGATCTACAGAGCTTAGAACAGTCATACTTCATAAGGTGTGAATGTACACTCTATGGACAGTTCGGAGCATAATGAAAATTAATATATCGGATTGTATCTGGTTTTATTATAAATAACTCACCAGTTTCATTTTTCACCGAAGAACGTGTCTCAAAAGCTTTCTTTTAATACAGGAAGATAGAACAAAATAGAAGAAAAGAGAGGCTGATCCACCCCAGAATCAATGATCTAAACAGTTAAACACCTTACGAAGTTTAGATTTTAGCTTTTCAGATTATCTTTTTTTAATAAAATAACTCGCCAGATTTATTTTCTACCGAACTATCTAGAACAATCATACCGTTTAGAAACGTTTAATGACTTAAAAACTGCCTTGCTATTAAATCTTTGAACATTATGTACTTTTACAAAGTGAGTTGCGATATGTCTTACATGTTCTGTGGGCGAAGAATTAAATTAAACGTGCTAGCGCCAAAATCAAGACGTTTCTAACGTTTACTAAGGTAATTGGTGAAAAAGCTCATCCGTAAACGTTTACGTGTATAAGGTTTGTGAACAATCTTTTTATCATATTATGTTCCATATTCAGTTCGGCTTTCTCAGGAATATAATTAAATTTTAAATTAAAAGTGTGATAAAATCTACGATTCTTAATATAACATTTTTTTTATTATAATTTATCAAAATGTGTCGTTTTTTTCTAGTAAGCTTAACTATTAACGAATCAAACCTATCAGAAAGAATCTGGTCATCAGGTCAAAGTCTCCTGCAGCATCTAAGTCACTTGTCATAATTTTTTTTTCACGTACGCCTAATTTTAATTACAACTCCGAACAGTTCCTTATTGTTATTCCCATATCGTTATCTTCGTCGAATCTTCTCGCTAACAGAAATAAGGCTAATCAGTCAAATTCCGTGACACCGCATCCTGAAAAAAACACACGTTAAAACATTCCCCGTAACGATTTTGACAGACGTAGGCCTTCAGGTACGAAACACGGTTGGCGTGGAGATCTTCACATGTCAAGACGAGGCCTACTTCAAAGAAAAAGGAATCTGTAGTAAATTTTCTTTTTATTGCCTTTTTGTTAGCTGCGCCGACCGCAACCGGAGGAGGAGAGCTCCTATTATTCACGATTTTCGGACTGGGAACCGTCGAAGCGAGAGAAATGTGATAAACGAGCTGCTTTTCTCCAAAATCACGGTCCCTGAAAGGTGCACCTTTCACTCCGGCTCTCCCGGAATATATTTGAATTAATTAGGGCGAAAAGAGAAATATGTATCTACGTGAACTCGCTCGGAAGGGACGTTTCATAACAAATTCTTGATATACGCGCGTATCCAATTAAAAATCAAACAACTATCCGACCGGCAACACAATAAAACTTGTACGAAACTCAATCGATCAAAGCGTGTCACGAAATGCGACCGATGACGAATGAAATAAATGATTGCGATCAAGGTAGAGTGCATAAAATGGTTATTATACACGCCGAACCTAGAAATATCGCTCTGTTAAATTAAACGGCTTTTAACGCCGCTTAATTACATTACCTACTCTAGCTGGGAACATACACCTACAACTTTCATGAGTAAATTGTGTAATTTCATTTTACCTACACTACGCACCTAATACGGGGTACGTTCGGTTAATAGGGAATAACTTTTTAAGTGCGGATAAAACACGTTTTGAGAATGAATTATACTACCCAGCAGTTTCGGGAAATGTATTTTCGGATATTTTAAACAAAGAGTAATTTTTAGATGCCTAACAGTCTATTATGTTCAATATTCATTATTATTCTGTACTGACATTAATATTGTAGTGGTGTATCTCGTCTATAAATAAATAACTGAATAAACATTATTGTTCCTGCCTTATAACAAAGAATTGCTCCATTACCAAAAATTCTAAAATCTAAATTCATATTTGGGTTAAAAATTTATATCATTATTATCATTCTGGTATCCAAAAATGGTGACCACCTTCCTTATACACTGCTTTGTTAATGTTGGTCGTAACACATTATTTCTTTAGAAGCAAAACGTTAGTTTCAGCAAAAGTTAGAAAAATGAGGTACTTGCAACGCAACAATGCCTAAGTATTGCAGATTGAGTAGGTAGCGTCGTAGCTTAGTTGCCAGGGAGAAATAGATGCAGTTTCGTGAAAGACACATTAGCAGCATTTTGACTGACACCTTTCTCATGTATGGGAGTTTAAATGAAGATGACTGAATATAAAGGTGAAAAAATTTTCAACCTAGGTGAAAAAGTTGAACGAGGAAGTTATGAGCATCGGAAGGGTCTTTGTTTTAAGTTGCTGTTTATCAAAATTGCTCAATCATCTACAGAGATACTTGCAAAAAAACGCTCATTTGTGCAGTTGATTAAAATCTTAATAATTTGTGAACGAGTTAAGTGAAGTGATATTAACTGCATTTTTCAAGGGTTTCAGTCGGATCTTTCATTATGTGCAAAATTTCAGCACGATAATACTATGTTTAAACAAATGTGTGGCTTCACGAAGTGCTCGGAGAGGTACCTTATATCGACGAAATGCTAAGAGACGGACCTTTATTATAATGTTAGAGAAAAAAGAGTTGATACAAATTATAATAATGGCTAAGAACTCGTTGCAAATAATAGTAAAACATATTTTTACTTATAAATAATGTAAATAACTGCAAACAAAGGTGCGATCATCGTTTCATTTACTATTCGCTTATTTGGTATTCTTTATGTAATTTTTAATTTGTAAAGACAATAGACTACCTAAGTGCTGACGTCACTCGAGGGGGCGGAGCTTCCAAACCTTTGCAAACAAATCGAGAAAGTGTGCAATTTGTCCGTAAGAGAGTTTTAATTCTACATTTGTTCCTAATTTTGTTATAATTAAGAGTTGCCAGCTATATATTGTGATAGTGATAAAGTTTGTTCAAACCTATGTTATCACCAAATATTTCTAAGTAGTAGTATAATGTAGTTTTCGCCCATATTATATATTATAGGTTATGTTATCGTTTTATTTTCATCAAAACTTATCATTTTTGTTAAGTTTAGTGGTGTTGCTGTTTTCAAAGACCGTTTTTTAGGCTCGTGGTCAATATCTATAGTCATGGTTATGTGTTTTGTGTCTGACTGTAAGCACTACAGTGACCAAAAAGTTTGTAAATTTTTTACATTCGGTGGCAAGAGCGAGAACCTTCAAAGCACTTCTTAGTTTGCAGTTGTCATATATTATAATGCCCAAAAAGAACCAGCGCAGCAATATGATGGCATTTTGTACCCCTTGGGTAGGTACAAGTAGCCAAAGTAATCTCTCCTGATTTATTTAGCGTAAACTGCAATAGGAACATTTAATAAGATAAACATCTATAAAATCTATGGGGAGCAGAATACCTACTTGTACTCTATATACTTTATCCTTTATGCTGTCATGTATTTCCCCTCTAATAATCATAAAATCAGCATCAAACTGCATGCTTTTTACATGATTGGATTCCAATGCATTTTCACCCATTTTTATCATTTTATTCTCGTCTTAAAAAAACTCAATAATGTCGCAGATCTTCAAAACATGTTTGGATGCCATTTTCAATCAAAATTCCTACTTCAAATGGCTTTATTTAACTAAAAAGTACACAAAAATAAATCACACTAGTAAATAAAAACATAACCTCAAAAAAGTAAAATGGGCGAAAAATAATAATTAGACTTACCTTTTATCAAAAATACTTTGTTAAAACGTTGACCCGTCCTAAGTTTCCACCAGATATTGAACTGGCCACTCTTATTTACGTCAAAACTAATAACAAACTTGAAAATAAAATCTTCTAATGTGAAAATTGCACGCTTTCTCGGTTCTTTTGGAAAGGTTTCTAAGCTCCGCCCATTTGTGACGTCAGGCTTAGGTAATCCATTGTTTTTGTTTCAGATAATCACTACTTTTGCCTATTATTTCTCATTTAAACAATTTTGGGTACTGTTATCCCCGGATTCACAAAGGGATGGAGTAATGAAATGGTGGAATATAATTACATCGCCAAAGTGTCGAAAACGTCTGATTATTTTATATTTATATTTTGATTTTATATTTATGTACAATAATATTGTAATTTGTTATTATTGCAATGGATATCAATCTAAGTTGCTTAAATATGTTTTATTTTTTGTGGGAGAATGTTTATCAACTTATTATTTGATTTGCTATTTATTGATTGCATTATCAAACAAAAACCGTTTTATTTTGTAAATAAAATAGAAAAATAATTATCATATGTTCTACTTAGTAGAAATTCGTGTACTCGGATTAGCAAACTGGAACAAACGCACTTGCCTTTACAATGTAATATTTTAATGTACCTACATAAGTACCTACTACAATACTTACATTACGCTTATTTACAATGTTATCTTGCAAGTATATGATAATGTAAGCATTGATATATGGATATAAAGTTTAAAAAATAATTACAAAACCTGTAACTAAATCTGCATACTTCGGATATTTTGAGGCATTTTTTGCAAATAACTTTGAATTCATCGGGAATTCCTTTCTGCTATAAGAGATCCAACATTCCTATAATTATACGCAAAGATTAAGAGAGGAAATAAATGTTTTTTGAGTGCCAGAGTAGGCATAGATATCGGATTGTAACATCTGAAGAATTTCACAGTAAACATTAAAGTAGGCAACATTTTATGGCTTTTTTGACATCTCAAAATTGTACAGTTTTGTTTTCGGAGTTTTTGAGCCTTCCGTTTGTAATTCTTAATGAAAACAATGATGTGTTTTTAAACTAGTTCTCTATTCCCCCACATTCAACTTACAGTATTAGGTTCAGCAACTTGCAGACATAAACTTAAGAAATGTGACGAAAAAAAAAAAATTATGTCATAGAAGCATGAAGGGAACTCTCACCAAATGCAAATATCCCACTTAAAAGCAAACTATAACCCTTAACTTTAACAGAAGCTTTAAAATCACAATTAATTATTATTTTAAGGCAACGATCATAAACACACATTGTCTTTAAAATAGTATGTCTTCTTCTTCTTCTCGACATGGATTAGGCTGTTGTAATCATATGTAATGTAATCATATAATTAAACTCCATAAATAAACGCAGTGCTTGACACAATAAATAGTACTACAAAAAACATACAAAATAATAGGACGCCACTGCTAATATGGCAATATGGTTTCTTAATATTCCGAATATTTGGCGGAGGCACAATTTCGCTGTGGTATTACACCATTCCATTTATTTGAATTCAGGTACCAGTACTTGTACTATGGAACGTGTAGACGAATCATTTGTCCTCAAATTTACCTATGAATTCCGCGGCAGAACTCGCTACCTACCAGTACTAGTACACCAATACAATTATACTGGTTTTTATTTAACAGTAAGCACCCGTTTTATTACTTGGAACATGTTGTTTTTCGATTGAAACAGCCCCAATTAGTTACACCAGCTTGTAGAAGCAAGTTGTAATTACTCGCATAATTTGTAGTCTTTATGGCTTCACCAATCAAAGTTTCATGACGGGAATAGCGAGCCTTACTTCTAGCAACTTGGATCAAAGAACCAAATTTGAACCATTGGTTAAACTTCGGTAATTAGTGATGAGTAAGTTGGTGTTGATAAAGGCGAAATGAAATTTCAGTTACCTAAGCGCTAAGTTCATTCTGTACGGATTCCACAGAATGTACCAAAAATGTTAGCATTTTTGGCGGAATTTTTACAAACGTCTAATAGGCCATTTCCAGTGGAGTTTAATTAATTTTATTAAGTTCGGAATTAGGCTCCTTAACTTAAGGTGACAGAAAATGGCTGAAAATGTTAATGCCGATCGTCAGGTCCTGAGAAAGACATTTCAAAGGATCTAGATGTTTAGATGTAAACGATCGCCCGATCGCATTAAAAAAGGTAATCCTATTACGATTTTTATCGCAATTTGAGAATGCAGGCTTGCGTACGTTAAAGTGTCCACGGAGGGACGTTTTGTCAGGAATAAAAAATCGCCCATGCAACGCTTGATAATCAACATGGCGTCATGCAGCTGTTACAATTCAATCGGCCAACCGAATGGCAGGAAACCCCATCGTGAACCCGAGCTCTCTCTCTGATTAGAATAAAGCGATTATTCGATATAGAACTTAATCTGCCATTATGATCGACACAATGGTGATACTTCTAATCCAGAACGGGCGACAGTCGCAATAAACAGTTGACAAACTGTCGACTGGTTTGGGTATCATCGTCGTCAGTTCCTTCTTTCTCGCCCTATCTCTTTCGTCCTCCTTTCTCAATGGGAAAGAATGCGAAAAGCGGATACGGGTATTTTACAACCTGAAGTGAATCTCGAATATGTTTTCATAAAAAATGGACCCTTTGTTCGTCTTGAATGGTTATTGTGAGGAGGGGGCGGGATGGAGGCCACAGTTCTCAATATATCGAATTACCAGCGGTTTGATTTCCTCGATCCTCACTGGGACACGCTCTTTATTCTACACGCTCTCTATGACGGGATCGGCATTCCATCCGAACGCCATGAACGTAAATTTAACAGATACAACATAAATCCTTTCAACGTGTTTACTCTTCGTCATTAGATACCGAAAACGTTGACCTCATGATGCCAATCTAATTTGTAGCAGACGCGGTTAACACAAACACCGCCACCGGTCGGGGATGGGTTGGTGCATTTTTGTTAGTTTTAGCTCAAATTACTTCTATTTGCAATGACAACTGATTGGCAGCTTGTCGACTCGAAATTTATTAAATGTTTACGTTACGACAAGCTTCGGGGCTTTGCATGCGCTCGCCTCAGTTATTCTTCAGTCGAAATCAGAAATGTAATTAATTTCAGGAGTGGTTTCGTTTCGATAGTAAATTAATGTTAGGTTGGTACTAGCATATTACACGACAATGATATACGTATTGCGTATACCAGTTTTGGATGATTTACTGTAGTCGAATTGTGAGCTAAGATTTATAGCACTGTAAGTATGGGAATAAACTAGTTGCAGTAAACATTATTATAGTCGGATGTCAAATGAAAATTGCATTACAGTTTTAAAAAAGTTGTTTACTGTTTTTGAATCTAGTAACACACCTACCTGGCAAAAAAATAGATCAAATCCAGTTTTTACAAATATTCTTCGATTTAGCGCAAAACTAATTGGTTCGACTTTTCGAATTTGAGTTACCATTTCTAGATATTTTGACTAAAATACGTTTTTGAAGAAATGTTTGAGGATGTAGGTATGTATGTGTGCCGCTGGTACCGTTTTCTCGAAAATTAAAAATTACAAATGATTGAATTCGTACTATACCAGGCCCTCCCAATAAGCTTTCTCTTAAAATCAGCTTGGATAATGGGATAGCTTGCCGTTTTTGTGCTTTTTCAGTTTTGGGAAGTTTTCTTAAAATTTGCTCCAAAGAATTCTTTTAAACGTTTAATTTTACATTTTTACGGTGTCGTTCCACTGTGAAATATGAAGTATAATAACATTTTTGCCTAAATCTTCTCTAAAGGACACGACACACCATTTTTCGGCTTATGGAAATTTTCCCAAAATCTCTCCATGCCGTTTTTCGGTTTTTCAGAATTTTCTCGAAATTCACTTCAAGAATTATTTTTAAATTTTGAACATTTATTTTATTACTCACTAGGTATGGTAAGTATTACGCACTAAACCTTAATAGTATTTTTGGCTAAATCGTCTCGGAAGGGCAGTGTTTACGTACTGTTTTTCGGTTTGTTTAAATTTTCTCTCCGTTACAAGAATTTTCTTTTCGTTTGAGGAAAGTGACACTTATTTTTTTGTCAGTTTCTTGAATGATGACTGTATTTTTAAATTTGTGACAAAAAATATTTAAAATCCAAAATTGAGATAGAACATAAACATCTAGCTCACATAAGCATTAGATATAGTGCAACGAATAAAAATATAAATCTAGGAAAGGAACAACGGGAAAAAGCTACTTGATTTATTCGGATTTCTTATATTATGAAAGGACTGTGTGCTATATTTTCCACAAAGTGTAATTTTATTAAACATCAACTCGAGTTTGAGGATTACTATAAGTAATTGAGTTGCATTGTTAGTACATATTAGTTTTCTTTAGCTCGATTTGTGAATCTTTTTGAAACCCAAAGTTCAAAAGTGATTATCTTGATGATAATTTTTAATAATAAAGTAGAATAGAAAGTTTTGTATTCCCGCATCGATCCTAATCAGAAAAATTGAAAATTGACGATTTCTACTTTGAAATTTGATTGCAATAATCGAAATGTTAAAATTTCGTGAGTTTTTGAATTTCGTTATCCAATTTAACATATTAAGTCAGTAGACTGGATAGGATTGTAGGTACTACTTTTCTAAAGACTCCTATGCACGTCGGTTCAATGCGTTGGGCCACTAAGTTGGACTAACGTGTAAAGGAGCCTTTAAAAAGTTATTTGGACCAGGGAAGAAAGGAAATTCCTAGAAATATTTCGTGACGAAGGTGCCCTATGAAATCAAAACACAAATTTCACAAAGATAAAAATAACAAAATTAAGAATCATAAGTAGTACACTGGCAAAAATCATTCTAAACGTTGTTGTCATGCATCAAACTTTAGCTGTAATCCAGTCAAAATAATATTTTTCGTGACACTGCGCGTAGAATGCTGTTTTTGGTTTTATTTTAATTGGTCTCAAATATTATGAGTGATAAAAATATTTTTTATTTATTGAACAATTAATGTGACGATATCGAGATAATTTCTGAAAAATAAAAAATCGGATCAAAAATTTTTCTTATAGTTACTTGATTCTTATGAGATTTTACATAAGAGTGATCTATTCCGATATGTCAGATATTTCTAGGGGGTTGAATACGCGTAGATACAAATACAAATACTTTTAAATAAACACAACAAACAAAAAACAACAACAAAAATTTTGTTTTTAAAACAAAACAAATACAATACTTTTTTGTTATCAATCAAAAGGTGGGTATACCTACTTACGGAAAATTCATTAAAAATTATTAAATTTGTATAGTATAACCCCCATGAGCCGTCTTGGGCAATTTATTAGTTTAACACTAAATTAAATTATGGGCTATAATTTTCGAAGATTGACAAGATATAATATAGGCTAGAAAAAGTTCTTGATCTGATCTAATTCATGAAGATTATGCTTTTAGCCCCTTTTCCGGGATCTATATCCCGAAAATTGCCATTTCTACAGCAACACGACAAATAAATTAGTATATTGTCAGTTGCTCATCAAATTTGAGAGCCTGTTTTAGGACGTGATATCCATTTTTGACATACTTTTTTTCAGAATGAAACCTGTTCATTTCATCCAATTCCGAAAACTAGTAATCGCTCCAATAAAAATTTTTTGTTATTAAATTTGTAACTTGAAAACACTACAGAATTCCCGGCGGCGGTCAGCTCGTAAGGAATTTTAATGGCCCACCCTAAGATCGGTCATCTCGTAAGCGAACCGGCAGGAAAATTTTTAAAGGGATCGTTTTGGATGAGTCAACTCGTAAGGGGATTCTCAGAAATAATCGAGGGGATGATGATTGCAACGAAGTAGTTCGAATATTTGTTGAAACTAAGAATATGATATAAGGGGGTGGTTTGTTACGTTCCAACGGAACGGTGACGAGCACCGAGATAGTTATGGATTTTATTAAAAGTCAACGCGGGAAAGACTTGCTTGTTGTTAATAACGGTCGGGTTCCGTAGGGTTTTCCTTGCCCTCTCGCAAGGAATACGATAATCCCCATTTTGGGATTTTTCACGTCATGTCTTACGAGTTGACCGATCTGAGAACCATATCCTTACGAGCTGACCGATCTCGGCGAAGGTCAAATGCGGACCGGGATAAATTCTTACGAGATGACCCGTGCCCAGAATTCCTTCGCCACCATTACTGGGCTATAGTTGGGCCAACGTGTAGAGGGGCCCTACCGCATTATGATATAATTTTTGGTCTGTTGATGGCGGTTTTCCGAATCCAGTCACCTCTGAAATACTATTCGAGCGCATGCATGCCTGCACAACATGCTAAGCCATTTTTGGAAAAGGAGGAACTACTTCGTTTAAGATGTCATTGTTACCCGGAAAGTTACGCAAGAAAGCCAATTAAAATGTCAGCGGTCAAATCTTACCTTCGTCAATGTTCTGGAAACTTATCTGCCACTCATTACAAAGTTTGTGTAGATGTTGTCACGAGAAATAGTTAAAATATGAGGTTAAAATTCATGATGCAAAAATGCCAGGCCAGTTTTGAAAAATGCCCCTATCAGTAAGTATGCATTTCCAATTACCTTCTGTTTAACTTAATTGAACACTTATTGACAAAAGGGCGTTGATATAAAACGCTTACAGCCTACTACAACAACGAAGCGAATACTAATCAATTCGAAGAGTAAAACTGGCGTAAAATCTAATTAAAATCGACCCATTTATCCGGTTGACGAACAATGGAAACAAACTCCTTTCAAAAAAAATTGATTCGTTATGAAGGGAAAAAAATGAAAACCGCAAGCTGCACGATTTAGTTGTTAAAAAAATTCGCCTTCGTCATTCCGGGAATCATTAATAACACGTCGAACACTCCTTGAGATCCATCAGTAATTATCCTTTTGTCAGGAGCAGCAGTTCGTTTCGGGGAAGGATAAATTTAAGTACTGGGTAAATAGCTGGCGGACTCGAAGGATTCCATCCGAGGGATTAACAAGGGGTGAGATTACGGACTTTGTATCCCTAATCTCCTTCTCGCTTTTAATGCTCGATAAAATCTGACGTTGTTATTAATAAATTGCCCGGTCCGGGGAGTAATCCGAGGCGAGTTAGACCGTGAGAGGAGCGGGAGATGACGAACATGGATCCCATCGGATCGAATCGTTATCCTGATCGATACCGGTTGAAGACGCGCACGTAACTCAAAAAAGCGAATTAAGATCCTTTAGCGAATCGTAAATTTTAATCACGGGGCAAAAGGGAACGTCATAATTTTCGAGATGGCAGCGAGCGAGAAAAACTGGTCCTCCTCGGACGGCGAGAAGGAGAGAGTGTGCGACGACGGTACGCCGTGGAAGAAGAATATTCACATGGGCATGGGATACCTTTCGCGTTGGCCCCCCTCGACATTCCGATCGACCTCGGGACCCTGGGGGGGTGTGGGAGTCCGGCGGGCGACCTTTAACCCGGTCGAAAGAGTAGAACAGTGACGTGCCACGAGGAACGACGGCGAACTCCTATAGGTATCCGACGAATCTAAGAAAAAAAGTCCCCGGAAAAAAGTCCCCGGAAAAAAGTCCCTAGGAAAAGAAGTTCCCGGAAAAAAGTACCAAAGAAAGAACGGCCCAGAAAAAAGTCACACGGAAAACGGAAAAACGTTCCCCTGAAAGTAAAAGCCCCAAATAAGATTCAAAACCAAGGCAAACATTTTATTACAACCATAAGTGAAAACAGTAAATTATATGTTAACATACATACATGTTTATAATATATATACCTTACATACATTTTATTATCTTATAATTTTATAAAGGTCTAAACCTAATATTATGACTTATATTCTCCGAAAAAATGATATTTATGGTGATTAGTGGACTATTATCTTCACACGAATTACTGGGACCCTGTTTACCTGTTTTGATATTATTTCGTCCGTATTACTTAACTATATAGGTTTAGGTAGGTATATTTCGAAGAAAATATGACTATCACATACTTTTGTTAAAATTACAAGATTATAATTTACGTAATAGTATATACTTGTAGATACATAGGTACTTAATATTTGATCTATTTTATTAGTGTTGCCCACGAGACGAGACGAGACTTTGGAAAATCTCGTCTTGTCTCGCAAAGAAAGTGGAAAGTCTCGTCTCGAGTCTCGTCTCGCAATAAAAGTCTCGTCTCGTCTCATGACTCGCGCGAGAGTCTCACAAAAGTATCGCAAGTCTCGCAATTTTTTTATGTTCCCTATCTAAATAAAATACACAACACAAATAAAATCAGTACAAATTTTTTATTTTAAAGAACAAAAACATAGTATTCTAACAAGATAAGTAGAAAATCAAACGAAAATCGATCATAGATACATGAAATTCAAAAAATAATAAAATCACTTCTAATTTTGATTTCAACGAACAAAAACAAAATACCGAGAAAAAAACATCAGTACATATATAAAAACTGTAATCACCAAATTTCTTTCGTTTGTCCGACGCAATAATTCTAATATAATAGTACAGCCCGTTCGATATCTGATGAGTTAGAATTCCAAGAACCTACTAAGCCAATAAACCCCTTCTTATCGGAAATACTGTAACAATATACCGCGACAGAGGCATGCCTTAAAAATTTCGACATTATTGTCAATGTCAATGTCGAATGCACGCAAAAGCTAATATGGTAAGTGCTTTTCTAACGCTGCTCATACTTCGTCGATTGTGGGATACCGACAAAGGTAGCTACGCGTTTTCAGGGAATTTTACCTCATCACATTTTGAACAAGCAGTAGTACACGTAGTAATATCTCGGAAAGCTCAAAAAAGGTAAACATTGCGTAACAGTTATTGTAAACACAGGCTGCTCGCTATTATGCGGCTTAAAAAAAATATGGTTCGCAGTAACATTCGCGATATTTAGAATAATTAATTAATATTTGCCATTTTTATCTGCGATATTTCGAGACTTTTGCGAGACTCTCGTGCGAGATTCGAGACGAGACTTTCAAAAGTCTCGTCTTGTCTCGCAAGGAAAATTTAAAGTATCGTCTCGAGTCTCGTCTCGAAAACGAGAGGAGACGAGACGAAATTCTCGGAAACGAGAATATCGTGGACATCACTATATTTTATCTGGGACTTTTACTTTCCGGGGAACTTTTTCCGTGTGACTTTTTTTTGGGACATTCTTTAGTACTTTTTTCCGGGGACTTTTTTTCCGGGACTTTTTTCCGGGGACTTTTTTTCCGGTACTTTTTTCCGGGGTCTTTTTTCCGGTTACCGTATCCGACATACCTTTGGAAGGCAGAAATTCGATAAGGCTTCACGAAATTCCACAGATGAAATGTGAGGTGTCCAGGAATAGCTCACTCAAACGGAATTCGTAATACACGTAAATCTTAAAGTTATTCGTTTCAGATTGAGACCCTTTTGAAAACAAAGTTTAGGTGAGTGAAATGAGGTGAATTTCCAAAAAATAACTTGGTAAAGTAATTTCCTAGCGAATCACTTATTAGTCAAACCGATCAATAAAACGCGTAACAATAAACATTTGGCCCAATATATATTAAGGTCATTAAACAGTCTGAACTAATTGAAATAGTAAGAGTACGCGTTGGTCGTTCGTTGCGCTTTTGGGAAAATATCGAGGTTCCAAAATTCCTGCACCTGTTGTAGTTCTAGGCCCCCTGGAGACTCATGTAGACCCTTTTCATCGATTATTAACATTGTGTTTTTCACTTTTGTTTAACCTAATGTATTAACTTTGCCTTCTCTCTCTCTCTCTCTCTCTCTCTCTCTCTATCCCCTTGCTCTGTCTCCCCCTCCTCCCCTGAATAACCCTGTTTGAACTACAACCAACCCTTTTTGTTTGCAATAAATGTATTTAGTGTGTCTCCACTGTTTCCATCATCTGAGCTACCACCCCCCAAGTTAGCACCTCTTTGGGCTCTAAGCCCTCAGGACCGTGACAATATTTTTCAAAAAGTATCGGTTTAAAATGAGGGGATCATTGTTAAAGCATTAATGAAACGGTGAAAATCGTAAGAAAATGAGGTTTTTACATGTATTAAGAAACGTTTACGAAAATAATTATTAGTTTTTTTCCTCTTGTAGGTTTTTGAAACAAGTTCATTTTAGACTTGATAAAAATAAATTATTCATAATCTATTTAAACACTTATGTACAACAAAACTGCCGAAATTTAAATTTTCAGTAAACAGAAAAACCACAAAGAATCTCCAAACTTGCATGGAAAGTTGCGTATACTATCCATGAGTAACCCTTAAAATTAGGTTAAAAAATATTTATTAGTTTACGACTTATTATACTTATTTATTAAAACGTTGTCTAATTGTCTTTATTTCAATTTCGTTTTGATATTCATGTTACTGGTAGTTTTTCACTAATTTAAAAAAAAGTTTTTAACCGAGATAGCCATTTTATTGAAAAAATTCAACGCTGATTTATTTATCAACATTATGACTCGTAACTGCACGAATAAGTAAATCAATTCGTTAACTTAACAATGAGCAATGTAAATATCGAACAATGTTCCTTTTAATATGATAATTAACGATTACAAAAGCGTCCTCCAAAAAATATTTAGAGGTGATCTAAAAGTTCATCTCTGCTTAATGATGTAGTTCCTTTGAAAAATGGTTTCTTACGTGATGAGTGGAAAATTAAATGTCGTTGCAGATATTTTTCTTCTACATCATATATTTTTAAAATATTGTCAGCTTTCTAATCATATCCTAGATAAAACTACAGAAATCTTGCAGACATTACTTGAATTGACAATCCCATTTTGTACAGTAAACACATGTTATGACGCTAAATCGGTTTGCAAATTTATTTGTAAAAGTAAATAGTTTCTCTTTTTATATAGTGCTTCTAATTGTTATGCCTTAGTTCAGTTGTAATTACATCATTTTAAATTTCTATAGAACTGTGGTATTAGTAGATAATAGTAGTATACAATAGTGTTCTATGTTGTATTAATTTATTCCCGCTTCAAGAAATACATATTTTAAGTAAGCTCAAATTTTAACCAAAATTCACTTATTGACTTTTAATCAGCGTCGCCAACGTATAACCAAAACTATAAATATGCCTTGCTTCTCTTTAGTGGTTTTAGTTACTTTAGTGAATAAAAACGTCTAAAAAGACGCCAAAACAAGAACACTTTCTACAAAGTGTTCTTTACTTATTTCTAAATAAAATGCACAAAATGTAAACAACAAATATTTTTTTAGGGTAGATTTTACACTTTTACATTTTGCTTCTTAAATTTGGCACCGGTTCAAAGTAAACGGTGGGCTATTTCATTGAATTTGAAAGAGATGGTGCTTCAAAACTATATATAGGTAAGATGTAGGTCCGTCGGTTAAAAAGTTTAATTTTGTTTAAACTTTTAGAGAAAAATTTAAATTTATTGAATTTTAGAGTCAGTCATTATTATTACGTTGAATTATTCGAACAAATCTGCAGCACTATAAACCATATAATATACACTTATAAACAGATCTTATACTCGCAATAAAAATGATATGTATATCCAAAATGTACACCTCCAAAAGGGCACTCTTGGATGATTAGTTTAACTTAAAACTTTTGAGTATATCAGGGCTGCAGTCAAGGGAGAAAATAGACAACTCTTCCTCATGAATCGTTTCGATTATATTCTAATCATCATCAGTCAATCAAGATTTTCCTAAAAATCTGTGCATTTCTTGTTAATATATCTCATTAACACTCACCCCAATTCTCTCTTTCTATTTCGACAAAGGGCATATAGTGCTAGGAATCGAATCTCCACGATTTCGGGTTGATCCAAAAATAGAAAATGTTGGTTTAAACTCCTACCTTCGCCGCATGATGGCGAAGGTAGAAGTTTAAAACTAAAGTCACTAGATATATAAAGTACCGCAAACTCCGCCATTTTTGGGCAAAAAATTTGGCGCCAAATTTGAATTGATAACAATAAATAATGAAAACAATGCTTGCTTGTTTTAATGAATTGCCTTACTATCTGCATTTCCATTATTAACGCATGTTGATACAGTTGTGCTTTTTTTAACAGTACAGTACAAAATTGATTTTTATTTAACATTAGCAATTCAAATTTGGCGGAGTTTGCGGTACTTTATATATCTAGTGACTTTATTTAACACCGTCAAGCTATTTGACAGGGCCTAAGTGGCTCTTTGAACAGTAGCGCTATCTCGCGGTGAAGGCAGAGCTTAGTCAACCCGGCAACAATGCTGACACAAAACCCTTACAAATGCGTAAATTTTGGTTTTACTCATAGGAAAAATATCTGCCAGACGTGAAAATCAAAGTTTTACTTCAGAAAATTCCAGCTTTTTGATAGGCATCCTTCATGCATGTCATTTGTACTTTGTTTATGAATTTTCATTTCTATGTATTCAAAAGCTTTCAAGCTGTTAATTCCATCCCAAGTTATTAAAGGTTTATGACAGTCCCACACCAAACCAGTAAAATTGTAATAGTACTGGCGTAAAAACATTAACCGTACAAAACAGTAAAATGTTCGAATTTGGTATAAGTCGCAATGGAACTTGCAAATCTACGTCATGTAAAAAGCCATTATGGATTTAACCACCGATTGAAAAATAACAGACAGAGGAGTTCAATAATTCAGATATGGCTGCAGAGCGTTTAGGAATTTAGTACTTTAAATTTTAAAGCGTATGAAGTTTACCGTCTCTACAGTTTGGAAGTAAAAATGTTTTGACGGAAGGGGTTGATCCATTCATTATTTTTCTACAGAGCGTGACGTGTTATACGTAACTCATTTTTCGATATTCCATAAGAAACTTTGGCGACATTATTTACGCAAAATACCATTCACCTTTAGAAGTTGTTGTGGGACGTTTATTTACGCTTAATCGTAAGAAAGGAGAAGCAAACACTAGACTGCAACCGACAATACTTACTTATTACCGAAGAGGGTTACCGATTTCGAACCAGGCAGCCTAGTGAGTAGTGAGTCCAAAGTACCTAATGAGTATGGCCTGATGATAACCTTTCTTACTTTCGAAACCGGTAGGTAGCTATCTCCCTAATGAAAGATTGTAATGTGTCGCTTCTTCTTTCATAAAATATGAACGGACACACCACTAAATTTAAATAATTTAAATAACAATGTTATCCCCTTGGGTAAAGTGGGAAATTCCTAAATTTAGAGTGTAAACTCGTCACAGAGTATACACAAGAGGCAGTTATTTTCAGCGATCAGATTCCGTATTAAAACCGCATCTAAACCGTATAAAGACGCCCTCTCCCCTAAAGTAAAAAGGCCGTCTCACCACCTCACCAACTCTCAATATACCGCTGTTTACCCTCCTTTTCATCCGACAAAAAGCACCTCTCCAAAACCATTTCGTACCGTTCCTATTTATCCGCAGAATATATACCTACGCTAATAATAAAGAATCATCAATTTAAACGTGTGCCCTTTTCACAATGCCCTGGTTATTTCCATTATGTTATGGTCATTTGTCATCTTCTTTTTTTTTATTTCGGGAATTTTGCGAATCGTCGCTGCTGCGAACGATGATCGAACACATGTCGGCCCTATCGGGAACACTTTGTTAAATGGGATTAACGGGAGAATTCGACACATTTTGCGTTTTCGCAAATACGGAGATTATTCAAAAACGTTCCGTGGTCAACATGAAATAATTTATTGTGAGACATAGGATTTCATGAGTGTTTCGTGTAGGTATTAGTAATTTAACAATTAGGTAAGTCTTTTGACCAAAGGCTGTTCACTCTTCGGATAAAGGGATGACAGTAGCTCTTCTTCGTTGTGTTGCTTTCTTAGTACATTAAGATAGGTTTCATTAATTCTGTAGATTGACCCTTGGGAAATCAAGCAACCCATAGATTTGTATGGAATACGATACTTTACGGCTTAAGTAGTTCCCATGATATGGATGATAATGGATGCGGATTGAATGGTCGGAAATCATTCAAAGCGTTTTGGATTTGACTTCTTCTTTCAATCAACTAATTTAGTTATCTAAATTCGTGATTGATCTTTTTTTTACTTTCTGAACTAACTTAACTAACCAGCTGTTCTTTCTTAACTAATAGACATGTGTTAACATACGACAATTTTTGATGAGATATTAGGCCCAGAAAATTTACATCGGAAATTCTTGAAATTGATTCTTGTTGTATGTCACTTTATGTTTCTTCTTCTTTATGTGCCGTCTTCAATGAAGGTTGGCGATCACGTCGGCAAATGCGTGTCTATCTTGCGCGATTCTGAGGACCTGCTCGAAATTTAGGCCGGTCCAGTTCCTGATGTTCCGCATCCAGGAGAGCCGCTTTCTTCCTAAGCCTCGTTTACCTTCCAGCTTTCCCTCAATTATTAGCTGAGGCAACTCGTATTTTTCGTGCCTGAGTAGGTGGCCTAAATAAATAGTTTTCCTTATTTTTATTATATGCAGCAGCTCCCGCTCACCACCTATTCTCTGAAGTACTTCATCGTTCGTAATTTTCGCTGTCCAAGGAATCCTCAGCATCCTCCTGTAGCACCAAAGTTCGAACGCTTCCAGTTTGTTTATCATGCCAGCTTTCAACGTCCATGACTCAACGCCGTACAGTAGAATAGACCAGACGTAACATTTTACCAGTCTCAGACGCAGATTCAGGTCCAAGTACAGATCAGAGAGGAGTCGTTTATATCGTAGAGATCCCTGACGTGCTTGCTCGATCCTAGCCCTTATTTCGTTATCAGGGTTTGTGTCCCTTTCAATCCAGGAACCCAAATACTTAAAGCGGTCTACCAATTCTGGGACTTCACCGTTGATCTGGAATGGAATCGGGATATTCTGATTTTTGCTAATTACCATGGTCTTCGTTTTCTTAACGTTGATCTTCATACCATAGTCCGAGCATGCCCTTTGTACGCTATCTATAATATTCTGAAGCCCAATGTCACTTTATGCTTACCTACTCTTTTTAAGTTGTTTGTGAAGGTTTTCAAATAAATCAACAAGATTTCAACCAGTGAAAGTTTAATCAGGCTGAATGTGTGTACAATTTGTATATAATAAAGATCTCAGCAGGTATTCTTGAGTAGAACCTGATTTGATTGGGGTGGAGGTGAGAATTTCTATGGGTATCTTACTCTAGGATGAATTTTATGAAAACAAAGTTGAACAGATAGCATGTGTTATTGTATCTTTGATCTTTGCGAGGAGTTGTGCTAAAAGATTTTAGAAGGCTAATTAATATCTTTACAAAATATCTCAAAATGTCTCAATTATCTTAATATCTCAATCTCAATATTTTAAAAATATCTTTAATGAAAAATAATGTCAACGTTTTAAAAAGTTTTAAATTTTCTATTTCGTGAAAAAAGCTCTTACAGCGTTGCAACTTTCAAAAAATGTGTATCATGTTACTCTTAAATTGTTATAAACTTTTCATGGAAAAATATTTATTTTTTACGGAAAAAGTCTATTTGTTTATTAAATGTTTCTTGCAATTTGACCCTATTTTTGTTAACTAATGTTATGTTTCATTTTTAGACTTTAAGTCTCACTTTTATGAAACCCTTTTGGGGACATCAATTTAAATCTATTTGAAACCGCCAAAATGGCGTCAGAATAGAGATTTTTTTCGTCTTTTGCGAATATCTTAACAAACGAAATCATTGGCATGAAACTTGGAAATCTGCGTAATTTTAGTGAGTTGTAATTTAACACAAATTTAAAACAAAAATTGCCCTGGCACGTTTAGAAACCAAAATATTTGTTGTTGTTGTTGTTGTTAAACTCGCCAAATGTCTATTTATTAGCATTAATGGTCGAAATTGAGTTGAATTCAGGATTTAGTTGCAAAGAAGAAAGAGCTTTTTTCATGAAGTGAAAAACACTAAAATATTGAAACTTTTCATAGTACTTCGTCATTATCTAAACAAATAGGTAATCAATTTAGATCAACAGCGTCTCATATTAGCCGTTTTGTGTTGGCTATAAATTAGAAAAATGACGATATGTCCATCAGACTACGATTCTCATATTTTATTATAAATATTTGTAAATATTCAATGTTAAAAAAATTCTTAGATCGGATTTCGAGGAAATTTCAAAAACACTAAGTGTAAACTGCCTTTGAGGGAAAATTTAGCTAATACTCTTATTATACTTTATTATACATATACTATTACTATTATTAATATACACACATTAAATTATAAATTAAATATTCAAAGTTAAAAAAAAATTCTTGAAGCTGATTTCGAATTTTTGAAAAATAGAAAAATAAAAGTCAAGTGGTTCTTCAGACACGATTTTTCCTAAAAATGTTATACTTTATTATACATATTTAATAGCAGAATAAATGTTGAAATTAAAAATAATTCTTCAGGCTGATTTCGAGTTAAATGAATGAAGATATAATTAAAATAAATAAATAAAATAAAAATAATAATAAATAAAACATAATAATATAACATAACATAATAAATATAATAATAAATATATAATAATATAATATATAATAATACTGTATCAAAAATTAAAAATTAGTAAAAATTAGGTAAAGTACAAGGATAAATAGTATAATAAATAAAATAAAAAATAATAATAATAGCAATAAAAATAATAAAATAAAGATATAAATTAAAGATAAATAAATGTTTATATTTAAAAATAATTACAAATGAAGAAATGTAAAAGTGCCCGTCAGAGGCAACTTAGGCAAAAATATTATTTTTTTTTTATACATATTCGATAGTAGGAAAAAATGTTCAACGTTTAAAAGAAAATATTGCAGTAGATTTTGAGAAAATTCTCAAAAAACTAAAAAGAAGAAGTGTAAATTACCCTATCGACAAGATTTAGCTGAAAACGTTATTAAACATTAATAAACTGTTTTATATACATTCGATAGTAGAATAAATACTCAAAATTTAGAAAAAAAAATATCTGAGTGGATTTAGAGACAATTTCCAAAAACCGAAAAATGAAAAGTGTATAGTGCCCTTTAGAGGAGATATAGCCAAAAGTGTTACCAAACTTTGTTACATATATTCGACAGTAGAATAAGTATTAAAGGCTAAAAAACAGTCCTGGAGCAAATATCCAAAAACCGAAAAATGAGAAAAGTAAAGTAATTATTCCTTAATCTCGGCCGCTTTTAATGGAAACATTATGGGAAGGTTCTGATGTAGCATAAACTCTAAATTCAAAGTTGGATTTGGTTCTGGTTTTTACTTTCAGAAAAAACGCCTCACAGACACACATAAGCACAAAGACATTTTTTTCAAAAACATGTCGTTTGGACCTTTCTAACCCTTAAGACGGCTAGAAATACTAATAACTTAAATTCGTAATTTAAGCCATTTTTCATGGCTTGCAAATTTAAACGTGGATTTAACAGTCTTGTCAGTTTTCAAAATGGATTCAAAGAAAGTTTAAAGGCTGATTAATTTTCAAAGAAACTTTTTTCATGCTCTAATACTAGAGATGTCTTATTTATACACGAATATTTGGTTGTCGTATTTTGTATTTATTACACTAAAAATTGTTAGCTAGAACACAGTGTTCACACACCTTCACGCTTGATGTAATACTGGCATTAATCCTCACATCTGAGTAAAGGATGGAAAATACATATAATAGCTGCGTTAATACGGTACCACCAACAAAAGATATTGTCTATTTTATGTGATGTGCTTAAAACGGACACCAATAACTAACATTATTTATTGCCCCAACGAACGTTCCCCTTAGCCTATTTCCTAGAATCCTTCGATTTATCTTCACGCGTTTCAACGTGCCTTCTCCAAATAGTCGGTTATAAAAACTAATATCCTATTCGTGACTGTTAAAGGTCCCGTATTTTTCGTCACTCATAAAATGAACAATAAAACTCATTCTTAGGTGAAATTTACCGTGTCCAATAACATAACTTTTCTGGTTTTTCGGCTCTCAGATTACCCAAAATAATATTTCAATGAGTGGAATCGCTCCCTTGGCGTGTCCTGTCATTGTTTATCTATTTTATAAGCGATTGTAGTTAAATTATATAAACGTAAAACGCCCACGCATTTTACATTCTCGAGCCTAATCTCGCTCATTCATCTATGGAAAAACGTTGCGGAGTGGGATTATATGTGCGTTCGAGTAGCCAGGTAGGACTGCTGAAATTTGATATCTGCTTGCTACCAGAATGAGCGCACACATGCTGGCTGATGGCCTCCTTACCCTTTATTAACGTTCGGAAAATAAAGACGTGGCATATTCACCACACTTTTCAATACAACTTATTGGTCCATACCGTCATAATATACATTCACTTTTATGTCTCCCACACGTTATGCCCATAACACTCCAATGACTGCAATTCCAAAGGATCCAAATGGGTATCAAGTAATTTCCAAATGGGTGAACGGCAGAAAGGATCAAATCTTATGAAGTTGTTATTAAAGATATGTTGATAGTCATTTCGAATTAAATATTAAGTACATGCATGGAATACTACTTAAACTACACAGCACACACCTTTGATTCATTTGTACACGATGTGTAAAAGTAATTACAAACTAAGAACTATACTAAAAGTTTAACGAAGTTAAAAGATAATTCAAACAATAAACAAGTTCTGTAATTACAACATTACAAGCTTCTGGGTTATCCATTTTTATTTGACATAAGAAAGTCAGAGTTAATAATTTGTCTATACATAAAAATGATTGCATAGCTCGCTTCTAACTGAAACTTCTTTATTCACATGATATACGGAATGATGCTTAGTAGAAGAAAGAACAATGTTATTAGAATGCTAATGCTTTGGTTGGTTGAATGTAATTACAAAACACACTAAAAGGTAAGAAGGTTGGTACAAAATTAATTCACTGAGTGAAACTACTTAAATCTAATGGAAAGAGTAATTTACTACGTAACGAGTGTTTTGGCACGGATTTGGTTATTGTATTGTATATTGTACTCTTTCAAATTATATTTTTTACCATTTTGTACAATACAGTCTATACTTCTTACGTGTCAAATGTTTATGACTTTTTGAGTGCCCTCTATGAATATAAAATTGAGATTAAATTCACTGGTGACAAGGATACCTTGCATAACAAGCTATGTAGATCACAAGGCGTCCAAGTGGTGTGGTTGATATTGGTAGTGCAAACTTAGGAATTGTAAACAAGGACATATATTGTCATATATAAACAATTTAGAAGAGAAATGAAAATATAAGTATTTTTAATTAATTTTCTGAAATAAGTAAATGCTCAGTTTACCGTCAAGCCAAATGTCCACCTTAATAAAATTTAAAACATTAAACTATAATTACACAAATATTTTTTATTTATGTACAAGGTAACATAAATATTTTAAATCAAATTTGTTAGTAGAGGTTACTTTATGAAACTATTAAAGTCATAAAATTAAATAATAAACATTCCCATTTATGTATTTTTATTAGTATTTTTGTTTTTAGTGGGCAATCTTACATTATTTTGCAATCAATTTTTAAGAATGCAATCATGATTATCAAAATTTTGTAATTTGACTAAAAATTAATTAAGTATGTAAGTCAAAAAGGGCATACAAGATACACGTATATTAAGAGTAATAAAAATGCAATTCAGTACAATTTCATTCTATAACATTGTTAAGGTTAAGGGTGCGGAATGGTATGTCCAAATTACTAATATGGTTTGTTTTTGGTATGGTAAGTTTGATTCTATAATTCAGAAACACACTGTGGGAAGAAATTGGATTAAATGCTTAGATCTTAAGTATTAAGTAATATTAAGCATTATAGTAATTTAAGTATTTTCGCCTTTGATTGTACGTTCACCTTTGATTTGTTTGTTTTACTCGCACAACACGTTAATGGTGATTTTTGTTAAATTTGAAGGCACTGCCGTGCATGCAAATTTATCCAATATAATTAATTTTACACATTCATATTAGTAATATTAGCCTTAGAACAGCAAACATTTCACATTTCAGGAGGAAGGTTTTGGAAGATACGCGGTGACTGTTGAAATAGGAAACATATTCGAAATATTCGAGAAGAGGATTCCTAGATCTTAAACTTAATTTTAATTTTTTAAACAATTATTTAATTTAAATTTAATCTCTAAAATTTAATTTGCCGAAAGGACTTAAACATCTTGCTTGTAGACAAATGATTTTTTTTTGTTTGTTTAACACCCTTTAAAGGCCAATTGAAATAATATTTAATCAAAAATTGTATACAAATATTCTAGTGCTTCCCGTCAAAATTTTTCATAAAATAGCAATTCGACCAACATTTTACGTCACTATATTTTCATAACAAATTGTTAATTTACCACATTTATTTTAGTAATCAGCCTTCACAACAAACAACTCAAATTTCACATAAATTTTTACAGAATACCTGGGAACTGGTATATTAAACTTGAAACGTTGATTCCATCTTCAATTTTAATTGGATCCTTGAATTTAGTACCTACCGCAAAGTTGAACAAAAAGAACAAAATTACACATTTGTTTGACCATTAATAGACCATTAACTACCAATTAGTTTTGTTTGACAACTCTCCATTATAAAAAAAAAGTTTTTGTTTATCGAAATGTTAATGCATATTTGAGAATATACAAAATGATTTGGACACACTTGATTGGGATTCTACTTTGATATTTTTGTTACAAATAAACACTCTATTTAAAACAAAAAAAAAGGATTTATGCCAACTTCATATTCGGCTTATTTTGTAAATATGTAGTCATTTGCATATTTTTTCCAAAAATTGCATATACTGCATACAATAACTCTTCAATAACTTATATTTGCATATTTTACTTGACCAGGAAGGTATCTGGGCTACTATGTAAATTATCTGAAAACCGTAATTTGTTTTAACATTTGATAAGACAGATGACAGGTCGTAATCTATATTGTAATCTTAGAAAATACTGAAAAAATATTCTTTATCGGCACCTATAGAATTATTCACGATACACTTAAAATCAATCACCTAACTTCCCACTTTCTGAAATAAAAAAGTAAGAAATTGATGTAAATCAGTTTTTAATAGTGCTGGTGGTAAAACGGGGGAGGAGTAGTTTAAAAAATTGAATAATGTTTTTGGAAAAAGGTTATGTAGGATTTTCTTTTTAAAAATCTTTAAAAATGGTTTAGAAAGAAATAGGGGATGTGAGTTTATGTCTAAATTTAATATGAAGAAAATGAGGATTTTTATTGGAAATTTTGTCGATTTCAATAAGACATACTTAAAAGTTGATCAGGTCTCAAAATGCTCCAATTACTTCTATTGAAGTAGAGATGAGTTTTTCCGAATTGAAGTTATGTTAACATATACATAGATTTCAGTAGAAAGCAATAGAAATTAGCGGAAAATTTGATGAAGTATTTAATTGTCACTTTTCAATCAATTTTAATAACTCCTTCATTTGCTCTGATTTAATAATAGGAATAGTAACTACTATGGTTTGCACTCCGCTATCCATAAAATGCGCTTTGTAAATCGCATATTTCGAACTGTTATTGCTTATATTTCTTAAATTTCATGCAAAAATATGCGCATACTTAAGAAATAATTTTTATGCATATTTGTTGAAATGTTTCCATGTTTGACCAACACTTTAATATTATTGTTACAATTAAAGACTTGTAACAATTTTTAAACAAAGATATTTCAGGATTCACAGTAACCTCCGCATATAGACATTTGTTTAATAATGATTAATTAAAACTTACTTGTATATTTTTGTTACAAATTAAAACTATAAAACAGTTGTTAAGCACAGCGAGTATTTTAGAATTCAAACTAACCTTCCTATAGACAACCGTATGACCATGGTTGACCAATTGCATAGGTATATTAATATTTTTGTAATAAATAATTAAATTTAATAAGGCGAATATGTCATGATTCAAATTACCTTCCATATAGAAAACTGTTTGACCATGTTTGACTAATGCTTACTTTTATGTTTATGTTACAAATAAATACTTTATTTATAACAAAAATTTTTCAACGATGCGGATATTGCTCTTTCCACTTCCCCTGTGTTGTAGGTTGTAGTTAAACAATTGTTTTGAAAAAAGTTTTTGCAAAAACTATGAAGTAAATGTTAGTCAAACGATTGTCTATTGGTATAGACGTGGCTAATATTTCTGAATTCTCAAATAAATATTAACGTCACAAAGAACGAAAAATCTTTTTTTTTTTATTGACAGTTGGTCATTGTCGAGGGTTGATTAAACGATTATATAATTTTCGTCATTTTTTGTAACTTTACAGATATTTTAATTTGGCGTTTTGAATTAAATGTTAAGTACTAAAATAAATGATTTAATTTAACTTAATTCGAGGTGACTTAGGGATCTGTGATCGCAGGCAATTATTTATCGTCTTTATCGTAAATAATTTGTAAATTGAGTCAGAATAAGCACTCGTTTAATTTCTTTCTCAGCAGCAGCAGCAGGAGAAGAGACATTTATAACGTTTTCCGATTGTGTTTGTTTTCGAATTGTTCTGGCGGAAAGCAGAAAAGCGTGACCGTCTCCGAAAGTAATCCTCACAAACTTCCAACGTATGGGAACGGTCCCGCTTACGCCTTACCGGTAATGAATTTATACGCTGAATTAACGTCGTTATTATTTCTGCTCAGGTATTCCCTCCTGTCTTCAAAGAGCCGGTGCTCTTTCTCTCTCTCCCTCTCTCGCTGTCACGGTTTATTTTCCTCTACCTAGTTGGGCAATTGAAAAAATAATCAAGGTGTTAAAAAGTCAATACACCTTCGTCGAGGCTTATCCTCGGGCGTAAATCGTTCTCGCGGTCTATTTTTAATTTTTCTCCCTCTCTCCTTCGCTCTTTCTCTCTATCTCTCCCGAAGCACCGAGTGATATACTGATGTTTGACTTGGGATAATCTGCTTTTTGTCCCGGGCGCTTTTCGAAACGCGGGCTCTGATTTATATAAAGCCTTCACTTGACTTAATAAAGATATATTTCAACTTCAATAATGGATTTAAATCCCCTTTCCGTGATAAATTCGGACCCGATGCTGCTGCCGACTACCTGTTTGTGTTTGTGAAAAAAACGACAGCCTTGTGATAAATGCTAACGAAACCAAATGCGGAACGATCATTTTAACCCTGTTTAGGGTGAAATTGGAATCGACGAGAACTGCATTAGATTCGGGTGATTCGCGTACTACACGTGTATCTCAATTTCGAAGAGGTTGAATCAAAGATTGGGAGGCCCATGGCAATTAACACAAAGCGGTTTCCACGAAATCTAGGGTGGGATTGAAAGTTTGGGTCATGTATTACATATTCCAAAAATATAGACAGATTCTAAACATGAAATTTTTGAAATCTCTAACTTTTCGTTAGCCTTGTTGAAATAAGTTTAATTAATGTTACATTAGTTCAAATCCTCATACTATACGTATGCAAGTTCAAATTAATCACCGTATATAATTTCTGGCATAATGGTATATAGGTACCTGAATCACATTCGTTTCGCTGACGATATTATCATCATTAGCAGCGACAAAAATGAATTGAAAACTGTGCTCGAAGAACTGCAAGGAGTGTCAAAACAAATTGGGCTTAAGATGAACCTAAAGAAAAACAAAATAATGACAATGGAAGACACCGACATTGCCATTGAGGGTCAAGCACCTGAGTGCCTTGGTCATTCCATCAAAATAGGAAAACAAAACCAAACCTCCGAAATATCTAGAACAACGAGATTGAGCTGAGCTGCCTATCGAGGGCCTTATGGGTACATTCTTATCGCAGGATATCCCAAATAATGTTAAACGCAGAACCTACGAAACTTGCATTTTACCAGTTGTAACATATGGTCTTGAGACTAAGCTCAACGAAGCAAACTGCTGAAAAGCTCAAAACAACCGAAAGAGCAATGGAGCGTACCATGCTAGGCATCAGCCTAAGAGGTCATATTAGGAGAGAAGAGATAACAGACAAAGAGTGGCGATGGGCGGGACATGTTGCCAGACAGGACCCATCAAGGTGGACCAAAAGGTTAATTCAATGACAACCAAGACTAAGAGAAAAACAGGAAGACGCCAATTGCGTTGGCGAGATGGAGAGTAGTAGAGAAAAACTGGTTACAAACTGCTTAAGATAGAAGGACATGGAAGACAATGGAAGAGGCCTACATTCAGAAGTGGATGGATACGGGTTAAAGATAAAGAAGAATAAGAAATAGTTTCTGCCCTAACCGTTTTATAATTAAATTATATCTATAATTAGATTAAATAAATCTAATAAATTGGGAATCCTTCAATCTAACCATTAAATTTGAATGGAGCTACCAATTTCACCTACTAATTTTGATAAAAATATCCCCTATTCGGCGAATAAAAAAAGAAGGAAATATTATCATAATAAAAATCACAAAACGTGTCCTAAATGGGCGATATAACCCTTTAGGGCAATTGGTACCTCTAAAACTATGTCATCTATGATTGTGTGATCTGTTGAAAGCGAAACTCATTTAGTATGGAATCATTTAATTCCTACCTCATATTTCCGGGAGCGTGACATCAAAATGTTAATGAGGACACCCTGTATATTATTGCACTTTGCGTTATGGATCCATTTACAAAATTTACTGTCATAATTGGAATAAAATTTAAACCGGGGTCATGCAGACTATTATATGAGTTGCGAATTCTAACATGTAAGAATAGTGTCACGCTTAAGGCCTGAGAGGTACTTTAGGGTGTGTGAATAACTCTTATTTTATGTCAAACCTTATTACCGTTTGTTGGATTTTAATTCAAGAAAGGTGGTAATTAAAACCCTCGTCATCAAAGCATCATTCAGTAATTAGTATGCTGTAGATTAGTAAAATATTACTACAAATAAACTCCTGGACAAAATTAACGCACCACCAGATATTTTGTGTTATTCCAAAGTAATGATGATTTTCAGTTGTTTAGCAATCTTACAAGTAGGCTCTGGATATACTTCAACAGTTCAAGTAAATGTTGTCAACATGGGTTTTGATTTAAAAGTGTAATAGCAAAGAAATTCATTTTCGATGAAAATTGATTTAATATCTGATCAGAAATTGTTGCTTATTACGACTAATTGTTTTGAGCCACCAAGGTTTTTTGTTATTGATAGTGTAAGTGCGAGTGTTGTCCAGTTTAATAATGAATCGCAGAACAAATTTGTCAGTGGAAGAAGCAATAAGAGCATCAACTTTGCTGAATGAGGGATATTCGATGTGTCATGTTGCTAATGTGATAGCTAGAAACCATTTCAGCATAAGTCGCATGGTTAGACGATTTAACGAGACAGGTTCTCATTTACGAAGGCCGGGACAAGGGCGAAAACGGTGTACTCATCCAATAGATGAACGTTTTCTGGCAATCCGCTCTAAGAAACAGGACAACGACTAGTACCATCCTACAAAATGAACTCGTAGCTGCTCGCAATCTTCTCGTATCTTCCCGAACGATTAGAAGGCGCTTAAATGAAGCTGGATTAGACAGCAGAAAACCGGCCAAGAAACTCCTGCTCACCAGAGAGCACAAAATTCAAAGGTTGCCTTTTGCGAGACAACGTCAAGATTGGACTCGTAATGATTGGAAGAGGGTTTTATTCTCAGATGAAACGAGAATCAGCCTTAAATCTTCTGATGGACTTGAGCGTGTCTGGAGAAGGCCAGGAGATAGATTTGCAAGTTGCAATATCTCTCCAAGAGTTCCGTTTGGTGGTGGCTCTGTAATGTTTTGGGGAGGCATCTGTTTCGATGGCCCCACAGAATTGGTCCCCATACGTGGTAGGTCAATGAATGCGAATTATTATCTGGAACATATTGTTGTTGACCATGTAATGCCATTTGCTCCTATTGTGGGACCGAATTTCTTGTTTATGCAGGACAATGCTCGTCCTCATGTGGCTGGGCAGGTTATTCGCTACATAAATGCTAAAGCTATTCCGTTCATGGAATGGCCAGCGAAGAGTCCCGACATGAACCCAATAGAGCATCTATGGGACGATATTAAAAAAAGGAGTCGACGTCGTACACCTCCACCTGTCAACCGCAATCAACTGGTAGATGCAGCAATGCAGGAATGGGAAAATATTTCTCAAGAAGTCGTTCAAAATGTGATCGCCAGTATGCCAAGACGTATGGAAGCAGTAATGAAGAGTAGAGGAGGATATACACGATATTAGAACAGCTCTAAGTTTGAAAATTCTATTGTTTTCGTTTGTTTTCTGTTTGCAAGTTTGCATTGTTTCCAAGAAAAAAATTTCTTTAATAACAAACTATTAGAGATAACGCCCTGATTTGCTAATTTCATTTACTAGCTACTAGATAGTACCTAACTATAAGCTTTTATAAAAAAATTATTGCAATATTAATTTCGGTATTGTAATTATACAAGTTTAATTGTGTGGTGCGTTAATTTTGTCCAGGAGTTTATTTGAATACAATTTGACATTTACAGTTACTTGACTACGGATTACATATATTACCAGTATTCCGAAAGAATGATATTTACGTGTATTACTACTTTCTTTATCTAGCCAATTTTCTAGCCTATTATGTAGTCTACTCTAGCCCAATTTAGATACGGGAAATTCCATAGATTAGGAAATATAGAATTTTGATAAAAGGGTCTACAAACCAAACACCAGAGTCTGTGTTATTTGACAATACCGAATGTAAGTCAGAATTGCTAGAACTGGTCATGTTTCATGTTCTTTGGCTACAAACGCACATGGGGTTTAGAACGTTTGGGCGTAGCTATACTCGAACTGAATTAGCTTGGCCGGTGACCTTGTGGGCGCGTTGGCAAAATGTAGATGTGGCTCTCACTCACTCTTCATTACGCTGTATCGCTCTATCTTTCTTATCGTCCACTTTCTCTCTTTCCCTTCTCCAAGGTCACCGGCCAAGCTAATTCAGTTCGAGTGTATTTGGATGCAATAAAGTAGGAGAATCTATTAGAAGCAAAAATCAAAAACCCAATAATTTCTGTTTTATAACTTCTTTCAAAAAAAAGTCAAGAAACGGAAAAACTTAAAGATACATTTAGGCGGGACCAGTGATGAGTCTTACTTTTATATTTGTTTTTATTATTGAGTCAAAGTGCCAGTGAAGTATTTGAAGTCTAAGTGAAGTGAAGTATTTTTCTTGCCTTCGGCTCGTGCTACAAAAGGGTACACAAAATGACGGTTTTATAAACTTGTTACGAAGTAATCCCGTGCCACCCTGTACATAAACGCCACTCTAACTCGAATGAACAACTGGAAAGCAATGAGTTTTAAATAATTTACTAAACCAACAATAAAACTCATTACGTGTTGGAACGTCATTCGCGAATTCCGAATATTCCTCTTATTAAACAATTATTGCATGATGTATAGAACCGTTTTAAATGAATAATTACAACTGGGATGTTAAAAATTACTCTGGGAGTATTAATCTACTCGAGAATATGTACGTACGTATCTGATTTCGAAATCGGCGAGTGTAATGCATAGGTTCTATTAGCAATGCTAATTAGATATGCATAATTAAGTACCCTAGTGAGTGACACTGAAGATTATCGTAGAAAAAAATCAAACAACCTGTCTGGTAATTTACGTGCGAGATTGTTATGATTTATTTCGATCGAAAGCGGTTTATTAATGAGCGCCTTCTAGTTATGTACATTAACAGCAGTAGCATCTGGAGTGTCTCAAGTAATGATAAATTTTGTGTGAAAATTGAGTTATGAAATTTTAAATTTGTGACGAAAGTAGGTATCGTTTTCAAATTTTTATTAGAAGCCATGCAGCACCCACCAGTATCTGGTATCACCCTGAGATAGATGTCTATCAGATTATGGGCTTCATCGTAACGTTTTCATAGAAGACGCCTTAAGAGGAGTATAGAATTACCGAAAATTTATCAATAAACAACGAGGTAGCAGCGAGACAACAACATAAAAAACTGAAATATGTGGCTCCTGCTCGGCTACGTATCGAGTAGTTCAGATGTTTAGATCGAAGATAGGGATACGTCACTTTATATGCTCGCTCCTTTCCAATAAAGTCGTATTTTACGTAGCCTTTTTTTACTTTATTTCAGTTGTACCTTTAGAGCCGAATTCTTTATTTGTTTTCCAACTCGCGAGGCTCTTTCCTTCTCGGTGAAATATCACAACAGTTAACGAGATATTCCAGTAACGCTCACCGTAAATCCGCCATGACTCTATTAAAGGAAAATCTGCTTTCTATTTCCGCGAGACAATGAACGTATATCGAACGTCCGAACGGCCAATAAATCACGGGAGAGTCCCCAAACTGTAAAACCATAAATCAAAATCCGTCCTAAAACGGACCAAAATTCCGTACAAAAGGGCGACACTTAAAACCGGAACCCGAAAGTTGTGAAGGGAACGTTCAACTTCTGCGAGATAACTTCGTGGAGAGAGCTATTTATTTATATTTACTGTGGCAATATAAAGTGACAATTGTGCGAGAGGTAGAGCGGACACCAACCTAAATAAAATATAAAAGTTGTCAGTTGAAGAATGCTTGATAAATAGCCGTGTGCATGTAGGGGGATGCGTGCAAAAAAAGGGGACGAAACCGGAGTCTAGAAAATTTAGAGGGTACCTACTACAAGACTACATTAAAATCGACGGGCTTGCGCGGTAAACTTGACGGTTCCATCAGTTGGTTTTGACTGTAATTCAAAATTTGTCATTGCGCAACTTTCAATTATTTATTCCTTTAGAGACGTATATTCATATCAAGTTGCTTCTGTGTAATATCGATTATTATGAGTTAGTTGTTTTTGTACTTAACATTAATAACATCACTATTATCCAATTTTTATTAACAGTTGCTGTGTTGGTGTAGCTTGGATTGCGGTAATTAAAATAGCGTTTTTTCTTTGTTTTAAATGCTAATTGAAAAGGAACTCTATAATAATTAAAAAAGGTTTATCATACACATAAATAGAATATATCAAAATAATACACATAAGTAATAATATGCTTGGTTCAATTTTTATTTTAACTTTCTTGTATATCGCAAGAAATATTTTTATTTAGATATAAAATATAACATACTGCCAATAAAATAGACATAACAAACTTCTAAATATTAGAGAAGGATTTAAATAATGAACAGAAAACAGAGTGTACAGATTGCTGAAACATATTTGTTAGTATCTTTTCGGCTTTCGCCTTATTACAGAAAAGGCTATATTAGCTTATTTTCAAATTACAAAAATATAAATATATGATATTTAGTGTATTTTTTATATTCAATAATGAATATTCTTCTTCGTTTATTCTAATGTGGTATTACTGATAAAAGATGTAAAGTAAAATAAATAGATAGAGTTATGACGATTTACGTTTGCTCTTGTTTGCAGAAAAGTAGTATTCATGAGAATATTCATCTTATTTTTCTTAACTATTGTGTGTCTGCTATGGTCTATTCCCTAAATACGCTTTGCCATTTAACAAAAAATGTATCAAAGTGGTGATTATCTAAATTATTTAACAAATTTAAAATTGTCCATTGATTCTTTTATTTTGACTATCTAACTCTTCTGGCGTCTGCTGTGAACAATTCCTTCTAATAATTTATAACTCCTTCTTCGTGCTGTTATTTGATTTCTGAGCTCTGTTCTAATATGCGTATGCTGCATCATCTACAATAAAGATTTTAGCTATTTATTAGCTAAACATAAGCTAATTTTCACTATATGTTCTAGACCTAGACAGTCAGACATGTTATTGATGTATTCAGATTTTACATACCGTAGCCTTAGAGTATTAGTATTAGTCCTACAAATATTATCACAAGTTTGTTTCATGTTTATTTCTTGAAAAAGGTTTACCTTTAGTTTTTGCCTAAAAATTTCCAAAATTTTCTGTCTCCACTAGTCATATTGTTTTTTAATGGTTCTGCATTCTTATCAGCTTTGATACTAATAATGCCCTGGTATAGTTATTGGCATTGGGTCTTTCCATGCTTGTTATTCTCTTCCACAGTTTTATGTCTACTTATCTTCTATTTTTTCCAAAAGTTTCTCAATTGTTACCCTACCATTCATTTTCATTCATTGGTTTTCAGTTAATTCTATAAAGCTTCTATTGCCATGTTAGTCTTAATTCCTGCATTCCTTTCTTCGCTGTGAAAGTAATATCTACAGAAAAGTTATTTGTATATAATTATTATCATAGAGTAAACTGGTCCTATAACATTTAACTTACTTTGTCAAATAGTTGAGGAAATCCGTATCATTTGCGTCTTGTATTTTAAGTAGGTACATATTAACTAATTGTAAGAATCTGCCTTCTTCAATTTTCTCAATAATATCTCTGTTTTCATTCTGATGTCGAATGTAAACAAAACACTGTTATAATAAGCCACAGACCATGAAATTATTTTATAATCTGTGCTCTAGGCCAATTTATTCAAAATCAAACCTCAACAAATCAAACTGTCGACTTCAGTGCGCATGCCCGACTGGATTTGATTTCAATGTAGTCTCCTACTACATATATGTTTTATGAGAGAGGGGAAACGGGGCATTTTAAAGTTTTGGACAATTGTTTCAAATTCTAGATGTTGTTTAGGTGTAATCTACGATATCTAATTACGAAACATCAATCATCCCACTTCTCTTCTGTTATCTAAGAATAGAGATCTTATCTAATTAGATAATTAAATATTGAGTGCTTACTTTGCAGTGATAACAAACCTGAATATGGATCTTATATTGATAAAACATGAATACTACATGTCCACTTGAATTTGGAACCACAGGAGGCATACAGCCTCAGAAATCGGAGTAAATGGGGGAAAAAGTGCAGAAACGAAATTTCAGTAATTGTAAATTGCAAATATGTGGTTGGAATGGTTTTATCCCATATTAACCTTTTCGCGACGCATTATTAAACATCTTTGTATCTAAATGTATTCCACACAGTTTATAAGAGGACAGTGTCTCTAATCTATCTAAGAGATCTTCTCTTGAGCATGCCTGTATCCAAATTTTAGTCCTATAAAGCAATGAAACATTATTATTATAATTCATAAGATGTGAATCAGTTGATTAAAATCGTGATTTCAATCAAGAAAGAGAAATCATGATTAAAATTTAAGAAAAAAAAATTGCATATAATTTTAGTAATAGTAATAGTATCTAATTATAATTAGTAATCAGTATCTATATTTAAAAAATATATTTGCTTATAAAACTATAAGCATTTAAATTCTTCTAATACGAAAACAAACCATTAACGTAAAGTATTCTGAATATTTTTTAAAACGAATATTCAAAGGGAATTTAGCTGTTTTGCATAATAATATACCTTTTAAAAAATCTTTCTGGCACACAAAAACACGAATTTAAATGTAAAAACAAAATATTGTCAAACATTTGTAACACCTAAGGAATTATAATACTTAAGAGAATTATTTCACTTGAAAAATATTTTCTTAAAACCAATGTGACAAAACAATATATGAACAGTTAGGATATCTATATATAGTATTAAGAACTACCCCAAAGTGTAATGTCTTCAAAATAAATCAAAATTGAAAACAAATTAATTCAGTGACGCATCTTTCAGGATTCTTCGGAAACAAAAAGAACCTTCAGGTTTGTAGTCTTGATCATTAGAAAAATTTTGCATCATGTCATAATTTTGAGAAAATTATATGGTTTTGAAAAATGCCAAAAAATTCGTAGCAAATTGCAAAGCTAATAAGCCACTGGTTTGGTAAATTTAGGTTTATTTATAACTTCACAAGTGTCGTCCCACATAAGTGATTTGATATTTCAAGCAATAAGAGACCTGTTACCTGTTTTCTTGTTAACCCCCGCATTCAAGCCCTTTGTTTTAGAACACATTCGACCCAATTTGTAAGATTGTCTACAATTCATACTTGAAGATTCGATTAATGGTCTGGCACTGTATTATCGATCTTTATTAGCTCTACCTGTACGGTTTTATGATGCGCGTTATAGACTGCTTCTAGAGAATTTTTAATCCGAACTTCTTTACTGTTCACTCCCTATACTGTGCTGCAGCGCAATTCATTCTGAGGTTAAGATACATTTGCCTAGTATTATTAAAGACAAAACTAATGTAATTTGATTAGTAGTCTGACTTGCATACGGCGTGATATTAAAAAACGTTTATTTTTGGTGTTCCAGGCGAGAAACCCTTCAAGTGCGAGTTCGAAGGCTGTGACAGGAGGTTCGCGAACTCTTCCGACCGGAAGAAGCACTCGCACGTCCACACCTCCGACAAGCCGTACAACTGCCGCGTCGCCGGCTGCGACAAGTCCTACACGCACCCCTCCTCGCTGCGCAAACACATGAAGGTGCACGGCTGCGCAGGCCGATCGCCGCCCCACTACGACAGCGACGGCGAGGAGTCGAACTCGTCGTCGGCGGGCAGCATCTCCGTCGCCGCCTCGCCCCACGTCCACCACGGGGCGGCGGCGGCGCCGCACCCGACGCCGCACCCGACGCCATCCGCCGCCGCCGCCGCCGCCGCCTCCCTCGCCGACTGGTACGTCTGCCAGCCGACGCCGGCGACGCCCGACCACCTCGCCGGCCTCGGACATTTCGGGAACATACACCATAGCGGCGCCGCGACGGCCTACTAGGACTCGCCCTTTGGGCTCTCTCCTTGTGTTCGTGATGGGTTCTTTCCGAGGGCGGTACCTACCCCGTCTGAGGTCGATGTGCTTCAATCTTTAAAGCCTTCTTCGATTACCTTGTTTTATGTCACATTCGATAGTTGTAAAGATGCCAAATTTGCTTAGATACAGTCGAATCAGCTCTTATAAGAAGAGTTTTACGATGCGCTAAAACATTGAACGACTATGTCGAAACTAGCAAAGTACTGGAGGTAGCAACACCATTCTGTTTAAGGTAACTTTGTTGTATGCCACATTCGGAAGTTGTAAAGAGACAAAATTTGATCGGGTAGAGTCGAATCTCGTCTTATTAGAAGAGTTTTACGATGCACCAAAAATATTAACGACTAGGTCGAAATTAGCAAAGCACTGGAGGTAGCACCACCATTCTGTTTAAAGTAACTTTGTTGTATGGCACCTTCGGAAGTTGTATAGATTCAAAATTTGATTAGGCAAACTCGAATCAGGTCTTATAAGAAGAGTTTTACGATACACCAAAAATTTTAATGACTAGGTCGAAGCTAGCAAAGTACTGGAGGTAGCACCACCATTCTGTTTAAGGTAACTCTGTTGTATGGCACCTTCGGAAGTTGTATAGATACAAAACTTGGTTGAGTAGAGTCGAATCTGGTTTAATTAGAAGTTTCACGATACACCAAAAATTTTAACGACTATGTCGAAGCTAGCAAAGTACTGGAGTTAGCACGGTCGTTCTGTTAAGGGTAACTTTGTTGTATGCCACATTCGGAAGTTGCAAAGATGCCAAATTTGCTTAGCTACAGTCGAATCAAGCCTTATAAGAAGAGCTTTACGATGCTCTAAACAATTTAACGACTAGGTCGAAGCTAGCAAAGTACTCAAGGGGCACCGCCGTTCTGTTTAAGGTAACTTAGTTGTATGCCACCTTCGGGAATTGTAAAGATGTGAAATTTGATGAGGTAGAGTCGAATCAGGTCTTATAGGAAGAGTTTTATGATGTTCTTAAACAATTTAACGACAAGGTCGAAGCTAGCATACTACTGGAAGCTCTGTTTAACTCTCCATTACGTAGCGCTTTTTTGACAATTTCGGGCCTATAATAATAAATATCGCAATGGCTTCATCGGCTTGCCAGGGTGAGAATTATCTCAAAAGGCTCTACAAACGTCACTCGGTTACGCATTTTCTGTATTTTTCGTACTAACGCTACTTGAATTTTAAACAATAAAATCACAATCTATATTTATTGTAAACACCATGCCATTCCAAATCGTAAAGTTGCTAATTCTTTAATGCTTCCTAAGACATCTTGCAACTATATTTATTTCATAGAACTGCCTTTTTGGCTGTTACTTATGAATGCAAACGTTCCATAGTTCTACTACACGTTTATCAATTTTTATACTTGCATTTGTGTATTACTTTTCATGTCTTTTATTGGCTATTGGCTCGCTACAGTATGATATTATAATGTTAATTACTTTCTGATGTAGTGTTAACATTAATTTATAGTAATCATACCATTTTGACGCGCGTACTAAGTCAACATACAGAGTCGCAGTTATTTTTAATGACCAACTGTATGATTTTTACGAACTTTGTGATGAGATACTACCACGTAATACCAATAAGATGCGTATATGGCCATTATTTCATTATGAAAAGCATAAGTCGTTCCATAGTTCTGCGACATGTCTATCCATTGCCATACTTTCATTGATGTATCATTTTCCATCTCTTTCACTTAATGGCTCGCATAGTATCGCACTAGAATGTTAATTACTTTATAGTGTAGTGTTTCCATTTATAGCAATCATATCATTTTTACGCACGTAACAAGTCAACATACAAAGTTGCAGTTATTTTTAATGACCAATTCGCAATGAGCATGATACCGGTATGATTTTTACGAACTTTGTGATGAGATACTATACTTCGTAATACCGCTAAGGTGCGTATATGGCCATTATTTCATTATGAAAAGCAAAAATCTTTTCATAGTTCTGAAACATGTCTATCCATTGTCACACTTTCATTAATGCACCATTTTTCATGTCTTATTGAATGACCAGTATTATATTTAAAATGTTAATTACTTTCTGGTTTAATGTTGCCATTTGTAGCAATCATACTATTTATCCTCGCGTAGCAAGTCAACATATAAATTGCAGTTATTTGAATGCCATTTGAAACAAGTATGATACTGGTATGATTTTGGGAACTTCATGATGAGATACTACCATGTAATACCGCTAAGTGCGTCTATGGCCATAATTTTATTATGAAAAGCATAAGTAATATCTTCCATCATCAGGTTAGTACGACAGATGAAAATGAGTTTGTATATATATGTATAAAGACAAACATAAAAGGCTCGCATTTTCTTGTCGAGCCATGTTGCACTAACATAGGAAAATATCAAATCATCGTCCATTTTTGTATATGGTAGAAGGCAATCCCTTGATGATGTAATTGTATCCCTTGCATCCTCATTACTGTTCGACATAAGCAGGTCTGAAATCAGACAAATTCCATTTTTTGTATCAAAATTTTGCCAAAAATTGAACCATTTTTGATTCATGATGGGGACGATCTCAAAATTTTATGATTACGAACCAAGATCTCCCTTTGTTTATGTCTTCACTTTACGAACATATAGAATTCTGCTTGTTGATGTGTTTGGATGGTTTCTTTTTGAGCTCAATTTATAAACTCTGTGAAAATAGGATAATACCAAAATGGTCTACTTATTGAAAGATATTACGTAGAAAATAATTTGTACTTTTGAGAGTTTAATCATCCAAAAATTGGATACCTGGCAGAATTTACTAAGAAAAATTCCAATTTTGACCGATTATAAACTACGACAAACATGTCGAAAGAATGTTACCAAAAATTATCTAAACACCTATTATTCCTCTTGTAAAATGTTGTCCTGGAACATAAGGTCCCCTTTGTAAGGACGGCCACATTTGACGAGTGTTCAGATTTGTTTTAACCGCTCCAATACTTGAAAACAACTAGCTTCTTCGTTATAAAATGGAATAAATTGGAAGAACGTTGCATTGACATGGTGTGGATAACATAAATTGTTCAACTTTTTAGCCAAGTCTCGGTAAATTGCTTCTGATATGATCTTTGATTGACATTAACAACATACACGTTGGTGATTAGACGGTAAAAAAATTTAAGGTCCCGCTAGGACAAAATCTTACTTACTTAGGACAAATTTGACACTTTGGAGCAATTTATGTTACGCCATGCAAAACTTACGAGCATGGCACTACCATATTGCTCTTCATTTTTATACAAATTTTGTCACATTACTTTGAGATGGTTACAAGTTATCCAATGAAAGACCTAAAATAGATATTTACCTGCAGGTATGGCGAATGGATAGACGCGTCGTTGAGAGATGTCCTCATTATATCCATAACTAAGCAGCCATTTATGAGGCGCACTTAGAAGCTTTAAAAGATATGACACGCGCCTTGCTGGCTTTGCTTGTTATAATGTTTATATCATAAACTTTCAAAGTGGAAAGTAGTCATCCAGTCGCCTATAGCCCAAAATCATGTAATTTCTGGCATGTTCAATAAATAACTTCTTACGATAAGGCAGCATCGATCACATGTCATACTTGTGATAATTCTTCTCATTACAAGCAAAATCGGATTACCAGTGGTTACTTGTAAAAGTGGTGCTACCTCCATGTTCAAATAAACATTTTGAAACAAATGAGTTTTCGATGATATTGCACGTAAAGGAGCGAAAATTTCATGATTAATACCTTGACATCTATGCAGAAAGTTTAATTATGCTCTTTAATACAATGAAATTTTATCTCTTTGTTCTTTCGTCGTTATTAATAATATCAGGCATTCTCTAGTTTGGTTCTACCTCCTGAGTAAGAGTTATTCCTCATATAAAATTGCACATAGATTAATCCAAATCCATCACCAAAAATAAAACAATCTCATGCCAAGGTGGACTAATTATTCGAAGAGAAATGGAAAATTCTAAAAGATTACTGAAGTTCGTGGCATAAGCGATGGATTAGTAGTTGAAATAAGCTTTTGTTATTGGAAAAATCGAAGGTATTACAAGTTAAATCCCTTAAGTTAATCAGACATGTTGGATCATTGACATTAAATCTAATTAGATACATTAGTCGCATTAGTGGCCCTTGAACCTACTATCAGTTAACAAATTGCTTAAGTCTCCCTAACCCAACCCTCCGAAGCACAAAATATATTTCTCTTCAAATACACATTTTTTGACTTGACTTTAACTTGCTTCGTGAAGTTTATATTTTTTCCTCAGTTCCGTTCCTACATTGCTCGGATATTTGCAAGAATTATTTACACGTCATTTATCACCCTCATCTATCTATATACTATAAATTACAAGAGGAACAGAACAAAAGCTGGTTTAGTTTTCTGCACACCATTTCAAACCTTCAGTAGCAGCACCGTAAAACTGTAAAGCTGTAAAATCGAAACTATCATTTTTATGGCACTTACGCCTCCTTTCGGGCAAGCGAGATCTAGTTTAAGATCAGCTTTATCTTACATGCTCAAATTACGTCTATCAACTTATCATTCCACCTTATTTATCTCCTCCTATCAGATTTAGCTGAAACAATGTTTTTCGAAAATGTGGAAATGATCAGTAGAAAAGCGATGTTAAGTGTTTTTAATTGCTGTCCGATATTATTGAATAAATTTACCATAAGGCAATTATTTTGTCGTCTGTAAAAATTTTTAGCAGTAATATATTTATAAAGTTTATTAATTCTCCTTGAACTTTAAATCTGAACTTGGCAATGAACTATAAGGCTATGTATGTTGGAGGATAAGTTTCTATTTGTGGTAAAACCGGAGTGTTAATGATAATTTGGCTTGACTATCTTCAATCTTCACGCTTTATTAAATATTATTTAATTAGAGATTTTAATCCGCAAGGCAATTTATTATGGCAAAGTAAAATGGAAATGAAAGATGATTCGTCTTTAACAATTAAGCACATCTACTTCAGCGGTGCCCAAACGTCGACTGTGAATTTTATATTATATTCAAAAAGCTGTATTTTCAACGTGCAATTTTCCAGTTTGTTGTAATTTTTACACTTGGATTGATTCGCATAAGAGCACAGGACTATTTCGCATTGTCTTATGTGAATCAATCTCGGTTCAAACTATTACTTACTATTCTAAATGTATGGTTGTATATTTTGTACAAATGTTTATTGAATTAAGCGTATAGGACCACAGTTGTAAAAAGAATTGATTGTAAATATCGCCTAATCAGGGATCTCTGTATATCTATATGATCATGAATAGAGTTTATTAACTTGAGATTATTAATTAAAAAGATTTTGACTGAACTCGAGTTTTTTTTTTACGTTTGAATAAAACGGAAATCTATTTTCGTTCGCCACCGTTACCCAAATAGGAAATAAGTCATTAATATAAAGCTTTCCGTAGCGACCAAGGTGAATTTCTACCCTGTTAGTTCCCAATCTAATCTAAATTTATCTTGATTAATTGTACACGTTGGAATTAAAGTATGGTGTCCAACTCGCTCATTAATAATACATACCTCTTTTGTTTGATAAATAATTCAAATTCCCGCCGTAATATTTCATCTGTTTTGGCATTTCACTGGACTTTAGATCATACTCGCGGCTCTGATCGTAGCCTTTGATAGTGGCTCTTTTAGAAATCATTCCTTATCTTATCTGCGGTACAAAAAAAGTGAGTCGCGCAAAATTCTGCTGAAATTCTTATTCTTTAGATACCTCCAATATGAGGAAGGCGGTATGTGTTTTGTTTGGTCTTGTTTTGATCTGCGCAGGTATCCAGTGCCATTCGTTTAAGACGTTGGAGAAGTTTGGTAACGCTTTGTTGAAACGGTTGACGACTCTATCAGCCGCTGCGAAGACCAATAAAACAATAACTACCATAGTAAGTTGTAATTAATTACTTAATTAAATTACCTGATTGGAAATTATGTAATAATATTTCAAAACGAATTCACTGCGTAATTCAGAGAATTTCAATGTCTAAGACCGTTCTCAGTTTTGTCGTAATGTGTACACGTTTAATTAGCAGGTGCTAGTAGATATATTTACTGATCAAATACTATTTGTGTTGCCATATTGTAATATCGGCCCCTATGTGTATTATTATGAGAGGGTTTTAAATAGACGATCTGCTTACTGGTCAAAGTATAGGTACCGATATTACGTTTGGGTGGGATTGATTGAGGAGATTAATTATCTTTAGAAATTAACTGGTCCCTTAGTGAAGCATGGGCGCGGGGCTTCGCAAATGCCCGCTTTAATCGTGCTCAAAAAAAAACAAATTAAACGACTGAAGAAAACAGAAAATTATATTATCAAAATTAATAAGTTAAAATAAGACAAAAAAATTCATCCGTCTCACTAAGTCAATCAAATTATAAAAATTAGCACAACCCCAAGTCTAAGATTCAACAAAACGAAATCAAATCTAATTTAATTAGTTACCCGACAAAAACCTAACAAGAATACTAAACACAAGTGTCAAGGTAAAATCTCTCTTAAAACCCTTAATGCACCTGTATATGAAATGCTTGTACCTACGTGATATGAGGACAGTGACTTTTCCAAAATTCCAATAACCAAATTTATCGAGATTGCACAACTGTCGGTATATCGGTGTATCGGTTACTCTGATCTCGGCCCGGTACTCGGTCCTCCGTCGTTCGGCGTACAAACTCTAACTCTCTCAAAGTGTTAAGGCCCTAGCGTAAGACAAATAACTCACCATTTACGCCTCTCGCGTACAACTCTAACACTGTCAAGATTGATGCCCTCGATTGACAACTCTGAACTCCAGAGAGATTACGACCCTCGCGTAAACTGTAACCTCCAAAATCCCCTCTCTCGCTCAACAACTCTTACTCTTGAGCGAGTACGACTCGTTTAGCCACTCTAGACCTCTCCAGATACTTACGTCTCTTTCGTATTTACTCTTTGCTCCTCGCTTCGCCCTCGCGAATGAAACTCTGACCTTCACGGCCCCAGACCTTAGAAACAACTCCTAACTCGTGATTTCGCCCTAGCGAATCCAACTCTACTAATCCTCACGGTCCCAGACCTAAAAATAACTCTTACCCTCGACTTCGCCCTTGCGAAGTCCAATAATCGTCAAGGTCCCTGACCTGAAAATAGCTCCTTACTCTGGACTTCGCCCTTGCGAGTCTAGCTCCAATAATCCTCAAGGTCCCCGACCTGAAATAGCTCCTTCCCTTGACTTCGCCCTTGCGAGTCAAACTCCAATAGTCCTCAAAGGCCCCCGACCTGAAATAGCTCCTTCTCTTGACTTCGCTCCTGCGAGTCAATCTCCAATAGTCCTCAAGGTCCCCGACCTGAAATAGCTCCTCCTCTTGACTTCGCCCTTGCGAGTCAAACTCCAATAGTCCTCAAGGTCCCCGACCTGAAATTGCTCCTCCTCTTGACTTCGCCCTTGCGAGTCAAACTCCAATAGTCCTCAAAGGTCCCCGACCTGAAATTGCTCCTTCTCTGTAACCCACGACCGGACGGGGTACTGTCCCCGACCGTCTCTTGGTTCGGCCTCTGACCGACTCCCTGGTCGGCCTCTGACTGACTCCCAACTTTTAGCTTTCCTCTTTCCAAGAGCCCTCGACTCCCCTACTTCGAGTACCAAAATTCGATCAAAATTTACCTCCCAAATTGTAATTGGTCGAACTTCCTCTACTGAACCTATGAATAACCGCGTTACGTCATTAAGTCCGCCTTCTTAATTACTTAAGAGTTTTATCCGATTTTGCTTATTTGACAGAAGTACGAAGCAGAGTCCGATTTTCGACCTCGGATATTGTTACTAACTCAACGCATTCAAGTCAGCTGTTCCGGCGTTATTTTACGAAATAATAATATTAGTATGTTCTAATTACCGACTTACGAAATGAGGAATAAATCACGTAGCGCTTCCAGTCATTTCATATACAGGGTGTTTTTTTTCCTAATGTCCCAAAATCTAATAAAATATTTAAAAAAATCCCTTAAACACCCGCAGGGTGTTACAATATTTTATGAATTATTTGCAATATTAGAGTTAAAAATGTTTCTACCCTTCGAATGGAGACTAAAATTAGGACTTTCTATTAAACTTCACAAGACATAAATTAGACTTCATAATATATCATAGGAAGTATAATGATATATATAATACAATAAGAAACGACTTAACAAGGGAACTTTTAAGAAATTCCTACAAATTCTTCGTGAAACATATAAGTATTAAGTAGCATTAAAAATTAAGTAAGACAAGTAAGACATTTCATCTTCTTAGGGGTGAAAATTAACCTCAAAATTTACTCCCAAAATAGTCGTTTTTTTTTACTTTCCAAGTACATATGTACATTAAATGTAATTCTGAAACACGCCCTTTGACGATTAATTTGAAATGATATTAAATGCGCAGTATCATTTAAATCAAGAATTGTAACCCTTATTACGTTTTCATATGAAACACTCATATATGAGAACTACTAAAATCGAGTTTACTTTTAGAATATGAGTTATTAGCATATTTTAGGTTTTTTAGGGTCCCCTGAGTTCCTGAGTACAAAGTAAATGTTTTGGTACGTTATGGTACGTTTTCCTGCCAAAGCAACTTTAAATTTAAACTTTGTGCTACATCAGAACCTCCCCCAATAAAGGGGTAGTGTACTCTGGCCAATTTTGGATTTTTGGAAATTTTCTCAAAATTGGCTCCAAGAATTTATTTATTCTTTAACGCTCATTCCACTGTCAAATTATCTAATATTGTGTAGTAATACTTTTGGCTAAATCTTCTCTAAAGGGCACTTTACTCTCATCATTTTTTGGTTGTGGAAATTGTCTCAAAATCCACTCCAAAATGTTTTAAAACTTTGATTAATCATTCTACTATCGAATGTGCATTAAAATTTTCTATTTTTGGAAATTTTCCCAAATTCTGCTCTAATCTTCTCTGCTCAAATTTGAATATTTTCTCTAATATCGATTATGTGTAATAAAGCATAACATTTTTAAATCGTCTATGAAGGGCACTTTATTCTTTGCCACTTTTTGGTTTTTGGAATTCTCACACTCCACCTCAAGAATTGTTGTCATACTTTAAATGTTTTTTTTGACTTAATGTGTGTAATCAAGTTTGATAAAATTTTTGGGTAAATCGTCCCTACAATCACTTTTTTTGTTTTTTTCTTTGAAATTTTCTACATTCAAGAATTCGTTAAACATCAAATATTTATTCTGCTTTCGAATATTTATAATAAAATATGAGAATATATGTCCAATGGACACATCGCCACTTTTTTTAGGGGGAAGTGATTTTTCTTTTTTTTTATCGGTCTTTTGCATGAACGAGTCATTCGAAATTTTATGATTTGTTAATATTTATTATTGTTTATGTGTCGACTATGACATTTTACCAATTAATCTCACTCGTACGAAAGTATCTCACTTTCAATCAGTTCAGAGGCATCTACAATTCAGAAATTATTAATGTAACTGTACGGTCTAATTTCAAACTGTAGACTAATAGCTTAAATCGGTCACGTCGGTCAGTTATTATTTGTGTATTGTCATATGTGAACTGTTATGTTAATACGTGTCCTATTAAAACTTAATAAGACTAAAAGATTCCCTAATCAGGTCCTAATCAGGAAATAAATCAAATTTCGTAAATAAATCCTTTAATTACAGGTTCCCTAATTAAATTAAAATAGATCGAGTTTAATAAACGTATTCACTAAGTAATTGACTAATTCAAATTAGAATACATAAAGGGCCCTTAAATAATGTTGAACATGCACTATTGAAACGTTAAGGCTCCTATTTCATAAATTTCTCTGGTCAAGAAAAAAGGAAATGGTTAGATGGTCAGTACCGAGAAGTCAAAATAATTTAACGTTACAAAAAAGAAGAGAGAATAGAATTGTCGGCTTATATTGTAGTAATAATTTACGAGGGTGGCTTAGGCACCGTTGTCTTTGAATTTGAGATTTCGACCTGTACCTCCGGATTCGCTAATGGGTACGAAGATCCCGGAGCAGGACTTTTGGGCGCAGGCGTTTGGGCGCAGGCGTTTGGGCGCCGCCGTTTGGGCGAAGGACATATGGGCACCGATCATTTGGGCGTCCGGTCATTTGGGCGCCTACGATTACGTAATGGATTTAACAAACTGATTTCATAGAAAAACTCACATCTTAATGTTACATGTGTTGCTGTCGTTGCATCTGTCCCGGAAGCTGATTTTCCAGCAGCTATCGAAGTTTTAGAAGATACAGTTCCCGAAGACCTCCTGCCATTGGTCAACTGGCTTGAAGATAATTATATCGGGAGACCTCTCAGAGCTGGAGGTCGAAGGAGACCATTATTCCCACCAGAGATGTGGAATGTGTACCGCAGAGTTTTATCAGATCAACCCAGGACCAATAACTTTGCGGAAGCAACGCACAGGAGGCTCCAAATAGTTGGAGTTGGATATGGATCACCCTTCGATATGGAGATTTATTTCTGGTCTGAGGACGGTTCAGAAAGGAAGAGATAGCAGTTATGAACAGTTTTTAAGAGGAGATGCACCACCGGCTAAAAGAAGAAAATATTTGTTGGCCGACGAAAGGACAAAAAATATTGTACAAAATTATAATAATAGAACAATTTTAGAATTTCTTCGAGGAATTGCTCATAATTTCTTAATAGAATAAAAGTTTGTGTGGAAGCCGGTGTTTTACATTTGATTGTTTAAATATAAAATAGTGTTAAAAAATATAAAATAAATAAATGCTGGAAGTCGGTGTAGTTTTTCTTTTATACTTGATTGTTTAAAACCATGGGCGCCCAAATGCCCTAGCGCCCAAATGAATGGCGCCCAAATGCCCGGCGCTCAAATGCCGGTGTCCAAATGCCGGCGCCCAAACGCCCGCGCCCAAAAATCACGTACCGCGAAGATCCGGCTCGAAGGACCACAAACAAAATGTTTTGTGTGAATAAAGATGTAGATGAGGTTGAAAGTTTGTAAGGATTGTTTGTAAGGATTTGTAAGGATATGTATGCCTGTTGGTTCAGAGCAGTGCTATCCTTGGCGGGAGTTTGAAATTGGTATTGGCAAAGCGTTGTTATTATCCCTAGTATTAATAGTAATTACTTGATTATATTAATATAATTAATCATTATCAGTATATAGTATTATTATTGCTTATAAAGTAATTTAATTTATATACATCATTATTTCAAAAACAAAGAAAACGTGTTAGTGCTACAATAAAATTTGAACACCTAAAAATTACTGCATAAATACTGTACATAGTTTTCATGGTTTCCAAAAATTGGACTACATTAATTTTGACCTTAATTAAGTTATTTATCGCTAATTAATAATACCAAACATTTAATTTATCCCACTAGTATTAAGTACTCGTATTTCGCCCCGTTGTTTTTTATTGTTCATGATGGTCAACTAAGTGGCTACATAATAATTTACAATTAAACAGAACTATTTGGGCAATCAACATTATAAATATAATAATTATGAATAGAAGAAATTACATTCGAATTCATAAATTTATTCAAGAAATTATTTCCGAAAAAGAGTTATTTGAACGATATATCCAAAATAAGAAAAAGTCTTAATCAAAATCTAGTATACTAATATTAAGTAATTGAAATCATATGAATTTTTACAACTGATTTTATATCGCGAGTCTTACATCGTAGCGTCTCAAAGAGCATCAGGTATTCGCCAACGTGACAGTCTCAGCCCTTCAATACAATCATGGGTAAATTAATAAAAGCCGTAAAGAACACTGGGTTAAGATATATAATGGGAATACATAAAACTAACATATTATTTAATTATTTATTCAATTAAAGTCTTACAAAACACCTAACGAGTGGTAATTAATTATAACACTAAAGTTAGAAAGTACTTAAACTTAAAGCTAGATACTACAGGTACATAGAAAAGAAAATCACACAAGTCACAAGGACAATTTCAAATATTACAAACTAAAACGCTACAGTTACATAGTCTATATTTTTTTGCACTATTTGCATTATCGAATACTCAATAATTCATTAATTATTATGCTATGCCGATGGGGCAGTACTTATCGCAGAGCCAGAAGATGACCTCAAAAGAATGTTACAAGTCTATAACGAACAGGTAGAAAAACTTAACGTGCAAATTTCCATAAACAAGATCAAATGCATGGTTATAATGTTATAACAAAGGTACATCTGCGCTGCAAACTAGCAATAGAAAATACCACTATTGACCAAAACATGTCATTTGAGTAAGTTGGATGCAAAACTACAAGCACAGAGTATCTGGAAGATGAAGTGAGGAAACAAGTCAACAAAGCTGCTGCAATATCTGGACATCTTAAATATCCAATCTGGAAGAATAAACACCTAAGTACAGATTGCAAGTCGAGAATGTACAAAACATGCACACGACCATTCATGGCATACGGTGCGAGAATATCAGTAACAGAAGATCCTAAGGACAGATGAAATGAAGACTCTAATGACGATAATGGGATACACATTAAACGATAGGCAAACACAGGCATAAGAGAAAAGTGCCAAACAGACGACGTAGTCGGATGGATAAGAAAAAGAAGAAGAGAGAATCGAACCAGCATGTCAACCGAATGACTCACGACAGAATAGCGAAGATAGTACGAAGTAACACACCACATGGAAGAAGACTTACAGGATGACCACAAACATTATGGAGAGACAGCTGGCAATCAACTTGATAAGAATTGCCAACACAAAGAAAGTGGAAGTAAACAGGCGATACGTTCACCCAAATTGGTTCAATGGATATAGGGGGGAGGGGTAACCGCTGCGATGTGCGGAGTCCCACAATACCAAATGTGATAAACGACCCATTCCAGAGTTGGAATTTACGTTATGTTGTTAAGATGCCTTTTATATCACCAGGCGTTCATAAAGGATTTCTCTTGCCAAATATATATATATATATACATATATATATATATATATATATATATATATATATATAATGAACTAAATAGTAACGGGGATGCAGCCTTATCTTGGGACTTTTTTAAAAGAACACTCTTATTCCTTTAATACAGGAGCTTTCGACAATGTTTATTGTCTTTATCAACTGCAAAGAAAACGAGATTGCTGTTAAAACTATATAACACATCAGATCCAGAAAAAAAATTCAATATTGGAGTGGAAGAGGCAGGTTATGTGTTTAGAGACGTTACAAAGATATGTTTTAAAAGATATCTTTGTAACGTCTCTGAACACATAACCTGCCTCTTCCACTCCAATATTGAATTTTTTTTCTGGATCTGATGTGTTATATAGTTTTAACAGCAATCTCGTTTTCTTTGCAGTTGATAAAGACAATAAACATTGTCGAAAGCTCCTGTATTAAAGGAATAAGAGTGTTCTTTTAAAAAAGTCCCAAGATAAGGCTGCATCCCCGTTACTATTTAGTTCATTAACTAATTCAGCCGTGACTACAAAGTTCTATATATATATATATATATATAACGATGTTTGACACTTGGTAAAAAATTATACAACTCAAAAATAACGTCAACAATTGACAGCAAAGCACATTTGCGCCTAACATAGGAAAGACTCTCCATTCGAGAGCAACAAACCGTCTGTGACGCGGAGGCCAGCTAAAGCCAACTGTCACGAATCTTTGGTCGGTAAAGGAATTTAGTAGTGAAATTAACGACGGAACAAATGTACAAGAGAAAATTCACGACTTACCCGTCTAAACCCGTTATGAAACGATAACCACCGACACGTGTTTCTGCTTATTAGCTTCGTCAGGGTGGTATAACCAAGCTCTGAATGATAACGATGTTTGACACTTGGAAAAAAATTATACAACTCAAAAAGAACGTCAACAATTGACAGCAAAGCACATTTGCGCCTAACATAGGAAAGACTCTCCATTCGAGAGCAACAAACCGTCTGTGACAAGATTCGTGACAGTTGGCTTTAGCTGGCCTCCGCGTCACAGACGGTTTGTTGCTCTCGAATGGAGAGTCTTTCCTATGTTAGGCGCAAATGTGCTTTGCTGTCAATTGTTGACGTTCTTTTTGAGTTGTATAATTTTTTTCCAAGTGTCAAACATCGTTATCATTCAGAGCTTGGTTATACCACCCTGACGAAGTTATATATATATATATATATATATATATATATATATATATATATATATATACTTACTTTTAGAGATTAAACTTGATGGTAGAGACTTTAGTTAGTACACAATTTGCAGGCTCTACAGTCATTGCCTGATATCCATCAAAGACGCTCTAATGAAAACCTTGTCATACCAACAGTCTTCTTTACCGTCAGTTCCTTAACAACCAAATTTTTATTCCAGTACGACTACCTAGAGGAGCAAGGTTACCCATACGAGGTCCACTACGTGACCACGGAAGATGGCTACATTCTGGGAGTCCAACGGATCACCGGCGGCAGAAACGAAACGGCGACTACTAAGAAAACGAAACCCGCAGTGATCTTACAACACGGCCTTCTCAGCAACAGTTTTGATTTCATCAACAGCGGCCCCGGAAAGGCCATCGGCTTAATGTTGGCCGACGCCGGTTGGGACGTCTGGTTACCGAATAACAGGGGGAACCTGCACTCCAGGAATCACACCACACTCGATCCCGACGTCGACAAGCAGTTTTGGGATTACAGGTAAAATAACAGAAATGTAATAAACTGTATTACGCAAATCGGTTCTGAACAATTTGGCACCCCATAGGTCAAACTGACCTACTTCTGAGTTTGCGCAGTAAATGTGTCATCAGGGCAGGACTAAGGGTTGTTGACTTCTCATACGTGAATCTGAAACGAATAAGTTGTCGATATGAATATTGGGTCGATCTGACTTCTTGAAAATGGAAATGTTGAGCTCATAAAAAATACATGAGTTTCATATTTTCGAATTCAAGGTTGGGAATTATGACATACTTACTCCGTTCGGTATAAGTGTTTTCAGGTGACGTCGATATTGTCGATAATAAATAGATATTAGTATATTTGTCGTTGAAGCAATTGAGAATCGGGCACCTGGAAATTTATCAACGAAATTGAATTGGATTAAAACTAAACTACGCCGATATGTTATCGGGCGTATGCCACTTTATAAAAGCCAATTGTTTTACAGAAACTGAATCCACACTTCACGAGAAAAGCATAAGTACGCTAAAATTGGCTTAATGATATGAGAGACTAAGAATAACTTAGATGAAACTAGAGGTTCCCATTTTTTTGAAAGATTCGTTAACATTATTAGTGAACATTTATCTATACTTCCATCTCTAAACACCGTTTGACTGAATTCAATATATCATTTTTATTATCAGATCGGCGCAATTTTAAATATTTTTAATATCGTCTCGCATTGTCGCCTTTGACTGCACTACATTTCGATACAGTCTGGGCAGTCCAAACAAACCTAGTAAGTAATGTAAGTCAGATAGAAATGAAGAGTAGCAATGTAAAGAAAAATAGCCCTGCAGGTACTAAAAGTGTCAGTATTGTTACCAGAAACTAATTCTGTCATTTCTATTTCCTGAGTTTTGGCATCTTAGCACTATTAAAGTACTAGTGTGTCATGTAGAACTTCTAATACAAATTTATTCTCAAAAAATGTTCATGATAGATTGCACTACCATATTAACTCCCCCAGTCCATTCTTTTATTGTCATATAACACAAAAATGTCATATGTCAAAATGCCAAATGTGCAAAGCAATATGGAAGCACGACGCAAGCCATATGCCCTTTCACCACTTTCACCACTTTCACTTCCACCACTTTAAGGTTCTAATTTTTATTGTTAATTTTTATAAACGTTTTATGTCTGATATCGAAGACATAACCTTTTTCCAATGAGCAGTTTCAACCTAACTCTACTTGGTAGATTTCTTTTATGTGGTTTGAAAATTTGTTAAAATCGGCGAAAATCTCTCAACGAATCAGAAAAATTTTACAATTATTTGAAGTTTTTCTAGATGACTCAATTTTATTCAACCAGTAGATATTAAAAACGTTTTAATATCATTTGTAATATTTCTTTATAAGTGGTTTCCTTGTGCTGGGATTGGAAACTTCCTAAAACTCAATCGAAGCTTACAAGTTAATTCAGATTTCATCAGAAAAATTGACTAAACCTAAAACACATTTAAAATCTTCCAGATTCTGTTCTATCTGCATTTTAGAATTCTTATGATTACTTCACATACATGAGTTTAATCTACTTTTCGAATATGCGAATTAGGAAGTTCTGAAAATTAATTGCAATACTCCGATTTAATTCAAATTTAATGATGAATGATTAATTTTATTTTATTTTTTTAAAATTTATTAAAATCAACATATTCACCGAAAGCAATAGTTCATTTCTATTGAACTATTCTAAAACTATTTTAATTATGAGGACATCAGCGTCATTAACAGCTTGGTTCAGAAAAAAATGCCAGCAGCTGTTAATTGTTCAAACAGCATTGAAATGAAATGAGACTTTTTGAGGAATAACAAGAAATTGCTGATGATTTTTTGGAATATTCAAAAGATGAACCTCAGATATTTATGATGTTATTGACGACGTTGCTTTGCAGCTTTGATGTTCTTATCATCGTAAAATACTACAATTAGGATAAAATATGTGACCATAATAAATACATTTTTCAAAAAATAACACCGAATGTTACTTTTCTATCCCAGATAAACATTTAAAGGTTATGCTCCATCAGTGACATATCTAGATAGTGGGTACTTGCATTATCAGTTTCACATATCAAATTCAAAAACGTTTGCACTTGGAAAGCACTCATAAATTGCTGATTTTTGTATTTTACACAACTTAATTGCACTTAATTGGAATGTGATGTGAAGCTAATTTAATATTTAAAAAAAATTCAAGTTGATCCCCTAAGGTTTTAGTAATAATATTCATTCCTTGAAATATGATGGTATTTTGAGAGGTAAGTCACAGGGAACCAATATCTTCAGATTTTTTCTTAACTGAACTGTATGTCTGATGATATATACAGGCCACGTATGCGCATTAGAGGTATTTTCAATTTTCAAAATCGTGTTATCTCTAATGATAATTCGTAGGGATAAGACTATAAGGAACTTTTTTGTAGATACCTAATCGCATAATTTACAAACTTTGTTCGCACTGATTTTATGATAACACTTAAGTTTACGAGATTTGCAAATATGTAACTGATTTCTTGTCAATTGACTTTGATTAAAAATTTTAGTACGATCGATGGGAACTTTTGACATTTCATTTACAATAATATCTCTACCAATTTTCAGCTCTATGCGAATTTTTCCAAAATTAAACATTTTCGACTCTGATGAGATTAATAATAATGTGGTTACGGAATAGAATGGACGACCATCAATCAGTATACTTTAAGTATTCTTAAAACTACTGAAAAATAAGATCAATCCAATTTGAGTTAAAAACAATTTGTAATATTTTTTTTTAATAAAATCAATATTTTTGAGACTTGCGAATATCCCAAAAAGATAGATATTTTTATAATTCCAAACTTCTCATAAAGGAAACTATGGCTAAATTAAAAGTATTATCTTTAGGTTGATGACACTAAAGCTCACAATTATTACAACAAAATTTTTAAATTTTACCTTCAAGAAGATGTCTATAACTGAAATTTGGGGGCAATTAATCAAGAAAAGTAACTCCGAATCAGATCCCTATTCAAATAAGGAAGGTAAATTTTTAATCTTTTAAATGTACTGATGCATGTTTCATGTAAATTTATACCCATATCCCATACCCATATATCACATTGATCACTTCTTCATTTCACCCATTTCAGTCCCTGCGCGAAATCGTCGTAGCAGGTACGGTTAATTATAGGAAAACTCTATCATTGGTATTCTAGAAAAAGATTCCACCACCCGAAGATTAATTAAAAACTAGTCCTCTCCGGATCCTACTTTGAAATTCCTTTTAGTTTCGACGAATGCGGTTATTATGACGTTCCGGCCGTCATAGACCACATTCTGCGAGAGACCGGCGTGAAAAAGGTCTTCTACATCGGTCACTCTCAGGGGACGAGTCAGTTCTTTGCCATGGGCGCCCTGAGGCCGGAATACAACAAAAAAATCGCTCTCATGTCAGCCTTCGCACCTGTGGCTTACATGGGCCACTTGAGCAGTCCACTACCGAGGATAGCTGCTCTGAATATGGACCCTCTGATCGTAAGTTCTCATTTTAAACCATTATAATACGGGGAAATGAGTAAGGCTGTTAAAGGCCGTGGTATTTTCTGTTTTTTTTTTTTTTTTTTTTTTTGGTACATAAGGTGTAGAGTCATATATGACATCAGGCATAAAATGTGCCACATTTTTTTTGTAAAATCATACAATTCTGACCTTTGTCAATGAATAAAGAAAATACAAATATAACTCTAGGTCCCCCACACCTAGAGTCAAAAATCCGGGATTAGACTTCTACTTTCTACTACAGCCATAAATGAAGAAAACTTTGATTTTCCTGTATTAATAGGAGCTGTAAATGGTTCTAAACTGCAGTAATCTCTTTGAATATTTACTAGTGTGTGGTCATTTGCTGAACATTTCATGAAACAAAAGAGCAGATGGTACCAAATGAATAAACGTCACAACTATTTTAACCGCAGACAAAAAGGAAAGTTTGGCAAATGTTTAGCTAAATTTTCCAAAAATCAGAGTATACCACAACCCGGACTTGAAGCAAGAAGTAAATAGACTAGAATTTTCTTTACTTATGAACGTTAACCACTTTTTCCTTTGGCACAGGTAATATAGATGATTTTTATCTCATACCTAACGACTTCATAATAAATCCATATAGACTCAGACTCATAACATCATTTCTAAATTCTAGACAATAATGGATCTGTTAAACTGGAATGAGTTGCTACCTTATGACATTGCATATCAAGACGTAGCTGACCAATTAAGAGATGATCCAACACTTGTAGTATTATCACAATTTGTCTTATCCGTGATGTGTGGATTTAATTACTACCAACTTCGATCAGTAAGTATCTATAAAATTACCAAGGAAACACCAGGGGTGTACTAAAACATACTATACATAGGATGTACTGCCACTGATGTTGATCGGTGATCCAGGTGGAATATCTCGCAAGATGATTGTCCACTACGGCCAGGAAATAGTTTCTGGTGAGAGGACAAATGGACATTGTCTATTTTTCTAATTACTTGTACAGGTTATTTTAGAAGGTACGATTACGGATTAAGCGGTAATCTGGATAAGTACAAAACTCCGGAACCTCCGTCCTATAACGTCTCTGCAATAACCGCGCATACAGCGTTGTATTACTCCAAGAACGACTTTTTCGCAGCGGTGAATGTAAATAGGAAAAGCATTATCGCAGATTTGAATATTTACACTTGTCTTTTGTAGGATGTCGAGAAATTAGCATTACAATTGCCGAATCGGGTGCTGTTGAAATCTATAGATGATGTTTTCTTTACCCATCTAGACTTCATTTTGGCCAAAGATGTTGATACTTTGTTGAATAATGACGTTATCAAGTTAATGAATGAGTACGCTGTAAACATGGACAATGATGGTGGTGATGACGATGAAGATGATGATAACAGTAATGCGGGTGATACGATTACATCTAACATTTTAATTAACATATGGTGTTTGTATGTTTTATACATTTTGGTTAAATAAAAATTGTTACCTCAGCCAAACGGTTTAACTTCCAAAAAATGAAAGTAGTAAGTGTGGTTCGGAAAATACGACAAATTCACATTTGCAAATTTTACAAATGTTGGCAATTAAGCATATGGATGTAATTTTTTGCGTACATTAGTTTTTATTTTAGTTGTTTATCAAAATGTATTGCTAAAAAAATCTGATGAAATTTACTTATTTTACATTTGCTTTTTTAAAGATTTTGAAATGATTGCAATTGTGTGTATAATTTAAGATGTTCTTAAATACATTCTGACACAACTAAAGTTGTTGCATAGATAGGTCATAAGATACTTATGACAATTATAAACAATTAATCATATTTTAATAAGAGTTGCGATTGTCTTGAGGAAAACATGACGTTTGAAATAAAGTCCGATGCTTTAATAAACGAAGTTGTGGAATTTCCGAAACCAATTGTTACAATCGTAATGTTTCTAATCCGTTTCTAAAGGACAATTTGACAATTATATTGAACTTAAAACATTTCTAAGGGAGTTACAGCATTAAGTGTAGAATGTAAATTTTGATGTGAAGTTGAAGACTGTCCAAGTTACTTGTAACATCTGCAGTTTGTCGACAACATTTTCAAAGGAGTTGTAGTCAATTTAATCCAGAACTAATATTTCAAAGGAAGTTGAAAACTTTGTAAATAATTTATAAAGATCATAATAAACTGCAAGTAGGTAGTTTAAATATAACTCATGACGTTTTGAAAGTAATTTTGGCGCTGCAAGTAATTGCAACCACTTTGGAAAATATAACGTTTAAAACGTTACTTACAAGTTTATAAGGAGTTCTAAAACATTTCAAAGAAGTAGAGGAGTTTCTAATGAACTTTTACCAATTGTACTATTGTACTGAACTGATAACATTTTTGAGAGACTTGCAGTTTTTCTATCAACAGTCTAAAGTTTAAAATAGAAATCTTGAAATTGTGCTGGAGACAGTCTAAATTACTTGTAACAATTTTTATTTGTCGAGGAAATTTTTAAAGAAATTGTAGTCAACTTAAACCAAATCTGATGTTTCAAAGGAAGTTGAAAAGTTTTTAAAGAATTTGTAATGATCGATACTGAAGTGTAAGTGATTTTTAAAGTTGTATTTTGTATTAAATTTTTTTAAAGTTGTAGTGAACTTAAACCAGGCCTGATGATTCAAAGGAAGTTGAAAACTTTGTAAAAATTTGGTAATGGTCGTAATGAACTGCAAGTAATTTGCGTGTAACTCATGATGGTTTGAAAGTAAGTTTGACGCCGAATAAAGTAGAAGCTTCTAACAAAATTGTAGTGATAGCGATCCCCTAAGATATTTACAAGAGAAGATACAGTGTCTAGTTACAATGTAACTTGTAACGTAAATCAAAGAAATTGAGGTTTTAAAAGACCTATGTCCACTGTAATGTACAGAACGTTTGGATATAAGCAATTTTGATACTTGAAAGAAACTGGGGGGCTTCTAAGTTATTTGTTGCAATTGTAATGTTCAGAGGAGATGCAAGTATGTTAAGTATATCATTCGAAATGTGGCTAGTATCCTTTTTAAAAAAGTTCTGATTCTTTCAGAGAAGTAGGGGAGTTTTAGGAATTTGTAAAGATAGTTATAAACTGTAATTAAGTTAAAATACCTTAAATTTTGAAATGTAATTCATAAAGTTGTTAAAGTGATTTAAAAGATGTTAAGGTATCTAGGTACTTTAAAAAGATGTAGACATGATAACTGAAGTAAATCTACTCGGAAAGGTTAATAAGTTGCTCGAAAGAAAACTATTACAATGGTTCTTAGCAAGTGATGGTAATCTATTATGGATGTCTGTAAACCCCATAGCTTGAACCCAACACTATGTTATTTACATCTATTCTGTAAATGTCGTGCAAATATTGCACCGTTCTACGAACTTCAAATACCCTAATTTAACTTAAATTTAGCTGAAAACTTTAAATGTTTTTATACGAAAAATACAATTTAATTTATTTTTGAACGAAAATGCATTTCGAATTAACTTATTCCAACCTAATAACATGAATAGCTGATTTTTAGTATTTAACTAATAAAACTGGCTAAATATTATCAAAAAAGTGGTATTAACTTCCACCAATGTTAAGGTTGCTGGGCCCTAAAATACAAAATTAATACTCGGCGTTCTATTCGGCAGGACAATTTGCTCTAAAAGGCGTACATATCTTCTTTAAAAGCCAAACATACCATTTTTTAAAGCCACATATACGTTTCTAAATCTCGACTTAATATTTATAATAAAAAAGTTGGTTACGCCTATTTTAATTGCTTATTAGGAAATACAGCTGAATTACAGTTATGTTACCAAATTATTTAGTTATAACTAACAAAATCAATAAAATAGTCCTGTCATCACTCGGTACTTACTGATGTTAATATCGAAGTAAATAGAGTCTTATGTGGACTATAAGAAGGTGACATAAAGAAAAACAAATATAGTTGTCTTGTGGCAAAACACAATATTAGTAGTTTTCGTTTAGTAAATACATCCATTCTTCTGGAAAAAAACAAGAAAATTTAATCCATTTTAAAAAGCTACCTTTCCTTTCGATATTTTAATAATAAGAACATTCAAAATCTTTCTACATTCTCAAATAAAATTATATGATTATTTATATTTTACCTTTGTACCTTCTTCGACAAGAACGTCGTTTTCCTTGGACCACCATATCGTAGAATTCTTTATAAGTTAATTCAAATTGCACAATAAGAACATCATCTTTGCAATTGTCTCTGTTTTCGATTTATTGCGTTCCTTTGTCCACTTGGCGTTTATCAAAGAGTATATATCGCAGGTCGTTTATATCTTTCAACCGTGGCGTTGTGACCTGAAATTTGCAAAATGATATTCTCCCATCTGATAACATGATTAAAAATAAGCAGTCCACTTTTGACGTGCCAATAGATTTTTAAAGTCGGAGTCAACCGTGTTTGTCAACTACATTTTATGAAGTTTTGGCCAATGATGAAAAATTAAAAGATCAAGATAACATAAATTGTATGTTACTGTATATTGTAACGTTTATTTTCTAATTTACTTACACTAATACTAATACTACACTATTACTAGACACTACTTAATTTATTTACACTATTACTAAACTAATTTATATAACACACTTAACTAATTAATTTATATCACACTCTTAATCGTTAATTTATTTCACTGGTCGGTCTTTCGCTTATTTACTATATCGCGCTCACGTCTAATAATCATCTCCGACCACAAGCCCGCTTATATACACATCTCAAATGTAATCGGGAACCTTCTGGGGTATTCGCGTAATTACTCGAAATATCTTTTATTATGTAGAAAGGTCCAGAGGGTCATAAATTACTTTCCTAAAATAATAACCCGGGAGTATTCATGGAGCTGTCTTTTTTTATAGAATTCAATTAAGCGTCGCGGCAATTCCTTTTGAGGTAGCCGCTCAGGTCCGAGACGAGTAAACACGTCTCGCGCTGTTTACTTTTCGCATTACAATATTTTTTCTGGACAAAGCGTCTTTCGTTGTTACCATAAAACTTCGGCAAAAGTCGTCCGATTTACATCGTTTTTTATTATGATTTTTAATTTATTAGGTGTTGCTAATGTTGTTCCAGGCTTCAATTTATGTTGCCCACTATTCGTGAACACTGGCCAGTTACTTCATTGTAGGAAATATCTGCAGTTTCAGTGCATTTGATTAGGTTTTGGTATATAGACATGGAGAAGTGCAAGAAGCATAATAACACATTCATAACCATTACATATATTTACATATCTCAGAACTCTAACTTTTGGAAAACATTTGTAAACATCTAAGTGGATAACTCAATCTACGAAGGTGTGACTTGAAAGTTTTAAACACTGTGAAGCTCAAAATGGTGCATTTGTATAGCAATGCTTTCTACGCAAGTTGGTAAAGATTCGACAATGTGATGTATGAGATTACTAAAAAGATGTACCAATTCATACAAATCCTATCAGATTGTCGTTTTGAATAACTGATCTGAGTACACTGCAGACGTTGTTGATTCCATATTTGAAAGAGGTGTATATAGAAGCAAATATGAATGCATATTTACTTATAGTGCATTATTTTTCCTGCATATTTTCACAATTTTTTAGTTCATATTTATCGATCTCTAGTGATATCAAATACAAGTGGATATTTAACATAAGGTTAAGGTCAGCTGTCGCCAATGAAACAGAAGAGTAAGTCCTCTAAACTGGATACGAATCGTTTGACACAAGATACATACAAATTTGACGTCACTGTGATTTATCCCCCGTATCTCAAGTGTCATTATCAGACAGATTATCTAATCCCAACAAATCTCTCTCCTATTTCATATTAATCGAGGTATCTTCGTAACGGAACACGTCTTCTCCCTTTCGAAAAAATTGCCCAAATCTAAGATTCATCCACGTGAGGATTCCTCGTCTCTCTTCTCGCACGCGACAGCTCTACATTCCTGCGTCGTCGCTTGACAGCCGTTTATTTTTCAATCTCTGCTTGGAAAAATAAATCGACTTACATGCATTAGACGCAGGTTAATTTAAATTTCGGTCTCTGCTGTGCGTCTTTTAGAGATCCCTTGCCGGAAAAACAAATCGGGCGGCTCCGAGGAACGAGAATGGGAAGGAGAGGAGATGGGGAGCATTTTGAATAAGTGAAAACGAAAAGGAGGTTTTTGATGGAAACAACGGAAACACGTTCTTCGAGGGCTGATGCCACTACACTGTTGTCGATATTTCAGTGTGTTGATGCATAAAATGGCATTTGGCGTATTAAAATGTTTTGCGCAAATCTACTAGGAGGGAAAAGTTGTTTTATCTACAGCAATCACAGTTCTTCTTGACAATATGATAAATAATTGTATTTAAGAATTTAGTGAGAAGTTGGGAATTAAAACGAAGATTGATATTGCGTTTCTAGTTTCAATGTCGTTGTTTTACAAGAAACTCCAGAAAGACAAGGAAAAGACAACAAACACAAACAAATAACAGTAATACTAGCTTTATTGCCCAACAAGGAACCAATTATAGGGCAATGTCATCATCATCATCATCCGGCCTGAAGTGTTCACCCTGGACGTAGGCCCCCCTCAAATCTCTCCACCCTTCTTGATCCTGTGCCACAGGGATCCAATTTCCCTTAAATCTCTTCAAGTCGTCTGACTATCTTGTCAGAGGTCTGCCCTTGCTTCTGAGAGCATACTGTCTTGGCCGCCATTCTAGTATTCGCTTGGTCCATGTATCATTCGTTCTTCTGGCAATATGCCCAGTCCAACCCCATTTAAATTTTTAAGCAAATATACAGCATCCTTGTATGCTGTTTTACTATTGTATTGGGTATCTTGTCTCTTAGGGATATAGCTAGCAATAATTTTTCCATACCTCGCTGGGCTACACGGATTTTTTCTATAGCCTTTCTCGTCAGTGTAAGTGTCTGCATTATATGTAAGTACTGGAATGACACACTGGATGGAACACCTTCCTCTTTAAGCACATTGGTTGATCTGATTTTAATACATATCTCAGTTTGCAGAATGCTGCCAATGTTGGTCCTATTCTTCTCTGGATCTCGTGTGTCTGATTGTCGTCATCAAGTGTTATTTCATGTCTCAGATGTTTATATAAATATACTTGTTCTATATTTGACCCGTCGTGGACGGGACAGGGTAATATAGTGTCGCGATGCAGCCCCAATTAGCGAAAATAGGTCGCCGTCCAAGCTAATTCAGCACCGAGGCGACCTTAAACCGAAGGACGACACGTGACGCGCGGGTAAACTTCAGGCACGTTCTTAAAACAAACGTAAAGTATTTAAACGGATCGATTAGATCGATCGGGATCAATCAATCAGTCTGCTAGCACCCTGTCACGCTGCCCGTCGGAACGTCCGTCCTTCGACATGACGCTAATTGGAGGAGCCCCGCGCCTGCTGCCCATCGTCACCCAACAGTAAGCACCCACCTCCCTTTAACCTTTTTCTCACTTTTTACACTTGCTCATTTGCCTTAATTTTGTTTCCGATGTTCTCTCCCCTATCATATTTGATGTTCAAATAAATCTTGTCCGTGTTGCCATGACTCCTTTTTCAATCTCTACCTGACTACACCCCCAACCAGAGCACTCCCTTTGGGCCCTAGGCCCTCAGGCGTGTGACAATAGTTACGTAATAATCAAATTAGTTACCTTCCTGAACCGCTGAAGACAAATAAATAAAACGCCGAAGTGTAATAGTGTTGTCGTAGTAGTAGAGCAGATAAATAGGAGCAATACCGTGGACAGATAGCTTCTTTTTTCTCAACCTTTGTAACGATCATTATGAAAGTAAAAGGTCAATAAAAATTCTGCACATTTTGAAACCAACTTTGAGCTTCCGCCAACAAAATTGGCGCAGTTAGTAGGATAGTGAAACGTTGAAAACTTTGACAAAAACTACTATCAACCGGAAGTTGAAGAGTTGCATGAATTCAAAAGAGTATCGTTGGAACAGGACAATATCACCTGCTCAGCTAGGATTGAGAAGAACGAAGAAGAGAGAGAACCAAATGAGAGTGTTGAAGATTCTTCGTAAGTCGAATATTGTTATGCTAAAACATCAATTACCCTGCTGTGACCATATTTATAATTTTCTCATTCACCCCATAACAATAGAATTAATTTCGAAATCTAACTTATGACAGATATGACAGAAGAATTTATTTATATACTAGAACCATGTTCAAAAATATGATAATGCCATAAATACGCTTTCCAGTAACGAATTAAAAATTAAAATATTGCTAAAAAGTAAGTTACATTGCTTGAAAAATCTATCTATACCTTTAATAATAGTGTAGCGCGAAATGTAAACAACAGCGCGAGACGTGTTTACTCTTATTGGACCTCGGCGGCTTACCTCAAAGGAACGGCGCTACGCTTAATTGAGCCTGCCGCCAACATCTTATTAAAGAAGGAATCATTCCCGACCTCTCTAGACCTTTCTACATAAAAAAGAACGTTCGAGTTATTTCAGGAACTATCGCGAACACAATTGAGATGTATATAAGCTGGCTTGCGGTCGGAGAGGAAGATTAGACGTGAAGCATGACATAGTAAACAAGGTTAAAAGCTAGAGCTTATAAATAAATTACATTTAAGAGTGATATAAATTAATTAGTTAGGAAGTTGTTAAGTGTGTTATATAAATTAGTTCAGTAATAGTCTAAGATAAATTAAGTAGTATGTAGTGAATAATTAGGATATTGTAAATAAATTAGAAAATAAACGTTACAATAGTATTCAATCAATTGCTCATAATCAAAAGGTTTTGACGTTAGAATGTTACAAATAGAGAAAGGAATAAAATCCAACGAACTGGCTGTTGTAGACACCCATTTTTACTTTTCAACTAATGAGATTCTCTTTCATAACTTGAGTTGATATCAAATAAATGACGATACTTTGGAAAAACTCAAGTTTGCAATATCATTTTAAAAAATCATCACTTTTCATTACTTAATAACTGAACAAATCCACCCATTGAGATAAATTAAATTTGCTGCTTCACAACTCCCAAACAACAAACTGCCATTTGAACCTAAACTAGAAAATCTTCTTCGTTTTACAAAATCTTTTGAAGTAGGTATATCCAAACAATATTTTTTATTGAGATACCAATTGACGAGAAGAAAAAATATTCTACTTATTTCCACTTACACCTTCCTGTTTTCCATGGTAACACCTTCTACATGCTAACGCCGGAAAGTAAACCAGCAAAGATTCGCCTAATTTGACAAACTGTACCAGAAGATCAACGAAGAAGAACAAGCTCTGCCATAACAATAAACCAGCCCTCATCCACCAGAAAACATCCTGTGAAGACCAACTCCTGACGTTTTTAAGAAGGCGGAAAATCTACTGGTTCGCCCGGAAAATGTAAAAGGTTGATAACAATAATTGGACTATAATATGATTATAATTAATGATAATGATAAAGATAATATAGCTAATGATGTAATGACCTAATGATGTAACTGTAATACAGAAATGCTCTTCAGAAAAGGACACCTTCTCAAAAAGGGAAACATGTATCTTGTGATACAAGTACCGAAATGTAAAATTATAATTGATAATTTTCGTATTAGAAACTTTCATAATTTCCCGAATAATTCCATATTGATTCAACTTCCAAAACTACGTGTAAAGGTGAAAAAAAAACAAATGATACAATTCACAATTTTAAACTGTGGTTGATAAAAAAAATAAATCCTTGTGCTAAAACTAACCAAAGTCCTAAATAAATCTTTGAAATTGGATTTTATTAATTTAGAAGAAATAAGAATGTAATAAAACATTTTGAATTAGATCAAATTAATTCCATGTCGGAAGTACCCTCAATTATGGTGACCTTGATTGTTCTTAAAATAAAAAGGTATGTAGGTGTCATGATATAAAGTAAAACACACTGTATGTACAGTAACATAGCACTATACAGTTACAGTAACAAATTGTAACATTACAATTTGACCACTGCGCTTGTGCGCAAATCTTTAGAAATAACTAGAACGTTACTAACTTACCGCATGGTCATATTGATGGAGATTTTACGCTGCGTTATCTGGAAGATAACGTTATTCCTTTATTATGTCAAATTCACTCATATGCCAGTTCCATTGTTTTGACAGCCCCGTAAGTAATGTAACGTAACGCAATTAGCGAGCGTCGTTGGGGTATTCAAAAGCGTGCGATCTTTCTATTGTCAGATGATAGATGCGTTAATTATAAACATATTTTCGGATGAACGTCTCCGATTCTGTTTGAGCTATGGCTATGAAAATTAATTAATTATCTAATAAATTAAAATAATTAACCAATTAGTCACAACAAATAAAGGGAGTGTTCGCTCTTAATGCTTTATTATAATTACTAAGTATAGCTCAAATCTTAAAATATTTCGAGAAATATTAGAATAACAAAAATATTTATAACATTCATGTTTAAAATTAATATTAAAATTAATATCCCGCTTAAATGATAAAGTAAGCCGCACAGAATTTGCATAGGCACTATATTATTCTGGTTTTAGCAGGATTTATGAAATATTTCACGTCTGTTCGTGTTATTTATAAAACGAAGGTGAAGGGGGTATTTTATACCTACTACCTTAAGTTTAGGTGCTTTCCTACGATTCGATTATTTCATAAAATATGCTTCAATGGGTAGCTCTAGTTAAATCTAGTTAACTAACCTAGCAAAATTAGAACTACACTTCATTTTTTATTTTACAGGATACTGAAAGACAACTTGAAGACGTTCATTTTATATTTCAGTATTGACAGTTCGAAGCAAATTTTAATACAACGTACCTACTGCCTCGACTGAGAATTTAAAATTTCTTTTATACAATATAGCGGAGCAGGTTGGGAGCATTACAGGTGGGCTATAAATGCTGCAGGGAAGTGACGCGGTGCAAAAATATAAAAAATGGTAGCCGTTAACTGATGGAGATATTCTAATTAGCTACAGCTATTGTTATGCTGATGGTAAGTAATTGTGCAGCAGGCCGCCCACGCCAACTATGATAATGAGATTCGTCAGTGAGGTACAAAACTGGCGGGGGGTTCGAGAAATGAAATTTAAATTCGGTCAAAAGGCGATTGAGGTGCTGGGTTATTAGCGCGATTCGATAGATTAAAGCGAGAACAGAAATGCTAAAACATTAATTCGGAAATTGGTTCAAAAATCGCTTTGTTTAACAAGGTTTCTGGATAATTTGGATTGGCATATGTATTTAGTTGCCTACAATATGTTTTATATTTGCTCTTTTCAAGATGTATGAATGCTGTTTTGGCGTATTGTACTATTTAATTATTGCTAGAACTATTAGATATGCTACAAGGGTATCAATAGTATCAATTAAATTGTTAACAGAACGAAATTAACCCTTCATACCTTACCGTTCCGAAAATTCCAAACGCAAACCATCGATCATCGCCGAGGGAAAAATTCTGGAGGCTCGCTGGAAACCACCCTGTTAGGGGAATTTATTTTAGCCATAATTCCGGATCGAAATCCGAAGCAGAAGAGGCGATCTCGATATTGCCGGTGTCGATTCCAGATAACAATTGACTTATCGACTGTTTCTCGCAATTTATAGCTTTTTATAGGAAATACCGTCAGCTGATCTACCGTATGATTATGGCCGAGGAGGTTGCTCGTACACTTTTCTCTTTCGCTTCGGGGTCGTCGTTTTTGCTGCTCCTGACGTATTGCGATTATCCGTTCTGTCAGTTCGCCGAGTTATGTCGGACAAGGTGCATAAGTTTATCTGATGCGGCCACCGATAGAAATGAGATAGAACGCAAGGGGCCAGATTGAGGACCCCGGCTATTAATCTACGAATCGTCGCCATACGATGTAGAGCTCAAAATCGAAGCAACGAAATTCCCAAGATGTGCAGTTTCCATGTGTTATAATGTAACAATACCATCAATCAGAAACCATCATTACATGCTGTTATTATCGGTTTCCATGGATACCATAGTGACATCAGTTGATACCATAGTGATATCAGTTGTATTTCTTACAGTGATTAATCATTACGTTTGAGAATTATTTTTTTCAAATATTCCGAAAACGGCTATTGGGGCAAAGGTTTCAAAATATATCTATTTTGTTCGTTTAATCAAAGGATTTAAAAATCCAGATCATTTGAAACAAAAATTCAAATTAAATTTGATCGTAGAATAAATATTTAATGTTTAAAAATAAATATTGCAGGTGGATTACGAGAAAATTTCATAAAAACCTGCAAAATGCAAGAATAAAATGTCCTTGAGAGATGATTTAACTAAAAATATTATTAAATTTATTACAACTTTCGATACTAGTACAAATACGTAATGTTTAGGAAAAAATATTTAAGTGGATTTTGAAAATCCTTTTTGTTTTCGAAAATTTTCAAAAACCGAAGAGTGATATAACAAGGGAAACAACTGACATACACAATCTACATAACAACATAACACATTTTATGTTACCTGTTATTGCTTCATTTCAATAAATTCACAAAACTCATTAAAATCACGTCGAGGATCGTGAAGTTAGTTGCAGCGAGGTGAAATTGGCATGGGTGTCTGCTTCGGGAAAATCGGAAAAATTGGTCGGAAAATCTGAGAAAAGTGTCGTGAGCTGCAATTTGTGGTGTATATGATTTAGTGACAAGGGAGGATGCAGCAGAGAAAAGGAGGTTTTTTTCAGATGAGGTTTGTCGATTGTATTTTATGCAGGTCATTACATTTTTAAATATACTAAAATTTACTAGTTTTCATAAAATTCCATATTAGTATAATTTAGAATTAGAAAGAATTTAGAAAAAGTAAGGGCAAATCCTCCATGATTAAAGAAAAAGTAGGTATTCATAACTCATATCACATATACTTACTGCCAAAGAGTGAAATAAACTACCAAAGAATTAAAAATTTTCATTAAAGAATCCAAAACCAGTCACTAGAAACATTGGTGTAATGTACCAAATATATGGGGAATATATGGAGATGTGGATTTAAATTTAATTTAAAAGAATTTATAAGAAGGGATAATAATTTAAAAACATTACAAATAAAAAAAAATTGATGAAAATATTTAATAGGTAGATATAATTTTTTTTAAATATCAAATATTCTCTTGATCTATTCTTTCTGATTTCAGTATTGGACGTCCAAGTTTGGTAACTTTAATTGCAATTAGGTATTTTTCATTTTCTTTGGAGAATGGTAAAATTCATCTTTAGTAACATCAGGAAAGTCCTTTGACCTGTCCATTTTCATTTAAAGATGCTTTTTTCCATTCGTTAAATATTGTCTTAAAACTTTTACGCTCTTATTTCGTTCTACGGTTTCTGCAATTTCATCATGTTTGTGTTTTCTTAGTGCTTATAGCTTCTGTTGGGCCATAATGGGTTGCTCTGTATTTTTGGCTGACTCTCGGTTAATCTATTCTTCTTTAGAGGCGGTCTTTGAACATCAATGTTATTGTGTTAGTAATAGCTGAATTTAGTAAAGGCTTCCTACTTTTTAATTACGCCATGTAGTCAATTGCTTTGTTTATATTCATTTACAGATTGCAAATGTAGAACGCAAATGAGAAAATGAACAAACATGCCATAAAGGGTTTTCTACTTTCTACATAGATATTTGGTCTTTTAACTTGAATTCAGTATTTTAATTAATGTAATTTTCATATTGAAAATCAGACAAATCTACATGGTCAGATTAGAAAAGTTTAAAAACTTTTCTAATTTAGAAAAGCAATTTAGAAAATTTAGAAGTAATTTAGAAAAGTTTAAAAGGTTTAATAACTAGATAGTTTATTAGCTCTTTACTTTTAAAAACTATAAATAAAGAACCCCTTGTCTTGATTGAAATTTTTAATTTTTAAAAACTAAATTATATACAATTAATTAATAAATAATAATAAAATTAAATAATTTATTAATAATAATAAATAATTAAAATTATAATATATTATAATTATTTATTAAATATTGCTAAATTATGTTTATAGAACTCTTAAAATAACTTTGATCTAATTTTAGTAGATATAAAATTTTATGTAATTAAATCAGTAAATTAATATAAATATGTATATAACATTTATTTAATCATCTATCTAAATTCCAATGCAAACTACATGTGTTTAACCTGTTCTTCATATTGCAATGGTGAACATATTTGATAACAGAAGGTCACTTATTTGACGTGTTATAAAAATTTGTTTCTGTCAGATGAATGATTACATTCGACTCCTTATCTTTTGCTTTAATTACTGCTTACACCACTGAGAATCATTATTTAGTTAACTATCTGCATGGGTATTTGTATTACTTACTTGTATTAAATTTGGTATTTGTTTTCCTAGGTTTGCCCTGAGGAAGAAGGGAAACACCTCCGAAAGTTAGGTTAAATAGTAAGTTGCCTGTCTTTTAAAGATCTTTTGACTGCATACCCAGAAGAGAGTCCATTTTCTTTAACATGCATTTATTATAACAGTCAGACTACATATAATATATATCTGTATGTATTAAAAAAAATAGATAAAAAATTACTTTTAAAAAGTTCTCTTTTGCATGGTACTACTTTATCATTTAAACGGCATGTAACCATTGGTGATTAATTTGGGATAGCTTTAAATAAAATTTTCATTTTTAAATTGTTAAGTTAAATCGATTAAAATTATCCCTATCAAGTGTACCTATAAAAGAAGTATTAACCATTTTAAGTTATTCACTAAAATTTTATAACATGGATTATTTAAATGGAGAACTGCACAAATTGTTTTATATTGGATTGGTTATTCACTCCACGAAATTGAACATCTACATAATATTTTTATATTTGGGATATATTAGTTTTTCTGTATATCTAAGTATATCTGAGTTTTACATTAAAATAAGGCTAGCAAGGAAAAATAAAAAAGGGGATGATAACACATCTTTGACTTTGAAAATACAAAACAGTAATGTATGGAAATTTTTTAATTATTTCAGTTAATCTGACAACTTCCTAACACAAAAGGTGTTAAGACCAAAACTTAAAAAGTTACATTTCTGTAACATACTATTTAAAACAAAAAATATGTGTTCAGCTATTTGTTGTAGAGTGGTTTTTTCAAAATTGTGCATGTGCTATTGCTATTGTATTGCTATTGTATTAGTCCAATGTAAACTTTTCAAAATCTAAGCAAACCATCTTAAAAGCCATTTTCGTTTCTAATACAATTCTTGGCTTCCATAAGCATTTTCATAATTGTTGTCGTCCTTTTTGCATGTTCAGACAAACCTATAAATATGAGTAACATAAGTACCAGTTATAAAGTTTTTAAGAACTCGGCGTGGTCTTCAGGTGACCCACCTATTAACTTTCAACATAGACAAACATTTCCCCATTAATCCCATCGTCATCAAACTCTCACCGTACGTTACCTCAGCGTGTGCATATATGTATATCTCCAGCGACATCTCCATCGTACCCCAAACGACTCTTAACAAACTCAAATGACAAATATTATTTACCGAACGCCGTCTTCTGAATGAACCGAAAATAATGTATGTTCATTGAGAGCGAGAGACAAGTTTGGGGAAGACATTTTTGTTCTTTTTTTTTGTTGAAATATGACAAGCGTATTCCGCTGGTCCAGCCCGGAGGAATGTTGCCTGGCGTCTGGTCGAGTTGTGTGCGCCAACGGAGAGACTGTATCTAGCTGCGATCAAAAGGCATTATTATAATAAAATACGATACGGTTCCTTTTTTAATATGAATAGTCGTGTGTTTATTTGTATCTGCGTTGTGCTTTATGCTTTGACAGGACCAAGTTCCTTGTTTGGGAGAACGAGAAAGGGAAGGACGAGCGCATGTATAAACTGAGTGTTAAGCAATTTCAATAACTCATGACGATTTTATAACCGAATTAATTATATTGACGCCTAATTTAACTTTCAACATTATATTTGAACTTAAATTTTGTATTGGTTATATACCATACTAACCGTACTACATTTCCAATTCATTTACCGTTATAATGTTTAAAACAATCAATGCTTGTTTTAGTGTCCGAAGGATGGCTACATAAATCCACTAAAGTCAAAACCTTTTCTTAAGACCTTTTTCCTACAAAATGAATTTGAATGAAATTGAATTTCATCCCTGTTGCTACTTTATGTAATATGGAAATCTACATTTGCATGATGTAATTTATTAATCCTAAATCCGAAAATTCTAACTTGCCTTTTGGCAGAGAAATTTTCATAGAATTTATATTACACAAACCACAAACCTTATGACTGATAAAACGAATTTAAATCAAACAGTCAACCATGGTTACAAAATTAATAAAGTCAATTATTAAATGTTGCAGTATTATTAGGTTACATTTTCTGCCCCCTAGAGTTTTTTGCTGTTTTAAGTGAAATATTTTTAAATATCTATTTATTAATTGCATATTAAAAAATTTTAATATAAAAAACTAACATTAAAGTGAATTTGAATTATGTATCTACTAGAAAGTGAAAGCAATATTTTGGTTCGTAGATATATTTGAATCTCAAGAGGGTGTTGTATAAAAATGGGAGGAAGTGACATTTAAAACGTATACCAAAACATGCTTATCATCATGCTCATCAGGATTCCTGATGGTGATTGGAATATTTATATTTTCGTATTTTATACATGTTCCATATATCGGAGGAACAGTTCCTATGACTAAATGTTTTGAAAAATATTCACCATCAATTTAAGAAATGTCGTTTGACTGCTCCCTTGTCTACATACATATTTTCCTAAATAGTCCGTATTTTAGAAGTGGTGTTTCTTTTTCAGAGTAAATGGGACTAGGAGCTCACATTGCAAAACCACTACCACTAACTATAATCCCATTGGAAATAGTTACAAATTTTGAGCTCTTCCATGAAGCAAAACCTCATTAGATGTAGTTTTGGACGATGACTCGTTGGTCTTATTACCCCATTCTCATTAAACTTGTACTTATCTCTACTCCTTCTTCTTCTTCTTCTTCTTCTTCTTATTTTAAGACAAAGTCTTGTTTTTTCAAAACTGTAGCCTAAGTTGTGACTCCGATGACCAGCTTTCGTACCATCGTTTGGGGGGTCTTCCTGGAGGTCTACGGTTGGTTGGTTTCTCCTCTTTTGCCATTTTGGGTAGCCGATTATCAGCCTTTCTGTCGACGTGGTCTCTCCATGGTAGTCTTCTTATTCTGGACCATCTTACAATGTCTAGGATGTTACATTGGGTTCTTATATCGCTGCTTCTCACTCTGTCTCTAAGCGTTTTGCCCGTGATTGATCTTAGCGTCTTCATTTCGGTTGTTCTTAGCAGTTGCTTAGTAGCGGCTGTTTCTGCTCGTGTTTCTGTGGCGTAGCTCATAATAGGTCTTACGCACGTCTTGTAAATTCGCGTTTTGCCTTCAATACTAATGTGTTTGTTTCTCCATATTACGTCTCGTAGGTCTTGTACTTGTAATACTAGTAAACCTTTAGCTAACCAGTAGCTTGTTTTTATAATGAACAGATCAATAAGAAATTTAATTATCAGATCTCTACCTCAGCGAAATTCGTTTTTATGCAGAAATTGCCACCAATTCACTTATGGTAAATTAATGAATCCAAAAATGTTAGTTCAGGATGACGACGTTATTCTTTACTTAGTTCCACCAAATGCTGCTAATATACTATGCATATAGTATTTAAAATGTTATATATTATTCATCATTATTCATATATAGATTTCTTAGACCTACCTCAGTTTTTGACTTACTTTTGTGTCAAATTTGGGGTCATGCATAGAGCCACAAAAAAATGTATAACTTCAGCCTCCTTCGAACTAAGTTAACCAACTGTTTTCTAGCCAGTTCCTTAAGCTTCAGCCCATCTTTTGAGATGTAGGTAAACTTGGAATTCATGTTCCATCGCCCACTACGATTTTTTGAAAATGACATATGGCAAGTGGCAATAACTATATTTTTTTCAAATCCAACGTCCTATGCCTGATTCCATCATTTTGAGTGATTTTTAAGAGCTTCTTGTCGATATGGGATTTGCGGGGTCTGTTTTCTTAAACTTGAGATTGGTTGGAAAATAATAAATCTTGTTTTTTCTGAAATAAACGAATCTAGTAGAATACGGTCTACTGTATTAGCGACGCTGATAGAAATCGTTCATTACCAAACAGAAATTATGATCAATAATAATAATACCTCGCTTAGACGCGTCAAACAATTTGTAAATGGTCCCAAAAGGAGTAAAATTTTCTGAAAAGCCTCAACCAGAAACGCTTTCTCCCTCTTTGTGACCCTATACGTACATTAATAAAGTACCGTATAATCAAGAGATATTTTACATTTACAAATTATATGCGTCTCGACAGTAGGTATGTCCACCTTTTATTTTATGTTAAAGTGACCTTTTAAGACGGTTATTCATGCGCTTCGTTCGTCCAGTGTAACGTGTCGTTAATATACATACCTTTATTCTCATTGTTACTAATTGAGTTCAAGTGTGATCCGGACGCACCTGTAACCCAATCGATGTTAACTGACATACAGACGTATTTACACCTAGAAGGCGAATAACACATGGTTAAGCCGTATGTCATTCGATAATCGAGTTTTATTGTTGGTAATTGGGCGGGGGAATGGGGCGCATTTGCATCAATTTACTCAACGATTTTGTGACCGACGATAACAGGGAAGCGGGCGAAGGAATAAGTTTTGGAAATTAGTCGTGTTATTTTCGGGACGATGTGCTTGCTTGCTAAACAAGAGTTTCTTCCGTACGGCTATTTAATTCAATGTAGGTTTAGTTGGAAAATGAAAAATATTTATACACTGCCCAGAGAAATGGGGCACGACTGGTTATTTAATAATGACGGTTAATTGTCGAAATTCTCACTTGCTATGTACAGTAAAACTTCTAACAACGGACACCTCCCAATAGAGCACTCCTCTACATAATGGACAGTTTTATATTTCCCGAATTTCTTAATAGGGGTTTAGACATATCAGCACCTCCCAATAGCGGACCCTGCAAATAACGGAAACGGGCAGTTAAAAACTACCATTTCCTATATAATTGTTAATAAAATTACCTCTTAACAACGGACAGTACCTTTTGAAATCAGATGTGTAAGAAATATACCTCTTAAATGGGAATTAAAATTTTAATCATCATCTCCTGGAATCCGTTTTACAAAGCAGTTTAAATAACGGACACCTTTCATAATTGTATCCATGAATCCTTTTAGTCTCTTAATATGTGTTTAAATTTGCAATCCATCCTATTCAGGATTTCCAGGTATATTTCATTATGTTGATTCGGTGGTTTCTGGTAAACAAACTACTATTGACAAATTTTTCAATAAGAAATAAATCGCAATTTGAAAATGTAGTATGTATTTTGAATTACATTTGTCCATATATCAATATATTTTTTATATAATGCTTTCCTTTCCAATAGTGGACACCTCCTTTTAACGGACACGATTGTGGTTCCCGTGACTGTCCGCTGTATAGAGGTTTCACTGTATTTGTTAAAGCAACATGCTCTAGATGTAGCCGTAGCGATTACATACATAATATATATTGCCAAAACTTGGTTTGGTTGTCTGAACAGTTTTGAAATTTTTTTGTGCAGTAGATATTTCTTGAAATATTGACGTATGTTATAAGTTCTAAAAATTAAGCGTTATAGTGTATTGCTATATATTATACAATATTATACATTCACTCATTTGTAGCGAAGATTGATATTTTGACAGTGTTGCCAAACTGGCCGTAATATGGCAAATATGTTACTTATGTTACTGATGGAAGTAGACTGATTTTGTGTTTAGTATAAAAAAGTTGTAGATAATCTGAAAAGCACCGATTTTCACATTCGACAGATTGTGGTGGTTGAGTTGAGATAATGTTACCAACGAGCCCTAAAATATGGATTATTTTTTAATAAGTTTAACGCCCTGCCCTGTATCTAAAAAAATAAGTATTTTCGTACACGTAATCATTAAGTCTTTTATTCTTATTTTTGGGCCATACCACCCCAAATTAAAATATGACACTTTTTGTTTAGCACCCTGTATGAAATACAAAAACAAACAGTTCTCATATCCACACAAATAAGAACATTATAATAGACACCAGAGAAATTAAACAACCGTAGGAAAATTCTATTAAGAATTTAGTCGAAGACGATCGAAACTCACAAAATTACTGTATAGAAGTCCCAGAAGGACTGTCCATACTGTAAACAGGGGTAAGGTATGTCCTATTGAACCTAAAGAATAAGAAAGCGCCAGGTAAGATGGCATCCACGCAGTACAGCTTAAACCAGTAAACTTAATCCATGTCTGCAAACTATCTAAATATTTGAATGAAAAATGCGATTGTGATGATGGAATAAAAATCCGTACAGCTCAGGCCAGAAACACTTTCATAAAGTTTAACGATTACCTGCTCAGTCGAGAAGTGGCTATAGATCTAAGGCTTCATGTTGTTATAGACTATGTTTGGCCTGTATTAACATATGCATCAGAAACTTGGTCGATGAAAGTTAGATCAATGAATCGCATAGAGACCTATGAAATATGGCCCTTACGAAAACTTTTAAGAATACCTTGGGTGGACCCTATTGTCGGGATCGAATTCGCAGGAATCCAGAACGAGGACAAACATCCTCAGCAAAATGCGAATTAACACAACATGACCTCATAAGATATCTCCTGGCAAGGCACGTATGTTTAATAAAACGTATATTTGTTCACCATTTGTTATTTTTGTCTTTTTTGTTTTAACCGTTTGTTCATTTTCACTTCGTCTTTGCCACCCTTTAACATGAGTTCTCTCTCTCTCTCTCTCTCTCTCTCTCTCTCTCTCTCTCTCTCTCTCTCTCTCCCTCTCTCTCTCTCTCTCTCTTCCCTGCAATGAACCACTAGTTGCTAAAATGTGTTTTTAAATTTGTTTATGCTTTTTCCTTTTTTCTGAGCTACCACCCCCAACCAGAGCACCCCTCTGGGACCTAGGCCCTTAGGATCGTCACAATATCAGCAATGAAAAAGTCCTACGAAGAGCGAATGCATATAGACAAATGCTGGATATTATCAAGGAAAGAAAGGTAGCTTACTTGGGACATATTTTAAGAGGATCTAAGTATTAAATGCCTAAACAGATTCTGATGGGCAAAGTAGAAGGTAAGAGAGGGCCAGGTTGGAAACAGCATTCATGGCTCAGAGATCTTAGGAACTCGTGTAGTGCCAGATATGTTGAGACAATAATGAGAAGAGCGAAAGAACATTCACTACACATTATCAACCAATAGACTTCTATATAATTATACAATATGCACAGTGACCAGAGCCCACACGCTGCGTTGCGTTTGGCACCTAACAGAAGGAGATGAAATATACAGGTTGAGTTGGTGTCTGTTGATTCTATGCGCATTTACACATAACCGTTCTTTCCAAGCTTAGTAAGATATACAAATGTCATTCAAGTTATCGAATAATTAATCAGTAGCTTATTTCAGTACAAGTTAAGTGTATATTACAAAGGAGAAATATTTATGTTTACAATGTTTTTGTTTTTAGTTACCATCAATATCAATGTAAACCAAAGGAAAACACAAAGTATTCACCAACTGCTTTATTCAAAGTTTAGCGACCGGTTTCGGCTTCATCGAAGCCATCATCAGGCTCGCGCTACATGAATGATGAGCATTAGATCACAGAAGGTAAGTGCCTTACAAAGCAATACCCACAACAAGTTGTTTTTTCTCATTCATGCTCCTCATTCATGTAGTGCGAGCCTGATGATGGCTTCGATGAAGCCCAAACCGGTCGCTAAACTTTGAATAAAGCATTTGGTGAAGACTTGGTGTTTTCCTTTGGTTTGCATTGCCATGGCCAACTTAGAGAAGTTGGACAACCTTCGGTCGTTACCATCAATATCATTCATGTGATCATGTTTGTGATCATCCTTCAATACTTCTATAAGACGTTATAAAACTGGGATTGCAACAAGGCACAATCTCACAACTGATCGTGCAGTTTATTTGCACAACTGTTCTGTTGCATGTATTAATACAAATCGGTGATCGCAGAATACTAACTCATTGTAGGTGCAACTAATGAAAATGCCTCCAATACGCTCAGAACTAATCGGTATGAAATTTCTTTCCAGAGTCATTATTTACCTTCGTCCATAAACGGGTTTAAGTAGACATGTCCTATACGTTTTGAGTAGTGAACGAATGCACGGGCATATTAAAAAACAATTTAACAATTTCTTACCGTTTAAAAATTTTGAGAGTGAAGAGAAGCGGTTCGTCTGGTGGGCCGAATGGATTTGTTCGAGTGCGTTCAATTTAAAAGGTAAATGAAAAATTAGCGTGTCGGTTCCCAGGCGAACGTATCCGTCAAGTGAATAAGCGCGGTGGAAAAAAATGGAATCGTAACCGTGAATATCCATTAAAGAAACGATCCGAGACACGACAAAGATATATCATTTGATGGTTTTAATTCATTTTGTGACGATAAATTAAAAATTACGGCGCGATTTACCGGAAAGAAATTTATTGTTCTGTCGTGAACTCTAATGAGATATTTAATAAATAAAACGTTGAAACGCAAGAACCGTACAAATGAAATATACCTCTACTACGCATATATTGCTGCATGATCTAAATTATCGCCCGAGCCGAGAGTGGAAACTAATATGGTTCCGAAGCATGCTCACATTCTTCGGATTCTAAACACATGAAAATATGTCTAAAATGAGACAGGTAGAAAAAAACAAGCCCCCTTAATAAATATTCAAATTTGACCCACTATAAATTTTCGGCCTAAGTTATGCGCCTATTAAAAAAGACAACATATTAATTCGACAAATATATTTTTAATATCTTATGAAAACACTCGGGCGAGCATTTAAAATATTCCTTGGCCTTTTTTTCCTCCTTTCGTTTCGTTAGCCAAAACTCGCCACAAAGTATAAATTTAAAATCGTACCGGTTCTTCATATATGTTCTTCGGGGATATTTCTTCGTGACAAATCGAGAAAATGAAATAAACTCCGGCACGTGCACCACATCGATTAGGTCGTTTAACCACCGTTAAACGAATAATTATAAACAGTTACACGGCGTTTATACACAACAACCACCTCTCGATAATCGAAAGGAATCTATTGAGCATTGTTTTTAATCGTTAATTAAAAGGCTCATTAAAATATTTCGGTCGAGAAGGGAAGAAAGTAGCAACGTCACCATCCAGTCGTTCATCACGACGGGATAAACGTGTCAGGCGAAAATTAAACCAAATTTATACGTGTACATCTTTGCGACCGTACAAATCGGAAAGCAAAACCCAATTTAAGTTCTTCCAATTTCTAAAGTAACAAGTTAATTTCAGTCTTCTTTTCTTGAAAAAGCACAGCTTCCTTTAATCTACTCCACAGTTTCGTAATTTAAAAAGCTCAACCCTTGCCGTTATTCTCCAGAAGACCAACCTGATTTCAAACTCTTCCAGAAATAAAGTTCATTTCAACTTTTAACACTAGGCAAGGCCTACTTTAATTTTCTTCGTGTTTTTCGCAAAATCTTTAAATCTTTAATCATTTCCAGAAACGAAGTTTCAACTTTCTCCAAAAATACAATTCTTTCAATCCCGCAATATTTCTAAAGTTCCAAACATGCAATCTTAGCCATCATTCTCCAGAAAAAAAAACTCCTTCTTTTTTACAGAAAACAAGATAAATTCAGTCTTTTGCTGAAATACCGTCTTTCCCCAAAACTGACAAAATAAACGTCTCTTTCAGTCTGTTGAAAATTTTCTAGAATTTAAACCGAATTTCAATCTGCGATTGTTTTCGAGAAAATAAAACTCATTTCAATCCTTTCCAGAAATAAAGTTCATTTCGCTTTTTTCAGAAAATCTAATTAAAACTATTGTTCTTCAACTCAAGTTTTAGCCTCCCCCAATAAATGCAGCTTCTTTAAATTTGCCCATTTCCTAGAATCCAAAACCATTTTCAAAACCAGTCATTTTCTGCAGAAAACGAACCTGACTTCTATATTTTCCATAAATAATGTTCATTTTAACCTTTTCCAGAAAGCAAATCCAAATGCAGATAATGTTTTTCCTGCATAATAAAAGGTAACTTTAGTTTTTATTAATAATGTTTCAAGCTTCCCGACACAACTTAGCTCGTTTCAATCAACCCCAAACCTTCTTAAACACCAAAACACATTTCAATCTTTGCCATTGTTCCTTAGTAATCGAACATAATTTCAATCTTTTTCAGAAATAGAGTTCATAAGGTATATTTCAAACTTCCCCTTTCTCTCTATAAAAACTTACTTTTCCCAAAAACTACAACTTTTTTCAGTCTGCTATGTATTTTTTAGAATTCTACACAAATTTGAATTTTTACCATTGCTCTTCAAAAAATGAAACTGATTTCAACCTTTTCATGAAATAAAGTTCATCTCCACCTTTACCAGAAAGCAAAGCTTGATTCAAATGTTCCCTTTTTCTCCAAAAATCATAGCTTATTTTAGTTTTATTTAGCCACAAATTTTCCAGAATTCAAAGCAAGTTTCAATCATTGCCATTGTTTCTCAGTAAACGAACCTCATTTCAATATTTTCTGGAAATAATGTTTACTTCAGTCTGTTTCAGAGAGCAAAACCTAATGTAGATTTCTCCTTTTGTCCAACAGTTTTTTTCTACAACATAGTTTTAAACTTCATGAACCCTATTTCAACCTTTTCCAGGAAGCAAAGTCTAATCCAACCTCTTCTCCCCCAGAAAACAAATTAACTTCAGAGTTTTCCAGAAACAAAGTTTCAACTTCCTTCTGAAAGCACTTATTCTAAAAGTTTCTAAAATTCCAAGCAAATTTCTTCTTTCTTCAAAAAAATACTCGATTTCAAGCTCTTTCCGAAATACAGCTCAATTCAACCATAACCAGAAAACAAAGTTTGATTTAATTTTGTTATTTCCAGACTACAAGATGACTTCACATTGTTATTGAAACAAAGTTTTATTTTTCTCCAATACGGACAATCTTAACAATTTAAAATTTTAATTTTTGCCTTTACTCCATAGAAAACGGTACACAATAAAATCCACTTCAACCTTTTCCAAAATGAAAAACGTAATTCGAATTGTTCCTTTTTCTCCAGAAACAAGATAACTTCTTTCTTGTCCAGCAACAAAATTGCATTCATCGCTTATCACATAAATTTGCTTCTTACCATAGTGATTTCAGGAAAATTTTTCCCTCTTCCTGAACGAAGCTCATTTCAAAAAGAAATTGAAATGTAATTTAACAAATATTGTAGCATTTCACAATGACCTTCTTATCAACATAAAAGGCAAATTATTTGCTATGCACTATTACAAATTTGATCCATCTTTTAATGTTTCTTATAATCAGTCAGATAGTTTCAATTACAAAAGTTAATTTATTTCTTTTCTGTTACTTCTGTTACTCAGTAGTTAGCTGATGTTTTTGAAGAATAGACTTTAAGATAATTTTTATAAGTGTAATCTACATTGTTAGTCTTGTCATGCATTTGAGTCAAACTAGGAGACAGTTTCATAAAAAATTAAAAGATCATGAAAAATAATCAATCAGTTCAAAGGCATTGCCCTCTTCGTCCTTTACCAAATCATATTTTATCCCAAAAACATGACATGGATTTACAGTTATGATTCACTCCTGTATATTTCCAGAGCCATTTTAAAAATGTAAACTTTATAGAAATGTTGAAATTATCGATGCACTCGAATGTGAATAATAGTTTTTTAAACAATCAAAAGATTATATTTGCAAAACCCATCATTTCGTGCCTTTCCTGCCTTTTACAACTTCAAGTGTTAACTAATTTTATAATTTTTATGAATCTAATATTAGTTTATCTTTCTAATTGTGTACACCAAGATCCAAGTATCTCTTATGCTAACCGCCAGTAACATGACTTAAATCAATTGTCAAATCTTCTAAACTGTCTACCGCGATTTTAGTTCTGTGTTTCACATTTCAAGTTTCCTTTGACTTAAATATCTCATTTCCGGTTACTCTTCCAGCAGATGGAAATTTTGCTTTTACCTCGTTATAGATCAATACGTTTTTCTATTAATCTTAATATACTCTTCAAATTAACCAGTTGCGTTTAGACTGAAAGGTCAGGAAGATGTGGTTTCTCGTCCCATTCTACCGTTGTTTAACCGGAAACTTATATGTTGCTTAAAACGTTTGCTAGAATGTATTCCGTTAGTGTGTTAAGCAGATTGTGATATTAAATTTAAGTTGAGACTGTCCACATGAGATAGGTATGTCCCTCTTCAAAATTTTTCTGTTTTGTTATTCATTGTACCGTATATACATGTAAGTCTGAAGATGGCTAAGGCCGAAACCCATTGCATGTATCTGTGTTAGATGTGATTTTCAAACTGTATAGTTTGATACTGTCACGCAAAGCATAGGAAAGAACTAGAGCAAGGAATTAAAACAGGGGCAAAACGTGAACTTCAAAAGGCGAGAACATATCCATGTCATGAGGTATAACATCAGCATTCGACGCGAATAAACATTCGGGGGAGTGACTGAAATGTTGTTTAGTCGGTCTGTCTATGTGTTTGTCGCTGCCCCTGGAAGAGATGTCCGGACACAAGGTCCCTAGATCCTTGTATCGGTGCACCCGAATTGCGGTGCGGATTGCCCTGCCCGCTAATACCCTAACCGAATTGCGGTGAAGAAATATTTTCTACCTGTTGCTGTAACCCGAATTTCGGTACGGATCCCACAGTTATAAACTCGATCATCGGTCTTTTTCGTTTTACCAAACCTCAATTGTTTATCCTTGCCCCAACAAGCAATAACAAATAGTTCGAAAAAAGTTCGATATAGTATTTCTTATATAATTTTAAAATCACATAGGTACGAATTTACCTATCTTGGGAGGTACACCGGAGTTATTTACAATTATCGTTAAATTATCATTCAGTAGGTAGAGGTATCGCCTAACTTGCTGGACCGCAATTCGGGTTAGGGATTATATCCCTTTTTCAAAACTGATGTACCTGTAGGTCCTCGCGCCGCAACTCGAGTGCGCCCCCTTGTATATGTTGTGCTCCCACTCTCTCTCTGGAAACTCATGTAAGCGTCTTTCCATCGTTTTTGTTATCTTTGTCGTTGTCATTTTTATTACATATACAATCTCTCCCTTTCTCTCTCTCCTAAGTAACTTTGCCCGAGTTGTTACCTTGAAAACCTGGTAACAAATGTCTTTAATTTGTTTCACCTGTTTAATTTACATCCGCATCTGAGCTGCAGGCTGCAGCCCCCAAACCTAGCAACCTCCTGGACCGTAAGTCCTGAAGACCGTTACAATACAACTTGGTGAAGGTTTCAGTGATTCATCCCTCACCGTCACCCTCACATATCACCCGATACGGTGATAAACACTGGTGATAGACGATGATCGAGGAAAGTATGCCCTTTGGTGGAACGACTCCTTTCAACCCATTAATCATATTCCGACATTTGCATACGATTCCGGATAGGGCATCTCGATTTATGCCAGCATCAACAAGAAGTGGAGGTCATAGCAGGTGCTAGGACTGGGCACAGACGCTCGGAGTTACTTTTCCCGTTTTCCCGGGCTATCTGAGTATGTCCCTAAAAGGGCATACGAACATAGATTATCGACACTTTTGGTGTCATGGGCCCACGGTCTGGTGTATGAAAGTCCTGCAACGTTTATATAATTTTAATATGTATTAGATGCTTCAAATCTGTGAAGATTTTATGAAAGAAAAAGGAATACTTTAACTGTTTTCTGTAAAATACGGAAAATACCTACATTTTTGTGTACTGTCCAGGGTGTCATTACTATTCAGCGACTGCCTTTGATTTTTCTTCCTGTCTACGGGCGAATCCGACCGAGGCTTTCGCGTTATAAATTAGGTTCCCTGTTCCTATTTGTCGGTCTCGCGTCCGAACAACAAAACCCCGGAACAGTAGCCTCATTACACGGGGGCTGCGCACGTCGTAGCAGCCGCAGTATAACTCATCCGCCCGAAGATGGAACAAGAAAATCCCGGCCAAAAACAAACATCCAAAATCGGTGCGCTCATAATAAATAGCAGATATTCCGGGCCGAAAATTAGGTCCTCTATCTTTATTGCCTGCCAACGGAGAGAATAAAAAACTGATATAAGTTCGAGAGCGTATTGTCCAGACGCGTTTCCTGCTGCGAGGAGATGTTCGCGGGGCGCGTCGGGGGGGCCGGGGGGACGTCTGACGGCGGTGATTCACTGGTACCAACGAAATAATGTACACATGAAGTATGGCCCCGGTTTATTTTATGTACGTGGGGGCCTATCGAAAACGATGATGCAGTGGCGGCTTTTGAGAAAAATTTTCGATTCCGTACGTTTATAAACTGAACATTTTCTGTGTTGCGTGTGGGGTAGAGTCCCACACCGAGGGGCGCAATGAGAAAAACAACTAAAGCACACGAGACCTTTATAAAAGTTTCTTCTTCTTACGTTATGTATGACTTAGACGTGCTTTCCACAATGTTCCTTATTCCTGAGATGCCGAAATCGAGTTTTCATGTCAGTGTTTTGGTGAGTCTCCTTCCTGGGAGTCTCGAGGTGTTGGGTTTTTCCATTTTTGCTATTTTGAATAGTCGGTCGTCGGGTATCCTATCCACGTGGTCTCTCCAGTGTCTTCTTGTGTATCCCATCTTACTACATCTTGTATCCCACAAATCTCTCTAATTTCCTCATTTCGCTTACTGTCGTGCAATGTTTATAAAGCCTATTATTGATCACAGTATTTGCATCTCTGTTGATCTTAATTGTCTTTTGGTTTGGGCATTTTCCGCCCTTGTTTTAATGGCATACGTCATCACAGGTTTAACACACGTTTTGTAGATTCTGACTTTGCCAGATGTACTTAAGTGTTTCAAAGATACATCATTATAGACATATATACATTAAAATCCGTTTTTGTCCAATTAAAACTTGTTTCGAACCAGCTGAATTATTCCAAAGGCGAATGCTACACCTGAGTCTCGATTAATTTAATTTAATTTCGATTGTACTACACATTCATCAATTGATTCAGATCTAATGCTTATCGTAAATTGAGGAAAAGAAATTTCATAGAAGTCAATATAGGAGATAAGAGATAGTTGAACGATAAGAATTTCGGTGTAGGTATTCGTCCAGTCTACCCATCTAACCTCACTTTGTGTGCTACACAAAAATGTTTCCACCAAATGAAATTTCAAGGTTTTCAATACCTCTTTGGTATCTCCTTCCAACATTTCTAGAATTGAAGAAAGATGATACTCTTTCAATTGCTTCAATGCATTTTGTTTGTAAACCTTCAGTATCGGCGGCGGTTATAACTAATGAAAAGTCGTCTGCATATACAGTATATATTCTTTATTGTCAACCGTCGAAATCAAGTGGTTTACGTATAGTCCAGTCCTTGGCCATTTTCCAGCATAATTTGCTGAAACTGCACCGATTTGCACAAAAATTTGGATTTAAGTTCTACTAACCCTTAACTTCAAAGTTGACCCTGTGTCGTAGGGTGCTTTTACCCTGAGGGAGGGGATGCAGGAATTATCCAGGAGGATTTAAAAAAAAAACACCAATGGATGTCTTGTCGTGTTTTTTTTCCCAAAATTTAGTGTGATGTTAGTGTTTTTTTGTCGACGTTTCGTCTATAGATTGTGGACATTTTCAAGACAATAATATTTTTTAGATGAAGGAACATTAATACGACACCTCGTGCAACCAAGTGGAGTCACAGGAATCAGGCAAACTCAATCGGAACAAAAAAAAAAACAAAACTACCCCAACGTAGCTCAACATAGAAATTCTTTATGTTGAGGCCAGATTTTGAGTTAAGATGGTGAGCAAACTTAACGATGTGTGTTGGGTTGACGAGTGCTGTAAGTGCTGTAATATTTTTCAATTATTACTGTTACAGGGGGTGTTTTTTAAGGGTTGATAATTTTTAATTCTTCATAATTTATTTTTTATTTTTTAAGGTAATACATAATTTTAATTTCATAATAATTTACTTATTTACAGAGGATTTTAACCTATTAAAAGCTTGAATCTCCAATTATAATATAATAATTTTTGAATGGGGGTATATTTCACCCCTAAAAACAAAAAGCCACCCCCGGCACAGAGCTAACTGTATAGTAGAGAGTATGTAGAACTTGAATCCAAATGTTTGTGTATATCGGAGATACTTAATCATTCTAAGTTGCTACAGAACGTTTTGAAGATATTTTTCTGAACTATAACTATACTAGGGAGTGGCTATTAGGGGTCAATTCTACTTAACAATTCATGAGTTATGTCCCTTAATATCAACTGACTTTCATTCAACTTATTTGTCGATGATTTCAACCTATTACACGCTCCAATATATAATTTTATAATTATTTTCGAATAGTGGTAGTTTTCACCCCTAAAAAATAAAAAGCACCCTATTGCACAGGGTCAACTTTGAAATAGAGGGTAAGTAGAACCTGTAGCCAAGTGTTGGTACAAATCGGTGCAGTTTCAGAAAATTATACAGTTACGCCGTATTTTACCTTCATGGAATGGATATACAGGATGAAGGATTAATAGGATCCAATATAGAACCTTAAGGCATACTGATTTCAAGTTTCCTGCTAATTGAACGTATTGTTTTTATCTGGCTATTATGTTTAAACTGCATAGAGGCAATTTTTTTTCTGTTCGCCAAAAAATATGAAATCCAGTTCAAAAGTATGCCCCTGATATCAAGACTCCAATATGCCCATTAATTCCTTATGGTCAACATAATCAAATGTGCAATATATTGCAGCAGAGCATTCATCTGCATCAATGAATTGAGTAATTTGGTTGTTAAACGGATATATCCAGTAGGTGTAGATGCAGTAGATGTAGACATTCTAGAACGGAAACAGTATTGGCGATGGCTTAAGACATTTTGTTTCTCCAAGAAATGTAAAAATACGCCTAAAAATGAAACGTTTTTGGGCAATAGTCATCTAAAAGAGTTCTTTTTTCTTAAAAAGGGGAACAATCATACACAAATTGAGATTCTGTGGAAGATAGCACACCTGAAAGACAAACTGAGTAAAATTGTTAATGGTTTCATAATAACCTTCAATATCTTTTCAATATAATACAAATCCTGTAACCCCATCTAACCCAGCGGATTTTTTGTTCTTCGATCTTTACCATTAATCCTCTTGTTATGGCTTCAGGAACATGCTACAACAATTGAAATCATTTTTAGGTATGGAGTATCACTAAAATCGTCTGCCATTTATTTGGCTGTATCTATGAAAAAAATCATTAAATGTTGTGGAATTTCCTCCGGGTCTTCTATTTATTTTTAGCAGATTTATCTTTCTTCTTGGAATTAATGTAAGCCACTTGTAAGTTCGGGTTACTTTTTTGCGACATGTAAAGAACTTTTAAAGCTTCGCCGTATATTTAAAAGGAAAAAGAACACATTTTCCATTTTTATTAAAGAAATAGAATGCTTACAGAACGCTTACAAGACCATATTGATCCTGTTTTTTAACGAACTGGTGAGTCCGGATTTTTTTAATTACAAGTTGTTAAGTTATAAATTCCAATTAACCAAATCAAAGTATTATACCTGTTTGAGACTTCTTACCATTATTCCAGTCAGGTGTTTTCAGTAGTAATAACTGTAATATTCCAGAAATCTTAGTTCTACTTTTATTTTGAAATTTTTGGACAGCTTCCTGATGATATTCTAAAAAAATAACTTTTAAGGCTCTAATGGGTATAATTCTCTGATAAAAATTAAGTAGTACACAATTTAGAATCAAATACAGGTATTTGACTTGCTTTCAGAAAAAGTACCTCTCTATTTTGAAAATGGCCCACATGTCCTAATTAGGCAATTCGCCCCTTTTTAATCAATGTGTAGATTTTTCGTTGGTCCTGTATGGGGGCCACCATACATTACTTTACTTTGGAGTAATCCAATTTTCATGAACTAACGCGAACCTTCCCACTTCCTTCTAGCTAAATTGAATACCTAAAACATCTTCAAATAAATTTAAAAATGAGTGATTACCCATATTTGTGTATAATGAATATTTATTCAAAATTCTTCTTACCTTAATGCAAAGAAGAAAAGGTGACTAAAAGACGAAGATAAAGACGGATAGACGCCAACGTACACGCCAACCAATAACACCCACCACGTACGGACAACGTACTTTCACATTACGATGAGGTTTTAGCTATGACTGATATACTTAATGAATATGATAGTATTATCTATTATTTATTACTCAAAATCGAGGTGGCACTCGCACTCAAAATCATCCAAACAATAATAAAACAATGGCAGTTTAGTCATGGTCATTTTAGTGCCGGAACATAAAAAATGACGTTACAATATGACCGAGCTGTACCTCAACCAAAAATCACTATATTTCGCCGTGAATATGACATAATTTGACGTCACCTCGCTGACTGGATTAATGGACATTAATGACATGATTAAATTATTGAATTAATGCTATTTTAGAACGATTCGACCCTGCGTGGTCCGCAAGATCCACCACCGCATTAAATTAAAATACATTTTATTCGACTACCTGACATTCCCAAATATGGAATTAATGATTGAGCGGTGGTGTCGTGAGGAGACGCGAAACAGCCGCGCCCGGTTACGTTTCTCGAAATCTCTTAGAAACTGCAATATCGCATGTTGGAGAATATTGGCAATTAACTTTTGACGAAGGCGCCGAGCATAAAAATTAATCACCGCGCTAAGGAACGGCAGCCAAACACACAATACTAATAAAACGTGAAACTGAACAAATAGTAGATATTTCCGATGTACATCGTAAGACAAGGCCCGCGACTAATAACAGGTAAACCCGAACGAATAGTAAATAATTCCGATGTTCATACAAAGTTAGCCGGGGATGGTGGAAGGGTATTCGTTTCTCGAATTTTTATTACCCTCTCTTTCTTCCTCTCTCGACTGTATTAATTTGATTTTATTTTATTATGACGTACGCCGATAAATTTCGTCCAAGTAAAAGAAAGAAAGAAAGAAAGAAAAAGGAACGAGATGGCGCCGAGCGAGTCTGGCGCCAATCAGGAAACTTAATTTCCACATTTTTGTTTCACGTAATTGGTGAGCGCACTTGTACTAGACGATGGTCGTCGTAAAGTATCCCATCGAACTACCTCAACCATTTTATTAATAACCCCTTAGAATTTTTAATAAGCGTTTCGCCGAGAAGCTGCGATACGAGAAATCCGAAACGATCAACGCTGATGGTGACATAAAAATCAGTCGAGCTTAAAACAAACTGAGCCAGCGGACGTTGAAGTATTTTAATAAGACGGTGTTTAAACGTAGACGACGTCATTAACTTTATGAAATTCATTATTTCGCTGTCGTTACGACCAGGACTGGTATACATTCATTATATACGTATATATCTAAGGAAGTTTGTGCGAGCATATTAACTACTTATCTAGGTACCTCGCGCGTAGTAGGTACACGTCTGAGGAATCAATCAAAAAAAAAATTCATGGATTACGTTCCTCTAAAATGAAATGTTCAATCAATCAATGCGTAACTTACTCTTGACCACCAGCTTGAAATACAAATTTAGCGATAATATATTTAATTAGCAATGACGACAGAACTTTCCTACTCTATTAATTAATATACACAAGTTCAACATCTAGATTTTGTCTAAATTAGATTGTGAAATTTGTTTAAAACGGTTCATGTACAATAAACTGACATTTACAAAGATTGCTGTAATACATTTAGTGTTAGAACTTAGAACAATGTAATAGGTTTCGAAATACACACAGCCATTGAGGATGAGCTGGTTTTTAGGCCAATAACGTCAGACAGAATCTTTGAATAGAATTATGTAAAATAAGGTGTTTAAGGTGTGTTAAGTACAAGTTAAAATATTTAGTAGGTATTATTGCTATTGCTAATGAATTGTGGGTAGGGAAAACGAATAAGTTTATATGTATCGAAAGGAAAATATGAATGAAGATATAACAAAAGTATGCGTTTACGTTTACTTTTTGCGTTTTTTTTAAAAAAAAAAAATGCGAATTTTACAAATTTTAGAAAAAATTTATACAAGTTCCACAAAAATCAAGTTTGCCAATTTTGTTTGGCAACTATATAGTTACAAAACAAACAACTTCGAAAAAATTTCATCAATTTTATGCATGTGTTGTGAAAACAGTGTATTTTGTGTCTTGTAGTCCTTACAGTAATAGTCCGGAAAATTCAATTTTCCTGCTCGTAAAAAAGCAGGAAAATGTGTCCAAGACGATTTCCGGAAAAATATATTACTAGTTAAACTTGTTACTTGAAGCGATTAATTAATAGTGATGACACGACAAAGGAATTTCTCAATATTCTCGAGTGAAATCAGTTCCTCACGATATTTGGTAGCTCGGGAAATGAGCGTGTAAAAGCACGAAAAAGAATGTTCGGCCCGCAAAGAACCTGAGAGGTTATCCTACGATCGGGCGACACGTCAGCCGGACAATGGCATTATAAACGCCGTTTCCATGCAGACATAACCTCTGCCAATCTGATTGTCCTTACGGACCGATCCTTATCGTTATTTATCTGCCCGGGCTCGCATTTACCGGCCCGTTTCGGTATTCGAGATACTTTTATTACTTGTAAGGGGATTTGTTTGGACACCCAATTTCTACTAGAGACAAGCCAATTATGAAGATCCACAGATAAGATTGAGGAAGATTCAGGTGGCCTGAATACCACCACGAAGGTGCCCGCTTAAGAAATCACTACCGTTTTAGATATCCCGAGAAAGAGGGAGAATACCAAACTGACGTGCACCGTTTTGGACCAAGTTCAAAGTTTCGAAAACAAACCGTACGTACTCGGTATAGGTACTCCGTGCGAGTAACAAAAAGTGTGATGCAAATGTTCGTATCGAGCGAGATAAAACAGAAGTGCGATGCCTTGGCGTGTTTGATTATAAAAAGTGCTTTGTGTACATTTAAATAAAAGTGAAATGCGGCCAGCAAACGTAAACTGCATAGCACCTGGCACAAATTTACATCTGCTTTCGATTTTCAACCATTAAATTTGTGTAATCGAAAATCGTCAGTTTTCAGCTGCACTTCCATAAAAGTACAGTTACAAATTGAATGCAATCATAATATGTCTACTCTAATCAGGCTCGGGTTCCTTTTAAACGGTTATATGAGAAATAAATAAACAGAAACGAGAAGCGGTTACGACGTGGAACAAATTCTGTGAGAGACCCTAATGGAAGGTTAAAGACTTGTGGCGATGCACTGACGAAATCTATTTACATATTGTAAGATAAATTTAGTTGTAATTTAGATTCCAGTCGACAACAGCGCATTATTCATCTTGATCCCAAATTTGAAATGTGCATACCGTCATTCATTAGAAAGAAACCGCGTCATTCGCTGTTAGCCGTAATGCAATACACAGTACATAATACACAGTTCAATTATATTCAGTTTCAACATGTTTGATTACAATGTTGTAGGGATCAACAGCTTCAGAAAATTTTGTGTAAGTAACTTCTGGAGCATTTACTTGACTAATAGGTACTGTTTTGGTCGAACTTAGGATCATAACTTAGCAAGTTATTCACGTAAAACTTGCTGAATCTCATGGCGAAACTTAACCTAAACGTTCTACGAAATTTTCTCAAAATTGAATTTTCGGCAATTTGTGTATGACTTTAGAACATGGGTTTTTCTTCGGTGACGTCGTAACATATTGTACTCATTCAGAAAGTTCTTGTAATTACTTGAACCTTTCAACATACTCTGATAAAACATACATCGAGTAGGTATATTCATTGGTATCGTTCTGGTATAGATGGTTCTGGTCGAATTTTCAGAAAGCTAATCATATAACTAGGAACACCCTATACATAAAAACATACATAAACAAATCACATAATTATTAAGATTAAGATGGTCAGATATTTTTCTAAGGACCAATAACCAAAACGATGTAATGGTTAGGGATAATGTAAACATTCTCTTGCGAGCCCTTCTCGCAGGCCATTTTTGCTCATTCTCATTTCTACTTCCGATATAGTTAGATGTAAGATTAGTATGTAATAAAACCGCTCGAGTCGAACTGTGTCACTAGAGTTTTCTTTTTAAAAACCGTAATCGACGTTCGCACCACATATTTAGCTATATGAAAGCATCAGAATATATATTCAAATTTATGAACATCGCACTACATTTCAAAAAAATTATTCGTGTTCAACGAAATCTATGAACTGCAGAAAGCCTTCAGTAATATGATTGTGCCTTCAATTCATTGATTTCGTTGTGATAGGACATAATGTAATGAGTTAAAAACTCATTACTCTAAAAACCTTATAAAATTCCATCAAAATTGGTATTTAAAAAGATTTTCTATGACTTGTGAGCATGTGTTTACTTCATTACTATCGTTATTCGGTTAACATTCGACTATTCAAAGTTGTAATCTATTGAAAATTTTAACATGTTTTAAGTCGAGCGTTTTGTGATTCATACAAATGTGAGGTTGAACAAATTTTAGAAAACTTGTTGAAATATGCGCTTTACTTCATCGATATGCTGGTCTGACATTAGTTCAGTAGGTACTCAGAAATTTGTCAGAAAGGTATACAAACGTTTCTGAATCTTACAGTCAAAGTTAACTTAAACATATTACTAAACTTGGTAGGAATTAACTATAACCTGTGGAGCAACTTCAATGACATGATTTTGGACTTACTTTATTAATATCGTTCTGGTCCTACTTAAGTTTTGGTCGACATTTCAAAATGGTGTAAGTGAAGTGTGAAGCTTATTCCTAACGCCCTACAAAATTTCATCGAAATTGGTTTTTTATAATTCAAAAGTGTAATCAGATGGACCTTTTAACATGTTATGACTAAAAAAATCCAATATATTGTGTTTTATTATAAATTTTAGTTCCAACAAATTTTAGAAAAATTTTGAAACATGTACTTCATTTCATGGATATGAAGTGAAGTACGTTGTACTTAAGTACGTTCTACGCAAGTAAATTTTGAGTTTCAACAAACTTTCGAAAAATTTTGAACATGTACTTACTTCACTTCTTTCATATCAATTCTGGTCCAACATTAGGTCAGGTTTCAGAATGTTTTTAAAAAGTTACATAAAACTTATTGAATATTATAGTTAAATTTAACCTAAGCATTCCATTAAATATCAGAGAAATTGAATTTTCAAAAAATTTTCAATGACTTGTGGAGCTCATTCAACGATATAATTAAGGCTTGACTACACTGGCATCGTTATGGTTGACATAGCCTACAATTCAGATAGGAATTCAGAATGGTGTAAATCACCATATAGTGAAACATATCTCAAAAAGTGCCTACAAGCAATTGATTTCTTTTTTAAAACTTGATTTTTTACAACTTTACTTCTAGAATATATATTTCAGTTCAATTATATCGTCATTGTTAAATATTCGATCATAACTCAGCAAGTTGTCATCACATAAAACTTTTAACATGTTAGGACTAAACTTGAATTGAACATATGTATTATGTTTCATACAAATTTGCGTTTTACCAAATTTTCCAAAACTTGTGAAACATGCGCTTCACTTCATTAACATAATTCTGGTCTGACATTAGAACAGGACTCAGAAATTTGTCAGAAAAGTATACAAAACTTTCTGAATTTTATAGTCACATTGAATCTAAACAGCCTATTAAATTTCATAGAAATTAAATTTTCAGAAATAATTCAGACATGTGGAACAACTTAAATGATATTAATGATATGACTGTGGCTTCACTTTGTTGATATTGTTTTGATCCACAATTCGGAAAGATGTACAAATAATTTTGAACCGTATAGTGAAACTTATTCCAAACGTCGTACAACATATCATTGAGACTGCCTTTCCAAAAAAAAATCTATAATTCAGAAAGTTGTTATGATCACTTGAAAATTATATGTTTTCAATCGAGCGTATTGTGTTTCATACAAATTTAAGTTTCATCAAATTTTTGACAACGTGTAAAGCATGTGTTAGTTATTGACGGCGTTTTAGTCACACACATATGGTCATAACTCAGAAAATTCTATCAACATCATATTCTATAATGTTATTTTCGTAATCACTTTTATTTTCTAAATGATATAATGAGGAAAGAAATTAATTACGTTCTTATACACCTTCTACATAATCTTCATAAACTATTTCATCTTATTACATTAGGTAGTCAATACTCGAACTTCTCTACACGTTACAAACACATAAACAGCAAAGAAAGACATAATGTTATTTCATGTTTTGCCAAAAATACACTTCTTCGAGTCTACAACCTTTTTCAGAATAAGTAGCATTCTATGATCGAATAACTATCCTATAAGGTACTCTTCAACTTCAACCAATTTCATAAATCAATCAGTTTAATTGGTGCGTTCTGTATTAGGTTCTCACATGTTTTAATGTCCCATGCGCTTCTCCTTTTTGCATGAATTCCTTACTTCGTATGCCGTTACTCGTACTTTATCCTTCTTTTACGGTAAAATAAATGAGTACACGTCTGCCTAACCAAAAGTAGAGTTTCGCTATCCCGAGGGTTTTAAGCACTGTAAAGAGCAAAAAGAGAATGAAATGAGACGTGTATTGTGTAAAAAAATGAAGGTATTCATTCAACAGCAATTCGACTTGGATCAGGTGCTTTACCGTTTTCATTTTTTAGCATACCTTCTTCACTTCATCTACTGAGATTTCATTTTCTCATTCAAATATTAGATTTTCATCACTTGTCACATTGATATTTGTTTCCAATTGAGGTCTATTTTCTGTTAATAATCTCTTGTAATATTCAGTCCATTCGTAGCTTTGTATTAGCTGTATGGTACATTTTTCTTTATTATCTGTTCTCTTTTTAGTTTATCTCAAAGAATGATCAATTTTTTCAGAGGTTTCTTGCCAACTTTCGTTTTTAGCCTTGTTTACTTTTCTTTTCACTTCAGCATTTGCTCAGGCATAGTTCTTCTTTCTTCAGGGTATTTGGATTGTGATACAACACTTTCTATTCCTAAGTTGAGGGTTTCTAAATTATTTGACCACCAAGTGGGTTCATTTTTATTATCAGGGTTCGTTTGTTGCCCCCTAGTGCCTGTAAAGCAGCTTCGTTAATGTTTTTGCAGATACAAAGATTCAAAAAGATCAGAAACAAAGTACAGAAACAAAGTTGCTGAAATACACTTCAGCAATACTGAGTTGTGGTCAAACAATTCACTATAAGCCGATTTGCCTTGTAATTCAGTGGTATGTTTTATGCAAAAATTACAGACGAAGTTGTCAGTAAACAAGAAGAGCAAGCGGGATTCCGAAGAGGAAGATCCTGTATATATGATGTTTTTACTGTAAAACAGTTATAAAAGCGCAGCGAATTTAACCTTGAAACTCACCTGGCATTTATCTATTATGAAAAAGCCTTTGATATGGTCAAAAGAGTTATGTTGTGGAGAAAAGAGGTTACCCAAAACACCTAACCAGAATCTCACAAAGCCTATTACGAGACACAAAAATAATTATTGACACAGGTAGAGAATAAACAAAAGAAATATTGATCAATCAAGGAGTAAGACAAGGATGTAGCCTGTCACCAACACTTTTTAATATATATTTAGATGACCTTATCATAAAGTGGAAATCATTACGTGCAAATTCAGGCATTAAGATCAACATTAACACAATACTATTTGCAGATGATCAAGTTATAATAATCGAGGACACGGAGGAGAAATTACAGCGATCAGTTTACAAACTTCCACTAACTGAGTTCCATATATAAATCTCTGAAGAAAACTAAATCTATGACATTTTGTAGAAACTATCACATACGAATAAAAATTGTCGTCGACGGATACATAGAACAAATATCACGTTTCAAATACGACATTTAGGCTGTGATATAACTTATGAAGAGGATAAAAACCTAAACAATAAAGTGAATAAATATTAACAAACATGTGAAACAATAAGAAGAACCTTTAAAGGTAAAACATCGCATGAAACGCAGTAAAAATTTTACAAAGTAATGGCAGTTCCCACACTATTATATGCCTCAGAATGCTGGACAAAAAGATCTCAAACAACTAGAAACATCCGAAATGAAATTTCTCAGATCAGTAAAGGGCTGCTCAAGAATTGATTTAACTAGAAACGAAACCATCAGAAATGAATTGAGAATACATCCATTAACATAACAAGCAATTACAAGAAAAATGGAGAGAACATGTAATAAGAATGCCAAATGGCAGACTTCCAAAACAAGCCTTAGAACTCAAACCCGTAGGCAAAAAATCGTGGAGTTCATCAGAGTACTTTTTCATATATAGGGTGTTAAAATACGCGTTTGCCAAATCCAAACGGGAAATAGATACGGTTAATTTAAGCAAAAAAAAACGAAAAACGAAAAATGTAAAGTGTCAGTCGGAGAAGATTTAGCTAAAAATGTTATGAAACTTTATTGTATATATTCGAAGATGAAATAACATTCTTATCGTGAAATTCAGGAAAAAATAGCACTTAAGAAAATCGAGCCACACACATACACACTTACATACATACAGACGGTGTTTCAAAACCATATTTGGACTCAGGAGACCTCAAAACGTTCAGAAATGCTAATAATTCAATTTCGAAAAATCGACCCGATTACAATACTCTCTCATATATGAGTACCTCATATTTATGAGAAAGTAAAAACCCAAATTCGACAAGTATAAAGTATCCTTCACAGGAGATTTAGCCAAAAACGTTACAAAACTTTTTTATACATATTCAATAGTAGAATAAATATTCAAAGTTTAAAAAAAATCGTGTAATGGATTTCGAAAAAAAAAAAAAAAAAAAAACAGAAAATTGACAAGTATAAAGTGCCCTTCACAGAAGATTTAGCTAAAAACGTTAGAAAACTTTTTTATACATATTCAATAGTAGAATAAATATTCAAAGTTTTAAACAAAATGGTGTAGTCGATTTCGAAAAAAAAATTGAAAAAAACCGAAATTTGACTAGTATAAAGTGCCCTTCACAGAAAATTTAGCCAAAAACGTTAGAAAACTTTTTTATATATATTCAATAGTAGAATAAAGACACAAAGTTTGAAAAAAAATTCGTCGAGTGTATTTCGAAAAAAATTGAAAAAACCGAAAATTGACAAGTATGAAGTGCCCTTCACAGAAGATTTAGCCAAAATTGTTACAAAACTTTTTTATACCTATTTAATCGTACAATAAATATTCAAAGTTTCAAAACAATTCTTGTAGCGAATTTCAAGAAAAATTCTAAAAACCGGAAAGAGTAAACTACTCTTTTGTCCTAGCCGATTTTAAAGAAAAGTTTATTTTCACGTCTTGGTATGGTACAAAGTCTAAATGCAAAGTTTTGACCGTTTGTGGTTTTTGGTTTTTGAGAAAATCCTACCGCAGACATACATACACACATACACATACACATACAAACATATAGACTGTTTTCCAAAAACATGTTTTTTGGACCCAGGGGACCTCAAAACGTTCAGAAATGCTAATAACTCAATTTCGAAAAATCGACCCGATTACAATACATACTCTTTCATATATGAGTACCTCATATGAGAAAGTAAAAAAGTGTGGGAAGACCTAGGACTAGATGGTGAAGATAGACTCTACTGACGATTGTCAGTAAACCATTGCGACAAGTTGAATTGCCAAACGCGTCACCACTTCCACTACTTTGTGAGTGTCATCACTTTGTGATGAATATGCGAACCATCCAAATGAAAAGTAAATACATCCACAACGTTTCGACGATATATAGATGAACGTTTAATATATCGACGGTCCGTCGGTCCGTCATCCCCCGAACGAAATTTATGGGCCCCGAACGAAACTTATGAATACATTTATTTCCCAAAGTTGACCTGGAGACGGTTGTGAGAGGTCAGGTCAGTCTATGGAATGCGTCTCATTACCATTATCATTTCATTAACCAATCTGGTCGTTTATAATGTGCTGTCACTCCGAACCGTGTTCGTTTTGTGGTCGAACAGGACCACTCGACGTTCGTTTGTTTCACATGGCCTTCTAGGATCTGAATTATGCTCCGAGATCCTCTACGGTCTTGTTTCATTTTTATGAAGTATAAGAGACGTGGCGTTTGAAAGTATCGCTGAATTATGATGATGCAACATGCAACGCCATTTAGGTGTAAATTATCCTTTTTTCTTTCTCCGTCGTCGGGAAGTTGGGAAGGAATTGCGGCAGCGGGCATGATTAACGTCGAAGAAAGACGTGCCGGCGTGCTTACGAAATCTCCACTTCTATCCGCGCCCTGATAGCGCATAAAATTGATCGACGAGTGTCGCCTTCGTGTGCGAAGCTGATCTAAAAAGCTGCCGTTCGTATCTGGATCGGGCGGTCGGGTTTTTAACGCGACCGAGGCGCAAGTTATTTTACGTTAATAGACCGACTTTATGAAATATTAAAGGATCGCGGTGTCTAAAAAGTAATACCATTAAGTGTTTTACAACGCACAGGCGGGACAAATTTAATTCTATATCGGTTTTGAGGCGGCGTGAAAAAGGGAACCTCGCGGACGCCGTACATGGTCAAAACGCCGCTCGTTTTTTCCCTATGTCGCCCGGACCGAATGTGGGAAAGCGCTCCGTTGGGAAAATTTAAAATGCGGATTTGTGTTTTGCACCCATCGAAAAGGATCGTACCTCCTGAGCATCGAAACATGTGTATCGCCTGGTGACAACTTGTCGCTTTTGTTCTCGACACGCGAGGTACAGCAGACGTCTTAAACAATTTTTGAGGTGATATACGTCTTATAAATCGATGTGCCAGCTACCTGCCGGTTCACAAAACATTGTAACGTTACGCCAGACCCATGCGTGCGAGCTAGAGTGAGAACGACAACAATAGACAGAGATCGACCTTGGTGGTTGCCTTGCGACGCATCTATCTCTTATACACGACAGCGTCCAAATGAAAGCTCGACGTCAGCGACGACGCAGTCAGTACACTATTATTTATAAAGTTATCTGAAGATTTACTGTGCATAACATTGCTTATTACTATTACAATAACAATTGCGGCAATAAGGTATTCAATTCTTGCATTCTAAGAGTTCGATTAGCCATATAATCTCATATATTTGTTCTTGCATCGGTCAATGAGTGCAGTAATAATAGATTATGTTACGATTTCGACTAAAACATTATGATGAATGACATAAATGATCGTGTAAAAAGTCGACTGCTTTCGTTTAGTATTCAATGAAAACAATTATCCTGCGCAGCAATTCGTGTAAGGTTCAAGACTAATGTTCAACTTCACACATGTCATAACAATGTGTCTAAAATGACCAGTTGGACCGGCCAACCGCAGTGCGAAAAAACCTTCTAATGATAATTTAATGATAATAATTCTATTCCATTCATAAACGTATTCCATTTTTCATCAATGATTTGAAAAGATTGTGAAAGATTGTTTTCACGTGATGACATCGAAATCGCCTTTATGAATCCGGAGGAAAATTATTAATGTCAGATCTCTTATTAATATTTTTACGATCTTATTTGATTTGTATCATCTCATGGAAACTCCGTTTGAACCAATTAGACTTATGTACTAAGATAGATGATTCTTCAAAATTAAAATTATGATTTAGATCAATAGAATGCTCGACTAAAGCACAGGATCTTTTTTGATGTCTCATATCACTCTTGTGCAAAATTAACCTGTTGTGCAAGGAGAGTGAGGTTTGGCCAATATATGTCTTATCACAATCACCATACGGAATGTTATAAACAATGCTCGTTATTTCTTTGTTGTTAAGGGGAGTTTTAAGTCTTGTAAACAATCTTGCTACAGTTTTGAGATTCTTTTTTGCGATGGCAAGTTACTTGTATTAAAGGTTTTTGTTAATAAGGGAGTAACTTCTGCAATGTGGGGTAATGAGCGATAGATTTTTTTGCTCAACAACCGGATTACTTCTAGAAGTCAGAACAGTAGCAGGATTGTGGAAAACAAGATTTAAATCTCTTGAAAGATTTATGATGTTATTATTCTCACAAGCAACAGAGTTGGTAAACAATAGTTTCCATACTGAGTCTAAAGTGTAAGAATTCTCTATTAAAATTACTTTTAGATTATTCAACTCCGTGTGAATGAAGTGATGATGATGAGTTAGACGTTCTACCCTTGTTTTGTCGATTAGTACTATATATTGGTTTTCGACACCATCTGGTACGAATGATATCATTTTGGTCGTGAACCAGCAACATGTCTAAAAACGGAATCTTGCCTTCAACCTCATGTTCACAAGTGAACTGAATATCAGGACTAAATGAATTGAATATATCTAAAGCAATTTAGGAACTATATTTTGGGAGAGCTAATATCAAATCGTCCACATACCTTTTAACAAAAGGTATTGTAAACGGTATCTTTGTTATAACATCAGTTATTAATACATCTAAGACGAAATTTACCAAAATGGGAGATATAGTTGAACCCATTGCAGTCCCAAAAACTTGTTAATAAAAAAGTCGTTGAATACGAGATAATAGAATCAAAATGAAATCTAAGACTGTTTTGAAGGAGCTAAGCGATAAGGTACAATTGTAAGCGTATATATCTAGTATTCCATTGTTAGCGCCGTTGTCCTAGCAACCACCCTGAGAAAGAGGAACGCACGCACGATGTGTCAGTCGGTGTGGTTCGCTTGACAGCGTCGACAGCGAAGATTGTAAATTAACAGTACGAATAAACGGTTTGAAGTGAAGTCGGCCATCAATCCACCCCGAAGCAACCTTACAGATTTCAGAAGCGGGATTCTTATCCGGGTTAATAAGAAGTGAAGATTCTTAACCGAAGTTAAAACGCTGAAAGTGAGAGGTCTCAAGTTAAGTGTCGAAAGTCACGGCTGTGTGCAAATAAGTGACTTGAACGGACTGCTGTGTGCAAATAAGTGGCTTGAACGGACAGCTGTGTGCAAATAAGTGGCTTGAACGGACGGCTGTGGAAAGACAAGTGACGGGTTTCGTGTGTGGTGACAGCGAACCGAGCGGAGAAATGGAGGCAGAACAGAACGATCCAAACACCTTTAAGTTAGCGGTACTGAAGGGGTTCCCAAGAATAGCCGGGGTGAGTGTGTCCAGAACGGAGGCGGAAATAATTGCGCGGCTGGACCAAGCTGACTCGACGAGAGAATGGATGAGGACGACTAGGGAAGGAGGCGAAAGCGACGACGCATCAGAAGAGGAGGTCAATGCAGAAAACATTTTGTATTGTATACTTTTTAGTTTTGTTGTAAATAGCCGTTAGGCCGGGGCGGCCTATTGTCAGGATTGGCCGAACTGTAAGCGTATATATCTAGTATTCCATTGTTAGCGCCGTTGTCCTAGCAACCACCCTGAGAAAGAGGAACGCACGCACGACATGTCAGTCGGTGTGGTTCGCTTGACAGCGCCGAGAGCGAACGTATGTAAATCAACAGTACGAATAAACGGTTATGAAGTGAAGTAAGCCATCAATCCAACCCCGAAGCAACCTTACACAATGTAGTTTAATTTTATACTAATTATTTATGAGAGAATTACCTTGAATAAGGTAAGTTAGTAAACAGTGATATGACCTCAAAACTGACCAATTTGTAATTATTAGGAAGTTGATAATTGTTAATGAATTCACTGAATTCATGAAGGAGTTTCTGACATTGAAATCATTATTAAAGTCATATGTATTAGTAAGAATGGAAGTAATAAAGGATGCAAGATTGCTATTAGGTCCCTTTATGGTAGCACAGATTGGTCTCAGGGTTAGCACTGGCTTGTAAATCTTGGGGAGAGCGTAAAGTCGTGGTGAAAAAGCTGTGTAAGACATTAATTCTTTACGTGTGTTATCATCTACCTGATTACATTTAAACAAATTGGTTACTATTTTATTGGCTTTTTGTTGTAACGTACACGTTGGGTCTCTAGGAAGCCGAGTATAATATTTGGTGTCCATTAACAACTCTTCGCTTTTCTTCACATAATCTAAACGGTTCATTATTACAGTTACGTTTCCTTTGTCGCTATTAGTGACTACAATGTTAGGATTTTCTTCCAAGAAACTTTTAAATTCACTAAAAAGTTTATTAAACCGTGTATGGTTTGTTGAATTTTTGTGTAAATAGTTAGTTAATATATAGGTGTATTGTGCTCTTACACAATCTTTATTATTAAAAGGTACTGTATTAAGGATAAACTCCAAATCAGCTAACAAAAATTCAACATTGACATCTCTTACAGTTGGTGGTAACGAGAACTTTGGACCCAATGAAAGAATTTTGGAGACATCAATTGACACATCAAAATTGGTTAAAATCTTGGTCCATTTTGTTTGTGTAACAATTAAATTAGACATCTTTGTTCTTAAGCCATTATATTTATGAATATTATTCATTATGTTTGAAACCTGGAATTGTATTATATAAACTGTTTTATTTTAAATGGGTTTATTATATTACCTGGAACTATAGAGTCACGTAAGTTTGAGGACAAACCAGTGCGTTTTTTTTTCTCAATAAATTGTAAGTCAGATAAGGTAACTTTAATTTCGAGGTTAAGAATACTTTTCTTCATTTTATGATTGAAAGAATGAATCTTACGTCCGGTAGGTCCATAGTGATGGTCTAATTCTAATAGATTTGTGATGTTTTCAAGAGCATTGACGATGTGGTCAATGTTATCAATTGTCAAGAAACAATCCCTATATATAATATATCACAATATTTTCATTTTTGATTTTACAAAAAAATGCTAAAGGAAGAAAAATTTTTGCTTGATTTCAAAGTACCAAATCTGTAATTAGAATTATGAAACTGTCAAACCTTTATTTAGAATTACATTTTTTTTAATCACAGCATTAAAAAAAACCCCATGGCATGCCAGGCTGAAAGGTAGATTTATGGTAGGATATAGAGTAATATAACAGACACGATGTGTCAAAAAAATGTATACGAGGTGTGAAAAAGATACAAACGTCAAAATTTTTAAATATTTGCAAATACCTTTTTTCTGTACATTTCTCACAGATATGTTTTATACAAAAGTCGTTCGCCTCTATAAGGGCAACAAAAAACCTCAGTAACATTTATCTCTCAGACGCGAAATAAACATTGAGCGTTTTTTTTTTTGAAACAAATAACTTTTTCTGTACATTTCTCGAAAAAATATTTTATACAAAAGTCGTTCGCCTCTATAAGTTCAACAAAAAACCTAAGTAACATTTTTCTCTCAGACGCGAAATTAAAGTTTTTTGAATTTTTTTTTGAAAATAACATGCCGTCATTTTGAAACAGCTGTACCTATTTGGCCTATTAACGAACACGACCGAGATTTTCGGCCAACTGATTTTTGTACCAAATTTCGTTGTGATTCTTACAACGACAAATAAAAATCTAAAATAGTTAATCAGGGCTTCTTGGAGACCACAAAAGCAGGACCATTTAAGCTTTAAACAAATGCAATTGCAAAAAGTGAGTATTAGTATCACTCCCATAAGAAACAGATTGTGACGCAACAGGACCATTGCTAGAAAAAGTTGCTTCATTGGAAAATACAATGTTTTTGTCTCCCATACTCCCATCCATCTGCAAAAATAAAGACGCTTTTCATCATCTCGCGGTTCTAAGGCATGATTAAAAATAGCTTTATAGGGGTGTAATTTACGTTCCTTCAAAACTCTTTGAATATGGGTTTTGTTCGTATTCAGTTGAAGCGCCCATCTCCGTGATGAAACTTTAGGATTATTAAAAAATAAAATATCAAAAAACTACATAAGTATACTCGTCAACCGAATAAAGGTGTTTGGAACACCAAGTTAAATTTAGCTACGATCCCCATAATGTGTATGAGAAACATTGAAGGATGTATCAACGGAAACAAGACTCGCAAAGTAATAATCAGACAGCGGCGACGCCTGATCGAATGTCAAACGCAAACAGGCGCTGATCATTTTGTCGTCGTGTTGTGCACGACATGCGTCCCCTTCAACATAAAAATAGATAAAGAGAGAGAGAGAGAGAGAGAGAGAGTGAGAGAGAGTGAGAGAGAAAGAGAGAGAGAGAGAGAGAGAGAGAGAGACATAGAGAGAGAGTCGCTTAATCGTTTGTCCCATTACGCGTGAATTATTGGGTGTGCGGAGTCAAGAAGCGTGCAATCCGCGTGATTGTGCGTATGTGTGTATGTTGTTTGAGGAGGGTGGCGCCAAAAACCTCTTCCGGGCCATTACGCATTACCGGACATTGGCGTCACCAGAAACTAGCAAGCAAAACGATGCTATTTTCTTAATAATACCTAATTTTTTCTTAATAAACTCTAAAAAATTTGATTTGCTTCCAATGATCTTTCATGCAATTAAAGGATCGGTTGCAATCACTAATTACATTTTAATTGCATATACGTGTGCCATAAGGTGTTCGCTGCATTGCGCACCAGGGAACTAACTAACTATTACGGGTTTGCATCACCTTATGAAAGTCACATTAATTGTAATAATACCCTAATCGTTCTCAATCCAATGATGAATAGAATTGATTAGAATATGTTGTTTTCTCAATGTGCTAAAAACAAAGTTAAGGAAAAAGTCATAGAAATAGTCAACAATGTACAATACAAATTTAGATAGCAAAGATAAACCGTATAAAACTAGAAAATGTACTATTAGTTCAGTCATCCAAGGATCACAAACAGCGTTTCTAAGAAAAAAATGTAGAAGTTTTTTTCTCACTGGTTCTATATGTCTTTTGAGCTGCTGAATTTGAATCTGAGGTTTGCCACCTCGCCAGGCATGAGCTTCTCAAGGAAAATTGCGAAAACCTCATGTTTTCGGCACTTTTTTCAGTTTTTTAACTATAACTCTAAAACTAAGCGTTTTTTGGTGATAACTGTGATGCACTAAATTAAAGTAGACAAAATTTCCTATAACTACGTATAATAACTCTAAAGTCTGGGACAATCCATAACGCCGTTAGAGGGTGTTGAAAAAATGGCATTTCTAAACTTTTCGCTAAAAAGGTTAAAAAACGTTATTCTGCTCGCTGGTGTCCTACTATCAATTTTGTATACCTCCAGAATGAATTATTTTATGATTACTAGGTATATCCTGGTTATATTTCAATAATTGGCACAAGTGAAAAACGTTTTTTAAATGCGAAAACCTCAAAAAATTTCCGCAGCTTTTGACATATTGCTAGGAAGGTATACTACCTTTTATGAACCCAGACGTCTATAGTAAAGAAAAAGGGGTTGGATTCAAAAGGTTTCATTGAAGCAAGTAAAGGTCGAGAGGATAGTAAAATAGTTTTGTTTAATAGATATAGGGTTGCTAAAGAAGTTGAGGTGCACCAAAAATGTAGGAAGAGATATACTAATCACAAATTGATTAATGCTGCCCGTAAGAGGAATACACAAAGTAGTACTTCATCTGCACTTCGCTCCAATATTCCCCAATTCTCATTTAAAACCCACTGTTTTATATGTGGGGAGGAAGTGCCACCAGATAATTCAAACAAAGAAATAAAAAAAACAGCAGAACACCGCAATCCTGTGTACACTGCGACCCAATTTACTGTAGGTAAAAACATAGAGAGGCCGTTGAAAGATCGAAATGATGAAGGCGAACATGCTATTTTACTTCGTATAGGTTCAGTGTATGATTTGCCAGCTGCTGATACTCAATAGCATTTTTTATGCATGAAAGAGCTATACCTTCCCAAAAGACAAACAAAGACACAAGACAAGGTAGACCTGTGAGGTAGAACTAGACATGATGTGGATGGAGAAATGCAATATATTTTTAATTACATTGAAAACCGTTCTGAAGGATGTTAGTTTACAATTGAAGAACTAATAAATAAGATTGAAGGCGATTGTCCTCACCCAAGGACAGTAAAACAGTGCCTCCTTGAGAAGTATGGCGATGATATACGTATAACAGCCAATATGACATATTGTGTGTTTCAAGGCCACAGGTCATAAGATTGCTACTGGCACTTGGTATCAAAATAGGTTGTCAGAGAAAGAAGAAATGATGAGGATCGTTTAAACAGCAACTGCTATTATTGTTGAAGGTGCACGCTCTCAAGTGCACAATTTGACACAGTCTCCTTCATCAGATACCTTTAGAGATAGTTTCAACGGCCTAATTCCAGAATCTCTCCTAGCCTTTACATATGCTGTAGTAATGAGCAAGAAAAAACGAAATTTTGAAAAATGGAAGAAGCAATGTCTTGCAATAGCTGACTGCTTGCGTACAGCCATAAGGCCAAAGTCATATATATATATATATATATATATATATATATATATATATATATATATATATATATATATACAGAAACGTTGGTGCGTATTTGCCTTGACCGGTTAGAACCACAAAGATATGATATTAGGGAACTAGGCAAAAGGTCCTTTTAAAAGAAAATCCTCTTTGATGCGATCAAGCTTTCGGAACACTTTATTCCTTCCTCAGGATCTCTACAATAAGGTGTGATATACAAACACTTACATACATTATGACAGAATTTACACTCACCAGCGCGAGAAAAATTGAAACTGATGCTTAAGGATAGAATAATCAAGAGTCTTCATATCAGTTTAGACATTATCAATGTTTTTTATTTTTTAATTTATTATTCTTCAGGAATTTCCGGCAATAGGTAAGTAACCGTAATACTCATTGGTCATCCATGTGCTCGTTGTTTACATTTTACATCTTTACAGGTTATAGTTAAGTCAAGTCAGTCAGTTTAAGACATGGAACCGCTGCCACCTGCCATGTCAGAACCAACAAGCAAGACTGCCAACTCAAACCACGTAAAGGCCCTCGATTACCTAACGTATGCAACCAGGCTCTCACCCTGCTTTACATACATCAGTGGCAGAGCATCAAATAGGTATAATGTACAATTTAATTGTTACGAACCTTAACATACTGTAAATAAAGACATTTACATTGTATGGTGAGAAAAAAAAAAACAAAAAAAAAAACAGAAAAAAGAACAAGAAAAAAGAAAACATTATTATGAACATTACAGAAAGCAGTGGCCGACAATAATAACGACAGACAGAAAAATTGTTATAGAAAACTACAGCGAAGAGGTCTATTGTATAAGAAGGAAAGTACTTTGTTGGTGAAATGTCTGTTATCTAGAGCAAGAAACCCGATCACTCCCACTGGGGAAATTATTAATAATATATATATATATATATATATATATATATATATATATATATATACCTATATATATATATTTTTTTTTTGCTTCAATGATTCAACAGATCATTGTTTAGTTTCAGGACGTAAGAGTAAATGTTACTGAGGTTGTCAATGTCAGTCCTTTTATTTATCGTTTTATCATTATTAGCAATCTCAACCTCTAGCAATCTCAATTTCTAGGAAGGTTCTTTTATAAAAATTCCTCTCGGTGCGAAGTATTCCTATATTATCGTAATCTGGATTATGCTTACCTTAGGTTACTTTAGGTTACTTTACTATATTAGGTTACTTACCTATTGCCGGAAATTCCTGAAGAATAATAAATTAAAAAATAAAAAACATTGATAATGTCTAAACTGATATGAAGACTCTTGATTATTCTATCCTTAAGCATCAGTTTCAATTTTTCTCGCGCTGGTGAGTGTAAATTCTGTCATAATGTATGTAAGTGTTTGTATATCACACTATATACAGAGAGAATGAAAATGTTCGGGGTATATGGCTCACCGTGAGTGCGAGAGAGAATATGGGAATTAAAACGTAGTAGAAAGAGAGACGGTGTTCTTCTTTCTCCCACTCTCCCCCCTCCCATCTCCAGTACACACACCATCACACCATCGCCAGCGCCAGCCACCTCCACACCGACATCGTGATCGTGATCGTCACGTCTCACTCAGACAGAGTCTTGTCTCTGTCATTTGTCCATACGCTGCTTCTTCGTTGTCCGCTCGTGCGCTCGCATAATCTAGGAAGCAGTGCGAAAATTCAATTCATTCCCAATATGTATCAATTTATCAATTGTTGTTAACTTAAAAAAGATAATATTATAAACGAAATGATCAATTTAAAAAAATTGACGTGATCTTCTTGAATTCTTCAATTACTTGAATAATTTTTATTGCTTTCAATTGACACGGTGGTCTTAGAAAAATTATTTAATTTACAATCGCGTAACTTGTTGAAAAAATGAGTTAGATCGATTTTTACTACGGGACCATATTCTTTCCGGCGTTGAGAACACACCATAATTTATTAGAACTTTTTAATTGATATTAGATAATTATAAAGCAATATTTTATGCCAGCGGAAGCCTATTTTCAGCGTTAATTTAAAATAATTAGCAATAAGGAAAGTTACGGGAGGTGGGACAAGTTTGTTGGAAATTTTCTCCTCTTTTAGAATCTCTTTTCAGATTTCGATTAGCTCTTGTAGTTTCTGAGTTATTCACCGAAAACTGAATGTCCTTTTTCCTTTGTTCTTTATGATCTTTTATGATTTATGAATGTCCTGATTGACCTTTATAACTTTTACAATTTTTTCTTTAATCTACAAGAAAAAACGCTTGTAAATTATGATCAACAATTCCATGGAATATGTTTTTTTTTAAGTGCCTCTCGAATCTAGTTAATACTTTGTTTTTCAAACTTTGAAAAAAAAAATAGAATTGTTACTAAACTTATTACTTATTACCGTTGCTAACGCATGATGTCCAGAGTCAAAATTTATTGTGAGAAATGTTCTTCTCTTTAAGAATATTTTTATTTACTTTATTCATTATTAGTACTTTTCGAGTAATTTTCAAAAAACTAAACCTTTTTCTTTTTTTTTACTCTACTTATTTTGTTAATATTTTGCAATTGTTTATCGTCATTACAAATGGAATGAGGTCTTGCTCATATTTTTAGAGTCATAACAAGAATTATCACTATTTCTAACTTTCAAACCTGGACGAAGGAATACAGGATCGACACCAAATCAGTTAGTCTATCTAGTCAAGAAGTGAGTTTGCTGAGAAAAATAGTTAGAAGGGTAGGAAAAATATGAGCGATGGCTCATTCGACGCGGATTGCAATTCTGACCAATGTTTTTTCGTTGTTTGCCTGCAAACAAAAAATGCAATTATTGAATGCAATAACAGAAATCGAAAAAATAAGTCATTTTATTTTTGGATGATATCTCAAAAACTATACAAGATAGAGGGAATTGCAAAAAAGATCCTTAAAGAGGAGGAAATTTTCTATAAAAAACTCTTAGCCTCCGGATCTCTAGCTCTATTATAATGGTAATTTGGTGTTGAAATAGGGCTACGCGCGGCCGTTTCGGGATCACGCAGGCTGTAAAGTTGAGTGCCGCACCTAAAAAAATTTTGTTAAACCAATAAATATTGATTTAAAAATTTGAAAAAAATTATGGTGTCATTTCAACACTTGCAGAAAGAAAGTCCCGTTGAGAAAAAAATTTAAATGCATTTTTCAAAAAGCTAGCCTATTGTTAAGTATACCTATTTTATTTCGTACCTCCATCTACATTGAAAGCTGGATAATTGTTTAAATAATCACCTTACAAATTTTTCGCCTCCTGGAGTCCTTTCTATGAGTGTACTCAATAAGATGGCGTCATAAAGTTGTATAAATTTTGTTTATAACAAATTTTCTAAATTAACAAAAAATGAAAAACCTACAATTGTTGTTAAATGTTTTTTTTCTCATATACTATGAGGGCGATTCCATGTCAACTGTCGTGAGGTTGGTGCGTCATAAATTTTTTCTCAACCAAAACTATTTCATTCTATTGTAGGTTCGACTACAAGTATTATCCCAAATTTTCAGATAAAAATATTACTACTAGCGTTTTTACGGCCAATTTTCGTTTCTTTCGCGTTTTCAGTTTTCGATGACACATTTTCTCCAAAACGTTACCGGAAACACATCGCACCCTGGAAGAATTTAAGAGTACCTATAATCGATGTAAAATTTTCCAAGTAATCCATTCCCGCCCTCAGAATTGCCCTAAAATTTTCCTATTTGCGAGAAATCCCAAAACACCAATTTTGTTAAACTTGCTCTATCTCGGGTGTGGATATTTTTGGATTTTTTTGGAAGGAGCGCAAAATGTTTGGTTTTTAGTGTACTTTGAGGGACTTATAACTTTTCCGTGTGTATTTTGGTTTCTAGTGCCCAAACATGCGAAAAATGGCAAAAAATGGACGAATCAGCCTAAAATGGTGCATTAAGAGTGAAAAATGAGTGTCAAAAGTCAGGAATATTCATATGGATCTCAAGCTCAATCCTCTGCGATGAAGTCAGATCATTTTCATTAAATACCAGACCATCTGGAGGTCCAATATTGGGAGATTCGTGCAAAAATTCAAGAAATATTTTGAATTGCTCGATATTTTGATGTTTGGTTTATATGAACTTTGGACCCTAATACCCAGGAACTATGAATAATGATTGGATAATAAAATGCAAACATACCATTTTGGATGACAAATGTGCTGGTCAATATGTAGGTTTATCTTCAATGACGTGTGGCATCTAGAAGTAATAATGATTTCGGATGATTTGAATCTGGACGCAGAGTTTTCAGTACTTTTCTTCAATCAAGTGGCTTAAACTTATTTATTCCCAGATCCGCCAGTATGCTTGTTGTTAATTTAGTTTGTAGCCCAGAAAACGATAATTGCATGTTTGGTCTGTGTAACTTATGTCCAAATGATGCTGGTTTGTCCTCATGTCTCCATAAAAGGAAATTATCGGTGTTGTAATATTATACCTTAATCACTTGATTTTTCGTCATTCAACGTCATTTGCCTTCATAGTTCCTGGGTATTAGGGTCCAAAGTTCATATAAACCAAACATCAAAGTATCGAGCAAATCAAAATATTTCTTGAATTTTTGCACGAATCTCCCAATATTGGACCTCCAGATGGTCTGGTATTTAATGAAAATGATCTGACTTCATCGCTGAGGATTGAACTTGAGATCCATATGAATATTTGACGCTGAATGCACCATTTTAGGCTGATTCGTCCATTTTTTGCGATTTTTCGCATGTTTGGGCACTTGAAACCAAAATACACACGGAAAAGTTATAAGTCCCTCAAAGTACACTAAAAACCAAACATTTTGCGCTCCTTCAAAAAAATCCAAAAATTTCCACACCCGAGATAGAGCAAGTTTAAAAATAAATTGGTGTTTTGGGATTTCTCGCAAATGGAAAAATTTTAGGGCAATTCTGAGGGCGGGAGTGGATTCCTTGGAAAATTTTACATCGATTATAGGTACTCTGAAATTCTTCCAGGATGCGATGTGTTTCCGGTAACGTTTTGGAGAAAATTTGTCATCGAAAACTGAAAACGCGAAAAGAACGAAAATTGGCCGTAAAAAACGCTAGTAGTAATATTTTTGTCTGAAAATTTGGCATAATACTTGTAGTCGAACCTACAATAGAATGAAATAGTTTTGGTTAGGAAAAAAAATTATGACGCACCAACCTCACGACAGTTGACATGGAATTGCCCATGATACACCTAGTTGTTTTTATATTATTTGAAATAAAAATTAAATTATTGCGGGTAAAATTTTTAACGCTATTTGTTTATAAGTTGTTTATAAATAAATGGCCTACTTTAATGGTTTCGAAACCAGTTTTGTTAATTTCGAAAATTCGTTATAAACAAAATAAACAAAATTTATACAACTTTATGACGCCATCTTATTGAGTACACTCATAGAAAGGACTCCAGGAGGCGAAAAATTTGTAAGGTGATTATTTAAACAATTATCCAGCTTTCAATGTAGATGGAGGTACGAAATAAAATAGGTATACTTAACAATAGGCTAGCTTTTTGAAAAATGCATTTAAATTTTTTTCTCAACGGGACTTTCTTTCTGCAAGTGTTGAAATGACACCATAATTTTTTTCAAATTTTTAAATCAATATTTATTGGTTTAACAAAATTTTTTTAGGTGCGGCACTCAACTTTACAGCCTGCGTGATCCCGAAACGGCCGCGCGTAGCCCTATTTCAACACCAAATTACCATTATAATAGAGCTAGAGATCCGGAAGCTAAGAGTTTTTTATAGAAAATTTCCTCCTCTTTAAGGATCTTTTTTGCAATTCCCTCTATCTTGTATAGTTTTTGAGATATCATCCAAAAATAAAATGACTTATTTTTTCGATTTCTGTTATTGCATTCAATAATTGCATTTTTTGTTTGCAGGCAAACAACGAAAAAACATTGGTCAGAATTGCAATCCGCGTCGAATGAGCCATCGCTCATATTTTTCCTACCCTTCTAACTATTTTTCTCAGCAAACTCACTTCTTGACTAGATAGACTAACTGATTTGGTGTCGATCCTGTATTCCTTCGTCCAGGTTTGAAAGTTAGAAATAGTGATAATTCTTGTTATGACTCTAAAAATATGAGCAAGACCTCATTCCATTTGTAATGACGATAAACAATTGCAAAATATTAACAAAATAAGTAGAGTAAAAAAAAAGAAAAAGGTTTAGTTTTTTGAAAATTACTCGAAAAGTACTAATAATGAATAAAGTAAATAAAAATATTCTTAAAGAGAAGAACATTTCTCACAATAAATTTTGACTCTGGACATCATGCGTTAGCAACGGTAATAAGTAATAAGTTTAGTAACAATTCTATTTTTTTTTTCAAAGTTTGAAAAACAAAGTATTAACTAGATTCGAGAGGCACTTAAAAAAACATATTCCATGGAATTGTTGATCATAATTTACAAGCGTTTTTTCTTGTAGATTAAAGAAAAAATTGTAAAAGTTATAAAGGTCAATCAGGACATTCATAAATCATAAAAGATCATAAAGAACAAAGGAAAAAGGACATTCAGTTTTCCGTGAATAACTCAGAAACTACAAGAGCTAATCGAAATCTGAAAAGAGATTCTAAAAGAGGAGAAAATTTCCAACAAACTTGTCCCACCTCCCGTAACTTTCCTTATTGCTAATTATTTTAAATTAACGCTGAAAATAGGCTTCCGCTGGCATAAAATATTGCTTTATAATTATCTAATATCAATTAAAAAGTTCTAATAAATTATGGTGTGTTCTCAACGCCGGAAAGAATATGGTCCCGTAGTAAAAATCGATCTAACTCATTTTTTCAACAAGTTACGCGATTGTAAATTAAATAATTTTTCTAAGACCACCGTGTCAATTGAAAGCAATAAAAATTATTCAAGTAATTGAAGAATTCAAGAAGATCACGTCAATTTTTTTAAATTGATCATTTCGTTTATAATATTATCTTTTTTAAGTTAACAACAATTGATAAATTGATACATATTGGGAATGAATTGAATTTTCGCACTGCTTCCTAGATTATGCGAGCGCACGAGCGGACAACGAAGAAGCAGCGTATGGACAAATGACAGAGACAAGACTCTGTCTGAGTGAGACGTGACGATCACGATCACGATGTCGGTGTGGACAGTGTTGCCAGGTCTCATAGAAATATTGCATGAGAAATATTTGCAGAAAGCATGAGATTTAAAAGAAAAAGCATGAGCAAATGGCGCGATACTCGCTTTATTACAGGAAATTTTTACTGGTCAAATATATGTCGTGATTTTAGCTAATTTGGATTGAAAACCCCAGTTAAAAACAAAATATTTTGTATATGATGATGGTGAAATAAATGAAACTCTAATTTAATGTTTTTTTTACCAATTGGTATTGATATTTTTTTATGGTTAATATGGGTAATTAAATTAATTTTTTACCATACATTGACCCAAACGGCCAAATCAGAAGTAAGTAAAATGTAGCAATAAAATAAAAATGAACTGAAATAAATAAAAAATTTAACAAATACTTATTCCAAAACAACAAACAAGTTAAACGAAAAACCGCAACATTTGATGAGTCAAAATCATAAAAACGGTATATCTCTTGAAAGACTATATAACTTAACTGTGGGCTACGGGGAATTACCGAATACATCGGGGGCAGATGAATTACGATGCAACGGTGCTAAAATGTCTTTCGACAGTTTTTCGACACATTGTGTAATTCATTTGTAGTTAATAATCCTCATTCAAATTATTTTTTAAATACAATTTGAACTTGTCACTGTAAGCTTAAAAAGCATGAGATTTTGCAACTAAATATGGAAAGCATGAGATTGGTTCGAAAAACATGAGATCTCATGCAAAAGCATGAGACCTGGCATCACTGGGTGTGGAGGTGGCTGGCGCTGGCGATGGTGTGATGGTGTGTGTACTGGAGATGGGAGGGGGGAGAGTGGGAGAAAGAAGAACACCGTCTCTCTTTCTACTACGTTTTAATTCCCATATTCTCTCTCGCACTCACGGTGAGCCATATACCCCGAACATTTTCATTCTCTCTGTATATATATATATATATATATATATATATATATATATATATATATATATATATATCTCCTTTGCAAGTGGGCGTTGCAACATTTTTGTACAAGAAGTACGGATCACGAAGGTTAATCGATGTGCTGAGTTAATTGGGATTTTGTTCATCATATACAGAAGCCGTACGATTTGACATGTCTTCTATGTTGGAACCACATATAACTCTTAGTAAACAAGCACTATCTCAATTTGTTTACAATAACGCAGACTTCAACATCGGAACTGTTGATGGGCACAACACATTCTATTCGATGGGTGGTATCATTTGTGTTACTCCAAAGTCGGCTGTTGTCCCAAGTCCACACATCGACAGCAGAAACTGTTGGACGTGCCGGAACTCTTCCATTAAAAGTGTTTGAAAAGACAGGGCTAGGCCTAGCTACCATTGAAATCAACCCTCTAACTTCGAATTTCAGTCACAAAACTTTAGTTAGGCCCTCTGCACCACACTTGCTGTGAAACGTTGTTTTAGGTGATAATTCTGCAGATGAGGGCGACGAATGAATATGAAAATTGAAAAAAATGGTGTTTTTGCTTTTTCTTTCTTGTCAATAAAAATTTGTTCAAAATATGTTTGCTTTTATCAAAACATTATTCCCCTTAAATTAAAAGTAGTACGATTTCGTTTGGGCTAGGAGGTTCGTTGACCTATGGGCCTCACTCATGTTTGCCAATTCTTTAAATGTAAACAGGATATATATCTAGTAATCATAAAATAATTGAATTTGGAGGTGTCCGAAATTGATACTAGGGCACCAGCGCACAGAATAATGTTTTTTAACCTTTTTAGCGAAAAATTAAGAAATGCCATTTTCCAGATTGTTCCAGACTTTAGAGTTATTATACCTGTCTATAGGAAATTTTGTCTACTTTAATTTGGTGCATCACAGTTATCACCAAAAAACGCTTTGTTTTCGAGTTATAGTTAAAAAACTGAAAAAAGTGCCGAAAACATGAGGTTTTTTTCAATTTTCCTTGAGAAGCTCATGCCTGGCGAGGTGGCAAACTTCAGATTCGGATTTAGCAGCTCAAAAGACATATAGAGCCAGTGAGAAAAAAACTTCTACATTTTTTTCCTTTATAAAACCTTTGCTTATTGGACTATATGAAGTGGTACGGTAAAAACACGTTATAAGGAAATGTTCCTAAGATATTTAATGGTGTTTAAATAGCAAACCCTTTACTGTAAATGTGATATGTGTCATATGTAAAAATTCTCGACATGTTTTCCAATATTAAGGTTCTCTTGTTAATTGTTGTTAGTGCGCACCATTTTCCAGAAAAATTGATTTGAATTTCCTGCAAATATTTCACGCCAAAGGTGAATGAATCAGTGTAGCAATTTCGATTAAATAATGAAAAATAGAAATTGTAATTTTCTAACTAAATTAGTACGAAACAAACTGGTAGATATGTATCTTTTTGTTTCTAAATCTTCTGTTTGCACTATTATTCGTAATAAAAAATATATCATTACCTCTGCAAAAAAATTCAGCTAATTTAAGAACAATAATTTCCCCCTTTTGTTTAATTCGAAGGATTGACACTGAATAGGATGGGACTAATTCCCATGCAGCGACCGACATTAAAATGGAACTATCAGTACACTTCAACTTTCACTTCAGTTTGTTTCAAATATTTTGAAAGTGTGAATTTGTTTAATTTATACAAAATTCAAAACACAAATAGAAACAACAATACAAAAAATTCAAGATAATGCAATCAACAAAACAAGTAAACGTACAAGAGCCGTTCTACTTGACTTGAATTCTTTGTAAAAATTCCAAAATTTCTCAAAATCGTCGCAAGCACTTTGAGTTTGCATCCAAAAGATCAACTTGGGTTTCTATTGGCTCAGTACAGACCACAGACCTTAAGCATCCAAAATCACATGGATCCAGTTTGGGTGACCTTGCTAACCAATTAATGAGAACTGATCTTCCAGGCCAACTGGGTAACCATAATGCAGAAACCATAAAATGAATTGAATATTGCCAATATATCGGGTAAAACGTTCCTAAAAAATTAAGATATTTCCCTTCATTGACTCGATTTGGTAATTTTTTTGGTGATTTGCTGTGTTTTGCATTTTCTACAAAATAAACAAATTTGCACTTTTAAAATAAATTGAAGTGCAAGTGCATTTTCAGTCGTCCGATCAACTGTTCAACTTGAACACGAGAAATGTTGTTCTTAAATGATCTGAACTTCTTTGTACTAATGGTACAGAATACATTGGAGAATACAATTATTTTATACTAATGTAACAATTTACATTATATATTTTTTACTTTATTCATTGAGCATTGGTGTTAATGACTACAATGAGGGTAAAAAGATTCTTACATTTTGTTTTACCAAAGTCCATTATGTCATAGGTAATAACGTATATGCAGAAAGATTTCCAGAAAGTTCAAATCAATTTTTCTTGAAAACAGCCTATCTCACTAATAATAGACGAGAACACCTTAATATTGTAATGATACCCAATTAATATTGCAATATGTATTGTAATATTGTAATATTATACGTGGTGACGCTAGAATACTCTACGACTAGTTTATGAAGGGTTTGACAAGTATGACCAACTGATCAGTATAACGTCATATATTTGTCATAATAACTGTCTTCTTCTTCTATCGTTCCAGGATTAGGCATGTCGCCTGTTCCGAATAATAACTGTTCAGAGCAAACCTGGCAATCTTTAGTCCTTTTCAGCTTCTTTTTATTTGATGTAATTGCTAAACACTCTCTTTTGCTTTAATGTCAAGGGATTTTTCTTCTACCCTGGTTCATCTCGCCCTTAATTCTAAATTCTATTGTTCATTGTAGTAATAAGCATTTAGGATTCCTATAACGCGACCATGGTGCCCTATTTGTTTCATTTTGAAAGTGTTGGTTACTTTTTCTTGCTTCTGCGTTCTTGTCGAAGTTCCATGTTTGAAGCACTGTCGACCCATAACATTCTACGATAACACCAATTGAGAGTTTCTTCCTTTGAGCCTTCGAGGCTAGTTACATGAGTTGAGGAATCGTAATATCGAAGAATTCGGATTCTTAAGTTAAATCTTAAGTAACTTATCTATATTCACAAATCCAGTTGTAGAAGGTGGTCCCATCTCTCAATGTTGGTCATTATTCATATGGGAAACACGTTTGAACGTGTTGGCAAGACTTTGGGTTTTTCTTTGATACAAATCTAGTTATTACAATTTACAGATTTTATTTCCAAGGCTTTGTAGTTTCGACTAACCCATTTCCTAACTATTTGAATTGCTGTCTTGCGTTTAACTTTAAAAAATGATGAATTTAGTTTTCCTTAGATTCGTGCGTAGTTCCATACTTGCTGCAAGGATCGTTATCCACTATTTCTGTTTTTTATTTAGAAAATAATTCCTTGCGAAACGCCTAGCGTCTGCCACTGGGGGACACCACCCTCTGAAACGTCCCTCTTCCCGCAATCATAACTGACATACGCCCGAGTCAATAATTCATAAATTAAATATGTTTTCGTATGGTACATCGGAAACTAGACAAAGGGAAGATGATTTTTAACTGCCAAAGATCGACGCTATGGGGGAATAAGAAGGATTACGCTTTACGCCGTTGGAAAAATAAACATAATCTTAATGCCACTTTCCTTAGAAACTCCATACTATACGTTTCGCCCCTTTTGTATTATTTTACATCTGCCCCGGTCGCAATAAATCCTGCTCCTCTCTTAAACAAAAATGCCTTTTTATCTGACGTTTAGTGGCAGGACCCGCACATAAAACATAATACCTCCACGAGGTAGAGAGCTCCGAGTTGCTGTCTAAATTAAAATTAGGAATAGTGTTGTTTCTAGATAGCAATCTAGCTCGGAATGCGTAGATTCGTAGGGCCACGTGCATCGGCACACCTGGGCCCTTAGAATCCCTTAAAAAAATCGACGTGAAATCGCCACCCAGAGGGTATACTGATTAGAGGGGGTATTAATGGGTAGTAATTATTCGATCTATTAGGTGACGATTGGTTAATTAGTGTTCTACCTGTAAAAGGTTTGGGAAAGGATGATTTATATTACGTGTAATTAAGAAAACATATATATGTTCCACCGTTTGTTTTTAGATTTTTTTCACATATTTCGATGCCTAAACTCAAAAGTTCAATTTATGGAACTGTTACGTTCCATTAAAATCCGAGCGAAATATATTACAAATTACAGATATTTGATTAGTAATCTCTAAGGCTCGGAAAATATCCACCAAAAATATGTCAAATTATGCAGATAATATGCATTGAAATAACTTCGAAAATTAAGAAAATACATACCAATTTTGTTTCATCAGCAATTGTTTCAAATAGTCCTACTCGTGTGAAACATATATTTATTTTCTATTTATACAATTTATTACGGATTAACGAATCTTTATACTGTTTATACACACATTTTGAAAATTTATTTTCCGGATATTTGACACCTTTATTGTAATACACTTAAGCATTTATTAGAGGTAAGAGGTAAGCACTATCCTTAAATGTTAAAGAATATAATAAATAAAATCACTATGTTTTTGTAATTTTTTAATACTAATATTTAATCTTTGCTATTATATGGACATTTGAACACCGAAAATATTCTTCCTATTTGAAGTGCCTGCCAGTGTTACAATGTTAATGTTTGAGACTTGGTATTGACAGCAGTAGATTATGTTTGAATTCGGTGACATTCATGTTACAGTAAAATAGAAAAATTATATCTGTATCCTTAAAAACCATCAAATCGCACCTACCAATAAGATTATCTACCCACCTGTCTTGTAAGATATAATATCTACTCCTTGAAATGGCTAAAAGGAAATTAATGTTTGTCAAAGCACTTTTTTTAACAACAATTAATTTTTTGAATTCATTTTGTGATTCTCTTGGCTAAAATTTATAGCACTTATTAAGGACGCTAAGAGATACTTTAAAGAGAAATAACAAATGTTGTAATTAAATGTGTTTTTAATTATTTAGGTTACATCATTTTTATTATTGTGTTATTTGTTATTAATGTTTTAAGTTACATACAATTTTCCATTACTCAATTTTTTGGTAAATGCCAGAAACCAGTTTCATTTTTATTTATTTAATCACATATCTTTAATTTAAGTAGATTTGTTGCTTTGAATAATTTTAATCCCAATCTAGATACGTGTATTTCTACTAATAATTAAGTAATATCTATAATTGCAATTGAATTAAAAATTGTATATAATATGATTTTGTCATCAACTGTCATTAACGTAATGTATAGGTATTTCCCTTTAAATTCCAAGTGTGTGAAGTTAGCGGTGAATCGGCAGCGTCGAATTTTGTACGGGAGTCGTTTTCGCCAACGGTCGTTACTTCACCGCATACTATAGGTAAAAGATGTTTCGTTAATATTGGACATCTTCGGAAGTATACCGTCATCTTCTACTCTTTCATTCTTTTACCAAACGATAGAGAATATAAAGGACTACAAAGTCGCCAAAGTGATAATTTCTAAAAAAAGTTAATAACTGAGCGAGCGTACACTCAGATTCCCATGTAATCGAATTACTTAATAAACCGTAAGTTGGTAAGTATAACATTCTACACTTCCGTTTTAATGTCAAACGATAGAGATTATAAGAGCTATAAAGGACCATAGCAGGAATTTTCCTGCCTAAGATCGGTCATCTCGTAAGCGAACCGGCAGGTAAATTTTTAAAATTTTTAAAAATTTTATAATTTTTTAACTCGTAAGAGGATTCTCAGAAATAATCGAGAGGATGATGATTACAACGAAGTAGTTCGGATATTTGTTGAAACTAAGAATATGATAAAAGGGGGTGGTTTGTTACGTTCTAACTAAACGGTGACGAGCACCGAGATAGTTGTGGATTTTATTAAAAGTCAACGCGGCAAAGACTTGCTTGTTGTTAATAACGGTCGGGTTCCGTAGGGTTTTCCTTGCCCTCTCGCAAGGAATACGATAATCACCCTTTTGGGATTTTTCAGGTCAACCCTTACGAGTTGACCGATCTGAGAACCATATTCTTACGAGTTGACCGATCTCGGCGAAGGTGAAATGCGGACCGGGATAAATTCTTACGAGATGACCCGTGCCCATCTTAGACTCTTAGTCCTTGCAATTTTATAACAGTTTTATATCAGATTGGTCTTACTACATTATGTTTCATGTTCAAGACAATTTCATTTCCTGCTCCTGCTTATCCTATTGTAATGCGAGAAGTAAACAAAGCGACGCATGTTTACTCGCTCCGAGCGAAGCGGTTACTTCAAAAGAATTACTACGACGCGTAAAAGACAGCTGCATGAATTCTGCCGGATTGTTGTTTACGAAAAGTAATTTGTGACCTTCTGAACATTTCCTGCGTAGGCGTTGTTAAAGGAACAGTCGTACCTTCTAGAATGTACGAGAACATTCTCGATCATGGTTGGGGTGTATATATAAGGGAGCTTGTGATCGAGGGAGTTAATTAGAAGTAGATAAGTAGATGTGAACACAACATGTAGTAAACGATCCTCAAGCGGAGCAGTGTAAATAAATTAAGTAGTGTCTAGTCTAGTGTACAACAAACAAAGTGTGTTAAATAAATTAGTGTACAACTAATGTAAATAAATTAAAAGTAAACGTTACACTATTTATTTTAAAATTTGAACTGATCCTACGGTTCACTTTCTTATAATAACTTGCTAGAATGTAAATTAGTACTATTACTATGGTGTACTAATTACTACTATGGTCATTTTATGTCTCTTATGCCCTCTATTGTTTAATATAATAATGAAGGTGTAGAAATGTGTATTTCTGGAGTTATCCAGTATTATCGAAACATCTTTCATAGTTTGCGGTGAAGTAACAACCGTTGGCGGAACTGACTCCCATACAAAATTCGACGTTAACTTCACACACACATTTAAATTCCTCTCTACACTGTTTTAACAATAAGCCAATTTTCACGTCTATTCTCGTCTGTTATCAGTCGACTCATACCGAGTACCTTTTTTTGCCACCTTCTCGCTCGACCCGAGGTGTTTTTTGTCGGGTAAAACTAGAAAAGTACGTCGGTAGAGTCTGTCGATAAACGTTTTATTTGTGTGAAGTAATTGGTAGCGATCGGTTCGAATTTAATTACGGACTATTTTAGATGGTAATTTCTTTACAATTACCTGAATTTTCCGAAAAAGTGGTGTCTTCGGTGCGGTAGAAGAGTCGGTAATTCGTCATGTTCGCGTCGGGAGTGTATTTGTACGAGTTTATCGGTACTAATTATATTGATTTTATAAGTTTTTTCCTATCGCGTTACAAATTTTTGGTTTCGATAGTGACGGTTACGATTTTTAAGTTGTTTGGAGTGCCAAAGCGACAGTATCGTCTTCAACTGGTAAATGTTTTAAATTTAGTTTTAAATATGTGGTGAATATTCTTTTTGCGTTACATAATTTGCGTTCTTTATCTACGAATACATCAGTCGCCCGACCCTAATAATGGACGCAGATTGGTAGTCTTATTGCATATGTATGTATAGGAAACTGTGGTGACTTCTCGACAAAATTATACGAGGTCGCACGAAGTATCGTACATAAATAGTATAGCGCTAAAAGCACTTTTTGAATAGGCTCGGTATGTCAGCATTTTCCTTTATAATCCAAGTGACTTTGTAAAGACATTACATATATCGGTTATTTGTTTCAGATAACAAGCGATGGCAGAAGGTTAGAAGCGGCTGTTATCTAAGGTAAGTTTATTATAAAATAACTGTTGGAACACTTAATACAGCTTTAAATACAGATTTATACAGCTTTAATTTAGCATTAGTATTATCATTAGCCGCTACTAACTTTAGTCGCGGTTGCGGTTTATAGGAAATAAAAATCAAAAATTAAAACTGAAAGTGAGGTTAAGTTTTTGTAACGATTGGTTTAGGATTTGGTTTTAGATATTGTTTAAAATTCAGGTTAAAACGTAAGGGATAACTGGTTCAAAACAGAAAACACCAAATGTCAAAAGAAGGAATGCGGTATTTGCGCGATATTTTCTGTTCCACTAATGCTAAATTGCGACTAAGTTTAATTTTACGATCTTTCAAGTTACTGCATTATGTGAGATACGACTAATACTAAATTAGAGACTGTGTGAACAGCCACGTCTATTTCTAGGTGATTCAACTTTTAAGTTACGACTAATACTAATGTTGCGGTTAAATAAAAGCTGCATAAATCCACCTTTACTTTCTCGTGTGAGACACTCATATTTGACAAGTATTGTAGTCGGATCTATTTTTCGAATTTGAGTTACATTACCATTTAAAATATATGTGTGCCTTTGGTATATTTTTCTAGGAATATAAAAACTACAAAACAGTTTAATCATACCATAAGCGGACCCCTAATTTTATTAAAATCGCCGGCGATAAAGGGGTAATTTACTCCCTTAATTTTTCTAAGAATATTTTAAACCTTTGATTATTTATCCTACTGTCGAATATGTCAACACCTTGATAAGGTTTAAGGCTACCTACATGTTCTCTCAGGCATTTTGATTTTATGTTTCGTTTCTTTAAAATTTTCTCGAAATCCGCTCCAAGATTTTTTTCAAACACTTCCCCTTCCCTTCAGATTTCGTCTTTGTTTGTTACACAAATCAAATAACCAAAAATTTACCTGTTAATAGTCCTTTTCTATGAAACTTTTATGGATAGAAACAAATTTTATTTAAATAATATCGAATATTAACTAGGTTTTACAAAAGTACTTATTTCATAGAAATATGCTAATCTTATCATATATATGTACATGTTTCAAAATGATTGTCATCTAGTCGGCTGTGGTGACTATTCCCATGTAAAATAAAAAAAAAACGCCTTGCGAAAATAGGAGTTTCTACTAGCTATACATAACCTCAAAATAACCTACTTAACCTCTTTTAACTTCGGGTTTTTCTCTGTCAAAAGGAAACGAATTCTGACTATTTGTCTATTTTAGTCTTTGTTTTGGCCCTGAAAAGGGCCGTTAATTACCAGCAGTACTGATTGCCAGTTTCACAATAAATATTGAAGTGTCACTTGTTGTCAGAATTAGATAGGTACAAATTAATAGAGCGTGGCACATCAAAAATTACATGCACAGGAATTCCAACGCCGACCTGATAACAATCATTTTGAAACACATTGTACTGTACGTTTATAAGTGGTGTTAAGCCCACATCCACAAATTCAAAAATTAAAAACACATCTCAATAAAAATTCAAGCTAGTAAATATTTTTTAAAAATTATACTTATGGTCATCGCGTGATTAACCGAACGCTAATTGATATTTATCGTCTAAACAATTTTCCACCCTACCTTCGAGGGTTTTGCAAATCATGGTGAAATGTAAACAATATAGATTTTTCGTTAAAGTTTTAACTTATTCTACGAATAGTTACTTAAAGTTATATTTACTGTTATCTAGCCAATGATAAACAATTATAACTGCCAAAAAAATTTTCCCCCTCTAATTTCAAGGGTGGTGGAACATATGAACACTCATATGAATACTTAAATTTTTTTAATAAAGTTTGTAATACTATTTTTTTATATAGGTTACTTAAGTTTTAATAACTGTTAATAACTTCATTAGTTAATTATCACTAATAAGTGCTTAATTACTACAGGTTTTGTTGAGTGCGATAAACTTTTAGAGTAAAAATTTTAGTTTCTTCACACTTAGGTTCTTTCTTTTACGAAAACTGTAACCTGCATGGGAGTTAGATATTTAAAATATCCAGATTTATTTTTTCCCACCATGAATTATCTAGATAAAAGTGGTAGCCAAGTACTTTTATCGGGAGCCAGATCTCTGACGTTTTAATCTATGTCTAGTTCGAAATCTCCTGCGACTACAGTAGGTTTCACACTTCTTCCATATAGTCCAGTCATTGAGGGAAAAAATCGGATCTTACCTCCGAATTCAGTGCCTATGAACCGACTTACATGAAATTTTGGAAATAGGCCAATCTTATCCTTAACTTCAAAGGTGACATTGACCCGATCGCCGTTTTTACTCTAGGGGTGGTTGCCACCCCTTCTCGGGGGGTGAAAATTTATTTGACCAAAATAACCTCGGGAATCCATTAAGAACACAATTCTAAGCAAAAAGTGTTCTATATTTCTCAATATACTTTTTTTAACTCAATACTTTTTGAGTTATTCATGATTGAAAACTTGCCATTTTCATTGAAAAATGACACTTTTTCGGACGAATAACTTAAAAACTATGCGTCTAACGAAAAAAAACGTGTAAGGAGCATCATTGTAGCTTGTAAAAGAACAAAGAGATATGTTTTTTTAGAAATCTTCTAGTTGCAATGAAAAGCGAGATATGGTAGGTGAAAGGAGACTTTTTTTTCAAATTATAAAAACAACGTTTAGTTTTTCTACCATAACTCCATTTTAAAGTTATCATAACCATAAGAAAACATTTTTAAGGTGATTTGATGGGCTAAAAGGTAAAGTGGTTTTTGGGAGGCCCAGCACCCTTAATTTTCTAAAGGTAAAGAATAAAAGGGCTAGGGACAGCTAGTACTCACCCCACGGTATCTACTTCAATCGCTAGTATCTTTTTTGTTTTTCATTGTAGACATTTAAAAAAAAACAGAAATTTCGTTGAAACGAAAGCTACATTTTAATCCTTTACGACATTTTACGTATCTATCGTCTTTTATAAAGTTAAAGCTGTGCTCATTTTAAAGATCTTTTTAAGCACTAAGTACACAAAGTGTTTTCAGAATTATACACCTAAAATCAATCATTTTTTTGTTATTTCAAGTTCAATACATCGATTCGAGCATATACGAAAAAAAGTCACCTTTCAGCTACCATATCTCGCTTTTTATTGCAACTAGAATATTTATAAAGAAACATGTCTCTTTGTTTTTTTATAAGCTACAATTATGTTTCTTACACTTTTTTTGTTAGACGCATAGTTTTTAAGTTATTCTCAAAAAACCGTCCGAAAAAGTGTCATTTTTCCACTGAAAATGACAAGATTTCAATCACGAATAACTCAAAAAGTATCTAATTTAAAAATAAAATTGATAGAACACTTTTTACTTAGAATTGTATCCTCTCCTTCGAAATTTTCATTCCAAGCTGTATCGACTTTGGTTAAATTTTGCGGTATGGTGGGAGCACACTTGTTCGAGTACGATACAATGTTTAATGCACTTCAAATTATAATATTTAATGTCTCTATATCACCTTTTTTCAGTTAGCAAGTAGCAATTGCTAATTTGCTGTTTTCAGTTACTATGATTGCTTTCAATAGCCGTTGAGCTATTCATTATAAAATATATGTTAAAATTATTTCCGTCCTGTATTATCGAGGATGGTGGAAATAAGGACGACATATATGAACGCTTTAGATTTGTATTAAAGTTTGTATCACTAATTTTGATTTTAAAATTCATAAATAAATAATTTAGTCATGTGCCACACGAAAAAACTTTCACACAGCCGTCAGGGGGTCGTTAGAGTAGTCATGTATGTTTTCCTAATGGATGGGATTGCTGACGTAGCAAGGCATATATTTTCTTAGTTGTTCATATAATATTTCAGGGATCTCACTTGTTACTTTTGTATGTATGGGGTTTAACAAGGCTAGTAGCAAGGTAGCAGGTACAACTTTCTGGATCCGTCGATTCCACTTGGGCCAGTCCGTATTCTTATTGCATATTCTGTGCTACTTTTTCCTATCCACACCTTAGTCCCATTATTCCTGCTGTGTTCAATTTATTCATTACTTATTGTAAGCACTTGGACATAAGTCTGCCTTTTCATGTTTTTCCTACTGGTGTCCTTCTGTGTTAAGAATGTCATCTTGCAGTTTCCCTGGGATCTTATCTGGTTTTGTAGCAATGTCATTTTTGTATGTAACAAGCTAAGACTAGTAGCAGCGCAGGTAGAGTTCTGGATCCTATTACTCGAATTGGACCAGACCCTATTTTTAACTGATTCTAGGAATTTTATTACATGTTCTACCCTATTGTCTCCTATCCATCATGCCCTAATATTTCTTAACCCCGCTGTGTTCATCTTCTTCATTTCTTTTTGTAGGCACTTAGATATTAATTTGCCTTTTCCTGTTCTTTCTTCTGGTGCCCAATTTATTATTCTGTTCAGAATTTCATTTCACAGTTCCTCTGGGATCTCACCTGGTCCTGCAGCCAAGCCATTTTGGTATGTGAGAGTGCTGTAAGACTGCTAACGCTTATAGCGACGCAATAAGAGCTTTCTGGATTCATTTACTCAAATTGGATCAGTCCGAATCCTTAATTTATTCAATTGATTCATTACCTACTTATTATAGGTATTTGGGCATAAATCTGTCTTTTCTTTCTCTTCCTTATGATGTCCAATTCAGTATTGTGTTAAGGATTTTTCAGGTATTTCCATTTCCTGATCAATTTTTCGTTCTATCCGTCTCAGCCCCACATTTATTTTTACTGCTTCGTTCGAATTATCCCTTGGTTGCTGTAGGTATTTCGACCCAAGACTGCCTTCTCCACTACTTTTTTTGGTGGCCAATCCGTTGTAATTGTGGTGAGGATTTCATCTTCCCCTCTTTCACTGATCTATCTGGTTCACAGAATATTATTGGCAATTTCTACTACTTCATTGATAGCGATGGGTCTTACCAATTCATACATTTATTTATATTTACGTATAATTTACAAATACAAACTTTTGGATATTGCATATTGGCCTACTACTGAAAATATTGGAATTTATACTTCGTTTTCAGGGTAATTACCGTTTGCTACTGGACACCTTTAATGCTCTTGTGCTGGTGTTGATTCTCCGGTAGCAAAAAATCCGCTTACTGACCCATCAATTTTCCCTAAGGAGCCACAGAAAAAAAACCAACAAATTATCCGCCCATCTTGAGCCGATACATTTCCTCCTGAGCAGTAATTACGTTAATCTAATAAGTACCTCGTTATTAGCCGGCTTCCACACGCCCACTCCTCCTTCTTCTTCTCCTCCGTCTTCTTATTCTTCTCGGGGCCTCTCTATATCTCGACGGGCATTCCATGCCGATAAATTGAAACGCTAGAGGAACCATAAATAATAAACGGAATTTCAGACAAGATATCCTCTTCATCGTCTTTTATTATAATAAATATGGGGCCGTTCCACTCTCGCTCTTTCGACTCAGACGCTTAAATTAATTAAGTGTAAAGAGCGGGGGGGTTTCGGCGATTTCGGAAAAACACTCGGTCTGTTAATTAGGAACGTTATCCGTCGATTCGGGAAAACAATTCTATCTGAATCGACAGTGGATGGGTGTGAATTCAAAAATTCGCACTCTCAGTTACCTACTGTTACATTGTGAAAGTCCGCGATGTACCGTTCCCCGAGAAATTAATAATTTCCAACTTTTGGAACAGGTGGATTTCAGACTAATTAGTTAGAAAACACCGGTTATTAATTTAAATTATTCAACAGGTTATTTATTTAATTGTTATTATTGTATTATTTACGAGGCATTAAAATGTTAATGCCCGGTATGTTGGCCGTCATTAGAAAAGTTTTATACGAAAAATGTTGTTCCTAATGAATGATGCGACTAAAATATGACTACCTATATAAATTCATTAATTCAACGAGGAAGTTATTATCGTTACGTGAGGGCATTAAGTCGGTTAAGTTATTGGATTTTTTTGGGAGTGTATACGCGACAAAGTTATTTTTACTATCTGTTGTGAAACGGCCTGAAGGAAGTGTAAAAAAGGTAATCAGATATATGACTACATACATCATTATTTTTATCTTTTAGTGTGTCTAATCACAATTCTTTATTCCGTCATAAACACAAGAAAATTTGAATTCAAGGAAAGGACAACATGTTCAAAAGATTTACCTGCAAGTAACGAGAAATTATTGTTTTGTATTATAAGACAAGCACGCTGCGTTTCGTATGAAACATATAGTACTTTATAACATTCATTAAAATATTCGCATGAGGAAATGTGTTAAAAGACAAAAAGTCTTATATTTTCGGCAAGATCATTATTTAAGAAAATATTAGTGTTAAATCAGTGTTAATAAAATAAGTATTTTATATATTGTTATATTATGTATATTTAATATGTATTCAATCGATAAACTAAAACGGCGCCCCAATTTATTACAAAGCAAATTTTGAATCCAATCAACCTTCCGGAATTTTATTCATATTTCATAGTTTCTAAAATGAAAATCTCCCTCATCTCCCTCCTGACACTTTTTGGTCAAATTCTTTTATTAAACTAGCTGTGACCCGTCGCTGCTTCACTCGCTAGCTTATTTATATAAGTTACAATGAAAATATATTATACAGGGTTCTACTCAATCTTTTTTGATCTAGTTGGGCTCAAATATCATCGAAACTGTTACCAATTAGCTTAGCGATTTAGGTAATGTATAAAATAATGGTTAAGTACAATGTTTTAAAACTCAAGTTTTAAGGAATTTTACAACTTATGGTTATCTAAGACCAAATATGGAAAGAAATTTTAAACTATCTTCATTAAAGAAGACATTAATCGTTAATAAGAATGAGTTTGCAGTTAATTACTTAAGCCTTCATTAAAGTTCAGTAAAAAAGTATATTTTAAATTCTATCAGTTTTGATTTTATAATTGCCAAGCGTTAGTTGTGGTCAGTTATTTTGATTTCGACTCTGGGGTACAGAAAGTTTCAAAATTTAGTGTATTTGCAAAATTGAAGTTATTGGAAACTGCTGAAAATTCCATCTGATCTAAGAACAATCTGGTTGAAGTACAATAAACTATATTGAACTACAAGTCGTTATTTAATGAAGAAATAAGTTGCTGGAAATTACTTTGGCGTTAACTTATAAGTACAGTAAGTTTCGAACGTTTTATCAGATCCTCTATTTAGCTAATACCAAACTAGGAAACTAATTATAAACTATTTATGTTAAAGAAGGTTACCCTTTAATAAAGAAAGAACTTGTAGGTACTTAATTACTTCAGCGTTCACTAGAGTTCTGGACAGAATAATTCAAATTCCATCAGAGTTTAAGTAGCTTTCTTTTTTCTTTTTCCAAGCTTTACTTTTTTTAAAGAAGATTCCTTTTTAATAAAGAATAGTGTTGAAGGTGATTACTTAAGCGTTCACTAAAGTTTAGTGAAAAGGTACAACGAATCTTATTAGAGCATTGATGTTTCTTTAGCCAGGCGTTAGTTGCGGAAAATTGCTATAACTTCGATTTCAGAGAACAGAAAGTTGCAAAATTGAAGTTTTTGAGAACTCCTTAAAATTTAATTTCATCAAAGAACAGATCTGGTAAAAGTATAATAAATTCTATGGAACTACAAGAAGTTTTCTTTTAATAGAGAAATAAGTTGCTAGAAATTATTTTGGCTTCAACATATGAGTGCAGTAAGTTTCAAAATTACAGCTTCTGAAAACCTTAGTAGATGCTCCATTTATCTAAGACCAATCTGAAGACTAATTATAAACTATTTACGTCAAAGGATGTTCCTCTTTAATATAGAATGAAGTTGTATTAATTAATTCAGCATGCATTCAGGACAAAAGGACTACAAATTTCATCTGAGTTTAAGGAGTTTTTTCTTTACCCAAGCATTACTTTTTTTAAAGAAGATTTATCTTTAATAAAGAATGGAGTTGCAGGTATTTACTTAAGCGTTCGTTAAAGTTCAGTATGAAAGTATTACAAACTGTATCAGAGTTTCGTTTTGTCTTTGGCCAATCGTAAGTTGTGGAAGGTTGTTTTGGCTTCGACTCTAGAAGACAGGAAGTTGCAAAGTTAAAGTTTCCGAAAACTCTATAAAATGTTTTCTAAGAAGAAATCTAAAAAAGTACAGTAAACATCATTGAGCTACAAGCAGTTTTCTGTGTAATAAAGAAAGAAGTGACTGGCTACTAAAGGAATCGTCGCTACCACCCAGACTATTTCTTATACAAACCATAGTGGTGCGAGGGTGTCTTAACCCTGCAGTACTTCTTTTTAAATAAGTATGTCATAACGGAGCGCTCTATGTTGGGAATATCTTGCAGAGATAAAATTCCAAATAGCAATATTAGACGGGCAACTGGAGTAGTAGATGCGGTCCGAAGAATATCTCAACTTAAGTGGAATTGGGCGGGACGTGTAGCCCGAATGCAGGATAATAGATGGACGAAGCGCATCTTGGAATGGCGTCCTAGATCAAAGGCCTTCAGAAATAGAGGAAGACCTCCTACGAGGTGGCCAGACGACATAAAGAGAATTGCGTCAAATTGGATGCAGATCGCTCAGGATCGAAGACAGTGGGCAGTTATGAGAGAGGTCTGTGTCCAGCAGTGGACACGTGAAGAGGCTGGTTGATGATGATGATGATGATGATGATAATGATGATGTCATACATACAGTAAGTTTGGTAAAAATTGCTCCAGGCGTTCCAAAGTTTATAATATTGTGATTATATTATTATATTATAAGTTATAGAAGCGCTAATGTTCTTGTGATATTGGTTGCCGCTGCATAAAGAACAATTTTCTTTTTAGAAAATTTAGAAATGCTTTTTTGAAAAGAAGCATTTTCGTTTTAAATACTTAAAAGCCTGATAACAACACACACAACACACTTTGTATTTGATAGGAGGCAGAACACTGAAATGTTGTAATGATCGTATTTAACGTGGGAATATGACATATTGAATGAATATTCTCTATTTTCTGCAAGACCCTTACTTCCTCCACCACTGTTTCAAAAGAATTTTGTAGTATACGTGGCAACCGAGTAAGCCCACCAGTTTCAATATCTGCTCATATGTTCTCTTATCTCAATGAGACAATGCTAGACACTCATCCAATTACTTTACAGAGGTTTCAGAGGTTCGGGCCTAGGACGGTATCTCAAAAATCGGTAACAGGACAATAACCCCCGAGACAATCATAACCCGGACACTTACCCCCCTGACATTTACCTCCCATACCAAATAACCCCCGGACATATACCACCTCCCCCCCCCCCATAAAATCATGCAGAAAAATACCAAAATTTGGAAATAATGTCCAGTGGAAGCAAATAGAAAAAGTACAAAAGATTAAATTTGAAGTTTATTGCGAATTTACTGCTTATACTCCTTTCTTTTCAATGGGTATATGTCCGGGGGTATTGTTCTAGAACCCAAAAATCATTTGAAATACTGTGTTAAAACAAAAACTAATCGAAGTAAAGAAGTGCAAGTACACATTGATATAATAACAAGATTTTGGTAATTTTTTGATAAACATGAGATCAAAATTGGAGAAAATTAAAAATTCCGTTTCTATGTCGACGTAGGAATGATCCTTTCTCTCTTCATTACACCCTATTTCGTTTTGACACCATCATACACTCTCTTAGGATCATATTTTTCTTAAACCCTTACAAATGTCGAAAAGTAGGTATCTAACGAATTTCTAACTATTAAGGAATATTAGGCATATGAAATTTGTCTAGCTAATTTTTGGTAGAATTATGTGATGGAGTGTTATACCTACGACATAAATAAAAGTGATTCAGTAGATTTAACGCGAAGTTACGATTGACTTGTAAATCTCGTAAGGACGAAGACGTCCGGCCGAAAGCTAACTCCCACAACGAACAGTTATAGCTGTCATCGTGGCCGAGTCTCGGGAAACAAAACGACATACAAGCAGCAATAAAAAGCCGTAGTATATCACCGAACCACAATTAGTATTTCAACACAAATCATCAGAGGAAGAAACACCGAGCCACAGCTATAAATAAGGAATTATTAGAATGGAGAATGGCCGCGGACAATGGCAGGAATGTAGAAATATTAACATATCTAGCTAATTACGAGAAGACGCGTGCTGAGTAGGAGAACATCGGTCGAGAGGGGCCCACAAAAACCGCAGGGGTTGGGTGGAACCTCGCCCCGGGGGGCGCCCGTACGCTTCGGTTTCTAATTAACCTGATCGATTGCACTGCAACAAGCGTTATGCAACTGCACCGTAAATCATACGCCGCGGACTTGGTCACTTCATCTTTCAGCGGTGTCTGCGAAATTCGAAGGAATTAAAGACACCGAACCGCCGATCTTGGGCCCAACTTAAACGTCTCACTGTAACCATTCGAAAACAAATTCATTATTGAACCATCTGATACCAGGCGGCGAGGCGTTCGTTTAACTCTGCCTTGCTTGTCGTTCCTTGTGTACTCTTTTCCATGTTTTCTTATTCCAACCCAAGCCCTTGAAGGCAAACCAACACCCCCTGCTCAGAAGACCAGAGTACTTTGTGACTAAACTGGAAGCAAAACCACCCCAACTTTATTCACAACAATTTTATTACTGTATTACTTACACAAATATCCTTATAAACTAAGAGAACCTATGGTGGGAGCTCCTACTCTACTAATCTTCTTCTTCCTAAATAGTCCCACCCTACGCCTCAGCGATTATCTCACTACTAGACGTCTTTCTTTGGCTGCGTGACATAGGGTCCCAGTGTTATTTATTACTGAGCACTGTTTGATATTTCTCAACCACGAAATCTGCTTCCGGCCTGCTCCTCTTCTCCCCTTAATTTTTCCCTGTTGAGAAATTATGTGTCTTGGTCCTCTCGTAATTTGTCGTAGGTAACTTACTATGCCTTGTATGATTTCTGAAAAACGCTCTCTTTAATCACAGCTCTTTACAGGACCTCATCATACCTAACTTTGTCCATGATATTCTGAACATTCTGCGTAAGGTCCACATTGTGGCCCTAGTGTGTTGACTGATGATACCTTAAGGGTCCAGGTCTCCATCCCACACACCAATACGGACCACACGTAGCAATTGACCATTCTGCAGTCGAAGGAAAGGTTCTGGAGACTCAAAAAGATTCTGAATTTACTGAAAGCCTGTTTAGTTTGTTGTATGTGGCAGTTTATTTCTATTTGGGAGTCCCACTGATCAGTGATTGCAGTTCCCAAGTACTTAAATGTATCAACGTACTCTACTAATCAAATGAAGCCAAACTCCGAAAGCTATCCAGGTTAAATGAAGGGCCGTTGTGTTCTCGCATTACGGTGTTCTGTTGAAAAGTTGCGTTTCATTAATAAATTGTAACGAAAACGTATGCTTTTGTGCTAGAGCGCATTCAAAGCGTTTGGCAAACAACTTTTTTTCAGGAACAGTACGAAGTTGGGCCAAGTGGTGTGTCCTGAAATTAAATTATTTAAAATTTAAACATTGAAGTCGGATCAGGTCGGTTTCACGTGTCCTTACAACATAAATGACAGTAGGAAATCAATTCGTTATTAATATTTTTTGTTTCGAGCATCACAGTTGAACTAATTACATTAAACCAATTTACAAATCGATAATTAAGAAGTAATATAATATATATCATATTGTCAAGCAGGGAGGGATGAACTCTCCCTGAGGGTGCGTTAGGGTTACTCAGGTACGTTAATTGAACATGTAATTGTTTTGTCACAAGTGATCCCATCCAAACATAAAATTAAGCACTGCTTTGATTCTGTATAATGCAAAAGTTTGTAAAACGGAGGAGTCTTGGGTCTGTCCTAGGCTCTAATCAGTCCAATAGATTTCTTCTCAAAACTGGTAATTGTGGTGTCCTTCAATCGATAAATTTCTCTAAAAGATTTATAGTGGCTTAATTTAAAGCGTATTTTTCGTTATTAACTTAGCCTCCAACGAGACGATTTTTCCATAGTATAATTCCATAAGATAGAATACGAATAATGTCGATTTATGGATTGTTGTAAACTCATCTTCTGGATTAATATTTGTATATTGCCCAATTCTTGATTATTATAACGTCGTAGTGCATGTAAGTTCCAGGATACCACTGCTCTATTTCTTAACATTCTCTTTATCGAACTATTCCACTTTCTTGTGGGTCTACTGTTCTTGCTTTGGGATATGGAATGTTTACCACCATTTCGCCCTATGGAAGTTTAACTCCTATACATTTCCCTCTCCTCCCGGATGTTTTGCCTCCTGATGTATGTTAAATTACAGTTTATTTAGCAATATTTTGCGATATTTGTGCAAACAGTAGGCAAAGATCACTTATCTTTAAGAATCGATAAAATTATTTCCGTAACTTTCAAAAGAATTCTATGGCTGTTCTATGGGGCAATGAATTTTACCACAGACCATTAATATAACTAGACCCGGTGTTCCCATTAGAAACTGATCTTTGTTTACATGCCAACATAGCCGATAGGCGCGGTGTAAAGGGGGAAGAAAATATGGCCGCCTTTGACGAATTTTGACAGCGTACAAAGTAGCTATCCATAGGCGTATCAATAATAAAGGACAAAAAGGAAACAAAATTAAGAAAATAATTTATTTATTATTTAGATCAACGGGCAATGAAGCCCTTTACATGCTAGGTAACAAAGGTGCGAAATAAGTGACAAATGATAAAGAAGGACATAGATTATCAAAATCATCATGACAGTAATAATGCATACAATAAGTATAGTCCAAGACCCATCTGTCGGAAATTTGCTTTAGATTGGCATAAGAGGTAACCGCAATGTTTTTACATGAATACCTCGGGAATAACGTCTAGAATAAGGATTGACTTATCCTCCAAAGCGCATCGGTCGGGAACATTGTTAAAAATTCAACAATTTAAAAGGAAATTAAAAAACGCATTTTTTCCCGAATTGTTTTGCTTCTAACTTTTTAATTATTGAATTTAGAAGAAAGTTGAAGAGAGGAAAAAGTTGCAGAATCTATTTTTACATAAAATGGCAACGGTTATAAATTCAAAAATTTATTAGCTGTTTTGCCAAATAGTAATAAACAACAAAAAATCGGCCCAAAAAAGTGTTTTTTTAACTTATTATTTTAGGCACTTTAAAATGTAGTTAGGACTTCTATATCACAGGTACAAAATCCTCAAGTTATAATAAAGGAATCGAGTAAATTTCGTTTCGATCGGATTATTAGAGTTTGCACAATAATTTTGCAATCCAGAAAAATCGGAAAATATTGAAAATTTTCAAAATTGTTTAAATTTTTTTCCACTATTCGATTTTAATAAAACTAGCGGTCATATATAAGAGGGAAGAAGCTTTCATGTACTTTTGTCAGAATTAAAAAATATTTATTAGAACGGATACAGTCATTGTTTAAAGTTGGTGTCGTTTTTTTTTGCTTATAAACAAATAGATTATCTCGGCGAATTTTTTGTTAAATGAAATTCTGAAAACATAGCAGGAAAGTACTCGGAAAGACACTTCTTTTTATTCATAATAAGTTGCTATTTTGCTCCTTAGCTTCTCAGATATAACTCCTCAAAGTTGTTTAGTGTTTAATAAAATGGTTAATAATGGTTAATAAAATTACTATTTTTCTCATATCTTAAGAAATAATTGTTTCGCACAGTAACCAGTATAATGTTTTTGTTGAAATTTACATTGAAAAGATTGAAATTTAAATTCAAAAAATGTCTCGCTTCGAATTTTGACAAATTCATAAATTTGACATTTCTATTAAACACAGTTACAGGGTAGAAATTAATTACCTTGTAGTACATTTAGGTTTAAAAACTTGATGCATCGGCAATGAAACAGCATCTCTCTTTAAATATCTAGCATTGTCGGTTGCACCTATTTTAGACACAAAATCATCTTTACTGAAATGTTTTGAGCAAATATAGGACGATTTTGTTATTTTATCATTTTCGCTAAGTCCCAAAACAGAAATCCAAATATTTGTGTTAATCGGATCTACTGGAAACCTAAAATAATAACACTGATAGAACGCCACTGAGATGATACATAACCTCAAAAAATTTCATTAATAAATCTCCTTATTTACCTATGAAAAGACAATCCCGAGGCTTTCCCTGCATCGCTATAAACGTTGCATATCTTGCACCTATTAACCATTGTTAAATGTTTCCTATTTTTATCAAAATTACTCCCGGTCAGTTTTGGTTTGGTTAGGTTAGCGTGTGACAGACTATGACGCGATGTTGCCACGTTGCCTCTCATAACGAAAGTCTATATTATTTTAGATTTACGTACAACTGACCAACCGCAGGCGAAGTAGGCTGGATGTATGAGCAAATCGTAAGCGAGAATTCTTCATTTGCATTCATGCAACAGCGCAAAAAAACGCTTAGAATGTGCTAAGATCTTGTCAATACATTATTTTGTAAACAAACGGGTCTAGTTATATTAATGGTCTGTGAATTTTACTAATTAAAACACTTGTTCCCAGATTGCACAAAGGTGTCTTTAAGACGTCTTATAGACGGCCCATTATAGCTGTGCAAGACGTGTGTAAGACGTCCGTGAACGTCTCTTAGACGTCTTTGCCATTTGTTACAAAAACTACAAGCTGTATATAAGACGTCTTTAAGATGTCTTACAAGCTCTATATAAGACGTCTTTAGGAATGTCTTGCAACCTCTATATAAGACATCTTAAAGACGTCTTTAAGATATCTTGCAAGCTGTATGTAGGACGACTTATGTTATAAGTCGTATGCAAGCTGTATGTTACGACGTCTTTAGGACGGATTGTTAGCCTAGGCCAAAATGAAAACACCTCAATTTTCAACCAAGATATATTTTATTACAACACAATAAAATAATTTATATTATTGTAGATTGTATATATTATATAAATAATAATACTATTAAATTGAACAGAACTGAACGATGCATAAGTAATACATAAGCACATACAACATTTCTTAATTAAATGTATAAAATTATCAAAAATTTGAGAATTAACCAGCTAAAATAAATGAGTCAATTAATTGAGTAACTAATTTTAACCAATTATTTGATTAACTAATTAATTAGATATACATGTATTACATAAATACCTATTATTATTAAATCTGCTAACATATAATACCGCCTTAAAGACTTCCTAATTAGACAGTCCAAAAGTTGTCTGAAAAAGATGATTATGATATTAATGATGACCTGCCAAATTAAGACGTTTTTAATACGTCCATATGCGGATGTATAAAGAGGAATTTCATTGGTCAACAAACATCCAGACTTCAATCAGACGTCTTAAAGACTTCCAAAACAAGACGTCTTAAAGACATTCCAAACAAGACATCTCAAGACGTCTCTTTTAGGTCTTCAGACGTCCAGACCACAATAAGACCTTTACAAGACGTCTTTAAGACGTCGTGTGCTGTCTGGGTTTAAGGTTGATAAAAAATTATAAGAAACATCTTTCTTGTAACATTGTGCAAGTCTCTTTTCTTTCAATTGATTTCATTGTGGCAAACGTGTTTATTGCCATTTCCGATTTGTTAATGATCTGTTCAAAATATTTGGACACGTTCGCTTCCCCAGCATCCATCTAGCGGTTCGAGTTTTAAAAGCACGCGCTATAAATTAAATTCAAAATTTCTCACGTACACGGCCACCCTCGTCACGAGGGTAGAATAAAACGCTAAATAAACGACCGTTATTATTTATTTTCCACTTTTCCCCACTCGTTCCTGATATAGTCCCAGCGGGCACTAAGTGTATTTCGAGATCAAAGCCGGGGAACACGTATACGAACGATATCCGTCACCACTATTATTTCGTTTCTACTTTTTTGGTTTATTGTTCCTTTTGATTACTTGCACTTTGATAAAGTAAGGGAAAAATGAATAAATTAATTTGTTTTTGACAGACGGAAAAATGATTTGTTTTGTGAGTGTCGAGGACAATACATTTCAAGGAATGAATAAAATTGATTATGAATGAATTATATGAAAAAGCTCCGAATGGATTGGATATTACAAGAGATTATTAACAGAAAATAGACCTCAATTCCAAACAAATAACGATACAACAAGTGACGAAAACATACTTTTCGAGGAAGAAGATGAAATCTCAGTAGACGAAGTGAAGAAGGCATGCAAAGAGATGAAAAACAGTAAATGCTCCCGATATACTATTCGAGCTGCTAGCTTATATTCTTAATCAGTTTTTGGGAGGAGTAGACCTACCAGAAGAATGGCTTACACCATATCTTAGCAATATCCACAAGAAGACAATAGGAGAAATTGTGCGAACTATAGAGGTATTTGTGTGCTAAATTCAGTGGGAAGGTTCTATGGCAAAATGCCAAAAAGTAGAATACAAAGTTGTGTTAAAGAAATAGAAGAGCCAAATGGTTTCATAGCAGGCCACCTCTTGTATTAACAATTACATACATGTGGTTTTCATCGACCTTAAGAAAGCCTATAATACTGTTCCCATGGAATGACTATGGCAGACTATGACCGTAGGCCCATGACACCAAAAGTGTCGATAATCTATGTTCGTATGCCCTTTTAGGGACATACTCAGGCAGCCCAGGAAACCGGGAAAAAGTAACTCCGAGCGTCTGTGACCAGTCCTAGCACCTGTTATGACCTCCACTTCTTGTTGATGCTGGCATAAATCGAGATGCCCTCTCCGGAATCGTATGCAAATGTCGGAATATGGTTAATGGGACGAAAGGAGTCGCTCCACCAAAGGGCAAACTTTCCTCGATCATCGTCTATCACCAGTGTCTATCACCGTTTGGCGATATGGTAGAAATAGTATAACTACAATATTTCAAATAAGTGAAGGGCTTAGGCAGGGATGCTGCATCGCACCTGCCCTATTTAAGATCTATTTAAATGGTACATTTTCACAGTGGAGCCGTAAATGTAGTGCAATGGGGATACAAATTGGGGACGATAAACTGTTCACCTTACATTTGGCTGACGACCAGGCAAGTATAGCCGAAGACAGGTTGGATACATACTGAGAAAGTTACAACAAATGTACGAAGAGTTGGGTTTAACAACAAATCCAACAAAAACCGAATATCTGGTAGCAAGTGAACAGGGCGAAACCTTGAACTTAGGACCAATAGCTATAAGAAATACTAAATGGTATCGATATTTAGCGGTTAAACTGTCCGAAAATGGAGGAAGCAGTGATGAAATCTTAAACAGAATGACGCAAGCAGGGGTGGCAACAGTACAATCTTATGAAATTTTACTGAGCGAAAAAATTAAAAAACACTAAAATACACACATACAAGGAAATTTTCCATTTGTTGCCTATTTTTTCAGACATACCTACTGTATAACATATAAATAATTATCATGGGGTTTATTGTCTGATAAATTAAGGACGACACGTAACACCTATAGAATATGTTAAAATCACGTTAATTCCTGTTGGAAGCTGTTTTTGCTGTCAGACTCTTTTATGGCATAAATTTATGTCAGAACGCTCAGTGAGAAGTACATTAGTGAGAACTTTGAAACAATAAAGGCAGCATTATTAAGAAATTTTTTTCTAAGCATAGTTTGGCTCCGTGCCACGAGCGGTCGTGCCTCATGCGGTCAATGTGAAAAATCGTGCCAGATGCGGTCACTCCAAAAATATTTCTACCTGATGTGCAGGTGTCTTCCCATGTGCGGTCGTCATTTCCGAATTCACCGAATTTCTCGGTAGACATCCTCGGCCGATATGGAAAAATAATTACTATGGTTTTCGATGTTTTGAGGCGTGAAAAGAGAATATATGAGATTGGTTTTGTCCTGTAAAGCATGAATTACTTGCGAGAGGGCAAGGAAAAACAATGTACTTATTTTCAATTTGTATTAACCATTAATTAACCATTAACATAAGTATATGTAAAAGTATTTGTTACCTTGCGAAAATATTTTCGAGGGATCACATCTGGGACGTTTTTTGATTGTGACCGCATAAGACACTACCGCTCATGGCGAGCCGGTACCGAGTACCCCGATAAATTGGCCAGTCCTGGGATTTCGAAACTATTGACCGCACATGGCACAGACCGCACAGGGCACTGACAGCATCTGGGAAGACACGATCAGAAACCTGACAATCTCTACTTTAAATCTGAAAGTACTTTTATTTCATTTGGTACAGTCCGGCTATAAGGGAGTTCGGTACCTTTTGCGATCCCGCGCAATGAAAATTCACTTCAACGATTGTAGGTAAACCAATCTAACAATTTACAAATTACTTTCACAATTCAGTTCTTATTTTGAAATATTAAGCAGTACTTTCGGTCTTTTTCAAAACATTATTTACTTGGTAAAATTGCCATATTAAAAGTAAAAGATTAAAGAATGTAAATATTTTTTAAAAAAATAGTCAGGGTACTGCTTTATAATGCATGATAAAAACTGATTGGTGAAAGAAATTTGAAAACTCATCAATCGGTTTGCCTCTAATCGTTCAAGAAATGTTGAAAATTTTGAAACCTTGAAAATTTGGAAACATCCATATTCTGCAAACTCTGAGGAAGTTGCAGTACTTAATTTTGGAGCATTCAAATCTTAGGATGATTTCAAGAAACTGTAACATTTTGGAAAATCCCCTTGTCATGTTATTCGGTTCGAAATGCATTTCTGTTAGAATGGGTCAAAGTCAGAGGATCAATTTGCTGTAAATTGTTCGGATTTCTAGGTAGCTTTCTACGGCCTCTTGAGGGGTGGATATCACGCAGCCTATTCGTAGTACATCGCAAGTATACCGTTCACATCAATCCTTCAGTATTCCCGATGAGCCCTGACGTCTCTATTCCGGGCAAACGTAATCGACCGACCTACTAATAGGTCCGTTGACCTAAATGCGATTCCTTACAGGTTACCTATTCAAGTAGTTTGTTGGAGCACTTCAGTCGGAACAATGGCGAGCAAATTTCTCGGTTTTTGTCCGCTTCTAGCGGCTACCGTAATCCGTGACTTTGTCAAACGTCATACGTCAATCAGACGGACGGTACCGGACCACCCAGAGCGGAACGTTGCGGTCACTCTTTCCACCGCCTACTAGACAATGCATCATTTAAAATTTCGTATTGTTCAGGAGCAACGGAGCTTTTTGCCCAAACGCTTTCGAGGAACGCGTGTACCTACGCGCTGTTCGATTTTTTGACTTATAACCGGAGTGTCTCTCGAAAATAGAGTGAGAGGAATCCATAAGGGACATCACGTGATAACGGAGGGTAAAGGAATGAATGTGCTGGTGTATTTATTTGCTTCTTTCTTCAATTATCATCAAGATTAGTCTTTTACAAAGCTCCTTATCGGTTTTTGTTTAGGCTAAGGTAAACTTTATCGGAGAGTGAATTTTGAGGATTTTCTGATTTTCCTCAAAGTAGGTACCTTGAATAACTAGTACGAGAATACCAATCATTAGTTTAGGAGATGATTCGTTTAAAAGATATGGCCTTTTGAAATTGCCATTTTACATAGGAGGTTATGGGATTAAAATTTCAAAACTCATCAATAAATCGTCATTAGTCAATCGAAAGACATGGAAAACGAGTGATACTTCTTTTTTCACATAAACTTTTGGTTTCTTAGAAAGAAAAAAGTTTTTCGGAAATACCACGTAACACATTCGCAGAACTGTATCTCTTACTGCAATTATTGACGGGCACTGATTTATTTTCTACAATACCTTTAAACTGTCATTTATACGATTTTCACTACATTTTACACATTATCCAATAACTTATTTAAAATATGATATTCTGCTTATGGTCGCACATACCGATCAAATCCATGCGATATTTAATATGGAACATAAAAAAATAATTGACGGCTCCTCAGCCTATTTCACAAAGCAGTGACAATTCGGCGCTGGGTGATCGAACGTAATTACGATGTTATATCAGCCGTTATAAGCAAACATTTATAAGTAGAAGTCATTTACACATAAGTGAAGTGTCAATATGAGTAGTCAAGCATGTATACTAGGCCAGGCTACAAAAAAAAGTTGATTTAATGTTCTACAGATCTCTGAAAGTTTTAAATGGTAGGGGGGACCTATAGAAAGATCACTGTATGACCATATACAGCTAGAATGTCCCTGTTTTTTTATAAACAATGGGTTAAGGTGTGAAAATCGAATTTTTCCTCATAGAATTTTCCGGTTGCATTTTAGAGAAAAGTGGTCAACAGGAAAGTTGTGGAGAATAAAAAGACGGTTAATTTGGTTTTTTATAAATTAAAATCGATTAATAAACAATTGAGTTATTAGCAAAAAAAACCATCAATTTTTCATTATTTTATAATGTTAACAACTTTTGCAATAATAGTGATAAGTGAAATGTAATACACGAATTATGAAGCCTTTAGGGGTCTTTATAAGTGTGAAAAATTTCAGCCAGATCGGGTTATTAGTTTACGAAATACCTTATTTGTTTATCCCAGAGACTCAATGTTTAAATAATTGAGCTTGCCCAGGCTGCAATCCTACAGATATTTAATAAGGTGGAATAGTTTAAGAATTTTTTGCTTATAAACAAATTAAATAACTTTTTTGTCTATTGTTACACACGTTTTTAATAAATTGCATTGAAAAGGTGGTTAAAGAACCTTTCATTTTTTTTTAAAAAAAAGGTTCTACTGTCAATAGAAGCCAAGATAGCAACATTTTTTAAAAAAAAATCATATCTGAAGTAAATATTTCTAATATTCATAACAATGAAATTGTAAAATATACCAATTTTATACCAAATTTAAAAAACAAAGACTGCTGCAAAAAATTAGCAATTAAATTGTAAAAAAAAATGTGGTCATTGTATGTATTGAATTTTCGGTGATTTTCTAGGGCGATAAAAAATTATTTATTGTATAAAAATATAAAACACAAAGATAATTGTATCTATTGAATTTTCCGGGATTTTCCAATTTTCCACGGCGATGAAAGTAGGTTAGATGTTAATATGTCGTCGAGTTACCCCAGAATAAAAAAAATTAAGGTTCTACGTTGCCTAGAAGCCGAGATATCGAAAAAAATTTAGCGCGTCCAATTTGAAGTTTTGGTTTCAAAACGATCTGCTATCCCCTCCACTACGACATCGTAGACTTGAGCGAAAAACCATAACTTTAAAGGGCTATAACTTTTTTCAAGGTGCATAGATATTAAACCTATAAATCCTATATTAACATTTAGATCTTTATGTAACACTGGTGAAAATTTCGGCTTTTAATATTTATAAATAACGAAGATATGATTTTTTAAAAAAATGTTGCTATCCTCGGCTTCTATTGATGGTAGAACCTTTTTTTTTAAAATGAAAGGTTTTTTTACCACCTTTTCAATGCAATTTATTAAAAACGTGTGTAACAATAGACAAAAAAGTTATTCAATTTGTTTATAAGCAAAAAATTAGCCCGTTTTTAAAATGATTTTTTAACAACAATTTCATTAAAAATGAGTTGGTTTTTAAACTTAACTTATAGTTCGGCATTGAAGGAAACTATTCAACCTTATTAAATATCTGTAGGATTGCAGCCTGGGCAAGCTCAATTGTTTAAAAATTGAGTCTCTGGGATAAACAAATAAGATATCTCGTAAACTAATAACCCGATCTGGCTGAAATTTTGCACACTTATAAAGACCCCTAAAGGCTTCATAATTCGTGTATTACATTTCATTTATCACTAGTATTGCAAAAGTTAACATTTATAGAATAATGAAAAAGTGATGGTTTTTTGCTAATAACTCAATTGTTTATTTATCGATTTTAATTTATAAAAAAACAAATTAACCGTCTTTTTATTCTCCACAAATTTCCTGTTGACCACTTTTCTCTAAAATGCAACCGGAAAATTCTATGAGGAAAAAATCGATTTTCACACCTTAACCCATTGTTTATAAAAAACAGGGATATTCTAGCTGTATATGGTCATACAGTGATTTTTCTATAGGTCCCCCCTACCATTTAAATTTTTCAGATATCTGTAGAACATTAGAACATAGATACAACTTTTATTTGAAACATTGTTTTCTAAAACCTCCATGAAGGTTATTTATTAATTAATTATATTATTAATTAATTAATTAATAATTATTAATTTCTCTAATTTTTTTTAGAGTCTTTGAGTGTTTTAGCTAAACCTTATATTTGAGTTAACATATTAAATGTGTATAATTTTTATACGAAATAGTTTTTCCTAAAACTGTCCTAAAGGGTACTTTACTCTTGATTCATTTTGTTGTACAATTGTAACGGTTTTGGTGATAAATACCAAATCTCATAACTTAAGTTAGCTTTATAATGCCTATACCTTTTATTTGAAACATTTTTATCTAAGATTGCCTTAAGATTGCCTTAAGTGCATCGATTTGTAGAGTTCATTCTAACCGATACAATCTCCATCACGTAAAATTGTTTTTACTTTTTACAAGTCGATGATATTCGATTCTTAATTCTAAGTATGAACATTGAAATTTGTTGTTGTTATATTACATAAGTAAATTTATTTATAGTTTCCATAAAGTTAGTTGTATTCAAAAACATTTCTCAGAAACCTTCGCCATTTAACAAACAACCAAAAGAATTTTTTATTAATAAGAGAAAATGTTAATGTTCAATACTAAATTTATTTTATTAAACAGTGATAATGTTGCCATGAATATTTTGTCCGGCCATATGAGAAAGTCTTACGATGTCACACATCGCCATTTAAAAAAAATCGACACGGTTTTGTTTATAAAAATTAAGAAACATAACAAATGCCATTTTGAAGTTCAAGACTTTAAGTTTAAAATTTCAAGAAATTTCCTTCAAAAATGAGTCCTTGACAAAGTGCTTTAATGCTCTTGCAGATTCGCTATGGTTTTGATAGACCTATGCAGGACTTGCCGTAGCTTTCCCGAGGGTATCTCATTTTATACGATCAAATTTCTGTTTCTATCCGTATTTCATATTTCTGCCCACGAAGTGTTTCTGTACCCTTTGCAAGAAAGGACCATTTGGTTGTTCATCCAAAATTGTTACTACTTCCGGCAGGTCTTCGTTAGATTTCTGTATTTCCATTCACCATTACCAATTTTAATGACAGATTACCAAGAGACTAATTGTAATTCCTAAAAAAAACATCGTCTCCATGTCCAATAGTTGCTGTAGACACCACCCATAACAATAGCACATTGGATGGAAAATTAATCAGTCCCTGATTAATAATCCTTTAATTCTTTCGAGTCGTCTCGTCGTCCATTTGTGTCGCGACATGATAGGATTTGTCTGAGGTGTCGGAAAACGTGGCGAAAGGAGTCGCGGCAAATTCGGATAATTCCGCGTCGATTTTTCATTCCGACTCGTATTTCAATGGAGTTTTTCCGTCCTCGGGGCAACAAATAACGTCCATAAACATCCTAATCTATTACACCACACGGAGAGAGAGAGAGAAAAAAGGAAAGAGAGAGAGAGGGAGAGAGACAGAAGAGAGAAGACCGACACAAGAAAAAGGAAACTTAGAAGGAGAAAGTTCGTGGTGCGGCCAGCGCGTGTGTGGATATATATATGTACGTATGTTTGTGTATATGTGTGTGTGTATGTGTGTATGTGTGTTTGATGGTTGATGGGGAGACGCGGGGGAGTATCGATTGCCCCGCCCCCTGCTGCGACCTGTCTCCATGGATACCGCGACGCTGTTGTGGGGGACCGCATCGCGACGACAGGCGAAGTGACGGACGGACGGCCAAGGACGCCCGTACAGGACGACGACGACGCCGCCCGCACACGTACCCTAAGCGCCCTTCCCTTCGAAAGGGTCTCCGAGGCGCCTTCCCTTCCTTTGCCAATTGCTCGCTTTTTCGCGTTTCTCCTTGGTAAACGCTCTCGTAATCGCACAAATGAGACATATTACAAGGGAAAGAGAGAACTAATCACAAGGTTAAAGTGACGATCACAAGTCTCTGAAGGACGTTTGTAATTCCATAAGTGAGAAAGAGGAGGTCTCTTCGTGCGTGGCGCCTTCATACGTTGATGTATGATATAATTTGATCTTTTGGGAGATTAAAGGCCGAATTCATCATATGCCACTCACCATACAGCCTCGTTCAATTACTGAAATAATAGCCACACCGCTCTCAATTTGGAATTCAACAATTTCATATTTCATATACGCAAATCAAGTGTTAAGTGACAATGTGTTAAAGTGACAATCAAAAGTCGCTGAAGGACGTTCGAAACTTAATAAGTAAGAGAAAGAAGTTTCTTCATGCGTGGCGCCTTCATACGTTTGCGTATAATTTGATCTTTTTGGGAGATTAAAGGCTGAATTCATCACATAGGGACCACTCACCTTACAGTCTCGCTCTATTACTGAAATATATAGTTTCTGGTGAGGAAAATCGATATTTTTTCAGAAAATGTTATTTTAATAATCTAGTTTAATAATATACTACTTATTCTTGTTTATACTTTTTTCCAAGCTAAACCAAACAAACCTAACCTTCCCGACCGCAGTCGTAGGCCCAGAAACATTTCTATGAAGGATTTTCTCGTTCCGTGTAGGATTTTCTCGTTCCGTGTAGATCTCAATACAAGATGTCTACTGCGTGTTTACGTTTAAGAGCAAATTTCATAATGAAATATCTCGGCTAATAGACGAAATAAAGTAATTCCCAAACTCAGGTATGTTCTTCGTTACACGCTACTTCTGTTGATATATTTTTTTTATTGTACAGTGAAAGCATTTAAGACCTGCAATCTTTGCCACCGCCGTGTCAAGTGACAATCACAAGTCTCTGAAGGACATTTGGAATTTCATAAGTATGAGAGTGAAGACTCTTTCGTGAGTGCCTTCATACTTACTTATTCCATGGCTTACAACCCTAAGTGGATTTTCGCCGACTTCACAATAAGCCTCCATTGCTGCCCGTCTGCCATGGCATCTAACGGGTTTTCAATATTCATCACCCTTAGGTCTTTGACAATATTGTTTTTACATTGGAGACGCGGGCGGCCTAATGGTCTTTTACCAACTAGTGCTTCTTCCATCACAACTCTCTGAAGGACATTTGGAATTCCATAAGTGTGAAAGAGAAGACTCCTTCGTGAGTGCCTTCATGTTTACTTATTCCATGGCTTACAACCCTAGGTGGGTCTTCATCGATTTCACGTTAAGCCTCTATCGCTGCTTGTCTGCCATAGCTTCCAACGGGTTTTCAATATTCATCACCCTTAGGTCTTTGACAATATTGTTTTTACATTGGAGACGCGGGCGGCTTAATGGTCTTTTGCTAACAGGTGTTTCTTCCCATGCGAGTTTGACTGTGCGCCTATTTGGTAGTCTCGTTACATGTCCCGCCCATTGCTTTCGTTTAGATTTTATTTCTTGCACAATATTAGAGTTTTCACAAAGGTCCTCCCGTTCTTTCCTGGCACGGATTCTGTATCGTCCTGTTGATGCCTTCACAGTCCATATATTTTCCTAAGTATTCATCTTTCGAAGACACGGAGACGTTCTTCATTTGCTACCGTTAGCGTTCAAGCTTCACAACCATTCATCACTACTGTTTTGTATATATTGATTTTGGTGCGACTTGATGTTATTTTGGATTATAGGAGGTCTTGCATTGCATAGAGGCACCTATTATCTGCTTGTATTTTGCAGTTTATTTCCTCCGTTGCGTCGCGATTTTCTGTTAGAGTCGTTTCCAGATATTTGAACTTTTTTATGCGTTCAAAGTTATAGTTATCCATTAGGACGTTTTGGGCTACTCTGTCTCTGCGTTGGTTTGTATTTTGTGTTGTCTTCCTTAATTTTGGGTCAGATGTTACTCGCACTTTTTTCCAAGTCATCAAAGATGGTCTTGACATCCACTGTGATGTTTCCAACAATATCAGCAAACGCCTAGAATATCACTTTGCTGTTTGAGTCACCAATAGGTACACACCTGAGTTAGTCTCACTAATTTCATTGGGAAGCCAAGTTCTTCCCTTGTTTACCATAGTTTAACTTTCTGAATGGTGTCAAACGCCTGTCTGAAATCTACGAATAGTTGGTGCTTGTCTCGATTGAATTTTCAAGATTTTTTCATTAACTTCTTCTTCTTCTTAAGGTGCCGACTTCTTGCGAAGGTTGGCGACCATCATGACTAATTTTATTTTGCTGACTGCTGCTCTGAACAGGTCGTTTGATGTACAGTTGAACCATTTTCTGAGATTTCGAAGCCACGACATCCGTCTTCTTCCTATGCTTCTTTTCCCTATTATTTTACCCTGGATAATTAGTTGTAGCAGCTTGTATCTTGTACCTCTCATTACGTGGCGCAGATATTGGAGTTTTCTGACCTTTACCTCTTGGGACAGTTCTAGATTTTTGAGACTCTCCGTAAGACTTCTTCACTGGTGATTCTGTCAACGTTGATATCCGGAGTACTCTTCTGTAAAGCCACATCTCGAAGGCATCTATCTTTTTAAGCATTTCTTTTGTTAGAGTGGCAGCTTCTATTCCATAGAGCATTATTGTAAACATGTAGCATCTTAGCATTCGTATTTTAAGATAGTTACTTAAAGCTTTGCAACAAAAGAATTGCTTCATTTTAATAGAGGTGTTCCGTGCTATTTCAATTCTCGTTTTTAATTCTGATGAGTAATCAGTTTTGTCGTTGATCAGGGTTCCTAGATATTTATATTTATAGACTCGCTCTATTATCTGATGGTTTACGATCAGTTGTGTATTTTGATTTGGTTTTTTGGTAAAGATCATGAATTTTGTTTTATTAAGGTTCATATTCAAGCCGTAATGGATACTTGTTTCATACACTTTTTGGACCATCCTTCGCAGGTCATTTATACTTTCTGCTAGCAGTACGGTATCATCTGCGTATCGTAAATTGTTTATCGGAACTCCGCTTACTACTACTCCAGCTGCTTCACTGTGTAATGGCTCATTCGTGATGACTTCCGAGTACATATTAAACAGTAGCGGGGAAAGCATACACCCCTGTCGTACACCACGTTTGATGTTGCTGTTTTCCGTGTATTTATTATCTATCTTGATATTTGCTGTTTGGTCGTAATATAAGTTTTCAATAATTCTGGTATCTCTGGTATCTATTTGCTTTTCTCTTTGAATTTTGATCAGTTGTTCATGACGGACTCTGTCATAGTCTTTGTCTTTGTCTTTGTCATAGTCCACAAAGCAGACGTAAACATCCTTGTTAACATCCAAACAGCGCTGGGTCAACACGTTTATACTGAATAATGCTTCTCTCGTGCCAACTCCATTACGGAACCCGAACTGTGTATCGCTGATGTCGCTATCCAGCTTTTTATACACACGGTTGTGAATTATTTTTAGAAATAATTCGAGTGTATGGCTCATTAGGCTTATGGTCCTATGATCTTTACATAATCTTGCGTTGGCTTTCTTGGGGATCACGATGAAGGTAGACACCAACCAGTCTTTTGGTATCGCCCCTGATCTGTAGATCGCATTGAAGAGTTCAGCAAGCTCATCCAAGCTATGTCCCTTAAGCAGTTTTATCATTTCAATGGGTAGTTCATCTGGACCAGGTGCTTTCCCGTTCTTCATGTTCTTCAGCGCATATTCTATTTCATCTGTTGTTATTTCTGGTCCGGTTTCTATATCATTTTCTGGGGGTAAGGATCTATTTCTGTCATCTTCGAACAGCGTTTCGATATATGTTTTCCATGTCTTAAGCTTTGATGTCAGCTTCACCACTATATTCCCATTATCATCCACTAGTATATCTGTGCTCCTCTTTTTATAATTTCCAGTGATTTCCTTAACCTTTTTATGTGTATTAAAGGAGTCATATTCTTTTTGTAGTTTTCCATTACCTGTTTGATGGTAAACATGTGATCTATGGTGGAGCGACCTCTCCCAAAACCACACTGACAGTCCCGTATAATTTCCCCTGCATTGGATTTAAGTTTCTCAATGTATTAAGCAGTGTGGTGCCCCCATAGTTAGCGCCTATTATCTTATTGCCTTTTTGTGTATGGGGACAATGACTCCTTCTTTCCATTCGTTTGGCATTACTTATGTACGCCAACCCGTACGCCATATAACTTCTATGTGATGGTGGATACCTCGATGAAGGGTCTCTCCACCACATTTTAGGCATTCAGCAGATATGTTATCACTTCCAGGAGCTTAATAACTTTGAAATTTTATGATGGCTTTTTGAACTTCTTCGTAGCTTGGCAGAGTATGTATCACTTCAGCCGTTTGGACTGTACTTTTGAATAAGATTGATCAGCTGTTTAACGAGATACTTGCAAAGAACCTCTCATTTGTGCAATTATATAAAATGTTAGTAATTTTTGAACGAATCAACTGAAGCGATATTTAGTGTGCAAACATTTAGCACGATCTATTGAACAGTTTATCAAATGTCTTAGATGTATATCCCGTGTAGTCCTACGTTTTAACAAATGTGTGGTTACGAGAAGTGCTCGGAAAGGTATCTTATATTGACGAAATGTATTTCTTCGAAATCTATGTAATAATGTTAGGGGGGGGGAAAGGAATTGATTTGATTTAAAATAATTGCTAAAAACTGGTTGTAAATAAGGTGCAATTTTTTACTTATAAACACTTTAAATAACTCTGCAACCACAAGTACGATCTTCGTTTCTTTGAATATTAATTTATTTGGCATTTTTCGGTAATGTTCATGTCCGTTGCATTGCTCTTAGTGCATAGGAAGAAAAGATAATTGCTTTTGTTTCAAATAATCATCACTTCTGTATTTATTTAAATTAAGACTTGCAATTTACAACACTATATAAAAAAGACATATTCTATGAAAATATCTATAATTCAGTAATAAAGTGTTTAATTGTTGTTAAAATTATCCGCACGATTAATCATCGATCAGCGATTGGGAAGATTGAGGTAATAACAATAAATTTTATAATCAACTGCAAAGCCAAACATCTAAACGGTTTATAGAACTTTTGAGAATCTTAAAAGTTTTGAACTTTTTAAGAGAAGCAAAGAACCGAACAATATAAGCTAACTTATTACTATTTTCCCTCCGTGACAGAGCTGATTTATGCGTACGGATAGCTGCCAAGTCTCTGACACGAACTGCATATTCCCACTAGAACATTTATCTTTTTAGGGGAAGAGGTTTGTTGTGGGTAATCCATTTTATTGTACTCAACACTAACTTAAACAAATTTAATAGCATTAAAACTCTATATATATATATATATATATATATATATATATATATATATATATATATATATATATATCCATTATTACAGGTTGCGGCATTTTTCTATATTTCTTTCAATACTCACGTTGTAGCTCTATTACTATGGTTTTACTTACAAGGTCACCTTCATTTTTATGCATTTTTGGCCCATTTTGCCTTCTATAAAATTATTTTCGAAAAATTTTATTGAATCTGCTAAAATCGCAATTAATAACATTTTAGGCTGAATTATCTCTAAGGGGCGCATTACACTTGTCACTTTTCGGTTTCTGGTAATTTTGTCAAAATGCACCAGATGAACTTTTAAACATTAAATAATTATTCTACTTATAGAATAACTTCTACTAATAAAATATGAGAAATACATTAAATAATTATTCTACTTTCGATTATTTATAATAAAATATGAGAAATTAGTCGGATGGACATGGATCTCCATTTGTTATTAAAATCGGGTGTACCAAGTTCCGCCAAAAATCGACCTGCGTTTATGACCCTAGGGTCGAGTTCCGCAAGGTTTCCCTTGCCCATCTCGCTAAGGATACGATAATCCCTGTTTTGGGATTTTTCAGGTAGTTCTGCGGAACTCGACCTGGCCGATTAAAATGATATGCATATCAATAGATATGGGCTTATGAACAATTTGAAGATCTGACTGTTGCTATTGTTATATTAGATTATTACCACTATCATTATTATTATTATTATTATTACGTTATTCTGAGCGTTTAATTGAATCAATAAGGATTACTGCCGGCAAACGTAATTAATAAAAATTTACTATCCGGTAATCTCCTCGACAATTCCGTTTGACAATGCTTAAGCAGGTGTCTCCGCGGACACGGCGAAGGTGTCAAGAGTGGTGCTCATAAATTTACAAGTAGTTTTATTATCATATTTTTAACATCTGTTTGTACTTAAGCTTTCTATTGCATTTTGATTGGGTTGGGTTGTGTAAACTGGTACGCATTCGAAGTGGACAAAAAGGGGTGAAACCACCATAAGAAGAGATGTTATTCGTTGAAATTAGAAGATTTACGTTGTTTGTAAGGTACTTCATCCTGACATAAAGATGGTTTCAAAGAGCCAGCTTTGGCGAAGGGGCAGCAATAGGTATATGTCTTTTAATGTAATTAAGTCAGATATTGAATAAAATATCGTAATCGTATGACCATATCGGAGGTGTCGAATTACCTCACCACCCCACCGTCAGGATTCTTCTATTACTTACATTATGCATAATATTTTTATTTAGGCATAATATTTGTATCTTCATTGATTTTCCTTGCCCTCTTGCCCTTTAGTATTTTTGTGATAAAGATGGGATTTCCCGTAATTTGCGTATTAAAAAAGGGTTGAAATAAATCTCTAAAAAGTTGCTTAAGGCGTATATTTTTCATCTTTTCTCGGCAAATTCATAAAAGTATTTGCCTCAGATCCATTTACCATAAAATTTAATATTGATATAATAATGAAAATATCAAATTATTGAAAACTAGTTATTATCCAATAGTACTTACTCTCTTAGAAATCAAATATATATTATATTTTTTATTAAATGTGTTAGCTAATTTGGCACTGAAAAATCTACAAAAATATCCATCAGTGATACATATTTTTTAACTTATTTCGTATTTATGTTTTATTAATACCAATCTGTTAAGCTATTATTAAATACCTTTGCAGTATATACAGTGACCCTTTAATTGGAATCATGGTGGCTCCTTGACATTCTTAAGATGTATGTAGATGACACAAAAATGGCGATAGTTTCAAAATATTTAGATAGAAAATAAAGATGTTATTAAGACGTTGTATATACAGTTATTTATTACTAATATCTACTAATAATAATAAAATATAATGTGTACAGTTGAAAGTCCTCTACCCTAAATTAAAATTATTCATATTGAACGCCAAATAATTAATTAAAATAATATTATAATTAATTATAATCAATTATATATTAATATAGTATTATAATTTAAATAATTTCGATTTAACTCGTTTAACTGAATCCCTAGCAAAGGCCCTTCTTCTCTGTTGTGGCGTTCTTTTTCCACCTCCGTTTCGGTCAAGTCATTCTGGTTATGATAAGACAACTTTTCCTACACAAACTAACCGGGAATGCTAATTTTACGAGGAATTTCCTGTGTGTACACTAACAGGTCTGCTTGAATTGAATTAAAACAAATTTATATCGACTGCATCATTTAAATATCCCCTAAAGGCGTCAGCTAGTTTACATAAGGTTTTGATAGGTAAGCAGGTGAATCGAAAACAATATTATCTCTCCTTGACGTACATTGTTCGCCACTTATCGATTCGATTTGAATAAGGAGGCGTTTTCATATGATACGTAAACACGATGTAAGATCGAAGTTTTGGTGAGGGAACCAGGAATTTTAAAATATAAGAGTGAAATGTAGGCGAAGGTAGTTTATTTCGACTTGACTGTTGCACTTTATGTTTTATTAATTTTTAACAATATCCTGAGTATTAGACATGTTGTACATAAAATCTATTACATCTAATATAAGAGGGTACATCACAGTGTAACTTTCACTATTCACTTTTTAATTGAGAAAACTGTTCATTTCTTAACTGTCGAGTAATGGAGTATCAAGTTTAAAATCGGCCAGATTTCATAATACAAAACTGGTAATTATTAACCATAAGAACAATCAAGTTTTCATGATTTCATACTTTTTCTTTTATCAGTACCTAATGATGAAAGCAATTTTTTATGTTTAATTTTTAATTAATTTAATTTTAAAAATCAAAAGTTAAATAGGGCTATTGTAGAGGCACAACCAGTAAAGCTAACTTTTTAAGTCCAACCTCTGTATTCACTATTTACGATTGATCGTATCAAACTTTCAATCCTAAATCCTCCCATAACATAAAAAACAATTAAAACACACTTTTTAGTTCTCTGATGATATCTCCTGTTTTACTTATTGTAGAAGCTTACTTCTTTGTAAATTGCAGGGTTTTTGCGTTGCTCACGATATGATACTTCTTTTAATAATTTTTGGCGCGAAATGGAAATTTTTGGAGATATTTGAAATTGCAATATCTCTAGAATTAAAATAGCAGAAATGATGTTGAAAATATACTTTGAATTTAATTTAAATATGTGAAATAAATTGTTTCTGCATTTTTAAGGTGATGGAGTATAAAAAAAATGTTAAAAACCGTATTTTTGGGTAATTTTGTTTCAATAAGCGTAATGAAAATTTCCACCAACTGTTTGTCTTACATTATATATTCTTATTATTATTTGTCTTCTTATATTACAATAGAGAACTACCTAATGTTTTTACAAACCAGTTGAAGCTGTGAAATGTGGTGAATAACTCAAAAAAATCTAATTTTTAAAAACACATTCTAACTACGAGACAACGATTGTGTTTCTTACTCCACTCTATATACCTGTCTTATACTTTTTTTGTATAATCTTTAAAGAAGTTAGTGCATTTCAACGACTGAAAAACAAGCTTTCGGTGCTTTTTGGGCAATATAGCGAATAAAACTACTAAATTTAAATTACTAAATAAAGTTACAACTGATCGTACATCGTACCTTCAAGTTTATTTAAAAATTATACGCGATTTGAGCTACCTAACTAGTTAACTCTTCAGTTTATAACTAGTTAACTTAGAACTTAGAAAACTTAAAAACTTGTTTGACGTTTGACTCGTTACTTGCACTCAAAAAAGCTGTTGTATGTAAAACATGTTACACGCACTTGAACCTTAGGAAAATCTCTTAAACTATTTCACTTATGATTACATAGATAAACTTGATCTACTATATGAATAATAATTCTCAAACTGATTTAATAATATTTCTAATTAATATAAAGGCATCTCATTGAGTCCTACAAGTGAGGTATTCTGAATTTATTTGAATATGTAAATATAAAATATGTAGTTGTAATATCAAAATATATATTTAGATTAAGCTTCTTAAACACTTAACAATACCCAAAACTTGTATGGAATAAATAAGAATGAAATTGAAGTAAAAGAATCACTTTGAGTCCTAGTAGTGAAGTATTCTGAATTTATTTGAACATCTAAATATAAAGTGTGTAGTTTTAATATCAAAATATTCATCTAGAATAAGCTTCTTAATGCCTTAGAAATATCAAAAAATTGCCAAAAAAGGCAGTGTTTGGTGGTTTTAACATTGTTTCACCACCTAAAAAATTTGAGAAAACTTGATATTCGGAAATACGACATACGAATATTCTTGCTATAAATCGTACTTATACATTGTAAATAAAATCATGCTGTTAACTTAATCTCTCAAAAAATGGCACTTGATCAGTAGTTGATTTGACGTTTCATATTAATATACGCATCTATAATGTTTAACTAATGGTTTTATTTTATTTTCATTTTTACAAACACATACAAATGTTTTTAGATGTCGGTAAAGGAATCTGAAAAAAAAAACACTAAGCTAACTTAACCTAAGTACATATAGTAATAAAGCGACAATTTTATTAAATTTAGCAACCAATGTACCGATTAAATTTAAATTTTATTTCTGCAGCACTTGTGTTAAATATATCAATCTTTAAGAGAGGCAAAAAGTGATTACATATTTTCATAATGTTATTAAAAGGTGAGATATTATTGGTCTCTGTATAGAATACATTCCTATTTAACAACCTTAAATTTATTTTTGGTACATTGACATACACAAAGTTAATCAATCCGCAAGAAGTATATTTTTTTACTACTAATTATCATGTGCATAAATAGCGCACCCTGTAAGATTCTTCTGTAATATAGAGAGTTCAGTTGAAAAATGTTCAGACGTGTTTTGTATGATAGCTTAAATTGGTAGTAAGAATAACGCCTAACATGAAGGTGTCTTACGAATCTTTTTTGCACTCTCTCTATGAGTTCTATACTGCACGACCACTGGCATTCATATGGTAGAGGCATACTCAAGCTGAGGTACCACCAATGCATAATATAATCTGATAACTGTTTGTATCGTAAAGTGTTTACTATTGCGTATAATGAATCCTAAAGTTTTATAAGCTTTATCAATTATGCTGACAAAGTGCGTGCTAAATTTTAAATTGGCTTGATAGAGAATCCCTAGGTCCTTAACTTTCACTTTTTAGAGGAGTACCATATAGCTACCCTCAAAAGTATGTTAGTTGTTGTACACTTTCTTATATTTAATTTCATGTTATTATCTAGAAGCCATTTGACTACTAAATCCAAGTCATTTTGAAGTGAGATACAGTCAGCTGTAGATTCTATACTTTTAAAGATTTTGATGTCGTCCGCAAATAGTAGTCAATGTGACTTTTTTTATAACATAAGGCAGGGTATTTATAAAGAAGACAAATAACAGAGGCACCAAGTTACTACCTTGTGGCACACCAGATGTGCTAAAAAAAATTTCCAGAATATGTAGTACCTATTCGGATTCGGAATGCTTGTGGTTGTTGTAAGAGTATAGATATCTAGTGTTCCATTGTTAACGCCGTTGTCCTAGCAACCACCCCGAGAAAGAAGAACGCACGCACGATGTGTCAGTCGGTGTGGTTCGCTTGACAACGTCGAGAGCGAAGATTGTAAATTAACAGTACGAATAAACGGTTATGAAGTGAAGTCAGCCATCAATCCACACCCCCAAGCAACCCCAAAGCACAACCTTACATTGTATGCTTTCTTTGTAAAGCCAAGATCAACAAGCCTGTTAAGCAGGATTAAGCAATATGAATTATTCTTCCTGTTCTGTAACAATGTATCCAATTTTACCCAGAGTGACATGATACATTTTGATCTGTTGTTCTTTAAATGAAACAATTTTGTTTTATTTTATGTTGGAATTTCAACTTTAAGGTCACACGGTGTATATGTATCATAAATGATATACTTGGCTGACACCTTTAAGGTATCGTAAAGAAAATCGGGTGTATTTTTCTTCAGGCTGCTTTTCTCTCTCTCTCTCTCTCTCTCTTTCTCTCTTTGTGTGTGTGTCTTTGCCTCTCACTTCTTTTTTATTCGAGCTTCTCACGAACGAGGATCACCCAAACGTGTCTAAATAAATCAGAACGCATAATATGGGGTCGTGTTCTCGACGGAGTGAGAAAGGTGCATATGCTTGTTGCTGCAATTTGCATTCATTATGATTACAAGCAATGGAAACGAGTCGATGTCGCTTCGAAGTCACGATATGGGACAGCATATCCGTGGAAAAGTCTCCCTTTCGTCTAGAAACTTCCTTTCGACGGGCCGACGTCGGCCGACGTGGGAAAGACAAATATTATAATTAATAATTCGCTGATTGCCCGAGCATTTATTATATCTGCGACGTGTGCTGGCTCTGATCGGATAATGACCGCATTCAATTGCTGATCTTTTTCTGAATAGAGTCGATGTCAGAGTCAGTAAGGCAAGAGTAATGCACATAAAATCCCTCATTAAGCTTGTGTACACATATCACGTACAGGAGGGAGACGCGTGGCGCGGCTACTGCACCGGACAGCCGGCTGCGTAGACACTCCCACATTGTTATTCGCGAGGGGGGAAAGCGAGAGATAATGAAAAGGTTTTTTTCTGGATAAGGCACATTTTCATTAGATAGATTTATAAGATGTTCCCCAAAATTCTTCCGCTGTTCTGTAGTAATAAGCAGAAATGGACCTTCACATTTGCTCTCTTCATTGAAAATACTACGTCTCCAAGTAAAGCTTATTTCAGTTTTGGGTTTTTCTGGTATTAACTGTTATGCTATTTATAATAATACAATTTGGAACAAAATTCAGATTCGTAGTCGTCAATCTCTAGAATCTCTCACACTGGTCGAAAAAAAGTATTATGAAATTCTGTGCAATAACGTCTTCATCTATTTATTCAAATGACCGACCCAATCGTTTCCTTTTGTTTTTGATAGAATTATTTTGCTGCCTTAAGTGGCATTACAAAATAAGAACTTTCTCTTTAGACTTCTTACCATGACTTCCAAATAAGTTGCTTAGTAAATTGGCCTGGATAAAAGGTTAATTAACTCTTGTCAATCTTTTAAACTTTTTCTAAATCGTCGTAAGGTTTTTTTAAGCTTTGAATAATTATCCTACTTTCGAATGTGTGTAATAAGGTTAACATTTTTGCCAAAATCTTCTCTGGCAGGAATTTTATATTTATCGTCTTTTTAGAGTTCGTTGGCAACATTGCCTCAACGAACCCAAATTTTTCGAATCACATATTATCAGTCTGCCTGTCTCAAAATTTGAAAAATATGGAAATGGAATAGAGCTGAAGTACTATCATTTGAGTTTCAAAGGAAAAATCAAGATAGGACATGTTTTATTTATTTATTATACTAACCGAGTTATAACTAGTTAAACGCCGTATGTGACCTTCTCTTCCACATGTAGCCCTTAAAATGCCTGACCAAAAATTTAGGAAATATTCCCCAAAATACTTTATTATATTATCTAACAACACTTTCTTTCAGTTTTTAAAAAAATTTATGATTTTTTTTTAACGTATGTACGATTTACTTAAAGGGCAATCAGTAAGAAGTTCATTCTAACCAAATCGCGTCGTAAGCTTTGCGATAAATGTAACTTAAACTGAAGTACCCTTAAATCAGTCCGGAGCAGATAAATTACACAGCCCCACAAAAAAAAATAAAGTCCGGATCTGTACATCAGACATGTGTATCCTGATGCATTTTTCACGGCTGAATCCGAATCCGGGGTCAGAAAAAGGCCTACGCCCCCGGAATTGGCCCCAGAGGCCGAAAATGGCCGCCATAAGGTGTGAAAAATGAATTCCGGGATGACGGATGCTCAGGCGAGGTCGATTCATTCCCAAGCCAAAGCCGAATTCGTGGTCAAAGAAGTTTAGAACCGACTGGGATTCTCTGAGGTCGGAAAATGGGCCCTCGGTGGTCGGAAAATGGGCCCTCGGAGGCCGGAAAATCGAGATTCGCAGGTCGGGATCGCAGCACTCGGATTTTCATATACTTTCAAACTTTAGCAACGCAGACGACGGTGAAATTGTTCTCTGGACCCAGAGGGTGAGTTCCAATTGGCTTCGAACTGTTTCACCACCGTCTGCGTTGTTGAAGTTTGAAAGTACATGAAAATCCGAGTGTTGCCATCCCGACCTGCGAATCTCGATTTTCCGGCACCCGATTGACCTTTGGGGCCAATTCCAGGGATGTAGGCCTTTTTCTTACCCCGGATTCGGATTCAGTGGTGAAAAATACATAAGGACGCACATATCAATTTTGTATACCTCCAAAATGAATTATTTTATGATTACTAGGTATATCCTGGTTACATTTAAGGAATTGGCAAACTTCAGTGAGGTCCATAGGTCAACGAACCTCCTAGCCCAATCGAAATCGTATTACTTTTAATTTAAGGGGAATAATGTTTTGATAAAAGGAAATATATTTTGAAAAAAAATTTATTTACACGAAAAAAAAGCAAAAACACCATGCAGAAAATGCCCACTGGAATGCAAATAGGGAAGCATGTCATGAATGGTTTCCAGGTGTAAAGCCCAGTTGCCTATTCTCTCTGCATCTATGAAAGTTGAAATTAGCGTGACCATTTGAAAGTACTGACTCCACAACTTGGCAGTGGGCCCTAAGTTTGTGAATTGTTCAAGCTTGCCTTTAAAATTTGAAACAAGCTCCTTAACACAATCCTTACACAATTTTAAACCTTTGCTTACAGGACTAATACCCTTTCAAGGATTTGCTACGTTCACCATCCTAGGATCATGAAATTAGAGAGGGTTGTATTTAATGAGTTTCTAACATAATCCAACATAAAATACAATAGTATTGGCATTTCTCATTCATCTAAATTTCAGAGAATTTTTGTTTAATTTTAAATTGATCACAAAGTAGATTACCCAAAAAAAAATCTGTTGGCGCATTTCATTTTATTGTTCAATAAGTTTTTTTGTTTCTTAAGTACACCTACGTATGTAACCAAATGAAAACACGAAGTCTTCACCAACTGCTTTATTTAAAGTTGAGCTACTTGTTGCTCAAAGTTGCTCAACTTTGAATAAAGCAGTTGGGAAGACTCGGTGTTTTCATTTGGTTACATTGTCATGGCCAACTTAGAGAAGCTGGACAACCTTCGGTCGTTACACCTTCGTACATGTATTTTATGAAAAAAATTATCCGAAGTAGTGGATATTAATTTTTATTCAATTACAAGAAAATTCAGAATTATTTATCCTTATCCTTTATTTGTTATGTATAGCGATATGTATGGTAGATTAATGTAAAGGAGAATGTTTCCTTTATCCAAGTACCTATTTTATAAATTGAAATTATCAGAAATAATGTATTTCATTGCTTTCGCTCACTAAATCTTACACAAAAAACCAATGTAATACATAAAAAATCCCAATATCCCTCTTAACTACTAGTTCACATTTCAATTCCATGTACTTATTTCATATTTTAATCGGTTCCTTTAGATATGGTCGAATTTGTTAGACGCTAAAATACTTATTGCTCCCTGTATTTCAGCCCCTAATAAAGCAGGCGGCATTTAAGTCTGATCCAAGAAGTGTCCAAACTGCATTTTTAGATCTGTAAACGTTAATAATAGTACGCTCATTTTGTAACCAAATAGTTAAACAATAATGTAATTGAATTGTAAGGTTATCTGTTATATCTCATGTTATCGTTATTAAACATGTTCAGCTTGATGATAAAAATTTCGTATAGTTAATATGTAGGTTATGAAAAGGTATGAAAGCGGCAAACTTTTTGAAATGACCATAAATGTGAAGTTATGTTAACCGTAGATTTATCCAAGCTTAAAAGCATATACGACTAGAGGTAGCATTTGGTGCTAGGCGCGGGTTACACGGTGGTCAGAAAGGAGTGAAAAATTCAAGGATTATCTCCGAGCAGCAGGTCGAGGTCCTGCTCCTCTAGGATCTAATAGACGGATGTAGTTTTTCAATAGTTGATATGAATAGGAATCAAAGTGTATAGAATCTAATTTGATTGATGTGAAAGATAGCAACCGTATCAATATCGATATCAATCCCAAGTAGCACACCAATATTGTACCAATATTATGACAATATTGTGTTATAATGGACCATTATAGGTATTAATAATAAATGTGAACATTTGACAATATTGCCCCAAGGTTGTGAAACAAAATTTTGGTAAAATATTGTACATCAATATTGTTACAAAATTGTTTATCAATATTGGTCCAATTTCGAAGTACAATATTCTGCCAATATTGAAAAGCAACATCGGACCAATATTTTTGTACATGCTTGGCGCAATATTGCAAAATGGTAAAATTTTTATTGGCCCAATATGTGCAATATTCTGCCAATATTAAAATGCACCATCGAATAAATATTAATATATCATATTTGCCCAAAATTGATGCACAACCTTGAGAGAATATTGCAAAATGTTCTCAATTCTTATTGGCCCATTATTTAAAAACAATAATCAGTCTATATTGAAATGTAGCATTAGAATAATATATTTATGACATGTTGACATGCGCATGACAATGAATATCAGGAAGCTTTCAATATTTACTGGAACTTGGGTAATAATATTGAATATATATTGGTAATTAATCTTAAGTTCAATATTGACTAAATTTATTAAACCGATATTGATCCTATAATCTGGATTTAAATATTGGCTACATCTAATGTAACCATATTGGGTAAATATTGGCAATATATTTTTGGTTCTATTTGGCTACATCTATTTTGCCAATATGGGTCAATACTGGTACAATATTGCAATAACATTCTATATTGGACCAATATGTTCCCAATGCTCTGCCAATGTTGTGTGCTACTTGGGACCGTAACAATTTGCGTAGGTATAGAATAAACATACGAGTGAGTCTAGATCCTAAGGTCTTCGGTACAATATCTCTTATGCGTGTGTATCCTGAGTGACCCAATATTTTCTAAAGGGAGGAAGCTTCGCCGGTGGGTATACATATAGGTATAGAGCTGGGGAGAGAGAGAATAAAAAGAAGAGAGGGTCTGTCGTCGTCGTAGTCGTCGTCTCGCGCCAATCACCGAATTCGGGGGAGCTCAACGTTTGATTGTCCCCGCCACTTCCTTCCGAAAACGATTTCAACCCCCGGATTAGAGCGTGTGCCCCCTCTCTCTCTCGCCCCCGCCCCCGCCCCCGTTGACGGTTCGTGTCAACGACAGATACGCACAAAGAGATGGCTTCTTTCAGTCTGTAATTATTGTCCTCCAACCTTCTGGTCCTGAAGTGCGTCGAGATGGGGGCCTTTTATAATTTCACTTTTTGATACGTCCTCACTGATTTACCTGTGTATCTGGCGCTTCTCGTCTTTGCTCCGGGGACGTCTCCGCTTTTGTCGAAGAGAGTTCAGGTGGACTTTTTGTTTTGATACAATCCGAGCGGATAGGGGGGCAATCTTCATGATGCAGGGAGCAGTCTATTACCCTCCTCTTTTATTTTATAAACATTATGAACGTAATCGTACCTACCCCGCCGCCAAGTCGTAGTTTGGAACTTAGAGCAAGCAAAGGGTATATTGCGGGAAATAAGTATTTTCTAAAGATTTATCTGAAAGATGCTAAATTTTTATTAGGAACTTTTTGAACCGCGATGGTTTTCTGGATGGTTTTCTGAAAGAATCTTCTTAAATTGTTTCTAAAATTATTTGTAACTTTTCCCGAAAATGTCCGAAAACCTGAAAACTTGTATCGATCGCAAGAAATATTTCCCGATACATGAAATATTTGTAAAAATGTCTAAAATACTAAAGAACTTTGCAACAACTTCAGAAGCTTAGAACGTCTTATAAAACCGTTAAAGAATTTCGAATATTCCCAAAATCTTCTTCTTCATATCAGGTAATAGGCTTCTGCCTGTTAGGGCACCCATTTTTTTCTCTCGCTCTGCCAATACTTCTTCTATTTCTACATTTATAGTTCAGTACCTTCTTTGGGATTCTTTTGTCTTGTCTGCAGCTTAGAACATCTTATAAAACCGTTAATGGATTTCGAGTTCCCAAAATCTTCTCCATATTAAATAATAGGCTTCTGCCTGTTAGGGCACCCATTTTTTTCTCTCGCTCTGCCAATATTTCTTCTATTTCTACATTTATAGTTCAGTACCTTCTTTAATAGGATTCTTTTGTCTTGTCTGAAGCTTAGAACATCTTATAAAACCGTTAAAGGATTTCGAGTTTCCAAAATCTTCTCTCCATATCAGGTAATTGGCTTATACCTGTTAGGGCAACAACAGGATTGTCCAGATCTCACTACCTTAAGTCTGGATTGGTACAGCCATCGTCCTATAGAATTTTATTTCATGTTTCTTTCCTGGTTTTATGTTTAAGTGTTCTAGACATTGTTCTACACATAAATTCAAATTTATTAAGTTTTTCTTCGATGTATTTAACTCGAGCATATGATATATCGCAACCTAAATATTTGAAATTGGATACGTGTTCTAATATTTACAATTAATATATTTTCAGGGTATTTACAAAATCCAAAAATCTACTACGAATCTCTGTGTATATTGCGGGGAAATTGATGACGCCGAGCATACGGTTTTTAATTGTTGGAAGTGGACAGGAGAGATTTTGGAATTAAATTTATATTTAAATATCTCGATCACCGTTGATAATATAATTAATCTCATGTTACTTTCAAATAAAAATTATAACGCTATATATTATTGTATTTGCGATATCATGTCCCAAAAAGAAAGTGAGGAACGTTCAAGGCAAAATGCTAATAATTAAAAAAAAGAAAAAAAAATCTATTACATTATGTATAACATTGTATACATACCTACTATTTAGTAGGTATTATCTTTTATCCATAATAGTAATATTGTGTATAGAAGAACATATCTATTATACTACCATTAATTTTAATTGTTCTTATATAAAAAACACATTTTTTCCCTACACTTTCCTTTTCCTAAAAAATGTAACAAATACTACTCCATTTTTCAAACCAAATCCTGACGTGTCCTTTTGCAATTTGAAATATTTTAATACTAAATTTTAAATACTTAATACTATGTGTCTTTGAAGATTATGTTCTCTGCGAGAACTAGCCAAAGACACATAGTAATGTCGGAAGACAGGGTTTTTTAGTGGGTAACCGAACGGACCCCCACAGTGTCTGATGCGGTGGATACTATCATTTCTGATTGATTATTTAATCCCCATAAATGGCAATATCCATCTCATCAGTCCTCCATAAACGAGTTTTCCCTGTTAAAAAAAAAGGGTATTTACCTGAAAAAGCCATTACTTTGGTCTTAGCAGATGGTAGATATTTCATGTTATACTCTACACATTTGTTGCAGTTGGTGTATTCCCATTTGTAGGTCGTCTTCTGATTCTGTCATTACTATTAGGTCATCTGCATAAAAAATAGATTTCAAAACTGTATTTTGATCTAATTTAATTCCTTTCTAAAGTTTGTTTTCCATTCTTTCATAATATTTATATATAACAAGTTGTACCCGGCATGCGTTGCAATGCCACGTAAAGTTTAAAAAAAGCAAAATAAATAAAAACTATAGATGACCCGGTGAACTTCTTTTATACATATATTTTTGAAAAATATAGTCAAAACTTAATAAAAACATATTTATCTACATTAAATTAAATGCAACACAGTTATACACACAATCAATTTAAGGCTTTCTGATGTACTATATTTTGTGTATTTTTTTGCGGTGCGTAAATATATAAAGATGGTGGTTTTACGACTCGCGAACACGCAACGTATAATTGCCCATGCGCGAAACAGGGAAACTCCAAGTTGATTCTGCAAACTGTCCTTGTATCTGCAACTGTATATTATCTTTTTAAATTTTTAATAAATAATTGATCAAAAACTGCTTTTAAAGTGGGCATGAAATGTTCCTGTACAATATGCGTTGCACCAAACGACGTCATTTGAAAGCAATTATTATATTTTTGGATGTTAGCCAAGAAATGTTTAGTTATTTCCCACCGCAGAAACTAATGAGCGTAATGGATCTGGTGGTGGGAACAATGGAGGTGTCCGGTTTTTTCTGACCTATGTGTTTTTTCCCATGAATCGATAGAGGGGAACGTGGTGTATCCAACGAGACCATTTTGACGGCATTTAATTAAAAGGGCGCTTCAAATTTGGAATTTGAAAACGTGATGACTCATCCGGTTATTTCCCTAGAAAATTTGTTTTTTTATGTGAGCTGGCAATGCTGCACATTATGATGGAACAATTCAATGCGATGGCAACTTGCAAGGATGAGTGAAACGTAAACACAAACATAACATAACCTAACTTTATTATTTGTTTTGGTGAAATTCGTTCCCTTTTTTGCATTCATCGTATATTTCCTGGCGTCAGTAATATCTGCACTTTTAGGTGCACATTTACTTCGGTTTTCAACGAGAAGGTAATAATTATATTACTTAAAATAAATCACATCAGTAGTAATGATTACTCCTCTGATATTGTGTAGATCATGGAAGTTAGCTACGTAAAGGTAAAGGCTGACTGTAGCAAGCTGCCTATGGTGGAGTTTGGAATGACCCACGACTTTTATGTGGCTAATCCACATAAATTCACTCTACGCCACACATTTGACGAAAAAACAATGAGGTTATGCTTTCTACCAACTTCTCGCACGTTCTTAAAACATAAAACGAAAACTTCAGAATTATAACGGTCTTTTAGGCAAGTCGTCCTTCTCTCCTGTCGCCTTTATATTCCTAGGATAATCGACAAATTTAATTTGACTAACTGGGTTGATACCTACTTTTATTACCCCAGTGTGCACTGTTGCCGATACACGAAAATATTCAAAAAATGACCGGGTGAGTCATCACGTTTTCAAATTCGAAATTTGAAGCGCCCTTTCAATTTCATGGCGTCAAAATAGTCTTGATGGATACACCATGTTCTCCTCTATAGATTTATGGGAAAAAACAGTAGGTCACAAAAAACCGGACACCCCCATTGTGGCAATTTTACTTTACCACCAGCACATCATAATCCAGTAGATTCACCGCTGTATTTCATCGCTTTACAATATTGACAAATGATTGTCATTTCTCCAATCGTTACGGATTGGTCGGCACCATAATCTATTTCCGGGTCGTAGTGGAATGCTACTCGTTCTAGGTTTACATGAACACTGCGTCTGCGGACTCGCTCTATATCATTGTGTCGTGCTCGCTGCTGTTGTGTTTGATGTGCCCGAAGTCGTTCCATTCTAAAAGCCTATCTATTTCATAATTATTCACTGTTGAACGCAATTCTGTCATACCAATACGAATGTTATCATTATCTGTCTCTCGCTGGTCGTCAGTGCGATTTGCACTTGAGGTAGCTCGTCGCTCATTTGATTGACTTCGACGACCTAAGTCAGGTCGTCTTCTTGGCATTTTAAAATCAATATAGTTCTCGCGCACTGTCAAACTGATGAATCAAGACTGATTTTAATAATCATCTTGATATTTATTTATTTGACAACCAACTGACACTACACTTTCATTTGTTTGATTACAAATGTCAAATTACAAAACGTACCTTTTTTTTGTATTTCCGTTACTTATTATTTATGCTTCTCGCCGCTTAAACCTTCCCTGAACTTCCACAAATATTTCAAGATCAAAATTAGCAAAATCGGTCCAGCCATTCTCGAGTTTAAGCGAGACAAACGAACTTTCAATTCATTTATATATATATATATATATATATATATATATATATATAGATGTACATGTATATTATATAAGTACGAGCAAATGTTAAATAAAATTGGGGAAATACTGCATCCTTGCCCGACAGCTTTGTTTGTTATTATTTCAGATGTTTCTCTTCTGTTTATGTCGAAGAGTATTTTAGTATTGTGAAACAGGTTATTATATTTATTATTGCTCTTATTAGTTGTTTTTTATCCACGTTTTCCATGATATTCCATAATCTTCCTCTATTTAGGTTGTCGAAAGCTTTTTGTAAATCGTTAAAGAAGATATGTGTTTCTTTATTGAATTCTGTGTGTTTTCAATCATTTGTTGCAGCGTGAATATTCCATGTGTTGTCGTTTGCCTTTTTCGGAAACCTTCTCCTTCAATTATCTTTTCTGCAATTGCTTTCAGTCCATTGTTTAAAATTTTTGGCATAAATTTTCTAGGCTGATATCAGTGAACTTATCCCTCTATAGTTATTGGTATCGTTTTTATCGTCCTTTTTATATATTGATGATACTTTTGTTTTTTCCCTTCTTCTGGTATCCTGTTGTTTTTCCAGCATTTATTATATAGGCGGAGAAGTCTCAGATGCAGTAGTGTCCTTCCATTCTTTAGCAATTCTTAGTTGATACCATCTATTGCTCTTGCTTTTCTGTTTTTTGTAGTTCTAAAAGCTTCTTTTGGTTCCTCTAAGTCTATATCATCTAGACTAGACCTTCTATATATGCAGTTTCTATTTCTTTTTCCATTACTTTTCCATCCTGCCACAGTTTCTTGTGGTGTTTTACCCAGTTATCTTCTTCTATATTGTTTATTTGGATTCTATCGTTTTCTTATTAAGTGCTTTCATTATCTTATATGATATATGTTGTATACCATGGATATTATTTTCAACTTCGCTAATAAAGCGTTACCATAATTGGCTGTTATGCTATTTTAGTTAGCTTTTTTACGAAGTTTATTTTCTGTTTATATACCACGACTAAATAGGGGTCTGAGTTTACGTCCGGTACTCTATATGTTCGTGTAGATTGCCGAAAATATTTCTCCAAAATTAAGTTTAATCAAAATATTATGGGAAGTTCCAGATCCCCGGATTCCTGAAAAACATTTTCTCCTAAGTTGCTAAATTGTCATTTATCAGTTATCACTTTATGAATTCAGAGGTTCTCTAAAATTTTCTATGAACCCAAAGATTTTCGAAAGATCTTTCAGATGCTGAACCATTTTTTGAAAGGTTTAAAAGAAAATTATTCTAAGAATTTTGAAGGACCCTGGAATATTCCAAAGTATTTTTAAAAAACCCAAAATTTTCCTTAAAAACGTCTGACCCTTTTCAATAACATTTTGAAAGGTTCGGAGGCCCTAGATTTTTAACAAAGCTCAATTCAAAAACTTTCCTAAAAGCATCAGGGACTCCAAAAGACTTTGATTAATTTCCATAGAAAAATCCAAGGTTTTGAAGGGCGCGGATGTCCTGAAATACCACTCAAGGGATTAATTATTTTAGAAAATGTTTAAAATGCCATAGAATATCAATGGTCTTAAAGGATATCCGAAATCTCGAAATTTCTTGTTGGTGTAGTAACACAAAAGTCCAGAATAAAGGAATTATTTTGATGTCGAAATTACTCACAGGATTATTGGGCCTTATGCAGACAAAGGATGGAATTTAGTGTTTTATTTTGTTTTGTATTTCCGTACTAAGTTGACAAAGGGCTTTCATGTTTAAGTTGGTTACATCATGATGACTCATCTCAAAGCTTACACGTGTTTATGTTTCAAATATAACCGTAAAATTAGAACAGTTATTGAGTTATTATAATGGCTTTAATTAAAGTTGATAGTTTGTTTATTTGAGTTAAATCGTGCTATCCAAAATTAACATGCGTCCAAATTAGATAGAAGGCAGCAACTTTCACAACGTCTTATGTGAAACGAATATAAATTCTTTTTTGTTGCTTAGCTTTAGAACCTTCCTTTCAATACCCATGATGATATAATTTTCTCACTTGCCTGCACAACCACATGTTAATCAACAGTAACGATGCAATAGGGGAAGATCCCAATTTCTTCATAATCTTTCGCTATGTCGAACAAAACATTCTGGTTTCGAACGATTATCAATATTTCCCATGCCAGTGCATCCCAAATAAATTAAATATTGCCTTTCACTATTCTAGACATAGATGTAATCAAAGTAAGGCCTTCACTTACCAGAAACCTAAAACCATCAAAGATGCGATATTATTTATAATTGTATCAATTTCTGTAGTCTTTGGGCGCTCCACGCTTAATAATTCATCAAACAGCTCCATTGGTGTTATTATATTTATATCTGTCTGAATCCAATAAAAAATCTGCTAATAAATGGTTTGTTCTAAGATAATCGATAATAAATAATTTTAGATTATGTCTATGATATAAAAATTTTAGTATTGTGACGCGAAATGTAAACATCAGTGTGAAGCGTGCTCCTTCTTAACTGACGCAGGCGGCGCATTTCAAACGGGGACATAAAAACTCTTCTCAAATAGTCGAGAACGTCCAATTAGAGAAAAAATAACCCGGAAGCTTCTCGAAAGGACAATATTAGGGATATAAATTATGAGACGGTTTCGTCGCAGACAGAGTAGACAGGAACCGCCGTGAGTGAAAAGTGCGATAAGCCGCCTAGCGATAAGTGTACAAATAAATTAGCGCGTTAAGTGTATAATACAAATTATTTAGTTAAGGAATAGACTAAATAAATTAAGTGTCAGGAACTGTAAAAATTAATTAGAATAAACGTTACAGTATCTTTTGTTTGACTTCAATACCACTATTTATATCGGTTAGTTATGGAATGAAACATGCTCAGTTGAAAGTAGTATGGAATTCGTAAGGACTTGTCGATTAAGAGCGATGATCAGCATTTCTCTGAATTTTGACCGGACGTGCGACCAATGTAACAAGAGTAAAAACAACGGACCTTTGAACCGTAACGCTAATAAGTTACTTGAACCACACCTTGGAGCTAATTTGGCGTTTTGTGAGTCAGCCGTTCGTTTGATTTATGATGTGCTAAAATTCATAAGGTCCGTATATTGTGAAGCCATTTAATACAAAATTCATTTAAAATGATATGTGTACAAGCGCTATATTTCGACGATGTCGAACGCGTTAACGGTCCCGCATATTTATGAAAAAATTTTAAATTTAAATGTCACCCCTGAAACAATCGCCTCGCCTGTTGATTCGTAAAACGGATCATCCCATTTACATCGCACACAATGTGTGAAATTACAATTTCCATCTTTCACATCACATTTCTGTAGGCCGTTCAATATAATTTCATATATTATTGATATTCGACCACAATAGACCGTCCATTGTAGTCCGATTTGTCCGTGCTAGCCGAGTAAGTTATTTTGAACACAATAGTTCATTAGTTTATCGAATCAGATCGGGAGAGTCATTTATCTTTTTACCTGACTGACTGACTGACTGACTGACTGACTTATCTCGCAAAATGCAAACTCATTCTTAACGAATTATTCGGGTCTGCGTCGCGTTTCGGACTTGAACTTGTCGAAAGTGAATTTGTTCCAATTATGTTCGTCGAAATTCTCGACGATTTTGGGTCGGACCGAACGAACGGTCGATTAACGTGACTAAACGGATGCCAGGAATAAGTCATCTTAAAGTAGACGGCTAACAAGGGAAGAAATATATTGAAAACTAATTTTGTGTAAATCGTAACGGAAGCGTACCCTTACGAGATGTGCTAATATTTAAGGAAAGATTCGGATTAGAGAGGTTTAATAAGTCATATTACTATAGATTCACCATTTAATTAAAACATAAAAATTTGGTTGTCTCTAAAGTCGGTTTACGGACGATGATTTTTACGTGATAACGTCATAAGACAACATTGATGAAAAATGGAATACGTTTATGAATTGAATAGAATTATTATCATTAGGTTTTTTCGCATTGCGGTTGGCCGGTCCAACTGGTCATTATAGACACATTGTTATGACATGTGTGAAGTTGAACATTAATCTTGAACCTTACATAAATTGCTGCGCAGGATAATTGTTTTCATTGAATACTAAAAGCAGTCGACTTTTTACACGATCATTTATATCATCCATCATAATGTTTTAGTCGAAATCGTAACATAACCTATTATTACTGCAGTCATTGACCGATGCAAGAACAAATATATGAGATTATATCGCTAATCGAAGTCTTAGAATGCAAGAATTGAACACCATATTGCCGCAATTGTTATTGTAATAGTAATAAGCAATGGTATGCACAGTAACTATTCAGATAACTTTATAAACAATAGTGTGCTGACTGCTGTCGACGTCGTCGCTGACGACGGAGTGGAAACAGTGTAATCAGAACGCGTCTAGCGCGTACCCCTTTCATCGCGCTCGCGAACCGAGCCGATCGCCAAATCGAGCTTTCACTCGGACGCTGTGGTGTAAAATAGATGCGTCGCCAGACAACCGCCAAGGTCGATCTCTGTCTATTGTTGTCGCTCTCCCTCTAGCTCGCACGTATGGGTCTGGCGTAACGTTGCAATGTTTTGTGAACCGGCAGGTAGCCGGCACATCGAATTATAAGACGTATATCAAAACATTTATAATGGAAATTAAACATCTACTTACTATCCATTTTTACTGAATTTACTGTATTGAGTTCAGAATTTTCTAATACAAAATTGCGGAGACTAAAATTCCTGGAAATTTGTTACTTTGCAAGCTTATAAGTTCGGTCCAGAACAGATCCAGAAAAAATCGAAAACCCTTCATTTTTTCTCCAAGGGGTGAAAAATAGGGGTGAAGTTAATTTTTCTCGGTTTTATTCGAGGATAGGTATTTCTCGAGTAGTTAGAAACTTTAAATTTTGCCCGGTTATAGGTTAGGCCCCATACTAAAATATTTACATTTTCATATTTAAAATTATTTCTTTAATATGTCAATTTATTTGATATGAATACCAGAAGGATTTTTTGGTTAAGTTCAGACATTATATTAAATTGGTAAGTGGAATGTAGTGCATACCAAAAAATACGTAGTTGGGTATAGCAGAAGGGTGAAAAGGTAATATTCCCGTCGACGTAAATGCTAAAATTACATTTTAAGCTGTGGCTGATTTCTCTTTGTAATTACACAAATTTGTATAAATTATATGTATGATTACATAAGTTTCTTTAGTTGGTAGTTACTTCTTATAATAATAATTATAAGCTTGTACCAAGTAGGTGTTTTTTCATCTAACAAAAACGAAAATTATTAAAAATATGGTAAGTACTTATTCATGTTTCCTGTGCACCAGTCCATTTCTTATACTGAAAAATACAATCAATACCTCTGAACAAAGTAAATTGATGTATCTAAATAAGTAGATATAATAATATAGATAATAGATACACATAAAGGCTTATACCGAAATCCATATTAACGTTCACATTTTGCAGATTATTACTGTATGCATATTTTTAGATCCAGTACTTAAATATTATTTTACTAATATCAATTTATTAATACTACTACTTGGACTGGAGTCAGAGAGGTAGAAACATAGATGGCAAGAACCTAAACAACTTACGTTTTGCAGATGACATAGTGTTATTCTCGGACAATCTAGAAGAAATGCGACTGATGTTGCAGGACCTGCAGGAGGCGTGTGGAAAAGTCGGTCTTAATATCAATATGTCAAAAACAAAATTCATGACAAACCTTGTTCCCAGCTGTGGGTGGCTTGAAGATTGGCGGAGCTGAAATTCAAATGGTAGATAAATATGTGTACCTTGGCCATGAGGTCAGCATCTCAAGGGATAACCAGACATGCGAACTAAAGAGAAGGCTCACTCTCTCATGGGCAGCTTTCGGAAGACTTAAAGACGTTTTCAAGAGTGACATTCCCGTCAATCTAAAACGAAGAGTTTTCGATCAGTGTGTGCTGCCGGTGATGACATGTGGCTCTGAAACCCTAACACTAACAACAGCAACATCTAAGAAACTTAGAGTCACACAGAGGAAGATGGAGAGATCCATGCTTGGTGTGACCCTGAAGGACCACATAAGGAACGAAAATTTGCGAGGAAGAACCGGTGTCAGCGATGTTGTTGAAGCTATTGCGAAGCTTAAGTGGAACTGGGCTGGCCACGTTGCACAGATGCGGAATGATCGTTGGGAAAACAGGCTTCTTGAGTGGAGATCTAGAACGGACAAGCGAAGTAGAGGAAGACCGCCTACGCGTTGGTCGGACGATATTAAGAGGATCCGCAGCAACTGGATACAAAGAGCATAAAATCGATTGGAATGGAAAATGATTAGGGAGGCCTATGTTCAACAGTGGACACAGAGGGCTGAATGATGATGATGATGATGATGAATACTACTACGATATATTATATACCCCATATACTATACTACTATATTATACTACCTAATTATTAATCCTTACTTGCTAGCAAATTACCGATATTAGCAATAGTTGGCCTATCATCCTCGCCTCATCTACAATATAACGATGTTGTTGTAAAGGATATGCTACATTACGATATATGATACATATGATATAAGCAAAAGGAATAGTAGTTGTTTTGAAAAACATTTTCCGATTGTTAGTTTGTTAAACAACAAAGATCTATTTGGAAAAACGTTTTTTTTTACAAAAAATGTTTTACTTGCCTTAATTGTACCCAATTTTCATCATACCTCCTGACCATGTTCGACTCTTCATATTTGTATACCTCTCTCTTCGCTAATTTATTAATGATGAAAAGTTTATTGTTACACCATATTACAATTATTTCTTAGTAACAAAAATGTATGTCATAGCAATAGTATTACTATTAAGATTAAAATTGAAAAATTATTTGTGGTTAAATTTAGGTTAACTCATTAAACGATGTGAGAAGTCTAGTAGCCTTCTGTCTTTAGTAAATCAAAGACAAGAAATCAAAATACTACCCAATTTTACTTTCCATGTTTTATGACTGTTATGAGAAATGTCCAATGAACTCTGACTCATGCTAGAATAATATTTATTTATCACTTAAATTTCAAAATTATAAGCTAATAAGCATTTATAGGCACGACATATTGAAGTAAATTTTCCCCATATTTTAGGTAAAATAGCATAAATAATAAATACCTACTACTGTGATAGTAGTAGTTGCATGATCATATATTGCTATTAGAGTTATTATTAATTTCCAATATTAATTAAAAAACAGCATTCCAATAATTAACCCACTTTCGAGTTTTGTAATCTTTAGATGGTCCAAATTAGCTAATCATTATGTACCTGTAACCCCATTGTGAAGAATTGCGTTATAGCCTGTAGTAAGTCTTTATGCCGAATTAATTTGTATAAATTGCTGCAGGTTATATTGCCATAATATTAAAACACTGCTATGGTTATGACGTAAATCTTTAAATAAGTTTTAATAGAACGGGTTAGGTTAGGTTAACTATTTTTGATTGCGGTAGGTTAAAACAGCGGAATTTCAAACTGTAAATTATACCAACTCACAATAATTGATTTTCATTCGAAGCAAGAGCAATGGAAAAAACATTATTAAAGGTTCGTTACCGAGAACAGTCTCTCGACGTCTAATAAAGCTGAATCCTTTTCAATTTCAGATTACATAGAGATAATTAATTGTTGAACAATGCGAGCCTGGAACCCACACTCAAAAGGAGCCAATAATAGGCTGCATTGTTCATACATAAAAGCCATTTTAAATTCACAAGACCGAACTATTAGTGTTATTGATGATCTGACTGTGTATATTGATTGATGAACGTGTTTCCTTGACGTCACCGGCCTTAAAAATCGAAAAATCCGACCGGTCATCGACGGAAATGTTATTAAATTTTTTTGGGATCGGATTAATAAATCGCTGAAACGTATCGAGAGTGACAGGTGATTTTTTTTTCCATCGGTAACTCGAAGTTTTGAATAAATTACTGTTTGTAATTGAAATTATTTCACAATGCTGCCTCTGACAATTACATGGCGAACTTTTTCGGATTCGATTATTTAATTCGATTACGTTACGGGGTTTTACATCGATGCTTACTTGTTGGCTAAGCAGAACACGAAATAATTTAATTCCGCAGAAATTGTAATCCTGCAAATGGACTGCCTGCTTAGGCCAGTATTTGTATTGCGCAATTAACAAGTTAATTACATTTGGACTTGATTTACTGGATAATACTTATCGCAATGGTTTCTGTGTTTGTTGCTGCATTACTTACATTTAAGGCCATAGGCAGAATAATGAGTAGGTGTTACCAAAACAACGCATGCAAATTTTAATCTAATACATCAATAATTGCCATTAGTTGATATGTAAATAATAATAAATGGCCTTTATTGAGTTTAATTATGTACTACAGATCGCCGGTGCCTACGAAGAGTATGATTCCCAATAAATTGTCAACGAAAAAAATAACTTTCAGATAAGAGTCGTCGAAAAAAATTATTTTTCTCTGTGTGTGCGAAGAGTATAATTCCCAAAAAACTGTCTGCGAAAAAAATGACTCTTTCATAAGAGTCGCCGAAAAAATAAATTTTCCTCTACATGCCCGCGAAGAGTATAACTCCCAAAAAATTTTCGACAAAAAAAATAACTTTTTGATAAGTGTCTGCGAAAAAAATATTTTCCTCTACATGCCCGCGAAGAGTATAACTACTAAACGATTTGTAGCAAAAAGAATTATTTCCCAATGTGTGACCGCGAAAGATATAATTCATGTTAATGTGTCAACGAAGACTATAATTTATAAAAGTTTGCGGCGGAAAAAATTATTTCCAAAAATTATTATATATAAAAAATCATGTTCTTTTTTTTCGTCGCGTATTATGAGGAATTATACTCTTCGCGGACACCCAAACAGAACGTCTTTCTTCGCCGACACTTATTAAGGAATTCTTTTTTTCGCCGCGTATTATTAGGAGTTATACTCTTCGCGGACTCAGAATCAGAATTATTTTCGCTGACACTTATCGAATAGTAACGTTTTTTACTGTATACTTTTTATTAATAATTGTTTTCGTGGACGAATGAATAGGAATGACTTTATTCGCTGACACACGTCAAAGAGTAATTCTATTCGCTAAGGCATTATTAAAAATTATAGTTATCCATGACATATAATTAGAGATAATAGTTTTCATAGCGTTTATTGAAAGTTATACTCTTCGTCGCGCTTTTCAGAGTTATACTCTTCGTAGGCACCGGAGATACATAGACTGTTTAGCTGTGATAACTATTCTCACACTCAACCTTTAACATTGAAAAATTTACGAAATTATAGTGTATAATATAAAGATTACAAAATGACATAATTAAGACGAATACAATTTTACAAAAGATACCTTTTTAAGTGATGCATCAATTGTCGAGGTGGCAAGACTTTGATGTCATTAGACAAAAGTTATCGAATTTGCAGCAATGTGAAAGAACGTCGAAATAGAGATGTTTTGTGATGCTGAATCCATTATCTTTTGAAAATCTCGAAAAACTTTCATGACATCTTAACTAAATCTGAGCTTCTCATGTAAATATGTTAGCTGTTTTCGTACAAGATTCGGTGAACAAAATTTGGAAGCAAGTATGAATACAGTTTGACAATCTTAAGTCACTTCATATCAGCTATGTAGGTTAAAATGGGGTCATATCTGCGTCAACTGTTAATTAGTCGACAACAAGAATTTTGGATCAATTAGAGTTTTGCAGCTGTCGCTTCGTCAAGGTGTGGACAATAAAGAATTTTACAGTATCTTGATTGAGACAGAACCACAATCGCATAACTTTTTCTTGACTGAGTAACTTAAAATACATCCATTGCAATGTGATGATATATAGGACGTACAAAGTTCAGGTCAATTTGGATTTATAACGTTGCAACTTAAGCACTTAAGGTTTAAAACAATTGTTGCAACATTTCTTGTAAAAGTGTAATGATGAGTATTAATAACAAAATATTGTAGAATGCATAATAAGCAATTGTGTGGTACGTTCGAATCGTCATAGTTTCTTCGGGGTTAATGAATGGTTAAGACGGTGTATTGTTCGACTATCAACGAATACTTGTGAAAAGGAAATAAACTATGTTTTTCGAAGGAATTAGTTAAATTTCTTCCTTTAACCCCATCAACAACGAGTTATCACGAGATATCACATGGCGATCCTGCCTATCGATACCAAGTAAAAGCTATCACATGGAGTAAGATTGCGGAAGCTGGAAATAGCGGAGGTCAAACCAACAATGCCGGACTAAGTAAACCAGTTGGGATATCTGCAAAAGAAGCTTTGGAGATTACCGTCATCGTACTAGCAGTGGGCGTCATCATCCTGTTTTGTTACACTAGATGTAAAAAGAGGCTGGAGAAGATACGCAGAGAAATTGCGGCGAGCCAGGAAATTGCCTAAGTGCCTAAGTTTTCCATAGGAACTTGAAGAAAGATCCTGAACCGAGAAGGACAAATTTGAATAGTACACAACGTAAGTCAAATAAATTTAAAAAATTAGAAGTGAATTTTAAGAATTTGAAGGAACATGTTAATACTTTGCATTTAGACAGTAAGGTCAAACAAGAGATTCAAACTATTGCAGATTCAATTCAAAAATATATAGTAGCTAGTAAAGAAAATTTAGAGAACAGAATTCAAAATTGCAAAGAACAAACAGTTGAAGAAGATACAGATTCAGAAAGTTCAGTTAATTCCTATGAATTAAAAATGGCAGAAAAATTTGATTTGAAGACTGCAACAGCTTTGATACCTATTATGGATGGTAGCGAAAATGTAACGAAAAGTCTTATAGCTGCAATTAAATTATATGATTCATTGTTAGATGATAATGGTAAAACAGTTTTAAATAAATTCATTTTGAAAACTCGACTAACGGAGAGTGCAAAAATAAGGCTTAAAAGATCCTATGAATCCAACAAAGATTTAATTGATGATTTAAAAACACATTTCCTAACTAAAAAATCAGCCGCGACATTGTCAAAACAGTTATTTAATGCTAAACAAAATGGAAAATCTATAGAGAATTTTGGTAAATCAATCGAAGAATTGTTAGTAAATTTAACGATTACTCAAGCTAATGGAGATAACAGTTCGATGGAAATTTTGCGAAATGTTAATGAAAAAATTGCGATAAATGCATTTGCAAATGGGTTACAGAATAATGATTTAAAAACCATAGTCAAAGCGAGGAACTATACAAAATTGAGTGATGCGATTCAAGGTACAAAAGATGAAGAGCAACCAACAGTTCATACATTTCGTATAAGAGGACGCAATTCATTTAGGGGTACTTCGCAAAATCCTAGATTTGGTCATAATAATTATGGCTACAATATAACACTCTGATAACCGTATAACACCCTTTTATAAGCTTCTTCATATTATCTTATATTATAAAATTGTTATCTAGTTCTACTCCAAGATAGTTGGCTGTATTTACAAATGGTAAGAGTTGATCATCGATTTTCAGACCAAACTTGGGTACTCTTTATATTTAGAGGTCCAAATAATTACTTTGGTTTTGTCTTGAATAAGACGAAGCGAGTTGAATTACAATAAATAGGTATGGATTCCAAGTTACATTTTATGGATTCTGTAACTGCCTGGAATTTTTTGAATAAATTGACATAAAACTTGCATGTCTCTTGCAAAACTCATATGTTGGGAGTGCCTAATACTTTTAGAATTTAGGGACCAAAGACAGATCCTTGCGGCACTTTAGATACAATGACTTCCAAAGGTGATTAAGTACTGTTGTATAAAACCTTTTAGCTACTATTATTCAAATAGTTAGTTAAGAATAGTAAAGTTAATTGGCACATGCCACGATACCTATATTTTACTAGTAGAAGGTGATAATTAATAGTATAAATCGCCTTGGAAAAACCTAATAACACTAACCAAAGTGGTTGCTTTGATACCATGCCTTTTATAGTAGGAGAGCTGATGTCAGAAAAGTCGACCGATCTGCACAAGCTTCTAACTTTATTCACATATGGAATATGCCACTTTATTAACGAAATTGCGTTCCTGCCACCTCAGGCTGGTGAATATTTATTGTTAAACGGTTGTAAAAAACGGAAAAATTTTGACCAATCTGCACAAACCCCAAAATGCGCATACTGCTTCTTTTCACCAAAACAAGGCACATCAAGCTATTCTGCCAAGTCTGACTGGTCGGAAAATTCTTCTGCCTAGGATTTTTGGACGGAAAAATGGAGACAAAAATTTGACCAATCTGCACAGCTTCCAAAATGGTAAATCCGAGTTTGTCATGTTGAATCAAGTCCTCGAATACCATTCTGCCAGACTAAAATGGTGCGAAAAATGTTCTGCCAAGCCATTTCCCGAGAGGAAAAACTGGAAAATAAAACCAATGTGCACAAGCTCCAAACTATGCACACGACATCGTGATGACACAGAAACCTTATGCAAACTATTCTGCCAACCCTTTTTGGTCGAAAAAGTGTTCTGCCAAGTAACTTTCTAGTAAAAAATTTTGAAAATTCGACCAGTTCGCACAAGCTTCAAATTTTGCACACGGCTTCGTAATTACACAGGAAGCTTATGCGAATTATTCTGCCAGCTTGAAACGGTGCGAAAAATGTTCTGCCAAGCAAGTGTTGGATAGAAAACCACGAAATTTTTAAAAATCACCTCGAACTTGCAAGTTAATTTGGTAATTTCCCCGCATTTTTTGGTCAATTTGAAGAGATTCCTCCCTCTACTTTTTTCGTTAAAATTCAATCTGAACGTGGTATCAGTCAAATTTATTCAGAGAAATTCTAAGTAATTCGAGTAACATCATGATACTACCTAATCCCTTTATGTTACATTAATTCTATTAAATTGTGCTTGAAATGTTCAATTTGAAAATTATGAAAAAATAAGTTTATAATTATTTTGTTAATATTAAAGATATTTCTTTACATTTGTTCTTTTCTTTTTTTTATTCATCATATTATTTATTCCATATTCAGTACAACTTGTTGAGACTATTTTGTGATTGTCATTGTAGAAGTAACGTTACGTTATTAATGTTTAATTTTAATTATATTACGGCTGTTATCATATTACAATATAATATGATGACAATAATAATTAATAATGTAATAATTACATATTTGTATAAATGCAACACAAAAAATGTACTATTTTCCTTTTTATTTTTACCACTCCGAATGGGGAGTTTTATATAATAAATAAGTGAGAATTGATTGGTTCCTTGTGCTGTGAGTAGACGTCAAATAAGTAAAGTTGGATGGAATCCCTGTTTTGATTGGCCAACTTTACTTTTTGACATCCACTCACAGCAGAATCAATTAATCTTAAAATTTTTTGTCGAGTTTTGGGAATATGGTAGAAATGTAGCCTGCAGGGGGTCCACCGGAACCAGCTAAATTTTGAAAGTGGTCTATGAGAAAAAAGTTTGGAAACCTCTGGTATAGAGGATGGGGAGAATTCCTGCTCGAAAACCGTATCCACGAGGTATAGTTCACCGTAAACCAACTATGAGTTGCCCGGTTTTATATATAGTGTGGATTTTGCTACTCATTTTATTGATTTCCTTGAAAGCTTGGCAGAACATTTTTCGCACCGTTTCAAGCTGGCATATTAGTTCGCATAAGCTTCCTGTGTAATTACAAAGTCGTGTGCAAAATTTGAAGCTTGAACGAAATGGTCGAATTTTCAAGATTTTTTTACTGGAAAATTACTTGGCAGAACACTTTTCCGACCGAAAAGGGTTGGCAGAATAGTTCGCATATGGTGTCTGTGTCATAACGATGTCGTGTGTAAAGTTTGGAGCTTGTGCACATTGGTTGAATTTTCCAGATTTCCCTCTCGGAAAATGGCTTGGCAGAACGGTTTTCAAACTATTTCCAGGTGGCTAAATGGTATTATAGGACTTTGTTTAACATTATAAATTCATATTTACCATTTTGGAACTTGTGCAGATTGGTCAAAATTTTTAGGTGGAAAAACCCCAGGCAGAACGATTTTATGACCAGTCAGACATAGCAGAACAGTTCGGAGTGCCTTCTTTTGATGAAAAGAAGCAGTATTCAAATTTTGGGGTTTGTACAGATCGGTTAAATTACTCCCCTATTTTGCAATATTGACGAATGTTTATTAACACAATGGCACCGATTTGGGGTGACAGAAACTTTTTTTTTGTTAATATGTAGTAAGTGTTGGTCTGGCATATGAGTTGCATTCGAAACTTGTGCATATCGGTCGTTTTTTCCCGACACCAGCTCTCCTACTATTAAAGATCATTACTAATATTTAGTAATGCCGAAACAGTGCTAAATCTTCCTATTTTGTACTCATCTATTTTGATTGGATTTTGGATCAGTTTTGTCTTTGTTACTTCTTAGCGAAATGCTATAGGGATCCACCACATGGATTATTTTTGGGCCAATTTCTCGTGGTAAAACCTGGTATAATTTTTCAGTAATACTCCTTGTTTTGTAAATTCAAGCACTAAATAACCAAAATGCCCTAATTTCTTCACGATGGCTATTGCTTAAATGATAGGAAATTAATCCCTAATTCAGAATAATTGCATTGCATATTTTTCACAACAAAAATAATCGCTGTTGAATTTTGAGAGCAAGTACACGACACCAAATATGAATTTACTGCTCAATCGAAATTTCCGTACTCCTTAAACCATCTTCGGTCAAACAAACGACCAAATTTTCAATAACACACGCACACACAGTGAGCGGATTTTCACGAGCTCAGATTCTCCTCATATTAGACCTCCGAAAACTCTCACATATTTCACTTGAAGAGCCCTGTCCGTTTATCGCCGGTCCACGCTACATCACCGGACAATATATGGCGAGATATAAAGAACCAGTCTAGTAAATTAATACCATACATTCACTAGTTATTTATTTCTTTCGTGTGTTGGCAATATGTTACATGTATTAATCCAATAAATAAATATGAACGCCATAAATCGCCCCGAGTGTACTCCGAGAAAAATCTTACGTAATTTATAATCCAATTAAGTTGGCCCAAGGGTTGAAGGAAAAAGTGGCCCATGGCGAAGGTACGGATTTATAATATACAGCGGAATGGAAGGGGTGGGCGCGTGATGGAAAATACGTATTTCGGGAAAGTGAATAACGTTATTATCAGCTCCGATAACATATTCCGAATAAATCAAAAAATATGTTTTGTACCTGTTTTGTATTTCGGAACTATTGCAACTTGGGAATAACAATTAGAGACTCAAAGAATATTTTACCTGTATTGAAATTAAAAGGAGTTTGATTGCACAGACTTTTAAATTTCAAGAACAGCTGTATTGCACCTCTTCTATTCTAAGAGGTATTTACAATCATTTTACATACCTATTCGTGCATATGAAATAAATACCTAAAATATAAATAAATAAATTAAATTACAAGGTGTTTAGTGAACATATGGCAAAAATCTAAGGAGTTATTCCCGTTTTTTTTTTAAATATTTTGCCCTTTGGTGATTTCTCGGAAAGCTGTTTTGTTACAAGGCGAAAAAAATTTTTGGCATATTAAAATTTAGACATCATATTACCTTGTAATATATTGTAAATATATTGTAAATATTGTTTTAAGTACACCTTTAAAAATGTTAAAACACCTTTTGTCTTTATTTCGAGATGAGACCTTTTCAATACAAAGTTATGAATAATATTCAGTGTACTTTCAGACTCATGCTCACTTTATTACCTCAGTTACATGTACAGCATTTTTAATCTGATTCAAGCCTGTTGAAAACCAGCTATACCCAAAATCCACTTCTCTTGAGACTGACATCACACTACAACGAGCGTGAGATTATAGACATGGTACAGCACAGCACTTAAATTATAAGTAATAACTAATGACATGTATTTACGCAATCTGAATCGTTTACATATTTTGAAAACGTTTAGTTATTTGCATATAGTATTTTCCAAAACCTGCATATATTGCATTCAATACAGAAAAATGTACTTGCCCATAAATTTAGTTCGATATATAAGGCACATATGACGCTTGATGCTATCCCGGCTAATAAGCATCTACTCTCTGAAAAACCGTAATTTGTTATGATATTTCATCCGACAGGCGACAATTCCCATCTCTTCTAGAAACTAAGAAATTACTAAAAAAATAATTTTCTTACTAACAGTGTTCATTTCAAGCATTATTCAAGTATAGCTATAATGTTATAAGACAGAATCATTTAACTTGTCACTTTCAGAAAGCTTAAGTAGAAAAATAATGTGAAACTACTTTTTAATACTGTTGGTGGTAGAGTGAAAACATTTAAAGATTTTCTTAAAAATAATTTCCTAATTCATATTATTAGTTACTTAGAATAATCAGTAAAATCTTTAAACGTTCCTCAAACTGGTTTCTGTCCAAAGTGAATCTTTAAACATTTTATCCTTCTTGATTGATTTTAATAGGAAATTGTATTAATTGCAATGAAAGGTACCGAAATTTTAGTCAGCTTATAAAATGTCCCGTTTAGGTGTGTTAAGTGACAGGAATGTCTCCATTTATGTATTTAAGATTCATAGTGGACTTAGCTAGAGAAATCAGATAAATTAACAAAAATTTAAAAAAAAAATTGATTCTTTATTAGTTTTAACGTCTTCAGTGGTTCTGACTTAATATTAATATATATTGTTATTTTTTGTAATAATTTCGAACTGTTATTGCAATGCTGTTAAATTCCATGTATAAATATGGGTATGCTATTGGTATATACTTTCTTGCCTACATGCCTTTAGTAATATAATAAGCATTAAAACAAGAATACTGTACCGCATTCATGAGTCCAAATAATTACACCACACCAATTATGCACGAAATTAATTTATTTAATGTTAATTGCTAACGTCTAACACTTCATTTATTTTGCTAATTATTTATCTGGAGTTCTATGACTCTCGTCTTGTGGTGTGTCGACTGTATCCTCGCTATTGCTAGCGGACTTTTTCAATCTAATTATTTGTGTTCGTGAAGCTACTGGAATATTCCGGAGTAATCTCGAGAGGTATCGAAACCTTCCTTTCAAGAAAGGCTTCTTGGCTCTTGGAAGTCACTACCTGCGGCCTGCCCACTGACTGTATTTGTGTCGAGCCGTTTCTTTAAGAGTTTGTTTAATCACTTTCTTTGATTAGCTATACCATAGAATTATTTTTGATGACGGTTTAACCACTGGTGGAGAAAGTAACATTCAAAACTTACTGTTAAATATTATAATTGGATAGAATTTACGCTTGAACCAACTGCACACTTTTCTACCAAACATTTCTATTTTTATTAATTTAAAAATAAGTTTCTAACGACGAACAAGGGGGGGATTTTTGCAATGTTTACACTTTTTTATCCTGTGTAGACATAGAGAACACATATTTACTGTAACCGCAAAGCTGCATCATTTTACGACGTTTAGTTTTGATTCCATAACTTGTATCCTTTCATTTACAAAAGAATCATTTTTAGCCTGTGCAAAAGACGTGTGTGATGTGTTTAAATGGATGAATGAAATACTTCTCTCATGTTGTTTCTAACCTGCAAGGGCGATAACGGTGATTGCTAAATATCAATTATTACCCGAAAATATAATTTTTGTCCAGATCTATTTCTTTAGTAACTTTTTCTATTTGGATTTAATTATAGGCACTATACTCTTTCCCCAACAAGATAGACGCATATTAACGAGCTGACCGTCAAGGTCATAGGCGTGCAGGTAACAATATCATTTAGGATAACGGAGTACCAATAATTACGGTATTTTTCGTTGAAATAAGATTATTTATGAGTAGGGGTAATAGTAACGAGAATTATTACGATTAATAGGGGTACGCAGGCAATTTGTAACAAGTGACCCCGTCTTCCTGGAAAAATACATATAGAGGGGATTTAGTCGAAAACGCGAAACGCCACTGACACCTCAATATCCGCTCGCCGAATTTCCGCTTATCTCTTACCTTCTTGTTCTTCTTCGCCTTCGGACCTTTTGTTCTGACACCACTAGACACGGTGGCTCCTTCAAAATTATACAAAAACAGGTAAAAATGCAGGTATATTTTATTCTGAGATTCAGCGAAATTTCATGAGCAACGTACTGTGTAATCTATCCCTCAGCATTGACATTAGAATCAGAGTCTTGAAGTGCTACGTTCTTTCAACTCTCCTGTACTCCTGTGGGCTCTCACTGATACCTCATGCAGGCGCATTGATGCGTTTGAGATGTGGTGCTACCGTTGCATTCTCATTATCTCATAGATACATCATATGACAAATTAAACTGTTCTGCAGCGTATCGGAGTAGAATTAGAATATCTGGCAACTGTGAAACGCAGAAAGGTGGAATATTTCGGACACATCATGCAAAATGATAAGTATCACCTGCTTCAGATCATCCTGATGGAGAAAATTGAAGGCGAAGATCAATGGGACGCAGAAGAATATGTACGTACGTGGACTGAAATGACATCAACGGCCTTGTTCAGGACTGCCGTAAATAGTGTTAGGTGAGCCAATGTGATAGCCGACATCCGCAGAGAATAGGCACTTTGAGAACAAATTTCATATTTTTCTCGATACAAAAAATATTTTCTAGGTACGCGTTTAAATTGTCACTTTTGTCGGACTTCCCCCGACTGTGACATTTTAGTTTTTATATCCTTAAAACAACATCACTTTTAGTTAAACTGAAAATACAAAACGTATGGTGCAACTAAAATAGAGTTCAGATTTGACCTTCGATCGAGCTTTATGATAATTCTGCTGGCACATGGGAATCCCAGGAAATAAATCCATTTCACTCTTCGTCGTATCCTCCATCGACTTTCACTTATCATCCGTAACTCATTCCAAACGCGTCTAGTTCCAGAAATACCTCAATTTCCCGTTTGCGGGTCTTTTCTGCACAAGAATCGAGCGCAATTAGCAGTCCCCGATCTCCGGTAAAGTCTGAGCAATTTGCGCGGCTAAAGCTCTCCTCTCCGGACTAACCTCGCGGTCACGGAACTTAATCAGGTGATGGACAGATAAGAGATTAAGTAGTTGCAACCTCTAATTGAGCGGTATTGTCCTCGGGGGTTTCGTGAATGGCCTTCATCAGGCACGTGGCCTTAATCGCCCCCGGGGCGGGTTTTCATCCACTTGTGTTTGTGTTTGTCGAAATCGGCCGCACGAGCATCCACTCGACGTCGACTCGAGCATCTACGTGTTGATTGAGTGGAAAACGAGCAATCTGCTTCTGTTTGACTTTTTTTTTCACTAAGAATACTATTCAAATATTTGCTGGAGTGGGCTTGATCGACGTTAGACGAAATAATCAAGATTCAAGGGCCAGTAGATAAAAATAACATCTTTTTAGGGTAGTTAACGTTCTGTCATAAAGAGCCTTGAATGTTCAAAAAAGCTAATTCGGATATTGCTCGCAGCAATTGACCATCTTATTTGAATAGTGTTAAATTATACCAAAGGTAATGAGACAAATTCAAAAGTAATAGGTAATGGCAATGGAACTGTGATTTGTTACTTTGAGATAACAAATTAAAAAATCTATTCGGCTCAAAAGCAGCATGGTTGTTTAGTTATCAAAATAAGGCACATAAATGTTTATACATGTTAATTCGGCTGTTGTTGCAGCAATTGCAATTGGTGTGATGCAGATTACTATTCATATTTAAATATACCATTGATATTATGCCAAAGCTAATGAGACAAAATAAAAAAAAGAGGGAGGGAGACCAATGAAGCTACTTTAGCTAACCGATAAAGATTTAAGTAACTGTGGTTTAGTACTTTAAAATGACAAATTGAAAAATGCCTTTGACTCAAAAGCAGCATAGTTGTTTTGTTTTAAGGATGAAGTTCTAAATGTTTATAAAAGGTAATTCGGGCATTACTAGCAGCAATTACCTTTGGAAGAATTAGTTCTCATATTTTAATCATGTTAAATTATACCAAAATTTATGAGCGAATTGAAAATCAATAGGTAAGGGCAATGAAACTAACTTGTAAAAATTAAAAAACTGTAATTTGATACTTTGAAATGACAAATAAAAAATCTATTTGACTCATAAGCTCTATAGTTGTTTTGGTATGAGAATGGAGCCTATGAAGGTTCAAAAAAGTTAATTCAGGTATTGTATGCATAAGGTGCAATTAATGTGATGCAGTTTAGTCTTCGCATATTTAAATATACCAATCATATGATGCTAAAGCGAATGAGACAAAATTAAAAGTAGGAAGTCAGACTAATGAAGCTATTTTAGATAACCGATAAGCCTTTAATAATTAACTGGTTTATGGTACAGACTTTAAAATAACAAATTAAAAAAGCGGCATAATTGTTTTGTTATGAAAATAAGTCTCTTAAATGTTGATTCGGGTGTTGTTTGCAACAATTGTAATTAGTGTAATGCAGATTCCTATTCACAAATTTGAATAGTAACTATTAGACCGTGGGCCCATGACACCAAAAGTGTCGATAATCTATGTTCGTATGCCCTTTTAGGGACATACTCAGACAGATCACCGTTTGAACGGTGATATACACTGGTGATAGACGATGAACGAGAAAAGTATGATGGTTCCTTTGGTGGAACGACTCCTTTCGACCCATTAACCATATTTGCATACGACATTTGCATACGATTCCGGAGAGAGCATCTCGATTTATGCCAGCATCAACAAGAAGTGGATGCCATAACGGGTGCTAGGACTGGTCACAGACGCTCGGAGTTACTTTTTCCCGGTCTCCCGGGCTGTCTGAGTATGTCCCTAAAATGGCATACGAACATAGATTATCGACACTTTTGGTGTCATGGGCCCACGGTCTATATCGCATTATACTGAAGTTAACCAGACAAAATTAAAAACGGGAAATATGGGAAATAGAGCTAATGTGGTTAACTGATAAAACTTTAAAAACTATAGCTTATGGTATATGGTTTTTGTGTTTGAATCGTGTTAAATTATACAAAATTAATGAGCGAATTGAAAAGCAATAGGCAAGGGTAATGAATCTAACTTATAAAAATTAAAAAACTGTAATTTGATACTGTGAAATGACAAATACCAGAAATTTATTTGACTCAAAACAAAATGTATGGAAAATGTTGTTAAATTGTACCAAAGATAGTGAGACAAAATGAAAATGTAATATGTAAGGGCAATAAGGCTAACTTATAAATATTATGAAACTGATTTGGTCCTTTAAAATGACAAAAAATCTCTCTGCTCACCAGTAACATAGTTGTTTTGTTATGAAAATAGGGCTCCTAAATAGGGCTAAGTTAGTGTGGTGCAGATTGGTATTCATATATTTGAATAGTACCAATGACATTATACTGTAACGTTTATTTTCTAATTTATTTACATTAATTGTACACTAATTTATTTAACACACTTTGCTACTTGTACATTAGACTAGACACTACTTAATTTATTTGTACTGCTCCGCTTTCGGATCGTATGTCGCGTTCACGTCTGCTTCTCTACTTCTAATCATTTCCTCGATCACAAGCCCGCTTATATATAACACCTTGATTCTCATCTGGAACCTTCTCCATAGTTCCGGAAGGAACCCGATTGTTCTTTTAATAATGTTTACGTAGGAAATGTTCAGAAGGTCTTAAATTACTTTCCGTAAACAACAATCCGGGAGAATTCATGGAGCTGTCTTTTACGCGTCGTGGTAATTCCTTTGAAATAGCCGCTTCGCTCGGATCGAGTAAACATGTCTCGCGTTGTTTACTTCTCGCATTACAATACCAAAGCTAATGAAACAAAATTTCAAGAGGGAAGTAAAAGGACAATGAAGCTAATATACTTAATTGATAAAAATGTAAATAACTGCGGTTCATGGTACTTTAACATGACATATAAAAAACATCTTTTTTTCTAAAGCGGCATGGTTGTTTTATTATAAGGATGAAGGTATAAAATGATCATAAAAGTTATTTCAGGTAATGTTCTCAGTAAATGCAGTTGATGTGAATATTAATTTTTTCATATTTGAATAGTAATAAGTTGTACCAAAGTTAATAGTAAATTGGAAAGTAATAGGTAAGAGTCAATGAAGCTAACTTTTAAAAATTAAAAAAAACTCTGATATGGGACTCTGAAATGATGAATTAAAAAATATATTTGGCTCAAAAGTAGCAAAGATGATTGGTTACGAGGAAGGAAGCTATGAATCGCCATAAAAGTTTATTCGGGTATTGTTATTATTGCAATCGCAAATATACGTATTAAACAAATAAATGTAAGATTATCGGATTAATTAGTTAATAAAACGCGACGATCTACCCCAAATTCGGTTTTTATTGCTCTCTTTTACAACAACGATGTCGATTATTAGAGGTCTAAACGAATACTTCACATCTTGACAAAAACGATGCGTGAGCCAGATGCTACCCCGGGGACGCAGGTTCCTCTTAGACAGTGTCGTGGGTCTAAAGGGCATCTCCCGAGGGCCCGGCCATCAGTGGCGGAGTAGTAGACTCTAACACGGCCTTCCTGACAGTGGGGCGTCCACGCACCATAACGCCGCTGTTGTAACTTGTGCTTAATCCAAATTAGGTACACTGTGAACATAATATACAGGGTTCTTAGAGTTATGACGACAAACATTCCGCAATCACTGCTTGTCTAGACCAGAGTTTTTGTTTTATTTTATTAATAGCCTAAATATCAGTTTAGGGACCTTTTTATTTTATGTACAGCCTAAAATACCAATTTAGGGACCTTTTTATTTTACTTTTAGCCTAAATAGCAGTTTAGGGATCTTTTTTTATTTTATTAATAGCCTAAAATACCAATTTTAGGGACCTTTTTATTTCATTTATAGCCTAAATATCAGTTTAGGGACCTTTTCGTTTTATGTATAGCCTAAAATACCAATTTTAGGGACCTTTTTATTTTATTTATAGCCTAAAATACCAATTTAGGGACCTGTTTATTTCATTTTTAGCCTAAATATCATTTAGGGACCTTTTCATTTTATTTATAGCCTAAAATACCAATTTTAGGGACCTTTTTATTTCATTTATAGCCTAAATATCAGTTTAGGGACCTTTTCGTTTTATGTATAGCCTAAAATACCAATTTTAGGGACCTTTTTATTTTATTTATAGCCTAAAATACCAATTTAGGGACCTGTTTATTTCATTTTTAGCCTAAATATCATTTAGGGACCTTTTCATTTTATTTATAGCCTAAAATACCAATTTTAGGGACCTTTTTATTTTATTTATAGCCTAAAATACCAATTTTAGGGACCTTTTTATCTCATTTTTAGCCTAAATATCATTTAGGGACCTTTTCGTTTTATTTATAGCCTAAATGTAAATTTAGGGAACTTTTCATTTTATCTATAGCCTAAATTTCAATTTAGGGACCTTTTCATTTATAGCCTAAATTTCAATTTAGGGACCTTTCCATTTATAGCCTAAATTTCAATTTAGGGACCTTTTTATTTTATTTTTAGCCTAAATGTCAATTTAGGGAACTTTTCATTTTAATTATAGCCTAAATGTCAATTTAGGGACCTTTTTGTTTCATTAATAGCCTAAATGTCAATTTAGGGACCTTTTAATTTTATTAATAGCCTAAATATCAGTTTAGGGACCTTTTTATTTTATTTCTAGCCTAAATGTTAATTTAGTGAACTTTTCATTTTATTTATAGCCTAAATGTCAATTTAGGGAAGTTTTCATTTTGTTTGTAGCCTAAATTTCAATTTAGGGACCTTTTTATTTTATTTCTAGCCTAAATGTCAATTTAGGGAACTTTTCATTTTGTTTGTAGCCTAAATTTCAATTTAGGGACCTTTTTGTTTTATTAATAGCCTAAATGTCAATTTAGGGACCTTTTTTTTTATACAAATAATGTAAATTACATACCCTTCCTGAGGCCAGGTGCGCAACTACTCGTGTGCGGCAACGGTAGTTCTACGACCGCTTACCGTCTTAAAGCATACCTTTCATTTTGCAAGCAATGCGTTACTTCAAATGGACCTTGGAACCTTGACTTCAGCTTTCCTCCTACAGCTACCTGACTTTTTTGCACGGCAACCTTGTCACCAACCTTGTACGGGACTGCTGTGGTTCTTGTCCTGTTAAAATTTTTAGTCGCTTGTTCCACAACCTTCTTCAGCCGCTTATTCACATTTTCTTCTGTCTGCTCGACATCGACGACTTCGGGATTCTTTGGAATTTCTGCGAGGAGCTCGTCGGTGGCCCTTAAGCGTCTAGTCTCACCAAACATAAGGGCATGTGGGGTGTAGCCTGTGGATTTATTAACCGTAACGTTCACGTCATCCTCGATGGCAGGCAGCACTTTCGTCCATGTGTTCTCCTCCTTACCGTTTAAAACGGCGCGCATGGCGTTAAACAAAGAGCGCATCACTCTCTCTACTTGGCCCTTACCCCGGGGAACTCCCGTTGCGATAAGGTGTAATACGATGGACTGGTCTTCTAGGAATTCCTTAAATTTGCCAGACTGAAAGGCGGTACCTCTGTCTGCTATTATGCGTTTGGGTGTCCCTAATTCGTCGAAAACGGCACTTAATGCTTTTATGGTACAATCAGTGGTTTTCTGTTTGATTGGGCAAAATCGCACGTACTTTGTAAAGGCATCGATGATGACGAGAATTTGCGTACATTTATTGGAGTTTACGAGTGGTCCTGCGTGATCAATATGCCAAGTATCGAGTTTAGTTGATGGTTTGGACATTTGTTGGCATAATCCTCGTTTTTTACCAGTAAGGGATTTGCCCAAAACACATGAGCGACAATTTGCAACGTATTTACGCACAGTCTTTCCCATTCGTGGCCAAATTAGATCTTCGCGAAGTTTCGTTAACATTTTATCAGCTCCTAAGTGTGATGATTTGTCGTGATATAGCCTTAGAATGTCTAAGCGCGCCGATATAGGTACAAAACAGCGATCGCGGTTATCACTACGACAACGAAAGTATATTATATTGTTTTTCGCACTAAATCTGCTCTAAACATGAGTTGTTTAATACGCTTTTGCACAGGGGGTCCTCAGCTTGATATTCCAAAATGGATTTTTGTTTGTATTCATGCGAACTATCCTTTTTGTTGACGCGCGATACCAATACGCGATGAACTGGTACATTGCGACTAAGATAGTCGACGTGCGCCATTTTACTTCCGGGTCTGTACTCAATGTCAAAGTCAAAGTCTTGGAGTTTAATCCACCATCGAGCCACACGCGGATGTAATTCCTTTTTCACTGCTGTAGCGCGCACCGAATTACAGTCTGTAAATATTGTAAAATGTAGTCCGTACAAATAAACAGGAAAATATTGTGTTTCTTCAACAATAGCCAATGTTTCTAAATCGTAAGAATGGTAACGCGATTCACATTCGGTTGTACGACGAATCTCTGTAACAATAGCACCGTCGCGCTCGTCCAGTCCTGACAAATCTAAGTCTTTAATGTCCATGGTACGGATACTTAAAACACGATTAACAAACGAGGTGTTGTACGCGATGTCCGCACCATTCTCACTTATTTCAATTGTTATGCCGGGTCGTTTTAAAACGTCCATTCCGACTAAGGCATCAATATCACCACCGGGTATAGATCCATCAGATACTACAGCGAAGTCTATTTCTATGGTTATCATCGGTGTACACATGATTGCAGTACACCAACCGATAGGACGCGTGATCGAATTACCCATTCCGGCTAGGCACTCGGCACCTGATTGTTCAATTTCTAGATCTAACTTTTTGGCAACACTTTCGTGTATCACTGACACATCGGCAGCTGTATCAACTATGTAAGCTATGGCTTGAATATTTCCATTATTAGTTAAAGTACCGCGAGGAAGTGATCGTACGAAACGAGTTTTTTTTGTTAACTAAACACGTTTCGGAAAGCCATGCTTAAAATAACAAGTCTCTTCCTCATGTCCTATTTTTTTACAGTTTGTACATTGTTTAGAACTGATATTTACTCGTTTATTGTCGGTTACCGGCGGATTCTGTTTAGAAGTACTTGGAGCAGGCTGCAAGTTTTTGTCCGAAATAGCTTTCATGTTACAGTCGTTTTGTTTATGACCGTAACGGTTGCATTTTCGACATTGCCCTGAAAACACAGATGAGTTAGCCGACTGAGAATAAGCAGAGGGTGAGGAAATGCGACGTTTTCTTCGTGAGTGACTGTCCGACTCGTAGGCTCGGTTAGCGGGAAGTCGAAATTTATTGTCGGTTATATTTCGGGCATCGCAGATAGCTAATAATTTTAATAAGTCGGCTTCGCATGCAGGATTTTGAATACAAATTCTATTTTTAACTTCCGAATCTTGAATGTCGTATTCAACCAGGCTGAGAACAATTTCCCATGGAAATCCAGGATAGAATTTCTTTATAGCCGCCAATTTTGCGTTACCGTATTCCACCAGCGAATCAAAATGTACACTATGAATTTCGAGACATGCGCGGATTCGGGTTGCAGGGGTGCCTTGTTCGGGAAAAGCTATCTCAAAGTCTCGCTGAAAAGAAGCCCAGTCGCGAATAATTGGTTTCCAGTGTTTATAAAATCTAGCAGCTCGACCGCGAAGCGCGTCACCAGCCTTTAAAACAATCATCGTGTCGGATATTCTAAATTCCTGTTGAATACCTGTGACGTAATCCATCCACTCAGAGATAGTAAAAGGCGTGTCATCTGGGTCAAAACTAGAAAGTCGTATCTGCGCCGAAGTCGCTGCCGCCTCCTGCGTCTGCGTTGGGGGTGCCTGAGAACAGGCTGAAACAGGACGAGCTGATGCTTGCTGCGCCGCCATTGTTGAAAGCACTTGTATCATTTGTTGTTGAAATTCAATGTTGCTTTTGCTCTGAAGTTCCCACAGCTTCATAATTTTATTGTCCACACTGTCATTATCCCCACCAGACTCACTCTCGCGTTCGGTACGGGCGGTGGCGTACTGATTACACACACTTTGCTCTCCGTTTTCCGCCATTATTATCGCACTTTAACAAGCCGAAAAGTTTTAGTTCTTTCGCACAGGGGAAAAATCCCACTTCTGATGTAAGATTATCGGATTAATTAGTTAATAAAACGCGACGATCTACCCCAAATTCGGTTTTTATTGCTCTCTTTTACAACAACGATGTCGATTATTAGAGGTCTAAACGAATACTTCACATCTTGACAAAAACGATGCGTGAGCCAGATGCTACCCCGGGGACGCAGGTTCCTCTTAGACAGTGTCGTGGGTCTAAAGGGCATCTCCCGAGGGCCCGGCCATCAGTGGCGGAGTAGTAGACTCTAACATAAATAATATGAAGATTGGTTTTTACACCATCGAAAAGTACCTATAACAGTATACCAAAGATAATGAGAAAAAAATTAAAAACAGGAAATAAGAGCAATGAAGCTAACTTAATTAACTGATACAATTTAAAAAAGATGATACTTTAAAATCACAAATTAAACAATCTCTTTTAATCAAAAGCAGCGTAGTTATTTTGTTATGAGACTTATGAGATTAATAAGTAAATGTGACAAATTTAACAGTAACAGGTAAGGGCAATGAAGGTAACTTATAAAGATTAAAAAACTTGAATTTGGTACTTTTAGATGATGTCAAAATCTTTTTTGGCTTAAAATAATATCATTAGTAGGTGTTTCCAACTAGGGTTAGTGTCAAAAGTTACCACATCCAAATAGTGTACGAAATTCGCAAACAATTTGTGATTAATCTTATATTGAAACACTAAATTTGGCACTTAAAAATACCTAATTACACAATTTTTTATAGTTCACATAAGGAAGAAACCCCTAATAATTGTACAGAAAAATAATTATTTATTGTAATAAAATTAATTAGTTGAAATAAAAATAATAACTATCATTTAATAAAATGGTTAGAAGCAATATGTGAAATATGAGAAACTTTCAATGTTTTTTTTATAATTATTGTATTATTGTAATAATATATGATACAGATGTATGAATATATAGTAGGTATATACATATAATTGTAATTTCATATGCAAATGTTTCCATCTAGTGTCAGTGATAAAAGTTATCTGACATTCAAATAATGGATTATAATTCGCAATTTGTGATTAATTAGAAAATAAAACATTAAATTTGTCGGTTAGAAAGTCAAAGTTACACCATTTTCCTTTTAATAATTCAAGTAAGGAAAAATATTTCAGAAGTCTTTGTAATAAAACTAATTAGTTAAACTAAAAATAATAGCTCGTATATCACAAAATAATGTAGAAGTAATATATGGAAATAAAATAACTTTTAATTGCTCTGGTAATGATAACTTAAAGCACTGCAATTTTCAATAGGTTTTCTAATTTTTCATATATTCTGTTTCCAGAGCAGATGAAGTATTTTTTAAATTTTCGCCAATTTTAATTTTATTCTTTTTAAATCAAATTAATCGCCTGTACGCGCTCTTATCTACTATTCTCTCTTTTGTCAGCTCAACTCCGGTGCAATTCATTATTGTTCAAATATTCGATAATAATCTTTTATAACACTAATTACAATTGCTACTAAAAAAAAGTATATCCATTTTTACCGCTTATCATTTTATTATTTATTTCATCGCTTACCGCATTCCCAAGGGCCAAGGACCTTTATCGTGATTATAATAAAATGTTGTCTATCGTTAGTTGGTCAGCAGAAATCTTCCAAAAATAAGAAGAAAAAAAGGAAGGGAGAGAGAACCTAATCTAACCTTAAAGAAACAACAGAGAAAGTGGTATTAGGTCATATTATGACATTGAAAATTTCTGTTAGAAATCATAGTACAGGCGAAACATTGACATATGAGAACTAGAGCTCAAAATATTGTAGCAAATCCTAGCAGACGGTCTCGGCTGAATTTTTATGTTAACACATTCCTTCTTCTTCTTCTATCTTTTCAGTATTAGGCACATTGCTTGTTCCGGCTTCACCATCTTTTCTCGGTCTGCCCTGAAGGGTTGTAACCGAGGACTTTTTGGGAATTCTCCCTATTACGTTAGATATATTCTGCCTATCTCCTTTTGTAATTTTTTGCTAATTCCGTTATTGGTTGTGCATTTAACTCGCATCTTATTTCTTCTTTTCTGATATGGTCTAAGCGTGTACAACCTTTCACAGATCTAAGAAATTTCCTTTCTGATGATTCCATTCTTCTGAAATCCGCCTTCCTTGGTTACCACTCTTCCGATGCTTACAATAAAGTGGTAACTGTCATTACTTTATAAAATTTGATTTGTGTTTCTCTCGTGGTTTTTCCTTTCAATGTTCTCCTTATAGCGTCACAAATTTTCTGATAGCAGCTAATTTTATTGGATATGTCGTTTTCTTCCTCGTAAGCCCAAATATTTAAAATGTGATACTTGGTGTAAGGTGTGGGTCTTAATTACTTTTTTGTTGGGAGTTTTTTAATTTATACTCTTTAGTTAGCACGTTTAGTTTATGGATAACCAATAGTAATTTATCTTCGGTATTTGGATTATGAGTTGGTCGTCGGCAAATAACAATGTATTTAAGAATTCATTTCTAGTTAGTTCTATTTCCAGAGGTGCATATATTTTCCATTTTCTTACACAGTCAACTACATAAATTGAATAATGTAGGAGGCAGTGTACATCCCTATCTAACGCCTTGATTAGTTGTAATTTACGATGTTCAATCTTTGCCGACGCCAGTATCGATCTTAGTTCTAGTATTTTTATAAAGACTTTGTGTAGTAGTTGTGATTAAGTGTGTTGGATATCCTCTTTTCTTCGTTATGGACCAAAGTTTGTTTCTATCTACGCAATCAAAGGCTTTGTGGTAATCTGTGAATCGAAAACAGGTTAAAATTTATCTATCGCATACAATAAGTTCCCCAGAAATTAAACAATTTCACTAAAATTTTTCCCTAATCCGCGACGGAATCGGATTCCGCTGAGGCAGCACGAGAAGAATCCATCTGGCCCACTTCGGCGCAACGTGTAGACACTTCTATCACGCGAGAGAATCTTTCACCTGGACAGGTGAGGATCAAGCTGTCCGATTGGTAAGCCCGAGGCGACTAATCTACTGAGATTCCCCATTGGTCGTCTGTCTTTTGTCTTACCTTGCCACCATCATACTGGGCGGTTTATTTCGAATCAGGGATTCCTCGATGTACTATACAGAGAAAACTAACTCGCGGTCAACGTATCGACGACTTGTAATCGATTAGAACGGAGGTGCGACGAAAACAATTATTCTAATTGAGGTATTGAGGGATCGGTAATTGGGTATATTACCGATGTGTGTGTGAGTTATGTATTTCGGTGATTACGTGTAATTGTGTTTAAACGGAATCGATGCAGTCGAAATTGTGTTTTGATAGTTGTATTTATTAGAGACTTCCACATATTTATTACTTATGTACCTACTGCTGTGGTACTTATTCACCCTTAGCTCACAATTGCGAATGGTTATTTTGTCTTATCAGAGTTTTCCTTATCAAAATGATCATACTTCTTGCATCTTGGTAACTCACTTTAGTAATACATGATTAAATACATACTTTAAAAAAATATCTATTAAAGCTCTGTTACCATTTTTTTGTACGTACACTGAATTGTTAGTATAATTAATTTGGCATTTACTAATTGACGTATGTCTAAATTTAAAATTTATTACTATGTATTGGAATATGAGTACGCACGTAATTAGTTAAAAATTTTCAATTATTCCCATACTAAATCAATTTGCAATGAACGTAGCGTCGAAAACTTTAACAAAGGTTGGTGGCTCATTACTAAGTACTATTGCAATGTATATCAACAATCGATTATTTTTTTATTGAAGCTTGAAGTTTTTTGTTACTTTGAGTTCGATAAACGTGTTCCAGGATGGACACAATAGGAGGGGTAAAGGACAAGATTTTTAAAATTCTTGGATGACTTTTGGAATTATAAATCATTATTATTTTTATGAAACATCAAAAGTGTTCCAGGATTGACACAATAGGAGATGTAATGGACAAGATTTTTTGCATTTTGGAATTACACTTTGGAAATCACGCTTGCTTAGAGTAAACCTTAGCTTTACTACAAATAAATTAAATCAAACTAAAACGTGTTTTATAATTTTTTTTATGAGAATCTTATAAACTACCTGTATATTTCAGAATATAATAGAAGTGAATTCACAAAAATTGTCTACTTAAAACGGTTTAATTAACATTTTTTTTTCATTGGGTTATTTTGGCGAAATTTCAATGCCTTGATAACCTTACCGTCTAATAGTACATCCATCCTTTTTATCATAATGTAACGCGAAATGTAAACAGCAGCACGAAATGTGATTACTCTTATCGGACGGCGGCTTATCTCAAAGGAACGCCGCTACGCTTAATTGAGTAATAAAAAACCGTCCCCAACGTCCCGGCAACATCTTATTAAGGAAGAATGATTTATTACCTTCTGGACGTTTCTAGGTAAACATTATTAGGAAAAAGAAGGATCGAGTTATTTCAGGAATCATCGCGAATACAATTGGTATGCTTGGTGGGCTTGCGGTCGGAGAGATTAGATTAGACGTGAAGCCGCGACAGAGTAAACAGTGCGAAAAACGGACAAGCGAATTGTACAAATAAATTAAAATGTTAAGTGTGTTATATAAATTAATTAGTTTAGTAATAGTGTAAATAAATTAAGTAGTGTGTAGTGTATAATAATTAAGAACAGTGTAAATAAATTAGAAATAAACGTTACATTGGTGTTAGAAGTGGGATAAATCATTCTTCCTTAATAAGATGTTGCCGGGACGTTGGGGACGTTTTTTTTATTGCTCAATAAAGCGTAGCGGCGTTCCTTTGAGGTAAGCCGCCGTCCGATAAGAGTAAACACATTTCGCGCTGCTGTTTACATTTCGCGTTACAATAAATATGTTGTACCAGTATACAATAATGAAAAATTAAACTTACATCAGCTTAACAATACCTAATTAAAAGCTACAAAATATGAATCAGTTATAATTAAAGCTATTATTAAAATTAAACAAACACGAATCACGAACGTATAATACCACTAATTCAAAATCACAATTAAAAAAAATTCAAAATTGGATCTTCCGAGTTCGCGTTGGATATGCTACAAAATTCTAAAAAAGTTAACGATCAAAAATATAAAACGTAACATTTTTTATTATTGCATATTATAGTTAACATACATTTCGGCGCGCCTTCAAATTTGAAATGTTTCGGTGTTATTCATCTTATATATTAATTGAGTTGCTAATCTTAATACTTATTATTAATTTATTATATTATACTAGTTCGTTACAATATTGAAAAATATTCTGTCGAGTTTAATTGATTTCCATTATCTTTTGGAACTTGGTATGTACCTACTACGTCCCCAAAATTTGAAGAATATTTGTGACAGTTCTATTCAGTTGCACTTAGCTTGAGCTTCCACAATATTCTAGAGCATTCTGAAAAATTATGTTCTCTGTAGAATTTCCCAGAAAGCTCTACACATTTCTTTTCAATTCTAGAAATTTCCTATAACTTCAATTTTCTGTCAATAAAAGTCAGATTTCTATATTAGTTTTCACAGTTTTCTAGAATATTTTGCGGATTTGTATTCGTTTCTTTTCATATTATTAGACTGAAATATTGTCACGTACACATGGCAGAATATGGGCCAGGGTTGAATTAAACAACGAGAGGAATTTCTCATCTTCACACGTTCTTTTATTTAAGTCGACAAAACTTGACCGCCAAATCGAATAACAAATCAAAGACAAAAACCAAAGAAAATCACAGTTAAAGTAAAAAATGAAGCTAAGTAAAAGGTTGTTACTTAATGATGTCATATGTGTTACACAGAGTTACTAGAGTTATAAATCCGACATAACGTGAGTAATTACAACATCGTGGCAAATCACAATAAATCGCCTCTAAATAGGCAAGAAAGTGGTGTGTTGTATGTTATAATTTATAATAATTGTTACCTAGGTTCGATATTCATAATATTATAAACTTATCATTTCAATAATTTATAAAGAGCTCTGCAAAATAAAAGAGTTCTATAAAGTTTTATATAGAGTTATATAAGTTTTAGTTTATATAAGTTTAAGTTTATATAAGAGTTTTATAAAGAGTTCTTTATAAAGAACTCTGCAGATAGGTACAAATTTAACTGAAACGTGTTTCAATAAGTTCATTTTTGTTGTCTTGATGGCGATCTGGCTGTCAGTTACTTATCTCGACTGGATTACTCCGATATTTGAGATATGGACATTTTTCTGTACATTAAATTGAAGTTGTAAGCTACAATTTGTAATAATCTTAATAAAACGAACAATATGTGGAAAAAGTTAGAAATACTTATTACTTTTCCGTTTTAAGTATTTTGTACATTCATTAAAAATCCTATTTCCAGAGACCATTGTGCAATATGGTAATTTAAAAATCAATTGTTAAAATGAAGTGGAGCCTTTTAAAAAATTAACGCTGTGATGAATTTTAAAAATTAAGTTAACCAAAATGATATGTATGCGCAAAAGCGGGTATTTTACTGAAGTCAAAGTTTTCTACATTGTATTCCAAAGACGCATTTTGGAGATATTGTCTGAACAAATAAACATGGGACACCCTATATAGATTATTTTATATTATATTTTTAGTGTCATTTTTGAATTCTCCCTAATTAATTAAGGGATAATAATTCCGTTAATACCACAGTAATAATTGCAATATCATTTTCATTACATCCTTGTCTTTATGTTAAAAAAACTGCGATTGGCCAAAAATTATAACACTGAAGTGTATTACAACATTTTGAATCATTTTTGACTTGATATACGTCTTATAAATCGATGTGCCGGCTACCTGCCGGTTCACAAAACATTGTAACGTTACGCCAGACCCATGCGTGCGAGCTAGAGTGAGAGCGACTACAATAGACAGAGATCGACCTTGGCGGTTGCAATGCGACGCATCTATCTCTTTTACACGACAGCGGCCGAGTGAAAGCTCGATTTGGCGATCGGCTCGGTTCGAGAGCGCGATAGAAGGGGACGAAGGGGTACGTGCTACGCGCGTTCTGATTGCACTGTTTCCACTCCGTCGTCAGCGATGACGGCGACAGCAGTCAGCACACTATTATTTATAAAGTTATTTGAATATTTACTGTGCATAACATTGCTTATTACTATTACAATAACAATTGCGGCAATGAGGTATTCAATTCTTGCATTCTAAGACTTCGATTAACTATACAATCTCATATATTTGTTCTTGCATCGGTCGATGAGTGCAGTAATAATAGGTTATGTTACGCTTTCGACTGGAACACTATGATGAATGATATAAATGATCGTGTTAAAAGTTGACTGCTTTCATTGAGTATTCAATGGAAACAATTATCCTTCGCAGCAATTCATGTAAGGTTCAAGATTAATGTTCAACTTCACACATGTCATAACAATGTGTCTAAAATGACCAGTTGGACCGGCTAACCGCAGTGCGAAGAAACCTTCTAATGATAATTTAGTGATAATAATTCTATTTAATTAATAAACATATTTCATTTTTCATCAATATTTTCTTATGACGTTATCACGTAAAAATTATCCTCCGTAAACCGACTTTACAGACAACCAAATTTTTATTATATTTACAAATTCGTCTCACTTGATGGAAACCACCCCATTCAAATTAACCCACTTTTTCGGAAACTAAAAGTATTATAAAAGAAACAAGCTGGATATGCTTTAAAATTGCCATAAAAATATCTGTAAAACAAGAAAAAACACATCCATTGAACATTGTAAAAGCCATGAGCAATTTTCGATTTTTTTTTTTTTTTCGTCAAATTTAAGTACAGAAATGGCTAAGTTATTTTAAATGTAAGGCGAATCAACGGCGAGCTCTAGCTGTTTGCCCATCTGGGCATATCCCCAGTGATATTTTCGTCTTGCGCTTTGGACAATTTGTCTCTTATAATTTATAGCATGTCTGGCTGCATTAAGAGCCTCCATAACAAATGCTTTCGAATCTCGGCAAAGAAATAAATCACATCGCGTTTCCTTATTTCGTTGTCTCCTAAGTCCGAACAAGCGGAGGAATTAAAATTAATGAACGTTTGCGAGTTCGCGACTGAATTTTTTCGCATGATCCAATACCGTACTTGTACATGTACATCACATTTCGATTCGGTCGTCGTTTTAATCCAATCAAGCCCCGTAGGAGAAAAAAAGCCAAAAGCCCATAAAATAACGCCCGCTTTATATTGGCATGTTAATCCGAGTAATCTGGATTCGAAACCGGCTTCGCCCTGTTTACGTCGAAATTAAAAACTGCCCCTCGATCTGATTTTAATTAAATTATTTGGGAGACGTGTCTGTTGGCGCAAGGATTACGGCCGTATCACTTTTGATGGTGATACAGCGAACCACAATGGGAGGGTGAGTGATAGATCATCACATTAAACTGGTATTAAGTTTCTTTGCTTATGCTGCGCTAATGAATTTAGAGCGGCAGACGCTAATAAAAGTCGGATATAGGCACCCCCTTCTTTTGCGTCACTAGCTCTATGTATACATATACGTAAGTACGTAGATGGGGGATGCGTGTAATCCCCTATAGTTTTCAAGGGAATAATTTACCAAAGTAAATGTTGCAGCCGCTTTATAATGGAATAAATTGGTTTCTGTTTGACGGTTTGTCGCATTTGTTGGGAATAAAATGTACCTGGTCGAACTGAAAAAGAAGCCTTTTGCGAATGTCACTTTTGGTTATAAATTACCAATTGCCATTCAATACTTACTACAGAGTGATCAAGAAATACTGTTTAAGTTGGCAATCCTACTTGGAGGATTTTTTTGCCTAAGGGTTTGCAACGCTACACCGGAAGTCTCTACACTCTGCATGACAGCGACAGCTAAGCAAACACAAATATTTTAGGTTATGTGAATTTATTTACGATTAAAAGACCAAACCAGAAAAATCTTCAATATATTTAAAGGTACTGCTCGAATTGAGCTCCATTATGTTCTAAACATAAATTCACTCTCCGTTTTAGGCTCTCGAAGACATTAATTAACATCCGAGGAGAAATATTTGCAACTTCCTCGATAATGGCAGTTTCCAGTTCTTCACGTGTATGTAGAACATTACTGAACACCTTGTTTTTAAGGTGCCCATAGAAACAAAAGTCTAGAGGTGTCAGGTCTGTTGATCTACTTGGCCAAATTCCCGTAATGGCCAAGTAGATGCCAACTCGATGGCCAAAAACTTCCCGCAAATATGGCATCGTGGCACGAGCCGTATGTGCTCGAGCCGAATCTTGTTGAAAGTAGCCATTTTCGCGCTCCTCTACAGTTAATTGAGCAACGAATGGCTGCCAGCCAAACACCAACTTTAAAGGATGTAAAGTTGTTGTTCTAACAGCCTGTGGATTTTCACCAGACCAAATTCTGTAATTTTGAGAATTAACATAGCCATTGAGATGGAACCAGGCTTCATCAGAAAAAAAGGTTTTATCCAGGATGTCATCATTGTTCATTTCCCGATTGAACCAGTCACAGAACAGGACGCGTTGTGGACGGTCAGGATTTAGGGATTGGACCATTGAAAATTTGTACGGGTGGTATTTCAATTTGCTCTTCGACACAGTGGAACAACTTCCATATGATAAACCTGTAAAGTCACGAAACGGAATACGGGAAATTAGGAATAAGTGGAAATTGGTGAACTTTTGATAAGGATCAAACCTGTTTGGAGGGAATGCTTCCTAACCGATTTACGAGGACTTTGTTGCAGTCGGGCCCTGACGTCGTGCACCACATGTTCAGTCGTTCAGTGAGTAGGGAGGGTCTACCAGGTGGCTTTCCTTTCTTCACATTGCCTGTATTCAAATATAGTTGAACTACGCGCATGCAGTGTTGTTTAAAAACGTCGATAGTGAACACAACTTCAGGAAACATTTCTTCAATTTGGTGCAAAGTGGATTCCAAGGACTATTGCCATCCAGAAATGGGGTCATGAACTGCACTCCGAAAATAAGCCATGCCAATAAAAATATCCTGATCTAATATAAGTAAGTAGTACCATTTTAGGTAGATTTATATCTAGTATTGCATTCGTTAACGAAGTCGAAAAAATAGGAATTAAAATGCGGTTTTCAGTTTTTTGGTATCTAGAGATCATACCTAATCATTTCCCAAAAATTTATATATATATATATATATATATATATATATATATATATATATATATGGGATATAACGAAATTTGTCGGCAGGCTACAGGTCGCATTTTTTGAAGAATCACAACGAAATTTGGCACAAAAATCAGTTGGCCGAAAATCTCGGTCGAGTTCGTTAATGGACCAAATCGGTCTAGCGGTTTCAAAATGGCGGCTTGTTATTTAAAAAAAAAATCAAAAAACTTTTATTTCGCGTCTGAGAGAAAAATGTTACCTGGGTTTTTTATTGCTCTTATAGAGACGAACGACTTTTGTATAAAACATTTTTTCGAGAAATGTACAGAAAAAAAGTTATTTTTTTCAAAAGTAAATAAAAATAATAAAAACTTTTATTTCGCGTCTGAGAGAAAAATGTTACTAAGGTGTTTTGTTGTTCTTATAGAGGCGAACAACTTTTGTATAAAACAATCTGCCGAGAAACTTACAAAAATAAAGTTATTTTTGTCAAAAAAATTAAAAAATAAAAAAACTTTAATTTCGCGTCTGAGAGAAAAATGTTACTTAGCTTTTTTGTTGCCCTTATAGAGACGAACAACTTTTGTATAAAATATATCTTTGAGAAATGTACAGAGAAAAAGTTACTTGCAAATATTTTAAAATTTTGACGTTTGTATTTTTTCACACCTCGTATGCATTTTTTTGACACATCGTGTGTTATATTACTGTATATCTTACCCATAAATCTACCTTTCAGCCTGGCATGCCATGGGGTTTTTGTAATAAAAATTGGAATCGCCGCTCAAGTGTCAATGCTGTCACTGTTAAATGTCGAAGCAGCTGTCAAGCAACCGGAAGTAGTTCCAGTTCTACCATTTTAAAGTAAAATTTAGGATTGCCAACTTAAACAGTATTTCTTGATCACGTTGAAGTCTGTAAATGCAACCTTAAGCCGCTATTTACAAAATAATTACAAATACCCTCATTTTTGTCAAATGTTCTACATGTTAATCGGTATTGGCTCGCGTTGCAGCAACAGCTGTACTTTGTTATGTTACGTTCATGGACTGTAGACTAATCCAAAATCTCCAGCTATTCTATACTCCGGGAGTCTTTTTGCATGCAATAAACATATATGATAGCATTTGGATACGTATTCCGGTTTCTGCAACTACCACTAACTGATTTCGTACATTTACTGATAGTCCAGTGAATTTAGTTTTTTGTGTGACTGATCCAGCCAAGCAGCTGACAAGTTTTTTAGGTAATATAAATCTATAGGAACAAAACCTACACATTTTCTGCGTACGATTCTGTGGCATAAATTAATTATTAACAATTAATGGCCAAACATTAACATTTTGATTTCTTCTTGTATGCAATTAAAAAATGAAAGAGTTTCATGGAAATTCAATGTCGCCACTTTCTAAAACATGAAAAAAGCATAAAATGGCGTTTTTTAAATGTTGACACATTTATTTGTTGCTTAGAAAGTTGCATAAAAAGGCAATAAGCTTATTTAACAATAACTGTTATAGTAATTAACTTATTTGTATTGTTTTTTTTTATATTCCAAAAGATGGCTACATTGAATTTTCATTAAATTCTTTGATTTATTAATTTTAGAGAAAAAGTTAAAACAAGGAAATATTTTACCATTAATTGTTAATAATTAATTTATACCGTAACGTTTATTTTCTAATTTATTTACACTAATACTAATTGTACACTAGACACTACTTAATTTATTTACACTATTACTAAACTAACTAATTTATAACACACTTAACTATTTCCTAACATTAATTTATATCACTCTTAATTATTAATTTATGTATATGCTCTCGCTTTCGCTATTTCGCTTGTTTACTCTCGCGGCTTCCGTCTAATAATAATCATCTCCGACCACAAGCCCGCTTATATACACTTCTCAATTGTAATCGGGAACCTTCTGGGGTATTCTTGTAATTACTCGAAATATCTTTTATTATGTAGAAAGGTCCAGAAGGTCATAAATCACCCTTCCTTAAATAATAATCCGGGAGGTTTCTTCTTTAATAAGATGTTTTTATAGAATTCAATTAAGCGTCGCGGCAATTCTTTTGAGGTACGCCGCCCAGGTCCGATACGAGTAAACACGTCTCGCGCTATTGTTTATTTTTCGCATTACAATACCAACGAATTCTTCGTAGGAAATACGAAGGTTTTGTTCCTGTAGGTTTATATTACCTAAAAAAACTTGTCAGTTACTTGGCTGGATCAGAGTCACGAGCAGGTATTTTATATATATCTACTGTAGGTATATTTCTAATACTTCTTAATAATTTCTAATATTCCATAGTAAAATAAGTATTTCGTTTATTTAAAAACAATTTTTCAGGTATTTCAGGTATATTCTGAATTTCGAGAAACTTTGGAAAACACGAAAACGACAAGAATAGAGCACACCTCAAAAACGATTTAGCCAAAAATGTTATTAAATTATTGTACACCTTCGATAGTAGAACATTTATTCAAAATTTTGAAAACAAATTATCAGGCAGATTTCAAGGAAATTTCAAAAACAAAAAAAACGACAAGAATAAGAAAGCGCCCTTCAGAAATCATTTATCTAAAAACGTTATAAAAATTCATTACACATATTCGATAGTAGAATAAATACTCAAATTAAAAAAAAACCTTGGAGCAGATTTTGAGAATATTTCAAACAAAAATTTTTAAAAGAAAAGTTTGATTCTGTTCATTTTGGGTGCTAAATATCGACTGGTTTTATTTATTTACTTATTTCCAAGTAGGTACATAGTATATCAATACAGTAGTTTATTACAAAAGTAAAAAATATATTTTTACAATATACTGCACCTATACTGACGTTCACAGGAGGAATTAAAAATGAAAAGGAAGTGATTTATTATAAATTATATAAATCAACGAACACAAAGTTTCAACTGTTATTTGATGGTCCAAATGAAAGTACAAAATCAATATTTAAAAAGTTCATTGATAATAAATGAGCTCTTTTTCTTTATGATCTTTCATTCTGATATATTGTATAAATTTATTTGTAACTTTGTTGCATTGTAATCTTCAGCAAAGAGCATGACAAGTTTTGCACTAGACAAAACAGCAAAGAACCTATCTGATTGATCGGTACAAAAGTAAATTACTTCTATACTGACTGTAGCTAGGTTGCTGTACATTATTCTATTATTTTGCATCAGCGTGCACTTTTATTCTGACGAATAGAGCATCTTCAGGTTGTTTTGGTAAATTAGCAATCATTATCAGCAGAACCGTCACTACCTAAACATTCAGCTGTCAAAAACTGCAACACCTGTATATGTAAACCATTGTAAAGTATATCGCTCTTGTCATACTGTAGCAATGCCGTACTTGTATTAACATTGCAGTTAAAGCTTCCGTTTTTTTACACCGTGAAATCGTACAAGCCATCAAGTCTCCTTTCAAAGAAATTCAAGAATAAAAAAAGGAGGAAAGGAACGAAATTCATTACACGATTCCGATAAATTTCAAGACACCGTACGGCAAACCAGTAGACGAGACCAACGCCATATTGTTTCTCGCGTGAGCGAATGCATTAAATAACTGAAAACGATTTGAGCTGGTCCAATTTTTCACGTCGACCGTACCCTATTCGTAATCGATAAATAAAATGGTAGTAATTCAACGTAAAATAAATATTTTCGACATTGCTACATATACCGGGATGTTCGTTGGTCGGTCGTTCCGTACAAAAGGGTCTTTTTCTTTATTACTGGATTTCTATATTACTATAGTGAGGTAATTAATCTTTTAAGGAAAAAAGATGGTTTGATAAAATTGACCACCGGTTATAATTTACTTTTATTGTAGGTCCGAATATTGAAAAAAGAAAATCGTTGTAAAACTCAGTTGTTTACATTGAACAATAATTATACTCTATCCGAGGGTCTGTTGTTATTTTTAGTCAATAACGGAAAAAAATGTATCACCCTCAAAATCGATATGCTAAAATATGACCTTGTATCAATCCACATAATTTCTAATTATGTGGATGACGTTAAAGAAATTTAACTGAAAATTTAGGTGAAATATTTTCTCGATATAATTCACAGTTTAAGGTGTAGGTAGGTATATGAAAGAAATGTAAGAGAATTTTTGAAAACGGAATTTGTAGCTCAGCCGGCATTTGAACCCGGGTCTCCCCGTATCGGGTCAGGTATTGTACCAACTATACTACTGAGATACGTACCAATTTCATTTTCGATGTTCATGTTAAACGATTCGAGAGGATAATGCGGAGGACGTATTAGTTGTACGCAACACACCACACTGTGGTCTCTTACGTGTTCTCATTTATAAACGCCATAGATGAAAAAATAGATGAAATATTTTCTCGAATTAATTCACAGTTTATAGTTATTTATTATACAAGCGGATAAAATGAACATTTAACGAGCGTTAATATCGCGAGTTAAACGTTAATTTTATCCGCGAGTGTATTACGTTTTATTCAATTTTGCCATATATAAACTGACGTTTAGCGGAGTAAGTCCAATTTTGAAGAGAAAATTTGAAAAGATTACAACTTCTGTGCCGCAACCTTGACAACGACGAAAACAATTTTAAACATATAAAACGTCACTTTATACGGCAAAATTGAATAGGCAGCGGATTAGAACAATTTAGTCCGTTGCCTAAATAAACAAAATAAACAATGATTTTATGGGTTCGAGTTGACGCCAATAAACGTCAGTTTATTTGGCAAAACTGAATAAACAAAATTTATCTACTTGCGTTACTAATGATCTCATTATTACACCGAAAGTAGTGTAATAATATTTATATTATATTGGTAACTTTTAGTTTTGTTAGATTGGTACGTCACCCTGTCACGTAGACGTCATGGTTAAATTATTAGTATTTCAATAAATTTCTTTAGCAACTTTGCTTATTTCTGGGGGTGTACAAGCCAATTCTACATTTTTGTCTTCCATTTCGCGCACGTAAGTAGTTATTGAATTTGTCCTAGGGCTACTAAATTTTCAAATTCAAATATTAAACGTCCATGTCAGTGACGTCAGTGTAACCAACCCACGCGAAATTCCCTAGTGTAATACGAAAACTTGAACAGCCAAAATTTAATGAATTAATAAAGCAAATAGATAAAATAGTATATTACACACGTTTAATAAGACGTATTGTCACACTCGTTCTATTAAAGCACTCCTCGCTTCGCTTGTCGTGCTTTAAAACTCTCGTGTGACAATACTCCGTCTTGTTAAACTAGTATAATAATATACTATTATGTGTTTACAACTAATTTTTGTCTTTTTGTTTGTCTTTTCTCTTTTATAAGAGAAATTCTATAATAACTATGATAAAGGAAGCGAGATTTCTCATTTAGTTAATGTTGAAGTAGATAGATGAGGTATAACAAAAGCTCCCGACCTACTCTGCGAGTTCCATCAAGAAATTCGAAAGCTGAAATTTTGATCCAAAAAAAGTTTTTAAAAAATTTCCCAATATAGGATCTTCAAAATTTTGGTCACAAACGAAAATGGATAAAAGGAACGCGCTCGTGTCAGCAAAGAAACACATTGAAATCTACTTTCTGAAATACGAACTGCACTGAAATTCTCTTTAAATTTTTTTCCAAAATAAATCACACGATATTTCCGAAACTGTTTAAGTTGGGGATTTGAAACTTTTCTCAAAAGCTAAAATGCACCCTCTTGAAGTACTCTACGAATTTCATCGCGAAATTCGAGTTAAATTTTTGCCTCAACAACGAGGAAGATTTTGTCATTTTGTCATTTTGATTCGTCAGTTTGTCACTATTTATTGCTAGTTTTTCCAAAAAATTGTCCAACTTTAGATTTCAAACGGAGTTTCCTCGTACCAACAGCGAAAGGCTTTAATGAAAAGTACTTCACTTTTGGAAATACGAACTATTACGATACGACGATTAGATATTTCCCAGACAACACATAACGTTTTAAAGACATCCATTTTACGCCTTTTTTATGCCTGGACGCCTTAGGACATAAAAAGTACATCTATTAGACGTTCATATTCGGACGTCTTTAAGACGTCCAAGGCCGGACGGCCTAAAGACGTCTAATTTATGTCGATTTTAAGCCTGACCTTTTTATGCCTGAAGTGGACGTTTTTAGGACGTCCAGTTTTGGATGTCTGTAAGATGTTAAAAGGCGGACGTCTTAAGGACTTCCGTCAATTTTTCGCCTGCTCTAAGTCATGTCTCTAAGATATTCAAAATTTGACGTCATAATGACGTCCAATTTATGTCGTTTTGATGCCTAACCGTCATTATACCTGAAGTGGACCTCTTTAGGCCGTCCAGTTTTGGATGTCCCGAAGATGTTAAAAGGCGGACGCCTTAAGGACGTCTAATTTACGTCAATTTTATGCCTGATCTTTTTTTTGCCTGAAGTGGACTTCTTTAGGACGTCCAGTTCTGGATGTCTCTAAAATATTCGAAAGAGGACGTCTTAATAACGTCTAATTTACGTAAATTTTATGCCTGATCATTTATATGCCTCAAGTGGACTTCTTTAGGACGTCCATTTTTGGATGTTTATAAGGTACTAAAAGACGAACGTCTTAATGACGTCTAGTGAAAAAGAACTTAAATTTATAATAATTTTATGTCTAATTTTTTATTAATTTCCTGTTTTCTCTTTTTTATGTTTTTTATGTCTATTTTAATTTTGGGTGTATAGTTTTAGGTGTAACTATTTTTAGTTTTTACTATTTTTACTTGGTGTTGGTATTGTAATCAATTTTTATTTTTCTGTTAAGGCCCGGTTGTATAAGTTTGGTTTAACCTACAAACTGAAGTTTAAACTAAATATGTGTGTAAAAAACTTCTATCTAAACTCCTACTTATAGTTTAAACCGAACTTTTAAAATCTAGCCTGTGTAATTTGTGTTGTTTAATTTTAGTTTCAATAAATAGTTGTATTACTTTAAAAATTGATCTTTTTTAAATTTTTGCTAGAAATTTACCTTTTTTGGTATAAAGATACCATAAAAAGACGTACATCGGACTTTTTAAAACATAAATTGGACGTCTTATAGGTGTAATCCAGGTCTTAAAGACGTATTAGGGACGTCTTAAAGGCGTAGTTTTGTATAAAAAGTCTTAAAACAGACGTCTTTTGGACGTCATTACGGATTTGCGGGCATCTTTTCGATGTACATCGGCCGTTTTTAAGATGTCTTAAAGACGTAAGTCTGACGTCTTAGAGACGTCTTAAAGACGAACCGTTTTGGGAACCGTTACCGTAACCGTTAAGAGAATAAAATCCCTTAAAAAGACGTTTTCCTGACGTCATTGCAGATTTTGGGACGTCTGTTATATGTACATCAGAAGTTTTTAAGACATCCTTATGACGTAATTCGGACGTCTTTAAGACTTTAATTGGACGCCTTAGAGACGTCTTAAAGACGTAAATCAGATGTATTAGAGACGTCTTAAAGACGAACCGTTTTGTAACAAAAACCCCAAAAAAGACATCTTTAGGACGCCATTACGGATTTGTAGACGTCTTTAAGACGTACCGAAAGGTTTGGGTTGTTAATAGGTTTTTTCAAAAAATCGCGATATTTCCGAAATTTTTGGAGTTAGTGATTTGCACCTGGGCTAAAGAAATAAAAAGCGCCTCCCTTTGAGTTTTAGGGCGAATTTTGGAAGGTTAATATTTGACATAAAATAAAAAGGGTTAACTCATCAAGATTTTTCCAAAATATCCATACGTGGGATTTTCAAAATTTGGAACGGAACGAAAGGGAACGATTTCCTAGGGAACCCTCAAAAATATTTGCAAAATATAACTTAATTACCTTCAGATGAAGTATTGAACTTTGTATTTGATTTTTCAAAAAAATCGGGATATTTTAGAAATTGCTTGAGTTTCAGACTTTAAACTTAGCTAAAGAACTAAAATGGCTCTTGACATATTCTGCGAGTTTCATCTCAAAATTCGATAGGTTCATCTTGTGTCTCAAAAAAAGAGGAAGGTTATTATAACTACTTGCAGTTTGTTCAAAAAGATGGCACAATTTTTTTTTCTTTTTCTTAATTTCTTTTTTAACTTTCTTAATTTTTTTCTTACTTTCTTTAGGTTTTCTTAATTTGAATCCCAAACCAAAACGGACGATTCCTCGTGCCGACATTACAAGAATTTTGTGAAAAAGACTTACTGAGATATGAACTGATTCTGTTAAAGAAGATATCTTTCAAATTTCGCGGTAGTATTTTCGAGAGAGTTACAGTCTGTGATTTGAGACTTAATAAATGAACTCAAATGTCATTTACCTACCCTGCGAGTCTCACAGGGTTTTTGAGACCTTTGAGACAAAGACAAAGAAGGGGTGAGGTAGTTTCCTCATGCAAAGATACTAAATTCTGAAGTGTTCTCAGTTTTCTCAGAAAAAATTGTGTTTTCGAAGCTGCTGGAATTGGCGAAATGAACCCTAACTATACAACTAAAAAGCAACCCTTTTATCTACCCTGGGAATTTCACCACAAAATTCAAAAGTTCAATTTTCATTTCAAAGTACATTTTCAGCAAAAAGCATACAAAAATACCAAAAAAATAGTCGAATTATAGAAAATCCCATTAACTTCATTACTGCATTTACCATATTACTGGGCATTGGTCGGACGATTTCCAACGTCCTTGGTTGGGCCAGGGAATTACCTCAGATGTTGGCACACAGCTCTCCATGCAGAAGAATAGGTTGTGCGCAATCGATGTACGTACTATAAGATCTATGGTCCTAATCCTTGAACCTTGATTTCGAGTTTCTTGTTTTGTTCTTAACACAGGTTTACTCTACGATTTGATTACTTTCAGTATGGCCCGTTAAGCCTTGTTTTAGGTATATTTTGTACCTTTGACATATGTAACTCTTGTATTTTTAAATTATTTTACTTGCGTTTTCATCTATTTCCATTTGCGCCTCATATCACTGACTTCTTTTTCCGGGTACCCACATGTTTTTCTTCTCTGTATGTTCCTGTAATAAATTCGTTGATCCCTCCAACATTACAGTGTTGATTTGTCATTAATTGTTTCATCATTCTCCGTTAAAACCGATTATCCGACTCATCCAAATAAAAAATTAAGTTAGAGAATTAATCGATTCTATAAGAACTCTTTCTTTAACTTTACTTTTTAATACTGACACCAGTAGATTTCTTTATTTTTTACGTTTCTGACGTTTCCTACCAGAAACATCCACTTTTAATGAATATGTGCTTCTTCTTTGTCCAAAAAGAGGAATGTAAAGTTCACAAAAAAAGTAATTTGAAAGGTATTATTATCATTCGCGTGAGGCTTTACTAAGAACATCATTTTGCATAAAAATTAGGCACAAGTTTAAAAATGATCCTTTTCCACGAATAAAGGTCATCCTCGAATTCCGTAATAAATTGTTTAGTGAATTCAAAGACCACCTACGGACGATTTCAGAATGTCCAAAAATAAAAGGAACTTCTCGAGAAATCATTATAAATCATCTTTTTTCCGTCTTCGACGCCGCATTGTCTACGGCAAATACGATTAAAATCTGAGAAAATCTGAATTTCGTGGCTCGAACAAACACCTGTGAGATACCTCAGGCAAACGTCAGGGATCCCTCCGATGAGAAATGGTCGAAATTTGAAACAATTTATCACGAGAAAAGGTTATTGAAAATTGATGAGAGGTATCCGAACCGCGATGTGAACTTTAAGGACATACCTAGCCAAAAACAGCATAGTTTACTCCGCCATCGACAATACCACACACACCTGTTAAACGCCGCGAGAAGCAACAATTATAACACTCGGATATAAAAAATAAATTAAGTCCGACAAAAGCTACCATAGGAGCCATTGTGCAGGCTCCAACTTCCCCATGGACCGACGTGTATCGAAATGACGTTCTAATATACGTACCGACAAAGAGCCGGAGAAATAATATCGAACTAATTATTCCAAATCGAGTTATTTTCACTACTCTTAATTCGGAATTTCGAAAGCCTTTGATGTCCGACGCTGCTTTATTGTGGCCAATTCGGTTTCATCAAATTTGATTTGATTATTTTTTGATCGACGTGAAAGCCGAAAAGCCGTAAAGCGAACACCGCGTGAGTACCTAATGATAATTAATTATTAGGAGGGAAATTAAGAAATTACTTCTCACTGTAATTGAAGGATGAGCAAAACATGGTTACTATGTTACGGTATGATTTTTCCGAATAAATTTGTTGTATTGCACCGTGTGATTCTTTGAAAGTATACGTCTGTACTAAACAACGTGTTCCAAAATAGGCGACCACACTTTCCAGTATTTTGGAGTGACTTTGTAAATTAACTTTATTATTCAATTGATTATTATTATTATTCAATTCAGATCTTAACTGATCTTCTGCGAGGGGCCCTTTACTCTTGTGAATTTTTAGTTTTTCTCAATTTTCTCCAAAAAGGCTTTACCAATTCTTACCAAATTTTAGATCTGAACTGATCTAACTAATGGTTACAACTTTTATTTGAAAAATTTTGTTCTGAAAACTCCCTAAAATGCACTTCAATAATGTTGCCATGAATATTTGGTCCGGCCATATGAGAAAGTCTTACTATGTTACACATCGCCATTTTTTTTATTAGTTTTTATTGATTTATATTTATTATTTACACCTGAAATTGTCGAATTTAATTTTTCTACATTAATCAGATTTACTGAAAGATACTGAAAGCTCTGTCAGACCGAGTTAGCTATGTCACACTCAACATAAATAAAACAACAACCATGAAATACATTCAAGTCTATGCCCCAACCTGCTCACATGAAGACGACGAATTCGAACTGGTATACGAGGATATAGCAAGAGCACTCAATGAAAGCAAAACAACACATTGTTATTATAGGAGGTGACTTCAACGCCAAAATTGGAAAAACTAGGGATTCATCTCATCTCATTAGCCATTTTCGGTCCATTTTTGAACATAGGCCTCCCTCATACTCTTCCATTCAGCTCGGTTCTGTGCTCTACGATGCCACATCAGTCCTGCGCTTCCTTTTATGTCGTCCGTCCAGCGCATTGGTGGGCGACCTCTTGATCTTTTTCCCAAATAGGGTCTCCACTTTATTACTGTCGATGTCTATCTATCATCTGTATATCTGGCAACGTGGCCCGCATAGTCCCACTTCAGCTCGGCTACTGCTTCCGCAACATCTTTCACCTTCGTTGTGCTTCTGACCCGTTCGTTCTTTACATGATCTTTCAATGATATACCCAACATCTGGCGCTCCATGGCTCTTTGAGTGGTTTTGAGTTTATTCATGGACTGCTTAGTTAATGTCCATGTTTGTGATCCATATGTCAAGACCGGCAAAACACACTGATCAAATACTCGAGAGCGGAGGTATAATGGTATTTTTTTGTTCTTTAGCGTATTACTCAATTTGCTGAACGCAGCCCATGCCAATCTTCTTCTTCTATAAATTTCAGCTGTTTGATTGTTTCTGCCTAAGGTTATTTTATGTCCCAGATATATATAGTCATCTACCACTTCTATTTCTTTATTTTTTACCTTTATTTTGAGATTTGGTCGCTTGGTACACATAACTTTGGTCTTATCTAGATTCATTTTCAATCCAATTCTTGATGATGCATCGTCTAATTCGGAGATCATAGTTTGGAGTTGTTCTGGTGTTTCTGCTATGAGAACGATATCATCCGCGAACCTCAGGTTGTTTAATCTCCTTCCATTAATATCGATGCCCTTGTCATCCCGCCATTTAAGCTGCCTGAAGACATCCTCCAAAGCAGCCGTAAATAACTTTGGTGACAAGGTATCACCTTGACGGATACCTCTTTTTATACGAATAGGTTTGGTATTTTCGTGTAACTGGATGGTAGATGTAGCCTTTTTATAGATATTTTCCAACAATAATATATAGCGGTGGTCTATTCTAATATTTTTCAATGATCTCATGATTGACCAATGTTCTACTGTATCAAAGGCTTTTTGATAGTCAATGAAAGCGAGGTTCATTTCTAGGTTGTATTCAACGGACTTCTCTATCAATATTCTCATAGTAAGTAAATGATCATGGGTGCTATAATTTTTTCTGAAGCCGGCCTGCTCTACGGGCTGGTATTCATCAAGTTTTCTGGATATACGATTTGTAATGATTTTTGTGAAAAGTTTATATATCTGGGAAAGAAGGCTTATAGGTCTGTAATTATTTAGGTTTGCTTGATCGCCTTTTTTATAGAGTAATACAACAATCGCATTATTCCAGCTCTCTGGGACTTCTCCTTTCTCTAAACAAGTGTTGAATAGGTCGCAAAGTTTTGTTTGGATTTCCGTTCCTCCTTCAAGTATCATTTCTATTATTATTCCATCTTGACCTGGTGCTTTGTTCTTCTTCATTTGATGTAAGGCGTGCTTTATTTCTTCCGTTGTTATATCTGGCATGTCTTCCGAACCAACATTAAGTATTTTTATTTTATCATTGATATTAACATCCTCTGGTCTTACTTTTGTGTCATATAAGTCAGTGTAGAAAACTTCAGTTTCTTTCAATATCGTATCTAGATTTCTTATTTCCTCTCCATTGCTGTTTCTAATAGATATTATTTGGCGTTGTCCATTTTTTCTAAGACATTTGATTCCTTTGTTGTTTTCTATTAGCTTTTCTATTTCAGATTCGTAGTGTTTTTGTAAGTCTTTCCTTATAAGTTGTCTGGTGTGTTTTGCCATTTGTCGGAAATCCTCATAATTTCCTTCCCTGAACAGTTGTCTTTTTTCTTCTATTTTATTTTTAGTTTTATCACTTAAGACACTTCTCTTATCAATTTCTCTTTTTGCCCATTTATCTCCAGCATCTTTCATAGTTTTTGTGATGGTGTCATTCATTTCATTTAAGTCTTTAGTTTTCCAAGTGTTGTTTGCAATATCTAATTGTTTATTAATTTCTATTCGATACTGTATAGAGTTTTGTTTCAGTTTTTGTTTGTCAATTTTTGTTACTTGTTTTTTAAATACTTTCCTGTTCCTTTTATCTTTTATAGTAATTTTAGCTCTTAGTAGCCTATGATCACTACCTATGTTAAAACAATTTAAAGCTGTAACGTCCTTGACTATTTGTTTGTTACTGGATAAGATGTAGTCTATTTCATTTTTAGTTCTTGAGTCTGGGCTTAACCATGTCCATTTTCTTTGTTCTTTTTTGTCAAAGAAGGAGTTCATTGAGTATAATCTATGTGACGTTATAAATTCTAGAAGCATATAGCCTCTCTCGTTTCTATCATCAAAGCTGAAATTCCCCACGAATTCTTCATCTTCTTCTTGCCTTTTTCCTAGTTTTGAGTTAAAATCTCCTATGACTAGGGTTTCGGAAGTGTGTTCTTTATTGATGTGTTCTGATAATTGATTATAGAAGACCTCCATTTCGTCATCTGTGTGTCCAGACGTCGGGGCATAGCACTGAATCACCTTTAATGTATACCTCTTCGAGAGCTGCATGGTAATTGATGCAATCCTATCTGACTCATTGTCGAATTTTACTATGTAAGGTGCTAATTTTTTGTTGATTATGAAGCCTACTCCACGTTGGCTATCATTTTCTGGGCCTTTGTAAAAGAGTGTGTTGCCGGATTTCAGTGTCATACAAATTTCGCCTCTGCGTCTGATTTCAGATAGACCTATGATGTCCCATCTTATTTTGGTTAGTTCTTCTTCCAATTCATAGAGTCTATCATCGCCTAAAAGAGTTCGCACGTTTAAAGTTCCAATAGCCAATGTCGTTTTCCTATGACAGCCTTTCACCCGGAGATTCTTAGCACCCCTGGTTTGTTGCTTTTCCCATCCGCTGTCTTGGTTGGAGCTACACAAACCGCCGGGGACTCGGGGCCATTTGGAAATTCTTGGATCCATGAGGGGTATTTGGACATTAAAATGCCACGCTTGTCCGATTGCGGGTTGGCAAGTGTAGGGGATTATATAGGGCATTTTGGTTTAGGAGCCAGAAACGATAGAGGTACACTGTTGGCCAATTTCCTAGAAAGGGAAAAGCTCTTCCTGATAAACACCTTTCAGAAGAACGAAAAGCGAAATTGGACTTGGAGAAGTCCAGATGGAAAAACCAAGAACAAGATTGATTTTATCATCTCAAAACATATACATATAATCCAGGACGCAGACGTGATAAATCAATTTATTACTGGAAGCGACCATAGAATGATCAGATGCAAGGTGTTCATAAATGTCGAAATGGAAAGAGCTAGAAAAGTGAAACAAAGAACACCTAAAATAAATATAGAATCATTGAAGGAAGAAAATGAAGGATATAAAAGACAACTTAACGAAAAATTCTCTAAAAACCCAGGACAACCAAATGAAACTATAAACGAAGCTAACAGAAGAATAACAAAAGCAATAAGAGAAGCTGCAGAACTCACAGCCAAACCTTCGAAAAAACCTGATAATAAATTGACCGACGAAACTAAAAAACTATTAGAAAAAAGAAGTGGAACTCAGCAGAAGTGGAAAGAGAGACACGATAGAATATGTAGAAATCAATAAAACAGCAAGATAAATGGCAAAGCAGGACATCCTGAGCTATAAAACAAAACAGGTACAATCCTTGCTAGAAAACAATAAGGGTCTGAAGATATTTAGAAGACAAAACACGCAGAAAAAGGAAGACAAAGCGAATAATATAATAGAGGATGAAACACAAATACTGAGAGAAGTTGAATTGTTTTACACAGACTTATATGAATCAAAAATACTAAACGAAGCAGTGAAGGAAGAGAATGAGAACACAAACAGTAAAATTATTAATGTTAATTCAGAGGAAATGCCAGAAATAGACATCGAAGAACTTGAAAAGGCTCTATTGCAAATGAAAAATGGACGGGCAGCAGGAGAAGATAGCATACTACCGGAAATGCTGAAGGAAAGCGATAGAAAAACTAAAGAAGAACTTGTAAAACTATTTAATACCTGCTTGACGCAAGAATGCATTCCTCATGACTGGGGGAATGCAGTGGTTGTTCTTATCTATAAGAAAGGAGATCCTTCGGGCCTCGAAAACTACAGACCAATGAGTCTGCTGTCTCAGGTGTACAAATTGTTTATCAGAATAATTACAAACAGGTAATATACCAACCAAGAGAACAGGCTGGATTTAGAAGTCACTACAGCACTACCGAACACCTCCATACAGTAAAACAACTTATAGAAAAGGCATCAGAATATAATATGCCTATATGGATGGCCTTCGTAGACTTCAGAAAGGCCTTCGACACTATAGAAACTTGGGCAATAATAAAATCTATGAGAAATGCCAGAGTGGATCAAAGATACATCAACCTAATAGAAAATATATACAAAACTTCTACAATGACTATCAAGATTCACGCACAGACAAATAAAATAGAATCCAAAAGAGGCGTTAGACAGGGAGATGTAATTTCGCCAAAATTGTTTACTCTGGTTTTGGAGGATGCCTTCAAGAAAGTGAATTGGAGGGAAAAGGGAATAAACATCCATGGTGAATACCTAAGCAATATAAGGTTTGCTGATTATGTCGAAGAGATAAGCAAGAACTAACTAAGATGTTGGAAGAACTACATGTAGAAGCTGCCAAAATTGGACTACATATGAATAATGCAAAAACACAATTCATGACAAACGTTCCTGATGCAGACCAAACCATTACGTTTCATGGACAAACTATAAACAAAAATACATATATCTTGGACAATCAGTGACACTAAGCAAACAAAACCAAGAAATTGAGATCGATAGGAGAGTTAGATTGAGATGGGCTGCCTATGGTAAATTAAAATACGCTTTTAACATGAAAATCCCCATGGCATTAAAAACAAAAATCTACAATGAATGCATTCTCCCAGTCACTACATACGGATCCGAGACCTGGGTCCTGACTAAAAGAATTATTAACAAACTAAGAATACATCAGAGGGCCATAGACAGAAGAATACTGGGAATATCACTGAGAGACCACAAAACAAACCAGTGGATACCAGAAAGGACAAAAGTAACCAGCATCATACAGAGAATCAGTTCCTTAAAGTGGCAATGGGCAGGACATGTTGCAAGACACAGAGAGAATTTGAGTGGACACATCACTAGATGGAGACCTTGGGGAGAACGAAGAAGTATTGGCAGACCACAACAGAGATGGTACGATGATCTGAAAACATTCGCTGGGCTGAACTGGTACCAGAGAGCAGAAAATAGAAGTGTATGGTCAAACATGAGAGAGGCCTATATCTAATGGATAGAAGATGGCTGAAAAAAGAAAAGAAGAAAAAGAATCAGATTTAGTAATACTCTAATTTTTACATCTAACTTCAAAATTTAAATTCCTTGTCTGGCGTTGGTTGACCTTCAATTTCCTGCATGATTTATAACACTTGCCTGATAACGAATGAGATATATTTCTCTGGGTCTAAGGAAATAAATCATCCCACTTTAAAAAAACCTTAACTTTTGCATCTCATTACTCTTCCAATTTTGTATTTTGGACTATTTCCTTCTAAAATCGATGCAATAAACCTAAAGATATATTGGTTCTAATTGCTGCTAGCAACGCATTAATTAAAACAATACAAACTTCCTAACTTACCTTGAAATGGTCTTGGCCAGGTGACGCCAAAAAGGATTATGGTTGGCCGGAGTTGTGGAACTGAGGTTCTCAAATACACAGTTTTGCTCCTTTGCTCCATTTTATCAATAAATCTTGCATCTTGCTGATTGCACAGACGCGGAATACTGGGAAATATTTCACATTCAAAGCTCGATTTTTATATTAGCAAATATCGAGTGTTGCATCTAACGCACTCGTATCTGTAATATCTAAATTGTAATTATACGCCTCGAAAATGCGTGACTCATACACTGAATTTTAACCATGGAGTTTATTATTTCCGATTCCCTTTTATTGGAAACCATAATGAACGTCGTGTATTTTATAGCCCGAGATATGACGTCGTATATAATGTTAAATAAATTTCATTAGAAAGATTTTCAAACTATGAATAAGGGGTTGTTAGTGAAATGCACCCCTGCGGATTGAGCATGTTGTCACTGGGGTGGTTATGAAAACTTATCGCCCCCCGGAGGCTCCTGATTAAATCTTCGATATTAAAACAAAGCAGTGCTACATAATTCGACCGTTATTAAAACTTATTAGTATTCGTCATTTTTTAATTCGCTCTAATAACGCGTACGGTACCTCGGTTATAATATAGCGAAACTAGTTAGCATAAATCAAAATTACCGTAAGAATTAGCGGGTAAAGCGTTTCAACAACAAATTATAAGAGGCGTGGCATGTAAATGAAGACACCGTGTAATCGAAATATATTCAGGATATTAAAGTCGTCGTGGCCATGTTTTCAGGGACGCGCGCCGTTTACTTGTTCGCGCTTCGCGACATGATCTATAGTTTTAATCGTTCGGTTTCAAACTGCGATGATTGTCGCAAAGGAAGACGGGACAGGTATGGCACGTTAATCTTCCTAGGGCTACGGTAAGGAAAATCCCCTAAAATCATAGGGGAAAAATAGAGGGGCTAAGGGTTTTCTTAACGCGCGGAACGAGATTTTGATTAAAATTTAAAGGTGGCCGTCTCGAGGACAGCCCACAAAGGTGAAACTTCAAATCTATTAAATTTTACTGTATCGTTATTTAAATATTTGAAACACGCTCACTGTAAAATAATAAATTTTCATTATCCTTACAAGCCTTACAAAACAAGTAGGTAAGTAACAAAATATATTTAATTTTTGTTGCCTTTGGTGTTCTGTTCGTCTGAAAAACTTGAACCAAGTTTTTCAAATGAGTGAACGAGAGCAGCCGCGACAGGTCACGACTAGTTTTAAATAAATGTATAACTTAGTGAATGCGTTTATTGCATATTTCTTTTGTTACATGAACTGAACAAGTCGAATTACTTTAATACTCGATGTTATTGTATGACTTCTTAATCCGCATTTAGTCTGGATCTCAGAATATCCTCCATCTCTCTCATGCACTCGTCAAGGAGTGTTTTACAATCATTGCAAATGTAGCTTCGATACGTCGTCAGAGGCTGGAACAAATATGGGATTTATTATTTATTTGGAAAATAAATGGATTTATCCTTCAGCTGTCCGTATAGCCGATTTAGGCTACGGCATAGGCAAGCTCGGCAAATACATTGCAATGTCGCCATAAGTATTTTAAGGGTGGGTTTCTTACAAATTATACAAGTTAAAATTAACCATAAAAGGTAATACTTTAACGGTGTAGCTGTAGCTACAAATGTGATGGATTACCATTACTTTGTATTTTCTGGGGAACAAATAAACAGAAAAAGGAAGTCATCGCGGGATACCTGATAGATGTGAAAACATTTAAACTATATCTGAATATAATGAAATAGTACATTTTAAATTACTAGACTAGATGCGCCATTAGATGCGTTCTTATCAAAACGCATATGAGAAAGATTAGCAAGAAAGAAGACAAGTCATATCAGATATTTGCTAATAAATTGGTTTCACACACACCCTGTATAGTAGACATATCTGGTGTATGAAGAGTCGAAATGAAGTGTGAAGTGCGTAAAGTAATAGCAGATAATAAAAATTGCTTCCAGATAACAAGAATGTTACGAAACCGCAATGGCAGCATCAAACATAACCTCACATACTTCCCTCATTTACTCCGTTGCCTTTAAGTTAACCCCAACAGCGGGCCAATCAAGGGCCGCGATTTCGTTGGCCAGTTCCATGAATACGACAGCATCAGTTTGAGATATACTACTGTGTGTCCGTAAATGATTGTACCCATTCAAGGTCATGGATAGTGATTTTAACTTTCAACGGATTAATTAATTATTGCCAACATAATTTCAAAGAAATTCATTGGCCTGAAAATCAAATTCTGGCTGAAATGTCAATCAAAAGCGACATGGAGCGTTTGTTGCCAACTAAAGTTTGGTTTCACCCACGCGTGCCAACATAATTTGGGTACAGACATTTACGGACACACAGTACAACGTGATCAAGAATGACTGTTTGAGTTGGCAATGCTGAATTTCATTTTTAAATGGTACAACTGGTAATTTGGATTTGCTATTTGAAATTTAAATTTCTGGTATTCTTTTCAAATTTATTTATTTAAAATGGTTTTCACGTTACAACACGATATTTTCGTTGGAATGGCGTACTTTCGAAGCGGGATTTATAACCCAATTACTGGTTGGCAGTACTCTCTCGAAGCGACATACCAGCAATTTCAGGAAATGTTTCCGGAGACTTTGGTCACTTTTGCTGTCTTTCAGCAACATTGTATGCGAGTAGTTGAACGTTATTTAAACACAGGGAGCAAGCAAACAAAAATCAACTGGTAGACCTTCTAATCTAAACGAGGAAGTTCTCGAGGATATCAGAACTCGAATGCAAAGAAGTCCTCGCAAATCCTTAAGAAAGCTCTCTCTTCAAACAGGTTTGGTCTTTTATGCCTCATATTCAACCAATTTTCATTCTTACCCATAAGACTTCCACTTTTCCATGTTGTTCTAATTCACGGTTTTACAGGTTTATCATATGGAAGTTGCTCCACTGTGCTTAAAAAGAAATTAAAGTACCACCCTTACAAAATTTCCATCGTCCAGTCATTAACCCCTCCTGATCACCTTCAGAGAGTTTTATTTTGCAATTGGATCAATGACATATTAAATAATAATGATATCCTTGACAATACCTTCTTTTCCGACGAAGCCTGGTTTCATCTCAACGGCTATGTGAATAAACAAACTTACAGAATTTGATTATGTTAAAATCCTTATGCTATCAGAGAGACACATTTGCACCCGTTTAAAGTTGGTGTTTGGTTGGCAGTCTCAAGGACGCGGGTGTATGGGCCGATATTTTTTAATTTTACCGTCAATTCGGAGAGATATATCCAACACCTTTTGAGGTCTTTTATAAACCAATTAACAGACGAAGAGCGTCAAATTGGATATTTCCAACAAGACTCTGCAAGGGCACATACGGCTCGTGCTACTATGGGATATTTAAGAAAGAATTTCGGCGACAGAGTAATTAGTCAGGGCATATGGCCAAGCAGGTCACCAGATCTCACCCCATTAGATTTTGCGTTATATGGGCTCTTGAAGGACAATGTCTTTAGGAACATATTGCACACTGAAGAGGAGCTGCATGAGGCAATAGTTCAGGAAGTGGCAAATATTACACCCAATATGCTGGTGAATATCTTCCAGAGCCTAAAAAGGAGAGTTAATTTATGTCTGGACCAAAATGGGGAGCATTTTGAGCATTACCTTTAGCTGTTTAATTAACTCATTGTTCTGTATTTCGAGTTTCATTTTTTAAGCGTTAATTTTTATTCACATAACCTTCAGTCTTATCGTTGATTGTTATGTCAAATAAACATATCTGGTTGTAGCGTTGCAAACCCTTAGGCAAAAAAATCCTCCAGGTAGGATTGCCAACTCAAACAGTCATTCTTGAGCACTCAGTAATTGAAACGTAGAAAAAGTGTTAAGTATGAAACATATTTGTGAATCGCCCGTGAAATGAGTACTGAATACGTGTGGATTTATTACTATACGTAAAGTAAGGTTAAGGTTATTTATAATCGATCTCATTTCTACTTGAACACTTTGGGCAATAGTCCAACAGGACTTTGGAGAATAGGCAACATCCACAAATGAAAAAAATAGACATCCACTAAAAATTTAATTGACGCTGTAAATAACCATCGAAAACGTTGTCAGTTGGTTAATCGAATGGTTATAAAAAAGATTTTCGCTCTTACTTCCCAGGGTAGTGGAAATAGGGGTGGAATATAGACAATATAAAATTTATATTAAAGTGTGTCACACTCTGTTTTCTAAAAAGTGCCAAATGAAATTCATTTAATCATATGCCACACGAAAATTCCTGCAAGATCGTCAGAGGGTGGTGACTTAACTGGTGGTTAACTTTCTTATATCTCATGATACTAGCTGAGAATGTTTAGAATCTTATTAATATTTTATTAAATGCCTAGGTTTCATCTAGTACAACAACCTTTAATAAATACGTGAGATTTGTCATATTCCCCTCCTAATTCCACCAAAAATAGTGTTAAGTAGAGCCTAGTCATTTGATCTAAATAAATACAATTTTAAATAAATATTCACGAAGCAAATTGAATCTTTAATGAATATATCCCGTTATCTCGTCCAATTACATAGAAAAAGAAACGAATACAGCTGTGGACAACATTCTAGAAGTTTGAAATACTAATAGGTGAAGTGTAGACTGAGCTTTTAGGAATGAAAAGAACTGGAATGTATGTGGAAGGTTCGGCAGAGAAAATTTTTTCGGCAGAAAAGTATACGTTATACGTAATTACTCTCAACAGTAAAATTACAGCAAATTATATAGTTTGATACAACTGGCAAACTTAATTAAATTAATTTAAATTACTTAGTATACCTAAATATAGCACGTCATAGCAAAGCCTTCAAAATGAATTTTAATTTTTCAAAATTGGTCCGGAAACTTCTGAGAAAAATGTAAAAACTAGTCATTTTTTTAATTGATTTTTATTATATTTACATTAATTTGTAATTGAGTTTTGCTCTATGACACCTTTTTTTTAAATATATCAACTTTCAAAAAATCATCACGACTTTATTTGTGAATTTTAATGAACAAATTTCAGGTCATTTGAACCAGGAACTTGTTGATTGGTTAAAAAATTCACAATATCCAAATACCGAGCGGAGAATATAACAATTTCTGACTTAGCTACTTCCCCTCATTTTCTAAAACAAATGTGTGTACCGTGTACCGACGCATATTTTTACATTCTGCGCTCAGCATTTGAACAGTTTACATTCTTTGTAAATCTAATAATATTTTATATTAGAAAGATTTATTTTTTTCAAAAGTTTGATTTGAAAAATTACAATATTACAACAACATTCTTCAACTATTTCTTAAAATTCAGGTTTGTGATAATTAGGCGACTTGTAGTTACTCGACGATTTCAAAAATCCGTTTCAAAAATTATCCGAGATCCACCCAATCATAAACAGTCGATTTGATAGAAGCAGTATAGTATATTATTATACTAGTTTAATAAGACGGAGTATTGTTACACGAGAGTTTTAAATCACGACGAGCGAAGCGAGGACCAACTTTAAGCAATGACTGACCGTTCTAATAAATATTTTTTAATTCTGAAAAAAGCACATGAAAACTTGTTCCCTCTTGAATAGTGGAAACAAAATTTAAACAAATTTGAAAATTTTCAAAATTTTTCGATTTTTCTGGATTGCAAAATTATTGTGCAAAATCTAATAAACCGATCGAAACGAAATTTACAGGATTCTTTTATTACAACTTCAAGATTTTATTCCTGTGATATGGAAGTCCTAACTCTATTTTAAAGTGCCTAAAATAATAAATTAAAAAACCACTTTTTTGGGACGATTTTTTTTTGGTTATTGCTATTTTGCAAAACCGCTAATAAATTTTAGAATTTCTAACCTATGCCATATTATGTGAAAAGCGATTCTGCAACTTTTTCCTCTGTTTAACTTTCTTCTAAATTTAATACTTAAAAAGTTAGAAGCAAAACAATTCGGAGAAACACGCGGTTTTTCATATTTTTTTTAATTGTTGCATTTTAAACAATGTTCCCGACCTCTGCGCTTTGGAGGATAAGTCAATCCCTATTCTAGGCATTATTCCCGAGGTATTCATGTAAAAACATTGCGGTTACCTCGTCTTACGTCCATCTAAATCAAATTTCTGACAGATGGGTCTTGGACTATCAAGGGATACTTTTCAATACCTAAGTCAATATATGCTGAGAAACACGTACGTATAAACGTATACTTATATTGTTTTAACAAGCTCACGGACTTACTTCTCTCTCACACCTATGAGTTGCTCCAGTCGCGTCGCCCGGTTTACGTACCGTGTAATAAGTGAAATATGTAGTAAGTAATCCGAGAGGAACCTACACCTTAGACCCCAGCCCTAAATAACTAGTTAGTAGTTCCTACCCAGATCACTAAGGACTACCACCTAAATGATAAGTTCAAATTAACCCAAGTGAGTCAAAATACAGAGAACTTGAAACTTTCAAACTCAGATGTTCGGTGTATGTTAATATTATTAACATACACCGAAGTTAGGTAAATTATTAATACTGTTCAGGTTAATAAAACAAATATTAGTAGGTAATAAGGCAATCAAATTTATCTAGTAAACGTCTATAAAAGTCTTACCCCGTGCAGTAAAGTGTAGTAATGTACAAAGAATAAATACAAAAGTGGTTCGATTAATTGAACTTCTGCCGGCGTCATGCAAAATTCGCAGATCGTTAGATGTCCCTCTTCATTTGTTTCTGGTTTTAAACACATGCTTTCGGCACCTTATCTTCGTTTCCTCTAGTCTTTTAAGTCTCTACCTTTACTCTTTACTTCGCTGCCCTCAGAACCACAGAACTTCTCACAGAAGACACAGACAGACATAGAACCTGTGGATTGAACTTTCAGTTTTCTTGCGCCATCTAACGGCGGAACTATTAACGAGTATCAGTAGCGCCAAATTCGAAATATCGCAATAAAATTCATTGCCTGCACTTCCGGCCCTCTCAATTATAGAACTCTTGTTGAAAGTTACGCCAAACGTCGTCGCTTGGGTCTCGTTTTAGTGCACGGCGTATTAACATCGTACGCCTTTGCGGCTTTACGACTTAGAATTACCAAGTTCTGCGAATGAACTTCGTAATGAGCCGTTAAGGGGAAATTCAAGTCGTAAAAATTTCTTTATGTGCCGACACACGTATCGTTCTCGCTGTAATATGTGTCGAGCTTTTATTGTGAAGACGAGGTACACACATAGGAATAAGTATTTTTCTCATGTGAGAGAAATTAGTATTTGTGATTCTTGCGGGTAGGTGACCCTGCATTCGTGCGTTTAGCCGCCCGAGAAAACAGGGCGACAAATTGACGCAGTCATACAGAGATCACCTGTTTCTCCTATTCAGGCAGATTATCACATAAAACGGGTTGTTATGTTATAATTTGACCGTTTCTCGTTTGGAAAATAATGAATTGACGGCACCAAGGTAGATAAAGGTCCAAGGTGATATTTCATCCAAGCTTTGTATACAATTGTTCTTTTTCTTCGCGAGTTTGGTTGCAGAGCCATCGGCTGACACTCCTCATCCGCTGCGCTAAGGGTTGCTTACCACACCGAACATGATGATGTGAACTCACCCCTTGCGCCAATGGCTTTATTGGTCGAAACCTATAGGTATCTTTGGAAAGGTTGTTAAAATTCCTTCTAGAAAACGCACTCTTGTTTATATTTTTTATTAGTACTTGCTTTTCTTAGACTCCCAATGTTTGGTGTTTGTTCTCAAATCTGGCATCCCCTATTTAATTCACAATTAATCGCAATAATCTCTTGATATTTTGTAGTTGCTAAGGTTGTGGGACAGTGGAAAATACAATTTTCTACTGTTAGGTACTCTTACAAACATCTCTATAGGGAGTACAATAAGGGTTGAAATTATAGATTCAGAGATTTCCCCTTTTGGCCGGTTCTCTGTTTTTTCAAAACAGTAATATTCATAATTTAATTTATAATATTTGTGATTGTGAATGTAAATGTAATCTCCCGATTTGTAAGCATATTCTTAATTTGAGGAAGTAGTTGCAGGCTATTTCGATTCTACATCTGATTTTCTTGTCGTTATCTCAATTCTTGTAGTACCAACTATCTAGGTATTTATAGCGACTTACTCTTTCTAGAGAGCAAAGATTTACTCTATATAGACCTTCGGAAAGCCTATGACAACATTCCTATACCTAAATTATGAAAGGTTCTGGATGAAAAACAAATTAATCACAATCTGATAAAAGCTCTGAAAAAACTCTATAGAGACTGCAAGACAAAGATAAAAATCGGAAATAGAACACCTCCGGGGTTCTTGGTGACGAAAAGGCTTCGACAAGGATGCTCTATCTCTCCCACCCTGTTGAAAATATACATAGAGCGTGTATTAAACAACTGGAAAAAGAAATGTTGAAGAGTGGGATTAAAAGTAAACGATACCTCAATGCTTACACTTCAGTTTTCTGACGATCAGGTCATTATTGCCCAAGACAAAGATGATATTGTAACGAAACGGCTCGCCGCGATATAAACACGCCGGGAGCTACACAAGTTCGCCGAATTGCGATCCCGAGAAGGACGGGTCGAAGCCGACGAGAAGAGTCGAGAATGAGTGAGATAAACCTTACAGAGGCAGATTGTCAAAATCGTCTTCAATGGAGGAAGAGTCTAGGAGTCGAACAACGCAGACAAACGCTATAAACAGACATATATATACATGCATACATACTCTTTCTGGAGCTGAATTGTTTACTTACTATTAATCTGGCGTTGTTGTGTAGTACATTTCTTCTGCTGACTATCATGTACTTCGTTTTGTTGCAATTTATTTTAAGTCCATACTTACTGTACCTACTCAAATTTTCCACCATCTGCAGATCTTCCATACTATCTGCAATCAAAGCTGACTCATCTGCATATCTGATATTATTAATGCGTACTCCGTTCACTTTTATCCCAATATTTGTTACTTCGAGTGCTTAATTGAAAATAGCTTCAGAGTAAGGGTAGGATCAAACAACTGCATCCCTGCCTTACAACCTCTACGGACTTCGATATCATCTGACGTAAGTTCGTTTGTTGTTATATGTGTGCCGATTGGTGCCAGTACAAGTTCTGAATATCACGCCTACAATATGACGAGCAACAAATCCATTCTAATCAAAAATAATGTTCCAACAACTCTTAACAACCTGTCTTCCACGAGGAACACCTCCTTTACTGGGTCGAAAACGTCCCGGAGTGTTCCGCAATGCATAATTCAGTTGACCGTATTAAATGCGATATCGGATAGTATGGGTTATGGGTGTCGATCGAGAGCGAACAGAAACAAAAAGGAAACGTATGTTTATTTTCTCGTGGCGTTCGCCCCCACAGATACCCCTCAGCGAAGCAGATGTTCCCGGCGAGCATTGTTGTAGAGACACGGGGGGGTATTGTATTGGGACGCCGATATTGCACACCTCTTCGCAGGTTTTCCATCAATAAGCAGAAGAAATGCGTTTAATATACTCACTCCTTAGATATATATCTCGTAGCTAGGGTGGGAATTACATATATATCCCTTCATTTGGTGAATTATGAATGCGTATCAATCTATTTATTTCTTGAATATAAATAGTACGAAGGGGCAGGGCAGAGTTGCGACGATTTACCTGCAAGTAATAAAACTGAAGAGCCTAACTCCGCCGATCACTTAGCAAACATACTTAATTGCAAGGCAGAACTGTGCCAATTACCTGGTAAGTAATAAAGTATCTTGGTGTATATATATTAAAAACTTACACGAGGAAACGGATAAATTTAAAACTCACAAGTTTACAAACATTTTTATTTAATGATATTAAATCATGGCATATATTATTAAGTATAATATGAGTACTACATCAAAAAAATATATTATATAAAAAGTGATAATTACATAGAATACAACATGTTATTATGAAGAAATAGTAAGAATAAGAAACTAGTAGGGATATGTAATGTTTATTTTTTAATAGTGTTTGAAATGGCAAACTGCTTTAACATAATTCAATATTGTAATTTCACCATTGTTAAGTATAAGATCGAACCAATTTTTCTAAAAATTTAAGGTATTGGCTATATATTTTATTTCGAGACTTCACAGGTAAGTATACAATTAATTTTATTGTAATTTAAATTTTACAAGTTTTTTTAAAGCTTCAAGTAACTATAAAAATATTAGGAAGTGTAGAATAAAACGGTTTATTATGTAATAAGGTAAACGACTCACAAACATTGTTGTTCGTTCTATTCAGGCTGTTTCAGCAGCCCGCGTGGTAGGTCAAAACCTACTATTTTCATCAATATGATTTTCAACTTAGTAGGCAAAAAATTCATCAAGCTTTTCTGATCAACTTGGTTTTATTGCTGAAAAATCAAACTCGAATGTTTCTGTTACATCTTCATGTACTTATTAGAAAAGACATTAGAAATTTCCTTTAAATTTAAACACCTCCACTTCACCCCCAATTGTATTGTTCCACTATTATAAAATTTCTGGTTTTCCACTATTCAAAGAGTTTTACCTCTTTAAATCAACATAGTTTGCAATTTTTCCATTTTTCTTACAGTTCTTTCTCTTACCAAATGTAAAAGTAAACTGAGGAAATTATGAAAGAAGTTGTGTCCTATTTGTTATCCTAAAAATTTCAAATTCTTTGAAAATCAAACACTTTTAACATCAATAATCCTTAAATCGTCATAATCCGGAAACCATAATTAGGTTAAGTTAATTACCCCTACCCGCATCAAGGCGTTTAAGTATACACCTAATAAAGGTTGTAATTAGAAATTGGATTTTATGCAAAACCCGTATTACTTTTTATCAGTATTCTTTTTATGATTATAACATATTATAATCAATTATTGTCTTAGAAAAACAGTTTTTTGTAATCTTTTTAGTGCATATAATGCTAATTCTACGGTTTTTTCTATGAATGCATATTTATCGTTACTTCATTAGCAATTTTCAAAATTACTTGTTGTAAACTTCCAATGTTTACAATTCTTAATTTTTAAAAGGGCCCTAGGCCGATTGCGGCTTATGATATGATATGACCGCGGTCATAAAAATAAGCAGATAGTTAATCCTGACGTAAGGTTGTGCGCGGATTCCCCATTTCCAGTATTGGACATAGCGGTTAGAAACACTCAAGATACCAGAACAAGGTAGCCTAGAAATTTTTAAAAGACACCTGGAATTCTGGAAATCTCTATTTGATGTTTAAAGTAGATGTTTATTAACTTTTGGAGAAAGGTTAAATTATTTACAGATTTCGTTTTCTCTCGTTTTTTAATTCAATTAAATATATTTACCTAGACGTGCTTATCTAGTAAAGATTATTAATAAAACAACAGTAGGCTACATAAAAAAAACGTTATACTCTTTATTACACTTATAACCATATACATACTTTGTACAAACTGTAATCTGGCCCATAATATGTGGTCCATTTACCACATATTAATTAAATTAAGATAAGGTTTATATTAATACTAATGATAATTTAATTAATTAATTTTAATATAATAATCAATTAGGTAATTATTATTTTAATAGTAATTGATTCTTTAAAATCCAAACGGTTTTTTAATATTTAATGTTTTTTCTTGTTGCAGGTTTATTTCTGCGTAAGTGGTAAGTTGCATGTCTTTTAACTCATCTAGTAATTTAAAAATGCTCTTGGGAATTATAACTCTTCTATAAAATATTGCCTTACATCTATAGCACTTAAATACTTACAATACACACAATTTCAATGGGAGTTATTTACCAATTTCTGGAGTTTAGTCTTTGTATTCTGCCACTAATGTTATATGAACCTCACAATATTAACTTCTGTCCAAATTATTTTTACTGCTATGTGTACAACCCTTTCAATGTCAAATAAAAATTTCTTCCATAGAAAAATTAATAGAACTACATTAATCTGAAATTAATTTCAATACCTCAGAATAAGTACTCGACTTCTTATTATGGTATAACTGTAAATTCAGAACATTGAATTATTTCCTGATCCAGTTTATAACGGGTCATAGTTCATTTAAATATTTAAGGAAAAATACGTAAAGCGAAACATCTGTGTGCCCTTGCTGTAATCATATTTTAGATAATAACAGAACAAGTCGTTTTTGATTGTCCACGATCGTAAAATAAACGGCTAAATAATAATTTACAGTTAAATAGTACAACTATTTCGACAACCAACTAGGTACATAAATCTATTGATTATGAATAGAAGAAATTACATCCGAATTCATAAATTTATTGAGGAAATTATTTTTGAAATAGGATGATTTGAAAAGGCGGATATCCAGGACATAGAAAATTCGCGATAGAATTATAGTACACTACTAGTGATTGAAGTCATCTGAATTTTCACAATTGATTTGATGTAGAACATATACTCGTTTTGCAATGAAAAATGTACCCCAATGGATATAAGTTGGGGGGGGGGGGTTAGTTCGGATAACCACTCCGATGTCTGGAGTCTCATACTATCAGATGCGATAAACGATCCACTCCAGAGTTTGAATTTACTTCTCTGTTTTGTTACATTTTTAAAGTAAAAATTAAATTAAAACAAATTAAATTAAATTAAATTTGAAAATGAAATGGAATTAAATTAAGCAAATTTTATTTTTACTGTTTCTGAGATGTCTTTTCTCTCATCTAGTATTCATAAAATATTTCTCCTCCTCAAAAAAAGATTTTAATATTTACATACTATAATAAGTAGTACCTACCTATTATGTATTGTGACACTTTACTTTTGGGTTTGGGAGCGGGAGTGTGTACTTTTGATATTTCTCCAATTTATTTGTTTTAAAAAATGAATGTTGCCAGTTGTTTGTAGGCAATAAAACCACTACTTTCCAGTCTGTTAGGTTTTTCATCAGTTTTGATTCTAATTAGTACATTTTAGTATTTAGATTGCTCCTTCATACTAAACGATTTCACAATTCACTTCTTGTTTTAATATCTTTGAATTTTTGTATAAGAATAATGTGGGTAGTAAAGGCATCATCACTTTCCACTCTGAAGTAGCTGCTGACTTTAATCAATGTTGGACTGCATTCTTCGAACGGTCCGGCATTCTTCATTTGTCATAAACAGTTCCTTCATGCCTAAATGATTACTATACGAAACTATTCTATTTCAATTCCGTCCTATAAAAAAGAAACAATCTATTTTGGATGTAAATCGCGCTGATACCTAGAAACTCACCTGACGCCGAATCTCAATGACAATAGGACACTGATTTAAGGGGGCGGATCGACTCCGAGGCTCTTAACAGAACGAATTAACAACGAAAATCGTCTCGGATCGCACGGCCGAATAGCAGAAATCTCACGATGTGACGCCCTCCCACTTTCTCTTCTTTTCCCCCATCGCCTTCGCCTTCGACTTCCACTTGGCGCCCTTATCTGCTACGATCGAGGCACCCTTGATATATTTAAAAAAATATATTATAACAAAAGGCACGAAGCGTTTGTCATATTTTTTACGGTTTTCATATTTCACTGGGAACGTTGTTTTTTCCACATGTGTGAGCGAGGTGTTTTGAATAATCTCCGACGGCAGCGGCGCCACCGAAAGGGGATTCGTTTCTTCGATCACTCACAAATAATGGGAAAGTATTGTTTGGTGATTTGCACTGCACTGAATCGTAATTTTGGAATAAACTTTTTGATTGAATGAGTGCTTATAAAATCAATAAAATCTCATGCGCAGTATTGATGGTTGACAATTGGGATGATCTGCAACGACAACTCCACACATTCAATGCAGCAGCGGAGGAGTGCAACATGCAGATTTCAGCAGCAAAACCAACTGCATGGTAATCAGCAAGGAACCGCAAATTGGAAATAAAGGGGAACATTGTCGCGAAGCGACCCCAATTAGCGAATACAGGTCGCCACCCAAGCCAAATCAGCGCGGAGGCGACCACGACACAGGTAAAGTCACTAATTAGATATATAAAGTACCGCAATCTCCGCCATTTTGGGAAAAAATTTCGCGCCAAATTTGAATTGCTAACAATAAATAATGAAAACAATGCATGCTTGTTTTAATTAATTGCCTTACTATCTGCATTTTAATCATTAACGCATGTTAATACAATCAGAAATGTTCTTGATAATCCCCAAAATAATAACAACTAATGATTGGAATATTTCACACTTAATGTCTTAATGACATAGCCATGAATATGTTCAGAATTTTGAACGAAACGTCGGCAGTGTGAAATATTCCAATCATTAGTTGTTATTATTTTGGGGATTATCAAGAACATTTCTGATTTTATCTCAGCGCCCCGAGAACATTCTCCCATGTTAATACTGTTGTGCTTTTTTTAACAATACAGTACAAAATTGATGTTTATTTAACATTAGCAATTCAAATTTGGCGCCAAATTTTTGCCCCAAAATGGCGGAATTTGCGGTACTTTAAACATCTAGTGACTTTAGACACAGGCTCTACATGATCCGAAGACTGGCAGCGCGGCACGTACAAAAACAATCTTCGAGACAATTAAACAGATCAGGGATCGGGGTCGCTCATTTGGGGAGCCTCGCGCCTACCGCCCTTCCCGACATTAACGTAAGCAACCACCTCCGTAGCTCTTTCTTTTCACCACTTTTGTTTTTGATTCTCTCTCCCCTGTATGTAGGCAATAAACATTTTTAAATTCGTCTACCTTCTCTCTACCTAGCTACACTCTCAACAAGAGCACTCCCTTTGAGGCCAAAGCCCTTAGGCGTGTGACAATATCATGGAACAAGTAATGACGTTTCTAGAATTTGAAATCACTAGTGAACGAAATTTAGCAACGACAGTCAGTAGGTACCAAGTAGAGATCATATGGAGGAACAAATTTATGACAACACAGACTACACAGAGTAAAATCAATATACATCTACAAGACAACAGTGAGACCCATTTTGACATACGCTGCAGAAACAAAGGCGAACACATAAAGAACACAACGGAAAATAAATAATGTAGAAATGAAGATATTAAGGTCGAGAAAAGGATCAACATCAAGGGACAGACAGACAAATAACACTATATAAGAGAGCAATGTGACGTCAGAACTGTCTTTGTAACTTCGTGTAGCAATTTTTTCTTACTAACTTGTCTTTATCCACAGATGGATAAAGACAAGAAAAAATAAATGGAACGAACACCTAAACAGGATGGGGCAAACATATGTAAAAACAACATGTCCTATAGTAGAAGACCAAAGATCACTAAAAATGTAGAAAGACAACTTACATTCGACAACAACGGAAACTGAATAGGAGACAGACAAACAGGAAATTTCTAACCATGAGAAGAAGACTTTTTGATCTATTGGAAAAGCCTGTTTTTCGAAATTCCTCATTAATAAATAAATTCCAAATGCAATATTCCCAAATAGAAATTGTGGCAAAATTCGACCTGAAAAACCTATATGGACTTGCTTGTTTTAGTTTTATAATAACGTTATGGTGCGCCGCTGGCCATGTCCATTTTTCGTGTGTGTGTTGTTTTGAATAATTTTATTCTTTATAACGGATAGCGAGGAGGCGATTCGGTTTGTTTTCTCGGTAGACCCTCGTAAATTATGTATGGGTAAAGGGTACTTCTTTCTCTTTTTTTATTCGCCTCCCTATCTTAATAACGAGTTAAACATAATTTTTTCAAAAAATTATTTCTATGCTGATTGTATATAAAATGGCGAACACTCTATAAGAGATGAAAATTTGTGACATCTCACCACCAAAATGTCGTACATACGTACTTTAATTGTTTATGCATGTACAAATGCTAAACTTTGGTGATTTTAAGATTAAAACCGTTCAACTATCCCCGTTTGTAAATATTAAATTCTTAAGATTAATTATGAAATTCTTAATTAAATAAATTAAATTTATTAAACTCTTTACGATTAAATTAAACCTAAAATATTCTATTCTATTATAACTGTTATTCCATTTACTATTGTACTCTAAAATTAAATTCGTAAGATTGTAACGTTCAAATTTTTAATTAAATTAATAATTTAATTCAATTTACATGTCTCGTGAAGGCTGACTTAAAGCCCCTGCGCTCTACGTGATGGTGGCAATTTCGGAAACACTTAGAACCGTTATGCAACTTGTAAAAGACCCAAAAGGAAGTCAAATGCTATAAAACACTTATAATATTTATCTTATATTTAGGTAAAATGAAGAAATGCGACCACAAGAAATTTACGATTTAAATTATTTCGAAACGACAAAACATTGCGTTTAATTAAAAACTAAATGATTAGCTTCGCTTTCAGTACCCTTTATAGGTTCGAATGAATGTAAACTCGATTATTAAATTTCGAGTTTTATTTGATTTTAGGTTAAGGCATCCTTAATAATAACCCGAAATGCACGCATTTTACGACTTCGGCCAAGAAATTAATTATTAATTCATGCAACGTTTTGAATTTCATCTCACTGGCGAAAATCCGGCATGGGGCTATAGGTCAATATAACACAGTTTACGATGCAGTTTTACGATTGCCGAACGGTTATATGTCTCGTTTGAAAATAAAAATTTGACAATAGGATAGCGGCCATAAAGTAAATCATGCAGATTACCGACGTAGGTTAGTCAAGCCAAGACCCTTCTCCTTATGGGTGATTTATGGGGAATATTGAAAACAAAACGGTTTTACTGCTATATAAGAGTAAACAAAAAAAGTGTTGTAAATCAAGCAAGTAGGTTATTGCACAGAAGCATGCCCAATCCAAAGACTGTGGACATTAATAGGTACATTAAAATATAAACTTTTTAAATATAAAAAAGAACTTTTTTAAATTATGTAAATAGTATAGGGTAGTCTATCCCGGGACACGCTGTATATCTAGTGAGTTCCATATTACCAGATTATATATACAGAATTTTCGAAAGGTGATTTCTAATCCAGAAATTCATTATTAGTAACAGCTAATAATAGCATCTGTATAGTAGATATCAAAAACAGAAATTCAGATGACTTGAGTACAAGTTTCAGCGTCAAAAGAACAATTTCATTTTACAGTTGTCAGTTTTTATTGAACGTCTGCAAATTTTGTCTATATTGATCCAATAATTATTACCATTAAATATAAAACTGTAAATATAGACTAATAATTAGGTTATCCTAAATTAAGTATCGAATTATTCTACCAGACAGATGTAATATATTCTAATAAACTTAATTAAATAAAAAATATTTATGTAAGTACATACATAGTACCCTCCTGTCATCAATAATCTGGAGAATTATTGGATTTAATCAAATTACCCTGTTTAATATAGTTTACACATCAATCATTTTAATCATTGTATGTATTTTGCATTTTTCTAGGTTTTTTCCAGAATGACTTAATGTGTACTAAATAATAATAATTTTTAATAAACAATTAAATATTATTGATATACCTAATATATGATATTAATTATTAAATATTAAATAAATAAATAAATATTTCAGGAAAATTCAATTCCATTAACATTATCTCATTCGTTGCTTGGGCAAGAGTCGGCTTTATAATTTATTCTTTTTAAAGATTTGTCAATTAAACTCAATAAATTCAGCATTCAAAGCCGATAATAAGACGTTTTTCTAAGCCTTACAAAAATTATTTTCATCTATAAATCTGTAATCTAGTATTAAGATTGAAAATAATTGTTTAGATTGTTATTTTACTCATAGTCCTAAGTACTATAGTCATTTTCAGTGCATGGCAAAGTCGCCCGAAGTACATATTGGTACATTAGGAACGCCCTGATCACGACAATCACTAATCAGTCGTTAATAGGTCATGGAGGAAGTTCTGGAAGCAGTTATTTTTGGAGGTGGAAATGATGAGGAAGTAGAATATGGTGACACATTTCTAATAGAATTTACTTTTTTTTTATTTCTTTTAATTTATTCTACTATGCAACACACAACCACCAGCACACAGCACACGATCTACATGGTTACATCTTTTGCCGAACTTTAACTATTATATTGTAACGTTTATTCTAATTTCTTTACACAGTTCTAAACACTACCTAATTTATTTAGACTATTCACTATCTAATTATACATTAGCTTATTAACTATTAAACTTATTACACTATTACACAATTATTAGCGCTTAATTGTAGTAACACATTTAACCCGCTAATTTATTTGTACACTTATCGCACTTTTTCACTCACGACGGCTTCTGGTCTACTCTCTCCCTTCGACCGCAGGCCCGTAATTATATATCCTCAATAATGTCTTTTCCAGAACGGGCCAGATGATTCTTTCTCTAATTGGAAGTCTCCGGATGGTTTGAGAAGGTTTTTAACGCCGCCTTTGAAATACGCTGTGCGCCGGCGTCAGATATGAGAGAGCACGCTTCACGCCCATGTTTACATTTCGCGTTACACTATGCTACTTCGTCTGAAGGTGACATAAGGTTAAAATTAGTGCCTTACCATAATTCTACATAAACAACGATAAGGGTAAAAATAATGCTTTACCACTAATCACTAACTTGCGCTAACGTTATTAACGTATACTTTATCACAAACTGCAACTGCGCACGCTCAGATGTCAAAATAACGTCAATCTTATTACGGTTAGACATTATGTACTGTTGCAATATTTCTTTAATAACTATCTCACTAGCCGTTGGCTATGTGTTGCTATGCTATAAGCTGATCTAAATCGGAGTCTCGTGTATCCAGTATTAGCGTAGACAATTTATCCAAATCTAGACTGTGGAAGAATAAATCGTCTTGCGTCCTGGTGCAGTTCCACGTCGCATGTATTTTATTCCTCAGACATGCACCGCCGTTTCCGCAAACCCTCAATTTTTCTTCATTCGAGATCGAGACCTTTCGTCGAGGGCTGTATATAGACAAATGACGATTCACTTCAGAGTAAACACAAATCTGAACTTTGCCCTCTCACATATGAAACCACCACCTGTGGTGCACCCTCTGTACGTATCCCAGTGGTGCCGCACGGAACGAGAATCCGCAGGGTCTCGCGCTGGAAAGTAATCGTACTAACTCGAAATGTTATGTCATCTCCGTAACTTACGGCGTCGTGCCTCCGTCCCCGCTTTTCACCTATTCGATAATAAATAATGAACTCGTTTCGGCTAATCGGATAACAAATCACCATTACAAGCAGTTCGGGGTAATCCGACTTTGATTGAAACCGTTCGGCTCCGGCATCACGGAACAACAAACTCTCTGGGGATTACCGGGCCCGTCACGCCGGATATGTTGATTAGGGGCGAGTTACGATCCCGGCGTGTATCGCGTATTGTATGGGGTGTGAAACGCGTTCGATTAATCAACGGGGATTTACATCGGGATTTTTAATTTCGTCGGGACGGTCGCGCCCAACGCTCGCGCGGCGGTAAGCCCTGTTAACAAGAGGCTTTAGAGTTTATCGAGTTAATGCCTTCCACCGTCAGCTAAGATTTACCGAACTCCACTAATAGTAGGTACGTATCTGCGAAATGGATGTAGGTACCTACGCGGTTTGGCAACTTGCCAAGTGAGGTAGTACCACTCGTGGAGCTTCCTAGAGCCATCTATTCAAGTAGGATTAGTCCGTATTCCCAATTATATTTTCTTACTTATTATGTTCCAATTCAAGAAAAATCTATATTGTCTCAACACATTTTTCTGTAAACCAATACAAAGAAAATGGACTTCGAGAAGCCCAGATGGTGTAACAAGGAATGAAATAGATATTGTATGTTATCGATGTAGATAACATAAGATATGCTGTAGATATGCATATTATCGATCAAAAGAACAGTATTCAGGAATGTCTTGGTACTAAATAAAATACACACCGGTAGCCATTACAGACTCTTCAGAGCCTATTTTACCATCGATCTGCAGAAAGACAGAAATAAATATATTCACCGACCCTTATTTGCTACCACACATAATCTTGAAACTAATAAAGAGAGATACCAAAAAGACTTAGAAATCAAGCTGCAACCAGTCAACTCTAATACCAATCTAAGCATAGACCAAATAACCCAAAAATTGGAATCAGGTATCCATGCCAGCGTAAGAAATTGTGCTCTGGAAGAAGAACCCCAGCAAATAATGTATTATCAGTCAACACTCTAAACCTTATAATCACCAGAAGAAAGCTACAAAGACACACAGAGCAATACAATAAAGGGTTAAACAAAAATATCAAGAAACACATAGCCTACGCAATGACACAAGAACTAAAAACACCAAATTAATACAGAATACTGTTGAACAAAATGGAAGTATGAAGGTGTTGACAACAAAACTATCAAAAGGCAAAATACAATGAATACAAATAAAAAATAAAAAAAAACAACATATAACATAACAAAGAAAAGAAAATAGCTATAGCTATAGAACAATTTTTCACCCCACTTTATTCATCCGCAATGATGATTTAAAAATATTAAATGTCGGCTCAGAAGATCTGCCAGATATCACAAACGAGGAAATAAAAAGACACCCCAATGAGCACCAGAACGTTTTTAAAACGTCTTTAAAACGTTCGGACGGGACGTTTCGGACGTTTTAAAAACGTCCAGAAAAACGCCGAAGGACGTTTTAAAAACGTTTTTAAAACGTTTTGTTACAAAATAAAACATTTTTGAAAGGTCCAGAAAACGTCCATTTTATGACGAAGCAGTCGTTTATAAGACCTTCAAAGGATGTTTTTAAAACGTCCACAAAAGATCCATTTTTCGTTCGAAGCAGTCTATTATACAACCATTATTGGACGTTTCCAAAACATCTACAAAATATCCATTTGTGGTTTGAACTAGCCCAATATAGGACTTTTATTGGATGTTTTTAAAACGTCCACAAATAATCCGTTATAGGTCTGAAGCAGCCTATTAAATGACATTTTATGGATGTTTTTAAAACGTCCACCAATATCCATTTCTGGTTTGAACTAGCTCAATATAGGACCTTAGTTGGACGTTTTTAAAACGTCCACAAATGATCCATTTTTGGTTCGGGACTCGGGACAGCCCATAATAATTATATTGGATATAAAAAAGATACATATGTTTTTTAAAATGTATTTACAGATTAGATTTTCAAAATACAAAAAAAGAAATAATTTCACAAAATATATAAATAATTTAATACAAAAGATATGCTTCATAAGAAACAATATACAAAAAACCAACAATACTAACACACAGCTAAATAAAAAAGTACTATCTAAAACACAGAAAAACAAAATACAACATATAAAAAAATACATACAAACGACATAAGAATACACACACACACACACACACACACACACACACACACACACACACACACACACACACTTAAAATACACAAAACAATGTACAAAGAACCAAATATACTTACAACTAATAAATAAAAAAGTACTAGTATACGAAACACAGAAAAACAAAATACAACATATATAAAAAAACAAAGGATATAAAAATACTTAAAATATACCTATTCTAATAAAATTATTATTTTTTGCTGTTTAAGCGATCTTTTGACCTCCTCAACCAACCTTGGATACATTTTTTGAGCTTCTTGCCTCGTTTTTATACTCTTGGGTTTCTGCCCCGCACCTGTAATTAAAAATAATACGATTTACAATATAAATACTAATAAATAATATATATATGCTATTACAATAGCCATTAAAAATAAAAAAGATAGTAACTAACGTCATATACTTTTTTCATTTATTAAATTTATTAAATTAAAGCCCATGCTGCTAACATAGAATTTAAATCTAATGTTTGGTTGTTAACATGACTCTTATTTTGATTGTTAGCGTCCAAATAATTATTATAAACAAATGATGGTGGTGATTCATTACATTCATTGCATTCGTCTATGAAATCGATACCGGATTTAGATTCGTTGGAATAATCAGAAATATCTAATTTCTCACAATTATTCAATTTAGTATTACATAAAAATTCCTGAAATAAACTTGATTCATCATTAATATAACTTGATTCAAAATTAGGTCGCCGCCGTTTAGCACGCATGTAATATTTGTTAAACATATTTATACGTTTCACTTACCTGTTGCTTACAGATGAATAATACGATGCACTCCGTCGAAAAGGGAAACTAAAATAGGATTACCACCACGAACCAAGCTAAGAACGAGCAGGTACACGTACTCTCTCTCAGCTCGATAGTCGCGGTTGCAGTGAAGGGTCCATGAAGGGTCTGTTCATTTTTGGGAAGAATTCTAGTAAGGCTATTTTTAACATGTGTTGTCCATATTGACGGAGTGAAAAAACCGAACAAAGAGATTTAAAAAGAGAAATTTTTCGGGTTATTCCGTCTTTACCTGATTAGTAACAATGAAGAAACGAATAATAAACACTGCCCTGTCATATTTGCTTGCCTTGCCATACAATAAGAAAATTCCCTTTTCCGACGTTTGTATACCGCTTTGATATCATTATTATATGAAATACTTATTACTTCGTTTCATATAATTGGTTTCCCAGATAGGTGGGGCTAACTAGATTTCATGAAAAGAATCACGATAAATAAATTTAAAGAAACCGAACGATTTTTTTTGTACGTTTGGTATTAGAAAGGACTTCTTGGAACGTTTTCAAAACGTCCCGTGGAGGACATTTTTAATGCTAAATTGTACGGGACGGTTTAAAAACGTTTTTAAAATGTCCCATTCAATTTCATCTTAATAATGTCTCCCATGGGACGTTTTAAAAACGTCCAAAAAATGCCATGGACGTTTCGACTTAAAATGGACTTTTTCGTTTTAAAGACGTACAACAAAAGACCTATATTGGACTGTTTCAAACCACAAATGGATCTTTTGTGGACGTTTTAGAAACATCCATTAAAGGTCCGATAATGCGCTGTTTCGAACCAAAAGTGGATGTTCTGTGGACGTTTTTAAAACGTATCGTTTAATGTCCCAATAATGTCCTTCTTGGGACGTTTTAAAAACGTCCAGAAAACGTCTCATACAATTTCGTCCTAATAATGTCCTCCACGGGACGTTTTAAAAACGTCCAGATAACGTCGTGGACGTTTCGACGTAAAATGAACCTTTTTGGGACGTTTTTAAAACGTCCTGTGCTATTAGGGACTAAAACAAATGAAAAACTGTAAGTGACCTGTCTGTACGAGAGTAAAGTACCGAAATGCTGGCTCGAAGGGGAAGTTATAATGTTATATAAAACAGCAGACTCAACCAAAACCAACATAGAAAACTATACCCTCTTAGTTTATTGCCTCACCAGCAGACTAACATCAAAGTTCTATTCCTATCAACCTGTGGAGCAGGTTGGTTTTCTAAAGAATTTCTATACAATCGATCATTTACAGGCGGCAGAACACTATTTCAAAAGTCTGTGGAGTATAACGTGCCAATTCATACAACTTTCATTGATTTCCATAAGGCATTCTACTCAATTGAGATCTGTTGTATATTAAAACCATGGACAACGCATGTATCGATTCCAGGTATAACAATATTTGAAAACATCTAGAAAAATGCCTCCTTTCATGTAAAAGTCGATTATGAAACTAGAACTAATAACGTTAAGGTTAAATGCGAATAAGTACGACAATGAGACTCTATTTATATTAGCTCTTAAAGACGTCTTTAAGAATCTCAAGTGGGAAAACAAGGGAATCAAAATCGACGGAACATATATGAACAACCTCAAATTCCGAAAATATTTTTGAAAAGCATCTATTACGTGGTTACAGCGTCCTTTCAGAATTATACATGCCATTACTTTTATTACTTGATACATCTGAATACAGCAATCGCAGTACCAACAATAAATCATTTCGGGGAAAACCAATGTGAGCTGCATAATCTTTTTAAAGAAGTAGGTATTAATGCAATTTTCAGGTTGTTAACAACTTCATCTTTTGATGCTGTTGGCAAAACATATACACTCAAAAAGCTTTCGAGTTCATCCTCTTCTTCTTCTTTAGGTGCCATCTTCGTTCCGAAGTTTGGCTATCATCAAAGCTATGCGTATATTTGATACAGCAGATCTAAACAGTTGGCAGTTGTTGCAATTGTACCATTCTCTCAAGTTCTTCAACCATGAATTCCTTCTTCTTCCTATGGATCTTTTGCCCATTATTTTTCCCTGGATAATAAGTTGAAGTAATTGGTATTTATCTCCCCTCATAACGTGTCCCAAGTATTGCAATTTGCGTTTCTTAATAGTAAGTATCAGTTCTCTCTCTTTCTGCATTCTTCGTAAAACCTCCACATTTGTTACTCTCTCTGTCCACGGTATTCTTAGTATTCTACGGTACATCCACATTTCAAATGCTTCTATCCTTTTGGTGTCGACCTTTTTCATTGTCCACGCCTCCATTCCGTAGAAAAGAACTGACAACACATAGCATCTCACAAGGCGAGTTTTAAGATTAAGACTTAGATCTCGTCCGCAGAACACCTTCTTCATTTTAGTAAATGTGGCTCTAGCTTTTTCCACTCTGATCCTGATTTCTTCAGAGCTATCATTAGTTTCGTTGATAACAGTTCCTAGGTAATTATATTTTCTCACACGCTCAATCTTTTGACCATGTACTGTTATGTCAGGGAAGTTTTGTGGCGATTTAGATACCACCATTATTTTTGTTTTGTTGATGTTAAGTGATAAACCATATTCCTCACTGCATTCTACTATTCTATTAATTAGTATCTGAAGATCTTCTGGAGTTTCTGCTATTACCACCGTGTCATCAGCATATCTCAAGTTGTTTATAGGGATGCCATTTATTTTGATACCCGTATCTAGTTCTGATAGTGCTCTATTTATGATGTCTTCTGAGTATAGGTTGAATAAGATCGGTGAGAGTATACATCCCTGTCTTACGCCTTTCTTTATCTCGATTTCCTCCGTTGTCTCTTTCTCTATTCGAATATTTGCTTTTTGGTTATAGTAAATCTTGGAAATAATCTTGATGTCTCTCTTGTCTAGGTTTTTCTCCATCAGTAGTCTCATTAGATGATCGTGACGTACTTTATCGAATGCTTTGAGTTCATCCTAAAAATGATTTATTTCGCTAATATTTTTCATCTAGTAATTAATTACTAAATTAAGGTTGGGAGCTGCATAATACACATATGAAGCATTAAGGGGCTGCGCATAATTTCCTTTTGGAAGGACCTCTCGTAATTGCAGTTCTTACGTTGGTTTGCTTTAGAGGTTTTGAATAGAATTATTTACGTTAGAAAACAGAGCCATCTTCTGTAGTAATCTCTATAGTAAAATCTATAGTAAAATGTCCCGTTTCTCTTTCATTTTTTACTTCAGTGCCTACACAATATTTAATTACAATCTAGCTCATATTAGGCATATAAACCTTCTAGAATTAGCCTAAGGCTTTCTAGATGTCTTGTATCGTGACACATTAAATGGTAGAAATGCGATGATCCCAGATGCGAAAGTTGTTCAAAGTTCACTGGAACTGGAATGTGATTTCTTTTGGAATATTTGGATCCCTTTAAATCATTGTGATTATTCAGTTAATTTAATTATGGCACTAATTAAACATACAAACTTTTAGAACTGTCCAGAGATTTTCTAGATGTCTTGCATCCCGACACATCAGTTTGTGGAGATGTGAAGATCCCACAAACTTCTTAAGGGTTAGGTATTCAAAATTCTCAGAAACCGCTAACTTCTTTTGGAATGTTTACATCACTTTGGAATTAGTGAGACCCTCCAATTTAGTTAATTCTAGCTGTTATTAGACATACAAACCTAATAATGCCTCTGGATAATTCTGGAATTATCCAGAGGCATTCTATATGTCTTGAGTCGCGACACATCAATCTGTGTAGATGTAATGATCCCACGAACTTTGGAAAGTTGCTTAAAATTCTCAGCAACCCCTATGACTTTTTTTGAGTGTTTGGATGGTTATCCAAATTGTCAATGATCTCAATTCTTCAAAATATTGAAGAATTGATACCATTCAATTCAATTAATTTTAGCTCTTATTAGACATACAAAGTATTGTACGCCTTTAATTCACTACTGTTATCTTTATTGATACAAAGATAAATTCTTAAAGGTTTTCCTAATTGTTTCATCACCTATACTAGTTATTTCCTGCCTCTTGTATTAAAAGCCTGCTGAAAATCTATGAATAATAATTCTATATTCATTGTCTCACATGATCTTTCTACATTTCTTAATAGCATGCGACATACATTATTGGTTTCCACTATCTTTTACAGAGATTTTCGCATCTCGACTATGTTTCAAGAATTTTTTTTTTTTTTTTTCATCAATGCCTGGTTATTCTACGATTTCCCTATCTTTTATATCGTCAAACTTTCAATTCCCCCTTTGCCGTTATATGCAAAACGTGTACATAGGTAAAAGAAACATAACTGAAACCAGTTATAAGGTGCTAATTTCAATAATAGTATCCCTATTTCTGTTTAAAGTAGTGTAGAACCCAAATTACGATAGTAATTTTTAAGATATCAGTAATAATAAATTAGCTCGGCAAGCTGCACATGAAGAAGTACAGAGGTGGCCATTAAGAGTTAAACTCATTATCTAATCAATATATGGTAATGGGTCACCCTTAAGGCTCCACATAAATAATGAGAATCAGCAGTTAAAAACTCATGCACTACACCTAAGATCATTATTTTCTCAAAGCTTGGGAAGGATGTGAAATACCTGAGGGTCGTGAGAAGAATGAAGAGTACCAAATCCATGGATGAACTAAACAGTCCTAATTCCATATGGGTTAACTTTTTTGGCAGAATAGAAATTCCACACCAGAATTGGACTTCTCCAGAGGTACCCTTTCACAACAAAGCAAGGCAAGACCTCAAACAAGATCTTGATAACGAAATTGTAAAAGAGACGCCTAGAGATGATTGGAGGAACAAAAAGCCACTATCGGCCCACGAGTGGACGGACTGTTCACTGACGGATCAGCATATCGGAGATACTATAGGGCAGATGATCTGTGGCTAACAGAACAACCGCAGCAAATTTTTTCATGGGTCATTTGCCTTTTCTTGGTTTTTTTAATAGGGTTTTGTGACATAAGCTCTTTTTAGTTTCTTACAATTTTGAGTGATAAGCAAATCAGAAAGTGACAAAATACATATGTACTATTTACAAAATTTTGAATAAATTATTCTACCTGGATACATATTAGTTAGCAGTATTGCTAAGGCAATGTGATTGTATATTTTTGATGAAATACATATTCTACCTGTTGTTACAGTACTGTGATTAGATACTAAATGTAGTGATTTAAAGGCACCTCAATCTTTTTTCAGTAGGATTAAATTTATCAGACAGTACCTAAATAAATAAATTGGACAAAGCACCTACCAATTACTGGTACATTTAAATAATTATGTATCTACTAGTAATTTTCTAAACCACGCCACCACGCTTTAAATTATCCGCTATAATATTAAAACTTACTTTAGCAATCATATATCAATTCCAGATTAAGTTGTATTGCATTATATGGCAGCAACCCTAGCAATATTAACCTGATGACATTCGATTAACCTAATTTAGGACGTAAACAACTTCCAGTATTATAAATTCCTAAGTTTCCTGTAAGAAACCTCTCTGATAAATCTGTCTGTACAGTGTCAAAGAAGCTTGGACAGCTTGAAAAGCTTACAGAAAGCTTGGACTACCCACTACTGTACTAGTGAAATTAAACTTTATCTATCTTTATATCAATTTGAGGGGAGCTGGAAAATAGCCACGGGAATAAAAACATGAAACACCGGATAAATAACAATTTAATCGTTTATACCTATAAAAATTACTATGGTGTCTGTTAAATTATTATATTTTATATTTAACAATCAATAGCATATCAAACAACTCCAAATTATGCTTCCATACTTCCACGAAGAAAACTTCAAAAATTACTCTTAATCAATAATAAAATCATAGGTACCATCTAAATCATATTCTTTGGAGGGGAGTTCTCAATCTGACCTATTCATCCAGATGATCACTTTCAACATAAAATAGGCTACGCCGAAACCAAGCACGAATTTCTCCTTCTGCAATCTACTCATATTCTCTATTTCTAAAGCCATTACTCGTCTGTTTAACTTAGCGAGCTGCCGACGCAGGTGAACAACCTCATCGGCTGGATGCATAGCTTCCCCTCCGCCGCCAAGAGGAGGGGTCGATTCCCTATAAGAATTCGACATTTGGAAACTGGTATCGTTCATGTGCACCTTAGCCTTATTAGGTTTGATGACTGGGATCCGATCCTCTTCAGGTTCTTCGACGAAATCCTCGATCCCAGGGAAAGGGTATTTGTCTAACGTCAGGGTCCTCGGAGGTGTAGCCACCCTTGGTAAGTCTGAAGGGTACGGATCGGTCGCTATGAGGGAGTTGTCGAAGGCGATCTCTCTAGGAGGCGCCCTAGTCCCTAAAAAAATAAATACGGATGACATATTACTTGACAGACTTGATTTGGTAAGTGATGGAAACGTTTATAAACAAAAAAATGGGATGTAATTGTTTCCTAGTGAACTACAAACAGTTTCAGTTCTTGGATCGTCTACTGACAGTGATACTGCTAGTTATTTGCAAATGTTACCTCACATTGGGTTTTGTTCAGCTGAACATTGAAAAGTTATTTTTAGATTAAGGTCCAGTTTTGGTTTCTAATTGATGGCAGGCGATGCCAGTTCTATCAATATTTAAGACAATATATGATTGTTTTAGAAAATCCTGTAAAAGCTGTAGATGCAATCATTGCAGTTCATCATACCTATGCTTTTTGTAATCTATGTCAAGAAGGAACTGTGTTGGCCTAATTGTTTTCTTGGTGTTCATTATTCATGATAAGATTTTGATCTCAAATGTCCCCCAGGTAATAAAATTCACAGATAATATTCGAACATTAGTTGGATTTTTCTATCATATTACATTTTGAAGGTAATTTGAAGTGTTTATTAGGAAGGTTATAAAAGTGTGGAACTAAAGACAAAATGTTACAAGTTTATATTGAGAGCAATTTCTACTCATCCCTGATTGTAAAGAAAAACAGGAATAATTATGTAACATTTTTTAGATATCTTCAGACAATTTGATATCGATATGAAATAGCACAAACTTTATAGGCAATAATAAACAATTTTTTTGTGAATGTCAAAAGGTTAACTACATATTCAGCTTTATAGTATAAACAAGTATCTAAATTTAAAAATCAAATAACATGTGACATAATTTAAGAAAATTATTATTTAATTAAAATAGGACGATTTCTAGTAAGTAGGACAACCTACTTATTTATTTCACATGCTTTATTTTTTATTACCCAAGAAAGATTCTGAATTATACTTCAGTACATTATAAACTGCTGTGATTAACTGACCCGATTAGTATACAATTCATAATAAGCACAATACTCAAATGTGTTTTGCATTCATTAATAAGGTCTCTACACAATGATCTATTTATAACAATGTAGTTGTTGTGCATTAACTAATGACTAAACGTGTTTATGTTATACATGCAAAAGGAAAGTATTTCAATTAACTGGCTATGAGCCAGGTTCCATGTCGCCTGTTGCGGTGGTTTGTGAATTTGAAATATACAATGACTTCCACACCCATTTTCTTTATCTCTCAATATATTCACATGCAGGACAATTTATGATACTAAATGACACTGGGATGTTTTTCTGCAAAACAATCCATTAACTATGCTTTGAAATTGTTATCTTAACATATGCTAATGAAATGACTACACTATTATTATTATATTGATGTAGGTAACTGTCCACAATAAATAACATTGGCACGTTATAACAATTTCAGGATTTTTAAGACCATGAAAACCCCAAGTTTGGAAAATGAGCTATTACTTTAATTAAAAATCAGAGTATCTGTTACCTAGATGTTGGTCTTGGCCAACAACTAATATCCTCTCGGGAACGTTCATATTGAAGTTGTCTTTGGCCCAAGAATTCCGGGTCTCGCCGTTCAAATCCGTGTTGAAGCTAATTTTGTCCGGAACCTTCATTTTTTGGTTTATTTCTACCTTGAAATTTGCATCAGTGATGAAAGCATCTTCTGTGTAGTGAGAGGGGCTTCCATTGACAGACATTTTGCTAAGGAAAGAAAGGCTGTTAACAGCTTTGGTTACTGAAAAGTACGATCGATGACTTACCAACTTATTTGTCGCCTTTATTCTCCTAATTGATAAGAGGTGGGATGAAGATAAAATTCAAATTGCAAAAAATAATTTATGGTGTCAATCAACTTACAGAGACATTTTGAAGGACTGTTTGTTTCTACTGGTTCGACATTTGACAGGTCTCGTTCGTAGCGCATGGGGCAATAGAAAGGATTGGGAAATGTGCGGATTCCCTTGGAGATCCTCTTAACATACTTTCATCCGTCTTATTTTTCAGAAATCTCCGTAAATCCATTCCATTTAAGTTTCAGTTCGAGCATAAAACATAAAACACGTTCTTACAACGATAAAGTAACTAAAACTGTTTAGTGACTTTAGATCTCGCTAAATAAATAATTGGTAACAACGTAAATAGTTGAACCTAACCTCACTCTTGCAAGTGTCCCCCCTTTTGTGAGATGTCTCGGCTTGTGCTGCCTCTAAAACACGTAACTAGAAATTACGCCTTTAAAAGTGACCTTAAAATAAAATGGGTCCGCCCGGAGAGAATCTCGTGCATAGACCCCAGGAAGTCCGGAGACTTGACACCAATGCCGAAGATTGATATGAACCGTATTTTACCAGAGTTTGAGAATTCAAAGGAGCTCCAGACTGCCAGCGAAGAGGTTAAAAAGCTTTTCACCTTAGCTTTTAACCCAAAACGTTATGCCAATCAAACTTTCAAAAACAGCCTGGTGGACAAAGTTAAGAGGTTCGATTTGGACAGGACTAGTATGGAAGTTAAAGTAGCTAGATGGACAGGTAATTATTAAGAAAAGTCACTATATAAGAAAGGAAGGTGAAGAAACATTTTAACTTGTGCTCAAAGCTGTGGTGGATGATCACTGCTTTGCTCGTAGAGCAATCAGGACCTGATAATTCACATGAACTAGACAAAGAGTGAACAAAGCTAAGACAGTTTTGATTGCAATCATACAATGCCTTATATTTTGAACATTTGTTAATTTGCGGTTCATAACATTTATATATTCTCATTTTAATTCTCTGCTTCACTCTTCTTTAAATTGCTGTCAAAATTTTCAGGTACAATACGAGCCCTACAAGAGTTACTGAAAACCTACCGAAACCAAAGGATGAAAGTGTGGCTCAAGGAGCTCATTGAAAAGCGCAAAAAGCATCTGAAGTACCTACGCCGTTGGGATTACAAAAGATTCGAGTGGCTCTTAGAGACATTAAATATTGAATACAAACCTGTACCTAGCGAGGCCAAGCAAGTGACTCGTAAAGACTCGTTACGGAAGCTCACCGACAGGTATTGCGACGGCATCAAGGAACAAAGATTGGACACGCTCCGTTTGCAATTGGAGAACGAACAGCCCGCGTTCCTAGAGGAGAAGATACGTCTGTTAAATTTCATAAGAGACGAACAGAAGGAGTGTGGGGTTGACGTTACCGTGAGCGAGGAGGAAATCGATGTGGTGAAGAAACAGCTCGAGGAGTTGAAACTGAGGAATAAAACGAATGAAGAAGTATAGAATATGGTGAAGGTAGAAATTTTGTGAGAAGTGCAAATCGTCACAAATAAAAGAGTGAAAACTAAGTTTGTTATATTTAGTGAAGATAAATTCAGTATTAATGTACTGTTAGTACTGAATTTATTTGTATATACCGTTAATATATATTCTAGCACATGAATCTGAAGTTTCCAATTGAACTTTTTGTGTTTGTTAAACTCCTCGTGTGTTATCAACTATGTTCTGCTAGTTACAATCAACTTAAAATGTTTCTATAGGTTCAATCTACGGAACGAAAATTATGTTTTCATTAGTTGCTCCGTTATGTGCTTATAATAGGGCTAATAGTGGAGGTAGAGAAGAAAATGTGTGACTACAAGTAAGGTGATTTTCTGCCCATTGGAACAAATGTTTTATTTATTTTAGGAATTTAATTTAAGAGTTGAAAAAGAAGTATACTTTAATTTTTTTATTATTTTCCCACATACACTTAACGCAACGTTTCTTTAACGTAAAAATAAAATACTATCCTAGGCCAGATGTGAACTAAACATCTTGAAAAAATAAAATATGTCTAAAGTGATATCGAATTCATATTGCCATTGTTTTTGAATTACTATGAGCACTATATTTGACAATTGCTTTTTATTTTTATTACACACACAACTCTATTATGACATTTACTAGTCTAAGAGAATCAGTCGTCATTTTGACAATTTTATGCTTTAGGAACAAATTGTCGTTTTTTAAAAAATATATATAAAGAACAGAGAACACCTCCAACTTGCCAATCAAATTATTGACAGTTTGGACTGGATTGAATACTTCACCAAACATTTACAAATTGTCACGAGTAACAAAATAATGGAAGACATTCAAAAAAACAAACAGAATCATACATTTAACAACTAAAAATGTCTTTTCTTGTCTCATACTTATGGGTTTATAAAAACCACATTCTTTTATTAGTTCCATGACTGGAGTGAACAGGTTTTAAGTGATGAACTGAGAAAATTGACCTAAATGCACATTTTTCCATTAGTTTTTCTTGAAAAACGTGCTGATGCTTCTCATCCCAGTAGATGCTTTGGCCCTAGCTTTATCCTTCGATGAGTGCACAGGCGTTTTCATTATCTTCACTTCTGGCTTACTCAGATCCAAAACGTTTGAAGCGCAACTTTTATTCTCTTCTTCCACCTTTGGTTTCTTCGCGTCTGGCATGAGCATCATTCCGCTTTTCCTCTTTAAAGTCTGCGCCTCTTCAGGCAGATTCAGATATTTCAACAGTTTTAGGCTGAGATCATCCATTAAGTACTCGGAAACTATCCCATGGGCGTACCTTAGGTAAGCTTCGTTGTCCGTAGTTTCATTTCTGGAGGATTTTATGAAAGTAGCAGATATTGCGCCACCACCTGGATGGATGTTTTTTTGTTTTAAAATTTCAGCAACCCTCTCCGTTTTCTTTTTTAACCAGGACAAAGTCTTTTCTTCATTGTACTTGAAGGCGTTGAGTTCTTCATCGCCCTGAAAGGGAATATTTTTAAAATTGCGAGTATGTGAAGGCGACGAATGCATACCTTTCGATCAGAAATCATGTTTAAATACTTTAGGCCGCTTGACTTCAGCAGTCTTTCGGTTTCTGGAAAATCTTCATCTCTTAGTAGTTGATCTAGTGGAATGGCTTGGACGCTGCAGTACTTTCTTAAATATGGAAGAACTGCAAGAAAATGAGTGTTGAATGAGGCAGTAATTTAAATTTTTAGCTTAATTACCTAAAAATATTGGATCGATGGGAGTGGACAAGTGCATTTTTCCATCACTTTTCAGTGAATCGTCCAGGAACCACGACCTCTTCCCTTCGTTGAATGTTAGTATTTCTTGTACAGAATTATTGGCAGGTGAAAAGAGGAATACAGCGGCTTCTCCTGTGTTCGGGTGCCGTAATGTGACGATGTCCGGAGTTCCAGTGCCTGTGTATTGTTCCGATAATTCTAAAGCTTCACCTAGAGAAACAAGGGTTGATATAGTCGCAGAAGGTGTCAAATTTTTCAAACGTATGAAGCATTTTCCGAAACTATTCAAATTACAAAATTGGTTTAGTTAGATTACTCTTGAATAAAGCACCACCGTGTCTAATCAAGCATTAATTGAGCAGGTTAATTGATCTGCGACTTTAATAAAGCATAGAATGGTTAGAATGTAGGTTGTTAACTGTTTTGGATATCTTTAAAAGTTACACTGAGTCAGGTTTAAGAAATAATTTGAGAATTAAGAACAGTAATGAAATTAAGCAAATTATTGTTGTAATTAGACTTGCATTTAACAATGGTTATATTTTTTTTATAAATAACAAAAGTAAAATCCTAATGGTTTCACGTTTGTCAAAGATTCTTCAACTCTACGCGACTGTGCCATCATGTTACCTTCTTTTGAAGGTAACATGATGAATGATGAAGGTAACACAGCCCCACCTAACTATAGCCTCTCATGTCACTGAACGTGTCAACTAATTGCTTTAAATACATAAAAAAGCAATATGATTTAGGTGTTAATAAAATGGTACTTATTACACAGTAATCATACTTTACTAATCCGGACTAAATGTTTGTCCCAACAAATACCTTTGTAAAAATGTCTGACACATGAAGCTTTATTCATGTTATCTCATATCTTTATTCTTACTGTGTCACAACAGGTTTCTGATTGACGTGAACTGTGGTGCGAATATAAACTTTACAAACTCAAAGCCAAACCTTTACTGGACCACCACTACTCATTAACCAGTTCCATGTAAATCTCGCGTCTCTTGCCACAACTTTAGTTTATTGGTTGTTAAAGAACATTTGACTGCACCCTATATAAGCTTTTAAGCATTCGCTATCCAGATTGTTTAAGTAAGCCTAGAAATTTATGTGTGTACAGAAGTTGACATTATAATCTTTTTGAAAGCACTTTATGTATTATAAAATTATGAAGAAAAATTGACAGCTACTTCAGCTCACATCGGTAGAACGATTCACATTAACATTGAGAATTATTCTACGAATCATTTTGTTTTATGTGTAGGTACTGTTAAAGATCCCCTGGATCACAATGTGGTAATTGCATTTGAAATGCCTAGGTGGCATTCAACCATATACCTGCCATTTGTATTGCTTTCTATTAAATGCTTTGGGCATGTTTCACTGCATCATCACATAACTGTAATAACTTTATGATCAAAGTGTAATTATTCAGTTATGTCATATGTATTTGTTAAACTTTCTTTTTGTGGTATTCAATTCAATCTGTACAATTTAAAATTGCATTTGGATAAACACATTGTTTGAATTTTGAAACAGAATGTTATAGAAGACGTTAGAAAGTTATAGAAAACTGACACTTTCTATTCAAGTTGGTAAACATATGAAACATTGAAAAACCATGAGCTCTCGATATGGTTCTAACTGAAGCAGCAATAGTTCTAATGTGTATAGTTCGAACTGAATATGTAATACAGAATGATAAAAGAGGCATTGCTAAAGATTGCTTTAAATACAGATACATTTTAGTTACGTGTATGGCAATGTTAATGACAATAACGTATCTGCCTACCAGTAGTATAGTCAATATTTAACATCAGACACATTAAGCGACTTGTACAGGAATGATGAGAACTGTTACTATTTAGGCTTTACTTCTCTAGAAGTCTAGATTGTCAACTGGTGATTGTTTGGTAGTTTTGTGAAAGCAGCATGAAGTACCTACTTGATTAATTTATCAGTGTATAATTTCAAAGACAAATTTTAGGTGATTTGACTAGTGTTTGTTGTGTGAGAATAAACTCAAAAGTCCTTATGTGAAACACCAAATTAAACACACATTTTTGGATATCCCACTGGCTAGAGCAGGCTTAACTAATAAGAGGCATTATTACAAATAACGGACCCGTTCTTATGATATTCTGGAAGACATGTTATATTAATGCTTTACCAAATTTTTGGATTTTACTAAATCAACTGTTTAATTGGGTTTTTAAGGGATGGTTCTTTGCCTTACAATAAGACTTAAGTTTGTAATTATATTACTTATTTAAAATTTAAAACAAATTTGTGATCTGCAACAGTCAGTAATTGTCCATTTAAGAAATTTTCTTAAGATATTGTTTCCTTATTTGACGTTGTCTTTCAATTTATGTGAATTAATAAATAACAAATGCAAGAGCAATATTCCACAAATTCAATTATCGTATTTCAATTATTAATCTCGATATGGCATAAAATTTGTTAAAGCAAGTATACCTCGTGAGCATTTTAAATCTTTTATGGTGTATGGTGTATTGTGTATTACGTCAGTTTTGTAATTTAAGGCAATGAAAAAAAAAGAACATGCACATTGATTGCATTCTTGTTTACATCGGAAAGCGTTTCCCAGGTAAATAGATCACGTAAACATTGATCAAGGGTGTGCTTAAAAAAGTCTCCTCGATGCTCGGATATCGACGTTTGCTCCGTAAAAATGATCGGCGATCGTAAAAAAGAGCAAAACCCGCGACCCAAATAAGAAAAAAGAAACGAACGTTCGATTCCTCCCTGGCCTTACCTTTGAGCAGGAACATCCAGGAGTTCGTCGGGTTCTGCACGTTCGACTTAATGCACTTCTTCGGCGAGGACTTCACCCGCGGCATTTTCAGTTTCTCCCACCGGGGGAAGGGCCCTAATCACCGAAAACACAATACTTATATAGAGACAGCCATTTCGGACGCACCGTTGAATTTATGACAGATCCGCATAAATTAACCGAGGTTGGTAGTTCTTCATCATTTTCATAATAACGCAGCGGACCATTGCGGTACAGGGCGGTTAGCTATTGGAAATGCAAAATTTAAAGTCATTGAAATTCAAATGGTCTACTGCACTCGCCCGTTTTTTTACGTGCGCGCCGACGATCGCGCACCACGGCCACTCGATCGACTCCCTATCGACTCGATAATTCTTTTAAGGTGTCCCGTTCTACACGGAACACGATAATCCAGACAACACGGTACAGTTTTAAAAAGGAGGAGCCGCGCCTGGAACACTTTTTAACAGATGCCAACGTTCGCGCCATCTGGTTAAAAAAGCTTTTTGGGTTGTTTTGTTTAAAAGACTTGAATTCAGACAACAAATATCCAATATCGCACATTATTAACTGGTCAAGTAATTGTTTACATGTAAACAATTGAATTGTTGACACGAATTACTTCATGTGATTTTCAGAAAAAGTATAGTGTATTGTCTATGCGAAAACTGAATGTTCGAATTTATTATTCGAAGTTTCGCTTACACCTTCACTTAGCATGGATGTAACGATGATTTGGCAATAGTAATTTAACCCTGATGGGGGATTAAGTAGAATAGAAACGATTTGTTTCGTATATAAGTAGGTAAATTTAAACCCAATAGGCACTTACGACTTACAACAAATGCCAATACACCGAGACAGAAGTTAAAAGTTGTACAAGAGAAGAGGGCTTTTGTTAGAAAGTATTGTGAATATGGTTAATACGAGTTATATAAATATGTAAAGAAAAATGCAGAAACAAGAAACTTTTGTTTGCAAAATAACAATATAAGTATAGATCCGTCCTTCTAATCTAATGCTATTTTCACCATAAATATTTTTCCTATCATTAATTACTTATAACATACATATGTCACTTACAATTATTTTAATAGACGGGAGCAATACCAAGTAAAAATAATCAGTTAAAATATTTATAAAATAAAGTCATTATAAGAAATGAATAAAATTTTATTCTGCAACAAAACAAATAAAAACTCATTTACCAAAATTCACTGTTTGTTGCACCATAGTGCACTGAAGTACTTAATTATAATATTTTGGACTTGAATGTAATTTTTTCTAAAAGTTTATAAATAAAAATAGAAATATTCTTTTAATTTTTCATAAAATTAAATACAATATAAAATAATATAAAAATTATAAAATACAAAAAGACGCAAAAATATTTAATATTTTATCGATTTTCTAATGAAATAACTTGATTAGGTAGGCTTAATATTTATCAGATTTATTACTATAATTATCTCATTGGTAAGGTATTATAGATATGCAATATTTCTTTGACTGTATCGGTTGGTTTCGATTTGATTAGTTCTAATTGTTCATATAATTAAACCATAAGAATATAGTTTAGTTCCAATCTTTTAAATATATGAAACATTAGGAATGTGTAGAATATTTCTTACTACAAGTCTACAAGACCTACCACAAGACAAGTCTACTAGACAAGTCTACTACTAGTCTTACAAGACTATTTCCTTACCTTTTGAGTTGAAGTACACAGAAAGCGACGAAATTCAATGTTCATACATTCTACAATCCAAAAGAGATGTGCTTGGTTTCAAATATATTAATTCAAGTGTTCATAAATTTCAATTTGAAACTTTAGAATATATCTAAAACATTGGGAATACATTAAATTACAAGACTATATTATTTCTGCTAAAGTTGAAATCCAAAGCTTACAAACAATCTTCCGTTGGTTTAGGTACTTTAGATTGGTTCAAAGTGTTCATAAAGTTGAATTTGAATCTTTTGAATATGTCTGCAACATTGGTGAATGTATAAAGTAACTTACAGCATTTCAGTTGTTGTCTTTGATCTACTACATAAGTATTAAACCTTGCCTTGGGTGGCAAACCTATTCTGGAGTCTTCCAAACAACCTTGAATTTACTCCTGAAACTTCTGGAATGAATCTTTTTCAAATCTTTCCTTCCCAAATAATCTACACCCATATTTTCTTAATTTTTTAAACGATGTGTGTTCATACTAAATTCATATTTTAGACCCAATTCAATCTCAAATCTCATACTGAATGAATTAGGTTGGATGCCTTTGCGCTATGTAGATTATCTCAGCCAGAATGAGTGTTGTCTACCTTCCAGAAGAAACGTAGATATCTTAAAATCAAACTACCACAAATAAGTATTCCTTTTATTGAATTGCCTTCCTCTTAAAAACATTTTAACACAAAAGAAATCATCCAAATCCATCTACAGTCTATATATCTAAATTGTAAATTTTATGGCCCAATGAGTGATATAGTTAGTTTTGGTCCAATTTACCACAGAAATAGGGATAAGAATGCCAATTCGGGTCGTAAATTATGTCACTTTTGGGGTGTTCACTCAAAATAATTAACAATGTGGAATTCATGAAACTTCACAACTGTTTTTACGATTTTGAATTTAATACTACAAATGTATACTTGAGTCATAAAACGAAAAATGCTTCTGTGAGCTTACAAATTTCTGAGTAAAAATATCATGTAATTTTAAATTGTTTTGAGTGACACTCATTGCAATGTATTTTGCAATACATTTTTCACTTAATTATCTTTTGGTATTTTACGGTTGGATAGGTTAAAATTACAAAAAGGTTAATACCTACTAACGTTTATGGACGAAAAACATGTAATTTGAAGAGAAATTCAATGTAATATAGGAACTGAATACAATAAAAATTCGTTAAAATTCTCCTTTTAGGTATAACTAGACTAGAACTACGCAATATGGTTCCTCTTTCAGACTTATATAAAAGTTTCTTAATTAATTTGCTTGCTGAGTTCATAAGTAACTATTGGTATTAAGCTATTATTTTTTTAATTTCTTGGCGAAATATCTAACAATCTAATTTTTTGAAAATTATGTCGGATAGGTACCTACCTAAGTCGCATATTGCGTTTATTAACATGTTTTTTATAACTTTCAGTGTTGATTATATTATGTAACATTAAGAAAAGGCTAAGTTTTGTTGAACATTCATGGAAATTAGCACAATAACTGTTCTTACTTTTACCTTACTTTTCAATTAAAATTACTATGGCTCTCACATTTTAACAAGAGTTCTGCGGTTCATGAGCACGTCACCCCTTTCTCACCTCATTCTCGCATCTCTCTCATTACAATGTGTGATCTACGCATATGTAATTAAACTGAAAGAGCAGGTATTTTTTTACCAACATCCTAAACTTTATAACATTGTAAAACATCACAACAACCATCAATGAGAACATTAACAATACATGAAACAGTTTTAAAGATATTCATTTTAACTGTTGGCTTGACATGGATTTTGTAACGTTTCATAATAAAAATCTGCAACAACAACTTTATAGATACATTTGTATGTATATATCGAATAAAAAAATAATTGACTATTAATATACAGTGTGAACTATAAAAAATGGGAAGTTCATAATATTCTGCTTACACCTAATATTCTGAACTAAAAATATGGGAATGGAAACAAAATATAAAATGGCAGCTTCGCAAATCAAACATTTGTAGCAGTTTTCGTACAACAAAGAATAATGTAACATCAGACTCATACCTACCTAATATTATAATGTCTGCATGCAAAAATTTAAAAATAAGTAAAAATTTATATAACATTCAAAGGTATGAGTATAAGTATGACTTTTTAATATAACAACATTTTGACATCATAATCTTTTCATTCCAAAAACATACAGGTTTTTATCTATTAATACATATGTACGTAATATAGAATATTATTATTTATAGGGTCTCCTAATTGTCTCTATGTTGGTTTAATTGATATTTTTGATTTCCTTCCAGGTATCTGTAAGTACATATCAAACAAATAATAATAAAGTACAACACATACATGTCAACTTACAAGATTTGCTTTACAAATTAAATACATCAATAAATACAAGTTCGAAGTTGTTTAACACTTAAAGAATATCACCTGTTTCAGAGATGTTTCAGTTATGATTTCAATAACTATTACAGCTTATTTTTCTTCTTGAAGTACCTAACTTAGAAATTGGCAATTTCTCCACTTAATTATATTGTATTCACTCTTTATTTTGTGGAGAGACAAAGCTGGCAAGAAGTAATTTTAACTTATGTATTGTTTTTAGAAATATCTACTTAGCTATTTTCTGACCTGCGATAAAGTGGGTGTCACCGTATCGCACTGCAGATTTAGCTAAAATGTGGTAGCTATTTTAATGACTGGATTACAGTTACAACTTACATTTGTAGGTTTTAGCAGTATAAACGATGCACCAATGCAAGCTGCGTCTAGTTACTGGTCTGCTCTAAGAAGGAATTGGTGAAAAGAATCGGTGATTGATGTTCCCTGGGACAGATATTACTTTCAGAGCAACCTATTGAAGCTGTCCAAGGTCCACCTTATACGGTCAATATTATTGAAACAATATTGAATTTATTCAATGTATTATTATTATTATGAATAGTAATACCGTTTTTGAATTAAGCTAAATCCCTTACGGACACCAGATGAGATAAATAAAGGACATCTCAGAATAGTAATACTGATGGGTATATATTTTCGAAAAACATTTTTAATATGTATAATTTAAAAAGTGTTAATCATCAAATAAAATCTATTTCATTTTATGCTCCTTTTGACGACACTTCACTTCACTCGATAAGTTTAAAACTGATATAAACGATATACCTATTTTATATCTAATTTAACACTTTACATAAGTAGAGAATAGGATCGCAACGGACACAATACTGACCAATATTATTAACATGTGCCTTCAATATACCGGTATTAGAAGATTACTTTCATAATATTGACCGTGTAAGGTTGGCCACAAGACACCAAGTTGAAAACTATGAATGCATTATCCTCCCGTCTCCCGTCTAATTAAATGAGTTTGTCTTACTGATACTACTATGAAATATATTACGAGATTGTATCGTCTAATTTATGTACACAAGGTCAAATAAACCGAGCTATTAATAAGTACAACTCTGTCACAGAACAGAAATACTGCGTAAGTGCTGCTACTGGTGGCCTGAGTTGATAGCTGTCTTGTTTACCATTGAAAGTGTACCATTTACCATTTATCATTATGCCGAATAAACGTGGATCAATTTGTGGCATACACTCATTTTCAAATTGTAGTCAGAAAAAAGGTAAAAGCACATTTTATAGAATGCCAAAGTATTTTATGAGTAATATTAATATAAATGCATTAAAAATTATTTTTTGACTATTCGACAAGTAATTATAGTTATAATTTATTTTCAATAATCAGATTGAAGAAAGGTAGTAATAATGTTACTCCTGATTATGTGAAATTAATTGCAATTGTTGCAACCTTATAGACAGTATTGCCATTCTATAAAAGATTAAGACAATAATAAATGATAATTTCTGTGAATTTTCTGAAATTATGTCGATTATTTGTACTTGAAACTTAATTGATATTTGTCGGGCTTTAAAGTTCGGTCATGTGATCAGAAACGCTGGGAAATTAGTTGTCTTTGGTGACGTCACATGCCTGTAAACAATGAAGGGTTTTCACGTTGGGATTATTAATTTTGCGACAAATATCAAGCGATTTCTGTTATTAAAAATATCGCTGTTAAAGTACCTATATAACAGTGTTGTTAAGTATTTAAATACATGTATTTAGAAATGTATTTTAAATACTTTTTATGTATTTAAATACATAGTTAAATACATAAGCTTAATTTGTATTTACTATGTATATAAAATACATTTCTTCTGACATTTTAAATACAGTAATTCAAATACATTTTTGGGCAATGTTAAGATCCATTATTTGCTAAATGATTCCTTAAGTGCTTTTACATTTATTGTATTTTGTTACAGTAACTATAAATGCGCATTTTTATACATTTTTTTAGCATATTTCCGGCTGTTCATTTGTATTTACATTTTGGGTTATGTACTTACATGCTTATTTTGAAGCTAATTGTTACAGTTATAATGATCCTACGACACTTTTAAAGGAGTTGCGATTATCTTAACGAAAGTATACAATTCATAAAGTTTTTAAAAAAGGTGTGACATTGTAGAACAATTTTTAAGGTACTAAGTAGCTTGTCGACATTTTTAAAGAAGTCCCAGTTATCTTAAACTTAAGCTGTTGTTTCAAATGAAGTTAAGGAGCTTCTAAAGAACTTATGACAACTCTAATGCAACACAAATAACTTGAACTGCCATATATGAAGTTGGAAAAGTAACTAATGTTACTACTAAGTTTTTTAAGTAGCTACTTCGTTAGATCAAGTTAAAAAGTAAAGTGTCTAATGTGTCGACATATTTGCCTTGGGATTATTTTTTAGAAGTTTGAAACATTAGCCTGTTGTGTTTTGAAGTATCACTTCAATAACTTAGATATTGTGAAAATAATTGAAAACTTCACAACTTCGGGCAATAAAACAAATATTTTAGAACTTCATTAGAAAGTTTCCATTAGAAATTAGATTTCATTTTCTTAAACTGATTTAGAAACTTCAAAAATTGAATAATTTCAACAATTTCACGAAGAAAATAATAGGAATTCTAAGGTTCCTGGGGTTATGCTTAACATTGCTGCAATTAAGAATAATTTACAACTTTAAATACTGTTTAGATACAAAAACGAAATACTTGTTATTTGTATTTAAATACATCGTCCAGAGGAGTATTTAAAATACAAGTAAATACATTTTGTAAAAAGTATTTGCGTTTGTATTCAAATACATTTTTAAAAGTATTTTTACAACACTGCCTATATAGGCGGCATAATATACAACAACATTACCTTTAAACATTATTTTTTAAAACTAGTCAAATACCCTTTCGTTCCAAAAACTTTGTTGATATACACTGTGTCCCAGAATGGAGACAATAATACCTGTAAGTGTAAGAGTGATTATCAAAAAAAAAATATTATTGGCCGTTTAGCCCTCCAAGAAATAAAAATAATTTACCCCAAATATGCTTCAAAGAAGAAGGCAGAAATTTAGGGAAGAAATCCCAATTGGATTAATTATTTATTTTCAGATAAGTAATATTTCGGCAGCAGCAGTTCTTAAAAATGATAAATGTTGCAATTATGGGAAATTTTATATGTCTACAGGTTTATTTCAATTTATTTAATACATATTACACATATACAAACCAACAAATAGATAGAATTAACGGTTTAGGTTTCCCTTTCTAACCTAACTTAATGTGTTAAGTTAAGTTAGGTTAGATCTAAATAAAATTACATCGATAAGATTCTACCCTAAAAGATAATTCTTAACAACTTTCGTATATAATTTTTTTCTGTTTTCAAAAATAAGGGTGGTTTGTTCTTGTGCTTTTTAAAGTAATCGCTGTAATATACTCAGTATACGAGAAGTTCTATAGGTATTTTGGGGCGAAATGGTTTTACAAGAAGCAGGGCTGAACCCTAAAATATGAATGTCCAATTCAAATTTTTTTTTTGATAAATAAGACCTATTACTGCGTTCAGCATGGGACACAGGGTATATCTTGCACAGAGCGTCCATTAATATTAAATCGAGATTAATATTAAATTGTGAATGCAGTTAAAGACACAATAAGGAATGATAAATCGATCGGTCGATTATAGATCGATATAACGTAAAATTACAAAAAGTTTTCATAATTAGAACGGGATTTATAATTTTCCTTATCTTTAACTTCTGATTTTAAAAGTCCTGCACCAACTCAAGCCCCTAGATGGCGCTATGTAACCGGATCCCTAAGAACTAAGTAATAAAGCATGGGAGTTGCACTTATTAATAGTCTGATGTATTTGATGAAATTGATTTATGAGAACGTTCATTCTTTGAGGGTCAAACAAAATATTTTCTAAGTGGCAGGCCATTATTCGTCACGGTATTAAATCTCTAATAAACACAAATCGGAACAGCAAAAGAAATCTAATTAAATTCACCGTTTCCACAATTCTAAACTAAAACCTATTCGTTTACATAATAACACTTATCTCAATAAATAAGTTAAATACCTATAAATCACAGACAAATTTAAAAGCATTAAGACCGCATGCACCGGTTAACCCCTCTCAACTTTTATTTGCCAGGAAATTAGTTAAACCTTCCCCGTAACCACTCACTCCCCCCTCTCTCACTCCTCTATCTCTCTCCCTCTCTCTACGACCAAATGCGGGGGGCGGTTGAACCGAAGCAACCTGTCTTTCTAGGTGTACATCCTTGTCGCCTATTGCAATGAACTTAAGTACGATCGTCTCGGTCCTTAGAACCCCGGGATCACGTGGTACACCTCCAGGGTCGAGAGGATCAGGTAGAGCAGCCACAGCGAGAAGAAGACGGCCGACGTCGCGTACTTTATGCCCGTCGGTCCGCCCAATTCGCCACCGATGAATTTCGCTCTCCTCAGGAAGAGGACGACGATCACCAGGGCCGCCTCGCTGCAGAAGATGGTGACCGAAAATGCGAGGCTGAAAACGAACGTGCGCGTTAAGAGGTGGTGAGATATTTAGGCCGGGTGCGCATCTTTACAATGCCACTTGAGACACGCAGGGAAGTGCGGATGTACCGAGCGCATTCACCATTTTTACCACGTACTGAACGCAATACAATGATGGGTTGGGGAAAATTAATAGAACTTAATTCATCGAATCGCAATTAATCGAAAGAGTAAATTCATCGAATCTCAATTAATCGAAAGAGTGAGTATAAAGTATAAATTTTATCTTAAATATTCTAAAATGAATTGTTACTTGCTATGCATCTTAAATACTCCACAATATTTTCGCCGCTATCGCACTGATTTACAATCCCCTTGAGCCTTTCGTCGAAAGGCTCAAGGGGGCTATATTTCTTCTTTCTAAGAGGTGGGGCTGCGCCTTCAAAGATTTCATTAAGTTTCAAATTATTTATACTTCCTTCTCTTTTAAGCGCTCTATAAATTTTCAGATATAAGAGTGACTTTGGGACAACTGGCTCTCAAAGCATCTATGCCAACCTTCAACATTATTATTTGTTTTCGCCAAAACATTTACAATAGCTTAATAAGAATTCCATAACGACCGAAGGTTGTCCAGCTTCTCTAATTTGGCCATGGCAATTTGAACCAAAGAAAAAACACCAAGTCTTCACCAACTGCTTTATTCAAAGTTGAGCGACCTCATCAGGCACGCAAATAAGTTGTTTTTAGAGCTCCCTTTGTTTGAAATGTGCGGCGTCGCACATACAAAACAATTACGTCGACACACACAGTTAAAAATTAAAATTAACATTAACACACATCCAACATGAATATTAAATAAAATTCGTTAAGGTCATGGATAAAGCCCAAAAGGAACTATCTACCTCATTCTCGAGAGGTTGGAGAGTGACTACCTCCAACCATTTAAGGATTTTAAGAAGTCCATATTTTGTGAGCAAATGGTGGGCTTCTCCGTCTGTGTCTTCTATCCATTCGGCCTATCCACGTATCCTCAAAGTAATCAAGAATTTCTTGTGTATCTTCTGGAAAGAGATCGTAAAGTGCCTCAAACCATTCCACTGTGCGATCAACTGGAACAAATGCTAAAGCACTTAACATCCTCATGGTCATAGAAAATTCCATATCTGTGTCATATCTTTGCTTAAAACCTTCACTTTGTATTTTTCTGTAAATGCACTGAGTGAAATGGAAAAAGCACCCTCTCACTTGACAGTCTGGAATAGCTTTGGTCAGTGCACTTACAGCTATAATCGTAAAATTTTTAAAGAACCTATTTACGTCCTTATTATGCAGATGCTTTTGTACCGACCTGCCGGATCTTTTACAAGCATAAGTGGCCATTATCGGTTTTTTAGCTGTCTCAACTGAGTTTGTAAATTCTGTGTTTGGGATGGCTGTTACGGCGACAAATGTCGAGTGGAACTCTTTCAACTACACTGTAGCTTAATTTCGGTTTGTCTTTGTTTTCTTCTTCCCCTTTCCAATTTCTCTTTTTAATAAGACAATTAAGTATGATGAGTTAAAAGAATAAATATCTGAAAAAATACCATAACGACATGAATTACCTCTCATTCACAATTTTGGGTAAACATTTTGACTACTTGATAGATATTGATTACAGAAAGTATATTAAATCTTTTAGATAAAATATGCTTAACAATTTTGGGAATACATAACATCAAAAACAGCTTCTTCGTTGTAGATTAACTTCAATAAGCGTTAATAACACGACAGTTATCTACTGACGATCAGACAATTTATGAAGCAATGTCACACCATTTGCCAACAGTTTTTAGTAACCCTATGAATAATCGAGGAAGAATTTATAATGCCTACCCAAATCAGTTACCTATTTCTTCAAAATACGTTAATTTAACAAACTTGAATTGGGTATAATCAGACGATTAATATAACTGGATTCTATTTGTTTACATGCCAACATAGATGTTAGCGGAATGCAATGGAGGACGCAAATATGGCCGCCGTTAATGAATTGCAATAGGCAACAAGACAGTTGTGCATAGGCGTATCGATAATAAGGATAGAAAAGGAAGCAAAAGTAAGAAACTAAGCAATTTAGTTCCTGTCTTTATATTCCTATCCTCTAAATTTCCTTATTAATTTTTCATATTTCGCTATGAAAGAATAATCTAAACGGCTTTTCTTCATCGTTATACACTTGCACACCATGCACCTATTAACAATTGTGTCTTTTTTGAATTTTATCCAAAGTCCAACGTAAAGAAACAAATTTCACGTTAGAAGCATGTGAATCGATGTTGCCACTTCTACCTAAATTCAATATTATTGCAGATTTACGTACGACGAAAGCACCGAATGCAATATACATGCAAATCGTAAGAGGGAATTCGTCAACTGAATTCATGCAACAATGTAAAAATACTCTTTGAGTGTGCTTTTATCTTCACAATATATTACTTTATAAATAGACTGATCTCGATATATTAATAGTCTGTGGGTATAACTCTAAACATTAATTTTTTTACGAACATTTAATAACCGTTGAAAATATTCAAAACAGCAGAACGGAAGGGATAATCAGTTTACCAGTAGTAGCAGCTTTATTGAAGTGTTCATAATCGCTAAAATTATAGCTTGTTTCATTGAAATATTATTTTTGAGAAAAATTCGCAAAAATTGTTGAAAATGTTTTATCAAACCAAGATTTTTGTGTCTTTCTTATGTGCAAGCAGATAGTCATTCAATACCATTTATGATTTGTTGTTATTTTGAATTTTGCCATTTGCAAATTCTAATGAAATACAAGTGTTTTAGATCGTTGTGCTTTACGGTCGGTTAATGAGTTTAATACAAGGTACCCAAGTTAAATTTATATTAGTTGAAATTCCAGTCACCTGACGTAAGTCAATTTGGAAGGATTGGTATTAAACTTTCCTTTATAAAGTTTCTTCTGACATAATAATACAGGAGTATATGATATTTACGACATTGTATAATATGAAACTAACTACATATAATCTAAAACATGGGAGATTAACGTGAGATATAAAGAAAGATTAACGGCTCTCGAAATGGATGTGCTACGTGGAAGCCGTGGGATGTCCAGGTTATGGCACATAAGAAACGACGAAATATGGCTAGAGTAATGGGTGTACCCGAGAGAATTATAAAATACGTAAGAAAGGAAAAATCGCTTCGGCATTAATAACAATGTTTCAGGGGGTATTCACGCACGGCGTTTTGTCACCAAGACGTCTTTTAAAAGTTGCATTGTCGTTATAATCTGCAGTACAAGCACAGGAATATGTATTATTAAAGTAAATTAATTTATTCTGCTTCTTTCATTTTCAGTTGCAACTTGAATAAAATGCACAGAAGGGAGAATTCTAGTGTTTTATGTGAAAATAATATAGTATACCCTGAGTCCCAGAGTGGACGCAATAATTGGTGTGATTATCAAGATATTTTGGAATTGAACATTCACGTTTTTTGGGAGAATCCCTGTTTCACCCAAACTGTTTCCCTGTTTCAAACTAATTCACCCATCATATACGAGGTATTTTACAAAGGTTTTTTTAAATGCACATGAATGTATACTCTGTTCAAAACAAATCCCGATGCACGTCATTTTGATGACGTCAGAATACTTCCAATACTACCAACTTAATATAGTCCCAGTACATTGCAATTTATGTGTTCCGTGTATATTTTAGGTTGACAATATGTATGGTTATGTATATGGTTGGTATATTAAGTTGGTAGTATTGGATGATTCTGACGTCATCAAAATGACGTGCATCGGGATTTGTTTTGAACACAGTATACCTTGATTTTTAAAAAGAGAAAAAAAAAATCTTATCCTTACAATCTTATCTATAAACCTAACCTAACATTAATCACTAAGTGAGGTTAGCAAGGGAAACCAATCTTTAATTTTGGCCATTTGTTTGTTTGAAAATGTATTATGTATATAATATGTAATTATGTAATTGCTTAAATAATAATTATGTAAATATATTATACTAAATGCATTGAGATAAATCTCGTATCATATGAAATTCCCCGCTATTGTATTATTTAACGTTTTTATGAACTGTCATTATTGAAATGTCTCAAAATTTAAAAAAAAATGAAATTGGCCATACTTTCCTAATTTTCTGCGTTGTACCCTAAAACATAATTCTAAACAACTTTTATTAATAAATTGTTTCTATCTTTAAAAATGAAGGTAATTTGACATTGTGCTTAAAAAATCCCTCTAAAACACTTCCTATAATAACAATTTTATTTATATTGAGTAAATTTGTTTTACGTGGAGCAGGGTTAAACCCCAAAACATGAATATTCAATCCCAAATTTTTTTTGACAATTACACCTTTTATTGCGTCCAGTCGGGGGCACAAGTGTATATATATTTCATTATAACGCTATATAATAATGATAATGTTGTCCTAAAAAATTTTGACTAATGGCTTTCCAAAGTGGACACCTTAGTATCATTTTTTAGTTATAATTTCTAAACTTAAAAATTAGCTGCAACATATGTGGCCTACGTTCCTATTAAAATTCACAATTTTCCGGAAAATCAATAAATAAACAATTTTCTATACTTATCAGTGCTGCGTCCATTACGAATTAACCGGTTTAAAGTTAGCTATACTGCTCATGCAATAATCAGCTGTAAATTGGTTATAAAATTAGCACGATAATTAACATATTCGAATTGTGTTTAGGGTAAAACAACATTGTTTTTAAGTAAATTGAAATCAAGGTAATAATGAGTTGGCTACGTTAAAAAATATGTATAGGGTTGGGCATAATCGGGGGAACACCTGATTTTTGCCTTTATTATGCGCAGTACTAAAAATTGTCTGGGATAAAAACGTTTGTATATTTTATGAACTATTTAATGATGCCCGGTGATTTTCGTCATATATCATATTTATCAAGATATGACGTAATCGGATACTATTTTTAATGTATCACCCTGTATTTATATTTTTTTTGGATAGATCTGTTTTTTCCAAATCCACTAATATAAGATTCGGGGGGTCTCTGACTTACCAGTTCATAATAAAATAATAAAATATAAAGAATTATTTAATAAACAGTGAAAATATTTATGTAATAAAAAATCATAATTATTTTACATTATTCCAAGTACCCACATAAAGTAAGTACTAAATGTTTCAACATTCAAAGTAGGTGTTCGAATTGAAAGCCTTCAGCGGCCTGACAATATTCGATCAATAAACGACCTTAAAGAATTTTGAATAACTGCAGGCGTTATTTTTTCAACAGTAGATCTTATTCTTTCTTCCAATTCTTCCAACGATTATGGCCGGTCCTTATACACTACTGATTTTAAATGGCCCCAAAGAAAAAAGTCCATTGGGGATAAATCCGGTGACCGAGCTGGCCACTCAATATGTCCTCTTCGACCCACCCATCTTTGCGGAAATATTGTGTTCAGGTATTGTCTCACCCTTGCATAGAAATGAGGTGGAGCACCATCTTGCTGGAACCAAATTTTATCAGAGAGTTGTAAATGATTTCTTTGATTCGGAAATAAACGAACTAATTCTGGAACTATCTGTTCTTGAAGAAGCTGATAATAACGATCACCATTCAAAGTTTCTCTCATAAAGAATGGTCCAATAATTCTTCCTCTAACTATACCAGCCCAAACATTCAACTTTTGTGGATATTGGGTGTGACCTTCTATCATCTAGTGAGGATTATGATCAGACCAATACCGGCAATTATGTTTATTTACAAATCCACTTAGACAAAATGTTGACTCGTCAGTAAAAACAATGTTGTTCATGAACATATTATTGTTATTAATGATATCCATCATTACCTGACAGAACTGCATTCGCCTGTCTGGGTCATCTCCATTTAATTCTTGGTGCAATTGCACTTTATAAGGATGAAATTTATTTACTTTTAGAATCCTCCTTACAGATCTCTCACTCAGATTATTGTCTAACGCCAGCTTTGGTATTGAAGTTTTTGGTTCTTCCTGTACACTTAAAACCACATTAAGTGCATTTTCTTCATTTGTGGCTGTCCTCTTCCGTCCAGATCCGGGTATGTTTTTCACACTTCCCGTTTGATTGAACTTGCCCAAAATTCTGGACACTGTAGATTTAGAAATTGGGGAAATCCTGCCAGGAAATGTTTCATTGAACAAATCACAAGCTTCTTGCAGAGATCTCTTTCTGTCTCCAAATCCAATAAATAAAAGTGTCTCAATTGATCCTTACCAGAAATTTGACGAATCCCTCGTTTCTGTAATTGAAAACTATAACATCCAGTCTATTTTTAAACGACTTACATTGTTTTCTTTAAACGATTCATTGTCTCTTTTTCACGTAGACGAAGCTCCTATAAAAGTTTAATTTATGTTCGAAGTAAACATTTAATCTAACGGTTAAAGGAGGAGAGCGACCTACGTTTTTAACGTCAATAAATTTCCGCATTGGGAGACAACGCAAGGATAGCGAAATTTAAGCACCTAAATTTAAGAAGGGTTGATGTTCCTTTCAAAAGTATTGTGTCAAAAACAAGTAGGGATTTGCTTAATATGGATTAGTAGTATTGATTAATCTCAGTAATTTATATATATTTACTGTATTAAAAATATTACAAAAAAAATATATTTTTGGCCAAATTTGTTTTTTTTATTTCTCAGAAAATATTATCGTTATCGTCGGTGCTTTCCCTCCACCAATAACAGAATCCTGCAATTTATATCACTATTGTTATTTTCTACCTAATTTTATACAACGTTATTTTCCAAAATTTAGTCTCATTTCCTTTAAATTTCTATATAACGTAAGTTCTACGAGTTGCTAAGTCTTATTTTCAAATATTAAAATTTCAACTACAATTGAAGCTTGAAATTCAAATCCTTGTCACAGCTTTCTTTAAAATTTCATTTGCCAAAGAACTCTACTTAAAGTTGGCGTTTGTAGTGGCTAAAGAAATTTCAAATTCGACCAAAGTCAAATTGTACCTAACACTTACGAGAAAAGGGGATGATTGTATAAAGTATATTCTTACAGAACCAATAAGTTAATAAATTGTGAAGGCACATAACGCATAGAGGAATTCAATATCGTAATGTTTTGAGAGACAATGCCAAAATAGCAGAGCTCTATAGGCATTTCACTCCGCTGATTGTATGAAATCTAAACGTACCGAAAGAATGCAAGGAATTACTCCAAGTATAATTACATTCTCGGGGTAATTGCCAGCAGTAAAGATCATTAATCAAGTGAGTAATGAAGTTGTTGTTCTTACAAATTTTGAACTTGGGTAGAATAATGTCGAGAGGTTAAATGAGTGAGTGGTTTGCTCCATTGCAAATTTGACAGTGTCTAGGTAGTCCACACATATTGCTTTTTTCTTGTATAAAGGACACTGGTAAACATCTACGTAAGTAAAATAACGTTAGGGAGATAAAGCACTTTTAACTAACTTATTTACTGGTTGTTTCTGATTAGTTTTCCTCCACTGTGTATTGCTATTTTGGTGTTAATGTATAAACTTTGTTACAGCTCTTACTAAGTGTTTCGGATATCTCTGTTCGTTCTTAATGTTCCATAGTTTGCTATTGTTTATGTTACCAAAAGCTAACTCGAGGACTATGAAGGGTTTAATTCATAATGCATTAACGCGATTATGATTATATTGTACTGAATTGAGAAAGGGTTGATATGAAGCACAGTTTTCTACAAAATGAAGTGGACAAAAGGATACAAGTGAGTAATTCTAGAAACGTTTGGAACTATGTCGTAAAATCCAAAACCCCCGCAACGCCTATTAAAAGTTTGAGAATACTACTTTTGTACAATATGATATATTGTAAGTATTGCATTAACCCATTAATTATTCAACCTTTTCGAAACCTAATTCCAAATGAAGCAGTTTTTCTATTATTACAAACTTTGCGCTTCAATCTCGTTTAACTTTCCATTATTTCCTTCTCCACTCTTAAGAGATTTTATCATCATTTTTTTCAAATTAGAATTCAAAGAAACCGGAAAAGCGAACTGTCATACTACCAAAGTATTTTTGGATCCCAAGAACACAATTTCAGACTAAACTAATTGAAAAAGGGAAAGTAAAAAACGTTATCAGTGGTGGTGGTCGAGATGAGAAATAACATAGTCTCGTCTCGGTCTCGAAAAATCCCTAAAAGTGATGTCTCGCCTCGTCTCAATCTAAGTTTGGTCTCGTCTCGGTCTCGAAAAATCTCTAAATAAGTGAATGCGTTGTTTCTTGATAATATTCACAGTTTTTCTTGAAGTAGTTATCTAGGTGTGGTAAAGTTGGGCGTACAAATCCTTGCATTTTTGATTTATCTAAACTTACTTTTTCTAAAGGAGGCACTAATTTAGCTCTGAATAAAAATCCGAAGAACATGTTTTTGGAATTATCTCTGTCCGATCGGGTACTTCGTCCAAATTTCATCAAAAACGGTTAAACCGATTTTGATGAAATTTCATGTTTCAGCTTCTATCTGACTTCGCAGGATTTAAAGTACTTACTTATGTCATTAATAGCTTTTAGATATCTTTCAAAAATACGTGGAACTCTCATGTATTAGTCACATCGGCTATTTTGTTTTATTTTGTCCATCATTTCGCAATGGGAACTTATCATGCCATTACCTGCCGGATTATCGGATGATAGCAAAACTTGTTAAAATTGCTAAGCTATGCTACTATTGCTATGCTACTAATTGCTATGCTACTATTGAATGAGTACATTACTGTTAAATATGTCCAGTAATGCAAACAAACGATCCACACCATTTTCCGAATGTCCGTCCTACAATAAACGCTTCTAATATTCTATGAAGGCGAGGTGATTACCGTAAAATGTACAGTTATACTGACAAGAGCTGCAAATTTTACCACTTACTATCCTTACTGGTTTGACGGGCCGATAAATGAGTTTGCCGGACTTCGCTTTTATTATCCTTTTACATGCACTTTCGTAATCCATGGCTGTGAGGGTTTTACAAAGAGGAGAACACATATAAAATTCCAACTTAGAGACTTTTCAAGACGACACCAAAATTACATCTTGTCTCGTATCGGAATTTCAACATTTTTTCACGTCTTGTTTTGTATCGAATTCGAGACGAGACGAGTCTCGATCTCGTACTGAACATTAGTTATTTTGGGAAAACTCAGTTTGTTAGGGTTTGATGCATGACTACGACTACTAGAATAGGTACCTACTAAGGTATCTACGACCTATAAAGCGCATCTAATTAAAAAAGGTAATAAGTCGTGTATTTTGTGATATTGAACTATAAAAACAAGTTCTCAGTGAATTTTTTTTATTTGTTTAATCGAAAATATAAAATTAACTCAAAATAGAGTGTTTGAAAATATACTTCAATTTTTTAAAACTCTTTCCGTGTAAAACTAAAATACACTTTTTAAAAAACTAATCATAGGAATGGTTCTTTTCATCCCTGCTTTAACTAAGAGTATAAACAAATTTTTTTATCATTCAGGGGTAATACAACCCAACAAGTACAGTTATTAATTTCTTAACTAGAATTGTCTTTATAAATAAATAAAATAACTCTCTAGGAACAATAGTTTGCTGAGATAATTTGTATTCTAATGAATAAATCTAAGAGGTTTAATCTGCGCAAGGAAAAAATACTTTTTTATCTTCTTTTCTTAGTTCCATACACTCTTGGTGGTACCATTTACAACATTTATCACTTTGTTGCTTGTCTGGTAAATAAACAAAGAGAAATATCCATGAAAGTGTACCAAAACTATAAATATGCTTATGCCTGAAATGTGCAAAAATGTGCAATACCAATTCAAAGTATGCAATGATATTACAAGATCAAATTGCGAAAGCGTGTTTCATGGAAATTGGAGTACTATGTATTATTATAATTATTATTACTGTTACATTAAGGCAACTGGAAAAATTATTATTAAAAGCAATAATTATATACTATTCCAAATTTTTCATTAATTTTTATTGTATTCAACTTAAATGCTTGAATTTATATTTACTTCAATTTGAAGAAAAATATCTTCTTTTTACTTCGCTAAAAGAAATCGGAACATTTTACATACTAGTCACAAATTCAGTATCTATCACTGGAATCAACAAGATTTCTAATTAAAATCACCACTTTCATCACATTTACTTTATACAGGAACCTGCTTCCGTTATTTTTTTCTAAAACATTTTTAAAGATGTTTGAAGAATTTGAACAACATCTCAAATATCCTCTTTCTCAAAAACATTAAATGTTTTTAAACTCCTCTCCAATTTTACCATCAGCACCTTTAGAAGCCAATTCAGATCAAGTTTTCAAGTTCTTGCTTACATGGTTTCTTAACGTGACAAGTTAGGTGTAACACCCTGCGGGTGTTTAAGGGATTTTTCTTTATTTATTAGATTTTGTAACGTTAGGAAAGAAGGACCCTGCCTATGAATTGGCTAAAAACGCTACGTGATTTATCCTCATTTCGTAAGTCGGTAATTAGAACATACTAATATTATTATTTCGTAAAATGACGCCGAAACAGCTAACTTGGATGCGTTGAGTTGGTAACGATATCCGAGGTCGAAAATCGGCCTCTGCTTCGTACTTCTGTCAAATAAGCAAAAGCGGATAAAACTCTTAAGTAATTAGGAAGGCGGACTTTATGACGTAACGCGGTTATTCATACGTTCAATAGAGGAATTTCGACCAATTACAATTTGGGAGGTAAATTTTGATCGAATTTTGGTACTCGGAGTAGGGGGGGTCGAGGGCTCTTGGAAAGACAAAAGTTAAGAGTTAGGGAGTCGGTCAGAGGCCGAACCAAGAGACGGTCGGGGGACCGTACCCCGTCCGGTCGTGGTTTATAGTGAAGGAGCTATTTCAGGTCGGGGACCTTTGAGGAATATTGGACTTAAAGTCAAGAGAAGGAGCTATTTCAGGTCGGGGACCTTTGAGGATTATTGGAGTTTGACTCGCAAGGACGAAGTCAAGAGAAGGAGCCATTTTCAGATCGGGGACCTTGACGATAATTGGAGTTTGACTCTCAAGGGCGAAGTCGAGGGTAAGAGTTATTTTTAGGTCGGGGACCGTGAGGATTATTAGAGTTGGGTTCGCTAGGACGAAATCACGAGTTAGAAGTTGTTTCTAAGGTCTGGGACCGTGAAGAAAGTCAGAGTTTCACTCGCGAGGGCGAAGCGAGGAGCAAAGAGTTATTACGAAAGAGTCGTAAGTATCTGGAGAGGTCTAGAGTTGCTAAACGCTAAACGAGTCGTACTCGCTCAAGAGTGAGAGTTTTTGAGCGAGAGAGGAGATTTTGGAGTTTACAGTTTACGCGAGGGTCGTAATCTCTCTGGAGTTTAGAGTTGTCGATCGAGGGCATCAATCTTGACAGTGTTAGAGTTGTACGCGAGAGACGTGATTGGTGAGTTATAGTCTTACGGTAGGGCCTTAACACTTTGAGAGAGTTAGAGTATGTACGCCGAGCGAAAGAGGGCTGATTACGTACCGGGCCGAGATCAAAGTAGCCAACATATTGGGTGAGTCTTTACTACGTTGCAAGGGTTATGTAGCCCTAAATTTTGGGGTTGATTCGACATATCGACAGTTGTGCAATCTCGATAAATTTGGTTATTGGAACTTTGGAAAATTCACTGTCCTCATATCACGTAGGTACAAGCATTTCATATACAGGGGCATTAAGGGTTTTAAGGGAAATTTTACCTTGACACTTGGGTTGGATGACTTGGCGGGATAAACGAATTCTTTGTGTTAGTTTAACTTATTAATTTTGTTAATATATTTTTCTATTTTATTCAGTCGTTTAATTTTTTTTGAGTACGATTAAAGCGAGCATTTGCGAAGCCCCGCGCCCATGCTTCACTAAGGGACCAGTTAATTTCTGAAGATAATTAATTTCCTCAATCAATCCCACCCAAACGTAATATCGGTACCTATACCTTGAACAGTAAGTAGATCTTCTCTGTTAAAACCCTCTCATAATACACAGGGGGCCGATATTACATAGGTGATCCTGAATAATTACATAGTTGCAATTAATTAACCTGAGTTATTGAAGGAGTGCATTTTCCTAAATTTGAGGCATCGTATGCAGTTTTTGGAAAAAACATGCAAATGAATAAAGATTCACAAAGCACGCCAAATGTGAAAATTGCATAAAAGCCTTTCTTTACTGATAAACCTTTCTTCGTATGCATGAAAATACCAATCAAATTCTGCCGAGATTTTTCCTTCTTACTTTTTCTTTCCATTAATTTTAAAGATCCTCGTCTTATCTTAAATCGTTAATATTCTTGTTTCTACGTATCCTTTTGACGAGATTTTCCTGTTAACTTCATTTTCTTGTTTTTTTTTCTTATTTTCAAAACAGCAATAAGTAATTCTCTGGCCTTAGTAATTTTACGCCTCTTTTATTAGAGCATAATTATTAGGTGTGGGTAAAAGCTTTTAAAGAGGAGAGTTATATTCCTTATTCATATCCCAGTGGTTTGTCATAGTCTGAGTCAGAGACGATATCTCTTTGTTCTTCTGGAAAAGTGTTTGGGTGTAAATAGATCTTCTCAACTTTAGCTGTTTGTTGATCAGTATTTGTCTCTGAGCTACAAATGCTAATTGAGCATTGACATAATGCTAATTCTGAGCTACAAATGATTAAACGGTTACTTGGATAGACGCAATTTCTACGACTGGTGATGTTCCACAACTATTTATTAGCACAGTCTGGAAACTTATAAGAGATGTCACTTAAGAACATCTTTAGTTAGCCGTTACCTTGGCGGTCAACATTTGTATAGTTTGATGCAGAAATTTTCGTAGAAAATAAATGTCTGCCTATCCAGAAGTTTAGGAGCACAAGGCATCCAGATCTTGTTTAAATTTTATTATCCTTCTGCTCGACTAATGACTGCGGAGTATCAATTTAGACATCCAATTGTATGCCCGATCTCAAGATTTCATTACAGCAGTACAAAAGAATCAGAAAATTGTAACGACATCCGAAACAGCTATAGAGGTCCTAAATTAGAATGCAGCGCATTCGCCATAAAATTCGCGCCTTCCGTACAGCAAACAGTGGTTTAATTTGGTGTGAGTGAAGACCAAATCGCGCAAAACGTCGCCCTTAAAAACAACTTAGCATTCACAAGACATTACGAGACTTCGCGAACACGTCTCAGAGTTACGTTACAAATTTAAAGAGTTGTTGTAACTTCATTTGGCGCATGTAGAAGCATCCGAATCAGTAAATATGTATGTGTGTGTACTCACTTGCCGGGTTCCACATGGAATTCGTTCCCGTTGAGACGGTGATAAACGGCCGCTATCGACCAGGCGACGCCGATACCTAAGAACACGTTGACGGCGTTACTTCCCGTGACGTTACCGACGCTGGCGTCGGCATGCTTGTCGTGTACGGCGGCCACTTTGCTCGCAAAAGTATCTGCCAACAAATTAAACTGTCAGTCGCCAGGAATTACCTCTACAAAGGGCCTAATTAGGGATTTTCGCCGCTACGTCTTTAGATCGACGTTACAAGAGGAAAATATTTAAGCTGCCGGGTCGGATTACGGAATTGTGAGCATTACATATACAAAGTATATGTTTTGTAAAACAAATGCCACCTACGTATTCAATTATGTTCGTCTTTCACCGACATAAACATTTTAGACGTCCCATTGAAAAACATTCCTATTCATTACTTCGACTTTGACTTTTCCACTCTCACTTATCTGTTTATCCCTTCTTTGAAACCAAAGAGCGAAAAGTCATTTTTGTTATTTTTTGGGAAAGATAAATACCTACATTTATACCAGCCTTATAAAACTGTTTAATTTCTAAATATACGGTGTTAGCTCCAGGTTTGAGTTTTCCGTAGAAATGAACCAAAAACTTGACGGAACGAACAAAATATATTGTTGCTTGGCATTCTTTAATAAAAGGTCTTTTATCATACGAAGAAACAAAAAAGAAAACACAATTTCGGTTATTTAATTACAACAAAATATAAATATGGGTTTTTTTAGCTACTGATAACAGTCCAAAATTTCAATAATGACAATGTGCTGTAAAATGTCTAAGAATTTTACTTCTGAGTGCATTACTTTCATTCAGTTGAATTATCATTATAACTACCATTGGGTAATGAATAAACGTATCTGGAAAATATTTTATTGACAATATTATGAATATTTACTTTCAACATGTGTTCACAATATATTGTAATGTTTATTCTAATTTATTACCACTGTTCTTAATTATACACTACACACTACTTAATTTATCTTAACTATTTCCTATCTAATTAATTTACGTCACACTCTTAACTGCTAATTTATTTCACTTGTCCGTTTTTCGCACTGTTTACTCACCCGCGGCTTGACGTCTTTCTCTCTCCGACTGCAAGCCCGTTTGTATACATATCTCAATTATATTCGAGATGATTCCAGTTCATAATGTTTTTCTAGAAAGGCCCGGAAGGTAATAAATCATTCTTCCTTTAATAAGAATATTCGGGAGTATCCTCCATTCTCCTTTTATGGCCCAATTAACGGAGCGCTTTGAAGTGGACGCCGAGGTCCGATAAGAGTAAACACATTTCGCGCTGCTGTTTACATTTCGCGTTACAGTATCATGCGAGTTTAGCTTTTCCATTTTATCCAGAAACATTTACATAACTTCATTATCTATATCAAGAAAGCGCAACAGAACCCACCCTACCTTCTCGACTAACTCATCTTCTTAACAAATGTAAGTAATTTTGGTAACCAATGCTTTTGGAAAAGCAGTTGGTCTTGATTTTACCTAATTCCATTGATTGCCTGGAGAATACGCGTCCATAAATTTATTTCTCTCTGGTTTATGCTGGCGTCGCAAAAATTTTACGTTTTAAGTATCTGTAATCAAGTGAAAACAAATTTGGAAATTAGGAAGAAGCAAGTGTAAAGTGGAAAAGTAAAGAGACTGATGATACACAATTATACGCCAGGATTTTCCTTTCTGTTTCTCTTCCCTGTTCTGTTTGGCATGCATTTTGGTAACTAATAATAAATATGGTTAAATCCATCTTATTTCATCTCAGGAAAACTTCCTATTTTCATCTTGAAGTATCCGGGAAACACCCTGTGTTAACAGAAATAAAACGTAATTTCTAATGTAAACTCCATTTCAAATTGTCGATTTTCGCACTAACATATATTACTTTAATGACTCTTATGGCCATTGTTACCATTACTGCTCTATGAATAGCTTTTTTGCTTGTATATCATGTATTGTTCAGGCATTAACAGATTAAATTATTAACAACCGACCTAAATGTAACATTCCACTGTACCACATTAATTACAATGACATGAAACCACACTACAATTTTCGTTATAGTTTCGATATAATCTACAACTTAAAATTAAATTGTACAATAATTACTACATGCTATGTCAATTACATTTATCATGTCAGTAATTTAGATTTAAAATGGGAACTCATTAAGTTCATCAAATCAGACCGACTTATTAAAAGTCCTGCAAAATTAGAATTAAGTTATATTATGAAGAATGAATTAGAATGAAGAATATATACAGACCGTTTCTACAGAGTCGCAGTATGGTATAAACATAAGAGCGAAAGAAAGGCCATATATTTCTCGTTGGCTAAACAGAGAAAGAACTTTTGCGACGTTGCTAGCTCGTGAAACATCACAGTCATCGCCACACTCTACCGGATCCTTCGCTGTATAGCCTCCGACGGGAATATTTGGAATGGGTTACGGACCGGCTGAACGGCAACGTTGCAAAACTTCCTTCTCTGTCATACTAACGAACTACTATTAGTTTCTCTTTCGCTCTTGTTGATTTCGGACCCTATTTCAATAGAATAGACATCGTTTTTGGAATATTGAATTTTCAATAAAAAACAAAAAAACATGTAATCTTAACTTTGGCAAACAGCAATATTAACTGATTTTCTCATAAGAAATATATAATTGCACCAATGTAATGGTTAAACTTACAGCAAAAAAATACATAATTTTTAATGACTTTCTACGGTTCATTAGGTTTAAGTTAGATTCACATTAAGGTAAATTTAAACCTTCTTGTAACACTAGTTAAACATAGAAGCATAATATGGATACATTTTTACACTTCTATTAAAATAAATGCAATTTATATGAAACAAATAAATAATATGACCAAATTTGAAGTAAGTTTAACTTTAAAATCTTTGCGCTGTTAGACGATAAGGGAGGATTCGAAATTTTGTTAAAAGCACCTCTTATAAAAGTTAGCAACAAACATAATTCTACGTTTTGCCTCATTTATGGAGTGGGCCATGTTAAGTATGACAAAATGGATTTCAGTATTTCTAGAAATATTATCATCATAGAAAGAAAGCACGAACAAAAGCTTAAAAATAAATAGAATTTATAAATAAAAACTTATAAACGAATAAAAACTTAAATTTGGCAAACAGTATTAATTCCTGATTTTGTCATAAGAAATATATAATTGCACCAATGTAATGGTTAAACTTACAGAAAGTAAATACATCATTTTGAATGACTTGCTACGGTTCATTAGGTTTAAGTTAGATTCACATTAGGTAAATTCAACACTATGTTAAACACTAGTTAAACATAGAAACGTAATGGATACATTATTAGATTATTACCCTTCTATTAAAATAAATACAATTTATATGAAACAACTAAATAATGTGACCAAATTTTAAGCAAGTTTAGCTTCGAAATCTTTCCCCTTTTATAAGGGATGATTCGAAATTTTGTTAAATGTACCCCTTTGAAAAGATAGCAACAAGCATAATTGCATGTGTGTATTGCTAAGCACGAATTAAAATGGATTTCAATATTTCTAGAAATATTATCATCATAGAAAGAAAGCACGAACAAAATCTGATGATCAATCTTCATGTTTAATTTCAAAATGATGTGCCATCCTCCTTTTAATAAACAAAACTGCTCCGAGTTTCCCTCTCATGACGTTAATATTCAGTTACCGTTTTCCTTGTGAATTTCGTTTATTTTTAGAGACTTCGTGACTAAAATTTAGTACCGTTATGATTATGTCGAGTCATACAACGAGTTTGCGACTAGAGAATTTTATAGTGCAGATACACTTAATTATAGTGAATTAAATTAACGCAGTTACTACCAGTTAAATAATTAAACACCTTTCATTATGAACGCTATAAGAGATCATTAATTATTAACATCATTTTGCATCGAAGCTGTGTAACTTTATCGAGCATATTACTTTTTACTAGTTCACCGTCTGACAAATGATAAGGCAAGTCTCATTCATAAATATTCTGTTCGCTTTTAAAAGCAGCTCATAGAAATGTCGGAAGATATTTATTCCACAAGGGAAAATCGACGTCTCTATCATTAATAACGACTCGACGTACCTAATCCGCGTTCGATTCGTTAAATTCGTTATAACTAGCGAATTTCCCATTTCGCAAGAAAACTATTTCCTGCCGCAGATAAATTTTTGACCATCGCGTCTGACGGGTTCAATTTCCCGAGCTGTTCCCCATGTATTTCCGGGACTTCCACAAAATTTCTGAATATCTACCCAGCATACGATTTTATTGCAAACCTCGCTAGTTTTCCGTATTCCGGGCTCCGCGCTTTTGGATGGCAATATGTACATTCCAGTATTCCTCAGAGTTCTTATGTATAATATGTATTCCACGAGATTAGAAAAAAATTCAAGGGATATATTCAATCTCGTTTATATTCGAAGTAGAACTTCACTCAAATGATGTTGGAAGTATGTAAAATATTTATTTATTAAATAACTTAAAAGAGAAGATGTGTTAAAGTTATTTTGTATCAATTGCATATGCAGCAAACATAACCGCAAGTGGAGTTTATAATAAACTAACCAACATACCGATATTTACACATCACATATTTTTCACTTAAACAGTAATGGGAATGTTAAATACGGCGTAAAAATATTTTTATTAGCGTACTATATACATGGATTTCTTATCCTCGTTTCCTTTGGAACTTGAAGATTCAGAAATGATACAATCTTCGTAAAATTGTTTCAATTTTGGCAACATATTTTCTTCCCACAATCATCTGTATCTCTTATTTCTATATGAATGTCTTCATATGTGTGTAATATGAAATCAATAGGTACTTTTGGTGTACTGCTCCTGCCCATCATACTGTGATTGGTTTTTGGGTTACTACAAAAGGTGCAAGATGCAAATGAAAACACCACTAACATAGTGAAGTTATTGACGATGCATTGCACATTAAAACACGAACATGGAAGGTCGTATTGGTTTATTACTAAAGTGAAATATATTTTATATTCAATATTGTTTTACCTTATTTTACTTTAGTATCTGTTAAGTGTTGATTTGTATCGAATTCACTCTACAATTGTATTACCATATATACATATGTCATCTTAGCGTACAGCTTACCATATAATTTTCATAAACGTAGACCTGGTTGTTTCATTGTGTCGAACCTATTCCATACAACCCAATAGATATTTCTACACCCCTCATTATTACACCACAACATTCACCACCTACACAAATTTTAAATTAAGGTATTGATTAAATATGTATATAAGTTATATTGATTTCTTTCCTTCAACCTTTCCGTACTATCCAATAGCGAACTTTTGTTATTTAAGGGAAGGTTTTTAGGAAAATGCCTATATCCAACTTTATTGCTTAAATACTTGCTCGGCGTTAACATCGTGAGCTTAATTTTCATTAGATTGCTTGTTTTAACTGTTAAATATAATCTACAATTTCATCTAGTATCAATTAACTATCTACCCGAAATTACATTTGGTAATAATTAAATTTATTGGACATTTTATTTATTAAATTTAACTAATACATCTAACGACACAATTTGTCGAAATTCGTCGATTCTTGGTAATGGTATTATAACGTGTCAATTATGCGTTTAACTCGTTGCAATCACTTTTAATTACTTGAAAATAATTGAAATTACTAGAAACTTGTGGAATTTATTGGAACGTGATATTCATAATTATCTGATTAATTTAGTTGCGTTTATACGTTTATTGCTGGCTTTTCGCGTTAATAATTAGTTTTTCGGTGGTGGTTTGGGGTTTTTGAATGTTATGTCGCGTAGAGGTGATTTTAGTTTAAAATAGTTTTGAATGGCATTTGACTTCCAAAGATACAATGTTGTTAATTTTCTTTCAGGTGCAATGTGTAGTGACAGTGGTGAATATCCTGGAGTCAGTAGCAGCGGCAAGGGTAGAGGCGTTGCCATCTTGCCTACATGTCATTGTCAAAAGGTTAGTTTCTTTTAATTCCCTTGAAATTATGATTTTGTTTTTCATCTATGTTATTATGATTCAATAATGTAATTATATTTGATGTTACGTTTTCAGGTGAGTATTATCGACGACAATGGCATAGAACTTCAATTTAGGGCAGATATGTAGTAGCAGCTCTTTGCAAGGTTAGTGTTTTTTAAAGTAACCTTTAACTATTTTTTGTAAGTTATTTTTGCTTCGGTGTTATTGTGTCACTATTTTCACTATTAATTGTTTTACTACTAATTTGTTAGGTAAGATTTATTAAAGATTGTCGTGACATCTTCGCGGAAAGGCAAACGTAACTGCAAATTAGTGTTGTTTCTGACATTAATCTATGTTTCTAAAGTACAGTCTTTATATTCAAAGACTGTACGACTGTTTTATGTTTAAAAACGACTGTGCTTGGTACAGTACTGTACATTTGTCCTAGTAGGCACCTCTGTTGTACCTATTTTTGCCACTTTGACCACTAAGCCAACAGTCACCTACTTGATAAACTAACTTGAAACATTGAACCTTTGGAACAAATGGTTTTCTCAAATTCAGAGGAAACCATTTTCGTCAGTCGTCACCCAAATGTTGTTTAATATGATTTCTCCCTAGAGCTCTCATCCAAGACTTGGGTCTTCTTGAAATGAGCCTGAAGAAAATAATACCATTAATGTTTCAGAGTTCATCAAGTTTTCATAAGCAATTGATCGCAACTTGAGTTATAATTGGGAGTGTTATCATCTTGGTAATTGAAGGTATCTCTCCTTATAGGCAATAATTTTAACTGACTACAATGGGGACTTGTATTCAATTCAGCTGTAACGTTTTACTTAAACACCACATAAACTAAGTTACTTCTGGAATTTTTCCTTCATTTTCAGCCATGCACTTCATTTTTTCTAAATTTAAGTCCGAAACTAAACTCACAATAGTACACAATGAAAGACAGTGGTAGAATTACATAATGTTTGTAAAAATAAAGAAGAACCACAGAAACAGGGCATAACTGTCACTCGAGTGTTCTAACGAATTAAAAACATGAAAGCAAAAAGGTATTAACAGCTCCTAAAAGCTGACTGTGTTTTTTTTACAACGCGCCGTATTTTTGCTATTAGCACGGTATAACTCTTCTGAGGCGGCGTTGCCAAATTTGCTGGATTTTTTCAGTTACCTGCCATAGTCGAATATGATGTCATTTGAAATATATCAACAACAAAAAGAACTTGCAACGGTGTTGCAAGAAGAGACTTTCTGCGCATGTACCAATAGTAGGTGTTTGTTCGCTATGTGAAGTCATTTAATTGAATCTCGGATGTACCTACTGGCGTTCTAGAGTTTATATTTCTATGGTAATATGCCTTCTGAGCTTAGATTTTGTTGTTTCTCACATTTTTCAGTGTTCTGTAGAAGGTTTCGTTTGCTTTGCTTTCATTGTTTTATATTCAATCTTCAAACCAGTCCAAGTGTTATTGTGTTTAACTCACTAATTTCTTACTTCTTTGCATTTCTTTGTAGTATGTTATTATGAATAACAAGCCGTACCCGGCATGCATTGCAATGACACGTAAAGTTTAAAAATAGATAGATAAATAAAAATTATAGATTACCCAGTGAACTTCATATCACCTACATACATTTTTGAAAAATATGGTCAAAACTGAATACAAATTCCTTATCTACCTTAAATTGAATGCAACACAGTTATACTCATAATCAATTTAAGGCTTTCTGATGTACTATATTTTCTTGTCGTTTTTTGGGGTGCGTAAATATATAAAGATGATGGTTTTCCGACTCGCGAACACGCGACGTATAATGCGTCCATGCGCGAAACAGGGAAACTCCAAGTTGATTCCGCAAACTGTCCTTGTATCTGCAATTGCATATTATCTTTCTAAATTTTTAATAAATAATTTATCAAAACTGCCTTGATAGTGGGCTTGAAATTTTCCTGTACAATATGTGTTGCACCAAACGACGTAATTTGAAAGCAATTATTATATTTTTGGATGTTGGCTAAGAAATGTTTAGAGTCATTTCCCGCTCCAGAAACTAATGAGCGTAATGGATCTGGTGGTGGGAACAATTGTGGCAATTTTACTTTACCACCAGCACAACATAATCCAGTAGATTCACCGCTGTATTTTAACACTTTTTAACGCTATTTCATTATGTCGTGCTCGCTGCTGTTGTGTGTGATGTGCCCGAACTTGTTCCATTCTAAGCCTATCTGCTTCCTAATTATTTACTGTTGAACGCAGTTCTGTCATACCAATACGAATGTTATCATTATCTATCTCTCGTTGGTCGTCAGTGCGATTTGTTCGTGAGGTAGCTCGTCGCACATTTGATTGACTTCAACGATCTAAGTCAGGTCGTCTTCTCCTTGGCATTTTAAAATTAATAAAGTTCTCGCGCACTGACAAACTGATGATAGATTTTAATAATCGTCATGATATTTATTTATTTGACGACCAACTGACACTATACCTTCATTTGTTTCATTGGTTGCCTTGGCGATTTGTACCCAAAATACAAAACCTACTTTTTTAGTATTCCCGTTACCTATTATTTATGTTTCTCACCCCGTAAACCTTCCATGAACTTCCTCAAATATTTTAAGATCAAAATTAGCAAAATCGGTCCAACCATTCTCGAGTTTTAGCGAGACAAACGAACATCAATTCATTTTTACATATATAGATAGTTATTCAACTATATCTAGCTACACATTTGCCCTTTATCTATGCAATTCTATTGCTTCCCAAGGTCAAAACGAGACGCACATATCTCTAGTGACAGTGCACATTCCCGTCGAACGTTTATCACGAGACTGATTTCCCGTCACATCAAAAATGGACTATTATTACTTGATGTCGAATATCGAGAAATCGAAGTTTTTAATATAAATCCACCCGCGTAATCGTTTATCATACGTCCCTTGGACGACGTCCAAGAATCAGATAGGGCCCACTGGTCACGACAGAATTTTTATCAAGATGTCCGTTCTCCCCTCCAAAGGTTTTTACAATAACATCGGTTCCCCGCACACACATGTAACCTTTTATCTCGAAACAGTGACTCTGCGAAAAAAGGGCTTTTTTCCTGATGCGGTTTAATTAAAATCCAATGGAACGCAACGCTGAATCATTGCATGGAATTTATCCACAGATTCGATCCCACTAAATGCTTAATTGCACATGTGTGGTCTATCAAGCGTACATAGAAATAAGGAATCTAAAGGCGGTTCTCCAATTTTGATTCCATTATTTTCAGTTATCCTATCGACTTTTATTTTATTTGTATTAGTTCTAATCCACAATCAAACTCCACCAATCTGCGAAATACGCGATCAAATTCGTCATAGAATCACGTTACCAATTTATCGCAGTCAACTTTCGACACAAATTAAATTGAATGCTTGACGTAATACGATTACGTTAATTTACACAGCCCAAAGCTTTAAAACCGAACTATTATTAAAAGTTGCAATACGATTTGAACATTTGAATGTTTCGATGGGATTAATTGAAAGATTAATAAATAATTGATTGTATAATTGAAATACGTTTATATTTATGAACTCTAGATTATAAATGGCTTGTTTGCGAAAGCAGGTTTTATTAAAATTTTTATGGATATAGATGATTAGGAAGTTTTAAAATGTTGGGCATAAATTTACGCAACACTAATTGTAGGTAACGAAATCAAAGCTTGAGAATGGACATAAGAACAATATACACCTGTGTTGAAACGACTTGAACACTAATTATATAATTAAGACATGCCTACATATAGATACCTAGTTTAGTAGGTGATATTGCCTTCTTTTATATTTGTAAACGTACATTTGCTGCAATTACTACACAGCTCAACTTCAAATAATGTACTGCATCAAATTGTATTCTATATAGTTTAAATGTTCAGTGTGCTTCTCCTACCTGGTATGCTAGTTCCTAGAGCGACGAAGACTATGGCTGTGACGGAGTCCTTGATGCCTAAGGTAGCACCGAAATGTGACGCGATATCACCGATGACGGCTGTCACCACGCCTATGCACACTATAGAGACGACGAAGCACAAATATCCCTTGAGCATATCTGAGGGCAGAGAAATTCGAAATAAAATACATGCCATATAAGACCACAATTATTATTAATAGTTATTAATGTATGGTATATTGGACTGCTAGATACTTGTGACTAGCTAACTAGTTTTGATGTATAATTAATCAAAAATTGTTGAGTAGGTTAGGATGCACTTTATTCATGGGTCATCTTCCATAGGGTGAGTGTAGAGGATTGTTCTGTAGAGAAATAATTAAAATATTTCCATTTAACCATACCTAATATAAAAGGTAAAGTTTCACCCTTTACATTTTTTAGAATCTATTAAAAACGTTAAATTCTCAATATACGCTGTGATAATAGTCAAAGCTCAAAAACTTCCAAGAATGTTAAAAATTGTATACTTATGGCGAATACCATAGAATATTTGGTGAATGTACCACTAGAGTTTCACCTGAGTATACAACCAAAGATTCACTTGTGAAATGCCGATTATTTATAACATTCTTCTAAACATTCTTAAAGTTCTATTCTTCGTTAAATATATACTTGTGTTGGGTTTTGTTGGCTTTATCTAACATTTTCCTAAATTCACTTTGAAACCTTCAAATTGTGTTAGAAACTGTTCGCGATAATATTTAAAATGAATCTAATGTGAACTAAGTGGGTACATATAAACAAGGAACAAGGTGATTGAATTAATGACTGTCATCATTATTTTTGAGCCGATCAACTAGTACATTGATATATTGAAAAGTCGTCCATGCTATCTAAGAAACCAAGTCCATACATATTAATGAGCGCTATTCATTGAATTTAGGATTAATCGTATAGATGTAATGTAAGCAATTCTAGTTGCTTTAACAAGTACTTTCATTTCAGTTTCTATGAGCTTATAGCATTAATTAGATAAATACAGATTAAAAACTTTAACGAACGTATTCATTATTACAATGAACGCGTTGATTGTTGCAATGAACTTACAATATTAATTACAGATTCATTACTGCAATGAACGTATTCATTGTTGCAATAAACTTATGACATTGTTACTGGTTGACATTGTTATTGTTACTGAGTATAAGTATATTTCTATACGAATTGTCGCATCCTACTAACTATTACGCCGTATCAGACACTTCATTGGATTTCAGAATTAATTTTAAAGTTTGGAAACAACGCATTAAACCCTAAAAGTAAGACATATTGATAATAAGTTATACTAAATCAGTGAATGTCGATATAAATTTCGTAAATGGTAAATGGCCTTATGTAAATTTTTATGTTCATTAGGTTATGATTGCCGTACGTTGATTTAATCAATAAAAGACATGGATCTCTGTTTGCCGGTTATTAGTGTGACGGGCCGATTTACATAAGCTCTTGTTTGCTATATGTTCAACCAATAAATTGTAAGCGTAGATCTATGATAGACGGATATTACCAATATTACGAACGGCACGCATTAGTTAATGATTTCTGTACGTTAAATCAAACAAGAATGAGCAATATTGATATCACGAACAGAAGTTACGTTTTGAACTTAATAATAATGCAGTTTCTATCAAGGATGATTAGCGATAATTAATTTTGTAGTTACCATTGACAAAAATTTATTTTGTACTTTAGTTATTAATTCATGACATCATTGTGAGAATTACCGTCTCATAACATTAAAAAAAATAATGACGGTAATTAACTAAATTTGCCGACAGTTTTTTTCCTGTTAAGTATTTATTATATTCAAACTTACATATTTATAAATACCTTTTATTATGTTGATTTTCTTGACAAATATTGACATAAAATGTGTACCATGAGATTGCCCTTTGGTAAATTTAATTATAAAAAAGTTTTATTATTATTATTAGAAATATTATTACACTAATTAATAGTAATTACATTATTAACGTATACAGTAAGTATTATATTATTAGTTTAATATTGATGTGTGCATTAAAAATGGCTGTCAAATGCACCAATTTCATTTAATTTAAATTACACTAATAAAAAAAAAACTAAATTTCGACCCATATGTTCAGTCACTAATTTAGGATTACCATTTACTTTCTCCAGTAATTGCTTAATACTGCTATCTTTGATGTGGTCGTCCACCATTGAAAAACAGAGAATTTTCAATAAAATATAAATTTGTTTTTAATGTTCTATTCCTTATAATTATTAGTAAAGTTTTATATATATATATATATATATATATATATATATATATATATATATTAGTACACTACATCGCTGTTAATTAAAATAGCGGAACTAAGCAATTGACAAATTCCTCATATATAATAGTATAATGTGCACTTCAGGAATCTATGATTTGAACATTTGTACACAAGGGATCATGTTAATTAAATTTTAAGGAATAAAATGATATATGCATTTGTTCATTTAAAGAAAACAATTACCTTCATGGTGAAAATTTTATCGTAAAATTTTTCACCAATTTAAAAACATTGATCGTTATATACATGAACATGGATTCATAGTATTAAAATGGACATGGTTATTGAATGGGATTGTTCCATGAACTCTTCTCTTTATCATAATATTATTAAAAAAGGCAATTATTTCAATGAAAAATTAGATAATAATTGCTATTCATAAATATTATAAACGAAGTTTTTTCTAAGTAGGTATATAGTTTTAATTAATCTGACTTATACAGAGTGTCACCCAGTAATGTTCAAGATGTCACCTATTTCATGTTAGAGTTTTTACCAATTACTTCGTTAATAATAACAGAGGACTTTTCTAACCATTTTTCTATGATAAATTGAACGATCTTCTGTACACACCAGAAATGGAACGCGCCATTAATATCACACCCCATACATTCAGAGATATTCGAACAAAAATGGCTGTACTATGTATACCTTTAAAGAAACCTTTAATATTATTCAGTTATCATATCACTGAAACTGCTACGGATTTTCTCTTTTTCATACATAATGCCATTTTCGGTCCACTCCAAATTTTCATAATATATTTTCACAAGGTGTCTACAATGAATTACCAATGAAATTCATAATTTCAATATTGCGAATTTCCCTAAGATTACGAGTAATTTCTAATTTACATTTTTATTACGACCACCATAAATACGGAAGTTTAATCGAGCCCGAAGAAGATTAAATGCATAAAAATTCCCTTTTCCTGGGCGGCGCGCCGATAAACCCACATGGATATATCCTTTGAAGCTAGAACAAGGCGAGGCGCTAGAATGGATTCATGAATAATTTATGTAGTTATTTTTCATGCGATAGGGTAAAAAATCCCCCGAAACGTACGAAAAGAAATTCTCATCGCCGTCACCGTCGTCGCCGTGGCTGATTTAGGGACACTTCGGGGAGTCACCTCTATACCTATTCGTCCTAAATACACATTTCGTCCATCAGGACACATTTCTCCCTTCAGGATTAATTTCCGGAACGAAATGAGACATTGGCATGTAATAAAAAAGAGATAAAACTACACGAAAATAGTGTTATTTGATGGTCGGTGCGCTGGGAGATAACGAAGCGCATCCATTTTTCTTATAGAGATGAAAAGATATATATTTTCTGAAATGCAAATTTTAAATAAAGTGAGAAATTTTATGGAATAAAATATAGTGGCGTTTCTTCAATCCAATTTCACAACAATCTTGTTAAGAAAATTTTATGTTGCTCCAACGATAAAAATAACGTATTATTTTCTTCCCAATTTTATATAAATGTTTTATTTTATTTTTCTCCGTATTATATTTAAATATCCATTTGCATGGATACCTAAATGTTACGTGACAAAATAAAAAAAAGATTGTAGATAGTGTTCATACCATAGGTATTACTGTAGAAGTAAGCACAGCATTAAGATAACAATTCCATGGAAGTGTGATACTTCAGTTCAAAAATACCCAAATTAATGCACGCGATATTTACTAGGCTCAACACTCCAAGATTTTATTTGTGTGAAGTTACATTAAAATATAAACTAAAACTATAACAGACTAGCAGATAGCTCTCGGATCATGTAATTAAATAAGTTTATAGTTTCTAAGGCGGTTACGGTAAATTTCTCGAAAACAATTGCTCGAAAACAGTTGCTCGAAAACTGTTGCTCGAAAACTAATTCCTCGAATGAACTGTTGCCCGAATGTGCAATTACTCGAAAGTATTTCCTCGAAAAATTAATGTTACAATTAGGTTTAATAGTTTCCAGGATTTGGTACAAATGCCTTGTACCCCCTCGTCAGAAAGTAGTTAAACAATTTACCTGTATTATTACAGGTAACTACGAGGTCCATAAGTACCTCGTCGTTAGGGCCGGGAAGAAGCCGAGACAGATAAATAAAAGAACTGAAATAAAATCCCTGCCAATAAATAAATTCAGTTCAGTTGCTTTTCTATAACGTAAACGGGCAACCCAACGTAAACGTCAAAGTCTCGAGAAAATGGAGTTTGTGAAAAGTGAAAAGGGAAAAGATAAATTACACATTGACGGTTATTCGTTGATCAAAGACAGAGCAACAGATTCAAAAATTTATTGGAAATGCGAACATTCCAAATCAAAAAAATGTAAAGCTCGTGCAATAACGCAACACCAAGGACAAGAAGTAGTGAAACATTCTGGAGAACATAACCACGCAGCAGACGCAGCTTCCGTGGATGCAGCCAAATTTATGGATCGGTGTAGAGAAATGGCCACATCGACGAGGGAATCACCACACATTATAGTATCCACTTTATCGGCTGAAATAAATGAGGGCGCAATAGGAAAGTTACCACCAGTAAGCTCAATTAAGAGGACTATTAGGAATATTCGAAAACGAGGCGGGAAAGAGCCACCCCTTCCCCAACGTCTACAAGACATTGTTTTGCCGGAAGACTGTAAGAAAACGTTATCAGGTGAAAACTTTCTCCTTCACGATTCCGGTGTTCTCGATTCCAGGTTTTTTATTTTCGGTACAAAGACTTCACTGCGTTTATTAAAAAATTCTGAAAATTGGTATATGGACGGAACTTTCAAATGTGTCCCAAGTTTATTTTTTCAATTGTACACAATCCATGGCTTCACTCAAGGTACTCCTTTACCGTTAATTTATGCGCTTTTGCCCAATAAACGAGAAACTACATACACAGATTTGTTACAAGTGCTTAAAACACTGGAGCCGGCGCTTTCACCCAAATCGATACTAATAGATTTTGAGTTAGCAGCCATTAAAGCAATTAAGACAGTTTTTGCGCATACCACAATTAGACGTTGCTTCTTTCATTTTTGCCAATGTCTATATCGAAAAATTCAAGAATTAGGTCTCAAGAGGCAATATGACACCGATTCAAATTTTGCTCTGAAACTTCGACTTCTTAGTGCATTCGCATTTGTTCCAACTGCATACGTTGTAAGGGCATTCGAAACACTATTTGAAAATGAGCTAATTCCGGAAGAAGCACAAAGTGTAATGGATTATTTTGAGGACACATATATAGGACGTCCAGAGAGAAGAGGCAGACGCCGTAATCCTCTATTTATGCATAGTATGTGGAACTGTTTTGATTCGATAATTAACGGTTTACCAAAGACGAACAATTCAATCGAAGGGTGGCACCGTAGTTTTGAGTACCAGGTTACTTGTAGTCATCCCAATTTGTGGAAGTTTATTGCAGCCCTGCAAAGGGAAAAATCTCATAATTCACTTAAAATTGAACAATATTTATCTGGTCAAACCTCTTCCCAACCGACTAAGCGTTACAAAGAGTGTTCGAAACGTTTGCGTCGATTATGTCAACAATTTGATCCTGAAAACATCTTAACATTCCTTCGTGGCATCGCGCATAACGTAACATTTTAATGAATGTACCTTGCAAATGTAATATTTAACATAAATTGTATGTTAATTACCTTTTTTTGTAATTTGTTACTTATTATGTATACATTCGTACTGGCAATATAGTTCTTTACGATTTAATGTTTATAGTAGCGTTCACTTCACTTGACTCTAGCTAAGTTGAGCAAAATTTATGTTTTTAATTTTAATAATTTTTTTCTGTAAATCAAATACTTACATTTTTTAAATATACCTATTATTATTATTAGTATTGTTAGTATTCTTACAATCCCATTTCCGAGAATTGTTCATTACAGGAATTGTTTTCGGAAACCTAATTTCGAGCAATTGTGCATTCGAGCAACTGTTCATTCGAGGAATTGTTTTTCGATCAACTTTTTTCGAGCAACTGTTTTCGAGCAATTGTTTTCGAGAAACTTTCCTAAACCCTTTCTAAGGTAGTACAGAAAATTAGAAAAATACTTCAAATTTTCATCCATAAGGTTCTAAAATTTTATTTTACGAATGTGGTCAACAGTGTGAAACATCAAAATTTAATTGAAATAGCTTAAATAATTGTAATTATTTTATAATTTTCTTTATATTATTTTATTATTTATTAGCTCTTACAGTTAATGCAGGAAGCGACCCCAGAGGTAAATTATAATGAAATGCTTCTCCTTATTTAATATTTCAGGATAAGATTCAATATCGCTTTTTTATAGAAATATTCTTACAAATCTGTTCTTTTGTTCTTTCCTTGTTTTGTTCGTCTGTTGTTCCTTGGTTCCGTAGCTAATTTTTGGTAGTGTTGCCTCATATTGCATATTCTTTTATTTCTGTTTTCTATGGTTTCCACCTCTCTAACCTTTTCAATGACTTCCTTTTATTTTCAAGACTATTTTTCTTCCTTCCTCAATTTTGGGTATTATTAAATTAATTCGATAGTTTTAAATTATATGCAGCCAGTTGGGGTCCTAAGTTATAACTGCAGAGTTTGAAGCATGTAAGCTATAACCGCACAGTAAACCACAACAGTAAATTTCACCCCCACTTTTCACCCCTCAGAAAGGGAAAATCGAAGATTTTTCGAGACCTATCCAGGACCGAAGCTATATAAGCGTACAAAGTTTTTAGGTAATTGGAGAGTATCTTAATATTTCTGGACATATATAGACGGGAGTTTTTCTATTGAAACGTCTGTCCCGAAATCAACAAGAGCAAAAGAGAAACTAATAGTAGTTCGTTAGTATGACAGAGAAGGAAGTTTTGCAACGTTGCCGGCCGCAGTCCAAGTCCAGGCACCTAACGCGTATCACTTTACGCTTTCGGTCTCGGGTCGTCTCGAATTTTAGTAACTGTCATATCATAATTGTCGGCCGGTCGAGTGTGCGGAGCGGATGACTGTGATGTTTCGCGAGGTGGCAACGTCGCAAATGTTCTTTCTCTGTTTAGCCAACGAGAAATATATTGCCTTTCTTTCGCTCTTATGTTTATACCATACTGCGACTTTGTAGAATAGGTCTGTATATACACAGAGGAACTCATATTATACAAATACACATAGGGCCACTGCTTTTTATATTAAATAAAGAGTATAAATAGACGTGATATAAAAACGAATGACTCATTTCGTCATGGTTTTCCAGGAAATGGATTTCTCAGATATTCTTTATTAAATAAAATTTCTTAGTTTTTCAAAACGGACATTCTGAAAATGATGGTGATTTTTTTGAAAAAAAAAAAACTATTTCTGAAAATAAAATTTAATACTTACACAGTCGAGGTAATTTTGAAATTTTAAATATTTGATTTCGTGGGTAATTAGTTCTGTTCTATCGATCTAAAATATTCCCAATGATGTTGCGTTGCCGCTTATAACACTCTGTATATTATTACATTTTTCGTTTCAATATTGCTTGCTGTATTAAGACTTCCCTATACATGTCTCCAATGGTTTGCTAGAAATTAATCGATTTCTTTATTTTTTTGGGAGAACAAAGCTTCAACTACATGTCTACTACAGCTGAAATCGGATACGTAGAAAGATGAAATTTTGGAGGTACTTTACTAGTGTCCTCTGTAGTAGTTTTGTTTAAGACAATTAGTTCTCCACAGTGTTGTTAAAAATACTTTTAAAAATGTATTTAATTACAAACGCAAATATTTTTTACAAAATGTATTTACTTGTATTTTAAATACTTCTCTGGACAATGTATTTAAATACAAATAACAAGTATTTCGTTTTTGTATTTAAAGTTGTAAATTATTCTTAATTGCACCAATGTTAAGCATAACCCCAGGAAGCTTAGAATTCCTATTATTTTCTTCGTGAAATTGTTGAAATTATTCAATTTTTAAAACTTCTAAATCAGTTTAAAAAAATGGAATCTAATTTCTAATGGAAACTTTGTAATAACGTTCCAAAATCTTTGTTGTGTTGCCCGAAGTTGTGAAGTTTTCAATTATATTCAAAATATCTAAGTTATTTGTATCGAAAAGCCTCAAATACATAGGCTGACTTTTATACACTAAACCTAAGTTTATGGTTTTAACACTTAAAATAATCTCAAAAAGTGTTAGGAATTATTTTCTTTGCTACATGATATCGTAAAATTTTTGCAATTTTCCGAAATTGACCAACTACTTTGTGAACAAGTGTTTAGAAATTGAAGTGATACTTCAAAACACAACGGGCTAATGTAAGTTTCAAACTTCTAAAAAATAATCCCAAGGCAAAGATGTCGACACATTAGACACTTTACTTTTTAACTTGATCTAACGAAGTAGCTACTTAAAAAACTTCATTAGTTACTTTCCCAACTTCATATATGGCAGTTCAAGTTATTTGTGTTGCATTAGAGTTGTCATAAGTTCTTTAGAAGCTCCTTAACTACTTTTGAAACAACAGCTTAAGATAACTGCGACTTCTTTAAAAATGTAGACAAGCTACTTAGTACCTTAAAAATTGTTTTACAATGTCACAACTTTTTAGAAACTTTGTGAATTGTACACCTTCGTTAAGATAATCGGAACCCCTTTAAAAGTGTCGTAGGATCATTACAACTGTAACAATTAGCTTCAAAATATGCATGTATAAGTACATAAACCAAAATGTAAATACAAATGAACAGCCGGAAATATGCTAAAAAAATGTATAAAAATGCGCATTTATAGCTACTGTAACAAAATAAAATAAATGTAAAAGCACTTAAGGAATAATTTAGCAAATAATGGATCTTAACATTGCCCAAAAATGTATTTGAACTACTGTATTTAAAATGTCAGAGGAAATGTATTTTAAATACACAGTAAATGCAAATTAAGCCTATGTATTTAAATACATGAAAAGTATTTTAAATACATTTCTAAATATATGTAGGTTCTCCATTACACAGGGTCGTTCAAAATTGGTGATTGGTGGAATGCATAAAAAGGGAAAGCAATAACTATTCAAATGAAGTTGTTAGTATCCCAGTTGCAACCAATGAACAAGAGAAAATTTGTACGATTGTATAATAACTTCATCAGTTTTGGGTCAAAACTGGAAGTGAAAACATATATCCATGTTTTCCATATCCATAGGCTGAATAAATAAAAACTAGTATCTAATTTCAGTTTGAAGTGATAATGGTTTTTTAAGCATCTTTAAATTTTTTGTCTTTAAATTTATCTTAAAACAATTTTAAACTGATATCGTGAAAATAAATTCCAGTTTAAAATGGAAACTAAAATAACATGAAAGCAGTAATTTCAAATGAACGGAATTAAAAGTTTACATTCGAATTTTGTCCGAGTTATTACCTTAAAGAATTGCATGTGAGGTATAAATAGTTGTAATGAGACAAATTCTCCGAGCAATATTTCCCGGAAATTTTTCTTTTCCCATGTCTTCTTTATATCGACTTACATACTTCCAATGAACTCAATTCATGCTCACATCTCATGAAACTGCAGTGATCAATTTATAAAGCCACGATAGGATATTTTCAAAAATTTAATAAATGCCATGGGGTGTTCAATGAAACGATTCGCATAAACAATATTTAATTAAAAACGCTTATTTTTCAGCCCAACTGAGCTGAAAGTGTAAGGGTTGATATATAGTGGAAGGAGTGTATAGTGTAACGTTTCTCGGGTTCAACATAACTACACTCCACTAATTACATACTTAACTAATTTAGTTAACACTAATAATTAACACTTATTACTTAATTTATATTTCACGACTATCTATTTATCTTCCACGCACGGCCGCTCAGGTCAATGATATTCGTCGCGTTCGCTGTTTTATGACTACCCTTTCGGTCCGTCGCCGTTCTCTTTTTATCTTGCCGCTCCGAAGTTTCCCGTTGTTTTTTTGGAGGCTATCGAAATTTCGAGAGCGACGCGAACAGTCTTGAATTCCAAGAACTGAAATCGATTCGCCTAAAGGACTCTTCCCGACTTGTGTTTATTTTGTGGCGAGACTTTCCGATACAATACCAATTTCTTGAAGAGTTCAAAGAATTATTGTAGACAATTTGGCTGTTCAAAACAAACGGGGTGGAATCGAATAAAGACCAATCTCACAAACACGTAAACATAATTTCTGCTTTATTTAGATTTTACAAAGTTATTTAATTTATTGGGTAGGAACATCAGACAATATTATGGGTGAAAGAGAAATTGGAAACAAGCAGTTAATTGCTGTGCATTTCATAACAAGGTAAACAACTTAGCATGTTAAAAGCTTTCGATATCGAAAAGAGTTTTAAAAGCAGGAGTCTCTTAACCGGACAATTTCATTAAACGTAAAAGTACAACGAAATTGCACTTCACTCTTTAATTAACTACCGTTTCGATGTCCTCAGTGCCAACGTAAGTAGTCTGGACGCGTTAAAGTTTCATTGTGCTTTATACGCCGAGTCTCTAGCCTCTTTTGTAGCTAATTTAGAATCGTCATTGGTGGATTTCAAACCCCTCGGGGGTCTTTTTCCGAACGTTTTATCCGTTTTCGGGCGAAAAACGAATTTAAATTCGTCACTAATGGGAATCTGTAACTCGTTGAATTAGTTTCGTTAATTAACTCAGTTTGCGAAACTTTAATTTTTAGTTTTAGTTAACTAACAGTTTTAAGACGGATTTTCTTCGAGTAAATGCATTAAAACAAGTTAAACAAATTTTGCGCTCGCTTCGCAGACTAAATTGTTAGCGGAACGTGTTTCCAGGATTCATAACGCGATAATCGGGACGAGGATAATTTCTATTTATGCAGCTTGCACAAAATTCTTCCATTAATTTAATACAATTAAAATTCGATTTAAATAACCTTGGTTACTGCATAAATTTAATTAGTAATTTTAATGTTCTTTTCTACAAAGTAGAGGTCTTAGCAGGTGAGCTTATTAGGATTTTATGGATTCGTTTATACACACGAAGTTTATAACAAGGAAGTATTTACTTGTGATAAAACGCTAATAAGTCTGTGGTAAATTTCATAATGAAATAGGTTTAATGAAGCGAATTTAACTGGTAATGGTCTCAAGATGAGACGAGAAATAACATGGTTTAGTTTCGGTCTCGAAAAATCCCTAAAAGTTATTTCTCGTCTCGTTCTAAGTCTAGTATCGACTCGGCCTCGAAAAATCTCGAAAGAAATAAATGTGCTCTTTCTTGACAATATTTACTGATTTTGTTAAAGTACCTATACAAGTATAATAAATTTGAGAATACAGAAATTAGTATTGGTGATATAATATTTTGATGCAGGGTATTTAATATTTTTAAAGTATTAAATTAAAGTAATTAGAATTTGGAGAACAGGTACAAAATAGGAAATTACATTTATTAATAAATATGTCTTTTAGGGTACCACGAACGAAAGTTCTAATTATTTTCGTTATAAGAACAGGTATGAATTTAATGTGGATTAAGCATTTGAGGTACTCAAATCCTTAATAGGTTTTATGAGCATCTCAAAAGGAAGAGAGCTTTCGAAAATATGTGGGACGGTCACAACTATACTCATTAGCTAGTTTTATATTATTTTATTAATCATTTCGCACTGGGAACGTGCCATGCCATTACCTGCCGGATTATTGGAACATAACAACACTTGTTAAAATTTGAGAAATTACGCTACCAATGAATGAATACATTATTATTAAATATGTCAATTAATGCAATCAAATAATCTACATTACTTTCCGAATATCCATGCTACTACAATAAAATCTACAATTGTAAGAAAACGAAGTGATTACTGTAAAATCTACTGTTATGCCGGTAAGAGCTGCAAATTTTACCATTTATCGTCCTTACTGATTTAATGGTCCATAATGAGCTTTATCCCTTTAATTATTCTTTTAACTGCACTTTCTTCATTCATGGCAATGGGGGTTTTATAAACAGAAAATCGAAAATATAAAATTCAAGACTGAGACTTTTCAAGACTAGACCAAATTAAAATCTCGTCTCGTATGAAAATTTCCACATCTAATTTAACTTCTTTGAATCTAATCTCGTGTCCACCTATAAATTCAACCGGAGACACGATGATTTTTAAAAGGCAAACCTAAATAGCAAAGCAATCCTGGTAAAACTAGAAAGAGGAAGGGCTGAACGTTAAGTATTTCTTCTACAAAATAGAACATGTTTCGTATTCGTTACTTCAAATAACATATTTTACTTTATAAAATCTCAAAGACCTATCTGTCTACCTTATACATGTAACAATAAAGAAATATGTATGTGCACGAAAACGCATCTTGAGCTTTAAAATTTTGCATAAAGATTTCTTTGATAACTAAATCTGATTTAGTTTCTTAATTATTAAATTATTAGAACTAAATTAATCTCAAGTTAGCGAGAGAAATTAGCGGGATAAGAATTCCTTCATGGAATACGACTTGCCACTTTGAACTTGAAGAGAGAGAGAGAGAGAGAGAGAGAGAGAGAGAGAGTGAGAGAGAGAGAGAGAGCGAGGGGGGGGGGGCTCTAAATTTAAATAAATTAAACACGGTAAATTCTATTTATACTAATTTAATTTGTCGTTCTGGAAAACATGTAGGTATTTTTTAATTAAATTTATAAATTAACCATATGCATTTATTTTAATGGAAAATAAATTTTCCATAATAATAAAAATAAATAAAATAAATAAATAAAATAAATAACGAATAACTACTTGAAACATGAAGGGAAAGCTCACGAAACATAAAACTACTAAATCTTTCTGTAAACTTTTTTACGTTATTCGGCAGGAGTAATAAAATAGAACGTAAAACGTATACTCCTAGCAACTTGTTTGAACAAAAAAAAAATCCGGATTTAAATTGTATAGGTTTACGATTAATAGTAGCTAGATAAATACCGATTCACTTAAATTCATCGTAAGTGAGCTAGCTTTAGAAGCACTTTATGGTAATTTAATTTGTTGGAGCTTAATTTATTTGAGGATCTGGGATAGACCGCACCCCGTGTTTAATTAACAGTGTCTGCAGAGCAAAATCGAGGATCGACAAAATACGAATTTAGATTTATTTCTGTGATGATTTTCTTTAGGTTACCAAGAGTTTTAATTCGTTATGTTAATAAATAAATAACCATTATGTAGTACTATGCAAACGACTAAACAGTTGTTTTATGTACCGCTCATCTTTTAAATGTTTTCCTCTATCAGTTGTTTGTGTCATTTATAGTGAATAAAGTGTCTTAAGAAAAGGAATAAAATACATATTTTTTGGATTACTTAAATTCATAGGTAACTCCAAAAATATGCTGAATTAAATTGAAACGTAAATTGAAACGATTTACATACAGACAAAATATAGTTCTGAAGAAACATATCACCAAAACCGCTTTACCATATATAATTATTAAGTTACCATCTTGAAATATGTATTTAATTACAAAACATCACAAAAGCATAGTTTCTGCGCAATAATAAATCAATATAAATATTTAAGGGATAAAGAGACCGTAGCCAGAGCATAAATAAGTGATTAAGTTTCAGATTATGTCTAAATTAAAGTCAGTATAAGTTTAAGTTAATAACTAAGTTTATATCGATATATTCATATATAAAAGCTATTTTATAACATAAATATTTTCGAAAAATATTCATGTTTTATGTTTCAACCACATCTAGTGAGGTATTAGATTAAAGAGCCCCAGAAGATGATTTCGAAGATCGTCATGTATTATGCAGATTTGATCATTCCATTTAGTCAATAATACAATTTTAATACGATTTAAACCTAATATTAAATATCGTTTGTTTAGTATAAAATAAGCTTCGTACCTTGCTATGTAAGGTATCGTTTGAAAGTGTCTGAAAAGCCGATTTAACTGAATATATATTTTTTAATTTACACTACAAATGTTCTAGTTATTATATACTACATTTATTTAATTGATAACTCAAGTAAAAAAATAACGTATGTATTACGAAATATTTTGGTCAGGTTGAATGTTACTATTATTTATGTGTGTTTATTTATTTTTAAAAGAAAATTATTTTATTTTTTGATACTTTTGTAACGTTTTTACTATTTACTAAAACTAAACACTACTCGATTTGTCCTAATTAATTTATTTCTAACACTTTAACACTTATAATTTATTTCACACAGAGATGTTTATTTATTTAGCGCGCGCGGACTCTCGTTCGTATATTTACACTCCGATTCTTCAACTGCCTCGCCTTGGGCCCGGCATTCCTTTATATGGCAGGTAAGCGCATTCTCGAACATTCCCGTCGTTTCGGGAGAAGATCCTCGAATTCGAGGAACTTGTTATCGCGTCGAACCTTCTCGACTCTTCTCGTCGGCTTCGAACCGTCCTTCTCGGGATCAGAATTCCGCGAACTCGGTTAGCTCCAGGCTTGTTTATTTCGCGGCAAGCCGTTTCCTTACACTTTGTTTTATTTGGGTTGTATGGCTACAGGCAAATCATCACTTTAAAAATTGCAGTGTGCCACGGTAACTCCTGATATGTGATATGGAAATATACCAGGTTATCTTAATTTATTTAAAGTATTTTTGTCGGTAAATCTTGCAATAACTAAACTAGTTTCCACCAATTTGCTATAACTCTATTTCACTCGCCAAAGAAATCGATTTCCCCTTTCCCTTCGACCCTACAAAGCTCTATCAGTGGCACGTGGTCGTGTGATGTGTCCTTCTACCACTGTATTTTTTATTTAGGTGGCTAATTGATTAATGGTGGTTAATGGATTCTATATCATATGCCGAAATGAGAGAAACGTATTTAAAGGAAAGAAATGTATATAAACAAAAAGGTGACTGGTCATTAAAAACGTTTAGAAATAGATTTTATTTCCGTGGTTTATAAAGGAATTACATTTTTAATATCGGGCGAAAAATTTATTCAAAATTATATTCCTCATATGCAAATAAGAAAGTACATAATAGTCGAAGAGTACAGATTCACAGGGCACATTTATGCAAATAAGAAAGTACATAAAAGTTGACGATTATAGATTTACAGGGCAAATCCATCAATCAATTGAAAGTCATTAAAAAGTAATTGAACATAAATATGTGTTATGTCGGTGTCGATAAATACCTAAAAACTCTCGTTTCGATATGAATCTGGTCTTCTCACGGTCTCGACAAATCTCGAAATAAATGAATGTGTCCTTTTTCATAAGTAAGGTAACATTCACTGATTTGATTGAAGTACTTATAGTCCAAGACCCATCTGTCAGAAATTTGCTTTAGATGGACCTAAGAGGTAACCGCAATGTTTTTACATGAATACCTCTGGAATAATGCCTAGAATAAGGATTGACTTATCCTCCAAAGCTCAGAGGTCGGGAACATTGCTTAAAATGCAACAATTAAAAAGAAGTAATTCAAAAACGCGTTTTTCCGACTTGGTGTGCTTCTAACTTTTTAAGTATTGAATTTAGAAGACAGTTGAAGAGAGGAAAACTTGCAGAATCGCTTTTTACATAATATGGCATAAGTTAGAAATTCAGAAATTTATTAGTGGCTTTGCAAAATAGCAATAAACAAAAAAAATCGGCCCACAAAAATGGCTTCCTAATTTATCATTTTAGGCACTTTAAAATGTAGTTAGGACTTCCATATCACAGGCAGAAAATTATGAAGTTATAATAATAGAATCCTGTAAATTTCGTTTCAATCGGTTTATTAGATTTTGCACAAAAATCGAAAAATATTGTAAATTTTCAAAACTGTTTAAATGTTTTTTCCACCATTCGATTTTAACAAAACTGGCATACCTATAAGAGGGAAGAAGCTCTCATGTGCTTTTTTTCAGAATTGAAAAAATATTTATTAGAACGGTCACAGTCATTGTTAAGTTTGGTGTTGTTTTTTTTTTTGGTTATAAACAAATAGATTATCTCGGCGAATTTTTTGTTATATGAAATTCTGAAAACATAGCCTGAAAGTACTCGGAAGGACGCTTCTTTTTATATATAATAAGTTGCTATTTTGTTCATTAGTTTCTGAGATATAATTCCTCAAAGTTGATTAGTGTTTAATAAAATGGTTAATAATGGTTAATAAATTTTTTTCTTATACCTTAAGTAATAATTGTTTCTCACATTAACCAGTATAATATTTTTGTTGAAATTTACATTAAAAAGATTGAAATTTACTTTAAAAAAATTTCTCGCTTCGAATTTTGGCCAATTTATAAATTTGACACCAATTTTAAACAATGACTGTGACCGTTCTAATAAACATTTTTTAATTCTGAAAAAAAGCATATGACAGCTTATTCCCTCTTATATATGCACAGCCAGTTTTGTTAAAATCGAATAGTGGAAAAATTTTTTAACAATTTTGAAAATATTCAAATTTCGACCGATCGAAACGAAATTTACAAGATTCTGTTAGTATAACTTCAAGATTATATAGCTGTGATATGGAAGTTCTAACTACATTTAAAGTGCCTAAAACACAGACCATTAATATAACTAGACCAGGTGTTCCCATTAGAAACTGATGTTTGTTTACATGCCAACATAGCCGATAGGCGCGGTGTAAATGGGGAAGGAAATTTGGCCGCCGTTGACGAATTTTGACAGCGTACAAAATAGCTATCCATAGGCGTATTAATAATAAGGAGCAAAAAGGAAAAAAAAATTAAGAAAATAATTTATTTATTTATTTAGATCAACGGGCAATGAAGCCCTTTACATGCTAGGTAACAAAGGTGCGAAATAAGAGACAAATGAGGTATAGAAGGACATAGATTATCAAAATCATCATGACAGTAATAATGCATACAATAAGTATAGTCCAACACCCATCTCTCAGAAATTTGCTTTAGATTGACATAAGAGGTAACCGCAATGTTTTTATATGAATACCTCGGGAATAATGTCTAGAATAAGGATCGACTTATCCTCCAAAGCGCAGAGGTCGGGAACATTGTTAAAAATGCAACAATTTAAAAAGAAATTAAAAAACACGTTTTTTCCGACTTGTTTTGCTTCTAACATTTTAAGTATTGAATTAAGAAGAAAGTTGTAGAGAGGAAAAAGTTACAGAGTCGCTTTTTACATAAAATGGCGTAGGTTATAAATTCAAAAATTTATTAGCGGTTTTGCCAAATATTAATAAACAACAAAAAATCGGCCCAAAAAATGTTTTCTTAACCTATTATTTTAAGCACGTTAAAATGTAGTTAGGACTTCCATATCACAGGTACAAAATCTTGAAGTTATAATAAAAGAATCCCGTGAATTTCGTTTCGATCGGTTTATAAGATTTTGCACAATAATTTTGCAATCCAGAAAAATCGAAAAATATTGAAAATTTTCAAAATTGTTAATTTTTTTTCCACTATTCGATTTCAATAAAACTAGCGGTATATATAAGAGGGAACAAGCTTTCATGTACTTTTGTCAGAATTAAATATTTATTAGAACGGTTACAGGCATTGTTTAAAGTTGGTGTCGTTTTTTTGTTTATAAACAAACAGATTATCTAGGCGAATTGTTTGTTAAATAAAATTCTGAAAACATAGCTGGAAAGTACTCGGAAAGACGCTTCTTTTTATACATAATAAGTTGCCATTTTGCTCCTTAGCTTCTGAGATATAACTCCTCAAAGTTGTTTAGTGTTTAATAAAATGGTTAATAATGGTTAATAAAATTACTATTTTTTCTCATATCTTAGGAAATAATTGTTTCTCACCAGTAACCAGTATAATATTTTTGTTGAAAATTTGCATTAAAAAGATTGAATTCTAAATTTAAAAAAATGTAACGTTTCCAATTTTGACAAATTCATAAATTTGATATTTCTATTAAACACAGTTACAAGGTAGAAATTAATTACCTCGTAGTACTTTTAGGTTCAAAAACTTGATGCATCGGTAATGGAACAGCATCCTTCTTTAAATATCTAGCATTGTCGGTTGCACCTATTTTAGACACAAAATCATCTTTATTGAATAATGTTGAGCAAATATAGGACGGTTTTGTTATGTTATTATTTTCGCTATGTCCCAAAACAGAAATCCAAATATTTCTTTTAATTGGATCTACTGGAAACCTAAAATAATAACACTGATAGAACGCCACTGAGATGCTACATAACCTCAAAAAATGTCATTAATAAATCTCTTTATTTACCTATGAAAAGACAATCCCGAGGCTTTCCCTGCATCGCTATAAACGTTGCATACCTTGCACCTATTAACCATTGTTAAATGTTTTCTATGTTTATCAAAATATACACACAAACCGCGTACACAACGAATTCTATCACGTGAAAGACTAGGACGCGATGTTGCCACTCATAACAAAAGTCTATATTATTTTAGATTTACGTACATCTGACCAACCACAGGCGAAGTAGGCTGGATGTATCTATACGCAAATCGTAAGCAAAGAATTCGTCATCTGCATTTATGCAACAGCGCAAAAACACCCTTAGAATGTGCTAAGATCTTGGCAAAACATTATTTTGTAAACAAATGGGTCTAGTTATATTAATGGTCTGTGGACTAAAATAATAAATTTAAAAAACACTTTTTTGGGCCGATTGTTTTCGGTTTATTGATATTTTGCAAAACCAGTAATAAATTTTTAAATTTCCAACTTATGCCATTTTATGTAAAAAGCAATTCCGCAACTTTATTCTCTCTTTAACTTTCTTCTAAATTCAATAATTAAAATGTTAGAGACAACACAAGTCGGAAAAAACGCGTTTTTTCAATTTGGCTTTTAATTTTTTGTATTTTAAACAATGTTCCCGACCTCTGCGCTTTGGAGGATAAGTTAATCCTTATTCTAGAAATTATTCCCGAGGTATTCATGTAATAACATTGCGGTTACCTCTTACATCCCCGTCAAAACACATGGGTCCGGGACTATTATACACATATTGATATACATGATTGCATATGCAAATCATTAATTATTTCAGTACCGAACAGCAAAATGGGCACGAACACACAAACTCAATACATTCCGACCATCAAGTAGGCCGCCAAAGAGATGGCACTGAACACCAGCGTCTCAAGAGGTTTAATTAGCAGTTTTGCACAGGGGCAACCCTATTGCAAGAGGAAGAAGAGGAAGCTTTAGAAGGGGTGAACGTGGAAGATCAAAGACGGGACAATTTAACCGTTATGTGTTATGTAGCAGTAATTTGGGTTAAACAAGTTAGTTGAGTACAAGAAAACATTACAATATACTTCCACAATTTATCCCATTCTAGTATCATGGATCAAGATAATCTAGGACGGACATAAATAACAAGATTAACGTGAAAACGTGTCCAATACAGTTCCTCCGTCAAACGGGACAGTCACGTCACATCGCGAAAGTGTTTTACAACCGCAATAGAACAAAATCCAATACGAATAAAAAGATTGCGTCCCCCTTTTCTGCCGGGAATCACTTCCGAATGGACAACCCGCAACGCCCCCCCCCCCCGAATCGAATATTCGAAATATAATTCCGTGAGCGGTGGAGCGGCCCCGCCGTAATAGGGACAGCTTGAGCCTCGAATTTTTGCTCGTCACGTTTCCATCTTTTTCATCGACTAAAAATAAGGAGATAAGGGCGTCGAAGACGGACGAGGTGCCGAAAAGGGAGACGGGAAAGGACGAGACGTCCACGACGAGGGGACTTATCTAATGTTTATTGTGCGACCGGTCTAAGGATAAAGATGGATAATGGGAAGGTGCGACTTTTGCGCCGGGACAACCGACTGATATATCGTCCAATATCCGGCAATAAAATGTTTGACGGAATTGGATGGGGTCTGTTGTTCGAAAGTTTGACGGTGTGTGTAGTAAAGGCGGTTTCCGGGTGGAAGATGAGACTTTATTGAAAAAAAGTTGATCGATACGTAATGTCAGCGTTGGAAGGTAAGAGGAGGTTATGATGGTTCACTTTGGTTTATTGAGTATAACGAAGGGATACAGAGAAATGTTGCAGTCCATTTAATGTTCACTGGTACTCAATTATGGCCAATAAGTAATAAATTAGTTAATTTGAGCCGTTGGCTGCTGAGACATAAAAAAATGTTTATGAAACATTTCTTATTGAAATATTACAATATGAAAGGTTTGTTCATTGAAAGGTATATTTTGCATATTTCCATAATCATTGGGGAAAAATTATAACCTATAACAATCTACCCCACCTCGTTATATTCCGTTCAGCAGGTAAGTGGTGGACACGAGACGAGACGAGATGAGAAACGACATGGTCTCGTCTCGTCTTGAAAAATTTCCAAAAATTATGTCTCGTCTCGTCTCGATCTGGTACAGGTCTCGTCTCGTCTCGTGCCTTAAAAAGTCACGAAATAAATAGACGTATATAGATGGTACTTTTATAAATGTATACTTTCTTGATAACATTTACTGATTTTCTTGAAGTACCTATACAGGTGTGGTGACGTTGAATGAACAGTAGTATTTTATTGATCTTATGTTTTAATAAAGAATATTTCATTTTTACAAAAATATTGAATTAAAGAAATTAGATTATAGAGAACAGGTGTAAAATGAATGAATGAACATTACTGTTAAATATGTCCATTACCTCAAATGAACGTTTCACACCACTGTCCGTCTGTCTGTTGTATAATAAACCCTTTCCAAAATTCTTAAAAAACGACGGGCTAATTACAAATTTTACTCCCTTACTGGACAATGGCACGGTTTAATCCTGACCCTTTATCAAGTATCCTTTTACCTGCGCTTTCGTCCTCATTGCTATGGTGTTTGGTAGCCTTTCATTTTACAAACGAAAGAAAATAGTTAAATTGCAATTTAAAAAAAAATCGAGACTTCGAGACTTTTCGAGACGATACGAAATTATGTATCGTCTCGAACCAGTACTGGTCTCGTCTCGTGTCCATCTAAGCAAGTCGTTCTATATCAAATTGGACTCGCAAAGGTGCTTTCAAAAATATTTTTTCATATCTTTAATGAAATCACTAACCAAGGGCAACTGATTCCTTAGAAGACTTAAACCAAAGGTTAAACAAATGGTATATATAATAAATTTTTAATTTTTTTACAGCTTTTATCATGTAAGGTGCAGCGTCGGACAATATTAGTAATACTTTTTCACAATCTATAGTTTCAGAACATTTGATACACCTTCTTGATCGAATTGAGCAATTGTCATATTATTTGTTTTTATTATGTATGATTTCCCTGACTAATTTTCATGACGAATACCTACTAACAAATGTGCAACTTGACGGCCACACTAATCTAAGCTTTCTTCTAACATTAAACAAATATAATTATTCCTCACTATTTGTCAGATTTCTCAGATTGTTTATTGGTAATAAGAATCGACGTAATTTTTCCTTAAGGTGTGGTCTTCATACAATCTTTTTATGATTTGAAATTAACATTATGTAGTTTTGTTAATGGCCTGTTAGATGCGATTAATGCGTTACACAAGTTCATAGAGTAAAAATATTTCTTGTTTTAAAACTGTTTATTTTACCTACTCCTGCATTTTCACTAAATGTTGTATCTTCAAAATCAATATCTTAATTAATCCAAACATGAGTAAAGTATATTTAAATATTAATTTTAAAGACTTGTTGACCTGTCCAATAATTTTCTAAAATATCAAAAATAATTTTATCCCTTGGTATCCACCCTGTGTACCTTAGTCTAGCTGATTTAATTTTGACACGTTAATTGTGTTTTTGTTAGTATTTCACTTATTAATTAGAACGAAAGAAATAAAGGGAAAATAACGTAAAACTCCCTCATATGTAACAAAATCGATAAAACGCAGGTGACATCCGGAAGCGAGATTCAACTATGCAATAACCATTCTGTTGTAACTCGTCTGTAAAATTGAGTATTAAATGCGGATATCACTCGATCCTCCAAATGGCGATTGTTTTGAACTTCATAACGATAAAATTTTAAATCGTAATAAATCTGCCAAAATGAGTACTTCACCCAGATCAATTTGTATGAATTTAGCATATTAAATCCAGCAAAAATCATTAAAAACAGTTGCAATGTGAAAATAGTATATTAAAGTATGAGTGGATATTGAGCTCTTTCAAACACGAGCGAGTTTTAGAAATAGAGCAAGTGTTTGAAAGAGCAGTTATCCACGAATACTTTACGCTATTTTTTTTATTGGTACCATTTTTTATACCAAAACCAAGTGCATACCCAATATGATTATTTTGAACGACACTCGTGACACTTCGTGACGGCCCGTCGCCCATCGTGCGACCAATAGGCTCGTCCCGCTACGGCCAAAGACGCTCTGTTATTGGTTGAGATGGCCGTTGTTGATACGTTTCCATGGCGACTTTAAAACACGCGGGTGCGATAAAGCTCGATTTACGCACGTCAAAGCATGTTTTAAATAGGCAAAATAGCGTACCAATAAAAAAAGATTATTATTTTACAACATTACACTGAAACTGGACAAATTCGCTTAAAAAACGTATCAAAGCCTTTAAATCTGTTCTTCTGTTTTTCTTTATTTTTAATGACGTTACCATTAACAATGTCTGACTGCAATAAAATAATACTCTGATGTACCTAATACATTTTAAAAAATTAACTTTATGTTTTCCATATATTCACTGTGATCTTTCAAAGGACATCATGCATCACAATATGAAAATATATTCTTTTTACTCTTATAATCAAGCGTTGTTTTAGCGATGGTTTAGAAAAATACTATAACTCCGAATTTCCTCTCCGAAAAGGTTAAATTTATTTTTGTCTCTTTGGGAAACTGTTATTTTAGGAACAAGGTAAATTCGTAAAAACGCGATAATCTTTAAATGTCGTTCTATATCAAGGTTCGAAAGCGGGACATCGAAATCATATCTCGACCAGTTGTCTCGACCGTGTTGCTAAAAATACTTTGAAAAATGTATTTCAATACAAATACAAATACTCTAAAAAACTGTATTTTAATGTATTTGCAATACTTTATTTTGCAATGTATTTAAATACAAATACTTTTACAATGTATTTAAAAAGTACTTTTTAAAATTTTACCAATATATGTATAACGCCTTTCTAATTACACTTAATCATATTAAAAAAAATTGTTACACCTAAGCCTATGTATTTCAATCATTAAAATGAGAAAAATAATCTCTAAAAAATTCGAATGCTCTTATGATTTTTGGCCTTTGGTAATATTTAGTACAACACTTACCCGATTTTCCTCTTTTGGCAGTCCTAAATGCTTAAGAATCTAGTTATTTTAGCTTCAGAATTCTTTTAACCTTTTAACATTTAACAGTTAAGTACCGTAAGGAACAAAATTTCATATTTTAATTTATTGGCAATATATTGAAATTTAATTAATTAATCGTATTCACTTCTCTTTTCATCTTTGCTAAAGAATCGTATCTTGATGCTTTAAGGGCTAAAAGTCTAAAATTCAAAATTCTTTTCATTTGAATAATCAATACCTAATGTATTTAAGAGTTAAATACAGTATTTAAAATACATGTGCAAAAAAATGTAAAAAATGTAAAATGTAAAAATGTAATGTAAAAAAATGTATTTTAAATACACTTGAAATACAAACCAAATTAATTTATTTCATTATGTATTTATAGTTATTTATTATACAAGCGGATTAAATGAACGTTTAACTAGCGATAGGTTTAAACGCGCGCGCAGCGCAGCCGCAAGCGCGTTAATATCGCGAGTTAAACGTTCATTGTATCCGCGAGTGTATTACAACGTTTTATTCAATTTTGCCATATATAAACTGGCGTTTAGCGGAGTAAGTCCAATTTTGAAGAGAAAATTTGACAGATGACAACTTCAGTGCCGCAATCTTGACAACGACGAAAACAATTTTAAACATATAAAACGTCACTTTATACGGCAAAATTGAATAGGCAGCAGATTAAAATATTTTAATCCGCTGCCTAAATAAACAAAATAAACAATGACTTTATAGGTTCGATTTGACGTCAATAAACGTCAGTTTATGTGGCAAAATTGGATAAAATACTTTAAAAGTATTTTAGATACAATATAAAATACATGTATTTAAATACTGAACAACACTGATCTCGACCTTACTTTGACCTTACCTTAAACACATATTTAATATCTAAAAGTGTAACTGATGAGGGAATAATACATGGTGCATATTTAGTGTATCATGTTCCTACTGCTTTTAATATTTTAGATAATCTAAAGTATCATAGACACATATACTGAATCGTTCTTCGACATAGAAAAATTGAAATTAAATTATTTAATGGAAAAGTTATATATTTAATATATTATATAAATTATAAATAAAATAAAATAAAATATATATTATATATTAATTAATGCAATTCAATAACGGAAAACAGCAACATTAATCACCAAAATTTACTGTGCACATTTTACTGTACTAAAATTTGCAAAATAAGGCACTTTAACATTTAAAAAATCCATATTTGTGGAATTTATAAATAGAATGATTCAGGAGAAAATTAGGACGATGTTGTAAATATAAGTCCTCCATGGTTAAAAAAGGTTTACAAAAATGTACAATTAAACACGACTGTTTCGAAAACCAACATTATAAATCTAATGATTATGAAGAGTCGAATTTGCATTCGAATTCTAAATTTATTCAGGAAATCATTTTCAAAAGGAAGAACTCGTAAGAAATAACCAGAGTATAGAAAAGTCGCAAGGGAAATCTAGTATATTACTATTAAGGAAATAATTTCAATTTCCAAAATTGATCTTACGTTTCAGAGATGTCTTTTATCTCAGAAGGTGTTCATAAAGGATTTACATAAGGTAAATATGTTTGTAAAAATTTTGTCATATATGTGTGTGTGTAGGAAAATGTGATTTATTAAATATTCAAAATTAAAAGCAAATAAAGTAACTATTAAATAGAGTTGTTGTTTTATTACTACATCAAATTCACTAAAATATAAAGTAATGAAAGTCTACAAAGCGTAAGTTGAATTTTTTTAAATGCTTTTTTAGTTTTTTCGAACATATTCTCATTTTTTATAAATCAGTAACATACGAATGCTCACGTTTTTAAAAAATTGTACATTTTTTCTGACATTAAATGACAGTTCTGACAAAAACATACATCTTGATATAAGTTTATATACAAATAGCTTGGCTATTTTAGTATCTAGGTTAATATCAACCTAATTAATTTGTAATATTAAAATAAAATAATCTTATCAAAAATCGATTATTATTGTTGTTAAAAAACATAGTATAGCGGTATAATTTCTCAACAGTTGTACACATTTCACACTGCCGAATGTAAAAGTAAAGTCATTTATAAAATTATAAGTTTATGAAGGGTTAAAATACAGGGAAATTAATTTTGTATTTATATTTAAATACATGATAAAGTGAAGAACTTAAAACACAAGTAATTATATTTTTTTGAAAAGCATCTATTGAAATTCACCTTTGAAAGTATTTTTAACAACACTACACATAACGTGTTAAGGTCCCACGTTTTGATAATGGGTTTTTCGTACATTTTCCTAGAGCTGTGTCACCAATAGCTAAAACTGACACTGCCCCTCTTAGGAATGAGCTGAAACACTATTAGGATTTGTAGGATTGTAAATGAAAGTAAACTTAAGTTTTTCTTTCGAATGGATCCCTGAAAACTTCCTCCGTCTGAAAAGTATAACTTATCTGCATCGCCAAGTTAAATTTCAGGGAATATATCAGATTTAAACCGTAGAATACTATCGTTTTCGGTCACCACGAGTTTAACTTAAGGTTATAAGCTCAAATTCTTATAGCTTAAACTAATCTATAAAATCTTAAGTTCTTAAAAGCTTAAATTCGCCAAAGTACTGACCTGTGGGAGGGACGAAAGCGAATAAAATCTTCCAAAACAATGTGACGCAATGCAAACCATAATCGAGGCCGGAGGGGTCCTTTTCGTCCTCGTCCTCGCCACTCGAGCTGACCGTCACCGCCTCTACGAATTGTTCTTTCCACGAGGAGGTCCCTATCAAAAGGGAAGCGTTCGCCCTTTGGACCAGTTTGTCGACGGTGTTCTGAAAATCGGGAAGAGAAAAACGAAATATAATAAACGGATAAGAGGACACTTGGGACGTCGAGACTTATTTGTGGATTGTATAAAGTTATTCGATGTATTGTGGAAGATGACGATTTTGAACAATTTCGAAAAAATGTTTGTCATGTATACGACATTTAATTCAAAAATTCTTATAAATATCCACTTAAGTCTCGTCATATTTATACCCATTACAACGTCACTTGTCTCATTATTTTTTGAAAATATACCAATCATTTTTTTACATTTTTTTAATTTAATAATTAATTAATAAATAAAAATGTAAATGAAATTATTAGTTTAATTTTTCAATGCCAAATTAAGCACAAACTTTCATTTTTTTCAATATCAGACAAGCACATTTACAAATTTCAAAAAAAGGAAACAAACACATTTACAGAAAAAAAGTTATTATTAAAGTCTATAATAAAATTAATACAACAAATCTAAATATTTTAGGATAAAAGCTAAATTTTAATAATATAATTCTTGTTCATACTCGTACAAAAGAAATGAAAACACACGTGGACAGAGATTTTGATCAGTTAGTTATTCATACATATATAAGCTCGTTGTTAGAATTTCACCACGATTTACCGATACAATAATTTCTCCAAAAACTGAACGGAAATCTTTTATTCAACCATAAGGCTCTGATAGTCCATGATATATCTACATTAGGCATTGTTGCAGTGATTGACACACATAAACCCTATACATTTCGTGATAATAGTAAACATATATTAAAAATAGAAAATAACGAATAACAAAACATTTTACATACGATTATGATAATGGATACGTTTTATATATTTCAACTTTCTGAAAACTTTTGTTCATTACACAACAAACCAAATGAAATTGAATGAATTAATGAATGGTTAATTTTAAGTATAATGTGTCCATTCCCTGCAAGTTCCTTTAACAAAACCCGTTCTAAAGAAAAGTTTTGTTCGTTTGCATTTCAACATCCCAACCCGTTTCTTGCTATATACATAATTTTCCGTCATTACCCTTTTCAGCCGCGTTTATACCTTTTTAATTATAAATTGTGTGAACTTGTTAAGTAAATATAGCGAGACCACTTTACCAGTTTAGACATCACACATTACTTTAATGAAAGGGAAAATAGGGATACAAAATTTAATTACACTGGTTTTCGTTCAGATATTTTTCAAACTCGATCCCACATAGAATTTTAGACCAATTTATTCTATAAAATTACCGAATTTTATGAGCTACATACAAGAAATTACCTAATTTCGTAAGCTCAAAATTAACAACAATTTAAATGCTTTTTCACCAAAATTGGTCTTAATGTTCATCTGGTATTTTTATTAATTTTTGGGCATTTAGGTTTAAAAATTTGAAGGAAGAGTGAAAAAAAACCTTTTCTGTTTTTGCTCTTAATCTATATTACACAAATGTGAAAAAATGAAACTGTGTAACTGTTACATTAAAAGTAGGTGAAAAGGTATTACGAATATATCATAAAACCATTAATTTGTCATATGTGCCAATAACAAGTGTTCCTCAGTTTAGGGGGTTAAAATGGGTGCAAAACTAATCAAAATATCTGAACACAAGGGCCTTACTTTTGTGACCCTATTTCACCACGTAATCTCTTAAAAAAATTGAGGTGATACTTTGGTACAACAGAAATAAAATATATTTTTTTAGGATTAAAATTTATCCGTATTTTCAAAATAACTATTTTTTGTATCCAATTCAAAAAGTTTGAATTTCGCGCCAAAAATATTGAAAAAAGTTCGTGAAACCTACAAGGGCGCTATAAAACCATTAAAAAAACTTTATCATTATTATCGTTGGAATTTTTTTGAAGTTATGTCTCGGTCAAATGAGGTGAATATTGGTTAAAGTACTATTATGTCATGCTCCATATGAGGATCTTCTGGGTTTCACGAGTAGGTACATATATGACCATTCTAGTGGGCTAGGCCCTGTACCTAAATATAATTTCCCCATAACTTGTAACGAAGCATATTTTTTCCGATGGCTAGAAGCCATGTCTCCCTCTGTTACCATTTGCGGAAAATCCGCAAACCGAATTAAAACAATAATTTTCTCCCAATGAGACACCTGCAAAATTCCAAGACCGAGTTTAAACAAAGGCCCACCAGTTGTCTCTCTACTTGCCAGCTGCAAATTACCCATCCTTATTTATCTGGGAGCTCTAAATATAAGCAAAAAGATCGAAATATTAACAAAAGTATTCCGACCGTTCTCCGCCGAAAAACGCAGGTGTTCCGACTCGTGCACGTGTTCCGGTCCCGCCGTTCTCAGCGTTGCCGTTCCGAACCGACCGACCGGGAAACTAGGAACCGAACGTTAAAGGTAAAGTGTCTGTTAGGGAATTTCGACCGCCCGATCCCTACCGTCCCGTTGGGTCATCCTATTGGATTGACTCTTCCCAGGGTGATACTCAGGAGGATCAATTTAGGCTGTTTGGGTAGGTGCTCCCCAGAGTGATACTCAAGGTGGCCTCCCTGAATACGACCCCACCTGATTCCCTGCGGTTCCCGTTGGATTAGGCCGACTAACTGACTCTTCACAGGGTGATACTCGGTAGGATCAATTCGGGCTGTTTGGGTTGGTGTTCCCCAGGGTGATACTCGGGGTGGCCTTCCTGAATACGATCCAACGAATTCTCGGTTATCTCGACTACTCGCAGGACCCCGTTCGCCCTATTATCGAATCGGCGCCTGGAGTACCGATTATGCCTGGTTTCCCTGACGTAATTCGCGACCGCTGCTTTTCTAATTAATTTCTAATTAATATTTCGAATTAAAATCCACCGAATTACATAACCGTTCATTACTAAATATAGTTATACCCCGCTTGCTCGATTTTCACCTATAATGCTTGCCCCGCTCCCACCGCCTCGTAACACTTGCTTAACCGTTGCACGTAACTAGCTCTTCTATTGCGAATAGGCATGTCACCTACTAGATTAGCTAGACGGCCCTGTACTCCCCCCCCCCTTATAACGTCACCGCGCATTGTTGCCCGGCCGCTGCGTAAGACCGAAACCACCCACGTATTTCCGATGTACATAGTTGCCGGATCTATCCGTTTTTCGTAGAATTAGGCAAGATTGTACATAGATGCCGCTTTTCTGTAGAAACCGTTAGATATGTAGTTATTGCACCGTTGCCAATGCTTCCATTTCTCCAACCTGTTGTCTATCTTTACTTTGATGCCGTTTTCTATAATAAATTAGTTTTATTTGTTTTCCGAATTGTGTGTTTTATTTTCACGGACTTCCTGGCATCCTCCTGAGTATAAACTAACCCGTGGCTGTAGGGAGTAAACCATTAAAAAATCTGGCGCCCGAGCAAAACCGTAAGACCGACTTTAAAACTCCGAAACTCCGCAAATAGCGCCAATTCAACAAGTGACGTAACCTTCCAGCCCACAGTCGTCGTGCCGCCGACGACACTGCTGCCTCTAGAGGAAAACCTCGTCACAAACTAATGAAAATGATTAAATTTACGAGATGTTTTCCCGAAAAATACAGTTCAGACGTTCCGGTAACAAATATTCGTAAGAAGTAGAAATCGAAATTCAATCAATTTGTCTTTAATATGATATAAATTTTCTCCTTCACACATATAATTAATTTCGCCGAAGTTTCAACACCAAACGCAATCACTTCAATTGAAATTGTCGAAATGATGTTCGTATTTACTACGCATCCATTAAAACGTTCGCAACTTAAAGTTTTGTCACGAATACCAAACGAGAAGTTAGACTCATACGTAAATACGTATAATGTCGAGCAAAGAAAATATTGTACTAAGTTTGTTACATCTTTGTTGATCTTAACGAACTTCTGAAACTCATACTGTTTGTCGTGTAACTTACGGCAAACATTTCGAAAGCAATATTGAATTTAAAGAAACGTTTCGCCATAAAATACGATGGATACGACGTGAGGAGTTCAATTTAGTTAATTGCTGTTGTACAAATTAATCTCTTCCCTGGAGTACATGAAAACTTATTACTTCCTTAACCTACGAGATTAAATGTCTAATGGTAGATCTGAATGGTTAGTATGATTACATTCTCTTCCGGAATCGGTCGTTAGGAACTTCAGAATTTTGAGTTTGGTGAACCTAGGAATCCTTACATAAAATTTGATTAGGCACCAAATGGAAGTTTCTACAACTTCATTTCGGATTTCTTAATTCCATTTAAGCTTCTCCTCAGTCAGCTGGCTAACTTTCATGGGAAATAGTTGTTGAGACTGTATAGGTCGATAAATAGAGTATAATTTAATACGTGAGAGGACCTAACTTCGGCGTCTCCAATCGAATGTATACACTTATGCGGCGTCTTGAAGCCTCCGCCCTCCCTAAAAAGGATCCGGTTATATGGGAGCAAATATTTACCTTACGCCACAAATATTGGCACTTCCGCAATTTCACGGCGGGAGGTGATAAAAATTGAAGCAACGTTAGGCGCAAAGTGTGTTGTGGAAACTCAGTAAAAGCTTACATTAGACTTGTCAAATTATTTGTGCAAAAACGGTCTGAATGGGATAATCCAGCAAAACGTAATTCAATTTTCGACTTATTTTCTATGACAGCAATGCTTCATTTTGCTACTGAGAAAATGATCATTTGAACGAACTAAGTGCAGTGAATACTTTATACATTGTTGCAAATTTATTCTTCTTGTAGAGAATGACATAATAACTTTGTCCAACTCCATTTACAATGTTCCTCTTAAAAACCAAGTTCCATTTAAAATATCAGAGACAAATTAGGAAAAAAGGTGTTTCAAATAACGACCCTCTAGCGAGAACCTCGAAAATCAGTATAGCGCAGTAGTCCAGTCATTATAGGGGGTTCACCTAGGAAAATCGACATACCCAGTATATTAACACGTAAAAACTTCTATTTTGGCATCCTAAAACTTTCCTCAAAATTCACATATAATTGGATGGCCGCAAGTTTTAAAGTCGGGGGTCAAAAGTCACAAAAATCGTTTTTTTTTTCTATATTTCTTGCAAATATCTCGTTTTCTATGGGTTTTACGCTATTTGTATTTATTATCAGTATTGTACAGAATTACATTCTCTACAACTCTTGTCTTTAATATTTCTTCATACCTCTAACTGTTTTCGAGATAGAGGGCGGGGAGCGCGATCAGAGAATCATGTGAGGTCATGGTAGTCCCGATCAAAAACTAGTAATATTAGGGTTATAAATTATTGCTAAATATATAATTATCATTTATTATTAAATTTTACATTAAATTCAATCTTTCTTTCTAATAATTCTAAAATTTATTAATTCAGTAACACTCATAATCTCTTTCTGTAATTGAAAAATTATTAAGGGACATACTTTAATTACATTTTAATTATATTCTCATTTACACTAATTGCATTTGAAGTAAAAAAAATAATTAAGCACATCTTGTTTAAAATCCGAAAACTCTTAAATATTAAATCTATCAAATGACACTTTTAATAAAAACGTTAATTAAAAATTTATTTCTTTACTTCTTTATTTATTTAGAAAGTCATTACATTGGTATAAATTAGATTGGAATTAAAATATAATTTAAGTATTTTCCTCAACAATTTTTTAATTACATGGCCAGGTAAGTGTTATTAAATAAATTGACACTTCATTAAAAAAAGATAAGTAACCAAAAAAATGAATTTAATGTAAAAGTTAATAAGAAATGCTAATTAAATATTTAGCAATAATTTATAACCTTAATATTACGAGTTTTTGATCGGGAATACCAGTTTACCTCACATGATTCTCTGAACAGCGCTCTCCGCCCTGTATCTCGAAAACAGCTCTAGGTATGAAAAAATGTTAAAGACAAAAATTGTAGAGAATTTGATTCTCTACAATATCGATAATAAATACAAATAGCGTAAAACCCATAGAAAAAGAGATATTTGCAAAAAATATAAAAAAATCGATTTTTGTTACTTTTGATCCCCGACTTTAATACTTGCGGCCATCCAATTATATGTGAATTTTGAGGAAAGTTTTAGGATGTCAAAATAGAAGTTTTTACGTGTTAATATACTGGGTATGTCGATTTTCCGAGATATTCACCTAATTCGACCTAAGATGACTGGACTACAGCTATTATTTGATTCTAATTAACAAACCGTCCTTTGTTAAAGCAGACCGAGTTCTTCAAATTCCTTAGTTATTCACAGTTTTATCAGGAAGCTTCCTCTTCCGCATCCTGTCCCAATTTTATATTTGGTACTAAATGATGTTAAACCGATGGACAATTCCAGTAAAATTATCAATGTAATAATTTTTTAAACACTTTTACAGGATTATTTTTCAGAAAAATTTATTTTTTAAGTGGACGTCGCTATCATGCCCCTGGCGGCATAGTTAAAAACTTAAAAAAATATTAATATGTATTTCTCCCGCCCACATTTCTTAACAGAATTTTGAACAAAACTACAGGACTATTAATTTCTGAAATATGGTACCTCGTCGTCCTTAATGAAACGCGCTGTATATAATATACAATATGATTCCAACTCTCTTCTGACTTCAACTTTTAACTATTTTGTTTTCACAAATTAGTTGTTCAATATCAATTTTGATTGAATTTTCCAGATTTATTAATTTTTTGTGTTTTGTTTTAATTTTGTTATTTACTTATTTGTTATTTACTTGACCCTTTTCAATTTTTATTACTGATTATCTTTAATTGTTTTTCTCATTTAAAACGCGAATTTATAAGTTTTGAATACTACTGAATTGAAATTGAATTGAAAGTTCATTATACATTTTAAACATAATTAGCCAGTCTCATACTGTTCTCAAACCTAATGGTTTTATCAATCAAGCTTGCAATTTGACAACTCAAAACTGAACGAATATGTCAAATGTTAGTACAGCAGGTGTAAAATATTAACACACTTGTTGACCAGAAGAAACCACAGTCTTCGCCAACTAATTTAGTAATTTAAATAACTTTTTAATTTACAACTTTTAAATTTTATAACTCAAATTAGTTGGTGAAGATTTTGTGTTTTCTTCTGGTCTACATTTACCATGGCCAACTTCGGAAATCTCAACAACCTTCTGTTATTAACATACTTATTTTCTACAGGCAGGCAGTTTCTTCAGAATCATACGGTGTGTGGCATTGACAGAAAATTTCACATCACATCGCTATGTTTAAATCAGTTGTACGCTCGATCCGCAAAACACCTTAAAAATCGATAAACTGAATATCCTCATTCCCATTCGAGAACAATACATTTCCGGGCGAATTTGCTTCGCTTTGTAACAACTTCAGCACGCTCCAAGACAGATTTGACGAGATAAATTAATTGAGAAGTATTCAACCCTGAAGAAACCACGAACCCCACATCAATGAATAGATTAGTTGTTTATTGATTTATGAAGCGTTCAATGTATCTGGAGTTCAATGTATGGCTCTAATGAGGAAAGTTTCACAAGTGAGGAATCTGCAACGTATCTTCACGATTGAATTATATTTGTTTAGAGGTCAGTAAATTCAACATACACTGCATTAGTAGGTACTATTTCTATGGGCACAGTATTAGGATTATGGGCTTATTGAAAGGGGAACTGTCTTTATGTTTTATTTGCAGGTAAACGTAAAATATTTGTTTGTATCAACAGTTCGTTTGGGAAATGCACAGCAAACTGTTCACAAAGTACAAAGGACGTTAAAACACCTCAAGTATTTCATATAAAAATTTCTAATATTGTCCTTAAATTTTGTCTTGAAACTTGATATTTTTCATGTAAAATGACACAAACTTTGTGAGTGAGGAAAAAGGTCTAAAATCTGCAGCACACTTAATATCAGCATAATAGACTTATATAGTATAATAATAGTATAATATAATATATAGTATAATAGTATAATGTGAATTGTACTCTTGTAAATACCTATGGTGCATTGCTCTAAGTAACAAGGATCTCCTTAGCACGAATGAATATCATTTGACATATCGAACTAAAAAGGAACATATAAAAAGTTGACAGCGTCCAACTATCATTGTTAATCTCTGAATTATAAGTATTTGTTTAAACCAATCTAAGACGCTTGAAAATGATAACAATATCTTCATACATATTTATATATATATATATATATATATATATATATATATATGTGTCCGGTCCTATAGCGTCCTGCGCCTTCCAGTTCCTCGCTTCCATTCTCTTCTGTCGTCCCAATCTCCTGGTTGAAGGTTACGTTCCGACATGGCCTTTTGTATTCCTCCCATCCATGTCGCCTTACGTCTTCCCTTTTTTCTTCTTTCTGTTGGTGTCCATTTGAGGATTTGCTTGGGGATTCGTGTGATCCATCCGTTCAACGTGTCCGTACCACACCAACTGTCTTCGTTGGATTTCTTCTATTATATTTGTTTGGGCGTTCATAATCTCTCTAATTCTTTCGTTCGTTACTCTTTCAATTCTTGATTTTCCTGCTGCTCTACGCCAGAAGTCCATCTCTAGGGAAAGCAGCCGTCGCTCTAAATTTGCCGTAAGTTGCCAAGTTTCACAGCCATAGAGAACTATACTTTCAAATATGGAGTTGTATAGGAGGTGTTTTCGTTCTCGGGAGATGCACTTTGACCATAGGATGGAGTTCAGGTATACTATCACTCTCTTCCGTTTTATAATTCTCTCTTCTATCTCTTTCTCTGTACGGCCCCCACTGTCAATCTTTGTTCCTAGGTACAGGTATTCCGTACACGCCCCCACTGTTTCGTCTTCTTCTGGGTATAGATCATCTCTGTCGTTTCCAATGCACAGGTATTTTGTTTTTGATCGATTGACCGAGAGTCCCCATTCCTCATATTCTTTAAACAGTTTTCTTGTCATGAATTCCAAGTCCTCTGTATCTTGTGCGACGACCACTTGATCATCGGCGAAATGTAAAGTATATATGGCTGTACTTTCATTTATGGGTATGCCCATTCCGCTGCATGCTCTTCTCCATTTTCTTAGGACTTCATTGAGGTATATCTTAAATAAGATATACTCAGACCTTTGGTAACTGGAAAGCTGTCCGATAATTCACACTTCAGCTTAACCTTGGAGGTTGATTGGTCGTAACGTTGCCTTATCGCTGTTATTAGGGTATTATTTATTCGAAATCTTTCCATTACGTACATATTGCTTACATATTTAATGAATTAAATGGAGGTAGATAGACATGTACGTGAAACCTCTAGTTAGGGACATCCCTGTATTATGGACATTTCCTAATATCCGGGTAAACCACCATAAGAATACGTAGAGCGCTGCCCCCTCCATAAAGGACACCCTGTAATATGGTCATGGACACTAAAATTCGAAAAAAAATTCATGGTTCACCTCTTCATTCTTCTTCTTTTTCAGCCCGTATTCATCCACTCCTGGATGTAGGCCTCTTCCATATTTTTCCACAGCTTTCTGTTTTGGGCTTTTTGTATCCAGTTCTTTCCTGCGATTTTCTGAATATCGTCTCGCCATCTTTTCTGGGGTCTTCCAATACTTCTTTTTGCTTCTCTTGGACGCCATACTACTAATCTGTTGGTCCATCTGTCATCCTTTTGTCGTGCTATATGGCCAGCCCATCGCCAATTCAACTGTGCTGTTCTTCGCACAACATCTGCCACTCTTGTTCTTCTCCTTATTTCGTCGTTTGGTACTCGATCTCTCAAACTAATGCCGAGCATGATCCTTTCCATTGCACGCTGTGTTACCTGGAGGGTGTTTATAGATCTTCGGGTTAAGGACATTGTTTCCAAACCATATGTAAGAACCGGAAGTATACATGAATCATAGACTTTTCGTTTGAGATTTATCGGTATATCACCCGATCCGAGAACAAACCTGAGTTTACCAAAAGCTGCCCAGCAAAGTGAATTTTAAGCAACTAATTGTATTTTATGCCCGAGGTATGTGTATTCAGTTACATTTTCTAGGGTATGATTTTCTATGTTTATTTCTGTCGATAAAGGGCTCATTATTTTAGTTTTGCTCAGGTTCATTGTTAATCCTACTTGTAGGGACGCTTGATGGAGTTCTTTTAACATCACCTCCAGTTCTTCAGTAGTATTACTAATCAGAATGATGTCGTCTGCGAATCGTAAGTGGCTCAGTCCTATTCCATCTATATTAATTCCCTTACAACGCCAGTTTAGACTTTTGAAAACATCCTCCAAGGCCAGCGTGAACAGTTTTGGGGAGATTGTGTCACCTTGCCGTATTCCTCTATGTATTGGGATTTTGTCGGTCTTCATGTCCTCTTCCGTTTTCACTGTCATAGTTGCATTTTCGTAAATATTTTTTATGAGGATTGAATACCTAGAGTCAACTCTGGCATTGTCTAGTGCCTTTAAAATTGCCCACCTCTTCATTAAGGACAGTTAATAAATATCAAACTGTGTTTTTCCGGCAAATTGTACATCAAAACTGCAATATCTTGATCAGGGGGTTATTCAAAATTTTAAAGTTCAATCTCGGCAATATGTTCTGAAACATTTAATTGCAAATATTATATCCTCTAAAAACTCACAAGATTTATCAAAATCACTAAACACCCTGCAAGCAGTAACCTGGATTTCAAAAGAGTGGTCAGCTGTAACAAACATTACAATCTCTAATTGTTTCAAGACATCTAAAATCAAAATAAATCCAGAAGTAGAAGATCCAGAAGAAATTGAAAATGAAGACGACCTAGATATGGCAACATTGCGATCTTTACGAAATTCCTCACACTCAAATGTTGGAGTACACCTTTGAGTACACGCATGTATGTACAAGCATTTCAATAAAATATATTGTTTTAATAACACACAAGATTTTGTGTAGACCACATGGAGGATTCCGAAGAAGAAGAAGAAGAAAATTTCACCAATACGGCTAAACCAGGCGTTCAAAATTACGGAGACTCTTCGCCTAGTTCAAAAATTCCAAAAAATTATTTTATCAAAAGAAGATGTTAGTGACAGTTTAAACACTATATCTTCGTTAGAAATACAATTCGAAAATTGTATTGCTACTCAGAAAAAAATGAAAAAACAAACAAAAATGACAGAGTTATTAAAATAATCATATGTTTATGCGGATGTATATATGCCTTGAAAATATGTTACCTGTCAATATAAATAGGATACCTAATATCGTTTCACTAAAATTGTTTCCCCATCACAACCTCTCCAATGTGGACACCCCTCCATTATGGACACATTTTGTTATCCAGTCACTATCCATAATTTCAGTTTGCAGTTTCACTGTAATAGTAAAAACCACTCATGACACTTGAGACTAAATATTGTCAAAAAACTACCACAAAATATTCAAATTTTTGGCGATAGGGTGTAAAAGCTCGTTCACAACCACTTAACGTACGTAACGTAACGTAATAAATTAAATTAACAGACCATAGAAATTAATAACTTGTTCACAACCACATAACGTACTACCAAAACTGAAACTATGATCATGCGCGTTGGGTCAAACAGTAATCGTGAGAACTTCACCTAACCTCACTTTTTGTTTTACTTAAAATTGTCAACATGGAAAGAGATAAAGAAACTATTTTTGGTATTCTTGCAATTAGCGCAGGTATTTGCTGTTTAGGTGCTTATTACGAAATGAAAAATCAAACTGAAGTGAACGTTTCACCGAGTGACAGTTTCCTGTCAAGCTTCAAAAAAGTGAGAGACGTGATTGGTGGAATTGGGAATCCGTAGATTTAACGTGTTGTTAAGTTGAAGGCGAAAGAACTTAGCGTTGTGGGACGTTAGGTTTGTTAATTTACGGACTATTGTGAACAGACACATTTGAAATAATGCTTTTCAACTTTGCGTTTTCATATTTTTTTACGTTGCGTTACATACGTTAAGTGGTTGTGAACGAGCTTTTAGTTATCTGATGTCCACCATTTCTAAAAAAATTCGTGGAATTAACTCACCTGTATTGATTCCAGTCTTAATGTAGGAGACATTTCAATGCATACAAATTTTGAATATTAGATTCTTATACACCTGACACCAGATTCGGAAAAATCAAACTGTAAACAATCTTTATCTACGCCCATGGGATAAATGATCCTTATCCTATGCATTTTATGGGAGATAAGAAATTCATTACCGCACACATTTTCATTACCGCACGGTTGTCTATAATAACAACCCATTAATCAAAATCAAATGTGTTTAAAACAAGAATTTTTTCAGCTGTTTGTTAATGATGCTCTTATCCCACCTGTACATATCTCGTACACTGGTACACATCTATTTCCGTAAATTTGAAAAACTATGATTTTTTCATGTAATAATAATTAAAAAAAAAACAAAGCGACGGTATTGGAAAGTGAAAAAACAACAGGAAGTATATTCCTGAATCAAATTTTAATTACAACAAAATTTGGAAAATTAGGATTTTCACCTTGTCGTAAATAAATTGGGATCGTTAAAATTCGTTCGGATTAAAGCGCAATGCTGTTCAAAACATAAATGGGCACCACTTCGTCTATTTAACCCACATTACACCTCTAAAATTAGCAAAGACAACCACGTTAATACTACATGACGAAATCACCATGTACGACGTTTACACGTATTTTTACAGTTGCTTAGCTCCAGTGAACTAAAACATATTTGCTTGTAAATGCGCACCAAAAGGGAAATTTGTCCTCAAAACCACAATAAACCATTAACGAAATCCAGCGTTATCGTTTACCACTTAATACAGTTAATTAAATGCTACGTGCCAGTCACGCCACACATCGCCACTCTACAATTTCTGACAGATTATGTAAAATTTTCCCTCACGAGCGGAAATCACGAAAGCTCCTGCCCACATCGGAACATTAGACCTCGAAGGTAAAAGGGTTCAAGGAGCACTTTCTGAAATTGCAGTTCTCACAAATCCTTTAAAACCAAGAGATGAGGCGTGTTTGTTTTTTCGTGTAAAAGGGAAGAGACGATGCTTTCATCCCTTGGTATTTTTCTCACACACGTATAGTTTCCTCTTGACAAGGGAAGATCGTCACGGAACATAAACATAAATAAAATTCTAATAATGCGTTACTACATGTAACGTAATGTAATGACACTAAATGAATATGTTACTGATATTAAACGCGATTAACGTAAATGATTTCCCTAGTTTACCTGATTGGTTTCGTGATGAATTGCTTCCTATGGCACAAAATGAAAAATACATTTAGTACTAAAAGCGAGACTAATATATTGATTAATTACTTTCCGACCTGGTATTTCTCTTCTATCCCTACAAAATTTTCGGCATTTATTTACCCATATGCCAATCACTCAATACCAGAAGCTGCTGGAAAACCTGCAGTAACATCAAAACGACCCAAGTAGGTCAACGTATTCTCTACGAAGTAATTTGCACACTTTTTGCCTTAATTCAGGGTGCCACCATTTATCAAACGCTTGTGACATATCAAAGAGCGTTATTCTTCTAAACCATATTATATGATGCTCGAAATTGAATGTAGTAAATCCACGGAGTTTTTTGAACTAAGCGGTAAGAATTAGGTGAAATATTTATTCAGAACAAATTTTGGGTTTCTCCAGAAAAACGAATGTTTTATTAAAACAATTAGTAAAAGTAAAATAAAACCTATCAACTATTATAATTAAATAGGCTGTTTTGTTTGAAAGGCACTTTAATTGAAAGTGTAAAGTTTCCTTTTATTTATATCCGCGAGAGTACAGATATTGATAAGTGTAGTAGTAAATGACAACTTGACAATACTTCGCCTGGCAACGATTACTTATTAATTTATTGTAAGAGAGAAGAGGAGTTCAAAGTTGAAAACCGCAGCCAAAAAGTTTATATTTCGAATTATACGTAGGTTTTAATAGGTTGCTCGTTTCAATGCAATGGCCAAGATCAGACCAGAAAATTCACGCGATAATTCTCTTACATAAAGCGTGAAATTCGTAAACTATAAACTTATTAAAATTGATGGTAAAGATATACGAAGATACTAGAACCAACCATTTTGATTATAACGTTTTGTAACAGAAAAGTACTGCCAGTCTGAGAAACCTGAGAGAAAGTTATGTTTAGGGTTCGTTGGCAACATTGCTTCAACAAACTTTTAAAATTTCTTTAAGGTGTCCGTTTGTGTTTCTGTCTCAAAATTTGCAATATTCTGCAACAGATTTGGACAGTCATGATATCATTTGAAAGGTAACGAAAAATAAAAATATTCTAAAGAATTCTAAAATTCTAAAAAATAATAAAAATGAAAAATGTATATAAAAAAATAACAAAATTTATTTAAAATTATATTTAAAAATAATACAAAATTCAAGATATGGCACGTCTTATTCATGTTTTATATTAAAAGAGTTATAACCCGTTAAACGTCATGTATAATAAGTCTAATCACATTTTTACACGTCTTTTTTCGTTTTATGGGAATTTTCTCAAAATGTCTCTCTCGTCTCTGTAGGACACATTACTCCTGTCGTATTTTGGTTTTCCGAAATTTTCTTGAAGTTTGCCTCAAAAATTTTTCTTAAATTTTAAACATTCATTTCACTATCTAATATCTATAATAAAATTGAATACGAGTTATTCTAAATCTTCTCTGAGGTGCAGTTTACACTTATTGTTTTTCGCTTTTTTGACATTTTTTCAAGATCCCTTCCATAAAATTTTTTTTAACATTAAATATTATACTATCGAAGTTTTTTATAATAAAATGTGACATAGTTGTCCGACGGAAACGTTTATTTACTAATTATATTAACTTTACTAAATATAAAAAATAAATAAAAAATATAATAAAGAAACTTACTAACTAATGAATTAAGTAGTAAATTAATAATTAATCAAATATATCATTTATACAGTTAAATTTAGGTTAGAAAAATTTTGGTTAGAAAAAATTAACTTAGACTTTAAAAAAATCATAGCTTTTAATTATAGATTTTATATGTAACTTTTCTCAAAATTGTTCAATGTGAAACGGCAGGAAAAAAAATTACGTAGAATCAGCGTTTTTCGGGTCTCAATGGCCCAATATAGAGGATCAGGAAGTCCAGCGGGTTTAAAACCTTTTTTTAGTAGTAAAGTTGGACAGCTTATTTTTTTTGAAAATAACCTGCTGTTTTTTGAAAATAGTTATATGTATTAACAAGGGCATTTCACCTATTTTACTGGAAGCAGCTGTTTGGAAATACCATCAACTACCACTATTACATTTCAATTTGAAAATAAGTAGTGCAATAAGGGGTTGTCAATTGAAATAGGCAAATAGATATTTTTGATGAAACGTTGATTTACGTTAAGCAAATAAATTGAACAGCAAGTTAAAAAAATCTCAAAAATACACATTTATAAAAGAAATAAGTTTATTGCTTTATCCTTATTAAGATTCAAACAGCCCAAACTGTATGCAGTTAAAGCACACCTCCCAATTGGAAACCAAACGATTTCTGAATTCAAAGCGTTTGAAACTAAATTGCCCTTATTTCTTATAGTTAAGGCAAACATATGCAAAAATCTTTGTATTCAACTGTACTTCTATGAAAACAAAAATTATAGTGATATCGACTAATCACCCATTTTAATAGCTTTGCGGACTGTTTGCCTCTTTTACTCTAATTTTATGGATTGATGGTGTCCCATCTTCCATTGTGGATCTAAAAATAATAACGTTTCCTATTTATTCCGGACAATCCATTTTCACGAAAATAATAATTATCGCCGTTAATAACTTTTCCGGCGCGTTCCGCTCAAGTAGATACTTCTGCTTTAAAACGTCGAAAACGAAGTTCCATTAGAAACATTCTCGTTAGCGATTTAAAGCGGTATCCCTTTAAAATGCCATATTCCGTGGCTTTTTTTAAATTGCCTAATCATCCCGTACAAGTACAAAAGCCCGAATTTTACTCTCTAAATTCAAGAGTGGAACTTTTTTTACAGATCCTTCAGTCGTTTATTGAGGGATGAAATCGTGTTCGTTGAATAAACCAGGAAAAGTTAGGAGTACAAAAAATAAATAAAAAACATATTTTCTGTCTGATAAATTTGGGTCTGCTTTTTGAGACGTTAGCTACGTGAAACGTATCTGTACGTGTGTTAATCGGAGCAACCTCGGGTAACTGGAGTTGATATAAAGTTGAACAATTTGGAAGAAAATTGGTTACTAAAGTGTTAGCACCACAGTTTACAATAATTATAGATTTGTCTTAATAACGAATTTCACGCTTTCAGTATAACATTGTTGTACAACATATCAATCGTTCATAATAAGCACGATATATTCATTTCAGTATTTTGCAGGACAATCTATCAATGTTATCATAGTTATCGTTATGTTGGGATACTTTGGTCAGGATTGTGGTCATTGTGGAAATCCTGTCGGACGCACTATGACTCTGCCTCTTCATTCGTACAAGGCAACCAATACAAGTGAATGTTTTAAATTCACTTAAAGCTTAATGAGGTTTACGATGACTGGCTATTGGTCAGTCCTTAGCAATGAATTAAATGGCAGGATGTACCTCTAAAGCCTTCAGTCAGGCGTATACACCAAGAACTATAACGATGCTTTTTCGAAAAACTGGAATAGTGCGTTATGATTTAAACAGTTGGACCCAGGCTGATTTAGTACCCTTATCAATTATGGACGCTCACTTAAAACGAAATAAGTGTTGTAAACAAAATCGTCACTGGTTCAATAGATAAAGAAAAAAGGTAACCAAGTCTGCAATGATATAATAATAATATAATAATAATATGATACAATATAGGCAAAACACCAGGTGCTTAAGTAGCCAGGATTCAGATCCAACTCTTTGTTGAACGAGTCACTTAAAAAATATTTATTGTGCTGTAGAAAGACAAACGATACTCTTTCCTATTTTGAACAACAGCGCTGTAAACGCATAATGCCACCTTAATCAACATTAAGCCACATCATCCAATTCATAAGCATCCCAGCAGCATTTACTATAGGCTCATATTTTATTGCTTATTTATTACGCAGACCATGACTATTGCTCCACCCCTTAGCGAGAAATAGGGGATAATCTGACTTAAGACTTAAGCCACATCATCCACACCTGTATCTCAGGAACCGCTGAAGATATATACATAAACCAAGCGGCATATTTTATTGCTAATTTATTGCTGACGATAGGGACTAGGAGCGCAATCCCAGAAATATCAACCCTTAGTATTAAACACACCCGAAATACCAGGAAAAAAAAAACATAAAAATGCTTTTTTCGTTAAATACGGGCTGGGCTCTTTATTACTATTTAATTTCTCAACTTTGAAGCTAAGTATGATTTTATTTCTCCACTCCTTAGCGACAAAAAGAGGATAATCTGATTTAAGACACATCATCCACACCTATTACTCCAGAACCGCAGAAGATATATACATAAACCAAGCGGCATATTTTATTGCTAATTTTTTGCTGACGACAGGGACAAGTAGCGTAATCTCAGAACCACCCCTTCAACCCTTAGCATTAAACACCTCCGAAATATCAGAAAAATTGTAAAGAAAATGTATGTCCGTTAAATACAGCCTGGGCTCTTTATTGCTATTTAATTTCATAAATTTTAAGCATAGTATAATTTTATTGTTCCATTGCTTAGCAAGAAAAAATGGAAATCTGACTTAAGAGTTAAGCCACATCATCCATACCTGTATTACCTGAACCGCCAGATGATATATACATAAACCAAGCGACTTATTTTGTTGCTGATTTATTGCTGACGACAGGGACTAGCAACGCAATCCCAGAACCACCCTTTCAACCCTCAGCATTAAACTCACCCCCGAAATATCACAAGAAGAAAAAAAAATGTATATCCATTAAATATAGCCTGCGCTCTTTGTTACTACCTAATTTCTCAACTTTCAACCACAGTATGATTTTATTGCTCCACCGCTTAGCTACAAAAAGGGAATAATCGGACTTAAGACACATCATCCAACCCTGTATCTTCGGAACCGCAAGAGATATGAACATAAACCAAGGGGCATATTTTATTGCTACGGATAGGGACTAGAAGCGCCATCCCAAAACCACCCCTTCAAGCTGGGCTTCAGCCCAGGCTGTATTTAACGGATATACATTTTTTTACAATTTCTCTGAAATTTCGGGGGTGAGGTTAATGCTAAGAGTTGAAGGGGTGGTTTTGGGACCGCGCTACTAGTCCCTATCGTCAGCAATAAATTAGCAATAAAATATGCCGCTTGATCTATGTATATATGTCCTGCGGTTCCGGACATATGGATGTAGATGATGTGGCTTAAGTCTTAAGTCAGAGTATCCCCTTTTTCTCGCTAACGCGTGGAGCAATAAAATCGTGGTTTGCGTAATAAATTAGCAATAAAATATGAACTTATAGTAAATGCTGACTTATGAAGTGGATGATTTGGCTTAATAGACATCTGTGCGTACGTGTTCTCTATGATTTGGATTAGTTTGTATTGTATTTGTCTTTTACATAGAAGGTGAGCAATATCCCGCAGTTGTACTCGGTAAAACGCCTTTCCTAGGTATACAAAATACATGTAAGCTGGTTTAATGTACTCTATCGATTTTTCTGTTATTTGCCTTAATAAAAACACTGCATCGGTGCAAGATCTCCAGGATCTGAATCCTTGTTGTTCGTCCGTCGGGATTATTAAACTGTTTATTTTATTGGTGATGACTGATGACGTTGGTAATGAGTTTCAATGTAATATTCAACAGGTTTACTCCTGTATAATATGCTGGGATTTTTTTGTCTCTCTTCTTGAGCATGAGAATGGTGGTGTTGGTAAGCCACTACATTGCTTACCCTGTGCTGGGTAAGAATCTTTTGAACTAGGATTGTTAGTTGTTGTAAAAGGCTTTGTCATGTACATTTTACCAACCCATTTGCGATTTTGTCCTGTCCAGCGCTATTTTGTTCTTTAATTTTTTAACGACTAGCTCTAGGTAACCTTCCTTTTCCGGGATTTTCCAATTTTCCACTGCGATGAAAATAGGTTAGATCGTCGAAAATAGGTTCGTCGAGTTACCCCAGATTAAAAAAAAATTAAGGTTCTACGTTGCCTAGAAGTCGAGATATCGAAAAAAAAAAATTAGCACGTCCAATTTGAAGTTTTGGTTTCGAAACGATCTGCTATCCCCTCCACTACGACATCGTAGACTTGAGCGAAAAACCTGAAGTTTAAAGGGCTATAACTTTTTTCAAGGTCAATAGATATTAAACCTATAAATCCTATATTAACATTTAGATCTTTGTGTAAAACTGGTGAAAATTTCGGCTCTCAATATTTATAAATAATGAAGATATGATTTCTTTTAAAAATGTTGCTATCTCGGCTTCTATTGGTCGTAGAACTTTTTTTTTTAAAAAAATTAAAGGGTTTTTTTACCACCTTGTTAATGCAATTTATTAAAAACGTGTGTAACAATAGACAAAAAAGTTATTTAATTTGTTTATAAGCAAAAAAATTAGCCCCTTTTTAAAATGATTTATTTAACAATCTCATTAAAAATGGGTTGTTTTTCAAACTCAACTCATAGTTCGGAATTCAAGGAAACTATTCCACCTTATTAAATATCTGTAGGATTGCAGCCTGGGCAAGCTCAATTGTTTAAACATTGAGTCTCTAGGATAAACAAATAAGATATCTCGTAAACTAATAATCCGATCTGGCTGAAATTTTGCACACTTATAAAGACCCCTAAAGGCTTCATAATTCGTGCATTACATTTCACTTATCACTATTATTGCAAAACGTATTAACATTTATAAAATAATGAAAAATTGATGGTTTTTTTGCTAATAACTCAATTGTTTATTTATCGGTGTTAATTTATAAAAAACCAAATTAACCGTCTTTTTATTCCCTACAACTTTCCTGTTGACCACTGTTCTCTAAAATGCAATCGGAAAATTCTATGAGTAAAAAATCGATTTTCACAACTTAACCGATTGTTTATAAAAAAACAGGGACATTCTAGCTGTATATGGTCATACAGTGATCTTTCTATTGGTCCCCCCTACCATTTAAAACTTTCAGATATCTGTAGAACATTATGCCGTGAAAACTATAATTTTTCAGTATGTAGCCTGGGCTATATCTTATTATTTGATTCTGCTACATTTATAAATTGTGCAAATTCAAGTATGAACGGGTTAATCGCTCAATCAAGTCACGCAGCATAACCCCCTTAATTATTCGGCAAATCTATTTGCGAAAATGTAAATTTGCGCTTTTGAACCGCCCGAAAACTTTATGTAAGACTCAGAATCGGAATCGGAGCACGTTTACCGTAGCATTCAAACACACGAGCTCCTATAAACTTAGCTGAGATAATGTAATGCCTCGTTACCCCACTCACTTACCTTAAATTCTTTGCTCTCTTTTATTCTAATTTGTGCCCGAGAAATGTCGCCCAGCCTCGGTTTCCCCAGTATTGCGATTTTCTCCCTCTCCGTCCTCTCTTCGGGTTTTTTCTTCTCGGCCTCCGCCGCCAAGCTTGCTATATCATCTGGAAAAAAATAAGGGACGAACACATTACCAAATGAACTCAGCTACGTTGATAAGGTGGGAGGGGAGTGTTGTACAACTACGATTAATAAGGGACGATTGCGCAGGCAACCCCATCCATTTCACTTGCAATCTTGGGTGCGTCTGAATTGCTTCCGACGCAGTTTACCTGTCTTCGCGCCGTAATAATTTACTGGCGAATTTCTGAGGAGCATCGCATAAATCTCTGGAAACGTCAGCGGCAAACTCCTTTTCACGTCGGAAAATATGAGGCGCGATAAGCTTCCCGAGCTTATCGAGCTTCAATTTTCTCCCACAAATCATATAAAATAATAATAGCGTCGTGTCTCACCTTTTCGGGACTGTCTATTTTGCGAGCGTCCCTAGCAAATGAAGGTTAAAGATAAGTTCTTTGGAGATAACACTGCGACTAACGGCTACGGTACGCTACTTTGGTGCCCGATAAAAAACAGGGAAAATATGAACTATACAAATGTATCAATGTGTAATTGTGTATGTCTAGACCTACGACTTGAGATCAAACTGTAAAAGTTACTTACGTTGCGACTAAAATGACTGTGAAATATTTTGGATCCATTTCCAAGTAGACGTAGCTTAAAATGTACTTTAGGATACGAAAAAAGCAAACAGTCGGCAATAAATCTTGGTTAAAAGAAATGTATCTTCATTAATTCCTAAGGGAGATAGAGCACAAAGTGGGTCTGTTTTTCGTAGTCTGGAACATTTCATATTTTCAGAACAGATAGGATTCGTCCCAATGAAATATTATTAGTTTGAACCTATCATCTGCTTTTCTCTTCTCGTAAAATATGAATTTATTTTTAAGCATTATTTACTTGATTAAGCTACGGGTTTACTTAGTTAATCGAATTAAAGCTATCGGTTTCAAAACTGCTATGGTTTAATTTAACTAACATTAACGCTAAATTATCGTTTAAATGTATTTTGCAATTCTTGTGATATTTCATAAGCGTCTGCATTCCGTTCTTAAAAATTGCACACTCTTGCTTAACAGCGTAATCAACAATGTATAGCAGTAATCAATACTTTACAGGGCCATTAGTAGAGCTAGTTTCTGTCTGTCGATCAAGCTGGAGACACGTCGCTTGGGACACTTGTAACTGATATGTAACTCGTTAATAGATGAAAGCGATATCACATTTAGTGATACTGGCATCTGATAGTTTCATTTTTAAAAGCATTTGAATTTGAGATTATGTCGATGCTTTGGATAAAATATGTTTCCTTACTGGTATTGAAGTAGTTTCTGTAAGTTTTTCTTGCTGCTCTTCGACAGCCTCTATTCTTATCGCTAGTCTCCATCTTTCTACCCCACGGCGACGAATAAGAGTTGATTTAGGGGGTTAAAGTTTTAAGGGGAGAGAAATATCCGCAGTATCCATTGTCACGTTGTTTTTAGCTTTAAGTATCCACTTTTTCCCAAAGAGACAAATTTATATTCTCTTGGAGCTAACTGCTCAAACTCGCACGTGTATTACTTGATGCAACGATTCTATTGTAAAGTTTATTTCTAATTTATTTACACTGTTCTTAATTATGCACTACACACTACTTAATTTATTTACACTATTACTGAACTAATTAATTTATATAACACACTTAACTTTCAATTTATTTGTACCATTCGCTTGTCCGTTTTTCGCACTGTTTACTCTGTCGCGGCTTCACGTCTAATCTCCTTCTCCGACCGCAAGCCCGCTTATATACATATCTCAATTGTATTCGCGATGATTCCTGAAAGAACTCGATCCTTCTTTTCCCTAATAATGTTTATCTAGAAACGCCCAGAAGGTAATAAATCATTCTTTCCTTAATGCGATGTTGCCGGAACGTTGGGGACGGTTTTTTATTGCCCACTTAACGGAGCGCTTTGAAGTGACCGCCGAGGTCCGATAAGAGTAAACGCGTTGCGCGCTGCTGTTTACATTACGCGTTACACTATGAATAAGTTAAAATTAAGATTTCTAAATCTGACTGGAACTAGGTTTAAATTGAATGACATGTCATCATCGTCATCAGCTTGTCTTGGAATGTTACTCCCAATATCCTTCTTCTAATTGCTCTTTGCGTTACCAGTAGTTGACCAATTATTTCCTTATCGACATCCCAAGTTCCATATGTAAGTACAAGTAAGATACAGCGATTCAATGTTTGTGCTGTGTGATCACTATGTTGGATGATCTTCCCAATGCTACTCAGGCGAGCGATTTTATTCTAGATAAATTAGTTTAGAGGTTGTCTTTAGAAACTTACACTTCCTGGCCTAAATAGATACATTCGTTCGTTTTCTATATCTCGTTTTTATCAAAATTCTAGTCTGTGCTCTTTAAAGTAATTTCATTGGTCATGAATACTGTCTTGTTGATGTTTAATTCGATTTCTATGGATTTAGAGTTCTAGAAGTATTTCTTACAGTTCGTTTATGCGAGGTGCTATGAACACTATATTGCCTGCGAATTGTAATTAGTTTTGATATCCTTCATTGACATTGTTGCCTTTTTCTTTCCATTTAAGTTCCTTGAGCGCTATAGTGAACAGTTTAGGTGAGACTGTATTTCCTGCTTCCGAAGGAATATTTTATAATTTATAATATTTGTGTATCTGCTATCTAACCTGCTATTAATCGGTACAAATGCACTCCAAAGGATATATTCATCAGATTTCTCTATTACTTTTTATCGCTTGTAGATGGTTCAAAGTCCTAAAATTCTTTATATCTCCAACTTGCTCGCGAGGTTGGTAAGCATCTACTTGTCAAACATAATATTATTTTAACAAACAATTTGTTTCAACGTTTAACAAACTTTTTTGCAAAATGTGATTTTTTTATTATTCACTTTGACCAGTGTAAAAAAGGGTTGTCCAAATTTTAATATACTTAATATAGTAATAACCAATTATTATTTATTAGATTAAACATAAAAAATACATTTGTGTTCAGAAATATGTTGCGCAAATTAATAAACAAATTTAGTTCATAATCTACTAACAGGAAACTTTTTTTAATGTTTACCAACATCGCATTTATTATACATAAATAAAGTATTGTAAATAAAAATGTTAATGAAAAATGAAATTAAGAATCGTTACAATGATGACTTATACAAGAGCGAATTTATATATTTCAATAATCGGAATTTATATTTTATTATTTATAGGTAATATTTGTGAATTAGAGTTAGATAAGCGTTTATGTTATATTCAATTTTTTGGGAAACTTGTTTATTTAGAGTTTTATAGCATTCACCATATACAACATAATATGTGACATCTGCTCTTTTAAAATTAATGTGTAGGGGACCACATCACTCCCAGTTTTCTTCAAGGTAATCCATTTTCTAGTAACACACGCAGGTAATCTATTCGTGTAAAATACTAGCTTTTCGAATTAAAAAGATATAACTATATGTCAATACAATAGTTATTCAATTAATTTATTAGCTAAAAAAATACCTACACTTTTGGAATAAACTCTTACGATTATTTAGATACAATTTTAGGCCATTTAGCAACGTAAATTGGTAGAACAACCCTTCGTCTTTAATTTGGACCAATTATTCTAGCATTATTATTACGTGACTTATCTTATTGCAAAATTAAGGGAACTGAGATATATAACTTCCATTTTGCTAAAACTACCCGGTGAATCGCTTGGAAATTTCTATCACAAATGGTTCACCACAAGAACTTACTTAGTAACTTAATTTAAACTCAATTTTAAACTCATTTTAAGTTTTATTACGCAACAAACGTATCTAATAACTTTTACTATAGCTCATTTGAAGGTTTATTAAAGCCCTCCAAGATCATTATTTCAGTTTTTTGATGAGGTACGACAATTCCACTTATAGACAAAAATGAGCTAAAATTATGCCTTACAGCCACAATCACAGAAAATTTTGATCTGCTTGTATTATTAACAAAAAGCAACATATGACCATTTCCAGCTGCTGGAATGTTTATGAAATAATTAAATAATTATAGGACATTATCAAATCTTCTTTACAAACTGCCTTAATTTATTGCTTAAAGTTCCAAATATATACGGTAAATTCACGATAATTTTTTCGCTTTAAGTCAACGAACAAATTGCCATATAAATCTGAAAGTTTTATTGGTACAAAACTCAGGCAGGATTTATCTCAATGGAAACGGTCTATTATTTACAGAGGCAGATAGCAATATCGGAAAATGCATCTCTGTTGTTTCCACCGGAAGAAGTGCTTTTGTGATCGCCATAAACGGACAAAGCAAAATAGGAAAAATTATCGACATTTTGGTATTGTAGTTTAAACAATATTCAATTAGATTGAAGTCGCGTTTTCATTGGGTTCGGTTTATTTAAAACGAGAAATTGATAACAAAATAAGTCACATATTTTTAAAATGAGTTCAAACAAAAATCACAGATATGTTCAAACTGTGTTAAGTACCTACAACTAAGCACGAATAATGTGCGTCTCACTTCAGATGAATACTAATAAGCTGAAAATGAGTGCTTGTTTTGTATCAGTATTGATCAGTATGACCGCATTAATATTTATCTGAGTTGAAACATAACGCACTTTAGTTACTTATATTGAGGCAGTTGCTAATTAACTTAAGTGTAGTGTCGGGAAATTACTACTTTCTACGTTGAATTGTGGGAACCCTTCAAGTACCTTTAATTTTGAATATTGTTTTTTCCCCGTTTTTTATTGGGCTTTTCTTAACACGCATGAGTTACTTACAGGGCATGCATCAACAGCGCGAAGAGGTGCGTGCGTAACAAGAACAAGTAGTAGTAGAAGTGGTAGTAGTAGTAGTAGTAGTAGTAGAACAAGATGTTAAGAAGACGCAGAAAAAGGAGAAATAATATTTAAAAAAAATTTAACTGAAGAAATAGAAGACGACACGTATTCAATATCCTTACCGCCGGACATCTCGGGCTCCCCAAGCTGGACGTAGAACAGGACGTCTTTTTCGTAGCTGTCTTCTTCGATGATAGTCAGCGTAATGACTCTCCTGGAACAGAAAAGCTAGGTGAATCGATGCGGAGAGTTAAGAAGTCGGATCATACGATTCATCTGACCGAAATCTCGGAGAGATCGATCCTTCCGGTAAAACACGTAAAAATTCAGGAAGTTCCTGCTTCTCCCTCACGTCGTATTGTTCGAAAAGGAAGCATTTCTCCGAAAGCTGCAAAAGCTTTTGTCGAATGCACCGTGCGACGTGCCACTTTTCCGCTTCGATTCCGGTATTGCTAAGTAAAGTGTATGCGCTGAGGGATTGCGAGTTTTCTTTTTAAACAGGGACTGACACGCTCTCAATAGACCCACTTAAGGTACGTACATAGAGGAACGCGTTCAATTTGCATTCGGTGAGTTGTTCGCTTCGGTATTTAATAACAGGCGAGAGTGAATGGTTTCATAAAGTGAGAAATTTCACCGGGAACGTATGCTTCCCTCGGGAAGAAAGGAACTCTCCTACATATTAATAATACTCCCCGTTTCAAAGAAATATCTCTTTCAAGCGTTCCTTACGCGGGATTTACAACTAGAAGTATTACGTCGGCGGGTTACAATGGGGATAACACGTTTTAGACGTTAGAAGCCCTGGATTACCTAATATTTTTTTGGCGAGGCTCTTGGGGCCCTTTAAATACCAGTTCTGAACGTATTGTGAAGTAATTCCGACCAATGGAACGTAATAGTAAACATGTGGTGAATTCATAATTCATAACAAAATATTTCAAAGTATTTATTATATATTCATCGTGAATACATAATTACTCTTTTTACCTGGAGAGTAAATTATACAGGGTGTCCTATAATGTACTCTCCATTTTGTTCTTATAATTGGTGATGATAAATTACTGTTTCACAAGTACTCCAGTCATCAACGGTAAAATACCGTATTACTGTGGAATTTTGGGAAACAAGGTCGATTTCTTTGAAAATTGGGATTCAGGTAGTATTTATAACGTTCTTCAAAGTTGAACTTATGCTGAAGTGTGTTTTTCCCTAGGGTTGGAAACCACCCCTTCAAAAGGATAAGAAATTTTTTAATCAAAATCGGGAAATCGATAGATTGACCAATTCTAAGTAACTTTTGTTCTATAAAGTTTTTTTGTAAAGTTGATATTTTTAGAGTTATTCACGATTGAAGCTACACATTTTTCATTGAAAAAACCACAGACTATTAATATAACTAGTCCCGTTTGTTTACAAAATAATGTATTGCCAAGATCTTAACACATTCTAAGCGTTTTTTTTGCGCTGTTGCATGAATGCAGATGACGAATTCTTTGCTTAGGATTTGCGTATACATCCAGCCTACTTCGCCTGTGGTTGGTCAGTTGTACGTAAATCTAAAATAATATATACTTTTGTTATGAGTGGCAACATCGCGTCCTAGTCTTTCACGTGATAGAATTAGTTGTGTACGCGGTTTGTGTGTGTATTTTGATAAAAATAGAAAACATTTAACAATGGTTAATAGGTGTAAGATATGCAACGTTTATAGCGATGCAGGGAAAGACTCGGGATTGTCTTTTCATAGGTAAATAAAGAGATTTATTAATCACATTTTTTGAGGTTATGTATCATCTCAGTGGCGTTCTATCAGTGTTATTATTTTAGGTTTCCAGTAGATCCAATTAAGAGAAATATTTGGATTTCTGTTTTGGGACTTAGCGAAATTGATAACATAACAAAATCGTCCTATATTTGCTCAAAACATTTCAATAAAGATGATTTTGTGTCTAAAATAGGTGCAACCGACAATGCTAGATATTTAAAGAGAGATGCCGTTCTATTACCGATGCATCAAGTTTTTGAACCTAAAAGTACTACGTGGTAATTAATTTCTACCCTGTAACTGTGTTTAATAGAAATATCAAATTTATGAATTTGTCAAAATTGGAAGCGTGACATTTTTGTTAATTTGAATTTCAATCTTTATAATGTAAATTTCAACAAAAATATTATACTGGTTACTGGTGAGAAACAATTATTTCTTAAGATATGAAAAAAAATAGTAATTTTATTAACCATTATTAACCATTTTATTAAACACTAATCAACTTTAAGGAGATATATCTCAAAAGCTAATGAGCAAAATAGCAACTTATTATGTATAAAAAGAAGCGTATTTCCGAGTACTTTCCAGCTGATTTCAGAATTTCATTTAACAAAAAATTCGCCGAGATAATCTGTTTGCTTATAAGTAAAAAAAAAACGACACCAACTTTAAACAATGACTGTAACCGTTCTAATAAATATTTTTTAATTCTGACAAAAGTACATGAAAGCTTGTTCCCTCTTATATATGACCACTAGTTTTATTAGAAACGAATAGTGGAAAAAAATTAACAATTTTGAAAATTTTCAATATTTTTCGATTTTTCTGGATTGCAAAATTATTGTGCAAAATCTAATAAACCGATGGAAACGAAATTTACGGGATTCTTTTATTATAACTTCAAGACTTTGTTACTGTGATATGGAAGTCCTAACTACATTTTAAAGTGCCTAAAATAATAAGTTAAAAAAACACTTTTTTGGACCGATTTTTTGTTGTTTATTACTATTTGGCAAAACCGCTAATAAATTTTTGAATTTATAACCTATGCCATTTTATGTAAAAAGCGATTCTGCATCTTTTTCCTGTGTTCAACTTTCTTCTAAATTCAATACTTAAAAAGTTAGAAGCAAAACACTTCGGAAAAATCGCCTTTTTTAATTCCTTTTTAAATTGTTGCATTTTTAACAATGTTACTGACCTCTGCGCTTTGGAGGATAAGTCAATCCTTATTCTAGATATTATTCCCGAGGTATTCATGTAAAAACATTGCGGTTACCTCTTATGTCAATCTAAAGCAAATTTCTGCCAGATGGGTCTTGGACAATACTTATTGTAGGTATGCATTATTACTGTAATGATGATTTTGATAACCTATGTCCTTTTATACTTCATTTGTCTCTTATTTCGCACCTTTGTTATCGAGCATGTAAAGGGCTTCATTGCCCGTTGATCCAAATAAATAAATAAATTATTTTCTTAATTTTGTTTCCGTTTTGGCCCTTATTATTGATACGCCTACGGATAGCTATTTTGTGCGCTGTCAAAATTCGTCAACGGCGGCCATATTTCCTTCGCCCTTTACACCGCGCCTATCGGCTATGTTGGCATGTAAACAAACATCAGTTTCTAATGGGAACACAGGGTCAAGTTATATTAATGGTCTGTGGAAAAAACGAATGTTTTTTAACAGTTTTTCACCAATACCTTGAAAATCTCTCATTTTATAGGAAAAAAATAATCAGAACAAAAATGTAGCTAATAAAAAAACAAAGAGACACGTTTTTGAATGATCTCTATAAACCCAACAAGGACTGAATTATTGCTCATTGAAACATGGTTATTTTTCGAGAACCGCGAAATTCAAAATATTCAACCTTCAATAACTGGAAAATTATCTTTTTATCTTTTCCGATAAAATGAAAGATTTTCATGTTATTGGTGAAAAACTGTTAAAAACCATTCGTTTTTCAATGAAAAATGTGTAGTTTCCATCGTGAAGAACTCGAAAAATATCAACTTTACAAAAAAAAAAATATGGAACAAAAGTTACTTAGAATTGACGATTTTATCGATTTCCTCGCTTATTTTGATTAAAAAAAATTTCTCACCCCTAGGGAAAAAGCACACTTCGGCACAAGTTCAACTTGGAAGAACATTATAAATACTACCTAAATCCCAATTTTCAAAGAAATCGACCTTGTTTCCCAAAATTCCACGCGAAAATGGCTGATGACTGGACTAAAGTATATTTATGACTAAATCCTGATTGACACATATACAATAAATTGCTGTTATTTTGATAACTGTGGATATACATCAATTTCTTACAGTTTCTCCACAGTTTCGTAGAATATTTACTGGTCTAAATTTCCATGTTCTATTGGTACTAGCAATTTTCTCCATTAGAGTTGTTATAGATGTTTCTAATCCGATGAAGAATTCCCCATATTCATGAGAAGAATTCACAAAGTTTACTCATAGATCTCCTATTACATAAAACAACGTATTACATGTAATTAAAATGGCAATATTTAGACACTATAAACCTTGTTTAAATTCACCACCATTTTCATTAAATCGTTAAATCGTCAAATCATTAAATTATACAGCTTAAACGTATTTTTAAGATATTCTTCATTTTCAAAACTGCCACCATTAACATTTTCTACACTAAAACTGATATCATTAGTACTATTTGTTAAGTACTTGTTAAAATGCTTAGCGATATCTAACGCATAATTTACAAACACTTTATAGTTTTCATTAGATTGAAAGCCAATTTCATAATGTTAAAATTGGTAGTGCATTTCGTAAGATCATTAATGTTTTTAAAGTTCTTAACTTCGTATATGGATCAATATATTCATTAATATTTTTTTAATGATAAAATTCTTTTTTATGTTTAATTAAATTAACAAATTTAGTTCTTAAACACTTACAACATTTCCAGTTATTTGTAGTGCGACTTGCTTTTAAAGTCTCATAGACCATTTTGAAATGCTTTTCTTCTCATATCATATCCATTACTCTTAAACCATCGAAGAGGTGAAATACTGTTCAGTGCGTTTCCAGCATTTAAACACAATTTCTCCTCGATGACATTAACAGTGTTTAAGTGCAAATTAAAAGTATAATCGACATGATAAGTTTATTTTACGTATTTCAACTTCAGTGAGTTTTCTAGATTCTTTTGATACTTTTAATTTAATACAATATGCAAAACTGTACCCCTACTTTAAAAAGTAGCTTCAAACAAATGTCATATCCTTTGCTGAAAATTTAGTAGGTACTTATTTTTGTCGAGGCCACTTTTACCTCGTTCTATGTTTGTGTCATATGTAAAAGCTTTGTGTTGTTGCCATTAAACGTGTTACGTGCATATGTAGTTATTTGCTTTCCTATCCACAGGCTTAATACTTTTGATCCTGTAATCCGATTAATATCCACATTAATTGAATAATGCATGAAGACATATTTGCTCCCAGTGTTTGCTTAATAAACCCTTGTCCGCTATACTAAAATTGATTACAATCAAAAATTTGGTCGTAAATATTTTGATAGGTATTGTTGTTATTGATATATATATATGTCCGGTCCTATAGCGTCCTGCGCCTTCCGGTTCCTCGCTTCCATTCTCTTCTGTCGTCCCAATCTCCTGGTTGAAGGTTACGTTCCGACATGGCCTTTTGTATTCCTCCCATCCATGTCGCCTTAGGTCTTCCCTTTTTTCTTCTTTCTGTTGGTGTCCATTTGAGGATTTGCTTGGGGATTCGTGTGTCATCCATCCATTCAACGTGTCCGTACCACACCAACTGTCTTCGTTGGATTTCTTCTATAATATTTGTTTGGGCGTTCATAATTTCTCTAATTCTTTCGTTCGTTGCTCTTTCAATTCTTGATTTTCCTGCTGCTCTACGCCAGAAGTCCATCTCTAGGGAAAGCAGTCGTCGTTCTAAATTTGCCGTAAGTTGCCAAGTTTCACAGCCATAGAGAACTATACTTTCAAATATGGAGTTGTATAGGAGGTGTTTTCGTTCTCGGGAGATGCACTTTGACCAAAGGATGGAGTTTAGGAATCCTATCACTCTCCTCCCTTTTATAATTCTCTCTTCTATCTCTTTCTCTGTACGGCCCCCACTGTCAATCTTTGTTCCTAGGTATAGGTATTCGGTACACGCCCCTATTGTTTCGTCTTCTTCTGGGTGTAGATCATCTCTATCGTTTCCAATGCACAGGTATTTTGTTTTTGATCGATTGACCGAGAGTCCCCATTCCTCATATTCTTTAAACAGCCTTCTTGTCATGAATTCCAAGTCCTCTTTATCTTGTGCGACGACCACTTGATCATCGGCGAAATGTAGAGTATATATGGTTGTACTTTCATTTATGGGTATGCCCATTCCGCTGCATGCTCTTCTCCATTTTCTTAGGACTTCATTGAGGTATATCTTAAATAAGGTGGGGGACAAGCAGCAGCCCTGTCTCAGACCTTTGGTAACTGGAAAGCTGTCCGATAATTCACTGTTCAGCTTAACCTTGGAGGTTGATTGGTCGTAAAGTTGCCTTATCGCTGTTATTAGGGTATTATTTATTCGAGATCTTTCCATTACTTGCCACAGTTTTTGCACTGGGACAGTATCATACGCTTTTGTAAGGTCCACAAATAGAAGATACACCTCTCTATTTCTTGCGACTTTCTTTTCGTTAAGTTGGGTAAGACTAAAAATATGGTCAATGCAAGAGCGACCTGCTCGAAAACCTGCCTGTTCTTCGATTTCTTGATGTCCGTATTCTTCTTCTAAGAGACTTTGGAGAACTTTCCCATACAGACGGCTCATAGTGCTGGTAACAGATATACACCTATAGTTGGAGCAGTCATCTCTACGCCCTTTTTTGTGGATAGGGGTGATCCAGGCCTCTCTCCACACTAAAGGTATATTTTCCCCATTTACATACCTAGAAAATAGTTCTTGTATGTGTTTAATGAGTTTTTGTGTCCCATATTTAATTAGTTCCGCAGGTATGCCTTCTGGTCCACTAGCTTTGTTATTTTTCATTGTTCTCACTACTCTCCATATCCTCTCTTCGTTCATTTCGAGGGGTGGGCCTTGAACTTGGTACATTTTTGGAGAGGTTGCCAAGTATTGTGATCTGTCTTCTTTGAGCTGCTGGGAGTAGTGTTGGCGCCATTCGCTCATCTGTATAGGCTGGAAGTTCATTCTGTTTATGGTGTTCGTCTTTAAAGTTTGTATGAGTTTCCACGCTTCTGATGATCTTGTGCCTCCCAAATAACTGTCGACCTCTTTACATTTCCTCTCCCATGTGTCATTTTTATTTTTCTTTATCATGTTTTTAAATCTTGATTGCTCTCGTTTGTAGGTGGTTTTATCATGTGGGTCTTTTGTATTCAGATATCTTTGGTATGCTTCTTGTTTTGTATTCCTTTGATGTTCTAGCTCTTCATTCCAAGTAACGTTATTTTTGTTACGTGGAGGGGTATTAATAGTGCCTAGAGCTTCGATAGCTGCCGTTTTTAAGGCTTCTATAACATGCGCATATAGGTGCTTTGTTTGGCTTCTTAGGTGTTTATCATTAAGTATTTGATCCAAGCGATTTGGATCCTTGTTTATTGATTCTTATGTTATTGTTATTGTTATTGTTATGGTTGTTATTGATCCTAACAAAATAGTTCCTCTGCAATCTCTTTATACCGGAGCACGTAAATTATATTGATATAAACTTGAAGTATTTTACTACATTTTAGTTCGTTAAATTCTTGTCGCCAGTTTAATTCAGTTTTACATTGCTTTCCTAATTTCCAGTCTCGCTATTTATATAAAAGTTTTACGTCTTTCCAATCTTCCTAAAAATTTGAACTCCTTTCTGTATCGCCCAGTAAGTTTACGGACAATTTCACCTGAGTGTCTTTCCCTATTTTATCGCTTTATTCTTCTTTCTTCTTTATTTGCTCCAGAAGCTAGCTGGCCTGCCCTTATAGTGTGCTTGGTTTTCTATTGGAATCCTATTGAAATATTTTAAATAAGCTTTGTACCGATTTATGGAGCAAAAGAAATTCGGATGTTTTACTCTGTCCTGTTTTCAGGGCTTCCTTTAAATTCTTTGCATTACATTTTCCTTATCTACAGTTTGTTCATTGTCTACCTTTATCTTTACACCTACATACATACGGACCTATTCTATTGAAATGCAGGATCCGAAATCAACAAGAGCGAAAGAGAAACTAATAGTAGTTTGTTAGTATGAGAGAGAAGGAAGTTTTGCAACGTTGCCGGCCGGCCGGTCCGTAACCCATTCCAAATATTCCCGTCGGAGGTTATACCTCGAATGATCCGGTAGAGTGTGGCTGTGACTGTGATGTTTCGCGAGCTAGCAACGCCGCCAAAGTTCTTTCTCTGTTTAGCCAACGAGAAATATATGGCCTTTCTTTCGCTCTTATGTTTATACCATACTGCGACTCTGTAGTTACGGTCTGTATATCTGACTATGTAATACCTAAATATAATGTTTGTTTTTTCGATGGAGATCCTATATGTCCTTTAAGTGGATTTGTGTGGTGAGAGACGAAGAAAGAAGCCATTACTACATATAAGAATTGTATTTTCTTCATCCTAATACTAACTTTTCCTTAGGCCTAAGGCATCATCAGATCTAATAACAACAATAAAGAAAGAAACAGGTCAAAGACATAAAAACGTTGAAACACAAAACACTTTTGATTAATTATACGATATTGCTATTGAACTGCGGCTATTCTATAGCAATTAGAAAAGAAAGGACGACCTACTTGAAGATTTTCTTCCCAAGAATAACCCATTTTCCTTACTGAAGTTTAAATTTAAAGTGGAAAAATTCGTATCGAAGTATGCGAAAGTATATGTATATACTATATATATGCTAAATGAGGGAAAAGAGATCTTTCCTCCTGGTGGAAAATGTACAGGATTTTCCATTTGAAAAAGGAAAACTTCTATTTGTTTTCCAATTTTGCGACGCCCGTATGTTTTTTCGGACATGTCTAAAAGATTTTAGTGAAAACATTAGGTAATTTTTGTGTTAAAAGTTTTCTTGTGTTAACCTGTGTAGGTAGAACGCAAATACAAAATATGACCGTGTACATATTGCTATTGGTTATGAATATGAATGTAGGTATTTTAATTTCTGTTTCAAACTTTGTAGCATTAAATATAAAATTTATGAACAATATATTGATATTAATTGATATTATATTTACCTACGATATTAATATGGAATTTAAAATGTAAACATAAAGAGAAATGAAATGCTGCTCTTTGGTTGGCTCATCACTTAGAAATGGCCGGATTGTATTGTTCAATATTTTAGATGTTCATAATATTTCGAATAAAATATAGAAAGAAAAGTTGGAAAATTTTTCAGGTTTTCCGGAAAAACTGAAAATGCTTTTTTCTGTGGGATGTTTGTTGTTACGTGTGAAACGGTTATATAGTAAATATAAAGTAATATCAATTGTCCATGTTTAGTCGAATTTTGATTGCAAATGTTAATTGACACATTGTGGATAAATCCAATAGAGACGAAAAAGTTGATCAGTTTTATTGGTTTAATCATGCCAGTGTTGTAAGCTCTATGAAACCGTTTCATGATGTGAATTAAGATTCGTCGTTTTATTCCAAACAAATTTAAAGACTTTCTTACAAAATACGTCGAGTTTTGAAGCGACAAACGGTTATACAGTAACAACAAACGTAATCAAATATCCATTTCCAGATGAATTGCGATTTCTCTCATCGTACATTGTGTCGCAGTCGAAGAATTGGATTGAATTGAATAAATTTAATCGCATTGCAATGCCGGCAATAAAACGGAGCAACACCGTGATTTAAAATTTAACAGAAGGAAATAAATGATTTGGTTGACATGACATTCTGAATTAATTCAATTGAGAGTAACATTCTGGAACGAAACCGCATGGTTCAAAGTCTATTACCTTCCAGCATTTCAGCGGTATATTGTCGATAGAATTCATCCCGCGTGTGAAATTTTCCATTGGCGTGCTTCTGAGTGTACCCCTACTTAAACTGGATATTTATGGTAATAGTAATGGTAATAATTTTATTGATAAAATGATCACTCAGAAATGCATTTTTCTGTCATTTTTAATCTGTTTACAGATTTCCAGTAGCTTTTCATAAATTAACAAAATGATCACAAACAGACTAAATCCGCTATGTGTATGAGACATTCGAGTTTAATTCTTCAAATAAGTAGCGAGTGAAGCCGCGACGGGTCACGACTGGTAATAAATAAAATATGACTACTAATCGTACCTACATACATAAATAAATTGGGTGGTTGAGACATTTTCTTTTTCTACCCATTAGTCTTTTTGTTATCAACGATGACACAGTCCCTGCTACAGTTTTTGTCACTTTTGGGCAATGCTCGACCCAACGTGAGATTATTTTGTTATGTAATATGTACTAGAAATATACGTTCGGATAATATATCGCTTTAAATTTCATTTGTGAGGTGAAATCGAACGGGAACGGGTCGTTTTAATTTCCGGGAGCGTTTCAGTGGATTTCCTCCCAAATCTCGTAATGTAAGTTCCCAGATTGATTTTCCTAAGTGATTTTATCGTCGCGTTTTTTAATCATGATTGTTTTCGATGTCAGTGTTCATTCTATGTAACTATATATATTTTGTGATTTTAGATCGCATTAGTGATTGTAAATGACTAAGGGCTGATAACATATATTATATAATATTCGCCATTCTACATATAGGTATGTCCATACCCTCTTATTTTCTTTGTTTCGACGGTATCTAGATATAATACTTGTTGCAATATTATGTCCCTTATGTGTTCATTTATTACTTTGTCCAGTAAAGTTAGTTTGCACCACTTTCTCCAATATTCCCATTTCCATTGCAAGCAATCTCTTGTTCATTTGTTCTGTCGCCTTCCAAACCTCAGCCCGTATATCACAGCACTTTCTACTATTGATTTATATATTCTAATTTTGGTGGCTTCTTTTGTTTGGTTACTCCACAGAACTGAATTGATTTAACTAGCTACAAGTCTCCCTTGGATTATTCGGCTCTTTATCTCTTGGGTAATTGAACCATCATTAGTGACTATTGAGCCAAAATATTACTACACTTTTTGGTAACTGAAGATTTCTTTGTACATTTCCAGATACAATACATTTAGTTTTATCAGTGTCTATGGTTAAGCTCCATTTGTTGTACTCTTCGTCTAGCTTTCTTAGCATGTATTATATCGGGTGTTTTTTTAAAATTCACCTCATAGTAGGCTGTGGATAGTATTTGTGAATGCGCCTTACTAAAAAATGTCAAAATTGACATAACCTCACTTTTTTAATAAAAATTGAAACTGCTCCAATCGATTAATATTGTCTTCAAAAAGGCATCTCACTCATCTACGCCTAATTAATAGAGCCAAGCTGTCTTTTTCAAGACACTGGTAGCTGATTGGAGCAATTTCAATTTTTATTAAAAAAGTGAGGTTATGTCAATTTTGACATTTTTTAGTAAGGCGCATTCACAAACACTATCCACAGCCTACTATGAGGTGAAATTTAAAAAAAAACACCCCATACATCGTCTGTATCTATATCCTCATCGAGAATAACTTGGTCGTCAGAAAAATGTAGCGTAAAGATTTGCTCTCCGTCTACTTTTATTCCAATATTACGTCTCCAGTGTCTAAGTGTGGAATTTAGCTATCTTTTAAAGAGAGTTTGACCTATCGCCCACCCTTGGTGAAGTCCTTTTGTATTTGAGATTGATTCTGATACTCTGTTACCATTTTTGATATAACTTGACATGTTCGTATAGTCTTTTAACTGCCTTAATATAAATCTCACCGACACCTTTTCTCTTAGTGCTTAGTTTACTAAAAGGAATACTTGTCATAGGCTTTGCATAAGTCTATGGAGACAAGGTGAGTTTCGAGGTTTCTAGCCACGCGTTTTTCTAGAAGTTGTCTTAGCACAAATGCATCATCTGTATATGGGGTTGATATTAATATCTCAAAGATGATTTTTTTTTAAATTATTTATTGTGATTTAATGTATTACAATATTTTTATTTTTATTGTTTCAGGGTGCGCTAATGGCGGACATTTTGGTGGCGATGGCGGCAAAGGCCAGAAGCAGCTTTTTTCAAGGTTAGTGTTTTTTAATTACTCCTGTACAGCTACTTTGATTTCTTTTGAAATGAGTGTGATTCAACTTTGTTAATTTTATTCCATAACATTTACAAAATACATTTCAAAGTATCATAGCTTTATACATTAATATAAACATTCGCTTAAGCTCAAGCTAATTAAAATTTACATCTCCACATTTTAATTCACTTTATACTACATTTTTGAATTACCCTGTGAAATTATTGGATCTCCTGGTAAACACCCCCCCCCCATTTCATTTCTTCTATCGAGTGATATTGCTAGGCATTCGTTTCTGAGTTTAAGTGAAATTGCTTCACAAAGCCTAAGTTTTGAGTCGATCGGTATAAAAAGCGAATGTTCGCCCGAAAGGCTCTATTCAAATGCCCTTAATGGCAAGAAAGTAACGCAAAGAACGTATTGAAATAAACTAAACCGAATTTTTATTCAGGAACTTTGGAAAGTTTCTGTACTTCCAAACTCTAAAAGCAGATTTTCTGAGCATGGGAATAAATGGACTTATACACAATGTGATTTTCAAATATATACGGCGATACTTAAAGAGATTTGTATGTTTTGCCAATTTTAAATGATTAAAGAAACAGTAGTAACTAATTTCCACGAGAAGCAGTTTACGGTTAAAAACAATCCACAAATGTGGGTTCATATTCTTTTCTGTTAGAAATTGAATTGGTATGCTGCAAAAACGAATTACGGATAAGGTATGGGTGTAAAATTTTTTTTGACATCAATGTCATAAACCGGGTAAAGTCTCATAAACTGTGTTAATTTTCATAAACGAGGCCAACTTTCTTAAAGTGTGTCAAGTGTGATAGACTGCTTGCATACAATATGCTTTACAAGCTGGTCTGTCGGTTCCTTATGGAGCAAATAATTTGGTCCACCTGTATAGTTTTTGAAGCAACGTAGAACTGTGCTTAAAGGAAAATTATTATCTCATTAATCTGTTAAACAAAAATTTTAGTTTCTTAGCTTTCATAAAGTGAACTCTGCGGGCATCTTATTTTTAGAAATTGTATTGGAGAGTGTCTCGCAGATTTTATATTTAATTAAAAATAAATGCCACAATGCGTCGTCAAGAAAAATTTTTATAGTCATAAATCTAGAGAAGTTGTTGCATTTAAATTGGTCATTTACTCTGTGTTCTTCCTTTAATTTTTGAGATATTAGTATTAAATAAATATATTAATAATAAATTTAAATAACGAATAAACATAAATTGAATAAATATTAATATTAAATTATAATTTGCGTATATAAATTTCCTGCTCACATGTAAGATATTTATCCATTTGGTTTAACTTAAAAAAACTGTATCGTTGGCTAACCTCCCACTGCAGGAATATACTCCAATAAATTTTATTTTTGCTCCCCTGACTTTGATTCCTATATTGCACTGAGGATGAACACTAAACGTTGAAAGTATGTTTCATTAATAGAAGAAGTTTCTAATTGGGTCGTTTGTTTATGAAATAACTCTATTAATACTTATGTGGACATATTTGTCTTGGCAAAGATATTTACCTGTAAAATGTATTATCAGAACACATGCATAACTTTCAATATTTTCTGTTTGTCGATTGGGCTGATTTAATAAATTGACAATTAAAACACCTGCCACACTGTAATTATATCGTCATGTGAGGTAAAGCAAGACAATCTACTCTTAGATAGGTGTTTTAGGAACTTATTTAGTTAGTCCCAAATAACTGTGACTTCACCACAAAGTTGGAATGAATATCTATATCTTCCTTGTCACCAACTTCCTTCAGTTGTAGTGCATTTCTTAAAAGAGAGTAAAATCCGAGAAATTTGCCGAAAACATGAATAGCATTGGCGTAACCTATAATTTCATCCACAGATAAGAAACAGTGATAGACACAATGAATTATATATAAGGATACAGTAAATAAGATCTTTATTATCTTTATTTTTATTACAAAAATTATAATTGCCAGTATTTGTCATGACCAAAAATGTTTTTATAAAAATGTAATTATGATGTTTATTACAGCTGTTCCTGTAATTCTACAAAAAAATAAGTATTTTACAGTACCTAAAATATATAGCAAATATTTATCAACTTTGTTTTTAGTGATATTATTTCATTTGGCGATTGTTAGGGTGTTATATATTTTGGACTAGCCTGTTTTAAACGTTGGAGCAAAACAAAAACAACGTAAAATTTTTAGATGGATTTTAGATCTACTCGAGTGGATGGGGCCAGTATTTTTTAGAATTGTACTAAAATCAAAAGAGATACTCTTTGTTAATAGTCGCATTTTTGGAAATGTTTATTCGCTTCATAAGGACAATATTTACAAATGTTATCAAGAAGAAATATCTGAAATTTCAGATTAGGAAGACTTACAAGAGTTGTATAATAATAGTAGGGGAGCCCAAGAGGGGATTTTTGGATTTACTCGAGCGCGTCAGAGTAATATAAGGGAGGATATCTTATATATTGATAAGTACCTTCAGCCAGTATGAGCCCTTAATATGGGGGGGGGGTTCGCCAAGGGGAATCCGTCAGATTAGTAAAAAAATTGATCATCTGAAATACTCGAGCGCGTTAGATTAAGATAAGGGGGGTTAATTACTAACTAACAAGTGTCCATTTTGCTAATCTGACGATTTGAGCGTAACCTAAGGGAGTGGGAGGGTAACAAAGTTGCAAAAAAACGATGTGTGGATTTACTCGAGCGCGGTCGTTTTCTTTTTTATTCTAGAGGTATACCAGAATAACAGAAAAAATATAATCTGACGATTTCCGCAAGCCGAAAGTAATCAAAATCGTTAATTAAGAGCGTGCAGCTATGGTAAAACATGTACTTCCCACTCCACGCCTCTATGTCCCTTTCGCTTTTCTTCTATCTCTGTCTGTCTCGCACACAAGGTCGGATTAAACCAATCAGGGCCCCTAAGCAATTCTGGGGCCCCATTTTCTTTACCGTTTTCTTACCTTTTAAAATACATTTTTTCTATTACATCTTATGGATTAGGTTACCATGACAACTGTTGCTAGACATTTTTTTAATTATTTCGGAGGTGACACTTTACTCTAATTCAAATTTGATGCTATCTGTCAGAGCGTATGGCAATAACAGTTTGTAAACCAATTAGAAGAGCAAGCATAAGAGGCGTGTTCGTGAAAGCCTGAGAGAAAGGAAAAGCAAGGTTATGCTGTTTTGTCGTAATCGCTTCTGATTGGTTAGCAAATTGTCAATGTCATACTTTTTTTCAAGTACTTTTATTTCAAAAAAATATTTTTAAATCGTCAGATTAACTATACCCCTTAAAAAATCGTCAGATTTTTTGTCAGCGTGACTGAGACATCATGATGAAGCTTTAGTATGCTAATCTGACGCGCTCGAGTAAAATTGTTTTTCGATTTTCATCCCTTCCGCATAGCCACCCCCACCACGGAAATCGTCAAATTATTATATATTTCATATCAGAGGCATGGTGGGGCACGAAAAATATTATAATCTGACGCGCTTCAGTATTTCCATGTCATTGTTTTTTTTACCATTTTGAAAATCTGTAGACACTTTCCCCACCGCTAAAAGTGAAAACATTATAGGACTATTTACTTTTCCTATAATCTAATCTACCAATTCTAACAGGTCTCCGCGACGCTCGAGTAAATCCACATTTAGCATCATGGGCTCCCCTACTATAAGATATAAGTTAATGCGCCACTTCATTTACTTATATTGAGAAAATTTTAATATTATTAGTTGGTTGTGTGTAGAATATAAAGAAGCTGATACTAATACTATATACGGTGATTTTTAAAAAAGGGTCCACCGAAATATCTTCGATAAAAAGAAAGTAAAATAAAATATTTCCAAAATACGTGGATTTTTATCAAAAAGAGGACATTTTTTGACATATCATTGAGATGCATATTACTCACCCCCTCATCCCTAAACACCGCCCTTCAGAATTCTTCAATGGAATGACCTACCTTGTGATACCTCATGGGATAAATAATTTCATCTGGAATTCATTTATGTAAATTTCAACTCTGATTTATGATTTTTTTGAAAAGCAATTCTCAATAATTCCCTGTAATTTAATACTACGGTTTAGTGTAAGAAACTGTAAAAGCACACATTAAAAGCAATTACATGAAGATAGGCAGTTTTATCTAACAAAAATAATACATCATTTTAAGCTATACATTTCGACAAATATTACGTTAAAACAATGATTTTTTTTATTTCGAGATTTAATATTTTTTGGGCATCCCCTAGAGCATTAACAAGGCTATAGAAAATGTTTAGTTAAATCAGAACATCCTTGAAATTTGTTTAAGATTCCAATATGTAATAATATACAGGTTGTATACAATGTCCGCACCTTGTATAATTGGAAGAATAACACCTTTGAAATTATTTTGCTTCTATGTTGGTTTTAAATCATTTTGAAGCTGCTGGATCATATCTTACCTCTACTTAGTATTGTAAGTTAACAAGTTAATTTTAATGAGTAATTATGTCAATTATCTAATTCACTAAGATTTTCTACTTGATTGTGAACACAAGCAAATTTCGATAAACTATAAGAAATGTTTCAAACAAAAATGGAGGAGGTTCCTTTAAAAAGGAAAATTTCAATGAAAATTCAACAAAAAATATTGTTCTTATTAAACAGAAGAAATAAAGGATTTTGGATATAAACCAAATATTTGTGACCAAATTTGCACAAATTAATTCCAATTAGTATTCAATATCTTATAATGCCCTTTCAAATATTATTATCCTATAATTATTATTTTTTATAGTTCATTTAAATAATTATCCGTTAATTATAAGGAATTATCATTGGTAACTTATCGACCTCACAATACTACCCGTAAATGACGCCAATGTAAGACGATATAATTTATAATGTCTAATTTCATCCGTATTACGTATTAATCGCTCCGCCAGTGACATGACCATAATAGTGCACCAGGTCACGAATGTCTATCTTATTCGAACTTCACGTACATTTTCACTTGGTTTACATCCCTACGTTTGTCTATAATGCTGGCGACATGAAATTTGTAGGTACTTATAAATAGTGATGCCCACGATAGTCTCGTTTACGAGAGCCTCGTTTCGTCTCGTCTCGTTTTCGAGACGAGACTCGAGACGATACTTTCAATTTTTCTTGCGAGACAAGACGAGACTTTCAAAAAGACTCGTCTCGAATCTCGCACGAGAGTATCGCAAAAGTCTCGAAGTATCGCAGATAAAAATGGCAAGTAGTAATTAATTATTCTAATTATCGCGAATGTTATTGAAACACATTTTTAAAGCCGCATAATAGCGAGCAGTTTCTGTAGAAAAATAATTGTAAATTAAGTTAGTTTTTAATTGAATTGTGGTAAAAGTCTTAGAAATAGAAATATTCACAACATTTGGATAAAACAGTTTTTTTTCTGTAACTGGAAAACAGTTTGACATTCTATCCCTGTTGACAGTTCTTTTGTTAAGCTTTACGATTATTAGTTTCTAATATGTATCTCTACAACAATTTATTTTATATTCACCGACCTTTGGAGATCATCTACCTATTTCTCACCCAACTTCTCATGTTATAATCGACCTATAATATTTGGTTTATTTCAGTTCTTGTCGAAAAAGCAAATTTGATAAGCATTTAGATATAATTGAGGGGCAAGGAGGAACCGCACGTAATAAAACGGCAAAATGCAAGTTATGCACGAAATCGCCAGATTTTGCGAGACTTTTGCGAGACATGAGACGAGACGAGAATTTTATTGCTAGGCGAGACTCGAATCGAGACTTTCAACTTTTTTTGCGAGACATGACGAGATTTTTCAAAGTCTCGTCTCGTCTCGTCTCATGGACAACACTACTTATAAATGACTTTTCATTTCTGTATATTCTCTTAACTCTGTGGATTTCATTATCTGTTTGATTGCCTGATGTCTAACATATTTGTGTTTAATAATAACTTGTAAATATGATAGAACAAATCAAGAATATTTTTCTAAAGAATGTTCAAAAACGTTCGACATGAATTCAACCCACTGGATATCTAGATGGGGGAGAAAACAACAAAGCAACGCGGAACATGCGCGAAAAAAACCTAGTCCTTTGAAGTTAGTTACGAAATAAAGGGGAAAAATACGGAATTCAAAAATATCCCTATTATGTGAATAATTGAAATATCGCCCGACCCTTAACACCACCGACATTAGAGCCGCCGGCCTTTAATCTGAGCTTTATCGAACACCAGTTGCAATCTAGATCAAGCGGTGTTTATCTGAGAACGACAAGAATTCCCGTCATCTCACCCGTTTTATCACCCTGGCGGATCTTAATGCGCTCCTTGTTTCTTATTACCCTTCATGCTTGATTATGTCAGATTTCGCAGCATTCATTAGCCCCCTATACAACACGCAAAACGTCGCAATTGAGAAGGTAACCTTGGATTCGTCGACTCCGGACGAAATTATATTTATTTCGCTCCGGGTCGCGATATAAAAAATGAAAATGATCTCCGAAAAAGACGCGAATAAAGTAAATTAGAGTTTGGGGGCGGGGGAGATTCCATTCACAATGAAAAATGAAAAAAGTTTCTTTGTTTTCTGTTTTTTTTTTTCTTCTCTTTCTTTCGAGAGGTAAGGAAAAGCCGAAAGGTCCGTCGAATGACGTCACTGGAATTGACGTAATCGAAGGAAAAGCGGATCACGACCTAGCGGGGTGGGAGTGATAATAATAAAATTACCTGTTTCATTCGCGGTCACGCGAACGTATACGTATGTATTTAGAATTGGAATGTACGAAGTGGGCATTTTCACAATGCCTCATTGTTTATCGATTAACCTGGAAAAACATGGTGGCAAAGCGCGAATTCATCGGTGAGGTTGAATGAAAATGTAATTAAACATATAAAAAAAGTGATTCCTCGAATCCACCTCCGTTATTCAATTGAAATGGTCAGTATTCGAAAGCTTGTCTAAACACACTTCTACAGAAACTCACATCAGAAAGTCGATGCTAAAGATATCTCTTTTTAGCACTAAAACAATTTAATTGAATATAATTTATTGCCACTTTTTGTACATACCATTGTATAACAATAATAACACTTATCGATACCGAATTTAAAATTCATTGACCACATTTCTCTAGGTGTGCAGAAAATTCTCGTGCACTAAAATTGGCTAAAAGACAATACAGTGTGTCGCATTTAAGAAGAAGGGTGGTGCTCTAAATGCACCAGCGGGATTATAGACACCCCGTGGCGTTAGGGATCGTACCTCTCGGCCGTTCGCAGGTAGTGGACAGGTAATCCGCACTACGAGACAATATAAAATTGATTATAATTCAGTATTACGTTCCAGCGAATTTTGATTAACGCGAATATATTTTTATTAATATCGTTGTTTCTTCCTCTATAGATCGATACCAAACTCGAAATATTTTCAACAAAATCCAATTGTTTTATGGTTTTAAATGTGTCTCTAAACAATATAAAATTGATCATAATTCAGTATCACGTGCCAGCGAATTTTGATTAACGCCGAATTTATTTTTATTAATATCGTTGTTTCTTCCTCTATAAATCGATACCAATCTCAAAATATTTCCAACAAAATCAAATTGTTTTATGGTTTTAAATGTGCATCTACTCACTAATATAAAGACGAAATTGTTACATATTTGAGAAACAGAACCAGGCACCAATAACCGTACCAAGGCACGTAACTATCGGTTAAAACCAACCTTTTATATAGTTGACCATAATATTTTGCTAATATTTAATACAACCATAAAGGCCGACCAATCAGACACTTGTTTCAAGGATCAAACCACAGTTTAGATATATCATAGAGAGAGACAGATATCAAACCAGAGCACATTCCTGGAACTTTACACTACTTATGTGGTAAACAACATGAAGGAGGTATAACAAGTTCCCTTTTCATCAAGATAAAGATTACAGGTCAAGATTTCTCTTTCTCAAATAGGTAACAATTTCGTCTTTATATCAGTGAGTAGATACGCATTTATAATTTCGTATATGTTGAGAAATATACTCTTAATATAATAATTATTTTCACCGAATATAGACCACAAACCATAAAACAATTTGATTTTCTTGGAAATTATTGAAGTTTGGTATCAATTTGTAGAGGAAGAAACAACGATCTTAATAAAAATATATTCGCGTTAATACCCAAACCTGGTAAACCAGAACACAATGTGGAATCATACAGGCCTATAAGCCTGCTACCAATCCTGGGTAAGCTCTTTGAGAAGCTGCTTCTTAAAAGGCTGAAAGATGACATGGATATGCACCAACTAGTACCAGACCACCAACTAGGTTTCCGAGAGAACCACTCGACAACACATCAAATCCACCGCATCGTGAACACAATCTCAACAAGCCTCGAAGAAAAAAAAATTCTGCTCAGCAGTATTTCTGGACTCATCCCAAGCATTCGACAAGGTTTGGCACAACGGACTGCTATACAAACTCAAACAACTCCTCCCACAACCATATTACATGATTCTGAAGTCTTATCTAGCAGACCGTTGTTTTGCCGTGAAATATGGAGAAGCAATATCCACTCCTTCCAAAGTCAAATCCGGAGTCCCACAGGGAAGTATCTTGGGACCACTTTTATATATCATCTATACTTCAGACATACCGGAGAATGAAAATACCACCATAGCATCTTTTGCAGACGATGTAGCCTTGCTTGCATCTCATGAAAACGCCGAAACAGCCTCTAAACATCTACAAGAACACCTGGATGACCTTGGACAGTGGCATCGAAAATGGCGACTCAGCATCAATGAGGCTAAATCAGTACAAGTAACATTTACAACAAGAAGAAATATATGTCCCCCTGTCAAAATATTCGATAAGGAGATACCAGTTGACACCAAAGCAAAGTATCTCGGTATACATTTAGATCAGCGCCTCAACTGGAGACAACATATAAATGCAAAGAAAAATGAAATAAATCTGAAAATCCGAAAAATGTATTGGCTTATAGGCAAGAAGTCCAAATTGAACCTCCAAAATAAATTACTTATTTACAAGGCAATCATCAAGCCAATATGGACGTACGGCATCCAATTCTGGGGTTGCGCTAAACCATCAAATATTCAAATCATCCAAAGACTTCAATCTAAAATACTACGTTCATTGGTTAATGCCCCTTGGTATGTCTCCAACCACACCATTCATGAGGATTTGAGGGTCCCATATGTCACCACAGAAATAGAAAATTACTCGAGAAAATATCATCAGAAACTGGAAGGACATGCCAACCAACTGATCGACCAACTGACAGAAGATCCATTCAATTCACGAAGGCTGAAAAGGACCTGGCCAAACGACCTAACTGGCTAATCATTACTATGAATTTATCAATGTTCAATACTTAGTGTCTACATACAACACATTTACTTAATACTTTTGAAAGTAGATTGTAAATCTCAATTAAAAAAAAAATCCAAATTCGCTGGAACATAATATTGAATTATAATCAATTTTATATTGTTTCGTAGTACGGACTACCTGTCCACTACCTGCGAACGGCCGACAGGTACGATCCCTAACGCCACGGGGGGGGGGGGTCTATAATCGACTTGGTGAATTTCAAGCCCGACCAAGAAGAAGACACCCCCACATTTTCACTATTTGAAGGAAGTCTGATCTGAAGTTTCTATTTGAAAATAATTTTCCAGGACATACAATTATTTCAGGTGGAGTTTCAAGACTACTAAGTATTGTTTTTAACTGTCTATGTTTTTCCTACTGCTATTAAAATTTGCAGGTAGCACTGTTACTTTAGTATGTTGAAAACAATTGTTGGTGTTAAGCTCATGAGTTGAATTGAAATGAAAAACTCAATACAAAAAATAGGATTTAAGAAAAGGTACTGCTGGATTTGGAGCACTTTTTACCCAAAAAATTTTAACTCAACTATGTAAATTAGCATTTTTTCGTACATTTTCGGAAAAATTATCAAGTTATCGAATTTAAACATTTGAACGTCAAACAGACGAAGTTCTAAGCGATTTTCTTATAAATTTTAATAACCCTGCAATAAACTGTATTACACAATATCGATGTATGTAAGGTATTGTACATTATGGTGTAAATTAAAAGTGTTTTGTATATTTTTTATCAAAATGGAGTAAAGCGCCAGTACTCTAATTTAAGCATTCAACGCCGGCCCTGGATTATATGGAATATAATGCATTGCAGCGCTATTGAATGATTATAAGGAAATTGCTCGGATAGGTCTATTAAGGCTCTTAAAATTACATCGGTTTTGTTAAAAAAAGCAAGAAGTGATGTTATTAATTTTCGAGTATTGACGTCATGGAATTCTTTTTAAAAGAATTCCATGACCCATTTTCCCTTAATTTAGATTAATGATCATTCAAAATTTGAAATATAACATAAGAAGAATTTCAAATAATAACTGTTTGAAAGTTCGCTTAACGTCTTAATTAAACAAAAACTAATATGGACAATCAACTTTATTACCCAGAAATTTTTAACGGTCATATAGACAATTCGATGGTCAACTTAAAAAATTAGTTTCCATTCAGAAAAACCAAACAATGACGAACGTCTGAGCAATTTTCTTATAAATATTTAATAACAATGCATTAAATCGTATTCCATTTTTCCTATTTCCCACGCCATCAGAATAAAAACTTATGGGTCTTCTGGAGCAATTTGGGATCGAATGTATAAGTGTGCATTGATCAAGTTTCCAAGTAATCGGGAAGCACCTTGACGTTTCAGTATGTACCAATAGATCCGCATTTCAGATTTTTTCCTCGTCCAGTTTTTGAGATTTGTTTAAACTTGTCTACTTCTTGTCCATTCTAATTTATTTACACAGTTCTTAACACTACTTAATTTATTTAGTCTATGCATTAACTAATTAATTTAAATTATACACTTAACGCCCTAATTTATTTGTACAAATATCGCTAGTCGGCTTATCGCACTTTTCGCTCACGACGACTCCTTGTCTACTATGCCTCCGACCGCACCGTTTCATAATTTATAGTGTTAATAATGTCTTCCAGAAACTGCTCGATCATTCTTTCCCTAGTTGAACGTTTCAGGGTTTATCGAGGTTTTTATTGTCCCCATTGAACTGCGCCGCCTGCGTCAGATAAGAAGGAGCATGCTTCACGCTGATGTTTACATTTCATTTACAATAGTATATAGAGAGTGTAACATAGTTTCGATACAAACTTCGAGATTATTTTAGATCCTAAAATGTGAATAAATCATATACAAAAAAAGCATATGCATATAAGCAATCTTAAAAAAAAGGCACAGTATTCGCTACTGTCGAAGAGTGCGAAGCTTCTTATTATTTCTTTTCTTCAGTGGGAAATTACATTTTTTCAATAAATAACACTGAACTCGAATTAACCACAATAAAACAAGTGAGAATTCACAAACTACGCGACTTTCTGGTGCGTTACGCACGCATCTTCACTTCTCAACACAATTCGACACATTCACTACTTTCCCACGAGAACGGCAACGTCGCCTCTTTACAACCGATCTTAAGGCGGAAACAGACTATCGTCACGTCACGTGAGTTCACGTGCTGTCACGTTAACTCACGTCACGGATAAAAAGTGCGGAGTAATATTTCACATGGTATTTAAATGTATTAGAACCAGACTGAGGTTACGTCAAAGTGACGTGAGTTAACGTGACAGCACGTGAACTCACGTGACGTGACGATAGTCTGTTTCCGCCTTTACAGCTTTACGTCTTTAACATTTATGGCGGCAACGTCGTGCTCGGGGTCAACGTGGAGCTGATAACCGGCTGTCAAATTACCGTGGAATATCCAAAAAACGAGAGAAAGGGGGAGAGAATGAGAGAACTTATTATATTCTATATTCTCTCCCCTCCATGCTCGAAATCGTATGTATTCTGGTGTATAGAGAGCATGTATACAATACTATATATAGCTACAGCATTACACATTTTCGTGACGCTCACTTCAGCATTTTACTCTACAGAAAACAGAATATAACGCCAGTATCAAGGCTTCGCTTCAATAATTGTTATTTAAGATTATTTAAAGTTTCTAATATTGCGTTAGTTAATTAATACACTCTATCACGATTCATATTGTTAATTCACACAGTGTAATTTTAAAAGTCAAATTAATTCTCCCTCTACATTGATGATAACCTGTCTCTGCTTTAGCTGCATCTTTGTAGTACCCCAAAAATTGATATGGAGCTTGTTGTAATGAGTTTGTAACTGCATCGACATTTTCTATCAAACCGTCAAACAGATCCAGATAAAACGTTAACAAGAACACACCAACGCTAACCTCAAATTGAATTACATTTGTAGTGTTGGGTAAAAATTGCTGGTGCTTCGAGGAGAAGGGAGATAAGTTAAAAAATTTGAAGTAGATTGGTACTACTAGGTGCTACCCAATGGCGATAAAGGAAAACAGAGTTTATCATCAGTTTTGTTCTATAGTATTTCACCTATTCCTTAACTTTACCATCTCTTGAAACTATAACCATCTACTTCCTCGCTCAGTTAATAAATCATAATTAAAAGGAAGTGGAAAACAAAATGAGTAAAGTGAAAGTGAGAATTCCACTCCCACTGCGGCCGTATTGTAGCATTAATTGAGCGAGAGAAAAATTATGTGCAGTTCCTGCATCCATTAGAGCACTCTGTATTCACAGTGTATAAACTCCGCGAGTTTGTGGTTATATGCTTTTCGTTCTCGGTTACTGATATTATTAAAACACAATTACGTTACGACCTTATTCCGTGAAAATTGGATGCGATGGTGGAATACCGTTACAATATGAATTGTCTTGAATTGAAGTTGTTGGGTTGAAGTTTTAACATTTTTTTTTAAATTTTGTGGCAATAACAATTGCCACATTTCTGTCACATTTGCAATCATCTCTTTTACTGAAATCACAAATGGTTACAATACATTCTATACAAATTACCGGATTTTCTAATATTTAAAAAGTTGAAATTTTAAAAAATTCAGTAGCCTCCAAATGAAGGATTTTCAAATTTAAGTCTTATTAACTATATATTATTTAAATGTATTAGTATGAAGCATATAAGTACATATTATTTATTTACTGGAAAGGGGCACGGTGCAAAGAAGGAAGCAAATATAGCCGTTGTTGGCGAATTGTGATAGGCAACAAAACAGTTGTACATAGGCGTATCAATAATAAGGGTCCAAACAAAACAAAATTGAAACACCAAAAAATTTAGTTTATATTCATTAAATAAGAAATAAAATTAATTCTAAAAAATAAATCAATTCTATTAAAAAAATAATTAAAAAAAATAATATTTTTATGCGACATATTCAACTTTTTTGTCGTTTTATGATAAATTTTAATCGTCAAATAGTTTCTCCAAATTAAATTTCCTTGAAATGAACATACTCATACTTGAAATATTGATCCCTAAAAGTACTTATCAACAATAATTTTGTTATAAAAAAATTCTGGTAGGTTAATTAAAAAAATCTAAGGTATTTTTTATCCATTTTACATATTAAAGAGTATACTTTATCTAAACTGAAACATTGATGTTTTCTTTAATAAAACTGCCGTTATCGATCTGAGCTGTCATGCCCTTATTCTATTCATGCCTTATTCTAATTAGGGCATAATTAAAATTTAATTTATAAATTTAATCATTTTTGACACAATAATTTAGAACGTACGTTTTCAGAAATTTTGAAAATAATTTGTTTTTCGTTAAAGACTAAAATTATTAAATTTTTTATTTCAATCTTTTCAAAAAATTTAACTACTCGTATTTTTAATATGTAAACAAAAATCGAATTCGATCATTTTGAAATTTTTTAATTAGATTATATATGTATATATATATATCTGCGATTTATATACAACTTAGAGTCGTTTCTCGCATCCCAGTCGCCAGCGCTTTCTATCTCTCCAGTCTTCTTCTTGTAGATTTCTTTGGGTTATTGCGCTTCTGATACCATCTCTCCATGTATTTCTAGGTCGTCCTTTTTCCTCCGCTCTGGAGGAAAAATCATTTTCTTTGGCCATCTATCATCCGGCATTTGACATACGTGGCCATACCATCTCAGACGTTTTGCTTCAACAGTATCAACAATAGTGATGTCTATCTTCATTTTTTGCTTTATCTCACCGTTACTTATTCTATCTAGCAGTGTCAGTCTACAACACCGTCTCCAGTAATCCATTTCCACTGCCATCAACTTCCTTTGCAAATGTCCAGTCATTTCCCAGACTTCGGCCCCATATTAGGTTGTAATACTCTCTACGATGGTCTTATAGCTTCTGATCTTAGTATCTGGTGTAATCTGTGAACTCCACAAGATTCCATTTAGTTGTTTTGTTGCTTGTTTCCCCTGACTGATATGGTTCTTAATTTCAGTTTCACTAGTGCCACTTTTAGTAATATTTATTCCCAAGTATTTGTATGAATCAACACATTTAATAGTTCCCTTTTCTAAGACCAAATCCCTGTTTATGCCTCCCGCGACTAGATATTCTGTTTTTTCCATATTAATTGATAAACCCCATGCCTTGTATTCCTCTGCTAGTTTTCTGACCATATAGCGTATATCATCCTCATCTTCAGAAAACATGACCTGATCATCGGCAAAGTGTAATTAGATTTTAAGACATCTATAAATCAAAGTTTTTCCTTAAAAGCGACTTATTCAAACACATTATAAGTTTATGAAACCACATGTTACAAACAAATAATTCAACTGAATTTTATTACTTATGCTTCATGCCTTTGTATCTTGTACATCTAATGAATATATACAATGATAATCCATTGTGTATTACCTAATGGCACATTTAAGCAACGATCTTCAGGTAAAACTTCCCAATCGAATGGTTGAAAAGATATCCTTATCCTGCCGAAGAGCTTCGCTTATGCCCTTATTTACAGGCCATTGAAGTTTCTTGGCAAAGTTCCAAACTCGTGTACAAAGATGCAAAATATAAGTTTGGGCAATATTTACCTAAATTTCGATAAGAAGAGTGTTAGTAAAAGTTGTTTACAAACAGCAGTGAAGTTTGAAAACTTCCTTAGACTTAAAAGTTGGATGCTCGTTATTGGCTTGGAGTGGAAAAGAGGGTACTTATGGGGAGAGCGAAACTTATTAAAATCTGTAATTTTTTGGAACACAAATAAAACTCCGAGGCGATCTCAAGGGGTAATTTCTGAAAACGATGATTTATTTTTAATTTCGCAGCTCTAGTCAGAGTTCTTGTCACTATGAGTTTCCTCGCTAATTCATTAAAGTCGTCTCTTGGTACTTGCAGAACATTATTTCGCATTAACTGAGATTAATTATTCTTAGGTTAAGAATTTTTTTAACCCAGCGACAGTCTGTGGCATCATCGAAACTCAGAAATCAAGTAGTGGCTTAAGACAAAACGTCTTAACACGCCCCGTTACCCGCAATTATTCTGTTTTGATGTTTTGTTGGTCGATTTAATCAACGTAGTCGTGTCCGTGACACTTGTCACGGACACTTAAAACTTACCCCGAAAGAGAATCAGTTTCGGTGAAATAATTTTCCAATTAAAATGACCTCTTTGGGAGGACTAAGGGTTATCTGGGAAGTTTAGCGAACTTTTGATTAAATTCTGAAATATTGTTGGAGGTTTTAAAGTAATTTTGAATTGAAATTTAGGGGATGGAATTTAACGCAGAGGTAAGTCGTGGTATTTTGTTTGTTTCGAAGTGGGCAGGAGCAGCTTAGGAGTTCAATGGACGAAACCGACGAGAAAATGTTTTTAAACGATTCAATTACTGTTACACATTTCAAAGTTTATTGGTTAATCAAATACCATCGTTCCAAGAAGGCGAATGTTTTGAAAAAGGGTTGTAATTTTCAGCTTTATTAAGGTAGATCAACCATCTGTCCGCATCCGTTATAATCATATTTTATTGATAATTTATCTAATACGGAATGTAAGATTATATTGCTCCACCCCTTACAAAGAAAACTGGATACACATAATCTAAATGTACATCTCTGGAACGTATGGAGGTTGCATATTTTGTTGCTAATTTATTGATGGCGATACAGACAATTAGCAGATTCTCAAAACCACCCTATTAACCCTCAACACATTTCTCACCCTCAGACGTTTTGGAAAAATCGTAAAAAACCTGTTCCACTAAATAAAGCCTGGAGTATTTAGTGCTATATAATTAGTAAACTTTTATCTAATGCGATTTTATTGCTCCATCCCTTTGTGAGGAAATGGGAGTACACGTCATCCACAATCCTATTTCGGGAAGCGACGTAGATATATACATGTACTGTGCGGCTTATTTTATTGCTAATTTATCCCTGACTACGAATTTGTGGCTGATTTATAAATACCCACTCCTTCAACCCTCAGCAGAGGCAATTTTCGATCGAATTCTAATGAAACTTAATTTAATATTTTCGATATACAGTAGTAATCTACGGAGTATGGCATGATGTTTACGATTTGATAAAATATGTTGTTATTATTCAATATTATTGTGTTTTAAGGGATTCAGCAATAATATTGTGCTTTGAAATTTCAGAAAATGAGAACTGTGCTAGCGATTGAAGGAGTGGTTTTGGCAATCTGTAACTAGTCCATGTCGTCAGCAATAAATTGCAATAAAATTTGCGCGTGGTGCACATATATATATGAAGAAAATTGACTCTCTTCTGATTCTTCCTTTCTTCTGACACTCAAAAGGTCTTTAGAGGAAACTCTAGAAAGGAAGAACAATAATAAACTAACATGTTTTCAATGAAAATCCAGTTAATACCAGATACCAGTTAGATTACCACAGTGGTTGTTATATCATACTCCTTTGAATTTGGCACTTCTATCAATGATTATAAATTAATTATCAAATAATTATCTCATAGTTACTTTGGATATAGTTTCTTTATTTACTAATGTTTCCTTAAAATGTGTTTACCAATTATTAAAGATACTATTACTTATACTTAATATATTAAGAGAGTGTGTCTGAAAATTGGTAAACACATTTTAAGGAAACATTAGTATGTAAAGAAACCACATCGAAGGATCTCAGTTGCAAGGATGTTAATTTAACATTTAACGATTCCAACATAATTAATAAAAAAAAATGATATACAGGGTTTAAGTAATATTTTTAATTATAGTCTCTGCTTAATTACACACTAAATTATATTTATACGTATTGTAACGTTTCTTTCTAATTTATTTACACTGTTCTTAATTATATACTACACACTACTTAATTTATTTAAACTATTACTGAACTAATTAATTTATGTAACACACCTAATTTTTTAATTTATTAGTACAATTCGCTTGTCCATTTTTCGCACTGTTTACTCTTTCTCCGCTAAGCCCGCTTATATACATATCTCAATTGTATTCGCGATGATTCCTGAGAGAACTCGATCCTTCTTTTCCCTAATAATCTAGAAACGCCCAGAAGGTAATAATAATCATGCTTTCCTTAATAAGATGTTGCCGGAACGTTGGGGACGGTTTTTTTATTGCCCACTTAACGGAGCGCTTTGAAGTAGCCGCCGAGGTCCGATAAGAGTAAACACGTTGCGCGCTGCTGTTTACATTTCGCATTACAGTATCATAACCTAATTTTAATTTATTTTTAATACATTTAAAATATCATGTGGTGAATATATGTTAACCATTAAAATATCATCAGTAAATTGATATAAATTTATGATACCTATAAAATATTTGATAACAGTAACGTCACTTATTTGAACTGTTATAAAAATATGTTTTCCTGCAAGACCCAGTGAACACAGTTGACACCTTATGCTCTGTTGCTTTAGTTACTGGGTACACTAGTGACTATCATTATTTAGTTAAGTACCTGCATATATATTTGTATTACTTCCTTATATTAAATTTGGTAGTGGCGTTCCTAGGTTTGCCCTAAGGAAGAAGGAAAATACCTCCGAAAGGAGGCTGAATTAGGTTAGATCAAGCCTTTCCTTAGAAAACCGTTTGATTGCATACCAAGAAGTGAGTCCATTTTTTTCAACATATATTTATTATCACACTCAGGCTATAAAATAGTCTGATAATATAATATAATGATATAATGATAATATACGTTATATAGTCTGTATACAGAATAATTTCTTTCAAGATACGATTTTATTGCTTCATCCCTTGCGAGAAAGTAGATACAATATCTACTTTACTACTACTTTATCTACTAACGCCCGTTTTCATAATGCAGTTAAAGTCCACTTTAAATTAAAGTTGACTTTGACTGTGACGTTAGAAGTAGTAAAAGTCATGAAAGCATCACAGTCAAAGTCAACTTTAAGTTAATGTGGACTTTAACTGCATTATGAAAACGGGCGTAAAAGTACTTTTCCTCGCAAAGGGATGAAGCAAAAAAATCATATTTTGGGGGAAAGGCTTAACAATTAAATGACGATAAACATTGCGAAGGCTTACTGGAAAGGCATTTTTTGCGATTTTTATTTGAAATTTAGAATGGTAAGAACTGTCATAGTAGTGGAAAGGGTAGTTTTGGGAATCTGCTACTAGTCTGCATCGCCAGCAATAAATTAGCCACAGGCTATACCGGCTGGTACATGCATAAATTTTCATATAACGCCCTGTATCGGATGCGGACTCATTTAGTGGTTTATCTGGCTTAATAAGCGAGTATTTTTGGTAGTTCCACCGCGAATTCATGAGACTCTTAATAGCTCTTTTAATACTTAATTGCGTTTTAGAGATCTCATCTGTGAAAATTTTCAACATTAAAATTTAATTGTTCATATAGAATTATCAAATTTAAATACTAAGCTACTTCTTAGATCGAGATCTAATTTAATGAATTCCACAAAATTGGAGGATTTTTATCAGTCTAAGTTTCCGGAACTCGACGTCCGACAAAAATACTTACCCTGCAAGCTAGCAAAGCTACCTATTCCCGGAACGTTTTCGTGCTCGTAATGCAGTATTTTCCGAAAATAACCTCTATAAACTACCTGAGATTCATGCTGTGGGATTTAATCCCATGGCGGCCGCAACTAATCATGTATGAAGGGATTCAAGTGCGTCTGTGGCCGTCGCTTTTAGCTTTTGCGGATTTACGACGCTCTCAGTTTTGTGTTTACCCAACCAGTAATTAAACGGTGGCTTATTTGACGAACCCTAAAATAAGCGAACGTCTTTCTATTTACACCAGCACACCGTAGAGAGGTCAAAAATTAATTGAATCACGGGAAACCTTGAATACGTCCCTTACTCCTAATAGAAAGTCAAATGAAGTTATAAAAGTGATGCAAGATGTCAGCGTAAGCTTCGCTACCCTCAAGTGGAGCCAAAGATAAACTCTACGTAAAAACGGTAAAATCAAAAATAAATCGTATATATCAGGTTTAACGACAATACAGGTCGAGCTTTATGAGAGCTTATATTTTACCGCCAGTTTTAATTGTTGGTAGAATAGAAAGTTGCTTAATCGTTAGAAAGTATACAAGTCAAAGGGAAAACAAACAGAAGTTGAAAAATCTTAATGAACGTGTTGGTATCAACAATGACGACTAGAAGGGACACATACGAATTGGGGCCAGAAATGGTCAGATTTACCTGCTCCGAAAAAGGGAACATCCGAACTGGGGCCGAGACCCACTTAGGTTTATTGCAATTTATACAGGTAGATTTTATGCGAAAATAAGCGCGTAGTTGTCAGATGGGGGCAAGTTTCATAAACTTTGAATTACTACTAACAAAAATTATAAAATCAAAGAGTGACATCATAAACACTTTATTAACATCACTCATCTTTACATCAAAGATTAAAAAATTATACTTAACCTATACTACTTTTATTACAAATTTTGGTATCTAAACCTTACTGACAACGTCTTAATATATTCTAGATGACTAAGTTTTTCTTCTTGTAGTTCTGTCATTTTTTTTTCTATGGATTTTATGTTATCCACTATGTCCTAACGGAGTACCTTTGTTATGCAATAAGCCCTATTAATTTTAATATATGTATCAATTTGAAACTCCAAAAGTACTTTTAAAAAATGGCTTAATATATTAGAATGGGGGCAATAAAATTATTAAATTAATTATTTTTGATTAACTTAATAAAATTACTGTACTTAGCGTGAAAAGATTCACAACATTGGTTGTCCTACGAAAAGATGAAGAGTGTTCAGCCCAAATGCATGGCGGAAATGTAGAATTTTCTTCAATATAATTATCTACTAAATAATTGCAAAATTGGGTTACTTTTTCATCTACCGATTTAATTTCACCTAAGTCGAATGCAAGGCAATCACCAACAGTTTTTGGCTCAAGAAACAGAAGACCGAAACAAAACGTTAAAAATGTATTAATCTCACTTGCGTTTGTTTTTTCCTGATATTCACAAGGCAAACAAAGTTTTTGTATTTTCCTAAACCACGATTGTCCTAAATGAAACCTACATCCTCTTATAACACAATTCGGAAAAGACTCTGATATGGCTTTATGAATTGCATATTCAAAATCAGCCGTAATTACTTAAGTGACAAAGAGTCATTTAAACTAGAGCATTTTTCTCTTGAATACTATTTAAAATCCAGATAATACGACAAATAATGACTTTTGTTTGGAAGAAGGAGGAACATCAAAGGGACATAATGCTCATTTGACTCTACTTTGACTCAAAATGTGCCACTTTAATAAAACTTCGTAAATATAGTTCACCACAGAACATTGTTAAATTTGGCAACGCCGTTGTTATTTAGCTTAAAAATTCATCAAAATTTGCCGTAGAATGTGAAGTATCATGGGCCCCAGTTCGGATGAAGAATAATCCGTCGGCCTCGAACTGCACCGCTTTGACTTTAGCCCCCCCGCTACGTTAAGTAGGGTCGCTACCTAACCACGGTCGGTGAAAAATCCAAAGGAATGAAGGAAGTGGCTATGCGTACGCCGTACGCCGTACGATCGCGTAAATTTTTGGAAATGAAATAGATACTTGTGATAAGAACTGTTACCAAACTGTTTTGCAATGACAAAAAGTATTACTTATTATTTGGTAACGAATAAATACTGTTCTTCTTGTGACCAAATTACAAGGTATTTATACGTATAGGTCGTAGGTAATAATTAGAGCTGGAAAAATATGCTCTGAATACCCGTTTAAATATGCATCCAATTTGTATTCCGAAATTGAAAGATATGCAATATGTAGTAAGTTTAATATTAAACCTGTTTAGTATTAAATAAATAAATATATTTATTACAATTTGATTTAAGTTCATACGAATTTCTTAGAAATTGTGAGTGTAGTCCAGTGAAACCAAATAAAATAGTATATGTTACCACCAACTCAATATTAAGGGATCGTCAAATCTCTTAACACTAAATTTAAATTTTAAAATTAAGAAAACGTTATTTTTTTTAATATGACAAGGACTACTAGTCCGCCAGTGGTATTGTTTTATCGAGATGTCCCAAGTATAATATTCGCCCGATATTTCAATATCTTTGGCGGCAATATGTCCAACCGCATTTTTTGTCACCGATGAGCGTACATTTATCCACCGCTTCGCCTGGTTTCCGAGAGCGGTTCGTAAGTAATTATCCCTACTTAACGCAGCGGGGTGGCTAAAGTCAAAGCGGTGCAGTTCGGGCCCGTCCGAATAATCTACCTGGCCCGCTCGGCCCCAGTTCGGATGTTCCGACTAGAGGACATAGAGATGCAGAAGAAATTAAGATTGCAGGCAAGTGAAATACGGAAAGGAAACGAACAAAGGGAATGAAAAGTGGAAATTTAATACGTATACAGATCAGCTCAAAACAAGAAATAGGAAGGGTAACACGAGTTGGAGCTCAAGGAAACGACCAGGTAATGAAAATAAAATGTTAAATAGCGTAAACACAAAATGGAAATGGGAACTGTGTTCAACAGGAGTGTAGATTCTTTAAAGTTTACTAGAAAAAGGGGAGGAATTAAGAGGGCTTTATTTCTCGGGAAAAACCCGTCCCAAAAGATCTCGCTTAAGGGGGTAGTCTGGTTCTCAATAGCTTTTTTTCATTATTTTTTTTTTCGTACAAAAATTTATTTTTATACTTTGTCTTTTTTACATATGATAATATAGATACTTAGTATTACAAAAAGATTTATTTTTTATTTTTAGGCCCCGACATGGGCGTAACACAGAGGTCTCAAAAGGACCCCGTTTTTATCTGGTTGACATGATTTCTCCATTCAGAAACATCTAAAACGAAACATTTCAAAGGATTATTAAAATATATGTAAGCGGCTATGGCCTGAACTAGGATAAATCATTTTGACTGAAAAGACACAAAATGGCGGACTTTTAAAATTCTCGACCCGTTTTTTTTGCACTTTTTTTATATTAATTGTTTAAAGAAAGGTGTAAATATTAATCAATCTGTATAATCCTAGTTCCGGCGAAAACTACACATGTTTGGAGTAACTCCTCAAAATTTGAGAGAAATCGGTATGGTGGTTTTTGCTAAATCGTGTCAACCAGGTCGAAAAACGTTGTTTCGAGAAAAACGCCTTTAAAGTTTTTTTTCGAAAATTACAGAAAATTTAAAAAAAAGTATATTGCGTTGGTCACCGATGACTGCTTCATAAATTATGCCTTCCTGTTCTTCAAAAATATCATTTTACTTACAGACTGATTAATGTTTACTTGAAAATCAGGATTTTCTTGTAAAATTTTTCTTACAGATGCACTTGTTCTGCTTGTGTCACAATTACTGGTATGTCGATTTCCACGAAAATCTCTTATTTTGAACGATATGGTCTAGGATTATCACTTGTATAACTGGTTTTATCCAATGTTGCCCAAATTTTTTTTTCTGAACAAATAATTTTGTATAGTCGTTATAGACAATAAATACAAACTTTCTAGTGGAAAGCCAATCTACAATTGCTCAAAATAAAACAATACTATTTGTAAAAACCGAAATTGTATAGAAAAGGACTAAAAGGATAGAAAATTAGCAAAAATTTTAGCATAAGCGCGGCTAAACTGAACACCTGCAGAAAAGCCACATGCGCGCGCTCACACTTTAAAACTCATATACTAATTTCTCGAGCTCTATGAGCAAAATAAACTAGACTACACTATTTTTAAAGGTGTATGGTGTATGAAAATGACATTTTTGAAAAATCGATTTTTTCAAAATTGAGAACCAGACTACCCCCTTAAAATTCACTGTGCATTTTTGGGATTTACAGCTTACAACAAGAAAAATACAAAAACAACATAGGGAATGAACTTTCTATAATGGTGTTAGTTTTTCAATGGGAAAATGTAAGACGATAAGGCAAGCATAATGTAAGGCTCTATTTCAAAGCTTATATCATTTGGTCACTGTTAGTAAAGTTAGTGAAGATTTTTCTTCGGAAAAATCCCAGAAAAGAAAACTCTTGCAAATTGCACTTGTAAACATATAAGAAACAACATATTTAAAAAATTCCCCACCAAAAACTGCTTCAACTTTATTTATTAAACAAATTAGTTGCAACATTGGTTGTTTTTTGAAATATGTTTCTATAATACAAATTTTGGAAAAAAGCTCACACGACTAATCGAACACTTGGCTGCGCGCGTAGTGTACTAAAATTGTAACTTCCTGACTGATTGATCTTGATTAATTGATTGATTGATTTTAACTGATGAAGTTATCAGATCAGAAGTAAAAGAAGAATTTTACAGCTACTGCAAGTTTATATTCTCGAGCAAAACAATTAACATGGATAACTGAAATATCTACAGAAAATAAAGGTTCTACTAATTTTTGAGTAAATTATTAAAAGACTTTCACTAATTAAATTTTGCCAATAGACATTTGAAATTTACAGGACTTGCTTCTCAAGTGCTGTACTAAACCAAGCTATATTTGGACATATTTCTAAAAATTTTATTTGAATAATATAGTCTCAAAACGTCTAAATTGTATGAAATTTACAGTTTTCATTTTCTACTTTAAATTTATCAGGGTATTATACTAGTTTATAAAATCGTGTAAAAATATTGTAGGTATATTTTTGAAGCTTGAAATGTGACATTTAAAATGCACTAAGTAGTATTTGAGCAAATAGTATTTTTTTATTGGTACGCTATTTTGCCTATTTAAAACATGCTTTGGCGTGCGTAAATCGTGCTTCTTCGCTCGCGCGTGTTTTAAAGTCGCCATGGAAACGTATCAACAACGGCCATATCAACCAATAACAGAGCGTTTTTGGCCGGAGCGGGGCAAGCCGATTGGTGGCACGACGTGCGACGGGCCGTCACGAAGCGTCCCGAGTGTCATTCAAATTAATCATATTGGGTATGCATTTGGTTTTGGTATAAAAAATGGTACCAATAAAAAAAATCGCGTAAAGTATTCGTGGATAACTGCTCTTTCAAGCACTTGCTCTATTTCGAGCACTCCGCGCGCGTGTTTGAAAGAGCTCAATATCCACTCATATTTTAAATTACTATTAACAATAAAACAAAAACAAAAATAATAAATTTGAAACTTCAAAATGTTAGTTGCAAATAAATAACAAAAGCTAAAAAACTCCCTACCCCACTTTGCAAATATTCCATTTGATACATTAAACGGAACAAATTTACCAAGAATTCTTTTTTCTGTACATGTATATTAACAATAGCAAGCAAAGATCAAATCAATTCAGATATAAAACTTTTGTTAAATATACTGCGATACCATAGAGTTAATTTAGCATTACTTTCTACTAATGCCCGTTTGCACCAATTCTACTTAAGTCAGTACATAGCAAAGTGATACTTAATATTTAAACCCAGCTTAAAATTGTGTGACTTGCACTTAAAAGATACTTAGCTAAGGTACGGTGGAAGGTTGGTAGCACTTGGAATTATCATGTTTCGTGATTAAATTGTCAAGTGACAACTAGTCAGGTCGTGGTTTTGTGGTTATGTTTGTTAGTGTTAGTTACTTCAACCTCTAAAATTCTAAAATGAGCGAGAATAAAAGAATGAGAATAAGTGCCAATTACACTATTCAAGAAAAGGAACTCCTCCTGAATCTGGTCAACTAATGCCAACTAAACAATTTAGAAATATTTATTTTACATATTGTATAAAATACTTACAAATCACAAGGATAGGTATTCTAAATGTTCATGAATTTCTTCTAACAACAAAAGTGTGATTGCTTTCGAGATTTGAAACCTTTTATAATAGGTAACATCATCAAATTAATAAAAATATTCTTTTCTGATATAGATTGTACGTGATATTTCAAATTCTATTAAATTAACTGCATTTAATTCAAAAATAGCTTCATCATCTTCAAAAATCTGCAACATCTCTTTGCTTCTCAAAATAAACAGCACAAAACCGTCAAAACCTCTATACACAACTAGGTTAAGTCAGAGTTAAACCGAGAATATTCTCGGCTTAGTTAAACCTCATACTAAGGTGAGCTTAGTGGTGAAATGTCACCATGTGCAAACCATTTTTTGAATTAAAGTGTCACTTAGGGTTAAGTGTAACTGGTGCAAACGGGCATAAATAACAAAAACTTTCTCATGTTACCGTGGGGAATTGCGATTTGTGAAGTTTTCTACGCGATCCCACGTCTGTCCTAAAAGTTGTGTAACTTTTTTTGGCAACAGTCCGGCGGGCATAAGAGATAAGCTTTCGCCAAGTCAAATGCTCGGGTAAAAATTGTAATTTTTATAGAATTAATACTGGAGTGCACTGTCAAATTAACGATCCAATTCGAAAAAATTAACACTTAGGGATTTTGAATTACTTTTCTTATTTACGTTATTGAACGTACCTTGTGAATAAAACTAACCTGAATTGCAAGTGCAAGGAATGCAAGTGAAATAAAAGGTGATAATACCGGAAAGGATTCGCACAAAATATGGAACAAAATAACAAAGTAATCAGAAGACATTTTTTTTTGTAAATAATTACTATGAAAATATATACTAAATCAAAGCACAATAATTAAATCTTAAAAAGGCGACGTAATAGAAAACCTAAATCATGAATCATGATCATCATCATCATCATCATCATCATCAGAAACATGATCTTCATTAAGTTCGCTCTTAAGCTGGCATTATATACGTTGGTCCTAGTAGAGTTTTAATACGGATTCTGGATTTTTTTGTAAATGATTTTTAGTCATATGACCAAGCTCATTTACCACCACCAAGTTTAATGAATATGGTGGACTCGCCCTCTCGCAAACACAACTCGTTTTCAAGAAAACTCGCCCCAAAAAATCAAAGACACTGCTGTTTCAACTAACTTCTTCAAAATTTGTTGGCTAATTTGAACCGAACTTACAGTCACTATTTGAATACCAATTGAAATACCACTTAGCGCCATTTCAACCGTTACATAAAACAGTATTTTGTACTAATATTCGTTTGAAAAGTCGTAGAAAATGCCTTCGGAATACACACAGTCATTTAGATGAATATCTAAAGTGTTCTTGGCGCTGGAAACATCTGCTAACATACCGGATTTATTTCTGAGAGACGCGAAATGGGGCAAGCGGGATAGGCTTTATATCATCGCTTTAACGATCTATTTATTGTATTATACAGAATTTATGAGCATGGGATGAGATATATACGGCTTTCGTGGTTTATTATTCAATTAAGTGGGGGAAAAAAAGAGATACTGTCGGTATAATCGACATAAAATGCGAAAAGCTGACAGTATATTTTATTTCGAAATTAAAATAATTTAGCAGCACGACGACGTGATATTACTGAAACAATGAGATAACGCAACCTGCGATTTGTGAATTTTTTTATCAAGCATTTAATTAAAGCACGTTTAAACAACATATTGATGCATGCACATTCCAAGCTTGAAAATGCAAATTTCTTCACACAGTCAATAAGCAGATGTGGAAATGAAGGAAGTCATAGGTTCAAAACGGAAAATTTAATAAGCGTCAGCTTAAATTTGCTGTTAATTTGACAAGTTAAGTTTTTGACTGAAATCTCCACAGTAATCCTGGAACATCACAATTATCATGGAAAATGCTGGAACCGCAAAACCTAAATTGGTTTGGATGATGGTGCCAGAGTATTGGGATCTAGCAGGTCTATAAGGAACTGCCTGTAGCAGATTTAGGTAGATACATAAGTCGTGGGTATACTCTTACAAAGGCTATTTGGATCTCATCATGGAAAATGCAAGACTCCATGAGCCTGAACTTCAGAACTCCTATTGAACTTCTAAAATGTAATGCAAGAGGCCAGTAGAAAAACTAGCAAAATTATTAACGATACAATCATCATCATCATCATCATCCAGCCTGGTGTTGAGTCCACTGCTGGACATAGGCCTCCATTAAACTGCTCCACTGGGTTCTCTCTTGAGCTGTTCTCATCCAGTGTCCTCTAATCCTCTTTATATCGTCACTCCATCTTGTTGGTGGTCTACCCCTGCTTCTTTTATCCTCTCTGGGTCTCCAATTTGTTATTCTTATGGTCCACCTGTCGTCCTTAAATCTCGCAACATGTCCCGCCCATTTCCACTTTAATGCTGTTATTCGCCGGATTATGTCCCGTACCCCAGTCCTTCGTCGAATTTCGGTGTTTCTGATACGATCTTGGATCCCAATACCCAGCATAGCTCTCTCCATCCTTCTCTGGGCCACTTCCAATTTCTCCACAGTGCCTTTTGTCAAGGTAAGCGTTTCGGCGCCATAAGTCATTACTGGCAGCACGCACTGATCGTATACTTTCCGTTTCAAGCTCATTGGAACGTCACTACCGAAAATATCTCTCAATCTTCCATATGCTGCCCATCCAAGACCAATCCTCCTCTGTAATTCCTTTGTTTGGTTGTCCCTATTTATTCTAATTTGGTGTCCCAGGTATTTGTATTCGTCGACTTCCTCGATGGCTTTGCTGTCTAGTAATATAGTCCCTCCCAGTACTAGGTTTGTCATGATTTTTGTTTTTTGCTGGTTTATGTAAAGGCCAACATTTTCAGTTGCCTGCTTCAGTTCGTTTATCATTAAACCGGCTTCTTTGAGGTTGTCTGTTATCAGCACTATATCGTCTGCAAATCGTAGATTATTTAGCATCTTCCCATCTATACTGACACATTTGTTTCCCCAATTCAGAGCCTTAAAAGCATATTCTAAAACAGTGTTGAATATTTTTGGCGACAGTGTATCGCCTTGTCTAACTCCTCTTTGTATGGAAAATTTTTTGGTCGCGTTATGGATTTTTACGCTCGCGGTCGAGTTGCTGTAAATATTGTGTATTAGACGGATATATCTGTAGTCTATGCGACACTGGCTAAGCGCCTTCAGGATTGCATTCATTTCAATGGTATCGAAAGCTTTTTGGAAGTCGACAAACACGAGCCCCAATGGTCTACTATATTCTAGGCTTTTCTCAATGAGTATCTTTAATGTGTCATTAAAAATCATCATGTAAAAGATGGTCATTCGTTCCATAGCCTGAACGAAAGCCTGCCTGGTCTGTTGTTTGATAGAAGTCGAGTTTTTTCTCCAGTCTCTTGTTTACTATTTTCGTGAAAAGCTTATATAGATGGGATAGTAAGCTTATAGGCCTGTAATTTTCTAAATCTGCTCTGTCGCCTTTTTTATGGATCAAGATCATCGGTATGTTGTTCCAGTTCTCGGGTAGGGAGGCATTGTCCAAGCATAGATTAAACAACTTTTTTATTTCTTTTAGTAGGGTTTCTCCACCGAACTTTACTGTTTCCACAACTATTTGATCGTCGCCTGGAGCATTATTATTTTTCATCTCTTTCAGCGATTGCTTAATTTCGTAACGATACAATATAACAAGACAAATCAAGTCAGGAATCTCGAACATTTTTGTCTGCCCTGCCAAACTGCAGAAGTGATAAGTAACGTTCTTCTTTAGGCGATTAGTTCTATTTTAATCATAATAATTTTTCTCAGTAGCAGTACCATAATGGAATAAATACCAGGTAATAGAGGACAAAAATGGATATATTTGGTGTAAAATTATGCAGCAACTTATTTGAGCCACATTTTTTTTAAATATCTTGCAGGTGTTTTAATGCTCGAATTGAGGCCTATATTTTGTTCAAAATAACCTTTTTGTTTTTTCTTTGCTTATATCATGAAAAACGTTAAATGCCATGACTGCCATTGGGATATTTTTAGAAAATTAAAAAAACTTTCAAAATGGTGTTTTCCATTTCTTAATAAGACGTTTTTAATCGAGAGAAGTCCGGAAAAATGTTGGGAAATAACTATTTTCAAAAAATCATATCTTAACTTAAAATAAAGATATTTCGGAAAATGATAGTTTATTATGTATACTTCAACAGGTGTAAGATGAAATTTGTTACATTAATAGTATTTGCATAATGTTCGGAAGCATCTTTAACATGCACAATCCGTTTGATAGATTAAAATCGGTTAATTACAGTTAAGACAGTTAATCAGTTAATTACAGTTAATCATTTTTCAAGATGTCGTTACTACGTAAAAACTGTTAGTACGATAAATTTCATGTTGCGCCTGTTTTAACCTACCACATTATTATTTCCTGAAAAATTTACCCTTTATATTAAAAACTAACAAAATCACCAATCATTTTAAAATAATCATTTTTCAATATCTCTGGCTTTTCTCGGTTAAAAATGTTCCTATACCAAGTTCTACGCCATGTTATTTTGAAGATTTTTTAATTCTTCACGAACGTACGATTGGCAGTAATGCGACTCATTCAAGACATTTCATGATAGCAAAAAACAAAAAAAGTCACTTTTTGTTTTTTTTTGTTTATAACAATTACCCAATCCGAAATTTCGGCTGTAATTCGAGCATTAAACATCTACAGGATATTTAAGGAAACGTGGTGCAAGTGGATTGCTGTACAACTTTACAGCATAGAAACTCTCTATTACCTGGGCTAATATGAAATATTGGCATTCACAAAATTCACAAAATATTCACAAAATGCGACTCTGCTGTAGGTGAATGATTTATTTGAAAAATTTATTTGAAAATGAAAAATGAAATATATCATTGAAAATGATAAAAATAAACTAATCGATTTTATTATTAATGCAAATATTATTTTTTCAAACTTAAACTAAAGTTCTGGAGAATGATATTTTGTATCTAGTTTAATAAATAATAATTGTTTGTAACTATTGTAACTATAATTAACATATTTCAAAGAATATAACACTTTTCTATATTTGGCAAAGTAAGTAATTAAAAAAACTGATATTTTGCACAAAAAAGATTAGTTTAAAAATATTGCACAAATCTAACTTTAATAAAAATCAACATGCATATTTTTATTGCGCTTAAATTTTCTTCATTAATTTCCGAGATATGAAAAACATCTTTAATTTGAAGGTGTAGTTTCACTTTTTGTGAGGTTTAAAGTCATATTTCCCCAACAACGCTACCAGCTGCTCACTTAAAAATCCTTCGTATTTGATGCTTTAGCAAGGACTCATTTATAAAAGAATCTTGGTGAAATTTTTTGCAGTCAAACTTTAAGTTCTGAACTTCTGAAGTTCTGAATTTGACGATGCTTTTAAAAAAAGGATACCTGCATTTCGAGGGATCGTAAGGCAACTATTTTTCTTTTCAAATTCGTGTAAAAATAGCTGCTTTTTAAACATAAAAAGTATAAACCCACACATCAATAAAACAGAGTTATTTGATTTATTAACCAAAAAATGCAAAACTTTTGCAATAAACTTTTACGATCCTCTGCATGAAATTTCAGGTCATTTGTAAATTTTGCTTGGTAGAACAACTCTTTTTCTTTAATGGCGACTCTTTAGAATGATTTCAACTTTATTATTACGTGACTTGCGTCATTAAAAAAATTAAGAGACTTGTGATACACGAATTCAATTTTGAAAAAAGTACTCCTTGAATGACTTTACAATTTTTATGGCATATTGGGCACCACAGGAGCTTACTTTTGATCAAAATCAACGACGTAAAGTAATTTTTGAAGAAGTTATTAGTAATTTAATTCTAACTCATTATTAAATTCATTTATTTAATTTTGCCATATAAACTGACGTTTGTTGACGTCAAATCGAACCTATAAAGTCATTCTTTATTTTGTTTATTAAGTCAGCGGATTAAAATGTTTTAATCAGCTGCGTATTCAATTTTGCCGTATAAAGTGACGTTGTATATGTTTAAAATTTTGTCGTCGTTGTCGAGGTTGCGGCACTGAAGTTGTCATCTTGTCAAATTTTCTCTTCAAAATTGGACTTACTCCGCTAAACGTCAGTTTATATATGGCAAAAATTAAATAAAACGTAATACACTCGCGGATATAATGAACGTTTAACTCGCGATATTAACGCGCTTGCGGCTGCGCCGCGCGCGCGTTTAAGCATATCGCTCGTTAAACGTTCATTTTATCCGCTTGTATAATAAATAACTATTTCACGCTGCCGCTATCGTAAATAGCTCTTATATGCATAGATACGTAGCATGAAAATGGCACATAACATTCGTGTATTATTTTTTCTTGACGACGGAATGTAAATACTGTCATTTACATTCCTAGGAAAATCAAAAGAGTAAATCAAGTTGATTTATCCCCAGTTACGCATATGTCACACTGACATACGTAAGTCTGACGTATGTCAGTTAACTTATGTCAGAGTCAAACATTTCATTTTTTGGGGAATTATGAGGAAATTTTCAATGGCAGCGTGAAAAATCTAATAAGCCACACGGAATGTATCGACTGTTAACATCCTCGGCAAGTGACAAGCCTCGGCTTCGCCTCGGCTCGTACACACTTGCCTCGAATGGTAAAACGTCTTTACATTCCTTGTGGCTTAAATAACTATTACGAGTTTATTAAGCAACAAAAGTACCAAATAATTTTACCACAGCTCATTTTGAAGGTTTTTTAAAGCCTTACAATATGAATATTTCATATACCAGGAAAAATATAAAGTTAGCATTAAAACTGGTCCTCAGACCACTGTCACAGTCACGGTCTCCAAAAGTCACATGTTTTAATAAATTTGGGAGCCAGTAAGTTTATATAAACTACGGAACTAGTAGGAGGCCTCGCGGAAACTTCTCTCAGTGTAATTTTATGTTATCTTTATTAGGTTCAACTATGTCTCGTTCATTATGATATTTTGATTTTGATTCTTTTGGTTCTGTGCCTTCTAATATTTTGTTTAGTATATTCTGGTATAGCTGTCTTTTACCTTCCTCTTCAAATAGATATACATTGAAGACTTCTTCACTTGCCGTGCTAGTTTTCTTATTTTTTTCCACATTTTGTACATTTCTATTGTTGATATTACTAGGAAATGATCTGATCCTATGTCTGGTCCTCTATATACCCTTGTGTTCTTTACTTGTCCAGCTAATTTGTTATTTGTAATTCTGTAGTCTATTATCGATTTTGATATTTCTAAACGGCTCTATATACAACTCACTTTTAATTTTCGCGTTGAATTCAGCTCAAGCTCGCACCGCACAAAGTCACCAAAATCAATAGCGCTGAAAGGGTTTTCACTTAAGACCAATTCAATACAAATTTCCAAATATTTTAATTGGTGCCCCCTCCCATTTCGCGTCTCGGTCCGGTCCTGAAAACAAGGGATGCGAACACAACACTTTTCGCCATAAGCCTTATTTATTTTCATGCAAATCGAGTATCGAAGTAACCCTCCGGGGATGGAAAATGAAACATGCTTGCATCCGTCTGTGCTAAAACCGTAGAATAAACTGCTTCGCCTTCGTATATAGGCACGCGGCTTTTCGAGTAAACGCCGTATCGGATATTTGTAAGGGTTTCCGGATCGATAACTCGATGATCGAATGGATGCGTTTTTAGTGTCGTACGGAATAAACGTTCGGAAACGAATCGAGCAAATAATTGGAATATATTCGAGGTGTCGCCAGATTGCTGGCTCGACTTTAAAAGTCGATAGGTAAAAACGACGAAAAGCGTCTCGTCGGTAAAGCGCGTTAGGATCTCGCAACGTTAAACTTACGTTTAGATAAGACCGATATACCCGATTCCCACCTATAAGCTCATATCTTTCAGAAAGTCAATTTACTGATATGACCACCCTGGGGTGTACCACCGCTCTCTACATAACTTGAAAATCTCACCGCCTCGCCGTATCCCAATTTAGTTGAAACCTTTTCCTTGTTATTGTCTCGCAACGTAACTTAACGTACCTATTCTAGAATGATTGCATGTTATCTAAGCCGCATTAGGTCGATCCAATTATTTTCACGTTCGACGAGGCCTCGTGGAAATAAACTGAGTCACCGAATTTTTCTTCTCTCGAGGAAAATCTCAACCCTGCTCGAGCCGAAATAGTAGTTAATCGTGCAATCCCATGTACTACATTCCCGTAGAATTCGATACGAATAGAAAATGGATGAAGGTAATTAGAGAAAGAAATTTGTTCGAACACCCGACTGCCGCTATATAACGTCGATATAATAATTACTCTCAACAATTGAGGCATAGACGATAATAAAGATTACTTTACACTTTCACACAAAATTTAGGCAATTAACGGTTGTCGTAGTAACAGGGAGAAACTCACGTTCGCTCCTGTCAATTACACTGATTATTATTTTGGAGTCTCATCACATTTTCACCTGGCAAATATTTTCTGCCTGAACTGGCAGCGATAATTAATTTACCTAACTCTCTGGGGATGGTTTGATGTGATTACTATAAAATCGAGCATATTGTTCATTCATTAGTTCCAAAGTGTTTTTATGATAAATAATAACAAGGTTTTTATTTAATAAACACCAGGATCAATTGTATTTATAAAGAGATAATGCCGGCAATTGAGTTAATAAATCTAAACCATACTGACAGCTAAAATTAATGTCCATCTACTCTAATTTGTGTGTTACTATTATTTTTCATTCATAAACTTGGAAATTCTTGTTTATTGATGAAATGTGACACGACATTCATACCGGAACCGTTACCACATGTTATCATCTATCAGCAATTTTCCAATCTTTTGTGATAATATGACGCGATATGGCCTCTAATGATGAAACCATCTATTAAATATTCAGTCATCAGCATATCACCGTAAGGTGCTTTTCGCTTGTATATGTAAGTTATAATAATGCGGCCATTAAATTTGATAAATTCATGGAAATAATTTAGAAGTTTCCCACTAACAGAATTTTAATAAGTATTATCAAATATATTCAGATCTGATATGTATGAAATTTGTTATGCTTCTTTTGAATGGTGTGTCTGGTTATCTGCAATTCCTAATATTATAGCTATTAAATAATGTTTTCCCGAATTTACTAGTATTTGCTCGATGTTTCCACAAAGCACTCGATTGTTCTTTTAATAATGTTTACGTAGAAAATGTCCAGAAGGTCATTAATTACTTTCCTTAAATAATAATCCGGGAGTATTCATGGAGCTGTCTTTTTTTATTGAATTCAATTAAGCGTCGCGGCAATTCTTTTGAGGTAGCCGCCCAGGTCCGATACGAGTAAACACGTCTCGCGCTGTTTACTTTTCGCATTACATTATTATTTGGAACGTGAAAATTCACATATTATTCAAATGGACGTCATTTTTAAGTCATCATATCAAAACGCATTTTTTAAATACGCAGAATTTTATCAGCTTTCACACAGTTTTTTTAAAATATAAGTTGCTCAAAAACTTTCTAAAATGGACGGGAAAACTGAGAAAAGAATTTTTTTTTCAAAAATTGAATATCTCAAAAAAACCATCTATAATTTTCGTAAATGTTGAATGTGTTACTCAAGGCGATTCAAGCTATCCTTCTGCTAAACGGCAATATGCTTGCATATTTTGCCCCTAAATGAACGATTAACATAAATCAGTAGAATTAATATAAAGTACATTTTTCGTTTTATATTTCTCATATATAGTCTATATTGTCGTTTCAATTTAATTAAAATAAAATTAGATACAGTATTAGACATTACAATTTGTTATGATTGCTATCTTTCAATAAATACAAGCATAAAATATTTAGAGGGAATATGTTTGTTACGATTTTATGTTAGTTTCAATTTTTCCATCGCGGTTATTTATAACTATTCTTATAAAGTGGCATTTAAAGAATACACTTCAATCAGTTCTTAGCTTATTTCAGTACAGTTGAGGTAAAACAATTAGATTATACGCTTTTAGGGATGTCAATTGTTCTGGTTGCTATGTATCAATCATAGCAAGTGGATTTGCTCCAATTTACTGATTCAAATGCACAAATCTCTGCAATAGTATTTAGCTAAATAGCTAGCTAAATTTCAACTAACAAGTAGGTGTTCACCTACAGAAAGTACAACGTATTTAAGCAGCTCAGATTAATGTTCAAAAATTCACAAGGTTAGATTACCATTGTACATACACAAAATCATAAAACAAAATAACCTGACGTGTGCCACTGTAACTAAGCCGCCCGTATATTTTTCGAAATTTTGACGAATGATTGGTATTGTGCATTCACCATTTTATTACTCTATCTGTACGTAAATCCGGGTGTAGCTCTTATAGAGAAATGTGTAATAACGAAAACAGGTTGAGTGTTCTGAAGCAGGAAGTTGCCATTACTTTGCCAACGTGGAAAGATCATTTCAGACATTGAAACATTTGTTATATAATTGGAGGAGTTGATTTAAGGCAGAACATGGAGAAAAACACTTGGTACTCATTTTTTATTTGCTCGTATGAGAAGTATTGTAATCGAGTCGATTTTTCGAATTTAAGTTGTAAACATTTCTAGACATGTTAAGATCCCCTGAGCCCATAAAACATATTTTTGAAAAATTGTTTTGTTTTTAAAATAAGAATAAAAATAAAATTTAAAATTTTTTAAATTATTTTTTGCTAAATATTCTCTAAAGGGTACTTTACATACGTCATTTTTCGGTTTTTGGAACACTTTTAAAAATCCACATCAATGGTTTTTCCACATTTTACATGTTTATTTTATTATTGAATTTGAATAATAAAGTTGTATATCCTTTTTCGCTAAGCTTCTCTAAAGGACACTTTACACCTGACATTTTTCAGTTTTTGGAAATTTTCTCAAAATGCAATTCAACATTTTTTTACATCTTGAATATTCATTCTATTATTGAATATAAATAATAGAATTTTATAACATTTTTGACTCAATCCTTTCTGAAGGGCACTATATCCCTGTCCTTTTTGAGTTTTTTAAATTTTCCCGAAATCCGCGCATATAATCAAAATCTTAGTGAGAACTAAAATATGCGTCCATTGCGAAGTTCCAATCAGTTTTTGCAGTTATTATTTAAACAGTCCTATTTTCATGCTTTCCCGAAAAATTGAAATTGTATGATTACAACAAAACACCTTCAAAATCGAAACTTTAATTACATAATTATTATCTAAACATATTATTTTAATGATAAAAACAGGCCTTAAGACACATGAGTTGTTTGAAACTTAAATCTTATTACGTATTATCTTAATAATTACACATAAAATTAGTTCAAAAATTGGTAACAGAACACCGCTTTCTGTTCTCGTAAAAAGTATTAATTAGGTTGGCGAACCGACCCTCCTGAGCATTACATTCCACACCCCTGATTAGATTGGCCTTTTTTCTCTCGGGAAATTACCTTCTAAGTAAATGTTTAGATCGGAATATTTACCTGAAGTAAATTGAAAGCTTCCTCCAACATATCTTTGCCACCCATCCCATGCATGCTTGATATGTAGAAGATCGTGAAATTTGCAGACCTCGATAAAATATTTATGCAGATTTTTCCGTATGTACTCATCAATTGATGATAGATTGGTTGGAAATAATGTTATAATCGGGGTGAAATAAGTATTGATTAAACATGGTTGATAGTCATAAAGTTTTATTTTTAAAAACGTAATACGAAAATGAAAGTGGTATGGAACCGTTTAATCGTCAGCAGATAATAACGGAATACTTAAATTATTCATTATTTAAGTTTATTAAACACTTTAAATACAGTTAAAGCAGATAGCTGCGGACGTAAATTGGCAAGCAGGCACTTACACATCCGGCTTCCGGATTGGTCGGTATAATTAAATCCTCATGATCCCGGCTCTCCCGACTTTAATTTTGTCGGAGCTATTTTTACAGCGCAACAAATGACGGGACTGAGATCCCTTTTCCCGTGTCGTGTCAATATTTTGACTCGACCAGACCCCTGGAAACAATTACTTCCTTGAGCCGACAACGTTTCTCTTCTACGCCTTAAATATTTAATGCATTCTACGTTTGCCGGTCCCTTCGAATTCACTTCATAGTTTTATTGGGCGAACATATACTGGGTGATCAAGAATGACTGTTTGAGTTGGCAATCCTACCTTGAGGATTTTTTTGCCTAAGGGTTTGCAACGCTACAACCAGATATGTTTATTTGACAAAAATTTGACATAACAATCAGCGATAAGATTGTAGATTATGTGAATAAAAATTAACGCTTAAAAAATGAAACTCGAAATACAGAACAACGATTTAATTAAACAGCTAAAGGTAATGCTCAAAATGCCCCCCATTTTGGTCCAGACATAAATTAATTCTTCTTTTTAGGCTCTCGAAGATATTCATCAACATATTGGGGGTAATGTTTGCCACTTCTTGAACTATTGCCTCTCGCAGCTCTTCTTCAGTATGCAATATGTTCCTAAAGACATTGTCCTTCAAGAGCACAAATAACGAAAAATCTAATGGAGTGAGATCTTGACCTGCTTGACCAAATGCCCTGACTAATAATTACTCTGCCGCCAAAATTCTCTCTTAAATATCCCATAGTAGCACGAGCCGTATGTAGCAGAGTCTTGTTGGAAATATCTAATTTGACGCTCTTCGTCTGTTAATTGGTTTATAAAAGGCCTCAAAAATGTTGGATATATCTCTCCGAATTGACGGTAAAATTAAAAAATATCGGCCCATACACCCGCGTCCTTGAGACTGCCAACCAAACACCAACTTTAACCGGGTGCAAATGTGTCTCTCTGATAGCATAAGGATTTTCACCTGACCAAATTCTGTAATTTTGTTTATTCACATAGCCGTTGAGATGAAACCAGGCTTCGTCGGAAAAGAAGGTATTGTCAAGGATATCATTATTATTTAATATGTCATTGAACCAATTGCAAAATAAAACTCTGCGGGTGATCAGGAGGGGTTAATGACTGGACGATGGACATTTTGTAAGGGTGGTACTTTAATTTCTTTTTAAGCACAGTGGAGCAACTTCCATATGATAAACCTGTAAAACCGTGAATTAGAACAACATGGAAAAGTGGAAGTCTTATGGGTAAGAATGAAAATTGGTTGAATAGGAGCCATAAGGACCAAACCTGTTTGAAGGGAGAGCTTTCTTAAGGATTTGGGAAGACTTCTTTGCGTTCGAGTTCTGATATCCTCGACAACTTCGTCGTGTAGAGTAGAAGGTCTACCAGTTGATTTTTGTTTGCTTACGCTCCCTATGTTTAAATAACGTTCAACTACTCGCATGCAATGTTGCAGAACGACAACAAAAGTGACCAAAGTCTCCGGAAACAACTGAAATTGCTGGTATATCGCTTCGAGAGAGTACTGCCAACAATTGAGTTATAAATCCCGCTTCGAAAGTACGCCATTCCAATGAAAATTTCGTGTTGTAACGTGAAAACCATTTTAAATAAATAAATTTGAAAAGAATACCAGAAATTTGAATTTTAGATAGCAAATTCAAATTACCAGTTTTATCATTTAAAAGTGAAATTGAGCATTGCCAACTCAAACAGTCATTCTTGATCACGTTGTATATTTTCGGCCGAATGCGACGTAACGTAAGAGGTTCATTACGCCTTAGGAATCGAATCAATGTGGACATTTATTTGCTTATGATATTAAATGCTTGTTAGCTTGCAGGATAGAATTTGTGTATGCGTACCTACTACCAGATCGCATCACGTTCATTTTGTATGTGTATCTTGACGCAGCTTCAATAGGATTAGTTAGTTACTCCGTACACGTACCGAATTGCATTCGTCATGCTGTACGTAAATATGTATTTAGGTGCTTCGGTTATTCCGGTGGTGTTCCCGCAACTTCTGGTGGTTAAATTAAATCTGGGATGTCGTTTAGAACTTTATCTCTCTGAAATAAACCTTCGAGTTTTATTCAGGTAAACATGCACTATTTAATGTGTTTGTTGCGGCTGTTAAATGATTTAATGTTTCTTTTAGAAAATCATTGAACGTTGTCTATTTGAAGACAAGGATGTTTGATCATTATTACCGCTCAATTTTTGTTTTTTTGGTTAAAAATAATCATTCTCCTTTACGTTGGTATACGTTAGTCAGAGATAGTGACTTTTGAAAACCAATTATTCTATGGTAATTTGGATTGCAGTCGTTTTTGGATTTACTGGTGCTTATTCGACCTACTCATCTTTTATTTTGGACTATTCCGCCCGTAAATGGTTCTCTTACTGGAAAAATCGCTTAAAGTGGATGAAAATATGACCAAATTTAGCAGTCAATCAGGTAATATTAAGCCTCGGCATTTATATCAAGTTCAATAAAAGAGGAGTTAATTTAAGAGTTAATTAAATGAGTCTCACTAAATTTGTTTAACAAAATGAAATAATAAAAATAGATCAATTTAAAAAATAATAAATAAATGAAATAAGAAAAAAAAAACAATTTTTAAAAAATTATATAAATTGTAAGGTCTCTAGGTTTCGTGTATTTTTGATATGTTTATTATGTAAGTTTTTATCATGATTTGGGATGAACGTGGTATCCCTCCAGGATAACTCAACGATAACAAAACAGCAGATGTTACATATGTTATATAATGGTGAATGTATCTGTCCATAATCTACAAGGGACCATTCACAAAAATCACGTGATACAAATTTTTACAATTTTGCATAGCCCCCCCCCCCATGATATTTCTTGATATTTTCTGGTACCCCCCGTCATTAATTACGTGATATTACCAACCCCCCCTCTTCTCAAAAAATTGAAACCGATAAATAATTAAAATTATTTATTATAAACAATATCAAATAATATTAAAATAATCTTCAAAAATTCATCCAACTAGAGCCACACGATATAATAAGTTATGTTTCCAATAATGAAAGACATTATTTTATATCATATCACTAAATCACCAATAATCAAACATCCCCCTCCCCTCCACGGCACATCACGTGATTTGTGAATGGCCCACAACTCTAAATACACAAAAGTTTCCATGAAAATTGTATTGCAATCATTATGAGACAAACGCTTGTCAATTTTTAACATAACATATAAACATTATAACATATATGTTAAATGTGTAACAAATTAATTCCGTATATTATACGTAATCATTGTTCACTACACCTTTTTATTTTGAAATCGTGACTGCTTATAATAATTAATTCGTTTATAAGAACTGGGACATTGTTCGACATAAAAAAAATATTTTTGTTAAGAATATAAGCTAATTTTTATTAAATTGATTACATTAATATCTGAATAAAATGTATTTTTTATGTTTAATTCGATACATAACAAATATTTATCACTGTATTATTCATATTTCAATCTATATAAGACATTTTAATCCTGTCAAAATGAGTAATAAAAAAAGGATTTTACAAAAAAGATAATTATTAAAAATATGATTAATTACAATTGTAATAAAAAATAAATTGCATATACGTATTGCAAACAACAAGCTAGTGGGTACAGGATGAAAAAAAAACTCATTTTTTGTTATTTAATCTCCAAAATATAAAATAGGCCGTGGATTATGGAATATGCAATTTCACTTTTTGTGTGCCTTAAAATCATAGTTCCCCCACAAACCTCCTGCCTCCTCACTTAGTAATCCTACGTGTTTGAGATTTTACAAAGGACTCATTTGTAAAATAATCCTTTTGAATTTTTTTACAGTAAAGCTTTACGTCCTACACATCACAATGACGTTCTTTTGTTTATTAATTTCTATAAACAAAGCTGTGCTGAATAAAAACCTAACTTCATTTCAAAGGGTCGTTGGGCAACTCTTTTTTAATTTCGCACAAAAATATCAGCTTTCGAATAAAGGGAAATATACCTCTATATGTTATACCAACAAAATTACACACTTTATATATAAGCTAAAAAATTCTACACTTTTGCATTAAAGTTTTACGATTGTTTAAATGAAATGACGTTTGACAATTCGAAGGTGACATGTATTGTGTTATTAACAGGGTTACAGTTATTCACTATGTCTATTACAATTTTAGATACCAACATAAGGGTGTCATTGGGTGGTGGGTTTCAGTATGTTGCTAAGAATGTTTCCTTATAGAGCGATCGTAGCTAAGTTGGAAGTGATTAGAGACAGTAAACTTCCTTTAGGCTTCAATAAACTTTTCCATAGATTCTGTATAATAATACAGATGAGTTTCTGAAATGTAATCAATTGCTATATGAATTGACATGCAGTTGTAAAGTCATATTACATCAAATAAAATTGTGAAGAACGTATGTTTAATAATCTCAAGAACACCTGTTTTATACACATTCTGATTGTATCGTTGTACCAGTATTTGTTTATGTACGTTGGTATTATTGAACTACTTCCTGCGAAGAAGTTGTTTCTATGTTTAGTTAACCTTTAAGAATATTGAACCATACTTCAACTCAATCCCGAGAGCTTTAGTCACTATAAATATATTGCCGTAAACAATAATTAAAGTTTGTTATGAGAAAATATAGAACAGGACATTTAATTATTTCTGGGGAATATGATATTAGTAACAAGTTAAGTATTTTATATTTTCAATCAAAACATTAAATTTTTAATTGAAGATCAAAATGTACGTGCACTTATCTTTTTGCCCTGAATTGCCTTATTTTCAAATATTTCATGTTTTGTATAATTTCTCTACCGTTATATATATATTTTTTGCTGATACATGCGGCTTTGGTCATTTAGCAAGTGCCACTTGGCAACTTTTACTTGGCAAGTGCACTTCTGTTAGAGATTTTTCTCTGGAATTGCCCAATTCCTCTTGGTGCAATATTTTTCAGGGGAATACATTTGACCCACGTGAATACGTTATAGTAGTTAAAATATTCACGGCACTTACACGGAATACGTATTACTTTCGTAGCAGCCATGAATAAAGACGTTTTGCGGCGGGGAAACTGTATGTGTGTGTGTTTCGTATTTTAAGTTATGATTCCGCCGTAGAGACCTTTTGGTAGGCGTTGAATAACTACCTAATTAGTAAGATAAGTCACACCACTTCGTCCTTTATTACAATGTAAAATGTACTCTAAATAACAGCAATTATTTTTCCTTGGAGAACTAACTTGAGATAAGGTGTAGGGGATGTTTAAATTTAATACATAAAGCAGGGCCCTTAGATGTGTACTTTATATACTCTATATTGTATACCTTATATATATATAAACGGTTTAGTAGCGGTTAGTAGGCATATAACTGTTATAAGAAGATTCAAATTGGCACGCATATTTTACGTTGGCGATAATGAGCGGTGTTGTCAATACCCCCTAGGATCAGTCATTACTAACAGCACAACTGACCTATGTTGTTTACATTACAGTTCGTCGATTTTAGCTTTATAGTTTGCCTTACTACAATCTGAAAAACTGTCAAGTTTACCAATTATCACTGTATATGTGTGCACTTCTTTTCCACGTGAAGCATTAGGTTAACGTTATTTATATTCGGTCTCAATATTTTTTGAGAACCTAGGCAACAGTATCTGCATTTCCAATGATGACGTTCTTCTATTTTTATCTTACTTTCCTGTATAGACTCATATATCCGAAAATATTAAGACAGTTTGGATTATCTGGGAACTGAAAACTTGGAACTTCGCACAGTTGTAGCGTCGATCCAGAATGGATCCAGAAAAATCCAAAAACCTAAAATTTCTCCTTTTCGAGATGGTGAAAAATGGTGGAAAATTTATCTTTGGGGTTTTGATGTTATTTTCCAAACAGTTAGAAACTTAAACTTAGTACGATTGGGTTTAGGTTTAAAGTGGCCCAAAACAGTTAAAAAACGGCTAATTTCTCTTGCTCGAATTGTATAAATCTTGTTGTTAGTATTGTGTGTTGGTACTAGTGTACTGTTAGTACATTTATAGCTTGGGCTCCAAGATCGTTCAGAAAATTCATTATTTTCCAATTTCCCCCTCCGAGGGGGTGCAAAATAGGGGCGAAATTTAATTTTGTCGGTTTTATTCTTATATTTCTCCAACAGATAGAAACGGTTATAGCTTAGGCCCCTGAGTACCTCGAAAAAAAATAAAAATAATGATTTTCACTTAATGCTTGAAAAGGGGTAAAATTTGTACAATAGTTACTAAATACTTAGAAACCGCAAAAATAGTACGTTTATAGATTGGGTTCCCAGATTACTTAATATGATATTAATGTAATATATAATAAATAACAAAACAAATTTATATAAAAAATACAGTACACGAAGTTAATATTTTCTTTCAATAATTTGCGTACTGTTAATTAATAATTAATTATTAATTAGTAATTATTAATTATTTTTTATTAAAAATTAATAATTAATGCGTTTGTTTGTCGTAAATAAATAAAATTAGAATTATCTCATAATAATCAATCCAAAGTGTATTTTGTTAATAGCCATATTTTGGTCAATTAAAGAAACTATCTCGTGTGAATTTTGAAATGTGGATGTTTAATAAGATTTTGTGTATATTTTCGCTTATGTTTGATATCTGCTTTTGGAGCATATCGCACTACAAAATATTACAATTGCTTTAAGAGCTTCTAACTGGTAAAGAAAGTACATAGCTCTAAAATGGATTCTTTTAAATATCAAAATATCATCGCAAGCAAACATTTAATATAAAATATTTTTCAATTTAATGAAATGATCAATTAATTTGATTTTAACCAAAGTGCCCAAGCGAAACATAGTGCAAATAATTATTAAATAATTAAGGGTAAATTGGTACGATTCAATCTAATTTTGATATCTTATAAATAATAAATAATAATAATACATGAATACAATAAATAAGAATAATAATATTAATAAAAAATAATACGAAAATATAAAAAAATAATCAAAAATAAATAATCTTATAAATAAATAAATTTGTGAAATGAACATGTGAGAAACGCAATGAAAACAAAAATTGGAATATTTAGATGACACTACCTAATTTTGTTATTATAAAGTAATACTAAAAATTTTGTTAGCTTTTGGCATTGCAATGATGGCAAGTAACAGTTTTGTTTATTTTATTCCTAATCTTGAAATTGTACATTAAAATAAATTTGATGATTTGGCGGTATAGTACCAATACCATTAAAACATTAAATATAAGTAAATATTTCTCATATATGTGTGCATATTCCTATTGAATATCTAATTAAATTATGTTTTATTGTAGGGTTGTATTAAACAAAATTTCTAAATAGAAACTGTACAACACAAAAAAATGTAAACTAATAATTTGGAAACATATGTAATAATATAGAGTTGTATTAAATAATTCGTATTTTTAGTTTATACTTACAGAGTGTCTTCGTTATTTTCTTTTATATCCATCAATTATTTAAATGAATTTATTTACGATTGGTCCTTTCCCAGTAATAGTAATGTTACTGAATTTAATATATGTATTTAATATTCATGAGTTTTCTGGCTTTTACTTAGTTTATAATATTTTTTTTCAACATACTCGTTAGAATTTCACACCACATTTAGGAGTTGGATTGTAGTACTGATTTATCAATTCAGAAATTCGAGAATTAAACCTTAGCATTGCCGCCCATTATTGACCATAATCAAATGCGCCGACGCTAAGAGTAACTTCTGATTAATTACTAATTACTCTGTGATTCTGTCATCCTACAATGTTAATTTCTTTACGTAATTTCATAATTACCTTGTAGTGTACATTATTGACTGTACGTTGTAATTAGTATCATCCTCCTTCCACAATGATCACACTTCCGAAAGTAGGTACTTAGTGTGCCGTACCTACGTATGTTACAATCAAAATTTTAAATCCTCTTATGCGTACGTACCACATTTATACGACATATTTAAACAAGACTGTAAGTTACGTAGGTGTTTCCCCTATGTGGGAACAAATAGGTCAAACTAATATTTTAATGTGAAGTAACTGTTATATGTTTTAACCAGAATTAGAAATAACGGCAGAGAATAAATCGTATCGAAGGAACGACTTCAAAACCCACCACCTTGACTAAGGTATCTCCCAAGGGACACATTTTTCTTTCCACGGCTAACGGGGATACGGTTTTCATGCACGCGATGAAATTTAATCGCTTCAAAAAAAAGTCATTGCACGGTAATTGCAATTTAAGTGACACAATGATAAGTTGAAACTTTGAAGCTAAAATGTTACAAAATCATATCGCACAGTAATGTATCCGAACAGACACTCTGGTCCGTAGTTGGTATTATACGTCGCGTGATATTCCTTCGGGTACCTAATTCTGTTTTATCCTGTCAGCCTCGATAATATGTAAGCAAACACGAATCCTTCGGGACTTTCGGGAGAATTACCGACGCCAAAGTCATCATGCCTGGTGAGAGGTAGGCATAAACCGCTGCATCCGACGTGATAAAACCGAACCGCTACGTTATTAATTATTTGAATTTAATTGCATTTTAGCATAATGCCGTTTAGCTGATATTACGTTGCACGTCGGAGATCGCTTATTCCGGTTGTTACTTGACGGGCGACGAAACCGTTTCTGGATCATTGGGGACCCGTTTTAGTAGTTAAATATGTGGAAAATTTCGTATCTCCATTGATTCTTGTGATATAAATATCGAAATATCGAGGGTGAATTTCGGTAGTGGGGATGAGTGCTAGAATCGGCCAGTAATCATATCTGCTATAATTTAGTAATTAAATGTACCTAAAATATGTTCTTTTCCTGGCATAATTCTTATATATTTCATATATTATATTTATTTGCCTTTTTGATCAATACAATCTTACAATTAGGTATTTGTCATATATTTTATATTAAACGAAATACATCTAAATTCATACGGACGAACCCTCAGAAAAATTTTATAACCATAAAAAATCGTGTAATAGGCCCAGCACCAAGTACTTCATGTGAAGGCAGTAAATGTGCGAGGACCAGCGAAACGACCGCTCATCGTGACGTCACTCCGCATATAAACACGGGTCCGTTCTGCAGTCCACAAATAGATTTTTCGAGTATTTTGGAATTTATTGTTGTTTCCGCTGGAGTGTAGGAGTTAAAATGCGACAAAATCTAGTAATTTGTATTATTAGTGTCGTAAAATAGTGTTTCACTACACTGTTTATATGCGGTGTGACGTCAGACGGCGTTTTGGCGCCAATTTCCAGCGTTTGAATTTCAAATGAGTTTTTTTGCTTGAATGTTTTTAATTTCTTTTTTTTTAATATTAACCTAAGATTTATAAGTATATAATCTCTCATTTAGCCAGTTTTCAAAAAATGTGAAAATACCTAATTATTTATAAATTTTGCAATTTTGTATTTGTACATATATACTATATTTCATGCCGATTCGATACATTAGTTCAAAGATTGCATAGTACTCTGCAGGAGGCACCGATTGTGCCTGTACACAGAGAGGCTTTTACTTATAAACTAAAATACTTATAATCTAAATAACAAACTTATTTTTTGTTTTTGTTTTTTTTTATTTATTTTATATATATCTTTACTTGTTTTGAACATTTTTATAATAATTGTTGTATATCCCATTCCTTTAGTTTATGTTTTTCTTAATCTCTTAGATTTTTTCAGGACCTTTAGCTCATTTGGTAATTTGTTAAAACTTTTTATTGATACATAATTGCAACTATTTTAACCAATAGTCAATTTATATTTTGGTAATTCCAGTGCTTTACATCTTGTTCTGGTTGTACTTTGTAGAAATCTTGTTTTTAATGTGTCATAATCAAAAATAAGTGAGTGTAGTATAAAAAATTGCTTGAAAATTAAAATATTTTTTATTAAGCTCTTTTTTTGATAAATAATATTTATAAGTTTACTTTGTAATCTGATAAGTGATGAAATAGTGTTATTATATAGGCCACGCCAACATAGTATTCTATAATTTGTTATACTAAGAAAAAGTCCATGCATGAGTTATGTTAATTGATTTAGTGTAAATGGCATATACCAGATATTTTTTCAGGAATGGGAGTCTTTATAAATACCCATTCTCATAAAAACTTAGTTTTCAACATTTAGAGCTAAATTATTTTGATATAGCCAAGAATGTATTAATTCTAATTTATTGTTCAAATGATCAGCAATTTCCATCCAACTATTCCCTTTGCAAGTAATTGCAGTATCATCTGCATAGCCAATTACATCATCAAATAGATTCAAAAAGTCATTCATAAAAGCACAGGACCTAAAATAGATCCCTGCGGTACTCCTACATTTACTTTACACTCTACTCTCTTACACTCTATTTACTTTTACAAACTATAACCTATTTTGTAGATAACTTTTTATAAGATTATGAGCCATCCTTCTAATGCTCATACATTCCAATTTAAAAAGCAACTTAGTGTGATCTACTGTGTCACAAACCTTTGAAAAATCTAGGAAGGTTATAGTGGGTTTACTCTCAGCTACACTTTCATATATGAATTTAGATATTATTACTAGTGCATCTATTGTACGAATATTTTTGAGAAAACCGAATTGTCTTTTGCTTATCAGTTTTGACATAATCTTTTGTAAATAGTCATTTCAAATATTTCTGAAATTAGTGATATTGGTCTATAATTTCCAATTTCCAATTATATTATACGCTTATCATTAATATCATTTTGTTCTCTAGCGAAATTCAGCTATGGCTGCTCCAGCTTAATGCTTAATAATTTATTGGTAACGGCTGAAGCAAAAATTTTTGGCGTTAGAAATTAGCCACAAATTATGGGTTTTTTTCGAACTCAGGCTTATTAAAATGATTTTATAGCTTAACGAACACAAAATCAACTAAACAAACCCACGACGTGTCGTTTCCCTGTGCTGCTTTAGTAACTTGATGCTCGAATATCGAATTCAAGAATCTACCAAACTACTCACGGACAAATACTTACCTATTGACACCCTAACAGACTAATAAAGATACATAACCAGAAAAAGCCATTCCCAATTGAAATCCTATATCTAACCTGTTGCTTTTAACACCCACTTCTACATTCACATAAGGGTGCTTAAGTTTTAGAACTCGATTTGACGAGTTTTGTTGATATTTGTTTGTAATAAAAAAGTGCTAACTCTCCATCATCTCATTTCAAGGATTTTTCTTTTTCATTTTCGGTACCAGACCATTAAAGTGTTCCTCTTTTATTGCTCATGACACATGCCACAAAAACACGCGAGGACTCATCAAATGTAAAAGGAAATGTTCACAGCATTTTTTTGATTACAGAAAATATTAATCTTCTCGGCAATTCATCGTGACATTTGGTATAGGACATTCAGACCTATTGTTTCCCCGGTCTAATTTCTAGAAAATAATGTTAGTGCCCAAGTAAAGTAAATTGTTAGTGGATTACGTTCAATTTCAATTATTATCTTCTCCGGAAAGACGAGATAACCATTTTGTTTTCATCATAACTCCATAATTTTTTGTGCTAACGACTTTTGCTGAAACACATTTTAAAGCACTTTTCAAGTATTTTAGAAGAGCTATGACAAGTTTTCCTCCAAAATTTCGCCGTTTTCGGTTATTTAACATTGAGTGATTCGAAGTCAGTTTTCGGCGATCAAACTTTCAACGACCATTTCCGAACCGACTCTGTACATCAACAATTCCCGCCAAAATTTTATGACTTTTCCACCAATAGCAAACGACGTGTATTAGGTGTTGTCTAACTTTTATCGTTTCGTGGATGTTTTCTTCTCAGTGGATTTACTGTAGTACTAATATCAATCCTTTTTTCTACATTCAGAGAGACTCCATACGTATCTATAAGATCTAATTTCTTCTTAGAAACTTTTCTCCGTAACACTTGAGATATCTAAACGTACGCCAGTGAATCCAATTTACGACTCGACTTTACGCTCGATAAGCAGACTTGTTAATCTTTGACAGCTCCGTGGATCGGCTGCTTCGTAAAAGGGCGCCTCTTCCCTATCGATAAAAAAAACTTTACGTAATTCCAAGCGAAGCGCATCGAGCTGCTCGATGCACACGTCCTGTTCCAAAGCTTTTCCGGGATAATTCGCGTGGGAAATTCAAGAGGGAGTTGGGCGCTTAATCGTCTAGTTTGTTCTACTAAATCCATATTTTACGGGGAGATAGGTTCTGATTAGTTCGGAGTTAATTAGAGAAAAATCAACAAAAGACTCTTGTGGATGAAGTGGACGTTAAATTTGAGTTGATTATAGATGGTGATGAGGTTATCGGAAAATTGAGATCTCAGCGTAAAAGAATTATGCGTGCGATAAGTAGAAGACGCCGTCGATTTAGGGCAATAAAGTATTCGACACTTGAGAAATTCCATCGAACGTAGCGTTATTAGATTAATTGTAGGGGGATAATGTCATTGTTACAACATATTCCATAATCATGAATCTACAACTACCAGATAAAGGCTTCATTGATTACGCAATTTTTGATAGGAAATAACGTTCATTGCAATTTACAATCCAAAATAAGAGTAGAGTAATGCCGCTACTCCATTCTTAAATCACATTTGAATCAAACCAACCAGCCAAAACGGCGATTCCCATCTCGGCACAAGAAGCAGGTAAACGATAAAATTATATCCCAACTCGACATACATCTAGGCAGGTACTCAATTCTATAGTGCCCATCTCGGCATAGGGTGATCCTTGCTCCCTTGCGTTTCCAACGTACTTTCGAGCGTATCACATGACGTTCACTCGTATATGGTATGCTGCGTATACTTGGTTTCTCAAATATTATGAATTTTGCGCAACAATCAAGTACCATTATTTTCGACAATACCGTATTATTAAGAAGGTACCTCCCTAGATTTATGCCGAGTTATTGAGAGATTATTGTAGTGTGTACGTGTTCGGTCCGTTGTGCCGAGATGGGTATATTAGAAATGGACCTACAAGGTGTCGTAAAATTGACCGCAATAAAATGTGCCGAGATGGGATACACCCAGCCAAAAAATATTCAAATTTTGGACCTAACGTCCTAAGGTACCTAAGTAAATTGCCAAGTCGATAAAGAAATTCTGATATTTTTCAAAAAATATTACAAATTAGAATTTTGAATGTAAACTCCCAAATATTAGTAGGTATTTAGCCAATGTATATTTAGGTACTCAGGTATTTATGTATAAATATAGTTAGGTACTAAGTTCGTGAAGCTTAACATTTTTTTAATGCAAAACTCGTTAGGTTTAAAAAATAAAAACCCTTAAGTAACACCGTAGACAAGTACTCGCTCAAATATAAGGAAAATGTAAATCATTGAATTTACAAAATGCATATCTACTTTATTTAAAAATATACAACTCTCCAAAGAAATAAAATAGTAGCATTTAAATCCGAAAGGCACAATATCAATATCACAAATAAAAACTAAGCGACTTGTTATCAACCTTAATGTCATTCTTACATCTCACCCCTTCACTATATTAGCCCTAGAGCTCATATATTACTTCCTTCAGATTATATGTCATAGGTGTATCAAATTTAATAAAAACTGCTTCAGAGATAGTCAAAGTATATCTGGAAACCTACACACACTGATCCCATTTTATATAGTAGATAAAAAATTCGAATATTCCAGATATACAACTTTCTACTATTATTCTTCTACTGTAACAAGTATAGTAGAAGTTAAAAACACCTATATTAATCATATACCTGTAAGAAAATTTCTAATGTTTTATTGAAAATAGTGCTGGCAGATCAAAAATTGTTAGTGTTTCATGTCATATAAAAACGGTAGAATTGAAATTTTTAGTGGTAGAATATTACCATGTATAACCCATTCCACACTCAATTTATATCCTCTATGTTGATCTGTGTCAGGCAGATTTATGTGGCTGTAATTTATCTAATAGCTTCTTATATTGAATTTGGATGGACTTTATCTATTGTGTAGTAGGATTTTGTATAACCTTGTATCAACCGTGATTAAACCAATAGGTAATCGAAACTATCTTTATATGTATGAAACATGTCGACAATATCAGGAATCTAATTTATTGATTAAAAAATGGGAAAAACCGTTATAGATTTTTTAATTAGTTTTTGATACATTCTATTTTTATTATATTAAAAGACAATTTATTAAAACCAGTCCTATAACTTATTGTGGACATTTTCCTGATTACTTATAAGTTATAAGTATTAAAAATGTACTATACTTTATAATTAAACATACTACAGATTGTGATTACTAACTGATTATGCATGGAAAAATCCAATATACCACAAAAATAGAATAAAAAACTTTAATATACTGGAACCCCTTAATCAAAACCATAAGATACTTCAGAGTTTCTATAACATATTAATATTATTTTGTCACAACAACTGATCAATAATTTATATGTTTTCTTCTAAATTTGATAGGAATAAGGTAAGCATGTCGAAGTTAAAACTTGTAAAAATGGAAAATATTGTCCAATATGAACTTAATGTAATTTCGAATCAAATCAAAATTTCCATGGAGCCTTGATTCAGTATTTTTTTTTTCAAAAATCCACGGAAGGAACTCAATTTGCAAAATGCACTACCCATCTTCAGCTACACTTACATATTTTGAATTTACGTACTAATAATATCAATTTTAGAATAGCATTACCTTGAAGATTGGTAGAAAGTATTGGTACTGTTTGGCTACTGCAAACAAAGATGAATTGAAGTTATTTCAAAAATTAAAATTGACTTAAGTGTTCTACTGTAATATATAATTCTTTGTTGCTTGAAAATGGGTATAATTTATTATCAAAACTAATCTATACTTATACTATAATAGCACTTGTATTTTGCTTCTTTTGCTATACAAAATTAGATCTTTTAATAATTTTGATTACGTTACTGAAGTAGTGTTGTAACACAGATTCAAGACCACTTAAACTCACCTCACTAGTAAGGTATGCAATGCGAAATAATTGCTGACTATAAGGTATTTACTAATATTTGAAATATTAATATATTTACAGAACTGCTGCTTTGTATTACAATTTTTATAATTCTGGACATGCAGCATACTTACGTAGTACAATAATTTTTATAGGAAACGGTATTAAACTAGCTTCTTTTGCTATATAAAATTAGATCTTTTAATTATTTTGGTTACGTTACTGCATTAGCTGTATAAGTAGTGTTGTAACACAGATTCAAGACCACTTAACCTCACCTTACTAGTAAGGTATGCAATGCGAAATAATTGCTCATTATAAGGTATTTACTAATATTTGTAATATTAATATAGTTACAGAACTGCTGCTTTGTATTACAATTTTTATAATTCTGGACATGCAGCATACTGCACGTAGTACAATAATTTTTATAGGAAACGGTATTAAACTAGCTTCTTTTACTATATAAAATTAGATATTTTAATAATTTTGGTTACGTTACTGCATTAGCTATATAAGTAGTGTTGTAACGCAGATTCAAGACCACTTAACTCACCTCACTAGTAAGGTATGCAATGCGAAATAATTGCTGATTATAAGGTATTTACTAATATTTGTAATATTAATATAGTTACATAACTGCTGCTTTGTATCATAATTTTCATAATTCAGGACATGTAGCATACTGGACGAGTATAATAATTTTTATGGGAAACTGTATTAAATTAGCTTCTTTTGCTATATAAAATTAGATCTTTTAATAATTTTGATTACGTTACTGCATTAGCTGTATAAGTAGTGTTGTAACGCAGATTCAAGACCACTTAACCTCACCTCACTAGTAAGGTATGCAATGCGAAATAATTTCTGATTATAAGGTATTTACTAATATTTGAAATATTAATATATTTACAGAACTGCTGCTTTGTATTACAATTTTTATAATTCTGGACATGCAGCATACTGCACGTAGTACAATAATTTTTATAGGAAACTGTATTAAACTAGCTTCTTTTGCTATATAAAATTCGATCTTTTAATAATTTTGGTTACGTTACTGCATTAGCTATATAAGTAGTGTTATAACACAGATTCAAGACCACTTAACCTCACCTCACTAGTAAGGTATGCAATGCTGAATAATTTCTGATTATAAGGTATTTACTAATATTTGAAATATTAATATATTTACAGAACTGCTGCTTTGTATTACAATTTTTATAATTTTGGACATGCAGCATACTGCACGTAGTACAATAATTTTTATAGGAAACGGTATTAAACTAGCTTCTTTTGCTATATAAAATTAGATCTTTTAATAATTTTGGTTACGTTACTGCATTAGCTGTATAAGTAGTGTTGTAACACAGATTCTAGACCACTTAACCTCACCTCACTAGTAAGGTATGCAATGCGAAATAATTGCTGACTATAAGGTATTTACTAATATTTGAAATATTAATATATTTACAGAACTGCTGCTTTGTATTACAATTTTTATAATTCTGGACATGCAGCATACTTACGTAGTACAATAATTTTTATAGGAAACGGTATTAAACTAGCTTCTTTTGCTATATAAAATTAGATCTTTTAATTATTTTGGTTACGTTACTGCATTAGCTGTATAAGTAGTGTTGTAACACAGATTCAAGACCACTTAACCTCACCTTACTAGTAAGGTATGCAATGCGAAATAATTGCTCATTATAAGGTATTTACTAATATTTGTAATATTAATATAGTTACAGAACTGCTGCTTTGTATTACAATTTTTATAATTCTGGACATGCAGCATACTGCACGTAGTACAATAATTTTTATAGGAAACGGTATTAAACTAGCTTCTTTTACTATATAAAATTAGATATTTTAATAATTTTGGTTACGTTACTGCATTAGCTATATAAGTAGTGTTGTAACGCAGATTCAAGACCACTTAACTCACCTCACTAGTAAGGTATGCAATGCGAAATAATTGCTGATTATAAGGTATTTACTAATATTTGTAATATTAATATAGTTACATAACTGCTGCTTTGTATCATAATTTTCATAATTCAGGACATGTAGCATACTGGACGAGTATAATAATTTTTATGGGAAACTGTATTAAATTAGCTTCTTTTGCTATATAAAATTAGATCTTTTAATAATTTTGATTACGTTACTGCATTAGCTGTATAAGTAGTGTTGTAACGCAGATTCAAGACCACTTAACCTCACCTCACTAGTAAGGTATGCAATGCGAAATAATTTCTGATTATAAGGTATTTACTAATATTTGAAATATTAATATATTTACAGAACTGCTGCTTTGTATTACAATTTTTATAATTCTGGACATGCAGCATACTGCACGTAGTACAATAATTTTTATAGGAAACTGTATTAAACTAGCTTCTTTTGCTATATAAAATTCGATCTTTTAATAATTTTGGTTACGTTACTGCATTAGCTATATAAGTAGTGTTATAACACAGATTCAAGACCACTTAACCTCACCTCACTAGTAAGGTATGCAATGCTGAATAATTTCTGATTATAAGGTATTTACTAATATTTGAAATATTAATATATTTACAGAACTGCTGCTTTGTATTACAATTTTTATAATTTTGGACATGCAGCATACTGCACGTAGTACAATAATTTTTATAGGAAACGGTATTAAACTAGCTTCTTTTGCTATATAAAATTAGATCTTTTAATAATTTTGGTTACGTTACTGCATTAGCTGTATAAGTAGTGTTGTAACACAGATTCTAGACCACTTAACCTCACCTCACTAGTAAGGTATGCAATGCGAAATAATTGCTGACTATAAGGTATTTACTAATATTTGAAATATTAATATATTTACAGAACTGCTGCTTTGTATTACAATTTTTATAATTCTGGACATGCAGCATACTTACGTAGTACAATAATTTTTATAGGAAACGGTATTAAACTAGCTTCTTTTGCTATATAAAATTAGATCTTTTAATTATTTTGGTTACGTTACTGCATTAGCTGTATAAGTAGTGTTGTAACACAGATTCAAGACCACTTAACCTCACCTTACTAGTAAGGTATGCAATGCGAAATAATTGCTCATTATAAGGTATTTACTAATATTTGTAATATTAATATAGTTACAGAACTGCTGCTTTGTATTACAATTTTTATAATTCTGGACATGCAGCATACTGCACGTAGTACAATAATTTTTATAGGAAACGGTATTAAACTAGCTTCTTTTACTATATAAAATTAGATATTTTAATAATTTTGGTTACGTTACTGCATTAGCTATATAAGTAGTGTTGTAACGCAGATTCAAGACCACTTAACTCACCTCACTAGTAAGGTATGCAATGCGAAATAATTGCTGATTATAAGGTATTTACTAATATTTGTAATATTAATATAGTTACATAACTGCTGCTTTGTATCATAATTTTCATAATTCAGGACATGTAGCATACTGGACGAGTATAATAATTTTTATGGGAAACTGTATTAAATTAGCTTCTTTTGCTATATAAAATTAGATCTTTTAATAATTTTGATTACGTTACTGCATTAGCTGTATAAGTAGTGTTGTAACGCAGATTCAAGACCACTTAACCTCACCTCACTAGTAAGGTATGCAATGCGAAATAATTTCTGATTATAAGGTATTTACTAATATTTGAAATATTAATATATTTACAGAACTGCTGCTTTGTATTACAATTTTTATAATTCTGGACATGCAGCATACTGCACGTAGTACAATAATTTTTATAGGAAACTGTATTAAACTAGCTTCTTTTGCTATATAAAATTCGATCTTTTAATAATTTTGGTTACGTTACTGCATTAGCTATATAAGTAGTGTTATAACACAGATTCAAGACCACTTAACCTCACCTCACTAGTAAGGTATGCAATGCTGAATAATTTCTGATTATAAGGTATTTACTAATATTTGAAATATTAATATATTTACAGAACTGCTGCTTTGTATTACAATTTTTATAATTTTGGACATGCAGCATACTGCACGTAGTACAATAATTTTTATAGGAAACCGTATTAAACTAGCTTCTTTTGCTATATAAAATTAGATATTTTAATAATTTTGGTTACGTTACTGCATTAGCTGTATAAGTAGTGTTGTAACACAGATTCAAGACCACTTAACCTCACCTCACTAGTAAGGTATGCAATGCGAAATAATTGCTGACTATAAGGTATTTACTAATATTTGAAATATTAATATATTTACAGAACTGCTGCTTTGTATTACAATTTTTATAATTCTGGACATGCAGCATACTTACGTAGTACAATAATTTTTATAGGAAACGGTATTAAACTAGCTTCTTTTGCTATATAAAATTAGATCTTTTAATTATTTTGGTTACGTTACTGCATTAGCTGTATAAGTAGTGTTGTAACACAGATTCAAGACCACTTAACCTCACCTTACTAGTAAGGTATGCAATGCGAAATAATTGCTCATTATAAGGTATTTACTAATATTTGTAATATTAATATAGTTACAGAACTGCTGCTTTGTATTACAATTTTTATAATTCTGGACATGCAGCATACTGCACGTAGTACAATAATTTTTATAGGAAACGGTATTAAACTAGCTTCTTTTACTATATAAAATTAGATATTTTAATAATTTTGGTTACGTTACTGCATTAGCTATATAAGTAGTGTTGTAACGCAGATTCAAGACCACTTAACTCACCTCACTAGTAAGGTATGCAATGCGAAATAATTGCTGATTATAAGGTATTTACTAATATTTGTAATATTAATATAGTTACATAACTGCTGCTTTGTATCATAATTTTCATAATTCAGGACATGTAGCATACTGGACGAGTATAATAATTTTTATGGGAAACTGTATTAAATTAGCTTCTTTTGCTATATAAAATTAGATCTTTTAATAATTTTGATTACGTTACTGCATTAGCTGTATAAGTAGTGTTGTAACGCAGATTCAAGACCACTTAACCTCACCTCACTAGTAAGGTATGCAATGCGAAATAATTTCTGATTATAAGGTATTTACTAATATTTGAAATATTAATATATTCACAGAACTACTGCTTTGTATTACAATTTTTATAATTCTGGACATGCAGCATACTTACGTAGTACAATAATTTTTATAGGAAACGGTATTAAACTAGCTTCTTTTGCTATATACAATTAGATCTTTTAATTATTTTGGTTACGTTACTGCATTAGCTGTATAAGTAGTGTTGTAACACAGATTCAAGACCACTTAACCTCACCTTACTAGTAAGGTATGCAATGCGAAATAATTGCTCATTATAAGGTATTTACTAATATTTGTAATATTAATATAGTTACAGAACTGCTGCTTTGTATTACAATTTTTATAATGCTGGACATGCAGCATACTGCACGTAGTACAATAATTTTTATAGGAAACGGTATTAAACTAGCTTCTTTTACTATATAAAATTAGATATTTTAATAATTTTGGTTACGTTACTGCATTAGCTATATAAGTAGTGTTGTAACGCAGATTCAAGACCACTTAACTCACCTCACTAGTAAGGTATGCAATGCGAAATAATTGCTGATTATAAGGTATTTACTAATATTTGTAATATTAATATAGTTACATAACTGCTGCTTTGTATCATAATTTTCATAATTCAGGACATGTAGCATACTGGACGAGTATAATAATTTTTATGGGAAACTGTATTAAATTAGCTTCTTTTGCTATATAAAATTAGATCTTTTAATAATTTTGATTACGATACTGCATTAGCTGTATAAGTAGTGTTGTAACGCAGATTCAAGACCACTTAACCTCACCTCACTAGTAAGGTATGCAATGCGAAATAATTTCTGATTATAAGGTATTTACTAATATTTGAAATATTAATATATTTACAGAACTACTGCTTTGTATTACAATTTTTATAATTCTGGACATGCAGCATACTGGACGTAGTACAATAATTTTTATAGGAAACTGTATTAAACTAGCTTCTTTTGCTATATAAAATTAGATCTTTTACTAATTTTGGTTACGTTACTGCACTAGCTATATAAGTAGTGTTGTAACACAGATTCAAGACCACTTAACCTCACCTCACTAGTAAGGTATGCAATGCGAAATAATTTCTGATTATAAGGTATTTACTAATATTTGAAATATTAATATATTTACAGAACTGCTGCTTTGTATTACAATTTTTATAATTCTGGACATGCAGCATACTGCACGTAGTACAATAATTTTTATAGGAAACTGTATTAAACTAGCTTCTTTTGCTATATAAAATTAGATCTTTTAATAATTTTGGTTACGTTACTGCATTAGCTGTATAAGTAGTGTTGTAACACAGATTCAAGACCACTTAACCTCACCTCACTAGTAAGGTATGCAATGCGAAATAATTTCTGATTATAAGGTATTTACTAATATTTGAAATATTAATATATTTACAGAACTGCTGCTTTGTATTACAATTTTTATAATTCTGGACATGCAGCATACTGCACGTAGTACAATAATTTTTATAGGAAACTGTATTAAACTAGCTTCTTTTGCTATATAAAATTAGATCTTTTACTAATTTTGGTTACGTTACTGCACTAGCTATATAAGTAGTGTTGTAACACAGATTCAAGACCACTTAACCTCACCTCACTAGTAAGGTATGCAATGCGAAATAATTTCTGATTATAAGGTATTTACTAATATTTGAAATATTAATATATTTACAGAACTGCTGCTTTGTATTACAATTTTTATAATTCTGGACATGCAGCATACTGCACGTAGTACAATAATTTTTATAGGAAACTGTATTAAACTAGCTTCTTTTGCTATATAAAATTAGATCTTTTAATAATTTTGGTTACGTTACTGCATTAGCTGTATAAGTAGTGTTGTAACACAGATTCAAGACCACTTAACCTCACCTCACTAGTAAGGTATGCAATGCGAAATAATTGCTGATTATAAGGTATTTACTAATATTTGTAATATTAATATAGTTACAGAACTGCTGCTTTGTGTTACAATTTTTATAATTTTGGACATGCAGCATACTGCACGTTGTACAATAATTTTTATAGGAAACGGTATTAAACTAGCTTCTTTTGCTATATAAAATTAGATCTTATAATAATTTTGGTAACGTTACTGCATTAGCTATATAAGTAGTGTTGTAACACAGACTCAAGACCACTTAACCTCACTTCTCCCCGAATAGGTAGAATAAATTGCTTCCCTGACTATTTACCTATGCATTCATTATGGTTCCTTCATAAAATGGTAATTGTACAATAAATGTTACGATTTAAGGTTTAAGACGGAAAGTGTATAGTTTTGTGTATGTATTATTCTCGCTCTCACTCAAGGGAAGATAAAAACCACTCTATATCTCTGTAATGAAGTGTGATTTTGGATGTTTTTGAATTTCCTGGACTGATTGTATGCCTAAACTATACGTATGCTGAATTGCAGGTTTTTAACTATCCAAAAATTTTAGATAATTCAATGTTTGTGTCACACATGTCCTTTCAGCTTTACCTATCAGATTGACTCTGGAAAAAGTATAGGCATGATGAAATTGAAACTTAACAATTTTTATCTCGTTACTGCCGAACGATTGTACCGAAATGTACTTGTTACGCAAAATCGTATTGAAATATTTTGAAACGGCATTCATTTCTTTGTAAACAACTCCTGCAAAGAACGCGAATTAAATTCCACAATGCCCATACAAATTTCCAAATTTTCTGACGTTATGAGTACGATCAAACGAATTCACAATGTTCCCTCTCGGGCCGAAAACTTCTCCAATTTCGTTTCGTTAGCGTTAAAAGTCTGCGAATTAAAATTCTACACATCTTCGAGGAACTTTGAGGAATAAAAATAAATTACTTCTACCTACGCGCATTACGGACCAAGAGCAAACGTATCTTCACACCTCGGCAGGTACGTCTGATTGATGAGGGCTTTAAGGGAATAAAATCGAGAAACTTCAAAGGGCTCGAGTTAATTAATCGCGGGAGGGGTTGGATAATTTTCGACCGACATCTACTTCGGTCTACACGGAAAATTTGAAAAAATTTTAAAGAGGTTTTTATACGAAGGAATTAAGAATACTACACTTCTTGCATGGAGCAAGAGCGTTGAATAAACGTACATTAATGTTGCATTTGTCGAAGTTCTTTGAAAATACGACCTCCGTAGCCTCATTGTCCAGGAAACTTTGCGCTGAATTCATCTAACTGAGTTTGATTTAAAAGGCCGAGAACTTTCAGTGGTTTTATGCACAAAGTAAATCCGTAAAGTAAGCTACTTTCCGAAAATATATTCGAATGTTTAATCGCATCAAGAATAAAACATACCCCTATTACCCTGTAACTCATTCAGTCATTCAGAGTTCGTTCCAAAACAACATTAATCGGCTCAAGGATTATAATTGCCTCACGGTTGGTTCGGAGAATATACTTCAACGATATTCGTGTAATTAATCGGATTTAAATAATACTTTGATTAATTAAAATAATGATTTAAATGATACGTGAACCAAGAGTATTGTAATGGCGTGTTATTCAGTACTACAATAGAAGGTCTCCATTTAGATGGGGCGTATTTAAAGCTGTAATGATTATAATCATTAGTAAACTTTGTCAAAAGCCATCAACCCGTCCTTTACTTTATTTATCTACTTTACTAACCAATACTTATTTTATTATTTATACCTAATAAAACGATTCAACTCAGTTCGGAATTAATATGCTCTCCAAATTGTTATTGAGCTTTAATGGAGAAATTAGAAGTGCAATTGATTAGAGCAGACCTGCTCACTGTTCGTTTGAAATGTATTGGCTCATCGTAGTAACATAGATGTTAGCTACAAAAAAAACTTATATCTCAAGCGGTAGATCGTATGTATGTTACACTTTTTCAGTTTTTGGATATTTCACAAAATCTCGTTCAAGAATTATTGTTTTTAAAATTTTAATATTTATTGCACTGTCGAATGTATATATGTAATAAATTCTAATAACATTTTTGGCGAAATCTGCTCTAAGAGGCATTTCAAGCTTGTCATTTCTAGGTTTTTATAAATTTTCTTAAAATCCATTTCACTAAGTTTGAATAAACTTTGAATACTTATTTTGTTACCAAATGTGCCTAATAAATTTTAATAAAGTATGAAATTTTGTCAAAATTCTTTCCAAGTTTTTTGTTAAACTTTGAATGTGTATTGTGCTATCAAATATTTATAATAAAATATGAGAAAGTAGCTCGATGGACCCATCGCCATTATTTTTTATCTTTATCGAAAACTAGTGTTGTTCATAGTTACTAAATTTATCTATACCATTTATAATTGATTTTTAATTCCGTTGAACTTGTATTCATAATTTAGAAAGTTGTTTGAAATTCAATCAAATTCATTTTTAATATTCTATCAAGACAAAAACCTATTTTGGGAATATATTGCAACTTTACTGACCGTTTTAGTCAAAAGAATATAAAACTTACAAAGACAATAAATCTGATCGTATAATAATCTATTATAATATATATAAAATACCTATACACACCAGACATGTTTTCAGAAACATGTTTTTCTATCAACGATTACAATACTTTCTCTTATTTGCTTAGATGTAGTGCTGAAAAGAACATTTTTTTTTTCAAGTGAAGAGGATTAATAATGATACTAATAATAATATTAATAATATTAATAATGTTAATAATGTTTGTTGATGCAGTAATATAGAAAAATCTTATTTTATGTTCCATGGAAATTCCATAGCAATCGTTGTAAATTTTGTTGTTATTGATATGCAAAGTATGGAAATTATGTTAAAAAATTGGAACATTTTGAGACAGGCCTAAAAATTAATAATAACGTAGCTATAGTTAGATTTCAAAATTCTGACATGTTGAACAAGTACAAATAATATTAAATTTAATACTCGTAAACGTATAGTAATAACATTGAAAAATCAAAGTGAATAACTTTTTTGGCTATTAGGTTTTTGTACTATTCAACTTAGAACTGGAGGGGCTAATAATGAGGTGGAGAGTAATTTTCATAATTCTTGAATGCTGGTCTTGACAGTTGATTTTAAAACTTATTCAAAGTTCACCTTCTTTTTCTAGTATTAATATCGTAATGAACGTAGCATGACTGTATACGTCGTTACGTATCGTGTGCGTTCACGTTATAAACTTGTTACGTATCAAATTAGGTTCATATGACAAAGGTTGTGTGTCGTGATATAAGCAACAGAGTTGCCTAACGAGCGACGTAAGGAATCTGATACAGCTGAGAGACAAGAAGAAATTCCATTTTTACCTGTTTCCCTAACAAGGTACAAGTCGTTTTAAATTTCCATTTTAAATTACAATACTTTAAATGTTTAATATTGACTGAAATATAAACATTTGAATTCAGCTATTTTTTCTCTATTTTCTACTTTGTCTTTAAAAGCGTATTATTTCATATTTTTACCTAAAAAAAAAAGATTTTTGTTCCATAAATAACTTATGTATGAATAATTCAAAATAAAAAATGATCTTATTTATTTATATTTAAAGTCAGTTTACGTACACGTAGAAATAAATACTTAATTCATCTTTAAAGTAATAATTTTAAAACTAGTTTTATATGCAGTGCCGTTTAACTTTGTATTATCTGCACTAAGTTTATTTTTGTTTGCCGGAAATCCATCAGTTCGCAGAATCTACCTCGTTAGAAAGTTTCCAGATGCGACACATTCCGACGTGTGTTTATCTTTATGGCAGGCTGTTTCGTTACAATATGTTTTTCCTTCACATTTCGGAGGTTGGGTCACTATACTTCTAGAATTAGCGTAGCACAGTTGAGTTTTAGAGTAAATTCGAAAATGGAAACGTGTTTTTTTGATTGTAACAAGGATTTAAAAAGTGATACAACGAGAATTTTAGGAAAAAAGAGCATTGAAAGTGTAATTGCTGCTAGTATTGAAAGAGACGATGGAAAACATGAATTATTGAGTGATGTTGCAAGTATTCAAGTGCATGAAAAATGTTATAAGTTATAAAGCATACATTAGGGAGTCGAACACTAAAGCAGCAAAAAATAGGAAAGCATCCAACCTAAATGAGTTGATTGGAGAACCAAGTCGTACCAGGGAAGGTATTACTTTTGATTATGCTGAACTTTGTGTTTTATGTGGCGATCAGGCGGGAAATTCATATTTAGTAGAGGGGCGAAAAAGGTCTTCTTTCTTTAATAGGTGTATTTAAAAATTTAAATTCTGTTTTGTGTATTAAATTATATATACAGAAACTTGCAAAATAAATGCAAACATTTAGTACAATAAAAATTATATTTTGCAATAAGGTAGACAGAAAATTATTATAACTAAAACCTTAATATTTGTAGTTTATTATTGCAATTGTACACCTCCAACTATCTAAATTAAATATGTGGAATATGTTCTAGTAGAATAATATCCAATATTATTGATAAATTTATGTTCATAAAATTATTATTGCATTAAACATCTTTTTTTTTTCAGGTAAAAATATGAAGCAATACGCGTTTTAAAAAAAAAGTAAAAAAATAGAGAAAAAATGGCTGAATTCAAACGTTCATATCTCAGTTAATATTTAACATATAAAGCCTTACAAGCCACTATTTTAAAGAGAATTTCATAAGCTTTCTTTTTTATGAAACAATGCCTATACCTAAATTCACTCAGAAAAAAGTTATAGCAAAAAATTTAAACAAAAAATTTAAATTTTTACATTTTTTTAACTTTGTTTTTTAAATTTATTTCATTAAAAAAAATTTTTTTTTTTTCTTCAAAAAATATCGTTTTTATAGGAAATTTAATTCTCTACAAGAATTCTTACGACACATATCTACGAAAAATGCATAGTTTTTGCGCTATATCCGAAAAATCGAAAAGTGAACAAACCTACCCCGTTCTCAAAAACGCATTGCTAAATTTACTAGCACTTTTGGATTCTATTGTTTTGGAGGTCAATTGACCGTATGAAAAAATAAAATACCTTGCACGCGATAGTTCCTTATTTAATAGTCAATAGCCTATACAGTCAGCATCGATTTTTCTATAAATCCCGCCCAGCTGACGAGGTTTCAAATCGAAATAATATGGAATCCGTCCACAGCTTTAACCGGATTAACAGGTATTATAAATCTAGGGGATGAAAATATAAGCGGACTCCTGACGACAACGCTGAATTTCGAGCTTCCCGGAGTTATTATACAAGCCGTAACCGGCATGCGTTGCAATGCCACGTAAGGTTTGAAAAAATAAAGATAAATAAAAATTATAGATGACCCGGTGAACTTCTTATCACCTACATATATTTTTGAAAAATATTGTCAAAATGTAATACAAAATTTTATCTGAATTAAATTAAATGCAACAAATGCATACACATATTTAATTTAAGGCTTTCTGATATACTATATATATATATTTTTTTGCGGTACGTAAATATATAAAGATAATGATTTTACGACTCGCAAACACGTGACGTATAATTGCCCATGCGCGAAACAGGGAAACTCCAAATTGATTCCGCAAACTGTCCTTGTAACTGCAATTGTATATTATCTTTTTAAATTTTAATAACTAATTTATCAAAAACTATCTTGGAAGTGGGCATGAAAGTTTTCTGTAAAATATGCGTTGCACCAAACGACGTCATTTGAAAGCAATTATATTTTTGGATGTTGGCTAAGGAATGTTTACAGTCATTTCCCACCCCAGAAACTAATGAGCGTAATGAATCTGGTGGTGGGAATCACCAACGGTGTATCCAGTAGATTCACCGCTGTATTTTAACGCGTTACAATATTGACAAATGATTGTCATTTCTCCATGTCTTCTTCAGCTTGTCTAAGTAGTTTTTTGTTTGTTTGTTATTTTTCCTTTAGTTTGGTTCGTCGGTAATCCTGTTCGGTCTGGTGTTTGGGTTTCTTCACTCCCGGTTTTGGGTCTTGTATTTGTACCTCGTAGACTTGTTTCTTGGGTGTTTTATATTCCTCGTGTGACGTCAGGTACAGCCGAATTGTCTTGTAGTTTTCCTCCATCCTTTTGAAATAGTGTGACTTTATATAATTGTGCTGATAGCCAAACCTAAGTTCATGGAACGCCTCGTTGTTCTCTTGGGCTTTCCCCCATAGTGCTTCTAGGTGATCAATACTTTTTTGTAGGTATTCCTTGGTTTCTTCTTGCACTTCCGTCTTTCTTGCAATTGCTTTGTAGTTATATGATTTCTCGGGCTATTTTTTCTTGTTCTTGAATATTCATCTGCTTGTTTTATCTTGTCGTAGTTGAAGTCGTGAACTTTGTAACTTAGTTCTCCGGAAAAAGTGGCTGTGACTTACTTAGGACTTTGCTTGTCTTCTTGTCTTTCCGCCGTTGTGTTGACTTCGAAGTTCTTGAAGTTTTGGAGTTGTAATCACAGGCGCCTTTTCCTCCGGCTGCAGTGATTGGATGTATCCGTCGTTCCGAATTTGTAGAATTTGTAGACTCGGTGTCCTGGTGAAGTTGCTTTGACTTACTCAGGACTCTTCTTGGTTACTTGACTTCCCGCTTTTGTGTTGGCGTCGAAGTTCTTGAAGTTTTTAAGGTTGAAATCACTGGCGGTTTTTCTTTCGGCTGCAATGACTCGATGCGTCCGTTTTTTCGAACTTGTAGTTCTCGCGCACTGACAAACTGATGATAGATTTTAATAATCGTCTTGACATTTATTTATTTGACAACCAACTGACACTATACTTTCATTTGTTTGATTATAAATGTCAAATTACAAAACGTACCATTTTCAATATTTCCCTTATATATTATTTATGTTTCTCACCAAAAAAACCTTCCCTGAACTTCCACAAAAATTTCTAGATCAAGATTACCAAAATCCGTCCAGCCGTTCTCGAGATCAATCCAGACAAACGAACAGCAATCCATTTATATATATATATATATATATATATATATATATAGAGAGAGAGAGAGAGAGATTATTACTACTTCAGGGGGTGGTGACGCCTTGATTCAGAAAGTTGCCGGGAACCTCAATAAAAATTGCGTTTTATTTTTTCATTAAATTCGCTCACAACGGCGCGCGCGAATGTATCTCCCGACATCCATGATGGATTAGAATTATCTGCGGGTTTATGACAGGGTTAAAAATGATGTTGGGTTTTCAGCCGCGGAATACGAAACAAATTCGGTTTCACCCTGTGTACTGCCGTGAACAGAAAGAGAGAGGAATTTTATTTTGAGGCCGTAAATTGGAATACGACTTGAATAATGATCGAATAGGAAATAAATCCGTCGCAATATTCATATTTAAATCTGCGAAAGTGGATGAAATTTATTACGTCCCGCAAGGGAAGACGCACTCTCCCGAGGAACATGTCACTCAGATGCTCGCAAGGGGGATTTGGGGAATTATTCCTACACTACCTGCGTAGATGCTGAATAATAATTCTACATAAACGCATTAATGGAACTTAGTTGCTGGAATTAACAGCTCTAAACCAAACCAAATACGCCGTTTCACTCTATATTATTAAATCCGAAATTAAATTGTAGTATAACCCAATTTAACTGGAAATTCGCCTTCATATTGCCAATTTAATGATAACAATAACATTTATTTTTCTTCATAAACATAAAACATATGGCTCATCACTACAGAAAATACAAAAACACATTTAACATTTAAGTGCGTCAGTCCATCAATTAAATTTTTAATTTCTCATATGGGGAACCCATATAATAAGAGAAAGTATTGTAATGGTGCTGATTTTCGGAACTTGATATATTGGCATTTCTGGACGTTTTGAGGTCCCTTGAGATCGAAAAACATGTTTTTGGAAACATGTCTCTTTGTGTATGTATATGTAAATGTATGTATGTGTGTGTATCTATGGAGTATGTGGTTAACGTTTCCTCGGAAACTGTAAATAGTGAAAAATTGAAATTTTCTATTATTTAGGCTGTATACCCTGAAAACTCACGACAGCATAAATTTCATCAGAATCAGTTAAGGGCAAAGGGCATTTTTCCAGTATTTTTTAGGTTTTTCTGGATTATCTGAAAAACTGGTTCAACTTTTTTTTTAACTTTCTATGTTTACTTAACTACTCAATTCTTATTGATTGCCGTTATCGCTATCTTGGCTGATCTTCTGCGAAGGGCCCTCTACTTTTGTGAATTTTCAGTTTTTCCCAATTTTCTCCAAAACGACTTTACCGATTCTTACCAAATTTTAGACAATGGCGATGGCTAACTAATAGCTACAACTTTTATTTGAAACATTTTTTTCTAAAATCTCCCTAAAGAGCACTTTACTTTTGCAAATTTTCAATTTCTTGAGATTTTTTCCAAGCAGGCTTTGAATGTTCTTACTAAACATTATATTTGAATCAACATATTAAATGTATACAATTTTTATTCGAAATATTTTTTCCTAAAACTGTCCTAAACGGCACTTTACTCTTAATTTATTTTGTTGCACAATTTTTTTTAAATCGGCTTTGGTGATATATATCAAATCTAATAACTTAAGTTAGCTGTATAATGTCTATACCTTTTATTTGGAACATTTTTATCTAAAATTGCCCTAAAGGGCACTTCCTAAGTGCATCGGTTTGTAGAATAATTGATCTAACTAGTATAATAATAAGTATCTAACTGATATAATATCTCCGTCAAGTACAGTTGTTTTAATATAGTCGATGATTGGATTCTTATTTAGAAGTATGGAACCTGAAATTTGTTGTTGTTTGTTGTTATAGTACATAAGTAAATTTATTTATCGTTTCGATAAAGTTAGTTGTATTACATATACTTATACATATACTTTTTTCAAAAATCTTTGTCATTTAACAAACAACTAAAAGAAATATTTACTAATAAAAAAAATGTTAATAATCAATACTAAATTTATTCTATAAAACGGTGATAATGTTGCCATGAATATTTTGTCCGGCCATATGAGAAAGTCTTACGACGTTACACATCTCAATTTTGTTTAATTCAGTAATGCATCAAAATTCAATATCCTGCCAGCTGCTACATGAATACTAAAAAGACAAGTTTCCACGAAATATTTCTTTAATTTGTCCTTAATTATTTGGACACTTGTAGGCACATTTACCTATACCATCTAATCTACTACACAACCTTGGCCCTAAATAATCTGGAGAATTAAAGGCAGTTTAAAGTTTACTGTCTATTGAACGTCTTTTTTCCAATATAAAAGGGTGTATTTTTGAACACATGTAAATAGTTCTAGAAATACGATAATACTTGATAAAGCAATGAAAATTGGGCATACATCTTACAACCATTTTTCTTGCAATAAACACCTTCCTTGTTGATAAGGTGCAGAGATTAAAGCTTCTAACTCCTTGAGAAGTACCTCAGAATACAAAACGGACCACAGTAAATTTCATCCCTATTTTCACCCCTCAGAAAGAGAAATTGGGAGTTTTCGAATTTTTCTGGACCTATTTGGGACCGAAGCTTACAAAGTTTAAAGTTGCAGGTAATCTACTTGATTTTCTAGATAATGTACCACTTTTCCATAATGTGTTATAATGTTTATATAACGACAATGTTATGTGTAGGTACTTATTTTTCTGTTACGCTTTTTACTTTATCATATGGGGTATCCATATAATAAGAATAAGAGAGAAAGTATTGTAATTGTGCTGATTTTCACAATTTGATATATTGGCATTTCTTGATGCCCAATATCTTTAAACCTCAATCATAAAATGGTGTGTGTATGTTATCAAAGTTTCCTCAGAAACTGTAAATAGTGGAAAGTTGAAATTTTGAATTTAAGTTGGGATCCCTGAAAACTCGCTACCAGGTAAATTTCATGAGAATCAGTTAAGGCGAAAGGGCACTTTACTCGTTATTTTTATGTTTTTTTGGTATATCTCAAAAGTTGGTCCAACGTCTTTTTTTTTAAATTTTGTAAATTTACTTTACCATTCAGTTCTTATTGATCGCCGTTATCGTCATCTCGACTGATCTTCTGCGAAGGGCCCTCTACTTTTGTGAATTTTCAGTTTTTCTCAATTTTATCCAAAACTGCTTTACCGATTCTTACCAAATTTTCGATTTGAACTGACTTTACTAATGGCTACAACTTATATTTGAAGATTTTTTTTCTAAAATCTCCGTAAAGGGCACTTAGTAATGTTGCCATGAGTATTTGGTCCGGCCATATCAGAAAGTCTTACGATGTTACACATCACCATTTTTTGTAACTATAATTTAATAAAATATAACTGAAATAGAACTCGGTGAAACTGAAGTGATGGAATTGTAACGCGAAATGTAAACAACCAGCGTAAGCGTGCTCCTTATCTGACTAGGCGGCCTACCTCAAAAGGAGGCCGCTCCGCTAATTGAATAATAAAAAAAGGAGTTCCAGAATACTCGCGAATATTCATTTGAAGAAAGAATGATTTATTCCTTTCGGGTCGTTTCTAGAACAAATAAATTAAGGAAAAGAAGGATCGAGTACTCCCAAGAAGGTTCTCGAGACATAATGGAGGACTATAAAAAGCGAACGCTGCGGACGCAGAGCAGATTAGATGAGAAGCCGCGAGTGAAAACAGTGCCATGAACGGACAACTGAAAAAGTGTAAATAAATTAGCAGTTAAGAGTGTGATATTAAATAATTAGTTAGAAAATAGTCTAGATGAATTAAGTAGTGTTAAGAGAGTGTGCAAATAAATTAGAATAAACGTTACAGAATCAAATGAGATAAACTTGCTTAGTAATTAAGCATCATGAAGCATTCGCGATGAAATATCGAGTAATTAATTATCATGGATTCCCGGAAAGTTGCTCACCGAAAATTGCTCGCTGGGAAAATTGCTCGCCACCCAATATATTTGCTCGCCAACAGATAATATTTCTCATAATATTATCCTTAGTTATAGTTAAGAATTATCAGAAAATGGTATGTTCGGTGGTGCTAACCCCGAGGTTGCACGTAAGAAATATCGTGATTGCGCACACGGTTAAAACACATTGTAATGTAAATAGAACATTAGTGGAATTTGAATATTTGCGTAGCTTAGCCTACAACTACAACTTTTAAATTTTATATTTTATATTTGTGAAGTATTTTCATATTGTCAAGAAAGTTTTGATTTATATTTGTATTTGTTTTGTATCTGTTCCATATTTTCTACATTATTTTGATTTTGATGTATTTGAACCATCTTTAGTAATATGTATTTTCTATAATTTGGTTTACACAATTTTCAATTTTCTAGATTTTATGTATCGAAAATGAGTGAGTTTGTGCCTAATCGTTAAATTTATGTATTCAATTGCTTGTTAAATTGTGTTTGTGAAATTTGTTTAATTAGCAATGTTTTTTTTTCTGAAGATGACAAATAATTTTTTGGAAAATAAATGCCTTTTGGTCTAGTTATTAATATTACCTGATTCTAAATTTACCCTATGGCGAGCAACTGAGTGGCGAGTAAATGTCTGGCGAGCAATTTTCCCGGCGAGTAATTGTCGGCGAGCAATTATTGTCGGCGAGTAATTGTCGGCGAGCAACTTTCCGCACACCATTATCATGGAATAGTAGGTATAACATTTTGAATCTTATGTTATTTTTTGAGTTTTATGTTAAGTTCTATGTGTTAGTGACTGATAAGTTTATGAGCAATTGACCATTTGTCAGTAGACTAGTCTAACGCATACCTAACATATCCTGAGGACTATTAAAAATTTTAAATGTGAATGCATATTATGGAGGCACTCATGTATGAGACATATTTTAATCTGGTCGGTTTTTCGAATTTAAGTAATCAGCATTTCTAAACGTAAACAAGTTATTAAAAATATGTCTGTGTAGGTGGTAAGTTTTTCTCAGAAAGTGAAGCTCGCATACTTTTTTCACTTTTAACTTAGGCTTTTCCCTTCACCAGAACCTCCCAATAAACTTTTTAATAAAATCGGCGAAGAGTAAGGAATAGTTTATTCTTATCATTTTTCGTTTTCTGGAAATTTTCTCAAAATCCATTTCAGTATTTTTTCTAAACTTTACGTATTTATTCTACCATCGAATGTGGATAATAACATTTAACAACATTTTTGGCCAAATCGTTTCTGAAGGGTACCCCATTCTTGTCATTTTTCGGTTTTAAGAAATTTTCTGGAAATAAACTGAAGAGCTGTCGTTTAGCTTTATAAATTTATTCTGCTATTAAATGTTTATAATAAAATACTGGAAAATAGCCCGATGGATTCATCGCCATTTTTTATTTGAATTTCCACTTGGTACTGTACTTTCACAGTGGCTAATCCAAGATTTATTGCAAAAAATGGAAACCTCCAACAATTTAATCTTATCGTTATTCATATTTCAACCGTACTTAGTATTGCTAGTAACAGATAATGAGATATCCTGAAAACGGATTGATCAAAACCCCCAGCTTGATTAAAAGTTGGAAACGGACAGCTATGGACGTCGGGTTAATCTTCTAATCATCTACGTCCCGTAGGGATTACATATCGAGTTTCCAGCTTTCCAGATTCCGATCAAATAATCCTACATCTCTGATTATTTTCAAGAGATTAAGTAACGTATTGCTTTGGGGCCTCCCCATTTTTGTTTTTTGTCTTTACAGGCATAGCCGTAGCCGTTTATCGATCCAAGTAAATAATTAATGATCCGAGATCCATTCCCAGCATTGGTCTCTAGACAGAAAGATAAATTCCGTTGTTATAATCATTCAAAGCAAATATATGTAAACACATACATACAGTTTTAAGTTAAAACAGAAAGTTCGCCTTTACTGTTGCATCTTTATTTATTTCTATTTTTCTATGCTTTATATTTTTTCCAAAGGTATGTTTGAGATCTACGCTTAATTATAAATAAAAGAAAATTGAGAAAAATTAAATTTGAAAGGAACCTAACGGCCTTCCTTATTTTTCCTTCAATTAATCCGACATTCAAGGAAACTCCATTTAATCCCTCAACTGAAAGTAAATCTCGTCTTTGTTAAAACGTCTTAATGTCGAAACGTCAAGAAATAGGAAAAAATAAGGAAAACAAGACGGGAAAATACAGACGGACGCGTTGTGAGACGGGCTGATATCCTTCATCGATTGACCTTTTCGCGAAAATTAGGACGTTCCTTTAGCCGGAATTAAGAAAAATGACACTTCTTAACGTGACAATCGTGACTGTTCAGCTAAACAACGAGGCAGTTAAAACGTAATACAAGGCTGTTCAAAAATTGGTAGCTGAAAAAGTAAAAATTACAGTCTAAAAAGTGTTTGGAAAACTAGTTAAAATCCACCATATTATGTTGTGGTAAAAACTGTATTTTATTCTATGTACATCTCACTAATGGATACAGTTTCTATGAGTATAGGTATGAATTACTAAAAATGTTATATAAATCGATTACCGCTTTACCCTTGACACCTATCTAATTTGTTTTTAATGTTTGTACTGCCAGTTAATGCAATGTACAATTTGTTACGCCATAAAATTCCGCTACAATCCTTTCCTGTTGAATTTAATATTTATGTATCCACTCCATTAACTGTTTTAAATTAAATTTCACGAACAGGTAATCACTGATGTTTATAATTCTGTTTTAATGCCCGGTATATTAAGGCTGCTACTAAATGCTAAGGGGTATTTACTGAAGACTCGCGATGCCTTAAATGCGTAGAAGGCTGTTTCCGCACTTTTCTCGTTTAAATCCAAAAAGGTTGAGGAAATCGGAGGTGGGATAACATAAATCTCTTCTGATTTATTACAACTTTAACTGGAGCGAAAAAGGCTTTTTTCCCTCTCTTATATTCCTACAAATTTTCATATAAATTTCGTACTAAGGCGAAAATTTATAGCCATATCTATCTCGCCTCATTCTACCAGGAATGATTCAACCATACCGACAAATTAAGCGTATTAACAGTAATTTGGGACATCCTGCCCTTTGATTCGGGCACGAGCGTTTATAATTTGGGATAGCCCCAACGTGACTATATGAAATTGAGGGGAATTGTACAAAACGCAGGATGGCCCGAATAAGTCGAAAAGAAAAATTATGTTTATATTTGTGTCCATTTATATAAATTGGTGTTTATATTGTTTTACTGTGAACTTGACAACTGTTTTCGAGAAATCAAATTAGTTGAATAATTTTAGTCCATCAAGTTATATACATGTGAATAGTACATTTCCTAGATTTATTCGAAAATAAAATGCTTTTAACATACCGATCGTATATTTCAAATATTTACATATCTGGCGAAGGCTTCGTCAATAACATTCATTTCCACCACTACTTTTATAACAGAATTCAATCACGTTTTTCAAGCTTGTAGGCGTAACAAACCAATAACTATACGTTATAAGTGAACTCCTTTGGTTTATAAATAATAAATAATCCGTTAGTGAGATATTGAAACGACATTTGAAGTATTCGCATTTTGGCGAAGTCGCCTAATTACAATAACTCATTATTCAAATAATAAATGCCTACCGTCGACAATTATCTTTATTGCGGTGGATTTTGTTAACCATTCTGCCTAATAAATGTTGATTGATTTGTATTTAATTACGTTATAGATTTTTAAATCACATGGGACGTGTTATTGTTCTAGTGTTGTCTAGGTTAGTTTTTGCCATTATGCAAGTACTCCAAATATAATTATGAAATATAATTAGGAATATTACAATTATTACCTCATTATAGGAATATTACCGAGGGCACAGTTCTACCTTAAAAGGGAGAAATCAATTAGGTCAATCGTGAATGGTGAATCAATCAGTAAGTAGGGAATGGCTTAAGGAGGAAAAGTTATAAAAGGTGTTAAAAAATAAGTGTAATAAATTTATTCGGAATGGCCCAAAATATACAGAAAAATCTACGTGAACATGTGTACAAAAGTGCTTAGTTTAGTTTAGTAAGCTTAGTGAACAAGAAAGTTTTTAAAAAATATGAGAAAATTAAAATTATCCATTTTTTTGTCTCCAAGACTAGTTTCAATTGTTGTGCGAAACTCAGACCTAATACTAAATTTGGTTCCCTGATTATAATTATGCATTCAAAAATGACTATGTTTCAAGGTAAATACAATTTTAGGGGTTGTGAGGGGTTAAAACTACCCTAACTATTTCGTACGTAACTATTTAGAGGTTTCGACTGGAATTTATGAAAGAATAAAGCTTTTGGCATAAGACTTATACTCTTGTTACCTTTTGATAGGATCGGCCGTTTTTCGAAAAATGAAAATGAAAAATCTTAGTCATTATTAAAAAATGTTTTTGGTGCCACGGTATTACAAACTTTGATTGAACTGGCCCATTTGCGGCCATTTGTAAATTAAAACATTCTGCTTATTTTGAACTACACCATTCCCGATAAAAGTCAGTGATGCTTTTTGGCCATAACACAAATTTTTAATGTATTAAGATTTGCAACACTAATTTTATAGAAAATGGCTACTTCTATCGAAATAAAACACGAGATTAATTTTTTCATAATGTAATGTCAAAATCCATAAACAGCTATATACAACAGTCAGGGTTGTTTCTACCCTCCACAACCCTTAAAAACGCATTTACCTTGCAACTGGTTCATCTTCGATGTCATAATTATAATCAGCGCACCAAATTTAGTATCACTCCTGAATTTCTCTCTGCTATTGAAATTTGTTCTATTAATGATGAAAAAATTGATTACTTTTTCTAATGAGAATAATGCCCTGTATCTCGAACACTAAGCGTATTCAGACACACTTTCACTAAGATTGTTCTGCATGTTTTGAGCCATACCCTCTTCTAAACATTCTGACAATTGTTTTTTAACACCCAGTATAGTGCCGATGCGTGTTTTCGCCTTGGGGTAGGACGTCAACCCTTCTCGAGGGTGAAAACTAGTACACTCGAAACAACAGCAGAAAGCGATAGAGGGATGAATTCTAAGTAACAATTCTATCAAGTTTATTCGATGAATTAATATTTCACAATTTCTTGCTATTGGAAATGATATTTCATCTAAAAAATGCATGTTTTATAGCGTAATTAATCTAATATGCTACATTATATTAAAACGATAAGCAGCAAATATGAAGTTTATAAAATACTATTTCGATTTTTTTCTCATTTATTTACCGAAAATTTAAATCAAACATATTGTAACGTTTATTTCTAATTTATTTACACAGTTTTAATTATACACTACACACTACTTAATTTATCTAAACTATTTCTTATCACATTATATCACACTCTTAACTGTTAATTTATTTATACGCTCTCCCTTGTCCGTTTTTCGCACTGTTTACTCACTCGTGGCTTCACGTCTAATCTCCACTTCGTCCGCAGCGTTCGCTTTTATAGCCCTCCATAATGTATTCGAGAACCTACTAATATTTATTCGATATTTATTTTCCCTAATTTTGTTTATTCTGGAAAGGCCCGGAACGTAATAGATCATTCGTTTTTAATAAGATGTTGTCAGGAGGTTCGGGAAGGTTTGTATTGCTCAATTAAGCGTAGCGGCGTTCCTTTGAGGTAATCCGCCGTCCGATAAGGAGAGCGCTTACGCTGGTTGTTTACATTTCGCTTTACAAAATTAATATTAAATAACTTAAAAACGACGAATTTTGAAGGATAATTTATTTAAAGTCTCTCAAAGTTCCTAAAAAGACCTTTAGAGTAAGCTTTACTACAAGTCGTTAACATACAATCTTACGCACTGATCATGAAAATGGGAAAACTTAGATAACCGAGTAATTCATTAGAGGAAGAAAACCTTAAAAACCGTAACGTTTTCACAATATTTCTATCTTATTTAAACAACTGTTTATCCAACTTGGATTGACAAGATCTCGAATACACCCATTTTTTATTATCTACGCACTAGAATAAATAATAATAGCATAAGACTAACAGTAGTCTTATTTATAAAAATACAGTTTTTCATAGTTCGCTCTTTGCACATTTACCTGTGGATTTAACGTTTCCAGTTATTAAAACGGGGTCAAATTCAAGGCTATGTTCCTTACTAATGAATCCATCCATTAAACCATGCGACTACCAGTCGTGAATTTTGTATTAAAGTTGATATAATTACGAAGTTACAATATTCGAATAGGTATTTTGTCATTTTCTACTAATAACGTTTATCAATTAACATTTGGCGAACTTAAGAACAAGAAAATATCTTGGCTTCTAAATCTGCTAGAGCAATTTCTAAATGTGTTTCATTACTACTCACTCAACTACTGAGATAACTAAAATTTATATCGACCCCATTATTATTATATAATATATATAATTTAATATATAATTTAAAATAATAAAATAATACTTCTTCTGACACCATATTGGAGGTAACAAATAGCACACCATTAACATACCCATAACGGTCTCTTAATACAAGTTTTACTAAACAAATGGGCACTATATTAACCATTTTGTTTGAGGAAAATAGTGTCATATTGCAATAAATATTTACTAGTTATTTATGGTACTAGTGTGTTATGTTGAAAATAAGTCACGCGAGAAGATTTATACCACGAGGCCGTCAGGCCGAGTGGTATAAATTCTCAAGTGACTTTGGAAACATAACACGCGAGTGGCATACAATGTTTTATCCAACAAGTGGAAGAAATCGTTTTTTTATGAGATAATAATTAATAAGCTTTGTGATCAAATCAAAGCTACTTGCATCTCAGTAGGGGAGACCGGGGTTGGTTGTTACAATTTTGACAAAAACATGTCTCCTACCTTTATTTTAAACTTCATTTTATTTAAAAAAAAACTGTCATGTACATTCAAGAGTTCCAGATCCAAAAACTAAATGTTATCTTACTAATCTACAAAAAACAAAACAAAAAAAAATTCCAAAACAAGTGTTGTACACTGTAACAACAAGCCCCACTTAGGGGTTGGTTGTTACACCTTTGGGGTAAGTTGTTACAAGCTAAAAGTGTCTGTACACATCTTAACAGTCACCATCAGAATCATAAGAGTCGTCATCAGAGTCACAGTTTTGGCAAACAAAATACAATCCCGGGTTTACGCATCTCTCATGAGCCCACCCACGACATTTTGTGCATTTGATCCATCCTTCGCCTGCCTTGGATTCTGAAAAAAATTCAGCGCAAACCAGGCATAACGTCTCCTCATCATCGCTAGATTCTACAATTTTTTTACTCAGTCCTACTTTTCTTTTCTTATTGGCAGTGATATTTCTCTTAACACCGTTTTGTTTTATTTTCTCCTTCATCTTTTTGGCATCGCGTTTTTCTTGTTCTTCTTGTAATTCGTCCTTGTTTGGTGTATCCGTTAAAATAGCAGCTTTGCGGCGCTTCCGACCCTTCAGGTTCAGTTTTCTCTCTCCAGCTTTTGGAAGAGGGCGTATCTCTGAAGGGCTATAATGCCTATTACTCTTAGAATATCCAGGCTTTGGGGATGTGGACGAACTTCCAGGTTTGGACGGTTTTTGTAAGGTACATGTTTCAAAATAGAGAGTTTTACAGGAACCATCGGACTCTTGTAATTTGGAGGGACCGGGGATTAAACATGTATTAGGCACTTTCTTGGGCGTCTTCTTTCCAGCTTCTTGTGATTTGGCGGGACTTGATATTAAAGCCGTATCAAGCACTTTTCTGGATATCTCTTGATCCTCCGTAGATATTACTTCTGCTTGAGCTTTTTCGTTGATTTCCTGATCTGCAGTGACATGAGTAACATTTTCCGGACAAGGACGATCTGTCACAAAACTAGTTAAAAACTCATCGTCGCTAAAAACATGCGGTAAACATTGAATGGGTATATTCCAGAGACCCTAAACCCCGACTGAATATTTTTGGGCGTTGCAGCTATTGGCAGTGCTTCTTTCACAATGCCCGGAATGTCGTATATCGACATGGTCTTCCCGGGATTGCTCCTTAACCAAGAATCGCTAAAAGTGTTTATGAACTTTTTGACTGGACCAAACACGGATCTGTCCAATGGCTGCAGTTTATGCGAACAATGGGGTGGTAGGGATAAAACCACCACACCGTTTTTCCTGCAAATTTCAATTCCATGAATGGAGAGGTGGGAATCGTGGTTGTCCAATAGTAAAAGAACCGGCTTTTCTTTTGTACATCTAACGTGTTTGATAAAATGGGACAAAAAAATAACAAAGTCTTCCTTAATCATCCATCCCGATTTGTTTGCAGTTCCAATGCAGCCAGGTGGACCGTTGTTAACAAAGTGGTCTCTATAGTTTACTCGGGGGAAGACAAACATTGGCGGGACAGTATTTCCACTAGCACTTACTGCCAAAGCCAAGGTAAACCAACGCACTCCTCTCTGCGGAAGTAACGGAACCTACTTGTTTAACACCCTTTTGCGCAATAATTTTGTCAGGTTTCTGCACGGTTGTAACACCGGTCTCATCCATATTATATATGTCTTGACACTCAAATTTATACCTGTTCAAAACTTCTTCTAATAGATCAAAAAATTTCGTTACGTTCTCCCGATTAAAACTTGTGGCTCTACTCAGACTAGTAGCTTCGGGGGTTCTTAGCGATAATGTTGGGTGACGTTTAAGAAATGAAGATAACCAGTCGGCGGAAGCCATAAAATTTTCACGCCAATTTTGATTCATGGTAATTTCATTTTTTACTGCAAATTCGTAAGCCAATTTTCGAGCTTCTTTTGTAGAAAGACCATAATATATTTTCGAACATTCCAATAAATAATCGCAGAGCTCAGCCTCAAGCGAATCTGGTAAAATTTGACGATTTCTTTTGTAGCCAACGGCCGGTTCTGCTCCGGTATTTTCTGGAAAAAAGTCTCACTTTTTTTATCCAACTTAAAAATGTGGAAAAGATGTTGGTTCTTTGAAAAACTTACCGTTGTTTCTAACTTTCTTGCAGTATCTCTGCAATGTCATAAAATTAATGCCGAATTCTTGAGAAACCGTCCTTAAAGATCTTTTATTTTCCATAACTTCTTTGCGGCTGCACGGTAGGTTTCCTGTGAGGTAAATCCCCTGTCTGTCTTCCTTTTGTACACCCTCATAATAATATCTGTTAATAAAATTTCACAACAATAACAGGTTGTTACACTGTAACAACATGCCCCGAAAATAATGTAACAACCAGCCCCAGATGCACCATATAAATAAAACAAGCTATAGCAACGTAACCTCACATTGAAATTAAATGGGGAACATACAGAAATCTTACTTACATGTTAGTAAACCTCTGTCCAAAACATCAGATCAACCTAATTCACAACACGCGATTGATAATGAAAATAGTTTGATATATAATTTTTACAAAAAGCACAGAGAAATATAAAAACTCAAATATCTTCTGAGCGGCGTGCCCGATCTAGTTAAAACTACGTATGAAGGTCGCGCCAGACGAAGTCATTATGCGTTAGTGGTGAGGGCGGTGCAGTAGGATTTGGCGCACAATTTAAATTGACTGTAACAACCAACCCCTGTAACAACCAACCCCGGTCTCCCCTACTCTATAAATGTATTTTTAACATTTCGGTTAAAGTAGGTTGTTTGTTTGTTTGGCACGGGCAATAAATAAATAAATAGAATACTACTTTAAATATGAGCGTGAGTTATTTGATAGTTTACTTGTCTAAAATGACATTAATAATGACCGTCATAACTGTCATGTGTTGGATAAAATATTTTTAATAAACAAATAGATTGTTTCGTTAACCACTAAATATTTCTATGGCAACTGAAGGGTTATATAAGACATACTTCTTTGAAAGGTGCAAGGATGTAATAACTTTTTTCATGAAATAAAAAATATTTTTAAATTGTAACAATTTTGACAGTATTTTTTCGTTATTTAAGAACATAATTAACCAATTTGGATGAACAAGGCTTCGAATTAACCGTTTTTTTTTATTACCTACACACTAGGAAAAATCAAATACTTCTATTGACGCCTCAGAGCTAGTTTACAAAAATCTCATATTTTCCAATATAACATCACTCTTTGCAAATTTTCAGTGTATTTGAGACACCCTCTGTGGTGATTCAATCATGAATGAGAAATAATACTGAGGTAGGAACGAGATGTAATTATGTTATATAAATAATTTATCGTAACATACCTTAATTTTGTAAAATTCCTGCGGTAAATCATATGTTATCATAAGATTCTTCCTCTCGTTCCAGCTGGCAGTTTTTCTCATAATTCCCACTCCTTTATTGCAAACAATCTATTTTATCCGAGCAATTCCGTACCGCCGTATACGTTTCAGTCATCGCATTTTATCGCTGGCGGCTCTCTCTTAATCAACGTATCCTAATTTTCTTTTCATCTGCTTTATCGGTATCCGTCGTCAAGTTGTTAATGAAGGCATAGTTCAGGAAGGAAAACGCATATTAACTGCTTTAATGGGAATGGGACCCGGGTCGCGTTGACGACGCCGACGTCGCTGTTTTGAAAGTTATGTCGAAACGTTATAAAATGCTTAATTTGTTTATGCTCGAAAAGAAGTTGATTGTCTTGAATTCGGAGTTTTAAAGTTTTATTGGTATTAGTAGTAAATTAAGGACGTTCCGAGTAATTGATTTCGAAAAGGCGGAGTTTCAGCCACATACTCTTCGTACATAACTATCGTATTATTTACGAAAGTAATCTAATGTCTACAATAACAAGTAACGATACATTATCTTTATTACCTATATTATATAAGATCAAGGCATATATCTATTGTATTTTTATTATGACAGAAACAAAAGGTAAAGATTGAGTTTATTACATTATTTTCCGAAAAGTTTCCAATTTTTGAGTAGCAAAGTGTGGAAATGAGGAAACGCAGAAAATCGTTGTAGGATTACAGTAGAGTAGTGGTAGTAACAGAAAAAGTACTGGTATCAAATCTAGCTTCTTGATCCAAGGAAAAAATTTCAACTTTAACAATAAACCTTGATTTATGATTAAACCTAATTTATGTATCTTTATAGGGTGGTGCCATTTTTCAGGTAAAATTTACGTAAAGAATTAGTGAATTTGGTGACTTCCTATCCTAATGTACTACATCGAAGACTTATTAGCTAAGTCTCACGTCGAAATTATGTTCTAGCTATGTCATATTTGGTAAATACACACCTTACCAGTTTACGATTGTCACAGAAATATATCGATTTAGATTGAAATTTACTGCATGGTGAAAATTAGGAAAGGCATCTTAAATGTATAGTTCTCGTTAAAATTAGATGTAATGAAATTAGATCAACTTAACGTAAATTCGTTCAAAATTTTTATTGTCAAGCCTTACATAATACTTGTACTTCGAAAAATAGCAACGCTCTTCAAAAATAATCGTTATTTTGTTTAATAATTTGGTTAAATATTTTATCAAGTGTTGTATATAGTTATAGTAGGTACCTTAATATTTCGATATGTTGTTTAAAGTGAATAGTGCTGTGTCAAATATGTTGTGTTCTTAAAATTTGAAGTAACTTTTTGTTTAATTTTGAAAATATGAATACCCCGAAATTAAATTTCCAATTTCCTAACACAGGGTGTTAGGGGTTTGACTGACTTTTTTTTAATAGGTGATAGTTCTCATTAAATCAAACAAAAAAACCTTATATAACGGAGGTCCTAAAACCAACCGTTTTCGAGAAAAGTCGAGTTATTTTGTCAAGGTATTTCACCACAACTTGGCAACGCCGACAAGAAAGGAAACGTAAACATGACGTTTTTGGTGTTGGCTCTCGGTAAACACGACGTGTACACAGCTGATCGTGCGAGATTAACGTTTTTGCAAACTCTTCCTAAATGCCGTCTTTACGCTGTATGTAATAGTAAACGAAATAATTGTAAGTGATTCCAATTGATTCAATTATGTAATTATTACACTTGCATGTATAAATGGTAAATCAATAGCGATCAGTAATTCAGGGCCACTAACAGCATTAGAAAAGGATCATGCTGCTATTGATATGTTGTAATTTTCAATATTTACCTGGTTATTACAGCATGTGTTCAAAATATCCACCGTTGTTTTCGACGCACGCTCGACACCTCTTGATCCAATTTTCGCGCACTCGCTGAAATATTCCCGGATTCGTTCTAATGTGACGGGCAGCGGCAAAAATCCTCTCTCGCAAGTTTTCTTCACTTTCCACTTGCGTAGCATAAACTAAGGTCTTCATGTGCCCCCATAAATAAAAATCCAGTGGATTTAACTCTGGTGTCCGGGCTGGCCAGCGATGTGGGCCGTTCCTACCTATCCACCGATTCTCAAACTTCTCGTTTAAATATTGCACTACGCGTCGACTCGCGTGTGCAGAAGCGCCGTCATGCAAAAGCCACATATTTCTTCTTACGTCCAGAGGTATATCTTCGAACAGTTCTGGGAGGATGTCTTTAAGAAATTTAAATATGCCTCTCCTATCAATCTGGCTGGCAAAACAAAAGGACTCAGTAAGTGGTGTCCTATGATTCCACACCAAACATTAATAGAAAAACGATGTTGGAAATTTGATCTTTGTATGGCATGTGGATTTTCCTCTGCCCAATTATGGATGTTGTGGAAATTTAAAATGCCATTTCTACTAAAGCATGCCCCATCAGTTGCCAAAATTCTTGAAATAAACAGGTGGTTGAGATCGGATTTAGTTAGAAACCATCTACAAAAATTTAATCGGGGGGCGAGATCTTGTAACAATGCCTGAACCCGCTGTAGGTGATAAGGGTATAATAATTGTTGTCGTAGAGTTCTGTGGATGGTCCAGTTCGACACTCCCATTTCTTGAGCAAGACCTCGTGTACTACGTCTCGGATTCCTTTCAACGGCATCCAAAATATGTTCCTCCGTATTCACATCGATCTGCCGATCTGGACCATGGTTTTCCGGACGAGGAACAACACCTCCAGTTTCACGAAGACGTTGAGACACTTCAACAAATGTTCTACGGTTAGGCAGTCGCCGTTGAGGAAATCCTTCGTGATAGATACGACGTACACTTGTAGAACTATAACGCGCCTCCCCGTAAATTAATAGCATATCGTGATATTCACGTATACTAAACATTTTAAGAACCGAAAAATTTACACGCACCGAAAAGAAACCGTAACGATCACACGTATCTTTCGAATTCAAAGATGCACACTGTTACTGTCCCTAGTGTCACTGTCTGGCTCTCATTTCGCGACGCGGGCGATACCTTCGCGGTGTTGCCACACCACATCGTAGCCATTTTATCGAGTTCTATTGATTGGAAAAAAAATTCTTTAAAGAAAGAAGAAGAAGAAAAGAAGATTGTTAACATTAGAAGTTTGCTAATTTTTTTCTCGAAAACGGTTGATTTTAGGACACCTGTTATATAAGGTTTTTTTGTTTGTTTTGATGAATACTATCACCTATTAAAAAAAGGCAGTCAAACCCCTAACACCCTGTATACTCGCCATATTGTTTTCAAAATATCTAAGTGGCATTTCACTTAAATTACTTACGAGTTAAGTAAAGTGAAACCAGCGATTGGGATGATTAAGTTATGGGTATTAAAATTGAGTAAGTTTGACCACTTGGTCATAATTCAACATGCCATATTACACCAATTGGGCAAAAAAATTACTTTTTGATGTAAATTGACCACTTAATTAGTGAAAAATGAGTCCTCAGGTCGTACCACCTATAAGATGGTGTTCGTGACACCTACTAAATTATCTTAATATGTTGTATTGTGAAACTGTGACGTCATAGGTTAAACATGGTGCCTACATATTTTACCAGTTTGCTACCAGTAAGTAGACTATAACCAATTATACCAATATAACCAATATAACCAAGGTAACTGTATCACGGGCCCTGCTCTACCAATTTGGTGATTATGTTCTGGTGTGATCTGTTAGGTGGTCTGATACTACTTAACATAATATTACGATTTATTAGAAATCTTTTTTCACCAAATTTTCAGGTCACTGGGTAATCTTGAACGAAATCACTGAAAAGTAACTCATTTTCCACATAAATATGTAAAGTTTACTTTGACTTGGGTGAACAACACCTAAATGGATAGCAGGGGTTGTACCTTCCTAAAATCTATTTAACTCACAATACTTATGTAGTAAACCATTTATTTTTCCATACTTACTGAGGTAATAGTGCTGAAGATAGCCCAGAAGGCCAAAAGTAGCTCTACTAAATAAATAAAATGCATAGAAATAGGAAAAGTTCCTTTTCATAATTTAATCTAGACAACGTAAACACATTCGTTCTTTCCAACACTTTACACTTGCCGTTTGTCGTATTTTTAAAAAAAAATTGAAATCCTCTCCAAGAATTTTTTGAAACTTTTTTAAACTAAAATATTTATACTAAAATATGGAATAGTCGTCAGATGGATACATCGCCATTTTTCTATATCCTGAATTTATACATATGTTCATCAGTTTAACAAACTAGTTATCAACTAGTCAATAAAACGCATACTGATATAGATTATTTGGAGAACTTTTCTTACCTTTACGTATAAATATAAGACTTTTTGTGGATCTTATGTGCCTTTTTCCGATGGCCATTGACTACTTTACTTTTTCTTTTATCAAAAGGACGTTCTTTGCTGATCACGAAATTGCGAAATGTAATACATCCGATACTAAGTAATACATGATGGTTTTTATGGTATATTCGCAAATTACGGTATAATAGTAACGAAGTTGTAAACAGTTTGACACTGTCACTTTAGTAGATTGTTTACAAAAACGGTATTAAATATACTTATCTTATGACGATATATCATATTTATCAACATAACTCTAAAAGTTGATAATTAGGACTAACTCCTAAGACTTCTTGAATCCGTGCTGACTGTATAGTGAGAAATTTAATTATCAACCTAATTTAAAGGTAATCTCAAAACTTAGAACTGATTTATCCTCGCGAATTTCATTGTTAATTACGTAGTGTAGTGTGAAACAGTCAGTGTACCTGCCACTTACAGAAGTTGTTTCGGAGTTGTTAGAGTACGCCTACTTTTAATACATACCTTCCGAATTTCCGATCGTAACTTAAAAACGTCTTAACGACGTTCTACCAATTTCCCTCAAATTAGAACTTCTAATTAAATGAAGCGACCGAATTGAGCCGCGAAAGTAATTTCATAATGCTACCGTGTAGAGTTAACAACTTTCGAGTTCGCTCCCTCCCATACTGCCTCCCTTCCTCTCTCTATCCCTCTCTTTCTCTGTGAAATAATTGTATCCCGTCTTTGTCCCGTCTTTTCGGCGCTACCGGCAATCATGAACCCAGTCAGAGTTCTAACTTAGCTAACCTGGCTGATCCGCACCTGGACGCGAAAATTTGATTTGACACGACGGCGCGCCATCAACCGTACTCGGATCTCGCGACACCTCCAGATGAATTCGAAATGAGATTTAAATCGAGACGAGAGAAGATCTAGTTTGTTTGGTTCGTTTTTGTGATTGTGTTTTCTCGCAGCGAGGTGCTAATCAACGCTGATGGGAACGACGCGACGCTCCACTTTCCCTTCCGGATGAGGCTGGATTCAAGAGGTTCACTCTTCCAGGTTGGACCGAATTTTGACTAATTCTGGAGTAATGGAAAGAGCAAATTTATAGGGAGGTCGTAGCAAAGTTTAGCACTTCTTTGATCGGCCTTGAATGCCGCCTGCTTTATTAGGGGCTGAAATGCAGCGATGCAATAAATATTTTACCGGCCGTAGTTAGCGGCTACCAAACTGACCCATATCCGCGGGGATCGATTAAAATATGAAATAAGTTTAGGAAATTGAAATGTAAACTGGAAGTTAGGAGGGGTATTGGGATTTTTTATGCATTACGTTACATATTTTGTGTAAGATTTAATGAGTGAAAGCAACGAAATACGTTATTCCTGATAAATTCAGTTCATACAATTGGTTTATGTAAGTACTTATAAATTCTTGCATACACTTTATGAACTCCTTTATCAAAAAATTAACAACGTACCTGCCTTAAATGACATTGGTACTGGCAGTGACCACAGGTTGGTAAGAGCTAAAATAGAGATAAATAAAAAAAGGAACGAAGTAAGTTAATCAAAATACAACTATTTCCCACGTCAGAAACAGTTCAAGAAAATCTACAAGAATTCCAAACTGACTTAATTAGAAATTATCTAACAAAGAAGCATTGAATAGCTGGCATGTAAACGACCTAGAAAATAAAATAAGTACTGATATTAGAACTATTACCAAAAAGATATATACCATTTCCAGAAAAAATAATTCAAAAATAAAGGAGACTACATAATTCATGGCGAAGAGAAGAAACTTGGAAAGAGGGACTCCTGAATATAACGAATTTAACAAGTCTATAAAAAATGAAATAAGGGATGATTTAAGACAGTGTAACACAAAAATGATAATAATTATCGAAAACAACAAAAACATGAAGGTTCTTAAAACACTTAACAACACTGGTCGCCTTCAAATACATCAACTAAAGGACACTAATAACTAATAATAAAACTAGAAGTAAACTAACAAAACTAATAAATATTGTAATTGAGATGAATATAATTATAATAGATACACAGAACGAAATCCAGAACAAATAATCGCAGCTGATGAAACGTTTCTCAATATAAGCTCCGAGGACCTACCTGACATCACCATACAAGAAGTAGAACTAACATTATCTCAAATAAAAAACGGTAAAGCACCTGGGGAAGATGGAATTACAGCAGACATGATAAAATTTGGCGGAATCACTACTATAGAATCAGTTACAAGTCTTCTTAATAATTGTTTAACGCAATGTGTAATACCCCAAACATGGCATATTTACTGTACAAAAACGCCGATAAGTTTAGAATTGATATCTATAGGCTTATAATAATATAGGCTTATAACTAGATTATATCCCAATCAGCCCACGGAACAGGCTGGTTTCCAGGCCACTAATTTATTGGTACTAAAATTAAGTAATTTTGACCACTTGGTCACACTGTAACGTGCCATATTATACTAATTAGATCCAAAAAAATTCTTTTTAGTGATAATTTACCACTTAATTAGTGAAACAGGAGTCTTTGACTTTAGTCATCTATTACGTGGTGTTCGTGACTTCTACTAAATTAACATAATACGTAATATAACGAAAATATGAAAAAATAGCTAGGACATAATTCTGACATACGACTTCACCTAATAAGTTGTCGACCACTTAATACCTTATCAAAGAGTTTCATCGGATTTACTGCCTTTACGTAAATCTGACGTGAAAATAGCACGTTTAATCACGTCTGTGAATGAATTATTTCTATCCAACTACGATACCTGATACTGATGTCGACGAGAAGTATAAATTTAAGTTGCCGGTTCTAATTCTCACCATGCAGTGAATTTTAATCTAAACCTATATAATTCTGTAAGAGACGAAAACTATGAAGGTGGTAAATACCAAATATGACCTAGCTAGAACGTAATTATTTCCATGTGAGACTACAGCTAATAAGTCTTCGACTTAATACATTAGGACAAAAAGTTAACAAATCCACTAATTCTTTACGTAAATGTGACGTGAAAAATTGAATTGCCTCTAAAAATTAGTAATTTTCAACCAAATACCATTGGTGAAATAAACTATGTAACGTAAATCTCTAGTCACCTAAATTGTCTGCTGGATATGGGTACCTTCTGATTAACTTCAACCAAGGAAATTAATACATTTCAAATTTAATAAAATGATAACTTCTGCTATGTCTTTTTATCTTAGAGGCTCAAACGTTTACGTAACAACTTATGGAATCTCTAGTCCAGTCATTATAGGGGGTTCACCTAGGAAAATCGACATACCCAGTATATTAAAACATAAAAACTTCTATTTTGGCATCCTAAAACTTTCCTCAAAACTCACATATAATTGGATGGCCGCAAGTGTTAAAGTCTGGGGTCAAAAGTCACAAAAATCGATTTTTTCTATATTTTTTGAAAATATTTGGGTTTCTATGGGTTTTACGATATTTTTATTTAACATCAATATTGTGCAGAATTAAATTCTCTACTACTTTTGTCTTTAAAATTTCTTCATACCTCTAACTGTTTTCGAGATAGAGGGCGGAGAGCGCGCGATCATAGAATCATGTGAGGTCAACTGGTAGTCCCGATCAAAAACTCATATATTAGGGTTATAAATTATTGATGAATATTTAATTATCATTTATTATTAACTTTTACATTAAATTCCATCTTTCTTTCTAATAATTCTAAAATTTATCAATTCAATAACACTCATAATCTCTTTCTGTAATTGAAAAATTATTAAGGGACATACTTTGATTACACTTTTATTATATTCTCATTTACACTAATTGCATTTGAAAAACTACAAGCTGTTGATATCACTACACAACAGGCCAGAGATGATGCGAATGTCCTCATCATTGAGACAGCTATTGAAGAATCAAAACATGAAATAACAGCAGTTATAATAGGTGAAGATATAAATTTACTTGTGATTCTAATTGGACGTACATTATCTCATGAACAAGAAATTTTCTTTAAAAAGTCGGAAAAGCAAATTTAAAAACTGAAATATACTCCTCCAAAAGTTTTGATAAATATCCTCGTTCTAAAGAACACATTTTGTTTCTGCACGCATTAAGTGGCTGTGACACAACTTCTGCGCTCTTTAAAAAAAAGAAAAAACGTTCTTAAAAACATTTGAGAAACTGCCTAATTTGGATGAACTTTCTGCAGCATTTGAAGAAGAAAACTGTCCGGTTCAGAGATTATTATCAATTTCAAACTTGGTTAGGGCATGACTTAGAACCCCTGGAATGGGGTTGGACAATGCGTAACGAATTTCTAGAACCTATCATGACAATTTAACCATCTGCTCCAGATTAATTACTAAATACAATATTCTGTAACTGCAAGAGTGGCTGTGGCTCAAGATTTGGATGCAGGAAAGCGGGGTTACAGTGCTCTTTAGATTGCGGCCAGTGTAATGGACAAGCCTGTCTCAATGCTGCACCATATCAGACCGATATTAATGATCACAGAACCTTTGACCCAGAAATCATGAATAACTTAGAGTCAAATGTCGTTGAAGACGGTAATGAAGAGGGACTTGAAATTCTGCAGCAGCGGGACGATGACGACGAAGAAGAAGAAGAAGAAGAAGAAGATGAAGAGGAGGAGGAGGAAGAAGAAGAGGAAAAAGAAGAAGGGAATTGAAATTAGAACTTGTTCTTCTCGAAATTTTTATTCTTTTATATTAATTTTGACAATATTAAATTAATCAAATGACACTTTTAATAAAAACGTTAATTACAAGTTTCTTTTTTTATTTATTTGGAAAGTCATTAGTATAAATTAGATTACAGTTAAAATGTAATTTAAGTATTTTCCTCGACAACTTTTTAATTACATGGCCAGGTAAGTGTTATTAAATAAATTGACACTTAATTAAAAATAGATAAGTAACCAAAAAAATGAATTTAATGTAAAAGTTAATAACAAATGATAATTAAATATTTAGCAATAAGTTATAACCCTAATATACGAGTTTTTGATCGGGACTACCAGTTGTCCTCACATGATTCTCTGATCGCGCGCTCTCCGTACTCGAAAACTCCGCCCTTCATATCTCGAAAACAGTTCGAGATATGAAGAAATGTTAAAGACAAAAGTTGTTGAGAATTTAATTCTCTATAATATCGATAATAGATACAAATAGCGTAAAACCCATAGAAAACGAGATATTTCAAAAAAATATAGAAAAAATCGATTTTTGTGAATTTTGACCCCCCACTTCAACACTTGCGGCCATCCAATTATATGTGAATTTTGAGGAAAGTTTTAGGACGCCATAATATAAGTTTTTACGTTTTAATATACTGGGTATGTCGATTTTCCGAGATTTTCACCAAATTCAACCTAGGATGACTCATAAAGATCTCATAAATATCTAAAAACAACCAGAAATCAATAAGACACCCAAGAAGTCTAATTTACACGCTGATAATATAATGCACTGATTTAATAACTTAATAATAAATGAAGCTATGACAAGTGTGATTTGTTCTACAAATGCATAATCTTTACGTAATCGAGAATTTATTACCAACGCAAAAGCAATCTTGATCTGTAATTACGTTATCAGATACGATCAATATGTAAATTACCATTGGTGTTTGCGGTTTCTTGTTCGTTTACGATTTCGATTTAGTGCACATGCATTGTTAAACGCATATACACGAATCCATTTCGGTAATCTTATTGATCGAACTTAGAAATTTTGAAGTTAGCGTCGAATTTTTGTTTGTAAATCCAATTAGGAAAAAATTAACGTACTGATACGTAAATTATGTCGATACAAATGCTTCAACTCAATGTTGAAACATTAATTTTGACATTACGTTATTGAAACGCGTTATTATTATTATACGCGAAACGGCCATAGATAGCTTGGTACAACAGCTAGATGTGCCAAGAATTATAGTAATGAGTTATTAGAGTCGTAATTAAATGGAATTTTAGTTTTCTTTAATAGTACTATAATATTAAATTAATATTTATATTTAATATTATTTCTTTAATATTAATATAAGTTGGTTGATAGTTTTGAATGAAAAAAACTCTTTGCAAAGACTATTCCATTACAAACTTTAAATCGATTGACAAGAAAACACATCATATTCCAGCTGACACCTGTAAAAATAATTGCATTTGAAGTATCAACGAATCCTAAAACTCATTTACATTTGATACCCCAGATTAAACCTCCCTGTCGAACCGAATGACACGTTACATGTCTAATTTATGTGAAATATATGCAATTCATGCCACACTTTAATTGTGGTATACAATGGAAAAGACCCAATACATATAAATTATGGCTGTGCTGTAATCTGAAAACGACATAAAATGATAGTTTTATGGGACATTACCGGAAAATATTACCCATAAATTAGATTTAAACCTTTATTCATACCTAATAATCGAAGAATTAATAGACAAACAACATAACGTTGGCAATATAAGTTTCTGGAAATTGTAATTTCCAATTACTCTACTATATGAATAATACTTAGATTAATAACTTATGTAAAAGCGGACTTAAGTCGCGACAGGTAGCCACATGGTGTAATGGATAGATGTACTAGTAAGGAACATACCTTTGAATTTGTTCCCATTTAAGAAATTGAAAACAATATTAAATCAACGTTTAATTGTACAATGATGAAAAATGTTTTTTGTAAAGTAACTCTAAGACTATTTTCCATAGCGGTATTCGCTGTTTCCTCTGTTAAGGTAATAGAAATACGGTTAATTTGAGACCTTGTTGATTCTCATTGGTTAATTATTTGTTTAAATAACGACAAGTACTGTCATAATTTTCACGTTTTGTTGCGTGAAAAAATCTCCTCCATCCTTGCAGTTTTTAAATAATGTCGCATATAGCCTTAAAGTCGCCATAAAAAATCATATAATATATATAGATATATATAAATTGTAATTTAGATTTAATTTTCTGTAAATGCGATTTTTAAAAACTATTTCAAGCCTGAAATATACTAACATTTCAAAATTTAATCAAGTCTTAAAGAGTACTCAAACTTTCAAAGGCAATTTGAAACATTTACATTGGTTAATTAGGGAAGCTTTAGTTTTAGAGTGAGTTTTTAACATACACCTACATAACTATTTTAATTATTGTTCTTATTGGTCGGTTGCAACAACTGTTAAATTAACCATTTAAAAAAAAAACTATGTAAATTCTTAATGTTTCGAAAAATAATTAATTCAAAATTCGTCTATTCTTCGGTTTCATACCCACCTGCCACATTTGGTGCTATTTGGACAACTTTTTTGTTTAATTTAAACTAATTTTTTTAATTTTTTTTAAGGTAAAAATTTGGTCATACCTAATTCAAAGTGGCCACTGTGACTCAAATTTCTTCTCCTTTCTTCTCTATATAGTTGACCCCAACAAAATTGATGGGTCCCAAGGGTAATTCTAATCATGTCATCAGATTACCGCAAACTCATAACATTAATCGTGTGGCCTATATAATACCAATAATAATATCGCCTGTAATCGTATTACCTGCAAAACTAATTTTAATAATTAGAATATTACACTTGAACCCACATTAAGTTTAATTAGGCGCACACCTTCGTTCGTATTCATTTTATTATTAAATTTCGGGAGATGTCTCCGTATATCAGGGGACAAGCCGAAAAAGAATAGGCCAAAAAACAGTTTCAATGTCAAATTAAGAATTTATGTCATCGGCCTCGCCCAGAACTCCGGGGTCGTCTATGTTGATTAATAGAACATATCCATCTCCATAGAAGTCCCGCCCTGCAGGAAGTGGAGAACGGAAGGCCGGAGGAAATTGAAACAATGAAAGGGAAAATCGATGTCTATTTACGTGGAAACTATCAACGAGTAGGCGAGGAGTTTCCTTCCTCAGTTTCAACTCACCGGGAATCATGGCGGAACGGTTGGAAAGAGTTCGGAAAAGATGATTTTTCATCACAATGCCATCAGCTGGCAGCGTTTAATGCTTTCGTGGCATGCAGCAAGGGGATAATGCTGAAACGGCGTGGGTGAAAGACATTTTTCTATAAGTCATTCAAAGTTAAACGGACTTGACTTAAAATTTACAGTATGAGAACGGAAACGTGATAATATGTCCGCTTTAATGCTTGCTCGACTTATATATTTTTTACTTGCCAATAACTGTTATTTTAAATCTCTTAACTTTGCGTTATTCCAGCTATTAGCAACGGCCAATGATATTGATATTGATAACACATTAATTACACTCCGTGAACATGACATCCCTTCCTACATCAACGATCAGCATTAAAAAATCCATTTCTGCTACCTCAGAAGAAGAACAAAAGGTAGGAACTTATCGAAATTGGTAGATCTAGGTTGATTCATTTTATTATTCCTAAAATTTGCAGCAAACTCCTTTCATGTGTATGTTATATGTTAAGTGTACTAACGAGTCATAATTAACAGTATTGGTGTTTTAAAACATTATAACTGTTTAGCATCGAAACTGTACTTTGTAATTAGTAACAGTTTCCTTAAAAACATTGCATATTCACTGACAAGTCTAAGCAAAACTTTTTGTCCATTTCAGTTTCACTTTCGCTGAATCAGTCAAATCGACAATCAAACTGACACGTGAAACATTCTAGATTTTAAAAATACTAGGCGACAAAGTCTTATGTAAAAGATGGATATGACGAGCAAATTTCGATCTTGGTTCAAATTAGTATACGGAGCATTTATATTGAAACGCCTGTCCCGAAATCAACAAGAGCAATAGAGAAACTAATAGTAGTTCGTTAGTATGACAGAGAAGGAAGTTTTGCAACGTTGCCGGCCGCAGTCCAAGTAAAAGCACCTAACGCCGCAACGCGTATCGCTTTACGCTTTCGGTCCCGGGTCGTCTAGGATTTTAGTAATTCTCATATATTATCATAATTGCCATAATAATCGAGTGTGCGGAGAGGATGACTGTGATGTTTCGCGAGGTAGCAACGTCGCAAAAGTTCTTTCTCTGTTTAGCCAACGAGAAATATATGGCCTTTCTTTCGCTCTTATGTTTATATCGGGTGTTTTTTTTAATTTCACCTCATAGTAGGCTGTGGATAGTGTTTGTGAATGCGCCTTACTAAAAAATGTCAAAATTGACATAACCACACTTTTTTAATATAAATTGAAACTGCTCCAATCAGTTACTATTGACTTGAAAAAGACAGCTGGGCTCTATTCATTAGGCGTAGATGAGTGAGCTGTCTTTTTCAAGACACTATTAACCGATTGGAGCAGTTTCAATTTTTATTAAAAAAGTGAGGTTATGTCAATTTTGACATTTTTTAGTAAGGCGCATTCACAAACACTATCCACAGCCTACTATGAGGTGAAATTTAAAAGAACACCCGATACCATACTGCGACTCTGTAGAATAGGTCTGTATATACTTAAATGTTATGACTTAAACCTGGATTACTTTCGTATTTCCAGACGCTCCCACGCGCGTTAATTTATGAATGACTAGATAAGTAGTTTTCATGAAAATGGATGGGAAACATCGATTTTGTGCTCATTCACTGACCGCAAAGTTTGTTCATCGATTTTTAACTTTAGGTTTGAATGAAGCTACATTTCAATATACATCTAAGTGATATGATGAAAGCTGCATTTGAAACGCTATAAATTTATTTTTACTGTGAGGATTAGTGTAATTTTGAAAAAGTAGGAAACCATTCATATATACCTAGGTACACTAATGACCACAAATGTGTATCGATTTTCCTGTATAAAAAAAGTTTATCAACTGATTGGGGGATTGAACAGTAGAAAACCAAATGAAAACAACACTTCATATAAACACCCGATTATCAGATATGTTATTTCCTTTGTATTTCCAAAATTTAATATTAATAGGCTAATCAAGACGTGAACAATACGAAATAAGTTGTTGAAATCAATCCTCGAATCCCTAAAATTAGACAGCCAAGAGTTCTCCAAGTAATAATGCATAAACTTAGTGAGGAAGCCGAGAGTCGGGTTTGTTTAAGATCAGATTATTTTCCCCCTCGTTGCTTACTCTCATATTACGACTCACTTAAATCATATCACTTTATTAACAGAAGCAGGAAGATTAAAAATTTAGTCATGACGTGAAATTTGATTACAGCGGCTCGGTTTTCCTTGGGGAATTTGCCTCGCAAAATTCGAAAATTTAAATTTTGGTCTCAAGAAAAGAAAGGTTAACTCCGTGCGACTTTTAAAAATAGTCCAAAATTTTATTTTCACAATTTGGGTTGTTGACGAAAGAATGAAAATGAAAATTTCATGAAAAAAAGCGTTTATTTTCCAAGATACGAACCTCAGAAAATGAAGCGACTCTTTACTGACTGATCCTTCAAAATAAATAACTATTATTCAATTTTGCCATATAAACTGACGTTTATTGACGTCAAATCGAACCTATAAAATCATTGTTTATTTTGTTTATTTATGCAGCGGATTAAAATGTTCTAATCCGCTGCCTATTCAATTTTGCCATATAAAGTAACGTTTTATATGTTTAAAATTGTTTTCGTCGTTGTCAAGGTTGCGGCACTGAAGTTGTCATCTTGTCAAAGTTTCTCTTCAAAATTGGACTTACTCCGCTAAACGTCAGTTTATCTATGGCAAAATTAAATAAAACGTTGTAATACACTCGCGGATACAATGAACGTTTAATTTGCGATATGAACGCGCTTGTGGCTGTGCCGCGCGCGCAATTAAACCTATCGCTCGTTAAACGTTCATTTTATTCGCTTGTATAATAAATAACTATTATAAACTATGTAATATGAGGAAAAATTATATGAAAAGAGCGCAAGGGATGCAACTACAATGGGGTCGCAGTAGTCGCCTGGTTGAGAAATGAGGACAATAAAAGCCAAAAAATGGAGTTAGGAAAATTTTTGACGCATTAAAAAACACAGGCCTATATTTATAACAAACGAATGAAAAAACAAAAAATTAATAAGGATATTTCATATCATTTTTCATATCTTTCTTTATTTTCAATAAAAGTATACCGGAATGAAAAGGGAGACCCTTATGATATGAGGAATTTTACATATGTGTCATGTTGTCATTTTAACCATGAGGAAGGAAGTGGTGTTTTTAAAGATTGTGGTAATCAGTGGGTAATTAATGTGGTAATAGTCTAAATGTTGGAGGTAAGACTTGTTGGTAAATCTGGTAAGTATACTTCGTGGTACATTTCGGCACAATATATTCTTGAATACATCAAATATACCGTTATTTGAAGGTACACCTTGGTATTGTTTCCTGAGGAAAATTGAGTTTATTTATTTATTTATCAAGTGTATATTACCTATATACAGTACATTCATCATCTTAATACCCGTAGGAGGTTAATGGCCTATACCTTTTTAATTTTATTTATACTACTTTGTTTGAATTATACATATTAACTATTACTAGGTAAAATCAAATAAATCATCACGAAGGCAATCATTTTCATGCAAGTATCCATCTTGCACAAATAAATACTTTTTACTGGTTAGAAACTGAAGAAGTTTCCATCGCTTTCATAACGTTGAGATGGAAAAATATATACAATTTCGGAATCGATACAATTTACCCATTGAAATTGTAGAAATTGTTACGTTTGTGAAGGATTTTTTGTTTCATCTGAATGCAATGATGCAAATTTGAAAGAGATCTTTAGCAATAACAAAAGTTATTAGCATGTTTACTTAAAATTTATTTATTCGCTGTGTAAAGCTGTAAACAAAAAGAGCAAATTTTAATTAAAGTTACTTTACCATTCTTTTTTCGTTTTTGTTGTGTTAATTAGTTGTTTATTTGGTTATTCTCCTTTATTTCAAAAAAAAACATTCTGGAATTGGTTGGAGTTGACAAAAATTCCCGATTTGAGGATGGCAAATCTTAAAGAAACGTTTTGTAAGTAAATTTGTCTGCAACTCTTCGTTATTAAAGTTACATTTTAATAAAGAGTCTCTGAAATAAGTGTATTTTATTTCAATCACTAATGCAGATTTTTTTTGTTTGAATGTGTCTTCTCCATGATTTTTGATTAGCTAACAATACAAAAAATCGATATGGTACTCATTCATTCATATAAAACCACTTGAAAATGATAGTATAGCTGAAGTTTCAAATTTTACCGCCGATTTCAAATTTCCCGCTATGGTTAGTAGTGAGAGGCAAAGCAACAACATGGCGACAAATGTCATCTGTGTCGCCTTGAAATAATACAGTACTTGCGCTTCTTAATAATATACGTACTGTGGCAACAATGTTATGGCTTAAGGTACTAGTACCACTAGTACCAGAAAAAGTAGCTAAAATCGACATATATTTCAATATTTTTTTCTAGCTTACTTTATGATGAAACTTTGCAATTATTTTAATTTAGATCATCTCATAGGGGGCTCTAATGTTGCCTCCTTCAAAATTATGATGTACCGTGGCACAGAGTTAATATTAAAAATGACCCCTCTGCGACAAAAAATGAAAAGAGAATGTTACAAACGAAGGTCTATTACATCATAATTCACCACTTTTTTATAAAAAATCAATCCAAAACGAAAATGGCGGCTATACAAAAAAACCGTTTTTTTACTTTATTAATTAGCCAATTTTTTTTCTTCTCCTTTTCTTCAATTTTCTGGTGAATTACGATGTCGGACATCAAAACAACTGGAACGCACAAAAAATGAAATAAACCCGTAGAGTAGTTGCGGAGAATAACTGTGTCGATTGGTAGAATGCAGTTTCGAGAAAAACGCATTTAATTTTTTTTTACCCTTTACTTCTGAGATGTTTTTTAAAAAATCAAGTTATAATACTTACAATTTGTTAATTAGTTATCCCTAGTCCGTAGATGGTATTTACAGAGTTGGTAGCAACTGACTCCACAAAACCAATACCGAATACTCTACCCACTTATCTCCCATCGAAATGGCAGAAACTAACCCTATTCCAAAATTGTATTATTTATTTAAATGAACGACTTACAAATCGAGTGCAGGGATGATATTTACAGGATAGATAGTAATTACCTCCACAAAACCAATACCGGACACTCTACTTACTTACCTCCCGTCGAAGGGGGTGAAACTATCCCTATTCCAAAATCACAATAATAAGTAGAAGTGAACGACTCGTGAATCGAGTGCCGAGATGATATTCTCAGGGTAGATAGCAATTACCTCCACAAAACCACTACTGCATACCCCATCCACTTACCTTACGTCGAAGTGAGTGAAACTACCCCTTTTCCAAAATTATATTAATAAATTTAAATGAACGACTTGCGAATCGAGTGCCGGGATGATATTCACAGGATAGATAGCAATTGCCTCCACAAAACCAATACCGCACACCCTATCCACTTACCACCCGTCAAAGTGGGTGAAACTACCCCTATTCAAAAATAATAAATTAATAAACTAATACATTAATAAATTTAAATGGACGCCTTGGTAACTGTAGTAAGAGAATCGAAAACGCGCGTGCGCTCAAAGTGCTCTATCTTTTTTTATTTAATTTTTTTCAACTTCTTTATAAAATTTTAGGAGGTGATTCTTGAAGATATAAGGAATCGAAATCTGTAAAAAGCAAGAAAATGACTTTTCTAAAAACTTTTCCGGTACTTGATGTCAGACGCTGCATCCATGAATGTAATAGATATTACCGTTTCGATACTTGAATATTTAACATATCTAACATGCGGCCAAGCCTCAGAACCTTCTGGAACGACACGGCACATATTTTATACCGGCCAGTCGATAATTTTCCACTTTCCTCCACTCGCCCTTAGGGCCCCGGCACCGGTCAAAGTCATTGCCGGATCAATCCAAGGCCGGATTATCTAAACCGGGTCGAATTTTAGATGAAGATCGACTTTTCAGGCCCGCCAGACGACGAACTGTGAGGCCCACGAGGGGCGCGTGACTTAAGGGAGCGTCACAGATGGCGGTTCCATTTCCATAATTTCCGTGAAAGAACTCGAGCTACTAATTCCGAATCTACATTGCAAATGGCCGACATTCGGTGCCTATTTGTGTTCGGATCGTCGGAACTGTCTAGCTGAAAGAAGGGAACGGCTTCAATTAGCGAGGGGAATTAGCAAGGCACATAATGAACATAATAAGGCAAACAGAAGGGGCACGATACCGTTTAAATTGCGCCGAGCGCGTTCTCGAAGAGAGAGAAAGTGGATTGAGTGCAATTACAAACTTTGAAATTTACGATTCGCCTACGGGTTTTCACAGGGATTCGATATGATATAACTGTGTTAGTAGTGTGCGAATACCGACTGACCGTGATTCCAATTCAGCCAACGGTTTTTACAGGTGTCTTGGGGATTTTCTCAGTCTCTAGGGGATGTAAGGATTCTGCAGGTATCAAACTGACAAAGATGGGCGCAACAACAGGGATAAGTGGGGAGGCAGATTTATAAAAATCCCCCAAAAATCCAACCTGTCTTTGACAATCCCACGAAATATCTGTGAGTCATAATGAAAAGGCGTTGACAGCTGCAAAAATCCCCAGAAAATCCCCAAAACACCAGTAAAAACCTCTCTCCAATTATTTCAAAAAAAGTGTATCTCGAGAATTTTTTGACTGATCTCAAAGAAATCAAAATTGTCTCATAGAAAATGTAGTACTTATGCAGCAAAGAAGACGATGTGTCCATCGTATACCTATTTTATTATAAATATTTCAAAGTTGTTCACGTTTTAATTTAAAGTTTAAAAAATTCTTGGAAAGAACTGATTACGAGAACATTTAAAAAAATGCCCTTTTAAGAAGATTTAGCCAATAAAGTTATGAATTTTTATTATCCATATTGGATAAATACTAATAATAACATAAAATAATATAATATAATAATATAAAATGAATAATCAAAGTGCAAAAATTGTTATTGAAGCGGATTTCGAGATAATTTCAAGAAACCAAAAAACAACACAAGTATAGTGAGTTTTAAAAACGTCCTTTTTATTTATAAGATACTCAATTACCCGAATACAATAAGTACTCTTATTTGAGTGGATCAAATGAGAAAGTAATATAGGTATTTGAAAATTGCTTGACATGACCTCCTGGTTGCAATACAAACAACTTCCTTATTGTGAGAAAAACAGTTTACAAAATTTTACAAAAAATATTGTGAGGGGGTTACAATTTTACTATTTTGCATTCTAATATGAGGCATTCATATATGAAAAGTATTGTGATTATCCCGATTTTTTAAATTCGAGTTAATAGCATTTCTTTACATGTTAATGTCGCGTGAGCCCAAAAAACATGTTTTTCAAAAATTGTCTATGTTCATATGTGTGTGACTGTAGGTTTTACTCAGAAATTAAAATTCACAAACTGTTCAAATTTTGTATTTAGGGTTTGTGCTTTTTATTAAAATCGATGGGCACCGGTTGTTTACTCGCCATTTTTGGAAATTTTCTCCAAATTTGCTTCAGGAAATGTTTTAAACCTCTAATATGTATTTAGCGTTTAAACGTGTATAATAAAGTTTTATAAAAAGATAAATCGTCTTTGAAGAGTACTTTGCTCTAATCGTTTTTCGGTTTTAAATATACTCGAAATGCTCCAGAAGAATTATTTTTTAACTTCCAGTAATATTTATTTTACCATTCAATGTGTAGTATATAAAAGTTACTAATAGTTTTGGCTAAATCTTGTCTGAAGGGTACTTTATAATATTTATCCAACACATGACAGTTATGACTGTCATTACTAATGTCATTTTAGACAAGTAAACTATCAAATAACACACTAGTGGGTTATAATGCATAACTCACTAGTGAGTTATGGATAACTAACGTTCATATTTAAAGTAGTATTCTATTTTTATGGTACTAGTGGGTTATGTTGAAAATAAGTCACGCGAGAAGATTTATACCACGAGGCCAAACAAACAACCTACTTTAACCAAAATGTAAAAAAGTCATTGTCACGTTATTCTGACATTTATAGGGTACTGGGACGCAAGTAGCTTTGATTTAATTACAAAGCTTATTAATAATTATTATCTCATAAAAAACGATTTCTTCCACTTGTTGGATAAAACATTGTATGCCACTCGCGTGTTATGTCTCCTAAGTCACTTGAGAATTTATACCACGAGGCCGTTCTTACTGACTGACTTACTGGCTAACTTATTTTCAACATGACACACTAAGTACCATAAATACCTATTATTGTTTCTGTTGTGGGAATTCTTATTCATAATCCATAAATTCAAATTTAAATTCATAATGTTTTATGTTATTTTCCACTTTCTGGTAGGATATCATTCTTTACAAAAAAATTATTTACCTTGACATCTCGAAACAAATGATTGAATTTACGAAAAGACGTACAAGTCACAAAAAAAATTTAATATTTCAAAATGGAACTTCGTAAAATTTCATTTATCACAGTTCTTTAGAAACGAATGAAACACTTGCGTATTGAATTTAATGCTAAAATGTACAAATTATGTTTGATAAAAATTTAGCAAATAAAACTTTTACGTATGAATTTTGAAAATTTGTATTTTTACGGAAATAAAATTGTCAAAATTCAACTAAGGTATATCTCATCTCATTATTAATCATTATATTAACACTAGAATGTTGATAGATTGAAAAAGTCTCATACTAATAATGAAAATCGATCATTTTCATTCTGGTGTTGTAAATTCAGTAAAAGTAAATCCACAATTGCCATTGAGCAAAAGATCAAATAATTTCAGTATGGCACAGGATCTTTGATAAGAAATTTCATAATTTTAAACCCACATGTACTTATAGCTGCAAGAAGGTTATACTCGTCCTTTTTGTTTGACAATTGGAGAAAAATTATAGTTAATAGATCACGATGACAAGTTACCTGTTACTACAAACGTAGTAGTTTTTTGCAAAATTTCAGTTACTGGTCTAAAGAAGATATAGTAAATATAAAAACTTATTAATACAAATATAAGGTGAATACTGGAATACATTTAAAAAAATAAAAGTAAAAGCAATTATTTTAAAAATTGAAAGCAAAGTTGGCAAAAAATAACAATGCATACCTGTAACGAAAAAAAAGCATGACTGCTAAAAAAATTAAAACAGGGCCTCGAAATAAAGGACATAATATCGTTATGTACTCGAGAGGGAGGTTTTGAATACTAAGTATCCTATATTAAATGGCCCCGAATAGTAATTATCCTGTATTAAAAAGTCCCCTATGTGCAATACGAATTTCATTCCTTTTGTACTCCCTACCTCGTATTTTTTTAATAATCGTATTTCTTAATTATTTTAACTATTATTTTACACACTGCCACCACCTCTGACATTATTCGTGCCTTGCTGTGTAAACTACTCTTTAAACCCTCCATTGACTTGAATTTGCGGTATTGGCGATGACGTTTTTGTTCTCAACCGAGCCGTCCGTAATAGCTCAGTTTTTCCACATTGTCCTGAAAGGCAATTTAGCCAAATTGCCATGGCGGCAAAATCCCATTGCGTTTTTCGGTAATTTATTTCTCGTTTCTTTTAACGTGAGGGGTTCGATTTAAACTAATGGAAGGGTTAGTTATTGAGCGCTGTAGTCTTGTTTGACTTCAGTGATTAAAATGCTACAAGTAGACTTTGGTGGGATTAGAATTTCAGTCGGGTATGTAACTGCTGATGCGTTTCAAGCAAATAACATAATAACCTAGGAGTCGTTGAATGTCTATCAAAGTGAAGTAATGTTCGTTCAAAAGTCCCGTTTGGGAAATATAACGCTTCAATATTTCTTGAAAAATAACCAAAACTAACTTACATCAAAACTAACACTTACTAACTAATTTACATCACACACACATTTATTTTTTTTTTTAGATTTCGCGCACGGCCGCTCAGGTCAAGCTCTGGAATTCCACGAACAATAATCGATTCGTCGGAAACGGACTCTCCCCGACTTGTGTTTATTTTGTGGCGAGACTTTCCGTTACAATATAAACCATTTTTGTGTTAAAATTTCTGTTTATCTCAGTTTTTCTTGGATAAGTTAAAATTCAACGTATAAAATTAATCTGTTGAAATTTAGCCTTAGAAGTATAATTAACATGATTTAATTAATGGATATCCTCACTTACAAGTTATTCAGTAATTTAATAACTGAATTATTCAACGGGCCTTAAGAGCATAAAACGTTGTTACCCATGGGTGTCAATTTTAGTGATTACCTTAAAATTCCCTTCTTGAAAGAGTCTTTATTTTCATTAATAATTAATAGTAGTACTAGTAACGATTGTATAATTATATGTTTTATTAATCTTTGCAAAACGCAACATATCTACTGTTCTCAATCAAATTACGGAGTTAACGGAGGGTTGGAAATAATGGGAAATTAATCCCGCTCGTAAAGAGGTTTTCCATTATACTTTTAAGTTGTCTTCTGATCGTGCAGTGTAAAAATAATAAAAGTGCAGTTAGAGCCGCGCGATCTTTCCATAACAAGTTAAAGCGTGTTTATGACGTTAATTTCGCATCGGATTTGCAGTGGTTTATTTCCTCTTTTCAATTTTTTCTCGTCATTTCTAGCGGTACATTAACGAAGTTTTACTCCTTGACGGTCCGTAAACGTAATTTAACAGGGAAAAGTAGTTTTTCCTCGTAAATTGCAACGTGCAGGTAGCAATATTCTGTATGTTACGAGCAGAGGAGGATTTATCATTTGGTCAAAACTGGACTGCGGCCAACTAACTGTATTTGATAAAATTGCGGAACATTTCAGGTGTTGACAAGGTTTGTCAGTTCAATCCAATAAATTAAGTGTCTTCCATTTGTTATAGCTTGAAATAAAAATAAAATATTACCCAAATCTATCTTGTAAATTTCTACCCAATTTCACGTTAACGCGCACATACAGAATTTTCATACGAAAGCCACTGCTTTAGAAAAATAACTTGCGATCCTTTAATTACTTTGCATAGTTTATTTTGGTGTTTAACCGCGAATAACAATTTATAATTACGTAAACGTCTGAACTAAGCAAATAAATCTCCAAAGCACGACATACCAAAAGCGTTCAACTTTACCATAACTCGAAGTGAATGTAGTACATCTTAAAACGATGTATTTGTACCAGTAGTGATAAAGCTACATTTGGCAACAAAGCAAGGTTAGGTACTTACGTAAACCGAACTTCAAGAAAGAAAAATCTTTGAATGAGAACTCATATTTAATTAATCAGACACTTTAGATCTAGTATATTTATCAAGCGTCATTCAGTACATCCAATTAAATCTGACAATGGATTAATCACCCATCTTCTAAACACCAGCCCTAAGTCCCAAATAATGGTCTCTTACACCACATTTTCTAATTACTCTTCAATTCATCTGTTACTAACTCGGAACGTTTCAGATTAGTGGAAAATTGCGTTAAGGAAAAATTCGCCGACTTTAAAATCCATTTCCTCCAACTTCCATTCGCTGGATTAAAATTTAATAAACAGGACTTTCCTTGAAATATAAAATTTAGCCACAAGAGGACATTAGGTACATTCCGCGCTATATTTCGCCCGAGGGGTTTTCGATATAATTTTTAGGATGGGCGAGATACGAGATTCCATCAAAAAGCTAGCAGCAATTTCCATTTATTTGGATTAAAATGTGGTATTAATATTAAGATTAAAAGGAAATTCGTGACATACATAAAGTTATTATTATTATAAACACCAATGAGTGAATGTGTATATGATGTATATAAAGTGATTTACTGTTATTTTGACGTACTATACGTCTTATAAATCGATGTGCCGGCTACCTGCCGGTTCACAAAACATTATAACGTTACGCCGGACCCATGCGTGCGAGCTAGAGTGAGAACGACAACAATAAACAGAGATCGACCTTGGCGGTTGCCTTGCGACGCATCTATCTCTTTTACACGACAGCGTCCGAGTGAAAGCTCGATTTGGCGATCGGCTCGATTCGGGAGCGCGATTGAAGGGGACGAAGAGGTACGCGCTACGCGCGTTCTGATTGCTCTGTTTCCACTCCGTCGTCAGCGACGACGGCAACAGCAGTCAACACACCATTTTTATAAAGTTATCCAAATATTTACTGTGCATAACATTGCTTATTACTATTACAATAACAATTGCGGCAATAAGGTGTTCAATTCTTGCATTGTAAGAGTTCGATTAGCTGTATAATCTCATATATTTGTTCTTGCATCGGTCAATGAGTGCAGTAATAACAGGTTATGTTACGACTAAAACATTATGATGAATGATATAAATGATCATTAAATAAATGATAAAAAGTCAACTTCTTTCATTTAATACTCAAAGATAACAATTATCCTGCGTAGCAATTCATGTAAGGTTCAAGATTAATGTTCAACTTCACACATGTCATAACAATGTGTCTAAAATGACCAGTTGGACCGACCAACCGCAGTGCGAAGAAACCTTCTAATGATAATTTAGTGATAAGAATTATATTCAATTCATAAACGTATTCCATTTTTCAACAATGTTTTCTTATGACGTTATCACGTAAAAATTATCGTCCGTGAACCGACTTTACAGACAACAATTTTTTTTTAATTAGTTAAACGAATATATTTTTAATAACAAATATATCGCTTAAATGTGTAATCGTTAGAAAACAAATCAAGGTATTGAGCTCTAAATTATGGTGCATTTGAACCCATTTCAACCATCTTATTGAAGTGAATTAACATCATCACTATTGTTTTCAACTTGCCTTTATGTCGTATTGAATTTAGTTCAATCTAATTTTATGGGCAGTTTCCAGAAATCCATTCTCGTAATTAATTTGTGATTTGTAAAACATTTTCCAAATTGACCTAATATTATTTTAAATATGTAATTATTGAACTAAGGATAGTCTAACTATATCTGAATATTTAGTTGTGGAATTGTGCCATTTCTACAAAATCTCAAAAACCTCCCTTTCCCTACTTCTCACTACATAACATTCACAAGATTGATGAGCACAGCTTTGTAGAAGAAATGAAGGCGTGAATCTAACATATAATCTAAATGGCGTGTACGTTTAGATGGTCATTTGATACATCAGTCGGCGCTCATTTCAGCGCAGCCTTTCACTTTTACGTTTATCGTCGGTTTTACAATCAGAAAATAAACTATGGAATCGACGGCATTTGATTGTTTGAGCTGCTGGAAATTCTAAAAATAAGGTTGTTAAAGATGTATATATTTATACACCTTCATAGAGAAATGGAACGTTACGTAAAGATAGCTATATACTATATACAAAATGAAATAATAATAATATAGAAGTTTAATTAAGTTTAGAAAGATAAGAGTACTAGTGAGGAAAATCCCAAGCACAGAAAGTCCCTTATACAAATAAATAAGCTAAACAATATCTTAACATAAATTGTAAAAGATTTATTTACCAGTCATTCATTTCTTGCAGAAATACAAACCACACCAAAATTGGCAACGGCGACCTTAGTTACTTTTTGGAAAGGAGCGAAGACAGCATCAGTCATTACTAACTCCGAGTTAATGATGATGCGACTAGTTCGACGAAATGGGGTAATAATCCGCCATGGCTTAGCAAATCAAATCAATCGACCCTTTCATCCAGCATTCCATCAGGGATTAAGAGCAGGACGTTTTCGAAGAACTCCCAAGGTAGGTGGATTAATTACATACGTAATAGTAGTTTCAAACAGGTAGCCTAACTTGAATTCACATACTTTGCGAAATCTGTTCTGTAAAATTTTGACATGATATACCTGACATTTGATTTGCATGACTACGTACGTTATGCCGTATCGATGGGATGTGTCGAGAAATCTCTGGAGTGTTAATTGAATAATTTATGACGACGATAGTGCAAATTTTATACAGCAGCATTTTAATATGTGTAATGACCTAGCATCGCCCAGATATAGTCCAAGGGCTTATTTAGGTGTGTGGGCAATTTGTTACATTCGTAAGTATTTGCTAGTCTACCGTACACATTACACTCATCGGTAAAAAGCATTAGGTTACCTTATTGAACACATCTAGTAATGGTAGTAATGACTTTAATTGTAAATTGAAAAGCAGTGTTTCAAAGAAATCAATGAAATCTGAAAAATCATCCGTTGAATATTGACAGTTATCGATGACAAACCAAATAAGTGGTAATTAGACCGGCGACTGCCTAGCGTCGAGCGTCCCGACTCCCTTTTTTATAATCTCAAGATTCAGGAAAAAAATTACCTGTTATACTATGTCCAGCCACAATTGGAACACCAAAAAAACACTTAATGGCTTTTTAAGTAGTGAAGAGCGATGCCGCCTTGTCCTCCATGGGCGTATCATTACGGATAATAACTCTAACAATGAATTCACTTCCAAATCGCACAAACAAATGGCACACACCACTGCTTTCTCGAGTATAAGTGCGGAAGAAGACATCACAAGGAAAGCACACGTGGCCTCTGTGTTATGGTCCAGTGGACCATCCAGTATCTGTAGAGTCTCGCGTACTTTCTCGTACACGATTTCACTGATCGACTGTACACCTGCACCTTAGAAGAAGAAAATACAAACGAAGTGCCGCTGTCGTAAAAAAAAATTGCGGTGCAATGGACCCTCTAGTTCTTTATCTGTACATATCCATACATTCACATATATGATTTCACTTGGGCAACTGAACACCTGCATTTTAAAAATACCAGGGCGTTTCTGAATAAGCAAAAAGATAAGTCCCATGGTTTTGTATAGAGACAACGGGCTCTTTTCGAATGACCTCGGTAAATTCAGATTTTATTGAGTGTTCCAATTGCTACTGGTTAGAGTATACACACACCATAGTCTTGTGATCCTGACCTTTTTTACTTAACTTTTCAGTTATTAGTTTACTGGTATCTTCTTTCACAAATCTATTCACATCTTGTCTTGTCTTCACATCAGTTCTTGGAACAAATAAAGTAATTTCCAGTTTGGCTTTAGAAAAGGTAGATTTACAGTCTCTGCTTTTCAGTCTGTTTTCGACTGGACTGGGACTTAAATAATCTAATAATCCTAGATAAAAGGAACACTTGTAATATGGCTTCATAAAAATCAATTTTTCGGAAATGAAGGAAAGTCATTCCAAAATATGTAGCAAATCTCATAAATATCACCTTTCTGGCAGATCATGTAACAGGTTTAGGTAAAGAAACGGTAGAAGTAAACATAGGGGTACATGAGGTGTGAAACTGATCTGATGTCGATGATATGATACTCTTCTTCAAATATGAACTTAATCAACACTGATCAGTTGCTTCGATATGCGGAATCCTACGCTATAAGATGCGAATAAGCGATCCATTTTAGAGTTGGAACATGACATCTTTCATTTCTGTGAACATATTCCCTAAAGATATCCATTATCACAGTGATTTCTTCTTTTTTATGTCTTACTACGTCTGACGTATTACAAATTGTAATACTGCTCAATTTCTTTATCGGATTTTTCGGCAGTAGGGACATATATGTACGTGTATAATAGCCAAATTTAGTGGTACACTCTTTACTTGTAACAAATACACTAATGACTAGACTATTAATTCGTGCAACTCCTTAGCGACAACTGGTTTTTAGGAGCCAGTGTACATAAAGGCCATCTAGTGGCGTAAATTGATTCAAGACTTTTACAATTAGGATTTAAGAAGAAGAAAATTTAAAATCCCTTTATAATTATGAGAAATTTATTATCGATACTATTTACTTACTGCCATCATTAATTTTATTTACATATGCTTTGATGAAAAAGGTAAAATATTTAACAATAAACAAATTAATACAACTATCACATACATTTTTCATCTCGTCTTTAACATTCGTTACTCGATTTAATACTAATATCGATTTAACATTATGAACATAATGAGGCTTTGGGAAGACTGTTATGTAATAACTATGTTCGGTTATGTAATACAAAAGGACGGCATGGAAAAACTCATGATAATGGGGAATGTTGATGAAATGATGACAAACAGTCAAGAGGAAGATCATCGATGAGATATATAGACCAAATAAAAGAGCTCACAAAATGTCGGTTTCCCAAGTGATGCGTACTGTAGAAGACAGAGAAGCATGGCGAAATGTCACTATGCAACCTCCCCAAGAGAGAAAGAGAGAGAGAGAGAGATCATTTCTTCTGAGGCGAGGGTGCCATTATTCGTCACCATTTAAAAAACATTTGGCAAATAATTCAACCATCTTCTTCTTCTTCGACTGCCTATCCATAATAGTGGATGTTGACGACCACATAACCAAACTTATCTCTGTTTCTGAGAGTGTGAATAAGCTCTCCAATTGATTTAATTCCGGTGCATTGTCTAATATTTCGAGCCCATGATATTTGTTTTTGTCCCATTCCTCTCCTTCACTCAATTTTGCCCTCCAAAGTTAACTGTAGTACATATATTATATTTTTCGCTTCTAAAAATGTGGTCAATGTATACATTTTTTCCTTTCTTTATTGTGGTAAGTAACTCCCTTTCTTTATACATTTTTTGTAAAAAATTATTCGTTACCTTATCAGTCCACGAAATTTTAAGTAGATGTCTGTAGGACCACAGTTCAAAAGCTTCTACTTTATTAATAGCGTTTACCGTAAGCGTCAAAGCCTCTACTCTATATAACAGGATCGGCCATACATAACATCTTACATAACGCGTTCGTAGTGATAGGTTTAGATGTTTGCATTTAAGTATTCTTTTGTATTTTATGAATGCATTGCGTGCCATTTCTATTCTACTTCGGATTTCCGTATCGGAGTTCCACTCTGAATGCAGCCGGCATCCTAACTATCTATATTATGGTCGATTTTGGATTGTGATTGAGGTGTTGTTATGTGAAAGTTCCTTTCTACTGATTATCATAACTTTAGTTTCATTTGTATTGATATTTAATTCGAAGTTTTCACTTACGCGGCTTAATGGATTACACATTTCTAAAGTTTCTCAGAATCGTTAGAAATCAACACGGTATCGTCTGCATATCTTAGATTGGACATTGGCGCACTGTTTACGTCTACTCCCATTTCTTGTTCTTCAAATGTTTCATCAAATATGCCTTCGGAGTAAACACTGAATAAAAGTGGAGACAAAATACATCCTTGTCGGACATCTCTTCTTATCCCTTCTTGAAGGTCCGCAGAAGTGATATTGTGCGTTTTGATGTATGCTGATTTCTGTATTAATTGCTGTATTCCCTATGCGTCTGATTCAGCCACCATAAGACCGTAACATTTTGGATGAAAACTGAAACGGTTGGGCGAAACTTTATTACAACGGTAAAAATGATCGTTTGCTTTAATCATTCCCTCTGGTTAAAATGTAATTAACTCTTTCTCCGAATTCCACGAGAATTCTGTCCACGTCCCTTCCCGTTATTACCGGAATACGAATGGATCCAAGGTTTTAACACGTCCGCGACCCCTATCAATTAATTTACAACGAAGCGAGAGGGAGACGAAAACTCCAAGGTTTCGGAGAGTTCGGATATGATCGAAGTTCCGAGAGTTCGCTTCCCGTATCGCTCCCGGTGAGTTTCCCGAAGGGACGAAAGGAGAGAGAGGGAGAGACAGGTCCCGGGGAAACGTCTTTGAGGTCCGTCAAAAAGTTTATCGCGGCGGAAAATATTTCCGCAAGATAAAACAGTGGGGGCGAGAGGTGGGCGAGTTCTCGGTCGGCGATGAAACGTTCGGTCTGGTGCGCCCTTAATTTACGATCGCGAAGTTTGGCTGTTCGGACCGAACTTCGGGTCTGCGGAGTGTACGAATTTATCTCCCATTCAGGAGCAATCGCACGAGAAGGTTTAACAGTGGTTGTATTCACGTATGGTGTTTAAGAAATTTGGAGGTGATCTGGACAAGCTATAGAATAGATTAGAATTAATAGTGCATGAATCTGAGGAACACTTGAAAGGAACAACACGACAAACAGCAAAGAAACCCTGGAACTGAACCTTGGAACTGATAGACTCAAAACGACAATATAGACTGATAAAAAGAAAAACAATTAAAGTAAAAGAAAATTGGATGATGGAAATGTGCGAGGAACTCGGGGCTTTGCAGGAAAGGTATGGTGACAGAATGATTGATAATAGAATTAAAGAAATAGCCGGAATAAAGAACAATACACTGAGGACCACAGACAACAAAATTTTAACAGAGATTGAAGAGATAAACGAGTGGTGGAAGAAATACATACAGGACCTTTGTGGAGATAATAGAACACAAAATATCAACCAACATATACCCTACGAAAATCTTAAAAATATACCCTATCTTAAAATACGAAATAAAATATGCAATACGAGACACGAAACATGGGACAGCTTCAGATAATATCTACACCGAAAATATAAAACTTATTGAAGAGGACAATCTGGATGTACTCACACACATCCTCAACAACGTATATAAAACAGCCAAAATTCGTCGAGAATGGTAAACATCGGCTTTGGTCCCCTACGTAAAACTAAAAACCCCAAAAAATGCACCGACTTCCAACTCATCAGCCTTATGTCACATACAATTATTGAAATTATTCTTAAAAATTATACACAATCGAAGATATAATAAATGTGAGGAAGACAAACACCAAAGATAAATTGATGTCTAAAGAAAAAATATGGATCCTGATGACATTACAATAATACAAAATTTGTACTGGAATCAAGATGCTTTTGTACGAACAGAAATCGGCGATACTGAAGTCATAATAAATATCCTGAGAGGTGTTAGACAAGGTTGCGTTCTGTCTCCTATATTGTTTAATCTCGGGTGGTTTAATCTAACGGCGGAACGATCACAGTTACATATAATTCGGTCGGTGGTACGTTCACAATCGGACGGTGTCGGTCGGTCTAAATCGAACGGTCGGTAACGTTCACAATTACATTTATCGGTCGGTAGTACGTTCACAGTCGGACAGTTACGTAACAAATAACGAATAATTCGGTTGGTTTAAATCTAACGGTCGGTAACGTTCACAATTACATGTATCGGTCGGTAGAACGGAAACGGATATCAGGCGCAACGGAAAAATACGGATAACGTACGGCTTGTCACAGACAAGTATTGGTTCTGACCTTGGATTAACTCTGGTACAGGACGATTTGAGGGGGGAGGTTTACCTACCCAAGTTACGTCTGAATATGTAAACGATGGTAGATTGAATGTTGCCTTATCGGCCGCCATCTATCTGAGATAGGTTTGATTTCGCGATTAACTGTATGGTGGGTGGTCTGCCCTTGACTCTCAAAAATCGGCTTCGTTACAACATACTACTAGACAAAATTGTACATGAAGAAAAAAAGACGGTATCAAAGTAAATAAAAAGAAAACCAATACTATGCTAATTTCAAAAATAGAACCCCCACAGTAAAAATATTAATTGACGGGCATCACATTGAACAAGTTGGGAAATTTAAATACCTTGGTCGTCAGATAACAGTACACCCACATCTAGAAATAAAAAGCAGAATAGAACAGGCCAGAAACATGTTCTTGAAAATGGGACCGTTGTTTACTTCCAAGTATTTAGTTTAGGCCTTTCTCTTCTCTACCGTATGGTGAAGTACTACTTTTATAGTGTCCTGTTATACAGCATGGACGCATGGAGGCTAAATGTTAATACGCTGCTCAGACTGGAAAATTTTGAGATGCGGATATTAAGGACAACAATAGTATGGACATGGATCGAGAACTCTTAGAAATATGTAGTTAAAAAGCAAAAAAAGATCTTATGGTGGGCACATATCCAGGCATGAAAGATATAGTTTCCTATAAATAATAATAGAAGATAAGAGCGAGGGCAAACGAGTCCCTGGTTGAAGATAAATGAAGTGATTGAGAAACATCAAAGAATGGACTGGCTTAGACTTCCAGTCACTGATAATTAAAGCTCAAGACACATTAAAATTTGCAGAATTCATGGCTAATAAGACGGCAGCTGAAGAAGAAAAGAAAATGGGGTGATTGTACTATGGTCATGATTGATATCTTCGAAATTGGTATTTATTGAAACTCCTTATAGGGGAGAGACGGGTACAATGACATAGGCGGACATGAAACTTTTTCCTGTTATAACAAAACTAGCAACAGTGCAAATCCCAAAATTTATGTAATTACATTCAAGAGCCTGCAACATTGCACTGTCCGGACTAGAAATTCTGTAGCATTTCAATCAACTACTCTATTGTATTGTTTGTCGTTGCCAACTCTTGATCATCAATGTAAGGGCCTTGTCCTACCAAAGCGGAGCAACAGCGACGCGACAGCGACACGATAGCTTGGGTGTTTGTTTGCTGTAGCGTTGGTGGGTATGCTGTGTATAGAAACTATAGGTTCAACACGATAGAAACACGGTGGCGACATCGCGTCGCTGTCGCGTCGCTGTTGCTCCGCTTTGGTGGGACAAGGCCCTAAGTCTCATCTTGTAATATTACTTAACTGCCTAATCTTCACTTGTACTGTAGTTAGGAGAGATTGCCTTGTCTTTGAATTACCTTTGCCTTTTGAATTTGTTTGATACGTCTCTAATCTTGGAAATAGTTAATAAACGAACAATGAAACGAAATTTAGAATAACCCTACATTGTAAGGGCAATAAATACTGTACACAAGTAAACGAAACTTAAAATCAATAACCTATAGTTTATCTACAATTATCAACTGATTTTCGGTAAATTAGAAGACACTAAAATTAAACATTGAGATATACATAAAAAGAAAGTAACCCCTATGCACAGTGTGTACGCCTTCACACGATATAAACAAAATGTTTGCTGGCAGCACTGACCTAAAGCTTCAGTGAGTGTATTCTGTCTACTGCTAATAGCAGGATGGATTAATACGGCTTAGATCCGGTTGAGCTTTAGATATGTTATAGCCTTAATTAATTAATTAAAATCCATATTCCGTATTGAGATAAATAAATGAAGTAACGTCTGTAACGATGTAATGTGTTTAATCTGACGGCGGAACGATCACAGTTACATATAATTTGGTCGATGGTACGTTCACAATCGGACAATGTCGGTCGGTCTAAATCGAACGGTCGGTAACGTTCACAATTACATTTATCGGTCGGTGGTACGTTCACAATCGGACGGTTACGTAACAGACGAATTATCTCTCTAAAAAGGATGTAATGTGTTTCAGGAGACTTTCCTGGAATTCATCCAAAATCCTCATGTTAACGATCGTGTAACATCAATATTTGTTCCATTGTGAGAAAGAGAGCTGTAAACGCATGAAGAAAGTTTCAAAATAATTTCAACACAACTTGCTCATTACAAGACGAAATGTCTTAATATTGACAAACAATTGAATTCAAATGGAATAACGTGGATGGATGAACGTAAATTAAATGAGACACACGCACAAAATGTTGTAACAAATTCAGTGATTAATCAAAAGAGTTAAAACTCCTTTCGAAATTTTAGAAGAGAGATGTGAACTTATGTAGAAAGACTGTGAATTTCAAAATCTACACAGGCATTTAAATATTTGCAAGATGTTAAACCGGGAATTTTTCGTTTTGTTGATTTGAGTTGAAAATTAATTAGTTACCGAAATGACATTTTAAAAACAATTACACGAATATTTCTAATTTCATATTTACATGTCACTACTACTTCTTTCAATTCAATCATTAGTATGAATAAAATACATTTCATAAAGAAAGAAGGAGTCCAAAATTCGTTTAAACAAACCATTATGATGTTCCAAGTGGTATTTAGCTGGGAAACCTCTCTCAGTCTGTGTACTATATATCGCTACAGTTCATTACGGTTGGTTTACGATTTCCACTCAAAATTTCAACAAACTTAAGACGCGAACTTTCCCATCTCCTCGTACTTACTGGTTTTAAAGAGAAAGAGTCTTATTTCTAGTTGATGGGGGACAGAAATTTAATGCTGATCGATAGCCAGTAATTTTAAATTTCCCCCGTTTCCGCTAGCAACGAGGGGAGAATTATTTTCTCCCGCTCCCACTTTGAGAAATAACGGATTTAAAAAAAGAGAAAATTAAGTATAGTCGCGTTCGCAGCTCAACGGTTTTGATGTGCATGCGAAGTAGCTATTAACGTGTTCCTGCGTGTTTTCAACGAAATTACAACATAATTTTTTACAGTTTAAAGAATCTTGACGTTTGCAGCAGGGAGATTCATAAAATTGGTTTTTGCTTATTGTGTTCGCTGATTTAAGTTAATTGAGGTAGTTCAGTTCCATACCTTTTAGAGTCTAAGCATACAAACAAATTATCATCAGTAGTTTTGACAAAATTAAGTATACCTATTAAAACGAATGTTTAATCAGTTGGAGGGAAAGCGATGTTTTCCATAAATATCCAGCTAATAACCAGAGAAACGGGTGATTTATCTGTTATGTTCTCATGCACTGAAATCGATAAAAATACATTACGAAACTTTATGAATATTACAAGTCATTTCTAACTTACCACCATTCTGTTTATAATTAGCCATTTGAACAATCCAGTTACTTGTCCCAGTCTCTCGTTAACAAAATGTAGCTTTGAAAATAACACAGTAATGTTCCCTGCCGTTTTATTGAATACCCATGAACAAACGTTTAGTTGTATCGCATTGAATGAGCATTATTTACTGTATGTGTACTGCTTCGTAATTTAATTCCTGGAAAATTTCCAAGAGAGATTCTGTTAGAAGTTTATATATTCCTTGATTCTTTTCGTTCTATTGGAACTAATGTATTAGTAGCAATACATTATGGTATCTCAGTTCAGATTGCCAATTAGTTATTTGAAAAACGTAGGTATTACTAATAAATCAAAAGTATATACAGTTTTTCCCTTTTATTTGATTGGAGGGACATTGGTTTGAAATAAAAACAGTATAATAGTAATAAGTGTTATAACGATATTGTTTTTATTAAATCATTAACTAATAATGTAGGTTGTAAGTATTATATTATCAAGAATTCTCTTTTGTAATACTCGTTTTTTGTGATCTAACTACGTGTGACAGATGTCATTTAACGTCAATAATAGATTTATCAATTAAACTTTTTGAACGACAAATATGTATACTAAGCAAGAAAACACTATTTTGTTGCTTCCTATTTCTGTCATGGAGGTTTATTTCATATTGAAAGTATTCTATTCCTGAATGCAAATGAGAGTTCCGGTTAAAATTGTCCAATACATTTGTTGTATATACCGCTGTGCTATACATATTTTAAAAAGGAAATACATTGACAGGACCATATCGAATTGACGTACCCTCGATACTGCAGTCCCACTGCAAGCAATTTTGCAAAAAGATACTTCTAATGTTAACATACAACATTTGTCGATATAGACTATATTTATCATACAATATTGACCCCGATAGCATTAATGGTTATAAACTTAGAGGAGGTCCATGAAGTTGGTGGCGCAAAGTTGAAAAAGAAGATCAAAAATTACCTTACTTTGTTTATGCTTGACCACAAATTAACTTCATAACACCACAGTTTATTACGAAAATAACAAAAAATTTATTTGTTATGGAAAATGTCAATAATTGAGCAGGCACGTCAAGCCAGCTTCGTATGAATAATCGTTTTATCATGGTTGATTAACATTTACTTTTATATTTTTGTAACAAATAAAGAATTTATTTACAACAATTATTGAAAATATAAGTTGTTATTGTTGGATACTGGATTTATCCTCTCATTCATCAAAGGGAAATTCATCAAGAGACTGGAAAATATGCATTGAACAATTATTAAAATATGAATGCAATATGCAGTAAATGAATACCAAGCTATGGAGTTACTATTAGCTAATATTTGATTCTAATTATTGCTGTAAAATATTATTTTTTTCTTAAAACAAGCATAAATATGCATTAACACGCGCATTTTAAGCTATGTTGCCAAAAATGCATTATATGGACTCAAAATAAGGAGATAAGATAAGATTTTTAAAATGTAAAATGAAAATATGCTATATTTAAAAAATATACATCAACTCATTTGACATATAATTCAGTGTCTAGTAACTACAACCAGAAAGCGTGCCAGAAAAAGTCAGTAATTACGAATACACTACACGTGTCGTAACCCTGTAAACATAATCTGAGTTAACATTATATTTAAAGGCTTAATATATTAACTACATACCAAATAACAACTTCCTCCGAAAAAAATCTCGTTAGGACATTTTACCTCCTTTATGACCGTTCGTTCCAGTTTTTGCGTGTTTTTACATTTTTGGTGTTTTGTTTCTGCCCTCAAACGATATATATACGAAAAAGTCCTGACTGGAACGCTTAAAAAGTCCCTAAGCGATAAATATCAAAGAGAACGCCGTCACACGTTTCCCTTGTTTTCAACGTGTGTGCATTAACCATACACACAGTAAAGGTAGCGACATTTATTGCATTCGCTGAAGTCAGGATTAACACAGATTTACCAAGAATAAATTTGCCCACTCATACATGGCTCTCCTATATGATCAGAGTGCTCTCACACTGGTAAATAAAGATGATAGGAACCAACAGTATAGATGGGTGCGATCGTCGCTGGAAGCAGTAATTCGTAACTAGCCTAGTCCAGCAAAGTACTGTGTAAGGTATGATGTACATATATATCTATACGTGGCTACATTGCTTGCAAAATTCTAAGGCCCAAAGCTTAATTCAAAACGTCGTACTACTCTTCCTCAGCCAACGGGTGCCATTTTTAAGAAACGTACGTTTTAATGATGTACAGTTCTGGGCAATTGGGTAACCATAGTAACAGATTTATGAAATAGTCAATGCAATTAAATGTTGTTACAATACAATTATACCTTTCGTCTGGGGAATCACAAGAAGTGACACATATGCATAGAGCCTTTGCAATTTCCTCTTTTTCAGCCATTTACTACTTTAACTAATTCTTAGTTTTTATGTTTTCCAAAACTGCATCCAAATATGATAAACTCTGGTAATAATGAATTTCAATCTTTAATTAAATCGACGTTTCTGTAAAACGGCAGGTTTCTCCTTCTTAATTTATTATTGTTTCATAAGTGCAATCAAAATTAAAGTTAATTTGCAGAATTTTGGTTCCGAAATTGCCATTTTTTAAAATTTTTAAGTATGGTAACGCGAAATGTAAACAACCAGCGTGAGCGTTCTCCTTTTCGGGCGGCGGCTTACCTCAAAGGAAGGCCGCTAATTGGGCAATAAAAACCTTCCCGAACGTTTCGGAGACATCTTATTAAAGAAAGAATGATCTATTACGTCCCGGACCTTTCTAGAATAAACAAATTAGGGAAAAGAAGGTTCTGGAGACATAATGGAAGACTATAAAAAGCGAACGTTGCGGACGCAAGATTAGATTAGACCTGAAGCCGCGAGTGAGTAAACAGTACGAAAAACGGACAAGCGAGAGCGTATAAATAAATTAGCAGTTAAGTGTGTGATATAAATTAATTAATTAGGAAGGAAATAGTTTAGACAAATTAAGTTGTGTATAGTGTGTAATAAAAACTGTGTAAATAAATTAAAATAAACATTACAGTATTTTTTAGTCCGACATCGATAAGATTCCAATCTAATTTATAGTTTAAGTAAATTATATGACTTATGAAAAATATTCTTGAAGCTTGAAGCCCTGTGGCGCCATGTCAAAATCGATCTCTCGACAGTGGTGCTTGAAAATTCACATCTGTTCCAAATGGCCATTTGACCCAAATCATCTTATCTAAACATTTTCAAAATGTGCAAAATTTTATTCGCCTTAACATGGACTTTTCGCAACTCAAAATGCTCGAAAACTGTTTAAGTTAAACGGAAATTACTGAAAAAAGTCATTTTTTTAAATTAAATATCTTAAAATGGTTGCCCTGAATTTCTGCAAGTTTTGGAGATATTATTTAAGGCCAAAGGTATACTGTTACACAACGGCAATGTGCCATTTTGCCCCATTTGGAAAATATGACCTATCAAAGAAAATTACTATTTTCACACATTTAAACTCCAGACGTGTTATGGCCAAGTTCGTATTGTAACGTTTCAGATAATTTTGACATACGAATATAATTCTATTATCTACTAGTCTGTAGAACTAATATACTCAAGATAAAAGTAAGTAAAAGAATTGATATAAATCAACACTAAAGTAACATAAGTAGAAGTAAAAAAAAGTACATTTTTCATTGGATATTTTTTAATTACAATAATTTACACATGTAATCAGTATAATAGGTAGTACAATAGTAATTGATGACACTTAATATCATTAATTGTTGAATTGATGTCAATAAATTTCATGAATATCACAACTGAGGTTAGAGCGTCATGGTTACGGAGTTGTTAGCTCCGCCCATTTAGAGTGAGAAATAAGTCGCCTTATTTATTTTCCTCTCGCTCCCACTCAGCGTATCGCGCCTTATACCGATCCGTAGTCTATACAGTATTAGGTCTGTGATTAAACCAAGTAGCTTCCTTACACGTCCGTCCGACTTCTGAGGTTAGAAACAGAATTGACAGTGACAAAAAATCCGCAACGGTTTTAAATCAAACTGCAGTCACGCATGCGCAAAGGAAACAGTCATCAAACTATCACAAACTGGCTGCAGAAACAAACCTTATGATTAAAATGTAACGATAAATCGTTCAGGTGTGTTGGTTTTTCTCATTGCATTTTTCGCTTTTACATTTCATTCACCATCAGTTTCTCGGATAAGTCTCAAACTCGAAAATAGGAGCCCATCACCAAATGTCACCACCCCTTTTCTTTAAAATTAGGTGATATAATCTTCAATGTGGTTTCTGTATAATTTAAGGGGATGAAATCGTTTAAATCCTTACATGAACTTGCCATGTGAGAAAGTGAACAAGTTCCATTTTGGAGCAGAGACCTTTTTGGTCGAAAGTTGAAATTCCCCCCGCAATCAACGACAGGTTGGGAAACCCGCGGCATAATTCGTGCGTCATCCACACCATTTCGACGACCTTCGTAAAATCATCTCTCCGAATTCCTCTCGCGTGGTCAAGCCAAGAACCAGTTATTGGACGTTTCGCCGTCCTCCATCACTAGCAGCACGTCTCCACGTCGCATTCCGTCTTTTGCAAGACTTCGAGCCAAGACGTCCGTCCGGCAAGACAATGAGATCTCTGCTGTTTGCACTTTTACTTATCGCCCTTATCATTTCGGCGGCGGCAGATCGATGGGAGACCTTAGCGAAGGAGGACTGCCGGTACAGTTGCGACAAAAAGTGCGAGAAGAGTAAGTTCAAGAATTCGGAATGTGTCAGCCACGGAGGGTTGTTCAGCAGATACGCAGAGTGCCATTGCTGGGGACAAACGTACTACTCGGGCGACGATTAGTGAGTGAAGTTTTTGGTGATGTGAGGTCGGAACTAACGCGGTTTTTAAGAAATGTGCGCAGGTATCTACGTTAATTTTGCATTTGTAGTAACTCTTGAAGATGTAATGGATGTTTTTAAGGTGTTTATAACGTGTAAAACTACAATGAGGTTTGTTTAAATTTAATTAAACTCTTGTATATTACATATTCGTGAAATAAATTTCAAAACTTTGAATATTTACTAATAAAACTAATAAATGATACTAAACTAGTTGTTGTTTTCCACACTAATCTGTGTTGCAAAACTATGCGCATATCAACCGCCTACAAACAAACAATAACAAAAATTAGATATCTTCAAAGCGTTAATAACGTTTATTTTCCCTCAAAATTCTAATCGGCCATTTAAAATGTTTCTCTAATGCCATCAGAATGGTCTCGTAAGAATATTTTAAATTATGATTTTTGGAAATATTTTAGTCAGATTCAAAAACACTTGATTTTTTAAATAAAAGTGTTCATGTTTCTGCTACATATTTAGCGTAAAATCGTGACCTTTTTATGTCATTTGTGTTTTCGCGGTGTTTTCTATTTATTTACAATTAACGCTCAAAAATGCATATTTTTCGCTTTTTGCCTAACAATAGAAAAGAAAGTATTTAATAAAAAATCGAAGTAACCATTTTTTTTAAATATCAAAAAAGCTTTAAAACGGCTTTTATTAAATATTGGTAAATTTATTTGTTGCTTGGAAAACTGCAAAATAAGGCTAAACAGTTAGTTGATAAGTAGTAAATCCTGAAGAAATCAACTTACACTTTGTTTTGCATGACAAGTTGAATCTTGTGGTACATACTTAATAACACATAAAAATTTCAAGGCGATTCATTGAATAGTTTAAATTTTATTATATTTATTTATCCCAGAGACCTTTTCTTTGCAATGAGTTTAGTCAGGAAATAAGTAATATGGGATAATCGTACCTTGTTAAAATAGGAGAGTTGTTCGATTAAAGTACACCAAAGAAAGTGACAAAAAATCATTTTTTGTTGCAAAATCTTTAACAAAAAACTCATTTTTAACATTTAGAATTATTTTTGTTCTCATGCTCGAGGATAAAATGTTTTTTCGTATTTGAAAACCTAACATTTTTACATAAATTTAAAAAGAACGGTCTCCGATCTAAATAAAATTTACAGTTATTTGTTTATAACAATTAAGGAACGTAATTAGCGACATTTTAAAGTTACATATCGAGAGTTTTTGAAAACCAAATTGGAAAAAGTTTTAACGGAATTGTCGGCAAAAGTTTCAAAAATGAAGCTCTAATGAGAGCTTCATTAGTGGAGTGGGGACCTTCAAATCCGGGCGTTCAAAAAATGAAATTGATTAAATTTCTATAATTGCCTATATTTCCGGATATTGTTATTGGATTTTAATCCTTCTTTTTTTATTTTATATGTACTCTTCGGGTACATTACAAATATACAAATTGTTTATGAATTCATTTTTAGATTAACAATGTTATTTGTTTAAATAATTCTTAAAAATATATAAATTTGTTTGAGTACGATTTTTCAATGACATGCGGCAAATGAAATATAAAATCTTAATTGTAAAAATAATTACAAAACTTGCAAATTTATAGCATAATGATACGAAAAATGTAATTCAAAGAATTTTATAAGCAATAAAGCTACCGTGTACTATTTTAAAGGTTTTCGGAAAGATAAGGGAAAAGTAAATTTTGATCACAATAATATTATTTTTAATAAAATTACAAAGATGAATAGAAAATTCATGAAAAGTATTTAATTGAAATTAATTATTTATTCGTCATCGCCACAATAAGAATCATCTTCGTTTTGATCATTATCACTCTCCCCGCTTTTTTTCATTGGTTTCATCATCTGTATCATCTACATCGTTATCAGTACGTCCATCACCAGCTGGTTTTAAACATAATTAATTATATTACAGTGAATATACAGCAAAAATAAACAATTTTATTTAATGCAAATATATGCGCCTCCCTCATCCAATCCATCTTCATGTCCACTATAACTTTAAAGATAGATCTGTTATATTTTTTAAATTTCACGTTTTTTTAAACAATTTCAAGTTTCAAATTTTTTTCAAAATATTAAGTATTAACATTTCTTGTATAGAAGTTGTCTTAATGGCGCAAGTAAGTAACAGCAAGCACACACATTAAGCTATAATACATTTACTAAAACTTATACATAATTAGGTCTAAAGTGTTATACACCCGCTTAAAATCTTAACGAATACTACAACAAATATTGTTAAATGAAATTAATGATTGGATACATGGCTGTAAATCTGTCTTTCATAAATAATGGCATGTAATTCAGGTAAAAGGGCATGTAATTTTTCTGTTTTTGATTAAACATCCGTTTCATTATAATTTTACCGACCAAGTTAATAACTGTTCGACATGCGAATCGTGCGATGTTCATAAAATTCTTATGTTCATAGCCAACTTTAATAAGTAATCGTGAATTATTGCGAAAAGAAACAAATCAAACCAACAAAGTTTCTAGTCTAATAGTGAAAGCGGCAATTTTTTTTTAATTCAAAACAGGTTCCTTAAGTTAAGACACTTATAATGCCAAAGTTGTCAATACTCGATTTGGTTCAATAAGGTAAACTCACATGGTAGCGTCTTTAAGGTATTAAACAAAAATAAAGTAAAAGTGATCATTTCTACAGGGCTTCTGTCTACTATACAAGGAATTTTTGAATAGGAGAATTGGTATCAATTAAACATAAAGTTAAATCTACAATGTGTCCGCTTACACTCCTTAGGAAACTTTTTTATTGTTATTTTTATGACAAAGCTTACTGTTTTTAGAAAGTTCTGCTTCCTGAAATCATAATTTTAGACTACCAAAAGTTGAAATAGTATGTAGAAGTGGTCAAAAAATGAAGAGTGTTATTCGGCCCAAAAGAAGAGTGCTCCATATATTTCCTTTAGAACAAAATGAACTCAGAACAGATTTGCCTAGAATTAAAAATTATATCCAAGTTTAAATCCACATTAAACAATTCTTGATATTTCTAGAATGAAAATCTTTTAGTAACTAAAAAGTAAATTTATATATGTATACAACTACAGCTAATAATCATCTATCAAGTGTGATAACCTTTTTATTTTGTTTCTTAACCTCTGCTTTTCCGAATATTTGTGACGCATTTAAATAATTAATAACTACATGACCGTTTATTCTTCAAAATACAACAATTTATTAACAAACATTCCATGAAAATGATTTAAACAAAAATACATGTGTATTGACTTTTCCCTCAGTCACATTTTCATGAACATACCTTTTTTCCCTTTCCACTCAGCTAACCGTGCTTAAGGAAAACTCTTGTAATACACATCTAATATTGAAGGAATATGAATAGTCTTTACCACGTAAAATTAATATCACACATTTAACAACCAGGGAAAGTTCTTGAAAAGCCATGCTCTTACTTAAGAAAGGTGTAACATCAATCTAAACATGAACAACAAGAGAAGGCACTTAACTAAACCAACAAATTAATCCAAAAATGTTGTTAAACTTCATTATACCTATTCGATACTAGAATAAAAAGTCAAAATGTAGAAAGAATATAGTAGTGAATTTTGAGAAAAATTTTAAAACCGAATTCGATAACAGAACAAACTTATAGTTTAAAAAAAATATTGTTCTGAATTTTGAGAAAATTTCCAAAGACCGAAAAGTGACAAAAACTACAATTTTATCCCTGCAGATAGTAATTTAATTTTTATTTGAAGGTTTGTGGACCAAGTCTAAATTCAAAGTTAAAGATGTTTGTTATTTTTGATTTCGGACAAAAATTTACCAAACAGACATTTTTTAAAAAACACGTTTTTTAGATGCTGAAGTCCTCAGAATGTCTAGAAATAATAATAAATCTATTTCGAAAAATCGAGTCGATTACAATACTTCACATATATAAGTGCCTCGTATAAGAATGTAAAAAGAAGGTACTAACTAAACCCTGCGGTTACAAATATTGCTTAAATAATATGTTATTCATTATTGTAATTAATCATTAAATTAATACTCATATATCCAAGAATTACACAAATAATACCCATTTTTTTATTGAGAACTTTGAATTAGTGGTTTTTCGAATAAATCTCACCCTTAAATAACAAGTACTTGATAACAATACCAGCCATTAAAACATTTAATATTGCAGGCACGAGTATTTCTTTAAGTAAAACAATGCACGAATTTTCTATTATACTACTACTTGATTATTTTGCTGTAATTTCAATGGAATTTCATAAAGTGCTCGTGATGAGTAATTTATGCCGCACTAAGACGTACTTATATTGAAATACTTCCAGGCATAATGAACCATGAGTTGTTTACTGGACCCATAGAAATAAAAGCTTAATAAAAGCAGGACAATAAAACCAAATCGGATTGTTCTTTAAATTTCATTACGATAAGATCTAAAAATAATATAAATCAGGAGAGACGGTCTTCGTCTATAGCTTATATTTATATATTTATATGAACTGTATATATTATACAGTTCATATAGAAAAATTTTTTTTAAACTCAATAATAATACCAATATAATAAATACAAATATGTTTCGATAGAAATAGTATTTCAATAATTTTACTCTGGAAGAAATTATTAATACACAAATCCGAATAGGTCAAATTACCATTGAAAACGACAACAAATCACAATCCAAATTGTAAGAAATATGACCAAAAAATCAATTAGAATTTACAAACAAAAAGAAAAAAGAGATTCAACAAAGAGAAAATTACAAATGAATCAATAATTCATAAACCTAATTGGTATCAAAAATAAAACTATCAGTAAAAATTTTATCATAATGAATTCGTTGATAAAACATAATCATTACCATAATTAAGAACTATTATAAATTATATGGCAAGTCCTAAAGATCCTTCACAAACTCTTATAGTTAAATAAATAGTAATAAAAAAATAATCAGGCCTTGTCAAACTTTGTACTTCAGATTTACCAAAAATGGTAAATGATTAAAATGGTTATTTTCTAACTTTTATCGTGACAAGGACGAAAATCCGAATATCATTCTCAAAAAATGGAAGCGATCACGTAATAGATAACATCTCTTTAAATGAAGAGCGTACCAAACCTACGAAATTATTCGAAATTGAATTTGAAATTTAAACGATATTGAATAAGAGAAATCGTTGCGGATAACTGGGATTCGCGAGTAATAATTCTTTCATTGGGAAGGTCATAAAAATAGTTCATGATAATAACTAAGTATTAAATCGGATGTAAGGAACGATAAGGTTTTAGCAAAGATGCAATAAATTATTATTATATTTTACACTTTTATAAATATTACTGGAGGATATTAACGTTTCCACTGGAATGTTCAAAATCCTCATTAAATTAAAGGCATATTGTTCAAAGTAAAATTAGAACAGAGGGAATTTTAAAGATTTCATTTCGTACGTTTAATTTGAGTAACGTACAATACGTTGCGGTTATATTTCATGTATTTAAAAGAAAACCGTCTAACTTTTCTCATTATGGCTGCGATGCCCCGCATTTGTGATTTATATTTTTAATTTAAAGCACCAAAATTCCCAAAAAGTCAGCAAAATACCCCGCGTATTAAAAGGATCACATTAGCGCTTTAGTATCCGATCCATCCCGCAAGAAAATCACTAATACAGAATTCCACGTGTTAAATCGCACCATAAGTTCTGCGCCAAATTTTAAACACTTTCTTACTTACTCAGATTCGTTGTTTTCGAACACTAACTGCCCTTCTTGCTTCTCGTACTCCTTCCCTTGCTTTGCGGTGCCATCCTCGGTCCAGTAGGGTACTATCACCCTCCCTCTAGCACCCGAACACCTTATGACCCTCAGGTCGAAAGTACCGACGCTTTCGACCAACTCGTAATTCTGAAGTTCGAATCTAGAAAATATAATCAGAGTACATTAATTACTTGATTAATCAATGGACATCGGTAGGATAATTAATTGGGGCAATATCGTAGCTGTGACGTTTGTTAGACTGTTTTGTGTAGACGGCATTATCTCGCATATTTTAATTTCTGGTAATGGAAGGAATGCATTGTTCTTTGTAACCTGTATCCTCTACATTTTTGAGTATTTTATCGAAATCAGTACAAACGGTCTACAAAACGATAACCGGCAAACATGCTAAATGGAATGGACCGAGTAATACAGCTAGAACCGTCTATTTAGAAAATAATATATTGCGCACATAATACCACCTTCTAAGCGATTTTTACATTAGTTCATGAATTCAGTTAATGAACGACCGAAGGTTGTCCAGCTTCTCAAAGTTGGCCATGGTAATTTAACCAAAGGAAAACACCAAGTCTTAACCAACTGCTTTATTAAAGATGAGCGACCGGTTTCGGCTTCATAGAAGCCATCCTCAGTCTCGCAAACAAGTTGTTTTGTTTTAGGGCTCCTGTTGTTCGAAGTGTGCAACGTCATACATATAAAACAAATACGTTGACATACACAGTAAAATAATATATTTTGTATGTGTGACGCCTCACACTTCGAACAACAGGAGCCCTAAAACAAAACAACTTGTTTGCGAGCCTGAGGATGGCTTCTATGAAGCCGAAACCGGTCGCTCATCTTTAATAAAGCAGTTGGTTAAGACTTGGTGTTTTCCTTTGGTTAAATTCTGTTAATGAATTCTCTCTTACAATTTGAGTGTATATTGCTTTCGTTGTACGTAAATCTGTAATAATATTGACTTTTGATAGGAGTGGCAACATCGATTCCTATGCCTTCAACGTGACGTTTGTTAGTTTACATTGCACTTCATGAAGTACTTTAGATAAAGTTCAAAGAAGACCCAATGGTTAATAAGTGTATGAGGTGTAAAACGTAGAGCAATGAGGACAAGGCCTTTGGTGATTTTTTCATAACTAAATATGACAAGTTAAGAAGGAATTTTATAGAGGTTACGTTTCATCTCAGTGGGGTTCAATCGGTTTTCTTCTTTTAGGTTTCCAGCAGATTCCTTTAAAATAGATATTTGGATTTCCGTTTTCGGACCTAATGAAACTAACAAAATGAGTCTAAAAATGTGTTCTAAACATTTTAAAGAAAGCGGTTTTGACTGTGAAATAGGTGTACCCAAATATAAAAAAAATTAATTGAAAATAATAAGTAATTTATTTTTACAAAATGTATTAATGTACCACAATAGAGCTCTCATAAGTCATTTAAAATCGTCTTAATTGTCTTGGAATAAAGCATATTGAATTTCTAACTGAATAATTTATTGTATTAAACATGACTGATTGAGTTAAGTGATTGATTTAAGTTTTTACAAATATTTTAAATACCTACGTGTTTATAGTACTTTATTGGTTTAAAAAACAATTTTCTATATTAAAATTATTCGGTAGTGAACCTAAACCGTAGGACATGGAAGCACATGATAAAATTAAAGTTAAATTGATATTAAAATATTTTTAAACAAGTTCAAAAATCGAACACGGAAAAATCTCAAATACGGATCTGGGTAAAGTTTGACCTTATGTAACCACGTCGAATACAACAAAATTTATCTACTTTGCGTTATTAATGATCTCATTATTACGTCGAAAGTAGTGTAATAATATTCATATTATTACACTACTTTTGGTAACATTTAGTCTTGTTAAATTGGTACGTCATCCGGTCACGTAGACGTGCGTAGACGTCAAGGTTAAATTATTAGTATTTCAATAAATTTCTTGAACAGCTTTGCGTATTTCTGGGGGTGTACAGGTCAATTTTACATTTTTGTCTTCTATTTCGCGCACGTAAGTAAGTAGTTATTGAATTTGTCCTAAGGCTACTAGATTTTCAAATACGAAACGTCCATCTCAGTGACGCCAGTGTAACCAACCCACGCAAAATTCCCTAGTGTAATACGAAAACTTGAACAGTCAAAATTTAATAAATTAATATAGCAAAGTAGATAAAATAGTATATTACACCCGTTTAATAATATACTATTTTTCGTGATAGAGGGCGCTATAAATATACTGGGAAAGGAAACACCTTTTGTAGGAATACAATTAGAAATAAGAAATTTTGCTGAAATTTGCCTAATTCGATGTGAATTTGTTCAGTGTTCTCTTGAATTACATTTATAAACTTACTGGAAGTCATGAACTTTGATTATCAAATTCATTAGTATTTTGTCATTGAGATTCATTGATTATGAATTCAATATCAAATTGAATTCATTAATTTTCGTACTTCAATTTAACATATTTAAATTATTGTTTATCCAGATATTAACGAAAAAGTGAAAAATCAATATCTGGTAATGATGTTTAAAGTTATTCTTTCATTCAGATATTAATCTGAACAATTATATATTTTGGTTTTCAATAATGACCTTAGTCAACTTTCGATCATTGATTTTCATCAAATCAACATTTCGACATTTTTAATGGTAATGTGAACAATTCGATAATAAATATAATTAAAGGGGGAAATGGCAGTTTCTATTTAGAAAACATACCATGACGTCATTAGAAAACCAATGACGATGCTTATTGCTTTTTAATCAATTTTAAAAACTGAAGTCGACTGTGATGATATATAGGACGTACAAAGTTCAGGTCAATTTGGATTTATAACGTTGCAACTTAAGCACTTAAGGTTTAAAACAATTGTTGCAACATTTCGTGTAAAAGTGTAATGATGAGTATTAATAACAAAATATTATAGAATGCATAATAAGCAATTGTGTGGTACGTTCGGATCGTCATAGTTTCTTCGGGGTTAATGAATGGTTAAGACGGAGTATTGTTCGACTGTCAACGAATACGTGTGAAAAGAAAATAAACTATGTTTTTTCGAAGGAATTAGCAAGAGTTAAATTTCTTCCTTTAACCCCATCAACAACGAGTTATCACGAGATATCACATGGCGATCCTGCCTATCGATACCAAGTAAAAGCTATCACATGGAGTAAGATGGGTTCGACTTCATCGAGAGAAGAGGTGATTATTGCGGAAGCTGGAAATAGCGGAGGTCAAACCAACAATGCCGGACTAAGTAAACCAGTTGGGATATCTGCAAAAGAAGCTTTGGAGATTACCGTCATCGTGCTAGCAGTGGGCGTCATCATCCTGTTTTGTTACACTAGATGTAATAAGAGGCTGGAGAAGAAGATACGCAGAGAAATTGCGGCGAGCCAGGAAATTGCCTAAGTGAGTGTAAAAGTGAAAAAAAAAATGGTGATTAAAGTGAAGTGGACGTAAAACGGTTATGCAAGATATCAGCGAATTTAAATACCTGTTAGAAGAGTTAAGAGTTTTCCATAGGAACTTGAAGAAAGATCCTGAACCGAGAAGGACAAATTTGAATAGTACACAACGTAAGTCAAATAAATTGAAAAAATTAGAAGTGAATTTTAAGAATTTGAAAGAACATGTTAATACTTTGCATTTAGACAGTAAGGTAAAACAAGAGATTCAAACTATTGCAGATTCAATTCAAAAATATATAGTAGCTATTAAAGAAAATTTAGAGAACAGAATTCAAAATTGCAAAGAACAAACAGTAGATACAGATTCAGAAAGTTCAGTTAATTCCTATGAATTAAAAATGGCAGAAAAATTTAATTTGAAGACTGCAACAGCTTTGATACCTATTATGGATGGTAGCGAAAATGTAACGAAAAGTCTTATAGATGCAATTGAATTATATGATTCATTGTTAGATGATAATGGTAAAACATTTTTAAATAAATTCATTTTGAAAACTCGACTAACGGAGAGTGCAAAAATAAGGCTTAAAAGATCCTATGAATCCAACAAAGATTTAATTGATGATTTAAAAACACATTTCTTAACTAAAAAATCAGCCGCGACATTGTCAAAACAGTTATTTAATGCTAAACAAAATGGAAAATCTATAGAGAATTTTGGTAAATCAATCGAAGAATTGTTAGTAAATTTAACGATTACTCAAGCTAATGGAGATAACAGTTCGATGGAAATTTTGCGAAACGTTAATGAAAAAATTGCGATAAATGCATTTGCAAATGGGTTACAGAATAATGATTTAAAAACCATAGTCAAAGCGAGGAACTATACAAAATTGAGTGATGCGATTCAAGGTGCAAAAGATGAAGAGCAACCAACAGTTCATACATTTCATATAAGAGGACGCAATTCATTTAGGGGTAATTCGCAAAATCCTAGATTTGGTCATAATAATTATGGCTACAATACTCACCATAGAGGTACTGGACATGGTAATAGAGGTAGACAAAGTACATATAATAACCATAACAATACAAGAGGAAATCATAGAGGTCGGTATCATAGAGGTAATTATAGAGGTCATTTTAATAATCAGAATCAGTTTACTAATCAGCGATTCAAAGATCATAATGAACGAATTCACTTCATAGGAAACGAGACAAGTGAATTAAACAATGTAAGTAGTCAGTCTAATTCTAGTAATTCTGGGACAGTGACTAACGATCCGTTTTTTCGAGTCCAATAGAAAGTTTATTTATTCAGCAAATGGATTAAATTTTGTTAGAATTAGGTATAAAGGAAATAGTTTCAATTTTCTTTTAGATACGGGGTCATCAGTAAGTATATTTTTTAAAGAGTATTTAACGAATGAAATAGTAAATAGTACGGAAAAAATACAAATAAACGGAATCACTGGGTCAACGAGGTCAAGTGGAACAGCTGACATTGAATTTTACATAAACGAGCAAAAAGTTATTCATAAATTTGTGCTTATGGACAAATTCGACGTTTCGGTGCAAGGTATACTTGGGTGTGATTTCTTTAATACATATTTTGCTTGTATTGATTACGAAAAATTTGAAGTTTCTTTTTGGCTAAACAACTCAAAAATTGTTGTTCCAATTCTATCGGAACATAGTTTTAATATCACAGTACCCGCCAGATGCGAAACAATCAAATATTGTAAGATATCTGTAAAAGAAGAATGTGTAATTCTACCTCAACAAGTATGTGAAGGCGTTTTTGTCGCTGGAACATTAGTAAAATCAGACAGTGAAAATAGGGTACCTATTAAAATATTAAATGTTAGGGATGAAACTGTACAACTAAAAAACTTTGAACCAAAATGGGAAAAACTTGATAACTATGATATAGGTGAAATAAAGTGTAGTAATAATCAACCAGTAAGCCGAGCAGAAATGTTGTTAAATTCATTAAATTTAAATTATTTGCAAAAGGAAGAGAAAACTTCAATAGAAAAAATTTGTGTTAAATATAGTGACATTTTTCATCTAGAAAATGACCCATTAACTGTTACTAATATTTATAAAGAACGAATAACATTGAAGAATCCTGATAAATCAGTTTATGTAAAACCATATAGATTACCGCATGCACAGAAGGAAGAAGTTCATAGACAAATAGATAAAATGCTCAAAGATGGGATAATAGAAGAAACAAAATCGAAATTTTCATCACCTATTTTGTTCATTCCTAAAGCCACAATAAGAGGAATTAAAAGATTTCGTTTGGTTCAAGATTATCGCTTACTTAATAAAGATATCGAGGATGATAAATTTCCATTACCATGCATTACAGAAATTTTAGATTCATTAGGTGGAGCGATGTATTTTTCTCACTTAGATTTATCTCAAGGGTATTATCAGATAGAAATAGATAAAGCTAGTCGTCCCTGTACAGCATTTAGTACAGATAGAGGTCAATATCAGATGACGAGACTTCCACAAGGATTGAAGATTAGTCCAAGTTCATTCTCAAGGGCTATGACAATAGCAATGGCAGGTTTAAATTATGAAAGATGTTTTATTTATTTAGACGATTTAATAGTTTTTGGCAATAATTTATTAAATCATAATAAAAATTTAACCAGGGTATTTCAAAGACTCAGGGAAGTAAATTTAAAACTAAATCCGAATAAATGCGAATTCTTGAAAAAAGAAATCCTATATTTAGGCCATCAAATTTCAAATCAAGGAGTTTTACCAGACCCTTCTAAATTAGAAGCAATAAAAAATTATCCGATTCCAAAAGATTCCAATGAAACAAAAAGATTTGTTGCATTTGCAAATTATTATAGGAAATATGTAAAAAACTTTGCAAGTATTGCAGCTCCATTAAATAACTTGACAAGAAAAGGGGTGAATTTTCTGTGGACCCCAGAATGTCAAAATTCATTTGAAACTTTAAAACAATCTCTTCAAAACCCGCCTATTCTTCAATTTCCTGATTTTTCAGCTGATAATACATTTATTTTAAAAACGGATGCCTCAGGACTTGGCGTCGGAGGAGTATTATGTAATAACAACGATCATCCTATTGCGTATGCCAGCAGAGCCCTAAATAAAAGTGAAAAAAACTACCCCACCATTGAAAAAGAATTATTAGGTATATGTTGGGCAATTAAACACTTTAGACCTTATTTGTATGGAAGAAAATTTATCGTTCAGACGGATCATCGTCCATTAATTTATTTGTTCGGAATGACAAATCCGTCAAGTAGGTTAACAAAATTTCGGTTAGCACTGGAAGAATATGATTTTGTGGTACGGTATATTAAAGGAAAAAGTAATGTCGTTGCAGACGCACTGTCGCGTATTGAGATAACAGCAGACGAATTAAAAAATATGGTAAAACCAAGTAGCGAGGTTGTTTATGTTACCACTAGAGGCCAAAGTAAGATTACCAATTCAAAAAAAGGCTTATACACGGAAAACGAGGAAAGGACTGATCACCCAGGAATCGTCGAAGTGTTGAAACCCGCGAAAAATTCGTTTCAATTGCGTTCAGTATCTAATTCTGAATTTGAAAAAATGCAAAAAACCGGTAAAAGTGTAGTTATAGGGAATGTAATTAGTAAGCAAAATTCGCGAATTGTTTACTTAAATCAGGACACTCGATCATCGTTAGACTTAGGATCTACGTTGAGAGACCTGAAAATAATTAGGGATAAGTTCGATATTCCGGAATTCACAGTATTAAGAAAGGAAATTGACTTATATCCGATAAATGAAATTATAGCATTTCCCGACATGTTGAAGAAGTATAATATAAAGTTGTCTATTGTAAAAGATAAACTACTAATTTCAGAATTAGAGACTAGGCAGATTGTATTGAATGATTATCATATATTACCGACAGGAGGACATGCAGGAGTAAATAGAATGTTTAACAATATAAAAAAGACATATTTTTGGCCAGGTTTGAGATATGATGTCGAAACATTTGTAAAAAAGTGTGATGAATGTCAACGGTATAAATTTTCTAGACCACATATTGAACCGATGAAAATAACACCTATTGCTAAATCAGCTTTTCAAAAAATCTATATAGATCTCGTAGGACCGTTAGATGAAGACTTTTATAACAACAAGTATATTTTGACCATTCAGTGCGAATTAAGTAAGTTTGTTGAATGTTATCCTATTAATAATAAAGAGGCAAATACAGTCGCTAAATGTCTTGTAAATAATTTTATCTTGCGATACGGAATACCTAAAGAAATAGTAACGGATAGAGGAACCGAATTCATGTCAAATGTCTTTATTGAAACTTGTAAACTCTTGAACATCAATCAGTTAAAATCAACAGCTTACCATCACGAAACTTTGGGTTCTTTAGAAAACTCGCATAAAAACCTCGGAGCCTATTTGCGCATGCAAATTAATAAATATTCAGAAGCATGGAGTTCATGGGTGCCGTATTGGTGTTTCTCGTATAATAATACTGTACATACAGAAACCAAGTATACGCCCTATGAACTGGTCTTTGGTAAAATCGCAAGATTACCCTCGAACTTAACCGAAGAAATTGATCCAGTGTATAATTTTGACAATTATCCATTAGAGTTAAAATATAGGTTACAAACGGCATGTAGTGAAGCTAGAAATAATTTAAATGTATCAAAAGAAAAAAGAAAAACAAAATATGATAAAAAATGTCATGTAGTTAATTTAACAGTAGGGGATAAAGTTTTAGTAAAAAATGATGCTGGGAGTAAAATGGAGCCAATTTATCAAGGTCCATTCATTGTGGTAGAAGATAGGTCTCCAAATGTAGTGATAAGGGTAAATAATAATTTAGTAGAAATTCACAAAAATAGAGTTAAGTTATATTATGAAAAATAAGAAAAAAAAAATTATTTTAATGTATAAATTTTTTTTTTATTTTCCCGGGGGAGGTGTGATGATATATAGGACGTACAAAGTTCAGGTCAATTTGGATTTATAACGTTGCAACTTAAGCACTTAAGGTTTAAAACAATTGTTGCAACATTTCGTGTAAAAGTGTAATGATGAGTATTAATAACAAAATATTATAGAATGCATAATAAGCAATTGTGTGGTACGTTCGGATCGTCATAGTTTCTTCGGGGTTAATGAATGGTTAAGACGGAGTATTGTTCGACTGTCAACGAATACGTGTGAAAAGAAAATAAACTATGTTTTTTCGAAGGAATTAGCAAGAGTTAAATTTCTTCCTTTAACCCCATCAACAACGAGTTATCACGAGATATCACACGACTTATTCGACTGATATTCTTATTAATTATATTTAAGTATAATTATTACCAATTATCTTCCATAACTTATGCGCGAATACCAGGGCCGGCGTTTGAAAATTACATTCCATTAACGCGAACTGTACGACATTTTGAGAAAAATTATGGGAACAACTTTCACTTTTCATCATAGTATAGGTACATACAGTTAAGAGGATTAGGGTTACTCCAGACACATCTTAATACAAATTCCCGCTATACCTCTCCTGATATAACTTCGAAACAGGAAGTGCTACAAAACATTGTGTAAAAGCAAAATTGTAGAAAATTATATTGTCTTTAAATTTTGCAATAAACTGAAACATCATAGGATGCTTAGAAAAAAATATATTTGAAAACACCGATCCTGAATGACATCCCGACATTGAATGACATTGAATAATGAACATGAATTTAATAATAGTAATAAGGATGATAATAATAATAAATGATTAAAATAAAATAAATAAAAAATTAAAAAAATAGAAAAAATAATAATAAAAATAACCTAAATAATAATATTAATGTTCATGTAATGAACATTACATGAAATGTAATCAACACATGGAATGTAATAAACAATGTTATCGTTCATACCGGGGTATGACCTATTTTCCGCTATATTTGATTGGGCTATACCGAAATTTGGTATGCAGTAGATAATGATGTTTATAAAAATCGTTTTATCCACGTCGAATGTTATCATTACTTTTAGGCCAATCAATTAGGGATTTCGCCATGACATCGAATCCTCGAGCAGGAGACCCGGATTTGTAGGTAATATAAGCCAAAATAAACAAAACGCATAGGAAGACCCCACGAGACTATGAACATTAGGCATTGTTATTACTAATTAAACGTAAAAAATGCACTTTTTTGATTATTTTTGTTCTCAATTAAAAGCTAAGTTACTTTTGGATAAAATGGGCTCACCACCCACTAGGTAATTAAAAGACCTTTAAAATGATTCTAATGCAACCTCGATATCTTCATTTGTTGCTGAGAAAAATGGTATAGAAAGTCAAAATTGACAAATTCTTTGTTTAACAATTGTTATTGCGAAATTGAATCTGCGGCTTTGTTATTTTGTAAATAGTCGGGAATTACAGTGCTTAATATGTGGTAAAAATTTCAGATCGATTCATCAAATAGTTTATTGCAAAATTCAATTTGTTTATATTTTTGCAATTTTTTTGCAATAACCACCTAAGCACAATTTAAAAAAAATCGCGATTCTAAGATCATGCTGCCCTAGAGAAACATTTTCTTTATCGATATCAATTGTTAAATATGATAAAAAGCAATTTTAAGATTGTTTAAAAAATTAAGGAAGAAAAACATTTTATTTTTATTTTTGCACCTTATATCATAACTATAAACAATATCTCTGGAAATTGTTGACGAATTTTGATGTTTCTTCTTTTAATTTCTCGTACCGTTCTGATCACATTACGAAGATGCGATTTATTTGTTAATTTGCTCATTAATTTACCACCTAATATGTTGAAACAATTATTGGGAAAACATTTTTTTTGCGAAAAATCTTTTTTTTGTGCTGTTTTTATTGTTAAACATGGAAAAGATTAAATAAAACGTACATTATAATATTATTAACATATTTTGTTTTATTGTTATATCAAATGGTATGAACATAGTGTATTTTTTATCATATTTTCATGAAAAAATAAATTTAAAATTTATTTTTTTAATGACAATAATTCATGTATTATAATTAAACAAGTAATTGTCATGTTTAACAATGAAAACCGCACCAAATAAATGGATTTTTCGCGAAAAAAAGAAATGTTTCAACAAATTAAGTGGGAAATTAACGAATAAATTAATGAATAAATTAATAAACAAATTGCATCTTCGTAATGTGCTCAGAACGGTACCCCAAATTAAAACAAGAAACATCAAAATTCGTCAACAATTTCCAGAGATATTGCTTATGACTTATGACATAAGGTGCCAAAATAAAAAAAAATCTTCTTTAATTTTTTAAACAATCTTAAAATTGCTTTTTATCATATTTAACAATTGATATGGATAGAGAGAATGTTTCTCTGGGGCACCATGATCTTAGAATCGCGATTTTTTTAGTTGTGCTTAGATGGTTATTGCAAAAAAATTGCAAAAATATTAACAAATTGAATTTTGCAATAAACTATTTGATGAATTGATCTGAAATTTTTACCACATATTAAACACTATAATCCCCGACTTTTCACAAAATAACAAAGCCGCATGTTCAGTTTCGCAATAACAATTGTTAAACAAAGAATTTGTCGATTTTGACTTTCTATATCATTTTTCTCAGCAACAAATGAAGATATTGAGGTCGGATTAGAATCACTTTAAAGGTCTTTTAATTCCCTAGAGGATGGTGAGCCCATTTTACCCAAAAGTAACTTAGTTTTTAATTGATAACAAAAATAGTCAAATAAGTTGATTTTTTGACGTTTAATTGTTAATAACAATGCCGAATGTTCATAGTCTCGTGGGGTCTTCCTATACGTTTTGTTTCTGTTGGCCTATATTACCTAAAAATCCGGGTCTCCTGCTCGAGGATTCGATATAAAAAACAAGGTATTTTTTGCTTATTTGCTTGGCCTATTTACGACGGTCAACTTTTGTCGACTTAAATAAACGGTCGTGTGTGGCTAGAAAATTCCTTCAAATATTTGAATTTGGGAAATTCAGGTTTCGCCCCTGATTTAGTTCCTTGGTCTAGATTTTTGCTATATTGTACGTGACACTATTACGTATGACTAGGGTGGAAGAGTGCAGCCACTTGTTCCATTCGTAACAGTAGCTTCAACCAATTGAAAATTAAATCTTAACAGTTGATGGGTTTAGGGTCAAAGTGAAATATACCTTTGCAACGATTATAATGTCTATCAAATAAACTTTTTCCTCATTGTAACCCAACCCGTGGGTATTACTCCCCTTTACACGATGTCTCAACTGACCTGAATAGGCCGCCGTGGTCGTCGTCGAGGATGATCACCGTGGCGAGGGTGGGCGATCCTAGGCATCCGGCAGGTTGGGCGGAGCACAGCCTGATGTAGAAATGCTCGTCCGGCTCGAAGACGTCGTCGTCGATGACCTCGAGCGTAACTCTGGAAAGTTAACAAGTTTATAGGTGAGTTGCGATACCTCTACGGGCGACGTAAAAGCCGTGTCGTCGCAATTAATCCGGTTTAAATTTAGATCGGAAGTGCATCGGAAGCCAGCGGAGCTCGAGTGTTTTAAATGGCGACGCGTGGGGCTTCCCGCTTCTACTTATCGAATTGGATTTTGATAGTAGAACATGAACGCGTCTTGTAATCGATGGAATGAGAGAAACAATAAAAATTTCTTATGTAGGTAATTCCGTTAGGGTCAAGCAGGAAATGTGGACCAGTTATTGGGAGATACTTGGAAGGGTTAAGGTTAGGTCGATCATAACTTTAAACCAGCGTTGAGTTAAAGTTAGCAAAGTAGGTCATGTTATATGTCGTTTCTTGAAAGTACTTAGATATTTCAGATATTAGACCACTTCTCACATAATTTACAAAATTTGATCTAGGTATACCGAACGTTAAGCGGCGGGCGAACTTTCGACGGCAAATATTAAGGGTACCTGCTTTAATCGAAGGGTCAAATAATCGTACAAGACATTTCGACGTCGGCTTAAGACAGGTAGGTAGGAAGTGTATCGGTAGGAACGGTTCAAGTTCGAACCCTTTTAATATTTTCGTGATAAAGATGGGATTTCCCGTAATTTGCGTATTCCCTTGCCCTTACCAATTTTCCTTGCCCTTTGATATTTTCGTGACAAAGATGGGATTTCCCGTAGATTTTCCTTGCCCTCTTGACCTGTAGTAACAAATAATTTGTTTTAACGTATATATCCTCTTAGCCCACGTTAAGTACAGCTGAATATAACGATCCTTGTGCGATCTTATGGTTACCTATTTTACACCGATGTAAGAACGACGCAAGTGACGTAATTATCAAGGTCTTTACAAAGTTACTTGGGACGCAAAACAAAATGCCGATGTACCGTGCACGTTTAAAAGGTGCCGTTTAACCTATACCAAAAGGAAGTATTTATTTTGCACTTCGTGCGACCCACCCTAGTGTATTTGGTGTCGCCAACACGAGCATAAGAGTTGCATATTTGTATCGAGTATTCGAGTGAACTCACTACAATCGTGAAACTTTAACGAACACCCTTACGACCTTTTTATTCAGGTGCAGTTGGGCCGACAGTGCTGGTACTTTTATGTAATCTCAAGTAGCTATTAACGGTTCTTTAGCTGTCAGCATTTACAAATAAGAATGGAAAGAAAATAGACAAAACGTTATTCTGAATTTAAATTATGTAACAGCTCTGCTGTTCAAAATAGTAGATTAAACCAGATATAGATCCTTAGGTTTGGATCAAATTTGAAGGATGAATCTGTCATTTGCGTTATTTATTGATTATTACAAATTATATTCTACTGAAATAAGGAATCCAGGAATTCTAGTGCTTTCGTTAGCGTTAGACCACCAGCACTATCCAATAGTTTTTAAGACGTTGATAAGAAAAATTGTAACATAAACCTATTATTTTTGAGAAACATCAATAATGTTCAAAGGAGAGTTTTGAGGGATACATAGATTTCTTTTAACGTCCTCGATTGGCTATTTAGACAGTAATATAGACTATCAAAACCATTATTCATCAAACTTATTTTCCATTTCAAAGTAGACGTAGGACCCTTCTGACCAAAGGATTACTAGCTCTGTTTTGCGTATCTTTATAGAAGGTTAAAAATTACTGTGCGTTTATGAATGATTTATGTAAATGAATGACTTGTCAAAGTTTTACTTGAAGTATATCTTAGTATTATTATTTCGATCTATAAATTCAATTTGTTATGTTATATACAGGTATAATACAGTTTAATAATTAACAATATAAAGTAAGAAATCGAATAAGAAAATACATTTAAAATTGAAAATACAAAAATAATTTTGTAGAAACAGTTTCCATGGTTACCAAATTCTGACGTCACACTTTCCTTGCGTATTTTGTCACGAAACAATGTGCTATTGTTTGGCTTATTCAACAACCAAGCGGCGCCATAGACGATGCATACTCACTTCAGCGTTTTCACTACACACTACTTAATTTATCTTAACTAATTCCTAACCAATTAATTTATATCACTCCTTAAATGTAATTTATTTCACCGGTCCGTATTTCGCCTTACTTATTCACTCGCGGCTTCACGTCTAATCTCCCTCTCCGGCCGCAAGCCCGCTTATATACACCTCAATTGTATTCGCGATAGTTCCTGAAATAACTCGAACCATCTTTTTTAAGTAGAAACCTCTATGAGGTAATAAATCATTCTTCCTTAATAAGATGTTGCCGGGACTCAATTAAGCGTAGCGGCGTTCCTTTGAGATAAGCCGCCGATGTCCGATAAGAGTAAACACATTTCGCGCTGCTGTTTACATTTCGCGTTACAGTATAGTAACCACTTGACATTTTGGCGAAGATACATACATATTATATTAATTTGGTGCAAGCACCTTTATACCAAATAAATTATAATCCCAAAAGACATCACAGTTTGTCCAGAAATATCCCAGCAAAGTGTACTCGTCTTTCTAGTGGTTATTAAAAATAAACATATTTGTCGCTGGAATACTCCTATAGAAACAAAATTACGAATAAATAATGAAGACAGGGCCAAATGGAAAATCTACAAAATGCGATATATTGGGTCATATACAGCCAGATGGATAGATTCCGCTGTTAGAGGCAATGAAATGTAAAGAAATAATGTAATGTAAACAGACGTATTTTCCCCTACACAGAGAATAGAAAAGAAGCGTAGTGTGGGTTTAAATAAGGTGGCAAAGGTCTTACCTCCAGAAGAGGGTAAGGTCTCTCTCAATCTCAAAAGTTTCTTCTTTAGGGGTTGGTTTAAATGTGGTCATCTGTTTAAAATTGTAGATAGTGGGTTAATTGTTATATTAATAGTGGCCTTTTTAAGTGATATATACTTAGGTAAAGAAAGAGCGTCCAATTATTATCACCCTGTATTCTACCTAAAATTGAATCATCCCGAAAAACAATAATAAATCAGGACAGAAGAACTAATCACCCTCAAAACACCAATTGCAGGATTTAATTAAATAACCCCGTATTAGTTAGAAAGTAAAATGCGAGATTGGTAGGTTTTTGACTTTAAACAGTTGTTTGTTTCACAGTACAATCCAATTCTGCGTACTGCAAATACTTAAATTACAAACTGAACTGTAACTTACCTAACCAATGATCGGTTATTCACCGTTTAATGACATGCAATGGTAGTTCCATCGCCTTATGTGTAGGTAGGTTAGAGTTATCTGTTTCTCAGTACCTTAAGAAAAAGCTATAAAACTCGGTACTATCTCTCGATTAATTTTTTTAAACGATTGGTGAAGTCGCCGGGTATTTATGTTTACAGCCCGTATATTTTTAATACGCATCACAAACTGCTAATTTATGTAAATCAGTTTGAAACATGAATTCGATTTACATCCCCTCAAATATTGATATTAGCCTGAAGGTTTTTTCGCCGTTTATTTTTATCGGATTCCCCCGCAAAAGAAATGAAAACAACTTATATTGCCAATCCGATGATTCTTTGGAAGCCGAAAGCAATATCAATGGCTTTGATATACATTTTGAAGTATTGAGCTATTGTCGAGAATCCCCAAATCTAAATTGAAAATATCAAATCGTAATATCGCCGGCAGTAATCCTTTATTGTTTTTTTTTCTTTCGTTTCGTTTCAGATGAAGTTTTGGACATAAATGATACCATGGATGAGCTCATGATGGATTTTGTTGTAAATATTTGTTGGTACTACTACACGCGATGGTTTTATTGATTGTTGCCAACTTTAACTTCACGGCTGGTTTAAAATTGCAATACACGAACTGAACGTAAAGTTTAGTTATGGTAGTTATTTTGCTACAACGTGATCAAGAATGACTGTTTGAGTTGGCAATACTGAATTTCATTTTTAAATGGTACAACTGGTAATTTGAATTTGTTATTTCAAATTCAAATTTCTGGTATTCTTTTCAAATTTATTTATTTAAAATGGTTTTCACGTTACAACACGAAATTTTCATTGGAATGGCGTACTTTCGAAGCGGGAGATTTATAACCCAATTACTGGTTGGCAGTACTCTCTCGAAGCGACATACCAGGAATTTCAGGAATTGTTTCCGGAGACTTTGGTCACTTTTGCTGTCTTTCAGCAACATTGCATGCCAGTAGTTGAACGTTATTTAAACACAGGGAGCGTAAGCAAACAAAAATCAACTGGTAGACCTTCTACTCTAAACGAGGAAGTTGTCGAGGATATCAGAACTCGAACGCAAAGAAGTCCTCCCAAATCCTCAAGAAAGCTCTCCCTTCAAACAGGTTTGGTCCTTATGCCTCCTATTCAACCAATTTTCATTCTTACCCATAAGACTTCCACTTTTCCATGTTGTTCTAATTCACGGTTTTACAGGTTTATCATATGAAAGTTGCTCCACTGTGCTTAAATAGTATATTAAAGTATAAGTGGATATTGAGCTCTTTCAAACACGCGCGAGTTTTCGAGCACGACGGCGTAGCCGGAGTGCTCGAAATAGAGCAAGTGCTTGAAAGAGCAGTTATCCACGAATACTTTACGCGATTTTTTTTTATTGGTACCATTTTTTATACCAAAACCAAAAGCATAACCAATATAATTAATTTGAATGACACTCGGGACGCTTCGTGACTTTCGTGACTTCGCACGTCGTGCCACCAATAGGCTCGTCCCGCTACGGCCAAAAACGCTGTTATTGGTTGATATGGCCGTTGTTGATACGTTTCCATGGCGACTTTAAAACACGCGCGTGCGAAAAAGCCCGATTTACGCACGCCAAAGCATGTTTTAAATAGGCAAAATAACGTACCAATTAAAAAAAAAGAAATTAAAGTACCACTCCTACAAAATTTCCATCGTCCAGTCATTAACTCCTCCTGATCACCCGCAGAGAGTTTTATTTTGCAATTGGTTCAATGACATATTAAATAATAATGATATCCTTGACAATACCTTCTTTTACAACGAAACCTGGTTTCGTCTCAACGGCTATGTGAATAAACAAAATTACACAATTTGGTCAGGTGAAAATCCTTACGCTATCAGAGAGACACATTTGCACCCGGTTAAAGTTGGTGTTTGGTTGGCAGTCTCAAGGACGCGAGTGTATGGACCAATATTTTTTTAATTTTACCGTCAATTCGGAGAGATATATCCAACACCTTTGGAGGCCTTTTATAAACCAATTAACAGATGAAGAGCGTCAAATTGGATATTTCCAACAAGACTCTGAAAGGGCACATACGGCTCGTGCTACTATGGGATATTTAAGAGAGAATTTTGGCGACAGAGTAATTAGTCAGGGCATTTGGCCAAGCAGGTCACCAGATCTCACTCCATTAGATTTTTCGTTATTTGGGCTCTTGAAGGACAATGACTTTAGGAACATATTGCATAGTGAAGAAGAGCTGCAAGAGGGAATAGTTCAGGAAGTGGCAAACATTACCCCCAATATGCTGGTGAAAATCTTCGAGAGCCTAAAAAGAAGAGTTAATTTATGTCTGGACCAAAATGGGGGGCATTTTGAGCATTACCTTTAGCTGTTTAATTAAATATTGTTCTGTATTTCGAGTTTCATTTTTTAAGCGTTAATTTTTATTCACATAACCTACAATCTTATCGCTGATTGTATGTCAAATTTTGTCAAATTTTGTTTGTCAAATAAACATATCTGGTTGTAGCGTTGCAAATCCTTAGGCAAAAAAATCCTCCTCCAACTCAAAGAGTCATTCTTGATCACCCAGTATTATTAAACGAAAGAAGGATTAAAGGAAAGTAGGGGAGGTCCGCAATGAAACGGATAGTTAACTTGTAAGGTACGTTTTTGTCGTGCTAAGTCGACTTATTTTCAGTTTAATTTGCTTAATTGAAAGACTGACATCAGTTGTAAAATACACAAATTGTAATTCTTAAGATTTTAATTATAAAAAATGTATATTCTAACAACAGTAATTACAAACAAATTGCGCAGTCCTCCAATTCCTCAAGATTGTTGCGCCCATTATGTGCCCAGTTAACACAAATGTAACATTTTAGCCAATTGGTGTCACTACATTCATATTTACCCTTACAAAATACAAAGTTATTTTGTCTCAAATGATCATTTTTGTCTTTATCTGATCTATATTTATTGGTTTTTTTCTTTGGTTTGTCCCGGTATTGCTCCTTTATTTGTTTTCATTTGACAATAATAACTGACAGAGATGTCATCATCACTAGATCTGTTCAGTTTATCTCAGCATATCTCATCAGAGATAATATGTTCCCATGAGTTTCATCCGAACTAGACTCTTGAAGTGAGGCTATCCTTTTATTTTGTTATAGTGGATATTGGTTCTTTTGGGATTATTTTCACTTGGTTTTATAAAATGTTTTATGTCTTCCAAAAATGCTTCTTCAGCAATCCAGTCGCTAGGATTTGCCAATCTAAAGCTTCTTTTAGGTCCTCCTCTCAACATAATATCTGTGTAAAGCACCCTTGGGAGTATAAATACAAGTGGCATATTACCTCCTGAAGCGTTGAGGAATCCCAATATTGTAACTAATGTACCTCTCTCTGCAGAAGTAACTAGTCCCACTTGCTTTGCGTCTTGGACTGCTAGCACTTTTGGGGAGTTGGTTACAGTTAGACAATCAGTTTCAGCTAAGATCTAGATTAAATGTGGCAAGTCATTGACATTGGCCCGGTTAAATGAAGTTGCTCTTGAAAGAGAAGTGCTTTCTGGTTTTCGTAAGGCCAAGGTGCTGTTTCTTTGAATGAAATCGCGAATCTAGTCTTTAGAAGCTTTTTTCTCAGTTTCAATTTCAGCTCAATTTCTTTTTCATTCCATGACGTTGGAGATATATTGTTGGCTTTGGAAAACTGATACGTCAGTTCCCATTCCTGAATTGTAGTTAGTCCGTAGTATGCGAACTATTTGCTTTATAAGCGAATTTCTAGTTTGATAATAAACTTGCTGTTACCCGTCGCAGCTTCACCAGCAAAAATTTCAATTGTAAAGGCTACTGTTTACATTTAGTGAACAACTACTCATCCATGGCAAGAACTAAGTACATGTTTGTAGTTTAATGATATGTGAAGAAAAAAACCATTTAAGAACTAAAGTATTTGATTGCTGCATATTGCCAGTTTTAACATATGGAGCGCAGACTTGGACCTTCACCAAAGCAAATTTGGACAGAATCCGTAAAACTCAGATGGCTATGGAAAGACATATATGGGGAATATCGTTCACAGACAGGAAACGTAATGACTGGATAAGAAAGAAGACCAACCCTGTTGACACTATAGAGAGAGCAGCATCACTAAAATGAAAGTGGGCAGGCCATAACGAACGTACAAAAGACAATCGTTGGAATTCAGAAATTGGAAAATGTCGCCCTTATAAAGGTAAAAGATGCAGAGGCAGGCCACAAATGAGATAAAAAGATGATATAGTCAGACATGCAGACCTGATGTGGCAAAGAACAGCCCAGAAACATTTGGAAAAAATTAGGGGAGGCCTATATCCAGTTATGGAAGGATAAAAATTTAGGCTAAAAGAAAGAGGGAAAAAATTTGACATTTAAATACCGCCCGAACATATCTCCGATTTATATATAGAAATTTAATTAAGATGCACCTACGTTTACAACAGAACGACCTAATATTACAACTAGCCCTACTCATATCTAATGTACGTGAAATCGTAGGTCGCCCAGGTGAAAATTATGCATAATAAAACTAAATAAACGAAAAACTATAAACTACAAGCCGTACCCGGCATGCGTCGCAATGCCACGTAAAGTTTAAAGAAAAAAGATAAATAAAAATTATAGATTACCCGGTGAAATTCCTATCATCTACATATATTTTTGAAAAATAATGTCAAAACAATACATAATTTTTATCTACATTAAATTAAATGCAACACAGTTATACACATAATCAATTTAAGGCTTTCTGATCTACTATATTTTCCTTCTTTTTTTGCGGTGCGTAAATTTATAAAGATGATGGTTTTACGACTCACGAACACGCGACGTATAATTGTCCATGCGCGAAACCGGGAAACTCCAAGTTTATTCCGCAAACTGTCCTTGTATTAGCAATTGTATATTATTTTTTTAAATTTTCAATAAACAATTTATGAAAAACTACCCTGAAATTAGGTATGAAATTTTCCTGTACAATATGCGTTGCACCAAACGACGTCATTTAAAAGCAATTATTATACGTTTGGATGTTGGCCAAAAAATATTTAGAGTCATTTCCCACCCCAGAAACTAAAGAAGGTAATGGATCTGGTGGTGGGAACAATTACGGCAATTTTACTTTACCACCAGCACCACATAATCCAGTAGCTTCACCGCTGCATTTTAACGCTTAACAATATTGACAAACGATTGTCATTTCTCCAATCGTTACGGATTCTTCGGCACAATAATCTATTTCCGGGTCGTAGTGGAATGCTACTCGTTCCAAGTTTACAGGAACACTGCGTCTGCGGAATCGCTCTATTTCATTGTGTCTTGAAGTGCGCTCCATGTTTTGGGCATTTGTTGCTCGTAGTACGTGCATGACCATCTTGGTGTTGATTCTGCCATGTCTTTTTCAGCTTGTCTAAGTAGTTTTTTGTTTGTTTGTTATTTTTACCTTTAGTTCGATCCGTCGGTAATTCTGTTCGGTCTGTTGTTTGGGTTTCTTCACTTCCTGTTTTGGGTCTTGTATTTGTACCTCATAGACTTGTTTCTTGGGTGTTTTATTCGTTTGACGTCAGGTACAGTCGAATTGTCTTGTAGTTTTCCTCGATCCTTTTGAAATAGTGTAATCTTATATAATTGTGTTGATCGTCAAACCCAAGTTCATGGAACGCCTCGTTGTTCTCTTGGGCTTTCCCCCATAGTGCTTCTAGGTGATCAATCCTTTTTTGTAAGTATTCCTTGGTTTTTCTTGCACTTCCGTTTTTCTTGCAATTATTTTGTAGTTATATGATTTCTTGGGCTATTTTTTCTTGTTCTTGAATCAACTCATCTGCTTGTTATATCTTGTCGTAGTTGAAATTGTGAATTTTTTAACTTAATTCTCTGGAAAAGGTGGTTGTCAATTACTCAGGACTTTGCTTGTCTTCTTGACTTCCCGACGTTGTGTTGGTGTCGAAGTTCTTGAAGTTTTGGAGTTGTAATCACTGGCGGCTTTTCCTCCGGCTGCAGTGACTGGATATGTCCGTCGTTTCAAATTTGTAGAATTTGTAGACTTGGTGTCCTGGTGAAGTTGCTTTGACTTACTCAGGACTCTTCTTGGTTTCTTGACTTTCCGCTTTTGTGTTGGCGTCGTGTAGACTTTGTAGACTCGGTGCCCTGTCGATCTAAATGCTGTTGTATAAGATGTGCCCGAACTCGTTCGATTCCATTATTTACTGTTGAACGTAATTCTGTCATACCAATACGAATGTTATCTGTCTCTCACCGGTCGTCAGTCGTCAGTGCGATTTGGACGTGAGAGCTCGTCTCGTTGCACATTTGATTAACTTCGACGACCTAAGTCCATCTTCTCCTTGGCATTTTAAAATCAATAAAGTTCTCGCGCACTGACAAACTGATGACAGATTGTAATAATCGTCTTGACATTTATTTATTTGACAACCAACTGACACTATACTTTCATTTGTTTGATTATAAATGTCAAATTACAAAACGTACCTTTTTCAGTATTTCCCTTACTTATTATTTATGTTTCTCACCGAAAAACCTTCCCTGAACTTCCACAAATATTTCAAGATCAAAATTAGCAAAATCCGTCCAGCCGTTCTCGAGTTCAAGCTAGACAAACGAACAGCAATCCATTTTTATATATATAGAGATGAACTAAATTTCCTCCTAAATAGTTAGGAGCTGCTAAATATTTAAGCAGGCTTTCAGCAAACCACCTTTAGGATAGAAGATATTTATATTCAGTGCATTGTCAAATCTGTTGTGTTTAAATGGCAATACCTTAATGTAGTTCAAAGTCATTCTTCTACAGATGAGGAATTTGGTCCAAAGACATTGGAAAGGTACTGGGAGTGTTAGCGTGGTTTACAGACTGCGATCTTATTGACAATATCCACATTCCCGAGACGAAATCAAGGGAAATAGTATACGTGGCGGTGTTTTTTATTTTGCTGGTTGATGCTTCGTCCGGCTTTAGTGTGATTGATTTCGTGAGGATACTACGAATGTGCCGAAGGGAAGTTGTGATGAATAATCCAGGCTACGACGATGACCTCAACCCGCTGAGCCGAATTAAGTAAAGCTTTCATTTTCTAATACGTTAAAAGTGATAGCATTGCCTTCGTCGTCGCTCTGATTGTTATAGCTTTTACTTTTAAGTTACGGAGTTATATCGATAAATTTTAATAAACAATGTGACCTTTCAATTTTTTTTTAATGACGTTCGTTTATCGACTTTCCGAAATTTGTACTCTCCCGAAAGTACACCGAAATGCTAAAGGTGAAAAAAGATTTCACAATACAAACATAATTAACGTTAATATACAATTTTCTCAATAGCGCAACACTCGACGAGATCACCTCATTATATTTTTAACTTTTTAGACTAAAGATCCCGCGATCTTCCTGAAGACGGCGATTCAATATTAAATCACTTCCATTTAAAGCGGCGGTTTTTTTTTTCGTTCTCCCCCACTGTTCCCACTCGTTTCAAATGTACCGAGCGCCCTAAGTACTCTCCGGAATTGGCAGACCGCGAAACGATTAAAACACCTAAAGGGCATCTCGTTTAGAACCAATAAAATATTTATATCCTCGTAAATTTACGTTACGGTGATCATTAACGGTGGAGTTCGTTTTTGAACTTACAATTTAGAGTATTTAGACGATATGGACTGGGATGGGCGGACATTGAAATGTCGTTAGTATGCCTGGACAAAATGCATATTTGTAATTAGTAGGCCTTCACGATATCGAGACGATACCGAGACCTGCCGGTGGTATCGTCTCGGTCTCGTTGAAACTAAATTTTTCCACTCTCGTTTCATCGGTATCGCCGAGACGAGACAAAGGATTACTGTAGTCTCGGTCTCGGTCTCGTCTCGGTCTCCAATTACTCTCGTCATAAGATAATGTCCATTTGTTATTTTGTTAAGAAGTTTGGATCTCACCGGTGTAATATTTTAATTAACAATTTATAAGTGGTGAATTATTTAATTATATAGAATATATTTTTTAAAACCTCTTTTTAGTTACATAGCTAATTAAAAATATTTAAGTATTAAATTTGTCAAAAAATTTAATTAGAAAAAGAAAAGTTGCAGGTAAAAATTTAGTGCTTATTAGTGGTCTTCCCGAAACCATTTTTAAATATTACCTGATATCCAATTTAACACCACCATGGCGGTTGTTATACACAGCTTATTCGTATTCATCTAACGTAATTCAGCTAACGTATTCATCGTTACCTTGTCTTCATTAGACATTTCTTAATAGGATTCCTTATTCTTTTCATAGAATCCACACAAAATGTTTACGGTAACGGGTAAAATCGAACTAAGGGATTAAATCAGTACTTTTGACCTGCCTACCTGAGGTATTATGAATGAAACGTATACCACCCGCATATAATAATATGTATTAATTTGGATAATATATGGAAAAATAATAAATTATAACGAGACCTAGAGTTTTCAAAATTTAGTATCGTCTCGGCGAGAATCTCGGTCAATTGTATCTCGATATCGGTCTCGAAAATTTTTACCACTCTCGTCTCGGTATCTGTCTCGGTCTCATACGACACCGATACCGAGACCGAGAGTTTGTCTCGATATCGTGAAGGCCTAGTTATTGGTTATTATGTTTGATGTTTCGGGAGGTATTTCTAGGCTACTTTGATGGATAAGCCAATATCGAAAATGCAATTTTATTCATATTCTTGTAACTTCGAGCATATTTTAGGAAATATGTTTGGCATACATTGCATATTTTTCTTATATCACATGTCAAGAGAAGTAACTACAAACGAGATCCCTATTGAAATGAGAAATGTAACTTTACAACCTATTTACTGTATTGTATGTTTTGTAGTCACAAATAAAAACAATGAATCGACAAATGACATATTAGGGCTACTATAGCTTAGAAATAAACCAAACATATAATGTGGGTAATTAAAGCATCATGTCATGACAAATCAAAGTAAACCACTTAGAAATAGGTAAGGAATTTACGTGTTCTAGGGTATAATTATCAACTAGATTACATGTTCAAAAAATGAACTCAAATTTACAGGTGTCAGTAAATTTCAATAACCTAAAAAAACTGCGGTTAAATTGGGTTTGATCATTAAGGAGTATGAAATCAAGTTCTCTAGATGCCTTGATTATTTCAATACATTCAAGTAGAGTCTATTGAACTTGCCTTCGTTTTGTAATGGAGAACTTGATATTCCAAAGTGGGAGAAAGTGGACTGGAGGCATAGGGGCAACTGAGAATATGGTTAGCGAACGAATTGTGAACTCTAACTAAGGGATTAGTGATATACTTTGAAACGTAGTTCCAATGTTCTGAAACTCTAGATGTCAGCGATCTTGAACTCTGAGCAATGTATATTAGTCCAGGAAATGAAGCTTAAAATAATACAAAACCTAGCAGATTTGCATAAAAATTTGGGTTTAAGCTCATCTTATCCTCCATTTCAAAATTTATATCATGCAGATGGGCGCTTTTCATTTTTAGGGGTGAAAACTACCCCTTATTGGTAAAAGCTATAAAACTACATATTAAAGTTTAAGTTTAATTTGAAAAAAAGATATTTACCTTCAAGAAATTAATGACTTTTCACAGCGTTTCAATATAAAAATGTTACTGCTTAAAATATTACTAACATCATTTTGCAACTTTTCAACCCTTAAAAACCACCCCTTATAACATTGCAATGCTTAAAAACTACTTTAATAGATAAAATAATAAAGATAGTTAGGTAAATAATAAATAATAGAAAATAATTCATACAGTTACATACAAAAATATATTTACACACAAATACAACCGCATATTTGCATAATTGCAGAATAATTTAGTATTTCAATTAGCATTTATTGAAGGTAACTTTTCGATAGTAGCAGGTACAACTCTAAAATTAGTGGGATAGCACTGCTGTTGGCTGAATCTATAAATGTAATAAAAATGTGCTGTTAATGGCTGTTAGTGATTAAAGGAACTGGAAAAATACTTTTACACGGCTAAACTCAATATTGGCAAAAAAAATGAAAGATTTCTCTTTCAGAAGTATCTGACATTTTAAATAGAGAATTGCAGATAATATTTAATTTCTCTTTGCTCGTTGCCAAAGATTTAGAACTCTTTCTGAAGTTTCTAACATTTTAAATGGAGAATTTACACCTTTATCACTTTGGCGTTTTGACATTCAATTTTTTTTTATAATATTGGAACTATATAATACATACCTAGAAGTTAATTAATATTTAAGCCATGTTTTAAATATTTCAATAATACAATTAATAACAATGTTAGTTTCTAGGTATTAGTAAATAGATGTCGTAAGACGTAGGCTAACTTAATGATATTAACTAGTTAATAATAGTATTACGCAATACATTATTTCAATAATTTACAAATATTGCTTTTATCATTTCTAAAAGTAGATATAACGATACATTTTTTGTGCATATTGTACCCCTCTTCATATCGATATTATTCAAGCTTTACTCACTGTTTAGAATCAAATAGTATTTTCTTCCTAACCAAAATTCGTAAGAGGTTTAAATCTTACTATGTATTTTTCCTATATGATCTTAAATTATAGCAATTAAAAATAAATTATAACAGTTTAGTGGATATTTAATCCTCCAATCTGACAAATCAGTCGTAGTTAAAGTAGTCGTAGTAGTAGAGATAGAAAAATGGTAAAAGTCGTATTGGTAAAATAAGTAAACTTGATAGTCACTTAAATACAACCAACTTTTCAGTACAATTAAAACATAAAATCCTCTTAATTTTAACTTATCTCATCTGATTTGTCACAAAAACGTGCCTTTCGAATAAAAGTTTCAATAATTTTTTTTTTCAGTGTGACGTACACTAGAACTTTTATTGCAATTTTATCTGTCCTTAGGTCTTCACTGTTTTATGTGGGAATAATAGCATGTGCTTTTGAAAGAACCACAGGCCAGAGATGAATTTTTCCATTAGTCGCTTCCTTTGTTGAAGGAACGATAATGGAGCGTCGCGTTGTATATGTTATACGATATTAAGCGAGTTCAGCTGTTTTAAGCATCAGTTTTTTACGGTATAAATTTAAAAGTCTTTATCAAATAGTCTTCGTAATAAAAATCATTCGAGCGCTTTTCGGATATTCCATCAAATTTGTAAACTCACATGAAATTTAAATGTCCAAACTATGAGCGAAATCATTCCAAAATTTCACTTTGGCGCTTTCATACCGAAAAGAGAATTTAAGACCTCTTTTAATTAACGTAAACTCTGAAAACTTTATTAAATCATACCGTGTAATTATGAAACTAGACCAAATTTGTAATACTAACAGATTGCAGCAGATAGCGTGTAATTGCGTCGACCCCGTTAAAGTTAGCCGATTATACCCTTCTATCTAGATTCAGGGAGTTTGCAACAAAATATTAATCAGATCGTCTTTTTGTGGCGGAAATATTAGGGATTCCATGCAACTTCGACGTGGTGTTTATAGAAATTTGAGGAGGATGTTAATTAAGCGACTGTTTTGTAAGTTTTTTTTTTATTTTGTCGAGAAACTCTGACGGGTACTGCTACCATTTTCGCATGTATTAGTATAAATTTATTTTAAAATCTTTTTATAACCTAAAAATTTTAAAAGAGATTTTAGAATCTCTGTCAAAGGGAGTCCATACAAACTTGTGCAAAATATATAAAATAATATAACTATGAAGTCTCAAATATAATTTTTGTTAATTGCCTGCAACACTTTAAAATAGCACACATTACTTTTTCTGCATTGCCGTTATTATCTGTCACTTTGACCAAAATATCATTTTTAATGCTTTGGTATGAATCGATGAACAAACTGTTGACGTCGAGTAAGACTTTCCTTATTGCAACTTAAAAAATTATTAGTATTGTTTTGAATGATCTTAGCCTTATTTTACGTTCACAAATTTAAAAAAGTTGTTTATGCCATGCACTGCTAAACTTTTTCAAATTATTTTTTTTGCGTGTTAAGATCCACATTCAATGAACTACATCCTGGTAAAAACTTAAGACGCCGATACTTCTAAAAACTTGTTACTTTTACGCTAATTTAAAAAAGATGCTACTTAGTCAGTTTGATGAAACTGCAAGAATTAAAAATTTAATCAAGTCAATTTAAGGTTTAAAAAACATGAAGCACGTCATCATTGTAAAATAGGAAGAGTTATAAATCGCAACTAAGCAAGCATACGTGTATTTCTACAAATTATAATCAACCTGTATTAATGTATTAATCATTCCACATTTTTGTTCCACGTCGTCTGTTAATATCTTAATAACCTTTGAATGCCCTCAACTGGTTTACTGTACTTGTAAGTAAAGAGATATTTTCATAAGTAATAAAAACGCCATTGTTCACGGTATTTCCATTGCCTCTCATGCCCTATAAATTGGCAGATATTAATAACTTCTTCAGAATCAATAAATGCTAGGTGAGTGTATTTTATTTCTCTTCGACCTTGGCTACACCCCCTGAATTGCTTTATTAGCTAAGATTAATTTCGCGATATCAATTTTCAGTTCAATGCAAACCGCTTCATTGAAACGTCGCTTTTATTTCGTAAAATGTTTATAGCCAAAAACGGGTTAGATACGAAAAATGAAATATCGTTTTAAGCGGCATTTTACACTTCCTGCAGTTTCCAAACAACTTTGGTCGTTAAATTTTCAGCAGACTAGAAGCTTTTTGCCGGTAATGCACGTAGGAAATAGTGCGACGTATCAGATACGTTTAGGTAGGTCAACGTTTAAGAGTTCCCGCGGGACACTCTCTGGGCCAAGCTATCCATGGGGATTTACGCTTTGGCATAAAGTTTTTGATGTTGTGTTTCGTATTCATTCGATGTTTTAAAAGACCTCGTTTTATTTGGTAGGTGTCCGTATTTATGGTATTACTCGGTTTAGTATTTATGTAATATATTCAGGAATATGTATTCAAGGTGAGTAAAGTATAAGTAGGGCTTTCTTTAAGTGATACACTTTTGTACCTGGAGATTCAAGGTTTCAACAATTTGAGAAAGCGGTTTTTCTTATCTTTTTTTCCAGGAACAAAATTACCAAAATAAATTTTTTTTAACACTCATATATGTAGAAATTTTCTTCTGTTCGAGAAAAGTATTTCTGATTCCCGAAAAAGGTCCCAGGTGGCAACAATACACCTTTCAGAGGTTTCTCTTTTAGTAATTCCTGATTTACCTTTTCTAAATCTGACGTATTTATTCGATTCCTTATCATTATTTACATCGAAATACGTAATAAAAATAATGTGATCTCCGCATTCAGAAACTTTTCTCCACTGAGGGCATTAAGTATTCTTATTTAATGAGAATTACTCCACTGGTCAACAGATGTAAACTTCCATAAGATTAGAATTGCAGAGGTAATGCCCTTGACAAGATTCTTGAGAATATTGCGTTTTTATATATATAAATGACAATTCAAAGATGCCAAGACAGGGAGCATGCAACTTCGATAAATTATACAAGATAGCACCCATGATGAAGATATTGAATAAGAATTTCTTAGCAGGTTTCAGTCCGGGAAGAAATTTATCAGTGGATGAAAGTATGATTGCATTCAAAGGCAAAACTAGCCTGAAGCAAGATATGCCGATGAAACCAATAAAGAGCGGTTTTAAAGTCTGCGCTATTGCTTGTGCCAAGACGGGATACCTTCTGCAATTTTCCGTATATGAAAATAAAAAAGGCATTTATTTTTCAAGGAGTACCAAGGTTGTATTGTGCTTTTTGATTTAGCCTTAACCTTAGCAACAGTACTACCTGAAGGTCTAAAAATTTACTCGTAGTCGTGTTTTATTATGTACTATGAAAAAAAAAATTGTATTGTTGTTGTTTAAAAAAATCCACATATTTCTTTTTAAATATAAAAAGTGATAATTTTGTATTTAAGCGTTCACCCTATTGTTCGCTATCAAAATGTCTTTGCCGCATGCTCTCACCATATTTTTTCAATGCGCATTCTTCTCCCCTTTCGAATTAATCCTAGCACGTCCCTTTTGCTCTTGCTGCACATACGGAGCTTTTCTATCGAAACGCTTGGTGGGAAACCAACAAGAGCAAAAGAGAAACCAGCAGTAGTTCGTTAGCATGACAGAGAGGGAAGTTTTGCAACGTTGCCGGCCGAGCACGCAGTCCAAGTCAACGCGTATTGCGGTCGCGTATCCCTTTACACTTTCGGATGTGTGCGGTACAGTGTGCGGAGCGGATGACTGTAATGTTTCGCGAGCTAGCGACATCGAAAAAGGTCGTTTTCTGTTCAGCTAACCAGAAATATATGGCCTTTTCTTCGCTCTCATGCTTATTCCATCCTGCGACTCTTTAGAAACGGTCTGATATAAGTCTATAATAGAAAGCATAGCAACGTACTGCTGAGCTATGGGAACTAAAAAAGGCACATAAGTCAAAAATACTAGCCAGGGAAATGAACTAGTATAGAAGGTGCTGTAGGCTAACAATAAAGATAGGACACGAAACCTCGAAATAAGAGCGAAAATGGGTATTCATCTTGATATTCCAGATACAATCGTGGCAAAATGCTTAAAATGGTTAAAATGGCCAAAGAAGATATGAGATTGGACTCCATCACAGAGACAATATAGAGAAAGACCTCGAAGATCATGGAGAGAGGAGGTCGACCAAGCAATAGAAACACAGAGTTATGAGATACACAGAGCTGACAAACCATTCATAAATACGCATTTTCTTGTCGCCAACATTGATATAGAGCCTATAGAGCAACGCGATGATGTAAACAGATAGTGGGGAAAGGTGTGAGGTAGGAATGGGGATACGAATGGGTATAAACACAACACACCACACAACCAACTTCCACTAAGATAGGTTAGGATTCTTATAATCCTGTTTTCTGCAAACTTCACAGATTTTAACCATTTCTATAACTGTTTTTATAAATGCGGTAAGTAAACAAATAGTATCGGTAGCAAACTACACGAACAAACCTGAAGAAACACCTAAAAACGCAAAAAACAGGATGCATACAGTAAATAATTCGTAGTAAAATTGACCTTGAGCCCCAACACGAGTTTGCGCGGTAGAAACCACGGTTGCCGTATTTTCGAATATATTCGATCTAACGATCTGTATTCGTCTACATGTATTCTAGGAAAGTTTTATAAAACAGAATATACCTAATTTATTTCCACTATGAACATGTTCGTATCGATGGAATAGCACTGTATGTAAGAAACACGTATGTCTCCTCCTTACACTGTGGACATAGATCTCATTTTCCATAAAAACTATATTTTGTGTAACACTGGCAACATTATTGTTTATCCCCATTTTCAGCCATCTTTAACTATTCAATGATGGCTACACTAAAAATGTAAATAATCATCTCTGTGATTCTCATAACTCTGTGAATAGAAAGCAGAAATTTAAGAGAAGGAGACTGGAAAGACCGAAAGAGGTGGAAACTAGGATGCGGAAAACGGAGACAGTTGTAGTCCAACCCGCTTTATACAAAGTGTTTCAAAATGATTGTCATCTAGTTGGCGTTGGAATTTCTATTCATGTAATTTTTGATATGCCGCGCTCTATTGATTTGAACCTGATATCTAATTCTGACAACAAGTATCCTGTGATCGAAACGTCGTGTGGTTTTATGCATGCAGTAAAACGGTGGCCACTTCGAACATTTATTGTGAAACTGGCAATCAGTACTGGTGGTAATTAACGGCCCTTTTCAGGGCCAAAACAATGGTGAAATGTTGAAAATTCGAATTGCGCGCCAAGACCAAGGAGAGTCATTTCCGGGACCTAATGTTTCTGTCTTATTTCAGGACAAAGTTTCAGCGAAATCTCATATCCCCAGGCACCAAAGCGAATTACTTATTTAAAGAATGACTCATATAGTATGTGTGTTTTTCCTAAGATATTTATAACTCTTGCATTATGCATATGTATCAGGTTTTTTATATTTGCATGCACAGCATTGTTTTCTGCCCTGGTAAAATGGTTTGTTCACGATTTGGAAAAATGGGATGTTTTAGTATTTATTCATTTCCCGGAATAAAAAGAAACTAGAGAAACGAACATGAAACGATATTTAATATAATTAATATAACAAATATATAAATGCGTATGCTTAAGATGATATATTTTCCATAGTGTTAAACTCTGGAAGGAAGCTGTAGGAAACGTTGAATACGAGTACCTACACCCTAATTTCGTAAATATGGTTATAGTTCGAAAACTAAAGAGGAATGGAATGGAAAACTGAATCCTACGACGACTTCCATTTAAATAGGAAGAGAACAAACATAACTATTAATTGAGTGAATCTAAACATTTACTTAACCCGGTCGTAATGAATTTCCCTTTCTTAGTAAGCAAACCGTGCTCTGATCACAATTACAAAGTGAATACTGATTTAAGGGCACATTCTACAGTCACGGGTTAGCAAATGTGACCTGTTTGGCTTAATAATAACAAGTCCTTTAACGGCACTGAACATACAAACAGGTACGTATTGCTAAGGGGAGTTTAAGGCCAGTCCCCCACACAAATTTTGATCGGTTTTTCATTTGCAATGTACACATATCATACGTGGAAAAATCAAATGTAGATTTGTGATGTACTACATATTAATATAAAACTGCAGTACTAAAAATTGATAATTACAGCTATAAATGTAGCTCGTAAGCAGAGATCAAAGTGCATATATTTTGTTTTTTAGTTTTTTACAGATCTTTGAATATAGCCTCTGTGTAGACGAATTACATCCAATTAAGTTAATTAACGCTAATTACTATTTGCATATGTAGGCATTATGATGCATATTTTTTTTAAAAGTGCCATGTATTACATATTTATTCGATACACCATGTCAAAAGATTAAAGGTAAGGTAGGTGTCTGCATTCAAAAATTAAAAAACGTATTAAATAAAAATAAGGACTACTTCGAATAAAAAAAAGACGTTGTGAAAGCTGTAAATGAGTTCGACTTCAATTTTGGTTCAGAATGTATTGTGTATTTTTATAGAATTCTTTATAGAAAAATCTGGTGCTCTGGTCCATTTCTAAGGAATGAAATTTAAAAAATTTCAAAGACGATCATGATTAATATTTTTTGAAGTTTTAAAAACATGTTAAAAAAATACTTTAAAAATATGTAATTAACGAAAAATACCCAGGAAAAACCATCAGTAAAACCAGAAAAGAATATCTGGAAATATCAACCCTGATATATGGAAGTGGAAGCTATGGAAATTAAACAAGTCAAAAAGGAACAGAGTACAAACTATAGAAAATATTTAAAGGGAGTCAAAACCGTGACGGGTAAAGACAGAATAATAAATAAAGAGATAAGTAAAGAAATGAACAAAAAACTGTACATATCTTAACTGAGAGGTACTAACTGAGACGTTTTGACCATATTAACTGAATGCAGCAATAAAGCCACATATGGGAAGGAAAAGTTCGAAATACAAGAGGAGAAAGAGGATCACAGAAAGTTTGTGGTGATGACGAGGCACTGACATTAAAAAAAATGAAGAATTGTACAGAGCCTATAATAATGACGAATGACAAAAACGAATTGATAAAATTTGTACAAATAAACTAATTACGAAATGTAAGCATAATTTGTGCAAATTACACATTGAAATATGACAAGCTATATAAATTGAATTTTTCCAAATTTTATAACTTCTGTAAATGACACAAAATTTAGCATTCTCTTTCTTTTTAAAGACACTAATCAATGTAACTCCATTCGAGATACCACATGGTCAAAAAGATTCATAGAGTAAGCTGTAATTAAATATGTGTCAGGGGTAAGCAATAGTTTGCGTTGTTTGAACATTATAAAATTATATTTTTTCTATACGGTTCAAGATGTCTCAAATAGAATATTCTCTTTAAGCGGGATAATGTGTGCCAGACGCTGTACTAAAATAACGAGACGCATACACTAAAGCGTCGCCCTATTTCCTGAAAACTAAAGCGAGTCCTGGGTATTTTACGAAGTGCCACAGCCTCCCACAATAAAGGCGGGAAAGTCATAATGCGGCTTCCGGGTATTTTAAAAGGACCTGCCATTAAATCGACTTAACAATGGCTTTAAAACGACGACAAAAGCTTAAATTGAACAGCAAAGGGACGGAGAAGAAGACAAATGTGGACAACGTGGGCTCATATCTAGGGTTACTGCCCCAACATTAATTATTCATTAAAATTGATATTGATCTGATTGCGACTTACGCAAAACAAGACAGACGAGAAGGGAATAATGTCGAATGGATTTCCGATTCCCCCACGCAACATTCGCAGACCATTGTTTTCATTTGTAATTTGGCTCTGTTGATTTTATCGTGAACAAATTTATTTCCTCGTGTTTGTTCCTCGATATGAAATACTGTATAACCCACTCAACCCAAGGGATGGCTGTGCTTGCGTCAATGGAGTAGATCTGTGATTTATTTCATAGTTGAGCTGTCCTTTAACAGAGAGTTTCATTGATCGACCCTTGGTCAAAATGTCACAATATGTTTATAGCATATTAATAATAGTTATGTTGTGTATTAAAAACAGGAACTTCATTTTTTCAAAATAACTATTTGTTCATACACACTAAACAGATGTGACGACAAATTTTCTTTTCGCTCTTCATGATTCACTATGAGCTACTCTTTGTCTTGTATTGTTGTATATTGCAATAACACCATGTGAGTCTTGGACATATGGTATTGCAGTAGTTTACAACTAGTAAACCTTTGTATACTAGTAAATGCGTCTCCTTCAAAATTTCTCCTTTGCGATAAATATTTTGTGGCTTGACAACTAGCATAAATAAACCTCATGGGTTAAGCATCACTAGAAAACTCACTTTCTAGCCAATAGGCGATAAACGTACCATGTAAGTGAGATCCTTTATAACAGATGTACCGTCAGGATCTGAGCACTTGTCAACAACTACTACTAAACTAGCCAATCACCATACAATACTAATGAAACATCTTCCCCCAAAACAATTTTAGTGGTGTGTACGGAGTAAGACCTTTGAGTAATAATTTTTTAGTTTTTTTTCAAAAGTTTCTATAAATGCTGACAGAACAAACATAACTTTGACCTACGTTTTGTTTCTTGTTTTTGTTAAAATTAATGTCTAATAATTTGTGTAACGTGGATATAATAAAAGAGTACTCTTCCCAACGAAATTCAACTCTGCTCACATTGAACACCAGATCCCGCCTTGATTCCTTAACCGTTGCCAATTTAAAATAAACCAATATATTACCGATGAATATGCACAAGTCCGCGCATATAAATTATTCAACACGAACTTTATTTCAGGACCTTCCGCTCTAACAATTAGAACGGAAATAAATTGAAAGCTCCAACGTTTCCTCACATTGAAAATTATTTATATATTACATTTCAGTCCGAGAGACTCACCCGCTAAATGAATTACATTACCATCCCATAATAAGGTTGCTCAACTGGGTTTGTTACTTTCATTAAATTTACACGTTAGTTGTCAATCATTTACGGAAGCTTCTCATATGTTATACTCCCAAATTTAATGGCGCCCAGCACGAAGTGAGTTAGGATATTGTTTCATCACGTTTATACAGGTCCGTACTAACCAATTCCAAAAGGGAAATTACAGATTCCTGTTTAGTTCCAGTATTGCATTGTTATTATTCATGGAAGATATAATTAGGTGTTAAAATGGGGATTTTACTCGGAAACTTAATTCATTCCTCCATATATGTGTGTGTGTATGTGTGTTACGAATGTGGAAATGGAAAATCAGACTGATTAAACTATTTTAGTACGTATCACATTTCAGAGGCCCTACTAGACTGATATAATGCTATTCCTTGATCTACTGATTGAAAAACTTTTAAAACAATCTTCTCCAAGAGTTTAGAAAGTCGCCAGAATACATCTTATCATCTTATATGGGAAGTTAAGGATATCGAAGAGCCATCTATATATAGGATTACGTTCTTTAGGTAAACTATATGAAAGAATCATCAAGGAACGTACTGATGAATATTTAGAACAAACAAAGGGATTTCCAGACTTACAGTTTGGCTATAGAAAAGGGGAATCTAGTCTCTGCTTTACAGTTTGTTGATGACTGTGTCTACTTCTGAGTTCAGATGGTGTTCTCTGATAATCGTAGCCTGGACACATAAAATGCATTTAATGCAGCTTAATGGACGTTCATTATATCAGCAGCGAAAGAGAGGAGCATTCCTAAATATTTAACAAGTATTATAGAGGATTACTTTTCACATAAATCTCTAACAGGTTTAGGTAAAGATATTGTAACGTTTTTACCTACGGGAGAATTACTACACGACACGAGTTGTCTTACTTCATTTATTTTCACCACTTAACACTACTTTATTTCTACGCTTACACTTAGCACTTATCTACTAACACTTCATCTAATTTATCTTATCCGACTTACTATTACTGCTTAATTAATTTATATTACACACTTAATCTAATTTATATAGACCACTGTTTATTTATCTTACGGCCGGCCTGGCCTACATCCGTCGACCAGTCTACAGGCGACTGTTTACGACTACTGGCGACTGACTTCGTCTCGCTCTCGGTCTGCTATTTATTTAGCCGTATGGGAAATCCAGAAAGATCGAGGCGTTTCCGGTCCTTTCGGGAACCTTCTTGGTAGTGCTCGAATACTCTACGGCTTTCCAAGAATTTCACCAGTTCCCCGAATCTATCTCGTTAGTAATTTCTTTGAATAGACTTATTTCGTCGGGCCCTCATCTTTATGGCATCTTTTATGGCTTCTATTTCGTTACAATATGGTAGAATTAAGAACAGGGGTACCTTAAGGTTCTAATTTGGGACCAATATTATGAAGACAGGAGTATTCCTACATATTTAACAAATATTATAGAAGATTACTTTTCACGTAGATCTCTAACAGGATTAGGTAAAGATAGGGTAGAAGTAAGGACAGGGATACCCCAGGGTTCTAATTTGGGACTAATATTATGATGATGATTTGACTGCATTAGTCGACTTTGGATCCACTATTTTTTCTAAATTCACAGATTTTTTAATTACAAAGAGTAACAATAACCATACACTTTTCGAATGATGTTCTTATGAAATGTGTATCACAAATATTAAACATCTGACAAACTTAGTGTGCGCCCAAAAAAGTTCTAATGTTTTGTGTAGTGGTAATATATAATTGAATTTTAATATGAAGCACATAGCAAATAATATAGTTTATAATTTAATAAAAAAGGATGTAGGTGTACATTACAATCTTTTGTGCGTAGAAACCTACTAATAACTTTTTTCACAGCTAATAAATCAAATTGTACGTGGCATAACTGAAAATCTGGCAAAATTCTCTCGACAACCAAATGAAAATATTTGAAACAAACGTCCGAGTAATACTAATTAACCAGTTAAGCATAGCAAGCATAATTTACAGTATATGCTGTACGGTAAATATAAGTTTACTTGCAAATAGCAAGTAATAAGGCATAATTTACGTTCCTATATACTTGCACTTTAAACCTAAGTGCCAGCTAATCCTGACATTTATCTTAGTTGACGTCTGTGATATCTTTGACCTATATTGTGCCGATCACACGCTATCGATCCTAATTGCTAAACTAATTAAAAGCAAACGTAAGCAAAACAGACGAAGTTCTAACTAAAACAGATAGGTGTTTCCATCGTGCTCCATTACGAAAATGTTCCTAATTCATATTATCGTCTCGCAAACAATACTCCATAAGTTCAAGTTTCGCGCGCTATCACTTCCAATTAATAAAATAATTAATTGCTGTTGATAATTTGTTCTATTTGCTTCCTACGTTCAATGGTTCGAATGACTTTTATGCGCATGTGAATAAAGAGCATTTACGGTGGTTGAAATCGTAGGCCTAATATGGCCAATTTGAAATATTTGATTAACTATTGAGCAAATACGATAATATATCGCGATATACAGGGTTAGACACAAATATTAAGGTATATACAATGTGTTTCAAAATGATTGTTATCTAGTCGGCTGTGGAATTCCCATGTAAAATAAAAAAACCCGCCTTGCGAAAATAGGAGTTTCTACTAGCTATACATAACCTCAAAATAACCTACGTAACCTCTTTTAACTACTGGTTTTTCTCTGTCAAAAGAAAACGAATTCTGAGTATTTGTCTATTTGTAGTATTTGTTTTGGCCTTGAAAAGGGCCGTTAATTACCAGCAGTACTGATTGCCAGTTTGACAATGTGTGACAACAAGTGACACTTGTTGTCAGAATTAGATAGGTTCAAATCAATAGAGCGCGGCACATCAAAAATTACATGCGCAGAAATTCCAACGCCAACTAAATGACAATCATTTTGAAACACATTGTATTATTAATATATTATATTAATAAATATTACGAAGGCAATCACATACCTTCAAACAATTGTGAGTTTTGTAATAATTTTGAATTTTTATATGAGTTTTTAAAATTTGTACAAATTGCAACTTCATCCAATCCTATGTCAAGTTGCTAAATGGACACAGGCAACTTCAAAATTCATTCACTAAAAGATTTGAAACTCACAAAAATTCCAGAAGATACTTCAATAAAGAACCCTAGTGAGAGTCACACTGTTCAGCGACGTCACTTAGTGCTTTTTTAGCAACAAGATGTAATTTTAAGAAATAAAATTCGCCTGTTTGAGTGATTTGTTTATGGACACGCCGCAGAAAATTTAAATTCTATCAACTCGATCTGTATAGAGTTTTGACAAACAAATTGTAGGAAAATGTGTAGGTACTTTACCGTACCGTTACGTATGTACGTATGTGTACGTATGTGTACGTACCGTTAAGAGAGTTAGGGTTGTTTCTGACTAACCCTGTATACATTGCCACATAGAATTTTCTCAAGTTAATACAAGAAATATGCCAAAAGAACTTCTGCTTAAAAAAATGTTTTTTTAAACATTCATTTGAGGTGAAAAGACATACTGGCAGATGAGTTAAAAACATAGTTTAGTTTCCTAAATTGCAGTCATTTTTATCAATAGTTGCCTCTATTTATCTCGTTATAAGCGTGCGTCTACTCTCAAAACCATTTATTATGGGTAGAATTCAATTAAGCTAACAATTTAAATGTTAACCCTAACAACAGTAGTCTATAGTAAATCCAGTGAGAAGAAAACACCCACGAAACAAGAAAAGGTAGTAAAGTTAAACAACACCTAATACACGTCGTTTGCTATTGGTGGAAAAGTCATAAAACTTTTGGCGGGAATTGTTGATGTACAGAGTCGGTTTAGTAAAGTTTAGTTGTCTGATCTATGGTTGTCTGTTTACAAGCGTTCAGGTAAGTCGTTGACGGTGATAGTGGACTTTTAGTTGATGGTTTATTTTAACGTATCTCTATTGTTATTTAGATTTTTGATATAAATTTGTATAAACATATTTCTGTGATCTATTGCAATTATGGAAAGACACCTTCCCTGCTCGCCTCCCAAAAAGAGACCTGGAACATACTTATGCTACGGGGATAAAACCATTATTTTAAATGTATACAGAAAAGAAAGAAATGAACATCCTTAGTAAAATCTTAGTAAAAGGTAAATTATAGTCAAGGCGATCATTCTTAATGCGACCCTGTACTTATTCGCTAGCTGGTCGCGCGCTTTGAATTTCGACGTTTGTGTTTCATGGAAGTTTTCTTCTCAGTGGATTTACTATGGTAATCGATGAAAAATGCCTTCTCAAGTTCTCTTTCGCGAAGATTTATGCGTCTCTCTTTCTATGTATAACAATTTTGCTCTCTAACAATCGATATAACAATCGCTTCCAGAATTGCTTCCTTTGAGTAATAACGTTAATTTAAGACTGAAAGTGAACTCGTTACACACCTCGCGATGTGCCGAGAAGCATGTTGTATTTGAATGAAACAGAAACGAAGCATTTCTCCGCTTTACAGAAATTCAATACGTTTGATCTACCGTTCCGTGTAAAGCAAACTCTAAATTGAGGAATAAATGAACGATCGCAATGCCTTAATTAAGTTTCGACTGATGTACGGTTCTATAGACGAAAAACGGGTATTTAGTATTCTAAAAGCGATTGCAGTACCGGCTGAATTAGTGAGACTAATTAATATGGCACAGATAACTAAGGAAGCGCACATGTATTCATTCGTAGTTGGGGGGGATGGGAACGTTTGATTCGCCACATCCAGCTTTATTGGACATAAGATATTATAAAAGTAAAAAGTAAATTATAAAAATAAGTATAGTAAAAGTAATGAAGGAAAGCAGGAAAATCAACAAGAATAAGTTATGGTTAATTTGTCTGCCTAATGTCCAATTGTATTTGATGTAACACATGAACACAACATTCGGGAATGTTTCCACTTTAAAATATGAATAAAAACATAATTTAGAAGGCACAGAGAAATGATTTCAGCATTATAATACTACAGTCTCTGAAGGTTTTCTGCTCCGAATGGATACTGCCTCTCCTCGAGGGTGAAAATTCATACAAAATAACTCCAGAAATCTTGAATGATGATAGTGATAGTGATAGAAAACTTGAAACCTTGAACCTCAACCGGTTTTTCAAAAAACCTCAAAAACTACGTGTTCTACCAAAAAAGTGTATTGAACCAAAGAGAAGCAGGTTTATTTAAGACTGCTCTAAAGGCAATGCAACGTGAGTTATAACTAGTTGAAGGCGACCTTTTGTTTGGCGAGTACCTAAATCCTGATATTCAACATTAAATACTAACTAAAAACCAAAACATTTTTGGGAAGAATTTATAAAACATTTTTCATTGTAGTACTTGAAAAAAACCTTTAAAATTAGTCTTTTTGAAAGTAAATTGGGTAATAACTAAGCGAGTTATGATGAAAATAATATAGGTCACACTTGATACACATACATACCCTTTTAATAACTCTTTTATTATATAACTCTTTTATATTAGTAGCCAATATATTTCCGAAATCGAAAGAATAAACGCTTGCACACCACGTTAATATTAACTCTCAAAAATTGTTTAATTTTTCCAATTAATTTTTTGGAAGATAACAATAACTGAAAAACTGTCCACGTAATTTTCGAAGAGTACGTCTCGAAATATTATTAGAATTTTTGTTACAGCATTGTTATCAGTAACACTATTCAATGCTACTAATACACTCTGACAGTTGCTACGGTGACACTGTAACAGTGCCTGCGATAAATTTAGATTGTATTTTGATATTAATTATTTAATCGCTATATTAATAATTCCATTAATTTTTAATAATTTGAATTTAAACTGTACACTGCAACTAGACTTTAAGTTACTAGTAAACTTTGAGTTAATATTAGTAAACTAATTTTAAATTTAATTGCTGTATAGATTTGTGAAACAAATTGTCTTCTTTTTTTTTCAATTATACATGTATACACCATGTATCAAATAAAGTTGGTATTTAAGTATTATCTATTAGAGTTCACCTTTTCACCTATTTTTGAATCATTGGATATTTGAGAAGAGTAGTTGTAATGCTTCATGCTCATTACATCTTGATGATTTTCATGACAAATCATGATTGTTTGAATAATATCGGTAAGTTAATTAAAATACAACTTATTGTATTCAGTTGATATAAATACTATACATATTACAATATCAATGCACGACTGAAATGTTTCAAAACGTTAAAAAATAATTTTTTTATTATTTCGGAATAAGGGGTAGTTTAGTGAGTAAAGGGTAGTTTGAATTACATTACAAATATTGTTCAAGAACAAGAAAGAATATTTATTCTACATAATTAAAATAGAATTCAGTCCATAAAATGCTCGAAAATGAATTTTTCAATAAGGGGTAGTTTTCACCCCTAAAAAATAAAAAAGCGCAAATCGAGCTCGTCATTTCTGAAGATGAGGGTAAGATAAACTTAATTCCAAATTTGAGGTTCAAAGAATTCGCAGGAAATAGGCCATGTTCACCTTCAGAAACTGAATTACAAGTTATTTCCATAGGAGGCCCTAACAGTCAGGTGTCTTATATAAGGTGTACGACATACGTCTCCAGTGAAGCATTTGACGCATCGACAAACAGAAACCAAATAGAAATATATCGGTTCCCGTGTACGTAAATACATTTCCGTAAAGGAAACCGTAATTAGACGACCGACAAATAGAGGTAATAAGGTTTCCTTTGCAATAGCACGTAACAGATCAATTATTTATGCTCAAAGAGATCCATCGCCATGAAAAATAAATGAAACTCATAAATATCCCTCGTTATGAAAAGTGCGACACTTCGGAACGCAGAAAATATTATACAGGCTCACGGGTTTCAGAGGCATGGACGAGTGCGTGTCTGTAAAATTTTTACGATGAAGCTAATTCTACTCGTAAAATGTAGCCAACACGTCAGGTTTCAGTTGTATGTGAAGTTAGAGTTGTAAAAGTAGGTTTTGTAATGTGTGCATCTGAAAAAGAAATGCTTTTATCCATTATATCCTAAAGTAGGTGCAAACGTTATGGGTGAAGCTCTGGAATAATAAATATATGCTTCATCCAGTGATGATGATGATGATCAATTGTTAGACCACTTACGAAATGTGTGTGACAGATTCATTCTACCCCTCATTGCTCCTGAACATAGTGCTAACTTTCAATTATGAATTCTTATTTGAAATTCTTCTATAAATTATTCTTATCAAGAAATTTAGAAATTCTAATATGCTCGTAGAAACGTGTATATGACCGCCACGATCAAGTCTCAGGGTTGAGTTCATTTATTGTTCACAAAAATTATACAACTTTATCCTTACACGTGTTTTGTAAGTATGTATTTTTTAATAAATATCGGCATTCAAAGAAGTTAGAAATTAAAATACGTTATTACCTTCGAATTCCTTCGAATGAGGCTCATCCTCTGCTCCAAAAGTGACCTCATCATGATGTGCGTTTTTGTTTTTTAAGGGTGCAAGCAACCGCTTCTTTCAAAAATTTTATAAAACCACAAATTTAGCTTATGTACAGATTCAAATATATCGAATTAAATTTTTTTTATACTGTAGAACGTTATTTACGATGTATTAGAACGTTATGGTCCTTACAAACCCACCCTCGGGGGCGGTTATTAAAAATTTTAATTTAAATTTTTTTAAAAATCAATTAAATTAACTTAAAAATTTTATTAAAAAAAAACTTTTTAATTTTATAAAGCAATTTTCGTATTTCTCTCAATCTTATTTTCGAATCCAGACGTTTTAAACCCTTCACACTTTTGGAATACATTATTAGTATCTAATAAAAATAAATTATGAATGAACTACGATCAATTTTAATTCTTATGGCAAAGCCGTTGTTTTAATTACTGACTTTTTCTCTAAAAAAGCGGGCAACCCGCTTTTATTTTCATCATAACTCCCTTCATTCCCATGCTAGAAACATTTAAGAGGGCTGATTTGAAAGACCTTCTTAAGTACTTTGAAAAGTTTCCTAATACACTCCTCTTGAAAAATTTTCCTTTTTTCGCTATTTAACTTTGAATATTTCCATTTCAATTTTCGGCGAACAAATTCACAGTTTTCGATCCTGTTCCATATCTAACAATAATTGCATCAGGGGTCAAGCAATTCAAAAATTTTCCTGAATATAATTGCAGTGTTAACGTTGTCTTAAGGAATATTTGTTGCATAAGAAAGAAAATTTATATTTGCAAATTTATTTGCAATTTACCTAATGTTAATTAGTTATGTTACCTAATAACCTCTGCTAATCTATTAGGCCCTTGGACTAAGAAAGTAACAAATTAAACTTGAATAAAATATTTTAAAATTTTGCCCTGCCTCTTAAACAATAAAATATATGAAGTTGTTCTCCATTTTTTCTTAATTAAATTTAAACTTCTTAAACGCACCGAACACTAAACAAGTCATCCTAACGAAAATTCATCAAGAATACTAAACTGAAAAAACTGTCATAGAAGTAATTTGAAATAGGGTTATGTAAGCTACTTAATAAAATATTCCAGGGAACTATAACCTTGTATAAATTTTCATTAAAAATATGTAAATTTGTTTTCGCTCAATGCCAACATTTGGTTTAATGATATTTGAACGGGACATTTTTAAATTTTGCCCAGATTTGCTTGATGTAAATTGGTTTTTATATACTAGTCTATTTCGAATTTTTCCTTGCAGCGCACCTTAAAAGTTAACGAAAGATGTATGTTGCAGATAAAAAATTACAGTACTTATATGGGTATTTATGAAAATTTCCAAAAGTTCATTTAATTCTGTCTTGACGAACTGTAGGGCCCTTGGAATTAAAATAAGCAATTTCAACTCAGAATTGAAAAATTGTATTTATTGCCCTTGAAATTATACACACAATCCTTGCACACGCTTTGCACAACACTTTTTCAGCGTGTCAATTTCAGGCTAAAGCTTTATTCAGAGATAAATTTCGGAGTGTTCGGAATGAACAACTCACACGTCACAAAAATTAATTAAAATTATTTTACACGGAGCTGAAAGCAGACAAGCTGTCTGTTCGCTATTTGTCTGAACACTAAGTAGGTCAATGCGTTCCTTCAGCTTGTTATATTTTTAAGTTTCACCCATTATCCTTTATGATACCAGATACCCGCAGTTTATAATACAAATTCTGTATGTACGTTAACTCTTGTTGATAACTCTTAAACCACTAATTCTTGAAAATGTCATATTTCACTTGAAAAATTATCTACCTACATGTATGTTCCATGGAGGACCCATTAATTAATAAATAATTATTAATCAAAACTGAAAAGCAAGCCTTTTTAAGAGAGTTTTGTAGCTCACCAATCCTTTAACCATATTGACTATGGTATATTTAACTACGATACTCTCTACTAGGTACTTTTAACGGACTAATGTTTTCCTTTTCATAAAGGTATACTTTAATTTGTGTTTCGTACACTTATATAATTTTAACATGACTAACACTGTTTTCATGATCTCGTACATATAAATATAGATTTTAGTTGTATAACCAGCACTGCGAATGAAGCACTGAAGATGACTACAATTTAGTCGAAACCGGTAGCACTAGTAACGTCTTTAAGTCAGAAGAATTAAATTAAATTAACTGAATTAAATGTGTTAGTCACTTTCAAGTTGGCTTTTGAGTAGATTCTATTCCTTTTTAAAGTAGACTATTCGAGATATATTGTCACGAATGGGAGCAGTGTCTGGACTTTATAATTAAGCCAATGACAAAACGTGTATCTTTTTAGGGTATGTTAATGTCAGGTTATATACCATCCCCTTTAATCCATTTGTTGTTGGTAAATGTCTTTGTTTGTCTTAAGCTACAACCCTCAAACCGTGCGCACTCGTGGATCGATCAGGCCCCTAAACGTGACAATATTACTAAGAAATAAACAACGCCAACTAAAATAGCAGGATATATGCAAAACGATAAATATTTCCTTTGCATATATGCCAGTGCTTACTTATAATAACACACTAAATTTATCTAAATATGGTATAAGTGTCTCTCATTTCACTGATCATCACAGCTGAACTTAAATTAGCTGGGGAACAATACGACGATTCCCTTGATCTGATCATATTTGATTAACGTATTTCTGTTGCACTGTGATGAGAAATCTAAGTCGAACTTAAAATATCTAGAGAAACTAGACTTGCTGTATGTATGTATGTACTCTATCTAGTCGAATAAATTTTTGTATTATTAAACTGTAACAATACAATATAATATTATTTACACGTCCAGGTGGTTGAACACAAGTTAATAGCAGCATTAAAACGAGCATATTAAATTAAAAGTCGATACGTGGTTGCAATTTAAGTTATGAAATTACAACAATCAGAAAATAATGTCTAACAATAATAGGGCCTATCCCATAAAATTAAGAACCCAGTAACATGACTAAACCTGAAGGGTGTTACGAAATGAAATAGAGGATATGTTTGAACAAAACATTTGAAAAGTACAGAAGTATAACGTTTTGAACATGGAACATAGTAAACTTAAAGTTAATAATTCAATCAAGCGAAATGGAAATTATTGACTGTAAACTTTATTGTTTTGTGTGATGAAGGTTATGGTTACAAACTTTGTTGTTACTAATATGTGAAACAAATTCAATAATTATGGAGTTAACTGAGTTTTCCGTGAAGAGGAACGTAGTTCCTGTCCAAATTGTTATTGAATTCGTATTTGTTTTCAACTATCCGAACGTGTACCTACTATTTTAGATTATTGTTACAATTTAATAATGTAAAAATTTATTCGTCTAATAGAGTACTCATGATGGTTTAACGAAAACACTTCAACTTCAACGTCTACATAGCATTCTTTGCACTGGTAAACCTCAAATGATTGATGGCGATTGTAAGGAATTTCTAGTTTTATTTTTAGTAATTATTACTATTAGCCTTATGCATAATTCAAAGCATATTTTCGTAAGTAGTATGGTCATGTGAATAACGTCCGTGCGTTCTTAATGGATAGTCTGGTCCATTATGTGACTGTTTAAAGTCGTGCTTCAAAATGAAATGTTCTAGACTTCTAGACTACCACATCATCCAAAACTCTCTTTTATACGCAGATTATATCTGCCAATAGTACGACATGGAGATATCAACAAGCAGGATAAAAACTATGGTTCTTGCAGGTAAATGCCCAGTCAGAATAAAAATAAATACAACACAATTTAAATATTCAAGCTGCGATATATCCTATGACCGAAACAATGACGTGGAAGAAAAACTCATTAAATTCACTCGTAACTGCGGAACACTAAAGAACAAAACAAGAAAAGACACGCAAATAAAATTTTATAAGACGATAGCTGTTCCAACCTTTTATAGATATATTTAAGTGAACCGTGGAATCGACGACCAAAAATGGAGACGCCAGAATACATGCACAAGAGATGAAATTTTTTAGGAGAGTGAAAGGTTGCACAAAACTTGATAAAGTAGGAGACGTGAGATATAAGAATAGAGGTTTTGATCTTTGATGTAACTAGAAAATAAAATTAAGTGGAAAGAACACGTAGAATGAATGAATGGATGGAAAAAGGCTGCATACCAGGGTGGGACTCTGAAAGTGTTCTGCAAGAAGAAGCGTTGACAGACCAAGGAAAAAGCCAAAGGTATCGTAACAGGTAAAGTGCTTAAAATCCGAAGTGAAGGAGAAGAATAAGAACAATAAGTAGATAATTATATATCTATGTAAAATTATGTGGTAACTGGTCTTCCACGTTCTCTTTTATTCGGTGAATTTTAGTCAAAAGTTTTTCTTGTCCATATTTGTTTTTCCATACCCCTCACATGCCCATACCATATCAACTGTCTTGTTTCTATTCTCTCAGTTATTCTGTGTATTATATTTGTACGTCGTCTAATTTCAATATTTGGTACGGATTGTAGTCTGGAAATCCGGTACGATCTTCTGAGAAAATGATGGCATCTGTTTTGCTCCTCGTTGATTCCTTTAACTGCCAACATTCTGATCCGTAAGTTACTATTGAATCTACGGTTATTCTGTAGATTGTCAGTTTTGGTTTTAAGGAGATTCGATTGGACCAAAGTAAAAGATATAAAACTCTTTTGTCCTTGTTGTACTCTGCGTTCTTAAGTCTTGTAAAGTTGAGCCTTTTTAGATACAATACTACCTAGGTATTTGTTGGATTTGGATTATTAATAAGAAACGAAATAAAGAAATCAGTAATAAAGTTGATAATATAATGATGCTCGGAACGTATCATTGTGATGCAACTGGCGGGTAAACCACTGAACATCAATATCATGCAAGTATATGTACTCACAGCAGACAAAAGAGATGAGGAAGTGGACGTTTTACAGTTCAATTTGCAAATGACCAAATTATTATAGTCAACGAAGAAGATAATATAGAGTATATGTACAGAAAACTTGAAGAAATATTAACAACATGGGCCCTAAAAATAAATTTGGATAAAACAGAATAATTAAGGGTTGGAGGACAGGCAGAGGATATACATTTACCACAACGGGTAATAAGAAGCACCCAGGAATATAAATACTTAGATAGTATTATATCAACTCAGGGCAATTCTGCAAGGCAAGGACATTCACCATTGCGTAACGCAGGAAAAACAATGTATTCAGACACTGGACTCACTGCTATTATCAGCTGAGATGAAGATGAAGACCAAATCAATGATATATAAGACTATAGTGGAACCTGTGTTCGCATACGGAGCAGAAAGTTGACAAACGACTAGCAATGAAAGGAACAAAATAAAAACAGTAGAGATTGACTATCTGAGAAGATCATGTAGAATTTAAAAACTAGAGCCTATCCGTAACGAACAAATCAAACGACACCCAGGAATGGAAGTCACTGTCATTAATAGAATCGACACTAGTCAGTTGATATGGTACGGACATGTTATGCGAATGACGAATGAACGGTGGCCAAGGAGAGTTTTCGATTGCAATGGTAGAAGAAGAAGGGGGAGACCGGCCACAACATGGAGACAAGGAGTAGAAATAAATATGAATTCTAAGGAGATAGAAGAAAAGGGATTGATGGACAGAAGGAGCCGGAGAATAAAATGCTGGAAGCGGTCACGACCATAGGGCCCCCGCTATAAAATAATGGACCTGCTCGAGCGATTTTCTCATAATATACATTTAATAACGCTGTAATACATTGTATTCCATAATTTATTCGCGTACCGTAAATAATTAGATGGTAATAGTTAATGGTAATAGTTCTCAGAGCAACTGGACTCGACAAAGAAGATTTGCGCATCATTTCAGAGCTTTATTGGCGTCAAACAGCGATGATAAACATAGAACAAACTACATCAGAAGATATATTGATCAAAAAAAGTGTACGGCAAGGTTGCGTCTTGTCCTCCCTACTTTTCAATCTATGTTCAGAGGTTATTTTCAAAGAGGCATTAGACAGAGATCAAGGGGGAATTAAGATAATGATAAAGATAATAAAGATAATTAAAGATAAATATAATAACTACAATGAACAACACTAGATACGATGATGATAATAGCAGACAATTTACAAGACCTACAAATCCTAATAGCTAATAGATTCTGTAGTCGATCATAGCGAAATGTTTGGTTTATATCTTAATATCCCCAAACCAAAGTAATGGTAATTTCGAAAACACCAGTAAATGCACATCAATGCCTGTCAATGGACGAACAATGTGCGATTCGAGTTCAAGTTAGGAAGTGGAGATGCATACGAACCGTTTCTCCTTTTCTCCCGGTTGAAAGTGCAAGGTGCCCTTGGCCTTGACGTAGTCGCTCCCGGCCTGGGCGGTGCCATCCTCGGTCGTATAGTCCACCGACAACGTGCCGTCGACATTGCCGCTCCGGACGATACGCACTTCGAACCTTCCGCAGCTCTCCAAGACGGTATACTTGGACGGCGAGAAGTAGACCCTGCAGGCCGCCTGGTTGTACTCCGCGACGCCCGACTCCCTCTGCAGCTCCGCCTTCACCTCGCTGAGGTCGCTCTGGGCCCGCTCCGATATGCGCCGCATCAGGTCGCCGCTACCCATCAGCTTCCTCGTCGCCTGGATGCGGTAGAAGGCCCTCGACTTGGGCCCCCTGTTGAGCAACATCTCGTGGGCCATCTTCTCGAGGACGCCGAGTTCGGCGTGCGGGTGCTGCTGCCTGAGCTCCTTCAGCGTCGTGATGTACTCCTGCTTGATGTCCTCGTGGACGTCGTCGAGGGCGAGCAGTTCCGTGTTGCCCATCTCGAGGTTGTCGCCCTCCGCCTGGACGATGACGCCGCGTCGGTTCATGCGGAACTCCTTCCTCATGTAGCGGTGGATCTGTCGGTCGGCGGCGTAGGCCGTCATGACCGTCAGCGGGAAGAACGAGAACGTGAGGAAGCCCTCCCAGATGTCGACGGTCCCGGGCGAGAACACCTCCAGTATGAGGTAGAGCCACACGTAGGCGAACACCGACCAGGTGGCGGTGACGAAGAAGACGCCGAGGTGCTTGATCTTCCTCACCTCGCCGTTCGGTATGACGGAGACGCAGAGGGCTATGATGACGAAGAGGTTGTAGGCGGCCGAGCCGACGATGGTGCCGGGGCCGAGGTCGCCGGCATTGAAGTCCTTCGCGTAGATCTCGATGACCGAGAGGAGGATCTCCGGGGCGCTGGAGCCGAGCGCCATAAGCGTCAGGTTGGCGACGGTCTCGTTCCATATACGGACGACGACGATCTGCGTGTCGCCGTTGGGCTTCCTGACCGACATCTCCCTCTCCTGCGAGGTGATCACCTCGATGGCTGCCATGAAGCGGTCGGAGATGATCGAGACGCCGATGAAGAGGTAGACGAGGGCGAAGAAGTAGACGAGGCCGCGGCCGAAGCGCTCGCCGAGCGGGACGTCGACCAGCGGCTGCCAGCAGGGCAGCATGAGGCCGTCCGAGCAGTCGATGGCGGAGGTGATGGCGGCGGCGGTGGCGGAGGTGTCGTTGCTCGCCCCCATTTTCATCGAGACGAGGCAGCAGCTGAGGGAGCAGGAACGCGGCCTCCTCTCTGCATAGCAGCGCGTCGCGGCTTCGACTGACCGCCGGGCCCGTGGAGAAGGCAAACCCCCTTCGGAGGAGGAGGAGAGCGCGTGTGCCGCGGCGCCGCGTGACGACCGGAGACGCGGTGCACTTTGTTCGAGATTGGGGCGGCGTCGCGACGCCGTTACGATCACCTCTCACTTCGACGATTACATATAGCTATATAACCGCAACCGCCCGGTAACTATTTTAAGGGCCCCCCGGCCATCGGCCAATTATTTTAAATAACAGCGGATCATACATGTTTCTATATTATACTCCAATCACTGACTGTGAAAATATTGTATTATCTCCGAAATTTTTCAGTCAACATGAATTTGCTGTATTCCTCTATTAAACCGTGGGCCCATGACACCAAAAGTGTCGATAATCTATGTTCGTAATCCCTTTTAGGGACATACTCAGACAGCACAGGAAACCGGGGAAATGTAACTCCGAGCGTCTGTGCACAGTCCTAGCACCTGCTATGACCTCCAAATCACCGTATCGCCAGATGGTGAGAGACACTGGTAATAAACGATGATCGAGGAAAGTATGCCCTTTTGGTGTACGACCCTTTTCGACCCATTAACCATATTCCGACATTTGCATACGATTCCGGAGAGGGCATCTCGATTTATGCCAGCATCAACAAGAAGTGGAGGTCATAGCAGGTGCTAGGACTGTGCACAGACTCTCGGAGTTACTTTTTCCCGGTTTCCCGGGCTGTCTGAGAATGACCCTAAAAGGGCATACGAACATAGATTATCGACACTTTTGGTGTCATGGGCCCACGGTCTATATCTCTCTATTCCAACAGTTATATATGCACAATGCAAAAAAATCCAACAAATGAATGTTTGTCATCTATCTTCAAAAATGGATATAGACGAGACTGCAAGATTATCGTTGCATAAACATAATGAGCTCAGTAACGTCTATAGGGCAGGGCGTTAAAACGTAGAATTGAGAAGCTGTTTACGGATTCAGAATAGCAGAACGGATTTAGGCCAGGAAGATCGTGTATTGATGGTATGATTACACTGAACAATTTAATAGAACAACGAGTAGAAATGGGAAATGCTATTCATTTGGTGTTGTCGATTTGCAAAAGGCATACGTACTGTGCTATTTAGTAAGTTATGGCCTTACATGAAAAGCAATGGTATGGATGAAGCCTACATTGACGATGTTAGTTTATGTAATGTAGTAGTGCAGTTAAATCACCAAAACAGTTTTAAAGAAAGTTGTACAAAAAAATCTTAAAAATAGAGTGCCCTTTAAGCCAGTTTTAGGAAAAAATATTTGGAATAAAAATTGTATACATTTAATATGTTAATTCAATATAAAGTTTAGTAAAAACATTCAGAGGCCTTTAAAAAAAATTGAGAGACTGAAAACGTTCAGGGGTAAGGTGCCCATTAGGGAGGTTTTAGAGAAAAACTGAAAATTCACCAAAAACGGCCATTCGCAGGTCAGTCAAGATAACGATAACGGCAATCAATAAGAAATAAATAGTGAAGTAAACATAAAAAGTTTAAGAAACAAGTTGTACCGGTTTTTGAGATGATCCAAAAAAAAAACGAAAAGTTACGAGTAAGATGCCTTTTGCCCTTAACATATTCTGATAAAATTTATGTGATTTCGAGTTTTCAGGGGATCCAGCCTAAATAGAAAATTTCGACTTTCCATTGTATTTACCACATACATACACACACACAGACATGTTTCCAAAAACATGTTTTTCGAACTCAGGGGACCGCAAAACTTCCAGAAATGCCAATGTCTCTAAATCGAAAATCAGTACGATTACATTACTTTCTCTAACTATATAAGTATTTTAAACTTCGTATGTTTACTTTACTACTTAATCCTTATGGACTGCATTTATCGCTACCATGACTGATCTTTTGCGAAGGGCCCTTTACTTTTATGTTTTTTCAGTTGTTCTCAATTTTCTTTAAAACAGCCTTACTAATTCTTACCAAGTTTTAGATTTCAACTAAACCAATCAATGGCTACAACTTCTATTTGAAATATTTTTTGGTAATACCTCACTAAAGGGCACTATTGAACATTTTCACTTTTTCGAAAACAAAATTCAAAAAGGCTCTGAATGTTTTCCTTAAACTTAATATTTAAATTATCATATGAAAGGTATAAAATTTTTAATCGAAGTATTTTCTTTTCAAAATATTATTAAAGGCATTTTATTAAGAATTTTTATTTTGTTGTAAAATTTTCTTTCAAACGGTTTTGGTGATTTGTACCAAATCTCAACTTTATTTAGCTGTTTAAAGCCTATTCCTTTTATTTGAAACATTATTATCTAAAATTGACCTAAAGGACACTTACTTAAATGCATCGGTCTGTACAGTAATTGTTCCATCAAGTAAAGTTGTTTTACTTATTCTAAGTCGATGATTCGAGTCTTATTTCGAAGTATTTAGTTTGCAATAATTTAAGGTCATTATTTAATTTACTATAAAAGTAAGTAGCTGTATATACATGACATATTCGTCCAATTTCTTTACATATTTCAGGTAAACCAATGTTATTATTTCTTGTTTTTTTTTTAATTTTTTTGTAGCTCTAATTTAATAAAATTCACTGTTAGGAATATTCAACGATTGGAAAACTTTCGAGAATAATTCACAAGCAAAAAATATCCATTGTATAAGTGTGATTAGAAACAAAAATCGAATATTACGAATTAAGGAAGGTTCGAAAACAATAAGTGTGCAAATAGGCTCGTTAAAATAAAATCATCGTTAAGATAAGAATTATTAGGTGTCGAGATGATTAATTGTGTAATTCTCTGTACTGTACTTAACAGTTAGTTGCTTTAAGCGAGTGGATGCGAAAAATTGTTCCGGAAATTATTCGACAATCGAGTGCTTTGTGATTCTGAAAAGTGAATTTTGAGAGTGAAATACCTCCCACCATTGACGTCTCGCTCTCGGACTCCCTAAAGGCTCCTAAATATAATTTTGGAAGCACGCACATCTTTCCCAAATTACATATTGATTCTGTGTGGTATTCAAATTTACACTGGAACGTCAGTTCAAGCTGTGCTTTGATTGTTAGGGTTAATTTTTGATCACTTAAAGGAGTCCTAGATTATTGATATCTTTTGGATGGCGACGAAAAAGAAGACGTGGCTCCAGGATCCACACATGAGAGGAGAGATGAGATTCGGGCCTTGGGAATCCTTCGGTAAGTGGTAAGTATCCCGACAAAGAAATATTTACAAGTTACATACTATATTTTACTATTACAAGTTGTAATAGTAAAATATTACTAATTTATATTATTATTACTGAATCTTATAAATTTAACACAAGGAATCAAATAATTGTGCCGTCCTATTGTATCGTTTATATGATTGTCTGGTGTGGTTAATCTGAGTTTGTGGTGAATGTTACATTTGGAGGTTGTTAAATTTGTTTCAATTACACATGGTAAGGTAAAATTTACTTTGAACAATTGGAAATTATGAGATATTTAAAATTTCACCGCTAGAAGAGACAATATCGATGTTTAAATTATTTTATATCAAAATCTTCCAATTTAATCAAAAACTATATTGTTCTTCTTCCCATTCGATAAATAGCAATGTCGCAAACTTAATTTGCCTGAAGTATAAATACCGTTGATGCAACGATCTGCACTTTCACCATTTTCTAAATATTGCTGAATGCATCCATTGGAATATGGTGAATGCGTTTTTCACAGTCCTGAAATATGCCTGTTTTTAGTTAATAATTGGAAGTATTTGGACTCGTTACTTTACATTCGGTACTTTGGTATACTTAAGTTAGGTAAGTTAAAAGTTAATACTCTATGATTTCTTTCTATTACAATAACAGATATTTTTGAAGCAAGGCATTTTGTTCCAAAAATACGAAAGAGAATTTTATATGTTATATTCGCTTTAACATGAAATAAAATGTAAAAAATAATCGTATGACTTCATATTTATACAAAAACAAAACGTATTGTATAATTTAAACAATCTATGTATTAGATATACAAAAACAGTATTACCACTAATATGAATGAATCGAAAATCGCTCAAAGAAGCTAGAAATAAAAAAATGTTGTAAGAGTATAACTAGAATTTCTGGAATTAAAACATACTGCCTCAAATATTATATCTTCAACTTAGTATTTTTTTTTAAATTTTCATTGTCCCTGTAAATATTTACATTTTGTCCCAATTGGTCGGAATATATTTCTAGATGTGTAATTGCTATTGCTGTTGGACTGACATTAATATTATTTTATTTTATAATAACTATTAACAATTATATTTATACGAATAATTTATAATTATTCGGCCTTTATTGAAGTGTTATTTCACTTACTGATTTTTAGAATAATTTCTACTTAGTGGTGGACTCCAGATGAGAAATGACATGGTATCGTGTCGATCTCGAAAAATAGTTAAAAGTCTCGTCTCGTCCCGGTCTCGAAAAATCTTGAAATTAGTAATATGTTCCTTCTTGACAACATTCACTGATTTTCTTGAAGTGCCTATTCAATGGTGGTGAAGTTGAGTATACAGAGATTAGTTTTTCCACTTTTATTTAATATCTGGATGCAGTATATTTAATTTTTTGAAAATACTGAATCAAAGAAATTAGATTATGCAAAAAAGATAGAAAATCGAAAATCAGTTTTATTAATAGATAGGTTTGCTGGGATAACACGAACTCTGCATTGTTTTTTTATGATCAGGACTAATAAGAAATCAATATGGACTGCATATTATTATATGCGAAATTGGTATTATTTAGTACAATTTTCATATTTGAAAATGAAAATTAGCTCTCATAACGTGTTGTAATGGTACATATATATAGAAAGATATATATGCCAGGAATAAAATTATAACATTTGTTCTAAAGCCATTTTACTTCCGTGGATGTTGAGGAAATGCTATAATTTTCTCTCCACCTTTTACAAGAATAATATTTCTGAAAGAGTTCCAGAAACAGCAGCAAAATCGTTTTGTTATTTAGTAGTAACAATATCCTAGATTTTGAAATCGAGACCATTTAGTTTCTATTAATGTCCAGTTTATAACGAGTATTTTGTAACGGTTAGTTACTTATTAAATCACTATATTAGTAATTCCATATTTATCAAGTGACAGAGGGAGTAATCTTTGGAAAATTATTGGGAAATCTACTGATATTATTTTAAAGTTCTAATACTTCATCAATAATTCAATCAACTAATTCAATAATTCATAAGAAATATTTTTTAGATTCCTAACTTCAAAGTCTTCAATAACGAAGGCTGTTAACAAAGTAGATATGTATTGACATTATTTTGACTCCACCTGGTCGCTCCCATGTTTTGTCCATCTTTCCTTAATTTTTCGGTTGTATTTATTGCACTTTCTCGAATACTATTACGGTTCTAAAAACATGTTTCAAGCGAAAATAGTCAAAAAATCACATATTTACCAAAAGGTACTTACATTTCTTTGTCAAACCGAAAATATTTCAATTACCAATCTCAAGACGGCGATGCTTACCTACTTACAACCGCGAACACCGAAATTAACATTTGTAACTACCCGCCACCACTACCACTACCAATCGAAATTAGAAATTGAACTTCGCCCAAAGTATAATACCTTCATATTAATGAAATGTATTAATAAATTAATATATTACCATATCTTTAGCACACGAGGTAAACTATGATCTAACATTGAAAAGAAAATAATTGAAATGGATAGTTTGTGATCATTTTTAAATTCTCATGTTTATGCTTTCATGTCATATCTGTATGTGATTGACGTTCGATGGTGTATTGCGATATTAATGGCCAATTAACAGACGTCTGTTATTTTAAAACACAAGCTTACATTTATACTTATTTGTATTTAATCCTTACATTACCATTACTTTCTTTATTAAATTAATTTAACTAACCTGCGCTTAAGTTAAACTCCTACTAACACTTATAAAAATATGTATTGAAAATTTTGGTACCCTAACTCTGTTCAAAAAATTCTTACAGGAAGCCACTCAATCGAAACAACATATTTGTGAACGGTTTTTATCTACATAAATCACTAAGTAATCAATATTAAAATCAAAATTTTGAAATAACACAACTTAAAACTATACACAATTAGTTGCATGGAAGTTTAAGTAAATATGAAGCAAAATGTTGTTTACTGTTTATGAATAAATGTGTTAAAATATATGCGCCGTTCCAACTTTATCAATCAAATAATGCTCGAAAAAAATAGCCATATATTGTGGCATACAAATGCATATTTACTGCATGGTTTAAAATTATGGTGCATATTGCCTTCATCTTTGGGCACTTTTTGACTGCATATTTCCGAGCCGTACTAAAGTTACAAACATATTTTACTTGCATGACTGAGTAGATACTTAGTTTAGTTGAAATATTACACTCATATAGCAAACACAGGTAGTACAGTGCCAAAGTATTAATATCGATTTTTTTCAGGAATTTTCAGGAAAGTTGTAAATTACAACATTGATTTTAATACCAGTAACCAATTGATCAAAGCATGGTTAAATAGCTCATTTGCTTTTCAGTAGTAGTGCTCAGAATTGTAGTGCATTCTTTTTCTAACATTCGGCCAAATGATCCCATCCCGACCCTCTAATAGCATAATTGCGTCGTCACATTTAAACTTCGTTTACGTAACCTACTGATTCAGTGATCCTGTGATTTAATTTGAATTGATCTAAAAAGAAATTGCACGTAACTACCAAACGAGATGTAATGAATGCCAGAAACGAAAATGATACTTCTTTTCCCTTGGGACGTTTCTGATGAGCTTATGTATCTGCCTTAACATAATCAAATCCGTTGTACAAACAAAAAGAAAACATTTTATAGGATAACATTGTAACGGGATACACCATTCGTTTCGTTCACTTGCCTCTCGCTATTCGCCCTCCATTTCTCGTTCGTCAAATATCTGGTGAATTTATCTTTTTAACTCCATATAGGTACGACCGGAAATTCGAAAAATCGCTCGCGAAACACTCGAACCCATCCGGTTGTCGAGCACGATCATTTATCGTTTCCATGTCTTTTAAAATTGCGGTAGTAACTCTCCATGATGAAACACCCGTATATTCCAACGAAAATCAATTGAATTGCATATCAGATACGACACGACATTTTAGTGAAATTCGTAACAAAAAAGTACAGGTATACTTAAAGGACTTATTTGGTTTAATTAACCTATTTAAGTATTGGGATATATTTCGTAATATAGTAACGATGGAGAGAAAAGGTATGTTAAAATAGAGATTTCATTGACTTGATTTCGGCAATTCGATGGTATTGAGTCAAAGGCATTGTCGAATTGTACTTTAGAAGTGATCATGCAAATGCTAAACAAGCCTTCATACAAGCAAATCATTCACCAGCTTTCACAAGCAAATCTTTTCAAAACTGGTCTGGACTTGCAATATATACCAATCTATTTACTGAAACAATAAAATTTATTTAGCAAATCTTCCAAAGTAGTTGGGAATGTTATAAGATTACCGTTCCTTTAACAAAACAGCTACGAATTGTAATTACACGTACACTACAATTTGACATATCCACTACAAATATTGTTTAAATTTTCATACACTTATTCGATGCTAGTTAAAATTCCCCTCTCTGTTATTAATCATTACAGTATGTGACAATAAAAATAAAAATAAAACTATAGAAACCTATTAACAGTAAGTATTTTTAAACCAAATTGTGAGCACACATATAAGTACATACAGAATTGTGTGTGCGAAGCACATACTCTGGCGGTGTGTTATTTCGGTGGAAAGATTTCAAGTCGCAAACTTCAATAGTTCTTTTGTATTTTTACGAAACTCTCTCCATTTTCTAAATCATACTTTTTAAAGTTTTTCCTCTTGGATATTCTTTTAAAGCTGAATTCTTTTTGTTTCATGAAATGGGTAGAAATATGGCAGAGTGGGAAAAGCGTGGAAGGACCGATGGTTTCACCTAGAACTAGGTGAGTTTATTTTGTTTTATTATTGATATTCGTGTGAAATCGCACAAAATGAGAACAAATCGTCAACGAGCAATTTCGTCGACTGTGAAATAGACAATGGAATGGTAGTTGGCAATTTGTCCCGATTTCATCAAAAATTGGCGAGATTTATTGGCGACTTTCCCTTTTTGGCACTAAATCAAATCACCATATAAGAAAATGCTTCCTACTGGAGGCAGCACCCTTTTAAGATAGCTTACTTACTACCACTTTTTTTCATATATCTTCTAAACGAAAAGTTGATAAATTTTGAGCTTAACACATTTAATGAATGACATTGTAAATATGACTTTTCCGTGACGACCACAACCCTCTTATTTAATTTAGGGACACCTATAGACATTTAGATCATAAGCATATTTTTTCCCTTTTTGAAAACTGTAGCGGTCAATTTTTTGGATAATATAGTCATGTTAGTGCAGAACACCTTTATTAATTCCCATTTAAAAGTTACGAATATAACAGAGTATTTTTGCTCTGAGAGCTTATCTTTTATGCCTACCCGACTATCGCCAGAAGTTAATGACCATTTTTTTACCAAAACTGTTTTCCTTAATTGAACGAACAAATGTATATTTTCACACCTTTAGCTTTGGGAGGAGGCTTTCAATTGACCCTAATTTCACGAAATTAGCATGCTAGAGGATGCATATTAGTCCTATGGCCGAGTTTCAGTACACCAACTTCCGTGGATTTCGAAATATCGCAATTTTTTGAAAAAAGTGACACATAACAACGAAAGTAGGGAAAACGTTCCAAAAAAAAATTGATTACAAACATACCAAAGGCTTTAAATGATATAATGTGGAAGAAATGCTGGAACAGTTCTCTCTGAAATGTTCATAACTCTAGTAGTAATGAATCTCTTTAGCACGATTTAAATTGGCCATATTTTTGAGCCAAATTAACAAAAGGTGCAAATATGACATACTAATATGTTATACCAGAAATCCGAAATAGTTAAAAGTTACTCATCTGATAGCATGGAGCTCGGCAGGTTGAAGAAACAAGGGAAAGGTCTAGAAACAGAGTTATTTCCACTTTGACTTAGAAATTATCAAAAATATTACTTCTAATGAAATAAAACAATGTTATTCAGTTCTTCAGTTCTATTTTGGGAAAAATGAAACTGTCAAAACGGTTTATTTTAATTTAGCCCTTTACTTGGCAACTTCTATTATCTCTCACTTTCTCTTTACATTGAGATTTTATGATTCTACTGGTACTGCGTGTGCCACTCATAACTTTGTGGAGATGAGTCACTCCGATTCATTTCGGGATTGGAATATATATGCACTTATGATGTTCCTATCAGGTTAAGGGAGTCAAAATAATTAGAAAATATATCCCAATAATATTACATCCAACTATAACCAGATCCAATTAAATAAAAGTATTGCTATCAATATTATCAATAATCAATTGACACTAATCATGTACCTAATTAATTTTACATAAATTAACTGACATAATAAGACATTGAATTGATGCATTGTTACAAGTTGTGACAACAAGCCGACTTGGGTAAATATTATCAATAAGTTTTTTTAAGTATTAATAATTAATAAGTAATTATTAATTATATTATTATAATTAATAGTAATAATTAATAGTAATAAATTAAGTATTTTTGAATTATATAACGTTCCTTTTGCAATTATTTCGCTAATATGCTAACCCGCAGACTTTGCCCAAGAAACAAATGTAATCATCATAGATTACAAATTACAATAATTTAACTAAGCCTATTTCATTTGTTGTTAATAATAATTACTTACCCCTTACCCCTCAAACCAAAATTAAGGACAATAAACTAAACTTCATGACAATTTTTTGTAAATAAATAATGTCATCAAAGTTGAAGAAATGGGCTGAAATAATTTCAATAAATCACTAAACGCACAAGTATATTCAGGAAATGAAGGTGTTTTGACTTTGATTCTCTAGTCATGCCCTTTTATAACTAGTATGGTTGCTAGTTGAGAAATCTAAGGTGTTTGACTCTGATTCTCTGGTCAAGCCCTTTTACAACTAATGAGGTTGCTAGTTGGGAGATCAACCCTATAAGCCTTAAGGCTACCACAGACACTACGAAAAATCGTAACGATCAGACTGTACCGTTCGATCGGTACCGTCTTATCGTAGCGTGTGTGTGAGAAAACTGTACAGTTTTGTACGATTTTTCAAAACTGTACCGTCGAACGGAGCAGTATCAAAATTTGATTAGATAAATCGGAACGAATAGAACTGCACCGTTTAATTGTATCGTGTGTGTCCGACGCCGTCAGTTTTTAGCTTCAATTCGCACGTTTCTGGTATGATATTACCCAATAAGGCTTGAGGTGAAATTATACTAGAGAATTTCAGATCTTCATAACTTATCCCCGTTGATAAAAATCTTAAAGTCTCAACCAGCCTATCATAGGGAGGAATAGCATTCCTCATAATAGTATCTTTCTTTTCGATTATTGGAGTTCCCAAAGATAGCAGACGTAAGTAAGTATCACTATCCATTCTTTAAAAATTGTGCCAGTCTTTCGGAAACATCTTTAATTCTTCCAACAAGTTCACATGAGAATGCACTTTCCTTTTCATTAGCCAGTCTTTGCACCAGAGACTCCGATTTTTCCGTTTCTTTTCATCCTTTTTTCTTAGGGCTAAAATTAAACTCACAACCGCCAGTGCGTCGTCTGTCGCCATCGGAACTGAAATGAAGATTGCTACGACAAACTGTAGCGTCTGTGTGGAGTAGGAATGTATGATAAATCGGTCCGATCAAACGGCCCAGTCTGATCGTTATGATTTTTCGTAGTGTCTGTGGTAGCCTTTAAGCATGTCACACTCTGATCTAACAACCACAATGTCGCTACAAGATATGACACACTCTGCCTCGTCTCTACAATTGATGACTATACTTATGTCCTGCCAACCACCCTACACTACTACCCTACACTTTTGTTTAATTACGATTCCAGGTATTTCTTTTTCCAATAATCTATATTCCAAATATCTATATATGAATATCCCAATATATCGTCATATAAAGCAACCTAATTCTCCGTTAGAAACAAAGGCATTAGGTTCCAATCGAAATTTGGTTTGTTGATTTTTCTTAGAATTGGTATATTGTGTATGGTCCCATAGCTCAACTGACCTACATAACAAACATTTTGTACAATACTATTAAAACAGTAAAAGACATAATATAATATGTAAATTACAGTAAAAACAAATGTATTTAAAAATTATTTCTGGCATTGCCATCTATTTAGCAATGAGCAGGGCCAGAAAAACCAATTGTTTTAATATAGTATTTCAGTCATTTTCATAAAAAAAATGTTTTTATCCCACACATCTCAATTTCCTTTTTCTGCTTACATGACAATCAAAGCAATTCAATGTGACAAATGAAATTGTATATTCACCTAGATAAAATATAAAATATCACAAATTCTTACAAACGCAACCCACATGTAAGATCTCCAGTGTTATATTCCTGTACTTTGTAATACTTTCCGGGATAACCTCATCAGTCCTGAAACAGGATCCCTACCGAAATATTTCACTTGTAACTCTTGGCCTACTTCTAACCCTAATGCTGATGGATGTGCGACCTAAAATATATCAATATTAAATACTATATATACATCATATTAAAAAAAAACTCTTCAAAACAAAACTCTGACTCCACCTTTCTTTGATCCAATTGTGAATTATGTAACAGCGCCGGTGGCATTCCAGGATACAGCGTCACCATAACACCGATATCCCGTAACTCTACTATAGTAGCATTATATATACTTCCGAATTCCAAATCAGGAACTCTTTCACTGGTCATAATTTTTTCAATAATTTCCTTGGCTTCATCTAATGCACTCTGACTTGGAGCAAATAACTGGAAAGTTGTGTCGTCCACTTGAGACACCTACAATAAATAAAACATGGAGTTAGAGAGTTGTGATAGTAGTTATGGCCAATATAATTACCATTACGCCAGTTTCTGCATACAGCTTTTTCAAATTGATGCCTCCAATACCAAAAAGTTTTGGTCTCTTATGTGGTTCAACTTCTAATTTCTCACAAACCGGCCAATTGTCTTTCTTCTCAGCTCTAAAAAGAGTATAACAGTAAAAATTAATGTATAAGTAATTCCATTCATTCTTAACGTTTTTAATTAATTTATTAAAAGACTACTTGTTGAGAGATGAATATACCAAGACATTTAAAGAATTTATTACTAAGTGTTAATAATGACTGTCCTACCTTGGTTTGTCTATACAGGTATTCATAATATTTAATATTTGACCCTTCGCCTCTGCAGCCCTTTGCAAAGCTTCCATAACAATTTTCAGGGGTAGACCAGGAATTTTGATGTCAGCTTGCAAAGCGGTCACACCCTTCTTCGTTCCTGCAATCTTAAAGTCCATATCGCCCATGTAATCTTCGATGCCCTAAAAATTAATGAGAAATGAAATGGTTAACAAGATAATTTCGCAATATAATACCAACAAATCGGTCAAAAGACAGTAATCTTCAATATTTTTGTTATCAGAATCGTAACGAGTGATCAAACCCATCGCCACTCCGGCTGCAGGGGCGCTAATGGGTACACCGGCGTCCATTAGGGCTAAGGATCCCCCGCAGACGCTAGCCATTGAGCTGGAACCTAAAAATAATAAAATAATAATATATTTTTATTTTATATAATATATATTTGATGTACTAAACTATCCAATAATCTATGTGGTATGATAAAAACATTTCAGTTGAAACAGACTGGAAAGGTATTTACAAACCTTTACAAACAATATGTATTGTTAATCTTAAAATCAAACTTATAAAGCCATTTTGAAGCTTATACGGACGTACAAAACTACACTTTGGGAAAGACTAAATTATCTTGTAATGATACACCAGTAGTTTCAGAATAAGGTTCTTCAACCAACAAGTAATAATATGATGGTATGCCCCAAACTAGGATGTACAACCTCATTACAGGTTCAACCAGTAAAATGTGGAATTCAGTAGTAACAAATATGATGGAATAATAAAAGTTCATGAGTTCTGATCAACAGAAATTAAAGATGGAACACTATAACGAAGTTATTAGAGAAAATTGTATAGGGATAAGTTCATTGGAACTTCTCTCTAAAATCGTGTAATACGAAACAGCCTATCTTCTGTCTTCTTCAAAAATTTAAGAACATTTCCACATCCAAATTTGTCAATGAGTTTCAAAGCAATGGCTTCTTCGAGAATGTCAAGTCAATCCTCAATAAAGTTTATCTTAGACAGATTTCGTCAAGTATATTTTGGACATTTTTGAACTCTGTGTTCATGAAAGCTTGCTTTATGTTATGTTATGCTTCTTCTTTCCACAGAAGTACACCATCCTCACTTTTAGATGCATCATCCAACATATAATGCAGGTTATAGCCTCGGTAATGCTAATAGAGCCAGGTTCGTTCTTGCAACTGAAACACTTAGGCATATTAAATCACTTATTATGTAGGTATGGGCGAGTTTTTGTTGCCTTATTCTGCAAGAACAAGGCATGAAGTGCTGCTTTCAATAACAAGTTCTGCTAGAGAAGACCCTTGAGCTTCCAATGTCCAATACTGAATTCACATTAGAAAGTTTTATACCACTCACTGAAGTTGAGTGTTGAAGTACTGAGAGCAACCGAAAACACATTTATAACTTAGAATGTCACTCACTTTACACTCCCATTTCTTTCTTGTTTGTAGACTTTCCATGATTACTTCAAAATAAAAATAAAAATGTTATGGAGACATGATGCACCCTTCCTTTTTTTATTTTTATGGTTTCTGAAATGGTACTCTTATAGGGGCTCATTGGTGAAAGTATAGTTTTCCCATTATTCATCTGCTGCGTTCTTCCGTATTTTTCTTCTTATTAGCTCTATTAGTTTACTTGCAGAAATCATTTTTTTATAAGTGAGCAGAACTTCCTTTGAGTTCATCACCTTTCTAATTTAAAATGAGCTTACCAATGTTCTCATACATTTTTCTATGATCACAATCATTTCCCAATTCTTGTGTTTTCTGAAATACATTTAAAGTTGGGTTCATACATAAAGTCATTTAATGAAAATAATTTAAGTAGTATAGAATTTATGATTATTTATTACCTTTTCATTTCTTTGTATACCTATTGTCGAAATTATATTTCTATGCAGGTTTCTAAAAGATAAGCGCCTTATAGAAGTCAAGAAAGGTATAAATAAAGTGAATTAGTCAAAATTACATATTGAAAAATGGTTAAACACTTCAACCTTTATGGCAAGTTCAGCCACTGTTGTGTTATGTTTTCATTGCAATCAACTACTTTTTGGTTATATCTAGTACAGTCAGTACAGATGCTATAATTTTGAGACAAGCTTTATCAACATATTCACCAGCACACATTTGTATATTCATAATGTTTTAGTTTTCCCTATAATCGTCGACAAGTTCAAATCTTGCCCTTTTCGCCATAGTGCCTCATTGAAATGGAAGTCACATTCTTCAGTACTCACATTTGAAAAGGAGTTTTATATTCCTTTATAACAACTGTATGAAAATTAATAAGAAATTCCAATAATTTCAATGCATCAAGTTTGAAAAACCTAGTGTTAATTACTGGAATACAATTTTTCTATATTAGTATTCTTAGATGATGAAAGATGAAACAGGGAGAATTCAGGTGATAATTCCGGGAGGTGCTGAGTAAAGAATAAAAATGGTAGGAACAGGTAAAATTCCCCCATGTAAATCATGAATTAACGCAGCAAGAAATCACTCATTGAACACTATTATATTTTGATTTGATTAAAGCAATTCAATTAATTTACCATTAGATTCCAAAACTTCAGATGTCAGTCTTATTGTAAAAGGGTAGTCGCTGGGTACTATTGGGGTAAGACCCTTCTCTGCTAAAGCACCATGTCCCATTTCTCGCCTACCGATCGGGCCCAACCTGCCTGTCTCCTTGGTGGCAAATGGGGGGAATTCGTAGTGGACGAAGAAATTCTTTTCCTTAATCCCACTAAAAAAGAGAATGTTTAGCATCGAATTAATAACAATAATAAGGAATATCAACAAATTAATGAAAGGGGTAACAATTACCTATCAAAACTGATGTGGAATAAAAAAGTTGAATATACCACTCTTTGCTTTATATGGTTGTTGCAACATTAATGTTTCAAATCAAATCAATGTTTTATTTGTACGAATCAAATCTGCTGCGGGTAATTGAAGAAACTTCACAGAAAACAAAGTAGACTGGATTACCTTTGTAAAATCTAAATAAGAAGACAGGTAACTTCCAAAAAGCCTCAAAATTATTAAGTTAGTTTTCACCAATGCCATGGTTTGATTAGGTTCAGGTTTTTGTTGATATCGTTACTTTACTACTTTAATCAAAATATTCAATTGGTGTTGTTCAGTCTAATCTTCGGTGAGTAGTTGCAGAAATGTCTTAGAGAAATTTAGGTCTCAAACTCAATTAACCTTATAAAATTGAAATGACAAAAACATAAGACGTAAGTCCCACCAATCAACTAATTTTGCTTTAAAATTTACCTCGTCAACATGCTGAGGGGATCTAATTTCATGGCACTTTCATGAGAATCCAGTGTGACAGTACAAAACACTTGCGTCTGACCTCTTTGGAATAGAGAGCAGCCATGTAATGGTCGGTAAAGGTTTACTTTACAAGTGATGTCCCTTAACTGTTCGAAATATCTACCGTCGCACCGTTGCTGCTCCTCGAAGATAAGATCTCTAAAAATTTGCTTTACCAATTTGTTATATGCCTCAGAAGCGATGTTAACATCTACATCAGGAAAACTAGATCGAATTTTGTCTATTACATCGGTTCTAACGGCAGTGAGAGCGTTGTCCCTTTCTAACTTATCGAGCTTGTGATTTGTCAAAATTTCCTTCACTCGCATTTTCGTTAATACACGTAAGGCCTCGGTTAGTTCTTCAGATGGAGGTGGAGGTATTTCGAACTGCCGTTTTGGCTTGCCGAATGCTTTCTGTAGTTTTTCTATTTCGTTTATGATAGACTGAGCTTCTTTTGTCGCTACCTTTATGGCCTTTTGTAAATCTTGCAGCAAAATTACATTAGCGTTACCTTCCAACATCACAACTAAATTACGTTTCGTTACAGATACGACCAAATTTAAAGAAGATATTTGCAGTTCTTTTCTAGTTGGATTAATGACCACTTCATTATCAATAAATCCCACCCTCACCGCTCCTATAGGGCCATTCCATGGGATATCGCTAAGGGAGAGTGCAGCGGAAGCAGCGTTTATCGATATAACGTCGGGATTGTTCACACCGTCAACTGCCAGCATGTTACAAATAACTTGGGTCTCGTACTGGTAACCGTCCGGAAATAACGGTCTCACACTCCTGTCTATCAGACGTGAAGTTAGGATTTCCCTCTCGCTCGGCCCCAGTTCCCTCCTCAAGAAGTTCGTAGGTATCCTGCCGGCCGCTGCTGATTTCTGACGATAATCCACTACAAGAGGTAGGAAGTTCGAAAGGGTCGGTTTGGTCTTCGAAACAGCCGTGACCATTACGGAAGTATCCCCTAACGTGCCTACTGCAGCACCGTCGGCCATGCGTGCGTATTGGCCAGTGGATATGTTTAGATTACGGCTGAAAAGTCGATAATTAACAAGTATTGGAACTAACCTATAAATGTAATATGTACCCATTTGAGAACGAAACTGTTACTTCTGGAGATTTTAATTTCTCACCATAGTGTCGGACGTTAATTCGACTAACTTTTCGTACGAGGCCGATAATTTTTAATCGTTCTTTAGCGCTCAAGGGAAACATTTTCGTATCATAACCATTTATAACCTAAAAATACTGATCTTCTTCCTTTTCTTCTTCTTCTTCTTCAGTGGGAATTTGGAATGACCTCAACACAACAAATTTGACATTCGCAGTAGTATGAAAACTTCTCCGTTCAATATTCGAATTTGAATTGTAATAATGAGGAAGAATGGTGAAATTATGAATATCTAAATATGATTACAAAAATAATATATGTATTAGGAGTAAGCTGAAGCAACAAGAGATATATGAGTACCGTAAACGTCTGCCATTTTGGGGCGGTTGGTTGAAGTATAATTATATATTAAATTAGCATGTAATTTTTTGCAAATTTCAATAATGACAAATGCTATAAGTCGAATTGTATTAAAGAAAATGGAATTATGAATGAGACCTGCAAGTAGGGGTAGGATGTAAGAAAAAACAATAATAATAATAATCATTTAAGTGTTTTTAGGGAGGTTTAAAGAGTTTTTAAAACACTACATAAATGGTAAACTTCTAAATAAATTAATGAAGGACTTAATTTTATTATTGATACTCATTTAAACCGCTTTATAAAATGTTTTTCAAAGAAATATGAAATATGACGGTCTGTCCCCTTATAAGCACATTGCGAAAAATTTGTAATCAAGCAGCGTAGCGATAAGTGTTTGTTTTTTCAAGTCTATGTTATTTGTGTCTTCGCCCACTCTACAAATCTGAATTATTCTGCGAGATTGTATTCCCCAAATTTGTATTTTAGGACAATATATGACAATTAGAACTCTTGAATAATGAGCTACTCCAAAATGTGCCATCATCATTTTTTCATATTTATAAAGCGCCTTAACCAAAATATCCATCCCTCATAATGAAATGTATTTGACATACTCGGTACCAAATCAGTAGGTATCGATTTCATTGAATCCGATTTGCGCTAAATTAAGTCGTTCTTTTTTGTAATTTGATCCCAGGATAATCTGTCGCAAAATTATGAAGGAGGATTTTGTTAGGCCCTTTACTTACTAAACCTTCAGTTAAATCTGTAATCAAATTCTGGAAGTTTTACAGTATTGATCAAAACCGTTTCTTATTAGAATAAACTTAATGACAACGACTAAAAGATAGTTACAAGTTACAATTATTTTCGAATTTTTGAAGTAAGTATAAATATGAAAACGTATTTATATTTTTCATATCCGCAACCAAAGCTAACATACAAATGTGTGTGTAATGTAAATGTATTAAAAATTGTTTTATATTTGTATTATTATCTAATAGTTTCGCTTGAACTGAGGTAATGAAACGAAAACGCAAAGTTAAGTTGTTATATCAAATTATATTTTTATGTTTAATCAACAGTGACCTTATTTTACGTGAGTAATTGTCGTCGTCGATAATTTTAATTACTTTCGGAATAATTTTCAAGCTTTTAAAATGATTAACTACGACAAAAAATATTTCAAGGATTATTCATTTCTCATAAATATACGTTAATTTTTAAATGTACTGCGATAAATTATCAAATAAGGTTTCAATTGTAAATAAGGAATGTTTTAACATTTACCTTCTTTATGTTGACATTAGCGACTTCAAGTAAATATGTATAATTAGTCTAATGTTAATTGCGTATTTGGGTCAAGCTCAGAGGAGTTCCTATTTTATTACTGCTCATTGCTTTGGCCAATTTAAGTATGTATAATTCTTAATTGTTTCTGGACTAAAAAAATACAGTTATCTGAATTTCAAAATAAATAATTTAATTTGGTGAAAATGCCCAACAGCGAATTCCTACGGTCGTTCACCGTTGGGGTGGGAAATTAGGGTTGTAATTCAATGCCAGTAGGGATACTTGCCCTCGAAGTAGTTGTTTCCCCTAAATTTTCAAGCTAATAAAAAATAAATACCATAATTGTTCATCACAACTTAACCATATAATAATATATAATATTGTTATTAAATGATATACTTGAAGAAAAAGAGAAGTGACAAGTACAAAGTTTTGACAAGGTTTGGCAAACGCCCTCTAGGATAACTTTCTCATATTTTTTAAATTCCACCTTATCGATAGTATGACTTCTACTTAAAATCCCATTTTTTGGTCATACTTGATTTGATGTTAGTTTTAAAAGTGGTGATTCTACTAAAAGATACCTACATCTTAAGACTATGCATGAAACACATTCAAATGTTGCCTTGATTGCTTTTAAAATAGAAAAGTTGTGTCTTCGTATGGTCAAGGATGAACAGTATTACATTACCTACAGTTTGTCTTAGAAGGAAAATTAGAGAGAAAATTAGGAGTAGGACGAAAACAAGTGTCATGGGTTAATACGGCAATAGATTGAATTAAAAAATTTGGGAAATTAATTGGCATAGCAGAAGAACAATTAGGCATTGTGGTCGTCAGCATTCAATAATGCTGATAGGCAGTCACTTCAATTAAAATTATGTTACCAGTCCTATACGTACACACAGTGTGACAAAAAAGTAGTTTAACAATTAAAGGGCTAAAATATGCCCTTTGTATCGCCCAAAATACGCAGGAGAGTCTTAGGGAACATGGGTCCAAAAGCTCCTTTGATATTTGGTACTTGGTACAGCGCACCGAATTTGGTACGAGACCTAAGTTTCTCGTACCAATTGAAACTAATTTTGGGTATAGTGTAAAAGTTGGTGGTATTTTTTTAACAACTTTAACCCCTCATATATATAATCTTTCATCGCACTTCCTTTCAATGTGTCGTACCACACAAGTTGTAGTTTTGGCGTGGCAGGCAGAGCTAAAACTCTATTATGAATCCTCCAGTAAATGCTTCATAATTTGAAACTACTATTTTTCAAATTGTACTTTAGGCATTGGTACCAATACCATTTTTCGTCTCATGGGTAGTAACATCTTCGAAAATACTGGTGATGGGTCACAGCATGGACAAGTCTATCAAATACAGTTCTCCGGAAGATAACACGACACAAGACGAGATTAGATTTTGAGATTTCCATTCAATAAAATGAAATTTAGAGGAAATGTCATTTAAATGCGTTAATTCCACAGTTGCAACGATATTTTTAATACAGTCGAATACCTTATTTCTCTCACAGTTGGACACACAACACCGTTTATCATTGTTTTCAAATATTCAGGTTGGTAATCTAGAGATCGACTGGAATAAAACTATTGCAAAAGCGGTTAAAACCTTATGGCTACAGTAGAGCGAGAGAGAGATTCCAAGTGTGTATCTCCACATTTAGCGCATGCGTTAGACAGACATAAATACTCATTTGGATTCTCTCTCTCTCTCTGTTCTATTTATTGGCAGTACTACCTTACTGGTTGTCTTCTCTATATAATATTACCTTCTTTATGATCCCGACGGTGGGCATTTTGTTTATCCTAAAATTCAGTTTTCTGGCCATAAGGGGCACAAGTATTGTTGGAGGTGGCCTTACTTCATTCAATTTTTGCTCGATGTTAACTCTTCTTCTTCCACCTCAGCCCCTGCTTTCATTGCACCTCCATTTCACTTGCAGGCAACCTCCAGGTTGCCTTCTGAGCTGTCCTTAGCTTTACTGTTTCACCAAGCTGGCTATCCAAGTTAATGCTCTCGTTACACCTCCATTTTAGGTGCATTCAATCAACCTCCAGGTTGCCTTCGAAGCTGTCCTTAGTTTTACTGTTCTACAGAGCTGGCTATCCAAGCTGATGCTGTGATTACACTTCCTTTTAGGTCTAGTCAACCTCCAGCTTGCCATCTGAGCTTTTCTTAGCTTTACTGTTCCATCAGGTTGGCTAGGCCCGTTCCTGCTTTCATTGCATCTCCATTTCAGATGCAGGTAACCTCCGGGTTGCTTTCTACGCTGTCATTTACTTTACTGTTCCATCAGGTTGGCTAGCACACCTCCTGCCTTCACTGCACCTCCATTTCGGGTGCAGTCAACCTCCAGGTTGATTTCTAAACTTTGCTGTCCTTTGCTTTACTGTTCCATCAGGCTGACTATCCTAGCTCCTGCTTTCATTGCTTTTTCATTTCAAATGCAGTCAACCTCCAGGTTGCCTTCTAAGATGTCCTTATCCTTACTGTTCGATCAGACTTGTTAGCCCAGCTTCTATTTCATTACACCTCAATTTCATTTGCCTTAGTTTTACTGTTCCGCCAAGCTGGCTATCCAAGGCATACAAGCTAATGCTGTCATTACACTTCCATTTAAGGTGTAGTCAACCTCCATATTGTCTTCTGAGTTGTCCTTAGCTTTACTGTTCCATCAGGCAGGCTACCACAGCTCTTGCTTTCATTGCAGATCTCTTTCAGGTGCAGGTAACTTACAGGTTGCTTTCTAGGCTGTCCTTTGCTTTACAGTTCTATTAGGTTGGCTGTCCCAACTCTTGTCTTCATTGCACCTCCATTTCAGGTGCAGTAAACCTCCAGGTGGCTTTCTAAGCTTTGCTGTTCTTAGCTTTACTATTCCATCAGGCTGGATATCCTAGCTCCTGCTTTATTGTTCTTCCATTTCAGGTGCAGTCAATCTCCAGGTTGCTTTCTGAGCTGTCCTTAGTTTAACTGTTCCATCAGGCTGGCTAGACAGCAGTTAATGGGTCCCCCTACCTACGAAAAGAGTTTACAGGTTTTTATAGGTATGGGTGTCAATATCCAATATCCAATACCTACTTAGGAAGTAGTATAGCAGATAACAGGAGTTGCGCCGGAAACTTGGAGAGTAGTCAGCGAGAGATCTGATTGTCAGCCATGAGAGTGTATTATATGGAGTTGAGGTTATGCTTCGGATACGTTCATGTTTTAAACAGTTAAAATGATGGAAAAGGTGATGTATGTATATGAGAGGACTGGCACAAGTGCCTTGCATCAAATGACACCAAAAATGGAGAACATTTTTAATCCACAATCAGTATATCTTTAGATGACACTATCACTAAAACATATGAATTTTGATGTTCTTTTTATGCTTCTTGGTTTATCGAATATTCTCCTTTCAGTTGTCGTTAGCGGTGAGCTAACTCAATATATTTTTCCAATATCGTTCAGACGTTACTTATTCAATTTATTGGGGCCATCGGAATTGACAAATCGCCGCGTTGAAGAAGAGTTAAAAACGGAACGTTTTTAATCAACATCCAAAGCAATAAATATATACGGCGCGAAGTACGGGAAAGAAAGCAACACAACGGCAAAGGCAATTTAAGTACATGACGACGTTCGAAATGATCTCTCGGTGATTTAATGACGCTTATATCTCGTATAAACCGTGTAATCTCTTCTAAATTATACATCATTTATAAGGGGGGCGGCGATCTCGTCCATCGCCCCGGCCATGATAAATTGATGAAGCGTAGTGCTAATGGCTCATGATACCCTCTATTTTATTTTTATGCTCGCAGAGTAGCCCCGATCCATTCTACTGATTACAACTTGTAACCGCTTAATTGATGATTCCCGAGCGTAGCGGCGGGCGGGGCGGGGTCCCTACTCCTTTGGTGCCTTCATCTTTTGTTCTTGCTCGTTCGGTTTCCATCACCTACCACACGATCACTACGTTGCTTGCGCGCTCGTCTACCACTTAAGTGGAGCGTTCTACATATTAAATTTTCAATCAAAATCATCGTGAGTTTGACAATCTGCAAAATAAATCATTCATTTAAATAAATGTGTTACGCCAAACTAGCACTTTTTTTAGAGTGAAAAGCTGATTGATATGAGGAAGCGATAAATTGTTATTGTTGCTATATGATCAATATTTGCTAATGAATCAAAGGATCAAAATTCTCTGCGCGTCAAGTAGGATGTCTCAAGTGGCATTGGATAGCTCCCAATCCAAGGTGCTACGAACTGTTATAAACGCTCCACTTTATTGCAAATTTATTTATAGCAGCAGCACCTAATCTCCAAATTGTTACAGTAAAATCGAAAAGAAACGACTAACTCACAAAATATTCGAAATACCAGAATATCGGTAAAACACTAAGAGAAAATTTATTAAATAATAGGATAATAATATGTTATTTGCTCCTATGGTCATATTCATATGTTACCTACTAATAAATACACAGACACTTTTGCAAAATTTCCTTATGAGTAGGTAATCGAAAACTTGTAAAATACAATTTGAATTTTTTCGTAAGATTGTTTCCACTACTAACATTGTCACTTTAAGAGGCATTCAAAATATTCATGAATATTTGGACGTGACGCAATATTCTATTATTCGACAGTCTTTGATGAATTCATAATTAATTTTAAACCTACTTATTTCACGATAGTCAACTTATTTGTGTATTCTTGCGATAAACAAATATACTATATTTCACTTTAATAAGAACTAGCCGTGACCCGTCGCTTCTTCATTCGCTCACTTATTAGGAAAAGTTAAAATTTATTTATTTCTTTTCTCTAATATTTTTAATGCCGTAGGTACTTGCAGAACAGTAGTTCATGTGATGGTGATATCACCACCGAAGTAAATTTTACCATATTTTGGAATTAAGATTTTCGAGTTAGAATTTTAATAAATAATAAATCAATAAATTAATGAATTTTAAACAAATAAATAAGAAATTACAAAAATTGGGATGTACCCATCGGACTACTTTGTCATATTTTATTTACAATAAATGTTCAATGTGTAAAACAATTTTTGGAATGAATTTCTAGAAAGTCTCCAAAACAAAAAACGAAAAACAATAAATGTAAACCTTCCTTTCGAGAAGATCTTGCAAAAAATGTTATTCAACTTGATTATATAAATATTGAATAACAAAATTAATAAAAGTTTCCAAAAAACGAAAAACGACAAGAATAGAGTGCCCTTCATAGAAAATTTATCCAAAAGTCTTATTAAACTTCTTCATATATATTCGACAATGGAATAAATAATAACGGTTCAAAAAATCTTTCATGTAGCAAATTTTGAGAAAAATTTGAAAAACCAAAAAATGACAAGAATAAATTACCCCTTCAAATTGGATGGTTTTAATAAACATCTTATTAGTAGGTCTTGGCGTAGCACAAGATCCACAGGGACCTCAAAAGTAGGCTATGGCTCCGTCCATAACAGAAAACGCAGTTGATATCAACGTTCTTCATATTTCTATTGGTTGTACTTAGAACTCTGCTTTAATAACGTTAATTTGCATGATAACTATTCTATGCACTGGTGGACCCGAGACGAGACGAGGAATAACAAGGTCTCGTTTCAGTCTCGAAAAATCCCTTAAAATTAAGTCTCGTCTCGTCTTGGTCTCAAAAAATCTCGAAAAAATTAATGTGTTCTTTACAATATTCATTGATTTTCTTGAAGTACCTGTGTAGTGACAAGTGTAGTGTACAAGTGTAGTAAAGTTGAGCGTACAGGAACTAGTATTATCGAATTTTATATTTTGACGACTGGTACTATTTAGTTTTTTTAATATTTTAAATGACGGAGGATCGGTACAAAATATATAATAAATTTTATTAATAATTGTTTTGGTTAAGATACCATATATTAAAATTTTAATTATTTTAATTGTAAGAACAAATAAGAAATTAATGCAAACGCAACAGTAAACGCACATATAAGAGAGACTAAGAGACTTTTCGAGACGCGACCAAAATTAGATCTCGTCTTGTATCGAAATTTCAACATTTAATCTCGTGTTCATCACTAATTCTATGAAACTCATGAAATAACTGAAATTTTAGTTTTTGTGCATGTTTTTGTATTTCATTTAAATTCAATTTATTTACCAGGTTAAAGCTGCCATATTATAGCGATAAACATTCGAATGAATGAAATTTGTATTTCAAATGCATACAATTCGTCCTAATACAAAATTTCATCGACGGTTATGTTTAGTTTAAGTATTAAAAATATTATTTGCTTCACTAATACACATTCTCGTGTTTAAGTAAAAGGCGCTTGTTTGTATAAATGTAGTTTCGTCTTGGTGGCGTCATTCGAGCGTTTTATGATGCATTTCGATTTTTATTCGTTTAAATATTGAAGAATTATTAAAAAGTAAATAGTAAAAGGGTTCGAAGATAAAAAGCCTCTTGTGAACGGTCCGTCTCCAAACAACAAATAAAAACACGAAATCTAGTAAAAAGAGAGACGAGCAAAGCGCAGACGGCCTTACAAATACACAGAAATTGAAGATAAATAATAATCAAAGCTATAAGTGGCTATATTGTGTGCATTAACCGCGTATCTGGGTAATTAACAGGTTGGTACGAAGAATCTATTTGTGGAAGTCTCGACAAACTATAAATGCTGAGTCAATATTTTACTTAGTTCCTTCGTTTTTCTGAGGAATCGCTCCGAGAAGAACTGGAATGATCAATATTAACTTTGTTTTAGCATTCGAATGTGCTCTCTCCATGTTTAATATCGCTTTATGCGTTCATTTGTACTTCGTCTCTTATTCCTCTTTTATCCTTGCTTTCAATTAAAAGTAACCATACGTACTTTACTTAACGGGCATACCTGCCAGAAGCTTGAAAATTCGAAATTGAAACAATGAAAATACCGCCCGATTACTAAATTCTATTTAATACGTTGTAGTTTGAACCATAATGTAATTTAAGGCACTTTGAAACAAGTTTTAACATGTGAAGACTTCTAGATTTACTCCTTGATTCCATCACTTTCTACTAATACATTAAAGTCTATATATAAACTTTCATCTGAGTCGACAAAAATTTTCAACATTTCATGAAGAGTGGTGTGCTTAATAAATAATAATTTGATTTATTTCAATGATACACCATATGTATTTTAACATTTTTAAATGTACCTAAATTTCATACGTTCAAAGATATAATATTTAATTAGGTTTGCCAACTTATTGGCGACATATTTAACAAAAATTTGAAAAAATTGCTGCATTTGTTATGGATTCAACTAGTTGGAAATAACGAAGACGAGCATCATAGAAAAATAGGTATTGTTTATTATTACCATTTGCTTTGTCTGTGTCAAAATTATCCAAACTTAGCAGAAAAAATAGATTTTTTTTGTCAATTTTTCTATAAAAAGAAGAGAAGAAGAGAAGATTTTATTCAAGTTCACCCGAATTTACCATTAAACACTATTTGAAAATGTTTGTGTATAATTTCTTAAATTCTTTTCTTAAGAAAAAGAAGAAGTGTTCGTAGAAATGATGAATTTGATGATGATTTTACCTTTGCCCTTGCGAGTTGACTGACAAAGAGAACCATATTCTTACGAGTTGACCGATCTCGGCGAAAGTCAAATGCGGACCGGGATTAATTCTTACGAGTTGACCCGTGCCCGCATTTCATGACGTCTTCCGTGGGGAGAAGATGAAGTGTTGCTGCAGGATATACTTTGAAAACCTAAATTTAGATCCTAATTCTAATTTTACCACTTTTCTATATGAAATAATTACAACACAAAATTACTTTCAGTCTGTCTAAATAAATGCAATGCAATAGAAGAAAATCCTGGAGATTGGCTCGTATGGAAGAATCTCTTTGAGCTTTGCCAAGCAATCGCTCCTCATGTTTCGCAATATTGAAGCGTTAATGGTACGGTCCATTAATAATTCACTACATAGTTAACCTTACTTTTCGTTTAGAAATTACTCATTTATATAAATTATAGATTTTTCCGAGTGTTCGAGCCGTTAATCCGCCGATCTACATAACTTATCACCGCATCCTGCGAACTCATTGTCAGTGTAATTTTCTTTTCCGCTTTCGCGCCGCCTTCGTCAAACTTGCCCCCGAGCCCCTTAAGGGGGCACATTTGTTGGCGGAAGTGGCGGAGGCGGCGGCACCATCCCCTCTCGAAAGTGAGCGAGATGTACTCTTCGTATTCCGATAATTACATTCTATGTAGGCACCGGAAGATTAACGATGCTCCCGACGCTGATATTAAACGTTTGGTTCGACCTCTCCGTTCACCCGAAGTGGCTAAGAGGAGGACGAAAAAGCCCAAAGGCAGTGACGGCACGGAGGAGTGAAAATTTTTTCCCCCACACTTTGGTAGTTTAGGGCTAGAGGTGTCTTCTTTTCCGTAAGTTGATACGATCTAAAGACTAGTTATGCGACATTTCCTGAAATATTGTGATCTGCCACCTTATCTATGGACATTTAAATTAATAAATAAATGCCCGCAAGTCTCGTAATCGCTATGCTTACTTACAGTGTTACAATGTGACGACATAGTGCAGGTAGTGAATTTTATTAAAGCCGGGCGTCTATATTCCGTTATTTTTGGTATAATTTGTGAAGAAATGGGTTGTTATTGCATACTGAGGTGCGTTGGTTGTCTCGTGGCAAAGTCGTGTCGCGTGGTTTTGAGCTGAGAGATGAGATCAGAATGTTTTTTTTGAAGAATTCTGTATACGGCGCCAATAAACATGCTGATCACTTCAAAAACTTTGAATGGCTCACAATCTTTGGCTGATATATTCAGCGCCTTTAACGAGCTGAACTTAAGTCTACATAAGGGAGAGGTAACATCTTCCAAATTGAAGATAGAATAGAAACTATGACAAGAAGCTTAACCTTCGAACTAATAGCACCTTTAAAAGAAAACTATAATCACTTTCGAACAATGTAGCGTTTTTGGAATCCTCTGGTGGGGAAATGTTGCCAACGCAAGTAGAAGACGAATTGGTAAACACCTCCGCGGTTTAAGGTCTTCTTTTCGGGATTATTTTCCAGAACCCGACAGAAATCAAAACTGGATAGTATGCCTTTACAACACAGATGTTTTAGAGATCATCGGCTTGTCAACGGTACAGGAAAATCTTTATAGAAATATCATGTGATCAGCTTTAAAACGTAATGTCAAAGAATCTTTCTTATCAAGTTTTTGGGTGAATTTAAAAAAGTTTTTAAAGAACTATCAGAAGAAGCACTGAAACATTCACTGTTTTTCTCATCCACATACCTCTGTGAAAAGGCATTCTCTGCTCTTGTATATCAAAAACAAATACAGAAACTACCTACAACCGGCGATTCGCCCCATTCATTCCCAGCGTCGCTGATAACGCAGATTACAAATGGAATCCAATTTTAGGCTCTAAGTAGTAACATCAATCCAAATATTACTAATTTAGTTGCAAAAAGCATCACCAACCTTCACATTAATAATTATTAAAATTGGAATCTAATTTGAGAATAAAACTAAGTAGTAACATCAATCCAAATATTACTAATTTAGTTGCAAAAAGCATCACCAACCTTCACATTAATAATTATTAAAATTGGAATCTAATTTGAGAATAAAACTAAGTAGTAACATCAATCCAAATATTATTAATTTAGTTGCAAAAAAGCATCACCAACCTTCACATTAATACAGTACTTTTAATTCTTATGAAAAAGTATATTTGTTCCAAAATTTATTATAAAGGGGATCCTTGAAATTGTGCTTGATTTTTTAGGGGTCCGTGGACTGAAAAAGGTCAAGAAACGCTGCTATAGAGAGTATTCTTCAAGTCTGGTCGCACTACTATTAGAATAATAGTGCGACCAGGCTTGAATTAAACCCTTGATAGTAATGAAGAAGTATTAAAACTAAAATTTGTTTGGCTTAAAAGTCCTCTTAACGTTTAAGCCTTCGTGATTCAAAGAAGGCATATTGTACCATGGTGGCCAACCATCTTGAGTATTGCCTGATCAATATTAGTACTAAAATGATATAGCATATGCTATTTATTTGCTTAGAAACAAAGATATCACTTTTACCGTAGAAATAAATACGAACAAACTTCACTCGAACGCAGCATCCAAAACAGCAATGGCGACAGTCTCAGCTCTCTGTTATTTAATGCAACCATGGATAAATTAGTAAAAGCTGTAAACAACACTGGATTAGGATATCGAATGGGAATAGGTACATGAAACAAATCATATAACATATAAAACGTCGATGACGCAGTATTTATCACAGTCAGACGATGACCTCCAAAGAATGTTACAAGCTTTTAACAAACAGGCAGGAAAACAACATGCAAATTTCCGTAAACAAGACCAAGTGCATGGTTACAGCAAAGGAACCTCTGCGCTGCAAACTGTCAGTAGCAAATAGCACTATTGATCAAATCATGTTATTTGAATACCTTGGATGCCAAATTACAAGCACAGGGTATCTGGAAGATGAAGCGAGAAAACAAGTCAACAAAGCTGCTACAATATTTGAGCATCCTAAATATGCAATCTGGAAGAACAAACACCTGAATACAGATTGCAAGTCGAGAATATGCGTACGAACAGTCATGGCAAATGGTGCAGAAATATCAGTAACAAAGAGGATCCTAAGAATAACTGAAATGAAGACCCTACGAACGATAACTGGATAGACACTAAACGATAGGCAAAGAAACATAGACATAAGAGAAAAGTGATGGTGATGGTGATCGTAGTGATGGATAACAAAAAGAAGAGAATGAACCCAACATGTCAAATGTTGATTCACGACAGAATAACCAAGATAGTACGAAATAACACACCACACGGTAGAAGACCTATTGGATGACCACCAAAACGATGGCGAAAGAGCTGACAATCACTTTCACAAGAATTACAAAGAAACCGGAACTAAACAGGATATATAACAGTGATACGCCTTCCTAGAAGAAGAAGAACAAGAAGAAGAAACAAAAGATATCGCTTTTACCTTAGGACTATGAAAAATTGTTATCAATAACATGGGTGTGCCACGTAAACACTTCAAGATAAGACCGAATGTTGTCCAGTGTCTCGAACGTGGCCATCGGCCATGGTAGTTAAACCAAAAGAAAACACAAAGTCTTCACCACCACCTAACCTCAAGATAACATCCGTTCTGTGTAGGGCCCACTGTCATTTTTCACTTAAAGGGCATAAATCAGGTGTTCGATGTTTGCAAAATCGTACCTTAGCTAATTTCTTGTAAGATTATTTCTTACATGAAAGTGCTGGAGTAAATATCACTTTATTTTTATATCTTACTATCCTTTTGCAACTTCAAGAAAGACTCGAAAGTATAGATTCACTTGTCGCTCTCCTTCTTGTAATAACAAATATTTCAGTCTCATCAATCCCAAATTTCGTAATAAGAAATTTCAACTGTCCTGGAGATCGTGAAACTAGTGACATGTCTGAAAATCTGTAATATTTTATAGATAGTAACAAACAACTTTTTGTTGTTGTTACCATTTGTTGTTGTTGCTAAAGTGTTGGTAAGACATACAAGTTTTTCCTTCCTTCTGCTCATCATGGCCAACTGTGAGATCTTGGACATCCTCCATTTGTTAAACAACTTTTTGTCTGTGAAGCCAATTTCTTCCATCAGATCATGTTTGATGTTCCAAAAGAGGAAACAACGTTTGGCACTATCCCATAAAAGCTAAATTTAAAAATAGAGGTACATTCTGTATCTACATATTTAGAATCAAAATTTGATAGATAGTGTTACCAATTTTACTGCGACTGCTTTCAATAATATAACATAAATAATATATATAATGATAATAATAACAATATAAATAATAATTACATAAATATTAATAAAAATGAAATTTCAGTAAGAACAAATTCCATTGAAAAATATTCATATTCAAAATACTGCGATAATTCAGGCCAATAATCATTCCTTAGGAATTAAACATTAGGTAGTTATATTACCGACAAGACTCACATCTAGAAAAGATTGAATGCCTAATGAAGAGAAAATATACGAATTACACCGTAGTATTACCACCCACTTTAGTAGATTACGCTCTAAGCTCCAGAACCAATTAGTACAGAGCCAATTAAGTAATAATGAGAATCTATTTGAGCGTGGATGCTTTGAATTAATGGAAAGTAATTTAAACGAAATTACGACTTATGAAATGAATTAACAAAAATTTGTGGATTAGAAGATATTGTTAATGTTAGGAATACCGCAAATCATGTATTAGAATTTATGTTGAGAGAGATTTATAGAAGTTTCAAATTGTAGCCTTCTATTTTATTAAGAAATATCTTTGAAGCAGAAAAAATCACAGATTAAGTTACAATGGCTTTACAAGGAATATGCCTCAATATAACTGGAACCGTTTGTGACCAAGTTCCCACAAATCGTACTCCATTCATTATGGTAAGAGAATAGATATATAATATAATCAATATAAAACCAAGGCTATTTTATTTTGTGGTGACTCAGAAGAAAATGTATAGTTAATGTTAGTTAATTTATGAAATTTAAATATATCAAGCAAACATTTAATTTTGATCGAGTACAACATACTTTCAAAATGTTGCCTCGCTTAAATCTAATTACTTTAATTTAAAGATATAAAAGATTAAAGTCAAAGATAATTTAGCGACATCTCTGTCGCTGGTGTTTTTTTACAAGGAATTGCAACTTCGTCAAACTGCAAAACACTTATCAAACCAATCTATTTTCAATCATTCCAAGAAAGCTTATTTAAAGAATATTATTCACGGCAGCGATTATTTCATCCAAGTGATAATGTAGAAATAGAAACAATCCTAGCTATTCGATTATTCGAATAAACCGGATATTTAAAGTGTTTTAAAACCATTATTGGTTTATCAGATTATGATAATAAGGGGGTGGTACAGGTCTGTTAAGCAGTTTAACTAGAAGTTAATGTGGTTACAGAACGAATGTGGTTATTAAAACCTTGAATAAATGTTGTGATGACTGGATCAACCTGTCTTATAATTAATAAGAACATATGTGGCAAAACTGGCTTTTGAGCACTTTAAAACGATAGTTTATACAACTAGGTTTAGAATAAGATTTCATGTTAGCTCAAATTATAGTCTAATTTTCTTAGTGTTCAAAGTAATAAATCGTTCAGTGTCCAAATAGAACTTTTCTAAAGATTTTATTGTGTTATTACTTCAAATTTAGGAACATTTAACGGTAAACAATTAATGTGACCACAATAAAAAAACATCAAATATTTCTAAAGAAACATACGGATATCTGGATAATTTGGTATTTATATACATATTTAATATTCAGGTAACTATGGGCGTCTGACAGATGGAAACTCTAACTCATCCCATGTTGCTATTATGTCACAGAACACTTCACCTCCTAATAATAACCACGAGGTTACTGAATATGCTTCTGAATGACATAATAGATGCCATGAAAAATACTCTATTTATACCAATGAGTTTGCTGGTTCTAGCAGAACCAGCTTCTTGTACCTTTTCTCCCGAGATTATTCGACTCTATCCATAAGAAAGAAGAAAATACAGCAACGGAAGGAAAGACCACTGAGCAAAGAAAAGTAACTAAACAAGGAAATACAAGTAAGAATACCTAAGAAAACGCGAAAGGTAACTGTAAAGTTGAAAGTGTGTTAGCGTAAAAAGATGACCATTTTTGCCTGATATGTTATGAACCACTTTGCTCAGAGTCGAATTGGTGAGGACTGGGTACAGTGTATTGTCTCTAAGAACTAGTTACACATGAAATGTACTAAGGTAAATATAAGGTTTGTTCCAGCAAGTACCTGAGTTCTGAATCAGAAAACGCGTATGCAGAAGCATATTGGTGTTCTAACAATCATTGAACTGATTCAGCACTAGTAGCGATTCTGTTCTGAGGTCTAATGAACTAATTGAGCAAAATGCAATAAGTTCTTGGTACTGAGCAAGTAGAGAAATGGGATTGTCATGTGGCGTAACGTTAATGTGTTATCTGAGGTTATGTTTTCTTTAAAGTAAAGGCAGTTTAACCTGTTTTAAGGTTAACATAACCACTTAGGTTAAGGTTCAGGTTTTAGGAATTTTGATAGATAAGTAGATAGTAATGGTATTAAAATGGATGCTGTGATTGACATTAACTTCTGATTGAAGTGAGGAAAATGATTTGTTAGGAATGACAAGCGAGATTAGGCAAAATTGGCTAATAGAGCATGCACACAGTAGAGCGAGAGAGAGAGGGAGAGAACCCAAAACAGTATCTGTCTGTCTAACGAGTTTAACGACGCATGCGCTTAAATGGGAGACAAAGAATGAGCGTCCCTTTATTCATAAGACGGATGGCAAGCCCATCATTACGTTCTTGAAGTTTTTTTGCATTCCTTTGAAAACAGGATCAACTAATGTTGATACTTTATGTGTTACTTTGTGGTAGGTACTTTGATTTGTTGATATGTTAATGTTAATACTGTGTTGGCACGTGCGCATTTAAAAATTATTGCTAGATTTAGGAGAGTCCTTGGAACAAACCCTCAGTTTCCTACACATGTTTAATTAATAACTGAACTGTTGTGTTTAATTCTTACTTAGTTGTCAATTTTTTGACAAAAGAGATAAGACTTAATATTCTTACTAATGATAATGTATGTGTTTGTTTAAGAAAAAAGTTTATAATTTTTTCAAGATTAGAAGTGCCCAATACTGCGCTTAAAAATATTGTTTTCGACTTAGGTATCTGAATTAAGAAAATAAATTGTGATTGTTCTTAGTAGAGTCCTAGGACTTTTCTTGTGTAACATTTCGCTCTTATGGTGTAATAACCAGCTTTAAAAATACAATTTTTTTCCAGAATTTATTTGCTCTTGCCATTTCAAATAGCTTGATACCTAAAATCCTTTTTGAATTAAAAAAATTGAAAACGGCTACTTAATCAATTAATTCTACGTCTATATAAAACACGCAAACAAACAAAAAAAATCCAATAAGTCTGAAAATTGTAACGACTAGCCCCATTGCTCCCAACGTAAATTTTGGTTTTACGAATTTCTAAATTTTTTTTATTAAGAATGTTATGACATACCAAAAAATTTCTTCAGTTGTAATTTGACACTCATAAATGTCTCCAAGGGTGCCAAGTATAAACGCCCAAAATCCTGAAAAGCGTAAGACTTTTAGTTGATATGAAAGTCCAATTTCCGAACAGAATTGGGGTCCCCCTACCCAATTAGAGTGCTATCAACTGTTTACCGGGTACTGTCGCGTATCTAATCTTCAGCGTGAAATAAAATTGTCGTAATTTAAAGCACACTACATAGCTTCTAGTTAATATTATGAAATAAGTTCCCACACAAGAGCTACCAGTTCATACAAAGATATAAAAATATAAAACGATTCCTAATAAATTTCCTTTTGTTTCTTTCGTAATCAACGGACTTGTCCCGCCCATGACGTGTCTAATCCATTTACAATGCTCGAAACGAAAACGAAGCAAGTCTTGTCAGATTCACGGCCTTCATCAGACGATAACGGGCGTTAACGTAGTTTTTGCATGTGGAATTCGAGGCGGTTACGACTGATTGATAGTTCTGCTTGTCACCACCGAAGCGATACGCCGAAATTTCCATTTATTTTCCCTCTTCCGGATCGCTTCCCGTCTATACTACATACGTGCGAACGTATTCCGTTCCAGGATCGGGCCCAAAATCGGAAAGGACGGTCGGTCACCTCAGATTGTACAATAATTAACCGAGTTGACCTCGTATCGCTCCTAAGAATTTATTAATAACGGTGTAAGCCGTGATTACCAGTCCAATTTACGCTAATTGTTTGTTCGAGAAAAACACCATACTTTAGTACAGTGGAATTTAAACTATCAGCATTATTTCCTAACGAATAATTCAAATGATTACTTACTCGGTTTATTTAATGTCATTCGGTATATTTTATAAGCGACACGTCATAACTGTAATAAAAGCTGAAAGAAAGAGAGAAACGGAGCAAATGAACACTTCCATCTAAATAGATAGATATGCAGATAGATATCTAGCAGATAGCAGATAAGCTATTCGCTCCCTCTCTGTTTAGGCGCTCGAACGAGGTATCTACATTATTTCCAAAATCATTTGGGACATCAAAAACAAACCTTAACAGCTACCTAGGTTTACGTAAACGATACCGTAATGTCGGTCCATAGACGGTCTGCGTTTAAAAAATAAAAACAAATTATATCTGTGTATTTGTCTTTCTGAACTGTATCAAAAATTGTAAATTATATATAAAAAAATCGCTGTGCCAAAGAAGTTATTTAACGAGGTTTAAAAGTTAATTTCAGCGTAGTTACAAAATAAGCAACAAATTAAATAAATTAAATATGATTGAAGTATTTTGTTGGTAGGCAAGATTGTTCAGGCATCGAACCAAACTTCGTTCAAATAAATAGTTCATCGATTACTATCCAGATATGTCTGAATGTTTCTCATATAAGTCAAATAATATATTAATTATTACATTGAATTATTATTATCGATATTATATTATATTGAATAAATATTTCATATTTATATTTATATTAAATTATATTAATAATTATTTATATTGAAGGTCATATTTCAAAACTATTTATCGAATCTGGAAGAATCTGGATGTTTTACGGTATCTACAAAATTCGAAATCGCTCAGATTCAAACTTTTTGCCTTAAATTCAATTTAGGATCATATAATTTTTAGACCCTACAAAACCTGAAACTATGTAAATCAAAGTGTATAATGTGGTATTCAGTTCTTAAGGAGCTCCTAGGTTCATCTAGATTACATCATTGAGATTCTAGAGAGATCTTGAAGATTGTGTTGGGTACATTCTATATATTTATAAAACAAATTTCATATCCACTTGCATGAAGAAAAACCCATAGATTCTTGGGTCCTGCAGTTCCATCAAGTTCTAGTAGGTATGTGTAGAATCAGTTGCTTTTAGTTAAAACCTCAGTATCTGGAAATCAACTAAAATATGTATTAATTACTTAGTTGTGGGTTCTTGACTCCATTCTAACTAAGCCTTGGGAAACTAAGATTGCTTTTGGTTAAAAGTTTACTTTAAATTAACTATACTAATATTCATTGAATTTTTGAAATTCACTATTCCAAATCATTCCATTAAATGAATGCTTTCTAACTACACCACTGAATATGATGTTGTGTGAGGGGGTCGGTCGTTAAAGCGGTCGTAAAAATGTTATGACCATAGTGGACCCATTCTAATACCTGATATAGATATGGTATTTATACTTTTGTTGGTCACTGTAACCGCCCGCAACAAATGTACAAGGGTAGGTTGCTTGATGTAACGAAAATAAATGCTGTGCTTTGTTAATAAGGCTATCACTCACTTTTTGAATTCGCTCGGTACATCGAAATTTTATTTCTGTCCCAACTAACAGTGGAAAGAGTTACTCATTGTCTACTCGTCTGTATGTTCTATGCGGATAGATGATAAATGCAATGTCTCTTCGATTGTTATGTAGAGAATTACTGTTAATGATATTACTCAAATTGTTAGCTCATTTCATTTATATCGATACGAATCCACTTATACATTTTTTTATAATTTTGTTATATAGTGTTTCATTTCATATCTACCAATATCGCTTCAATAATTGTTATTGTTGTGAAGTGACGCTCACACACATAGCACCATTATTTTCTGAGGTAATTTAAAATTGATCTGTTCTTATTAAAAGCCACTTTGTACCATAACATACACCAGGAACCAGGAACGTTATTGCCTTTAGTGTTGGCATATAAATGAGCGACTGGATATAACATGTTTGTTACAGGTGTGACGTTTGCTGTAAAAACCGTATTACCCTGATCAACGTCCAGCTTAAACAGTTACACACATTTTTAACTTTTCCAGTGGTCTGCACTAAATGACTTTTATGTACAGTGAAGACAATTAAAACGATAAATATTTCTAAATTCTAAAGTAATTGTAGTTATCACCTATTGGGACCATCTGTTCATCTTCTATAAACGTACAATGATGCCAGTTCTCGATAAAGTACAAAACACGAGGAAAAATTATGTTCAGGCAGTGATTTTATAGGTAGTTTTTAAATATATATTAAATTCACAATTACAGGGTGAAAATCAAAATATTTGGAACATGATAGAAGTTGTTAGAATTTTCAGTTAGATTAAAACAACGAGTTTCTGAATTGTAAGCAAAAAATATTATTGCATAAATTATATTAAAAGGAACTTTCTCCTCCCCCAACAAAAGCATAAATTATGATGAATTTATGTTTTATTGAGGATAAATATTAAAAGCTTTTGACAGCCGTTTTGAAAATTTAGAAAATTTTAAAATAACTTAAGTCTTCAAATTTTCCATTTTAAGTAATTCCAAAATGTTTCTTTGAAACAATACATAATTATCAAGTTGATATAGATGAAATCTCATTTTAACCGAAACTTATGTTAAACTCCCTTCATTATTTGGTTCGACATATTAAAAAAAAAATATATTTAGATTAAAAGTCTCAAAAAGGAAATCAATTATCGACGATTTATAAATTCAGTAAAATGGGGATGTAAAAATGTCTAAATAACATGAGATTTACATTTTATGGGATTTTTTTTCTATTCCGTTTTACTGTATTACATTTATTCAGTTTCATTTTAACAGTGCTTGTTGGATAGTTTGAAAGTATTTATACAAATAATTAATCTTTATTGTAGTATATATTCATATAAATAGATATACATTTTGAGATTGTAGACAAATGTTTGTCCCGTTTCCCCATTTATTTTTTTTTAAATTAATTGCTTTACTTTAAAGAGTCCAATTAATCAAAAACAGAAGTTTTATCGCACTATTTATTACTTAGAAATATTCCAATAAAGGTTCACAAAATAATTAAACACAATTTTTAAGACAAACTGAAGGCACTAATGAAGAATCTATGACCAAAAATTTATCACTACAAAGCTGAAAAACATTGTTTAATAATCCTCAAATATTAATTCAATGAATATTTTCATTATAATTTAATTAATCTCAGCAAAGATGAGAATATCATTAAGCACATTTTCTTTATAAAATCAACAGTTGTGGCAACGTTGTGTTTATTCCAACTAACTCAATTGAAAATTATGCAAACTAACAATCATAGGGTAGGTATGTTAAACAGTTTATCCAACACATGACAGTTATGCCTGTCATTATTAATGTCATTTTAGACAAGTAAACTATCAAATAACACACTAGTGTGTTATAATCCATAACTCACTAGTGAGTTATGGAATATAAGTCACGTTCATATTTAAAGTATTTATATTTAAAGGTTGCCCGTTGCAACCAAACAAACAACCTACTTTAGCCAAAATGTAAAAAGGCACCTGTCAAGTCATTCTGATATTTATAGGGTACTGAAACGCAAGTAGCTTTGATTTGATCACAAAGCTTATTAATTATTATCTCATAAAAAACGATTTCTTCCACTTGTTGGATAAAACATTGTATGCCACTCGCGTGTTATGTTTCCTAAGTCACTTGAGAATTTATACCACTCGGCCTGACGGTCTCGTGGTATAAATCTTCTCTCGTGACTTATTTTCAACATAACACACTAGTACCATAAATAACTATTATACATATATATGAGTTATTCTTCAAATAACTAATGCACTTTTGTATCCGGAGATCTGGGATTTTGCTGAAACTGATATCAGGCAATAGCTACTCAAATAGCTGTTATCCAATGTTAAATATCGAAAACATGAAAAAATATTTAAAACTGTATGTCGAAAAGAGTAATCTGATCTTCTAACTCAATTGCAGTTTCAATGGAGTATTTTAAAAAAATTCTTCAAAATAAGCAACTCTAAATTCATTCAGTAATTCATTGGTGATTTAAAAAAAATATTTAATACCTCGACGAGTTCCAAATTTCAACTAAAAATTATCTTGTAAAATGTTCGATGTAGGTACTATATGTACTAATTTGTTTAAAAATTAAAAATTCAACGCGCTATATTTCATAAACTAAGGGCTTTATCCTTACTTAGACCCTTATCTAGTGACACCTTGTATGCTTTTTTTAAGATTTTGCTTTAGAAAGAAAATATAATCACCCCAAAGGAATAAAACACGTTTATTTCCTGGGATTAAAAGTGGGACTTTCCTGGTGCATTCAAATTGAAATGACCAACGCCTAATCCCTCAATCAATATCGAGTCGGGAAAGGGTGAATACTTGAGTTATGGGTATTAATTGTCTGCGTTCTCAGATTTACGATTTCTGATATTTGCATTTTAAAGCTTTGACGGTTGTTGGAGTTGTGATGACCGATGAGAAAATGAAGACTTTCACAAAAACATTTAAAATATACAGATTTACCGCAATACTAGGGTCACCGTGAAGTAGTTGGAAGGGAAGGATGAAAGGAGAAATATTTTAAATTTAAATGATGTGGGTACTGACTTCATCTCGTTATATTCGAGTGTAAGATGGATATATCTATATTACCTATTCGTGGTTATTATACAGTACAATGTTTATTATACACGTTTAAAGATTGTTTGCGCCTTCCCCCTAAATAAACCTATTTATTGTTATTTGCATTATAAACGCCAAATAATTAATTATACATTCATTGATTTTGTCTTGTTGGGCAATTTCATTCTAATATACCATTTTTTAGATGTATCTTAAAACGAATTTGCTTATTATTTCTTAAATGTCACTTATTTATGTATCGTAGATATCAGTAGCAAGTAATTTGAGAAAATTTAAAATTGCCAAACATAGTTATTCCAATTTGTTAGTTAAAAGGATTTCAAAGAATTTCCCATAGAATTTTTATGCTTAAAATGGAAAACGACACACTTGAACGTTTAACACAAAAATTAAACAGCTAAATCAACTAATTCTAGAAGGTTAAGGTATATCTCAATTGCTATATTTCTTCAGAAAAATGCTCAATTAGTTTATTGTTACATATTCTTAAATGGGATAGTGGATTTGTAATATCACTAATATCCATAAGGATATAAGAATTAAAATTGGTCTATTATATAGACCAATTAGTGTAGCCTGTTGTAATAGGTTAGTATATAAATATATTCAATTTGTCGCATTTTAGAAAGAGGGAAATGTAGTTTTGCCAAGTTCTATTAAAGGTTTAGTAGGGAAAATGAATATCAGATATTCTTCATACATTATTCTTGAAGATAATGAAGAGTTAAAAAAATGATTTTGCAAGAGGTTCTGTAAGAAAACGTCAGGATTCAATCAAACCTGGTGTGTTGGAGCACTTAAATAGTTGGCCCTGTCACGAGGTTTTCACCAACACATATTTCACCAATTTGATACAGTAACTAGACTATAACCTATTAGGTGATACATGTTATACACTATCACGGGTCTTATTCTACCTATTTGGTAATTATCTCTTGTGCGATCTTTTAGGTGGTCTGATACCTACTACTTAACAAAATCTTTAGACTTATTAGTAATATTTTCTCGCCAAATTTGCACGTCACTTCTTTGGTTACCAATAAAGACCTCACCTAATTCACTGAAATGTAACTCCATAAATGGGTAATATTAACTTTGCCATTGGCGAACAACTCCTAAACTGTTAGCTGGGAGAAATTGACAGTAATAGTTAGTAGATATTACCTAAAACAATAAGAACAAACTCACATTCATATTTCAATTAATTCAATTCATTAACAAACAAAGTATGTTAAGGACTGCGATTAATAATTTAGTGATTAATGTTCGAGGCTGTGAGAAGAACATCAACGCCCAATATAATAACGATTAAGTTGCATCTTTCAAACATATATTCAAAGAATAACTCACATATTTGTTTGATGGGTTTGAAATATATTCTTAGTTTTAGCGTTGTAAGATGGAGCAAGTGATTAGTGTTCAGCAATAGCGTTAAAACTACATATGTATGCGAATATTTATTACCTCGCAATTGTCAGCAATTTGCATTCAGGTACATAATAGAAGATAACTTGAATTCATTGCAATAATGCTTCTAACAAACATCAATTCAATCTCTTTTCTGTTGGCATTTCTTAAATTTTGGTTGTCGTATCCATTTTGCATAATACTTTCATGAAAACGATATTACTTACTCACTACACCCAATAAGTGAAAAAATGCTAAAAACGCAAGAGAAACTTGACGAAATGCAACATGCCCAGATATAGGATAAGTATGAGATTATGACGTGTAATGGTACATTTCTGACATTTCTATCGGGTGATAGATAAACGAACAACTATCAATTTTACTTGCCTTAAGAATAATATAGGACAATCTATGGATCTGACAACTATTGGTATAACCTGTAGGCGCTGATAATATAATCTATGGTCTCGATAAATGCAGAAGTCATTTTTTGATTAAGTTCTGCTAAATTGGCCAAATAGTAGTGAAGGATTTAAAAACTCTGATATCAAAGTAATTTTTGTCACTTTTTGTAGAGTAAATATCACATTTTCTTTTAGTTAAACGGGGGACGTTGTCAGACTTCGTGATCATAGAGTTTCCCCAGAGGGAAACGGAAAAGGAAATATTTACAGAGAAGTTTATAGGATTCCAAAAGGAAGGAAAACGTGGAAGAATTGTCAGGTCAACAGTTGACTGGATATCAGACTTCGAAGCATGCTAACCTGAAACCACTAGACAAAGAGATGACAGCAAGAAGCAATGAAAGTTATATTAGTGTTCTTCCTGAAACAATTCTGCCGCTATCAAAGTTGCCAAAAGAAGCAAGGAACGCGCGGTTGGTAGTTTGGAAGAGCAAAAATTATCACTTTAACGCCCAACAAAGAAGAATTGGCTACATCCATTCTCAAACCATATAAAGAAGTGGGAGATGCAACAGGACCAAGTCATACGGGGTCAGGGTGCAAGAAAAAGGTGGTGCCTAAGAAATCCAAAGACAAGCTACAAATCAGACAGTAGAAACGACTTCGACGATATTCATCATCTTCGGCTCCTTTCACATCATTTCCTGTCCAGGGCTCAATGCATTTTTGTGATGGAAATTTTTCTGCTGACAGTCATGGGGAAGTGTAGGTGATGTGCCTGGTTTGCCATTTATGGGCACACGATGTCTGTGCCAACGCTGAAAGTGAAACTGATATGTGCGAATTTTGTCGTTGAGCGTAGGTAATATCTTCTTCGTTAACACCTTGTTCGACAGATCATTGTCATATGGGTTATCCGTATAATAAGCGAAAGTAGGTACTGTAATCGTGCTGATTTTCGGAATTTGAGATTTTTGAGCATTTTTGGACGTTTTGAGGTCCAATGAGTCCGAAAAACATGTTTTTGGATACATGTCAACATGGTCAACGTTTTCTCAGAAACTATAAGTAGTGGAAAGTTGAAATTTTGTATTTAGGCTGAGTCTCCCAAAAACTCGCGACCACATTAGCATGATCAGAATCAGTCAACGGCAAAGGGCGCTTTACTCTTATCATTTTTAGATTTTTTTTTGATTATCTCAAAAACTGGTCCAACATTTTTTTAAGCTTTGTACATTTACTTCTCTGTTCTATTTTATTATTGATTTCTGTTGTCGTCATCTTGACTGATCTTCTGAGAAGGACACTTTATTCTTGTGAATTTTAAGCTTTACCTACTCAATTTTCTCCAAAACAGCTTTACCGATTCCTGCCTACTTTTAGATATGAACTGACCTAACCAATTGCTATAACTTTTATTTCAAACATTTTTTTGTAAAACCTCTCTAAAGGGTACTTTACTCCTAAACATTTTCAATTTCTCAAAGGTTTTTTAAAACGGCTTTGAATGCTCTACTTACTTACTTACTTTACACAAACATTACACAACTTCCTCTTAACGAGGGTGGAGAGAATGGTACCTTATCTGCAGAGGATTAATTCGTATCCCCAGGGCCTATTTTTCCAATAGGCCCTGGGCCTGGGGCCCCCTGGCTCAGGGAGCCCCAAGATTGACCTAAGTATCCCTACGAGGGGCCCCCAGATGGTATATGGGCCTAGGGCCCACTTGAACCAAAACTAGGCCCTGCGTATCCCGGCCGCAATTCGACCCTTACCTACTCTGAAATCCTCGACTAGGTCACAATTCGTGATCAGCCGTTTTATTACATTTGTTCTGCGAAATATAACAGCGATAGACAGGCCCGGTTTTCTCATTAGTACGAGCTTTCCCATCGAAACGCTTGGTGGGAAACCAACAAGAGCAAGAGAGAAACCAGCAGTAGTTCGTTAGCGTGACAGAGAGAGAAGTTTTGCAACGTTGCCGGCCGAGCACGCAGTCCAAGTCAACGCGTGTATCGCTTCACACTTTCGGATGTGTGCGGTACAGTGTGCGGAGCGGATGACTGTAATGTTCCGCGAGCTAGCAACATCGCAAAAGGTCGTTCTCTGTTTCGCTAACGAGAAATATATGGCCTTTCTCTCGCACTTATGTTGATCCCACCGTGCGACTCTTTAGAAACTGTCTGTATGTAAACACGTCGAATCGTTAAAAGACGAGTATTGCCCCAGTCAGGGGCTCCGTGCCACGAGCGGTCGTGCCTCATGCGGTCAATGTGAAAAATCGTGCCAGATGCGGTCACTCCAAAAATATTTATACCTGATGTGCAGGTGTCTTCCCATGTGCGGTCGTCATTTCCGAATTCACCGAATTTCTCGGTAGACACCCTCGGCCGATATGGGAAAATAATTACTATGGTTTTCGATGTTTTGAGGATTGAAAAGAGAATATATGAGATTTGTTTTGTTCTGTAAAGCATGAATTACTTGCGAGAGGACAAGGAAAAACAATGTACTTATTTTCAATTTGTATTATCCATTAATTAACCATTAACATAAAGTATATGTAAAAGTATTTGTTACCTTGCGAATTTTCGAGGGATCACATCTAGGACGTTTTTTGATTGTGACCGCATAAGACACTACCGCTCATGGCGAGCCGGTACCGAGTACCCCGATAAAGTGGCCTGTCCTGGGATTTCGAAACTTATTGACCGCACATGGCACTGACCGCACATGGCACTGACCGCACATGGCACTGACCGCATCTGGGAAGACACGGATAAGGCTGGTGGTGTTTAACGATAAGGATTATGTTGAATTATCTTGGAAGGTTCTATACATAGATTGGTTCTTTTTGGAAGGGACGGAATTTGGTGAATAACGAAAGAAAACACAATAGTCCAGTAAATGAAGGAGAAGACGGGGGTTATATTCTGTAATGGGATGAAACCGGGCGCAATTGTAGGTCTCAACTGTGTCTTTCGAAATAAGGAAAGTTGCCGATTCTCCGGGTACCGTGGCATGGTGGAAAATGGTCCCCAAATTCCAAAAATTCGTTTTCCGCTAATATCTCAGAGAATATCGCATTTTGAGAATTTTTGTTTAAATACAAAAGGAAGATCAGTTCATTAGCTACAACAATGGCCCTTATGACTTTTTTCGAAAACTCGACAGTTTTAGAGATAACCGCCCCGAAACGAGCCCTTTACTTGTTGCTCCTGCTCTGAATCCAGGAGAGCAAATTCCAAAAATGGAGGTAAGCGGGCGCACAAATTGTGCAATAACTCTAGTAAAAATGGATATTTTTTGATGATTCAAAATTCACGTGAAAGAGAAAACCCATAGCTATGGTCTCCTGGGTCTCGGGCCTCATTTTTATTTTTCTTGAATATTGGAAACCCCGGCTAATTTTTTTTCTTCGATGTGTCTCGACTTTTAGAAAATTCATCCTCATTTTAATGAATGATGGTAATTTAGTCGGGTCTATCTTGCGGTAAATACAGTTTCGTCCGTAATCCCTTTCTGAATAAATTTTCTATGTTCCGGCACTAAAATGACAGCTATTCTAGCACTAAAATGGCCGAAAACAGTGCTTTAATGAAGCTTATTAAAGCACTGTTTTTGGTACCTAACTAATTTTTTTTTGTTGGGTTGTTAACAAGATATTCCCTAATTCTGTGATGCTGTCTGATGTCTGTCAATACAAAATTAAAAATAAATATGAAAATATCTAAACTTATCAGGTGGCAAATTCCTTACTGCATTTGAAGCCACTTCTTGTAGTTCCGGTGGAGTTAAAGAAACACCCTCTTGTACTTGATGCGATTAGGATTCTTGTGACATGATTTCGATTTTGTGTGAAAATTGACAGATGTATAGGAAACAGCAGTAATACCAACTTAAATGTCACGATAAAAAAAATCCCCAGATGAGAAATATTAAATTATTTAAACATAAATAAAAATGAAATGGAAGCCGGAACATAGAAAATGTTGTAAAGTACTCGTTGCAGAAGACATTCCAAGCCCTCGTCCGATCTTAAACTCGCCGCAAGTCTTCTGCAACTTGTACTTTAAACTACTATTGTAATACACTTTCGTCCGGCGTCTTAATTTTCAACTATACACTTTCGTCCGAATGTAAGTAGTACGGGTAGCCTTAACCCTAATGTGGAAAACTGATTCCACGCAATTACAATGCAAATTTCACATTCTTCAGCAAATTCTGATAATGCCTATTAGGCTTAGTGACTACATGTTTGATCCTTGCCCCTTTGCGTTTCGAAACTTTATTTTTATTTTCTTATTACTTCACCATTTCCAACAATTTTAATATGTCTCGTAATCTCATCAGTGGTTCTCGACCCATTCCCGATATTAAGCAGCGGACAAAATTGTACATTTTCAGGTAAGAGTTCCTTCAAATTTTATAGTCAAGTTATGCGGGCGGACGAAATTGTATGCCCCCCTTTCTTGATAATGGGTCCCCAAAACCCATCGAACGAGCCCAGTAAGGTTGTTACTTCATTTTCTTTTTTTTTGCGTTCCAAGAAAAAGTAACTTTGTCTATGTTGATTTTTTTGGTATTTCCGGAGTTTTGAAAAATTGTGGCATCAATGGGGCATTAAAAAATTATGAATCATCGTATCGGTTCGCAATATGAATATCACTCGATCGCTTGAAATGTCCTCTTTCCAATGGTCTCTTCGTTTTTTTTTTGCCAACTTCAGTAATTTTACAGAAATAGCGAACTTTTTTGGATTCGCCTTTTTGCAAAAAATATTAAGGCCACACCAGGAAGGCCGGGCCACGAATTTTTTTTCGAAATTTTCAGGAAACATTGGGAAAAGGCATAAAAATACATAGGAGATAGTTTCCGGCCTGGACATTGGGCATCTTTCGAGAAAAATATTACTTTTGGTGAATTCGCCATAGCTTGTTAGGGCAAGGATAAACTAATGAGGTTAAGACAAATGGAATTCGCGTGAATATTATACTGTTCCCGTGAACACTTCTCGAGTTCTGTCTCTCGCCTTTCAAGATGGTTCCAATGTGTTTACGTTTGAAAGCAAACTTTGCAATGAAATACAATGTGATCGAGAATGACTGTTTGAGTTGGCAATACTGAACTTCATTTTTAAATGGTACAACTGGAGTAACATCCGGTTGGTGACACTGACAGCGTCATTAACAGATGCCATTTCAAATTCAAATTTCTGGTATTCTTTTCAAATTTATTTATTTGAAATGGTTTTCAGGTTACAACACGATATTTTCATTGGAATGGCGCACTTTCGAAACGGGATTTATAACCCAATTACTAGTTGGCAGTACTCTCTCTAAGCGACATACCAGCAATTTCAGGAAATGTTTCCAGAGACTTTGGTCACTTTTGCTTTCTTTCAGCAACATTGCATGCGAGTAGTTGAACGTTATTTATACACAGGGAGCGTAAGCAAACAAAAATCAACTGGTAGACCTTCTACCCTAAACGAGGAAAATGTGGAGGATATCAGAACTCGAATGAAAAGAAGTCCTCGTAAATCCATAAGAAAGCTCTCCCTTCAATCAGGTCCTTATGCATCCTATTCAACCAATTTTCATTCTTACCCATAAGACTTCCACTTTTCCATGTTGTTCCAATTCACGATTTTAGAGGTTTATCATATGGAACTTGCTCCACTGTGCTTAAAAAGAAATTAAAATACCACCTTTACAAAATTTCCATCGTCCATTCATTAACCCCTCCTGATCACCCGCAGAGAGTTTTATTTTGAAATTGGTTCAATGACATTAAATAAAAATGATATCCTTGGCAATACCTTCTCTTCCGACGAAGCCTGCTTTCATCTCAACGGCTATGTAAATAAACAAAATTACAGAATTTGGTCAGGTGAAAATCCTTAAGCTATCAGAGAGACTGCACCCGGTTAAAGTTGGTGTTTGGTTGGCAGTCTCAAGGACGCGGTTGTATGGGCCGATATTTTTTATTTTTACCGTCAATTCGGAGAGATATATTCAACACCTTTTGAGGTCTTTTATAAACCAATTAACAGACGAAGAGCGTCAAATTGGATATTTCCAACAAGACTCTGCAAGGGCACATACGGCTCGTGCTACTATGGGATATTTAAGAGAGAATTTTGGCGACAGATAAATTAGTCGGGGCATTTGGCCAAGCCGGTCACCAGATCTCACTCTATTAGATTTTTCGTTATTTGAGCTCTTGAAGGACAATGTCTTTAGGAACATATTGCACACTGAAGAAGAGCTGCAAGAGGCAATAGTTCAGGAAGTGGCAAACATTACCCCCAATATGCTGGTGAACATCTTCGAGAGCCTAAAAAGAAGAGTTAATTTATGTCTGGACCAAAATGGGGGCATTTTGAGCATTACCTTTAGCTGTTTAATTAAATCATTGTTCTGTATTTCGAGTTTCATTTTTTAAGCGTTAATTTTTATTCACATAGGTAACCTACAATATTATCGCTGATTGTTATGTCAAATTTTCGTCAAATAAGCATATCCGGTTGTAGCGTTGCAAACCCTTAGGCAAAGAAATCCTTCAGGTAGGATTGCCAACTCAAACAGTCATTCTTGATCACCCAGTCTAGTCTGCAGGCGTTTTCGATTTTCTCAACCGTCCACTTTTCTCCCTGCTCCCCTCTATCGCCTTTAATCTTTGGGCAGTTTTTAACGAGTTTATCAGGTTTCGAAGCATTTCAATTGTATGAATCTGACATGATGACTGCTCTCGGCTGACGCCTTTTGGGCTCCATTTTTGATTTCGTTGTTGACATCGTTCGTTTCACTTTTGGTTTCTGAAATTTTACCATCAGAATTTGTTTTCTTCAGCGAATTTTTATAGATATCCTCGCTGGATTTATGCCTTTCGATGCTTTGTGACTGGATGGTGGCGTTCACTATGTCTTCAGGTTTTTGGATGTCGGAAGTGTGACGGCCACACTTGAGATCCTTTATAACTTTTTTGACTAATGTTCTTACTCTTGGTTCCCTGTACAAAACATTGACTTTCTTGAAAGCTTCCATTTCAAGACTGACTGCAGGTTTGACCTCATATAAGAGAAAACGGCACTTTTCAAAAGCGGAATACAAATCTCTTTATAGCTTTTGTGTGCTTCTTGTCGAGTTTTTATGAGATTCCATTTAGTTTGATGAACGACATTAATAACTTCTCCGAGAGATTTCGGAATCTTAACGTTAGGCTGTGCTACATATGCATGCATCTAAGATAGGCAGTAAAATGTAACCGAGCCCTAAATGTCTCAATAACACAGCGAAAAGAACCCTACCAATCTCTTCTATGGGATGTTCAAGTGAAAAATCCATTCTAGTTAAAAAATTGTTTGCCTTTGAATGCTGCTCTACAATCGCCAAGAATGTTATCACATATAAATCAGATAAACGACTTTCGGCTAAAGCATTAATAAAAGCGTTGATTTTTTGAGACGGCTGCTGGAAGTTCTTCAAGCTGTTCTGAGTTATGTTAACTCTCGGTTCTGTTGGAGTATTTTCTGCTGTCGAATTTGTACTGCGAGATTCACCTTTCTCCTTCTCGTATGGATTTGGGGGTTGATCAACTTGCATCCTCCATTCAGAAACGGCGATTTCAACCATTGACTGTATTCCTTCTCTTTGTTAGACGAAGTGAAGTAGTTTCCTGACCCACGTAAGTTTGTCTTTACACAGACCCAGTTGAGACCTACAATTGACCCCGGTTTCATCCCTTTGCAGAATTTAACCCTCGTTTGGGCGTTTATCGGCCTTCATTTACTGGACTACAATACATTTTTCCCAAAGGGGTAACTGGGAGCCATCCCTTCGCTTCGCCCAGCGGGGCCGACGTACGACGAAAGGAAGCGGTCGTCGGTCGGAAACGGCCCGCGGAATCATCGATTCCGAATCGCGCGAATCGACATTGTAATCCATTGGGTAATGAGCGCATTAAAACGGGTTATTTAGAGGGCGCGCTACCCGCCAGGTCCACCCCTCCACTTAGCGTGGCTCCACCTGACCCTCCGATTGGTCGACGCCCCGCGCTCGCGAAGGGGGGGAGCAGACGCAGTCGCTCACGACGCACGCGAAGCGAGAGACTCGGGCGAGGCGAGCGGCACTCCGACGACGCTTCTCCTACTCTCTCCGACCGACGAGAAGAGTTTCGTTCCGTGGACCGGTCGACTACGTGTGCGTCCAGTCCAGCCAGTCGCAGGCGGTGTTGTCGTCGGTTATGGACCTAACCTAAAAATCGCACTACACACTACACATACTACACATTCATTCATACCGGCGTTTCGCGGCGACGTACGCGGGTGTTTACGATACGTCTACTTCGCACCTCAGTTAATTCGTAGTACCTTCGCCCGATCGTTTTATCCTTCCTTCGGCCGTGCGGTGGGGTGCGTTCCGCATTCTGCGAGAACCGGTCAAGATTCGAGTCAAAAACAGGGAACCGGTGCCGTTTTACGCGATGGAGATGGACCCGCAGGAGAGGGAGAGCGAGATCGGCGAGGAGAGCGCCGGGGTGAGTCGTAGTAATTAGTGAATTTGCTGTAGACGTTGTCGGGAATCGGTTTCTAGAGGAACCTTGCGTTTCTGCGTTTATCGTGACACTTGTATTTGCGTACCCTACGGGACAATCGGAAGGGTAGGTAACATTTGCGGATCTGTGGTTAACTAAAAATTTCCATCACTTAAAACCGATTCAAAAGTTTTATGTAACAATTATTACGGGAATTAGTGGCTCGTCGAGGTCAGTTCCACACCGTCAACTAGGGAAACCTTAACCTTTCTGCATGTTATCCTGATACTGTATTTTTGTACCCTACGGGACAGTCGGAAGGGTAAGATTTAACTAAAAGTTTCCATCACTTGAAGTCAATTCAAATGTTTTATGTAACAATTAGTACGGGAATTAGTGGCTCGTCGAGGTCAGTTCCGCATCATCAACTAGAAGAAAACCTTTCTGCGTGTTATCCTGAATCAGTACTTTCGTACCCTACGGGACAGGCGGAAGGGTAAGATTTAACTAAAAATTTCCATCACTTGAAGTTGATTCAAAAGTTTTATAGGTAGGTATAACAATTACCTACCAACATCATTAGACATTATTTCAAGTTTTTCAAATTTGGTTTTTCTGTCACCTAAAAGAAAGTCTCATGAAATGAAATTTGTACAAGTCTATTTGTAAAAGTAAAGTACCAAAGGTACCACAGTGGGCGTGTGCGTACTAGAAAGGAAAATCACATTTAGATAGTTCCCTCAATAGCCTTTCGCACTCCTTTCTGCTTATTATGTCCCCGAATTTAATTGCCCCTGGTGAAATAAAAAAAGTGAGCTAGCAAGCAAATGTCCTTCTTATGACTACCTACTAGTTGAATCGTTAATAAAGTTGCAAATTTCAATTACAATTAATTTCATTACTGCAGCGTTATGCAGTATATATGCACGTTTCTGCTGTCAATAACGATGTTTAATTTTTGGAGTTTGTTATACATGCTTGCGTCTACACGCTTCAGTGTTGATAATCATTTATTTATTATTTCACAATTAATACAATAATCTTCCCCTTTAATTAATGTAGACAACAGGAGGATTAGTAGATATGGTGAGCGATAGGAGGAAATTACTGCAACTAGAAGGAACCTTAATTCTCTGTTTTTTATCGTGAAACTGTATTTTTGTATCCTACCGGGCAACTGAAAGGGTATGATTTACGGATCTGTGGCTAGCTAATAATTTCAATCACTTAAAACCGATTCAAAAGTTTTATATAACGATTACGTACCAATATCATTCTTATTTCATTTAATTATTATTTCAACATTAATACAATAATCTTCCTCTTCAATTAATGTAGACAACAGGAGGATAGATGTGATAAGCGACAGGAGGAAACTTACTGCAACTAGAAGGAACCTTATTTCTTTGCTTTTTATCGTGAAACTGTATTTTCGTGCGTTACGGGACAATTGAAAGGGTAGGATTTACGGATCTGTGGCTAACTAAAAATTTCCATCACTTGAAGTCGATTCAAAAGATTTATATAACAATTACCCAACAGCATTATTATTTCATTTATTTATTGTTTTAACTATTATTACTAGAATATCTTCCCCTTCTATTAATGCAGACAAGAGGAGGATATATTTGGTCAGCGATAGGGGGAGCAAAAAACTCAAAACATAACTGCCTTCTATGTCACCTATTACGCCACGCTTTATTTATAAATATAAATATCTAAAATAAAAGATAACAGGTCTGCCATTTCCAATAACACTTACCCTCTTTTTAATTCATTTTTGTGGTCCACACTTGTAAGAAATTTCATCCAATTTCGTTGTAAATGTTGAGAAATTTTTGAGAAAATTTCATATTCTTCTTGTTGTTCCAGCTAAAAAGCCTTATTCTATTTCCCCCCTTTTGATTCATTTTTGTGGTCGACACTTCTAAGAAATATCACCCAATTTCGTTGTAAATGTTGAGAAATTTTTGAGCAAATTTCACATTCTTCCCGTCTTGTTGTTGTTTTAGCTTCAAAATATTATTCTATTTTCCCATTTTTGATTCGTTTTTGTAGAAATTTCATCCAATTTCGTTGTAAATGTTGAGAAAGTATTGAGCAAATTTCATATTCGTGTTGTTGTTGTTGTTCCAGCATTAAAGCGTTATTCTTTTATCCCATTTTTGATTCATTTTTGTGGTCCACACTTGTAAGAAATTTCAGCTAATTTCGTTGTAAACGTTGAGAAAGTAGGTGTTGAGCAAATTTCATATTCATCTTGTTGTTGTTCCAGCTTCAGAGCTTTAATTCTATTTCCCCCTGTAACCTGTTCAATTCATTTTTGTCGTCGAGACTTGTAAGAAATTTCAACTAATTTCTTTGTAAATGTTGAGAAAGTATTGAACAAATTTCATATTCTTCTTGTTGTTCTGATTTCAAGGCATTATTCTATTTCTACCATTACCTATGGATCTCCCAACTCCTCTTGCTCTAAGCTTGTATTTCAAGGATTCCTTTGGGTATGTCATTCGTTCTACATGTTCTTTCCATTTTGTTCTATAATTTGTAATTTCACGTAGTATATCTTCCATTCCTAGTTCCCTGCGTGTATCTTCACTTCTAATCCTGTCCAATCTAGTGCAACCTTTCACCGTTCATATAGTATCTAATACTATTTCTGCTGCTTCAGTTCTATCCCTCTGTTTGCTTGTTATTGTCCAGCTTTCGCTATCGTAGACTAGTACTGGTTTATCCATAGTTTTGTTTTGTAGAACTGCTTTTTTCCATTTTTCAAAATTTCATACTGTTTTATATTAATACATCAATAAATCTTATAAGAAGTATTCAACCGCGGTTTTTTGATGTTTGGCTCAACGCAACCCAAAAGCATTGCTACCGAGTTTGCTCTGAAAAGAACTTGTACCAACAAAATATAATAAGTATTACTAAAACCTAAAGGCGCGTTAACAAGCTCAGTTCAGCAAATACATTTTTACCTACGTTTAAATACAGTGGAATGGTGCCCCTTTGAGGTATGTAAGGTTGTAATTTGCATATGAAACATCTACTTTTCCTTTCTCTAACCAAAATATATGTTTGACATTCTGGTCTACAATTTCAAAGGGATTCAACATATCTTGCAGATTATTTCTAATATTTCTAAAATAAACAATTTGTAGCGCAATAAAAAGATTAAAATAATGTACCTACTTATTATACGCTAATTTCGAGTTAATACTCATTGACCAATATTGGAGATTTCTTTAACGTTTCGTTTAACGTGAGAACGTATCGACTGTTTGATAACTAAAAAATTGTGTCTACACAATTATTCATGTTTTATTTATGTTGCACTTTTTCATATTATGATGTCTCGTTTTCTTCGACAAGAGTAGCAATAAACTCAGTTCTTTGAAACTTGTTAAATTTTTTCACCAGCACCGATTTCGCAGAGATACAGAACGCTTGCTGTAAATATTTACGATATATTGTCGGAAGTTACGAGAAACTGTATTATATCTCACGATAATGTTCAGAATTGCATTTATCGTTACGAGTCAGTAAAATGATGTTTTGTTACCTTTTCATATGAAGCACTCATATACGAGTATTGTAAGATCTACTGGGTCCAAAATACGTTTTTCAAAGAATATCTTTTTGGTACGTTTTTGTATAAAATTGAAAGCCATAAAGGTTTCTTACTTTGAATTTAGGCTTTGTGCTACACCAAAACCTTCCAATAAGTTTATTACTATTATTATCCATCTAAATAAATAGGTAGTTCATTTCTTTTGTCGTTTTTCAGTATTTGGGAAATTTTCTCATAATTCACTCTGATTTTTTTCTAAGCTTGAGTATTTACTCTAATATCGAGTGTGTATAATAAATTTTAATAACAATTTTGGCTAAATCGATTTTGAAGGGCTATCTAACCCTTCCCCTTTTCAGTTTTTCAAAATTTATTAATCTATTAAAAATTTTGAATAGCTACTACTAGTGAATATTTATAATAAAATATGAGAAAGTAGTCAATTGGACACATTGCCCATTTTAAAGTAATAACGTTACAATTAATGCATTACTTCAAACCAATTAAATTATATTTATGAAATAAAGATTTATTTATAAATAAATACCTAATTTGTTGTACCTAAAAGCATCAGATTTAAATTTTTTTATTGTCTAAAGAATCATTGCTTTTTAGCAACGTTGATTACGTTATAGAACAGTATATAGCTTATATATAGCTTAGAACAGCTTATAGGAGGTTTGAGTCATTGACTTAACCAAAAAATTAGTAACATTTAGTAACATTCATCAAAAATTATTGGAAATAATAATTGCATTAAAATCATAAACTATGCTTATATATGACGGCAGAAAGGAGAATGATGTCTGTAACTTAACCTTAAAATAATTAACCTACGTAAGCATAATACCTAGATGTTTTATAACAATTATTTGTCTATCCTAAACGGTTCATGTAGATTGTCAGGTTTAACTCTTAAATTTAAAAATAAAAAACTTAAATACATGTAAGTATATTATGTATAAATTGTTGAAATAACAATAATATTTTTGTTTATGAAAATTGCAACTTATGTAGGTATGTTCTTTTAAATTCTTCTGCTTAATATTCGATGGGTACTGACAACTTGTAATATGTATACAGGTTCTATACTTTTAACAAGTCTAAGAGAAAAGACTCATAAAACAGAATAAATTCTCGTTGAAATTTACTATTTTCCCGTCTTTTCAAACATATATAAATATATTATATCATATTATTATTATTATATTATATAATATAATTTAGTTTTGGTTTAATGTTTAATATCATGCATATTGGGACCTTATGGTACGTGTCTTCTTAATGTCATTGCAAATTAATTACCACTTGTATATCTTGGACCAAATTTTGATATGTTATATCACCATTAGGATTTAAAAAAAATATTTTAGAGAGTTATCTTTTATTAAGAAATCAGTTGAGTTGCGTTAAACATTGAAATGTTGCGATGAACATATTCATAAAATTTAAATCAGTATCTAAATATGATTTAATAACACCAGTCATCGTTGTTTAAACCCTTCAAGATTACACTTCACACCATAGTTTGAAGTACCAATATCAACAACCACTCCAATTATATAACAAGTTGGTACTTTAAACATCGTAAGGATTCAAATAACTTCCAAATATCGGTTCCTTTTACCGATTATCCACGCCAGAATGACTTACCGAGATATTGGAAATGAAAACAAATTTTGGTTAAGAGGTACTACCGACAAGGTGTTTTGCTTGAGAAACGGCGTTGAGGCAATATTCGTGTAATATGACTAATTCTCTAAGGATGCGGTAAATCTTGTCCGTCATATACCTACCTGGTGATGAAATAGGGTGCGTTACAATAGTTAAAAATTGGAATAGATTTGTTTTTCCGTTATCACAAAATTTTTAGTAAATTTGTTTCTCTTTATGTATAATTTTGTGAAAATATGATAAAAACAAACTGTAATTACACCAAATAATACAATAATACAAATTAATATGACATGGATATGTTTAATACTTTATAATATTATTTATACCAAATGTGCATAGAATAGTTCCCATGAAAATAATATGTAAGCACAACATACTTAAAAGCATCAAATTGTCGTATTAGTCACAAACTTCTTCATACATCATTCACGGGCAAACATCTTTGTTATTTTGGCATTGATGCTACTGAATTTTGTCATTTAAGTTTTAAAGGTTCTTTTATTATAATAATTGGTACTTTTCTGCCTGTATTTTCTGACGATATGTTCAATATTCTTTAAAACGATCCTAATGTTCAGTTACGCTTAAATTGAGCAACTGAGTATTCTTTGACGTTTTCTGGGTATATTTAGAAACGTTGTATTCTGGAAGTTCCAGATTGTACATATTATGTTTTCTTGGACAGTCTGTATGTAGGTACCTACTTGTAATTAACGGTACCAGGGAATAAAATTTCCCATTTCAGCTGTTGCCATTGGTGTCCCAAACAATCGTGTCAAATGCTATTGCTAATACCAAATTATTAGCTTTTATTTCGTTACGTTTGGTTTTGCGCCATATTGTTCCTCCTCCACCAAGTATATCAAGCATCTCAATAGATGCTTGATATTTGCCTTTACCATAGTACCTATACCGTATTCCAAACCTTACTCTACATTCAATTTGAGCAATTTTTCGAAAAACACATTTTAACAGCAAGATAAAGCAGTGTGATTTTGTAATAGAGAAATCAAAATGACTTCATTATTAACACTTAAGTTAGTAAACGAAACAGTTGTTTATTGAGATAAACAATTTCATACTTCCAAATTTAAATTAAAATATTACAGAAATAGGCTAAGGTTTTTATATTTTAAATTGTATTAATTCCATAATACAGTTTTCAATAAAAATTTACTCAACTACCACTTCCACGTTTGTTAATCCACTTTTAAATAAATTAGGTTTGGTACTCACTGTAAATACTTAACATTACCTCCTAACCAAGATTGCTTTTTATTCATTACCCGGTGGGCACTTGTTTTGAGACATCTTAGTTAAACTCGACGTGCTTTAAAATGAGTTATCCAATGTCGAGTTCAAAGAATTAAAACATTAATTACAGCATTAAAACAACTTTAAACTTTAAACTAGTCTAATTACAAGACGTACGTCTTTGATCGCCTGCCATTACATCAAACTGACATTTATCCCTCGTCGACATTTTCATCATTCAGGTCTAGTTGAGCTTAAACCTGGAGTTATAGGGTGACTTAATTATGGAAATTAATCATCGGTAGGTACGTTAATCGTCAATTTTCATAGACTAAGTGCATTATGAAGTATTTTGTTCTAATAGGTATTTTATTTTGGTCCAAAGGGTTATTATGAGGGTAGTGTAAAGAACAACAAAATTATATTTCGCGGATAAATTCTTCTAGTAAACTCAAAGTTGCTTTTATTTAAAAATACAAAGTTGGAGGTTTTAGGTTTTTGGATTAGGTATGGCGCTTAAAATTTCTCGGACCTGCTCTCATAAGTGACGATCTTAAGCTTTACTAAATCTTTTTTAGCCTATTTATATGCGATTTTATTGGATCACTTGAATGTGTGTAATATATTAGATTAGTTATTAGTTTAACCGGCCAAAATCTAATGACGTATACGGAATCTCGGTATTCTATATGTAGCTTAGGATTAAATATCTGAATATTAGAAACACCCATACATTTTCCATACATTTTAATTAATTTCAATGAATACACAATTACTTTATTTTATGTTTTAATTATTGTTCATACAACCGGCTATTCATTAAGACCAGTCCTTTTATTTTTATAATGTACCATACAGCATAAAGTAGACATGGACTTGTAATGAACTTTTTTCAGTTTTATAATAAAACGTTCTCGAGTTGATTAACAAAATTGAAAAGGTAATGTCTAGCAATAAAAACTCAGATATTTTGTAGTTAACAACAAATGAGTTGATGAGGAAATTCATGAATTAATTAAGGTATGTACACTTAAAAACAAAAAAAATAGAGGTAAAGTCTATTTTAATTCATGACTTTTCTCTGGAAAGTAATTGTAGAGATTGACTAAACTTAGCACAGACCATTCGTATAATAGCTTTTGATGTATCGCATTAGAACGGCATTAGTTAGGTGAGCTAACGAGAGATTAAACGTGGAAATTTTAGCAATGTCGTTTAATTGCGCTGTGCCTGTATAACTGTTTTCAAATTTTATCCAAAGAAAGCGCACATGTATTTCGCAGTGATGCATATATCGGTATCCTAATAATTAACGTGTTTGTCACGGTCTTGAAACGTTGGCAACGTCGTTGACAATGGCCACTTTCACAAATTTTATTGATTCTTGTATACACAGGTAAATTTGATACCTAACCTTGTAAATTTTTGGAAAGCCTACCCGAAAAGTAAATAATAAACGGCTGTATTGGGGTTTTATTTACCTGTGTCGGTACGGAAGAATCCGTAGATTTTGATGAACCCACGGACAAAAGAGGGTGGATATTATCAGAGAAACAGTTAGATATATAAAGTGGCATCGGTGGGATCGGTTAAGAAACCCCTCCTGTAGGGTTAATCCAATACCTTCATTATCATAAAAGTTTGCGGATCGGGGATCAGTGGCGTGCGAGTTAAATAATATTCTTTGGAGGAAAGGGTACGAAATGTTGTTAAGTTGTTTACGGGTCATCGTTTATCACTGTGGTTTTCATAATTTGCAAGTCGAAATTAAATGCCATAATGGCTAAAGTAGGAGCCTTCTGCAACTCAGAATTACTTTAAAAATAGAAACATTTGAAAATTTGAAGGGCAGGACATATTTTTTATTTTGGCGACGATGGAGTCATAATAGGCATCACCATGTTATCTATCGCTTTTTCTTTGATAATAACCGTGGAATATTCTTGTATCAGGTCATTTTAATGTATGAATCATTAGTGTGTTATGCCATTATGGTGGTAATAACGAATTTTCTAATCAGTGGAGTGTAAAGCCATACCTGGTTGCCTGGTAGTAGGTTAATGTGGTCTCTTATTGACACACCCTGTGATATAGTCTCTAATGAAAAAGGATTTAGAGAAAATAACTTTAAATCCCATATCTGCCTAATAGATAATAGGGTACTTGCATAAAAAATAGTGTACCTTAGAGATAACTCAGATAGTCACTAAAAGTAATAAGTGCCTTTTGAAACCTTTTTTAACTTTTGATTTATTCTCGAAAACTTCTGATTCGGTCAAAGCTGTTGGTAACATCCAAATATATTACTACAAAATCTGTTATTTAAATTTTGTACAACCGTTTTCAGTTGTATTTGGTGTGATGGAATTTTGAAAGTCTTGTCTCGAGAAATTTTGAATTTCCTGTACACCAGCCAATATTTCTAACTAGTCTTCACCACGTTCTATAATCTGGGAGGTTTGAAATTTTGAGAAGTTTGTTACAGTCAAGCCAACCTGTAGGCATTATAAGTAAATCTGTAGGCTTTCTTGGTAGTTTTGAACGATGTTAGAAACTTGACAATTTCTATTTTAAAGGCAAGAGTCATTTATGTATTACATTTATTACAATTGGGCCTTGTAACCAATTTCCATCAGACAGGAAGAAAAATTTTAGAGTTTCCATTAAGCCTTCAATATTTTTAGGTAGCATTTGGCCATTTTCAGAATTTGGAAAATCTACACTAGCTTTGAGAACTTCGGAAAACTCAGGATATCCTGGAATAATTTCAAAAATATTACAGATATTACAGACCTAATTGTTCAAACTGTAAGCTCAATTTGGTACTATGGGGTCTCAAATTCCATTTCTTATGATGAGTCATACAGTTGTACGGAACAGTAGCCCCCCCGCAAGTGTTTACTGACCACTGACGTCACACTAATGGAAGGAATGTAATGAAAAGAAAAAGTAAGACGAAAATAGATGAGACTAGAAGAACTTTCTTATAAGAGAGTTATAATATAATATGATATATATGTAATATATAATAATTATAACATAATAATATAATATATTAGAATAGAATAATAAAAGAATTAATTCGCGTTTTGAAAAAAAGTAGCCGTGCCTCAGTTTTACAGGGTGGCCCACGAGGGTTTGACCAATTAATATTTCGAAAAATGTTTGACCACAATTTTTAAAACTGGACTCAAAACGTGATCAAGTACAATATGTTAAATAGAACACCCTGTAATTGTAATACCATATAATATTAATTAACCCTATAAATTGTAATCACATGCATATGACTAATAATAATAATTCGTGAGGACGAAACGTATAAAGTTAAAATCGATTTCATTGTCGTTTCATACCCGGCATTTTGGCATTATGATCACTTTCATGTTTACAGCTGTCTAATTTGTCGATTTTGGAAAATTTCCAATGTTAAGGGTTAAGGGTAAACTTTGCCCGATTCATATAGTCTGTATTTGTTGGATATATTTAGACTCAATAGAGACCTTTCATTATTACTAAATATCCCTAGACTCTGGACCTAGAAAGAAATCTGGGTTTCATCCGTTAAATCTGTCTCTTATTATATCCGGGTTTTAACCAGTAGCCCAATCCCAATCTTTCATAGAAAGTAGCATCATGATACACCCTAACTTGCTGATCAAAGTGCGGAACTATATGATCCTGCTGCCACCACATCATTTCTCAGAGGAATATCTTAAAGTAAATGCGGAAAGTAGGTTCAGAAATAACTCGATAACGCAGTTTATGATCACGGCAGTGCTGACAGAACCTGACAAAATATGGTTAAATTGGTATTATAAAGGACCTTAAAGAGAGTTTACGTGACCGGAAACGTGAGGTAGCCCAATGCCATTGTTTCAAAAATCAGATTTCAAAATCGTATTTCAGTCAATTTTCGAGATATCGACCGGGTAAAAACATCATGATCAATTTTGTACAGGTGATCCACGTGTTCTAATCATTCTTGTATTATTATTAGCTTTATTTATAATCTTACTGTAGGTTTTGGATGTTTTTTGAAACTTGTAACGTTTCAGTCTTACCATGTTTGATTAACATTTCTTTTAGAGTATGACTGCCATAAATAAGTATAATGCAATACAATTAGCATAATAATAATAAATATGTTGTGTCATGGTTGTAATTGCGTATTTAGTGATTGTAACAAGAAAACACCTTAGATTTCTATTACAACAATGGACAGGTTTAGGTGCGTATTATGGTGCCATTAAATTAATTAAACAAAACTTGAGACACGTAATGCGACTGATTGTGAATTTTATAACTATAGCTGCTGGAAACAATGCATAATTATTAATGCGATTACATTATTCCAGTCTCATAATAATTACTTCAATCAAAATGAACTGTAAAGTGTATTCCATTATGGGTTCTTTGTCGAGTAGTACCTATGTACTTTCAATATACGATTTCTTGCAAAATTAACAATGGAAATAAATACCAACCGAACCATCTGTTTCGATAAAGCCGTTTTGTGTTTGAATTGTTTTACTTACGGTGATAAAACCGGAATTTTTTGCCTAAATGGAATTTTTATACACACCTGCTTATTTTGACTATTCCAGAACGTATCCTTCATACAGTATACGATTTCATGGTATTTTCTTGTTAGCAAATAAACTTTATTTGATTTACATATTTATCTTATAATAAATATTAATCTCTCCACTTCGCGCTAATGGTTTTTGAGACATAACCCGTACATGCTATATGTAGGTGAACTTATTCGCGCATACGGCGAGTACGTCAATAACTTTGTAAACATATCTGTTTGATGCTTTCGAAAACTAAATTCGCTTAATTTAATTATCTTATTGATGATTCGGAGCCGATTATTTGTAAAAATTATTTTCAAAAACCGTTGGGTAAATAGTGACTCAGAATTGACAGAAGGATTATTTGATTCTAAATTGTTACATTTAGTGAAAGATATATTTTCCAACCAACTCAACTCAGTGTCTTTGTCTCAGAACTTCTATTGTATCAGATGTATGAAATGAGGAACGTGGAAGACATTTTTAATCAAAAGCTTCCTTTGCAGGATTTGCAAGACGTCGCAGGATTGATCGGTTTGCTAGATGCATGCCGTGAATTCTTGAATTAGTAGTTTAATTCCCGCGATCAAGGTTAGCAAATAGCATAGAAACTGATTTTATGCGTCAAAGTTAATCGAGAAAAACAGTCTTTTGCAATCTTTTAATTACACCGTACACTTGTAATTCCTCGCAATTTGATATTACTGTAAAGATCGTCTAGATTTTCTTTCGTTTTCCATTAGCAGGAAGCGGCAGGGAGAAGACGATTGCTACGCTTCCACTTCTTCAATAACCAATTTTGATTGAATAGGTACTTTGAACTTGCACGTTTTACCGTTGGCCATTGTTCTCGTTCCTCCTTCATTACCCGATTGAAATTAGCAAGACCATTGTGCACGTCAATAATTGCTTAGAAATTATATTGGGCGTTAAATTTCAGCGTAAAGAAAGCAGTAAAAATTTACAGTTTGAAACGGACCGTATGGGTTGTAAAAAGTACGTTTCCATAAGTGTGACTGACAACGCGTATGAATTTCTCGCGAGAGATTCGTTGAAGATACGTATGTAAATCGCGGTATACAGGATTTTGAAATGAGATTAGATCTATATTGTACTCCATTTTTAATTCTGCGGTATTTTACGATTATAACAAAAAATGTTACTGCTCTACCAATGTGCTCCATTAATCCGTGTTCCGAGTGGTCTAGTTTACTCCTTATCCGAAGTAGGTAAATCTCGATGCAATTTAGACGTGCGTTCAATGAACGTAAACAGTTTAAGGCGATTAGATAGGCGTGGGCGCGTCTAAAACTTGGGAAAAGTAAACAGAAGGTATTTAAACACTTTCTTGAAATTCGTTCTATTCGGCTTAATATGGTTGCGACAATTTGTGTTTTGGTTAATTGATAAAACTGTTTTAGGTATGTACATGTTCAAAGCGTCTAGTAATGAATTTGCACTTCTTCCCAGAACAGACGAATCATGACGAAGTAATAATTATAATTGAAAAATCTAAACCACACACGGCATTATTATATTTTCCCATGAAAATTCTTGCTTATTCAGATATAAGGTGAAATAATGCCCATAATTCCGAAACGTTGATCAAAATTTAACCAAACCATTATTAAAGTGTTACTAATACAAACAGTAGGTAAAGTCTGTTGCCATTTATTGAACGCCATTTAATTATTACCACTCAGTTAAAATGTGATTGAGTTGAGGAAGTAAATGTACAAGTCTATTACTTCTCGTGGGAACAAAACCTTACGGCACCATATCTAATTTTGTTCAAATTACGAACTCAGTTGTACTTTAGTTACTCTAGACGATTACCTAATTGCTATACAGAGTGTCTGGTACGTTAAGAAGACGTTTTTAGAAATGATAGGGGACATAGTTATATATAGGTGTAATTTGGGCTTACACAAAGGTTAAATTTTCGAGATGGTCATGTATAGTTTGCGCCTATTTATTTCCAGAAAGGCTTCGTGAAAAGGGCATTAACTCGCTAAATATATATGTGTCGTAATTTTCAAAGAGGTTTAAATCTCATTTAATTGCAAACGTCAATAATAAGTTAGGTATTATGAATAAAGGACACTTCTTGAAGTGTTATACATCCATATGAATCTTCCACCAATGCACAAAGTTCTTCGTATTGTTATTATTATTACGTTGAAATGTGACACATGATGACGTATACAATTTGTAAATAGTTGCTTCATATTGGAATTTCATTATAATTAAACGCTTTTTTTATCATAAATATTTCTTAACGGTTCTTAGTAGGTATGACACTTTTTAACTGCAGGTGATATAATTGTTGGATACCCTATCAAACTTACTATTCACTGATAGTTTAGAACAATTAAAAAGTTTCGAAGATAGTAATTCGGTAAAGTGCGTCTACGAATCCCGTAAGGATAACTGCTGCTACTGTGATAAGTAATATTCTATTGTTTTTACTGCTTTAGCCAGTGTACTTAACTTGTTATTAGACTTTATTCCTGGTAGAAAGCATTTTATAAGTTTTATACACATAGGTATCTAATTTTTATCTGATAAAAATGAAGAAGTAGATAGTTAGGTAGTAAATTTTATGCAATAGCTGAAATTAATCCCTTTCTAATAGAGCAAGAGTTATTTCTAATTATATTACATGAGAAGTATATATTATATACACGTTCGAAAGAGTTCTTAAATGTATAAGTAAAACCTTCAGTTTCTTTTAAAATTAACTGAAAGTTGTTCAGTTTACGGAGTTAAACATTTTTTTTTATAATAATTAGTTAAGAGCGTCTCAAAAGTTATTTTTTTATGTTTTGTCTGATAAAAAAGTAATACCTATTCTTTCCAGGAGGTAGCTAAAAACTATAAATTTTGTGCAGGTACCTAATAACGTTACAAAAATACAAATTAAAGTTATCTAAGCTACGGAATTGAACATATTTATTCCTAAGAATGTTTAATGCAACTTATCTCTATAATATAATACAAAATATGCATATTACAATAATAACACAAAAATACTAAAATATGATATTCTTTGGGGGACTGTTAAAGGCTTCCTTAAAGACTGTTTGAGTTGGCAATCCTACCTGGAGGATTTTTTTTGCCTAAGGGTTTGCAACGCTACCATCAGATATGTTTTTTTGACAAAAAATTGACATAACAATCAGCAATAAGATTGTAGGTTATGTGAATAAAAATTTTAAAAAAATGAAACTCAAAATACATAACAATGATTTAATTAAACAGCTAAAGGTAATGCTTAAAATGCCCCCCATTTTGGTCCAGACATAAATTAACTCTCCTTTTTAGGCTCTCGAAGATGTTCACCAGCATATTGGGGGTAATGTTTGCCACTTCCTGAACTATTGCCTCTTGCAGCTCTTCTTCAGTATGCAATATGTTCCTAAAGACATTGTCCTTCAAGAGCCCAAATAACGAAAAATCTAATGGAGTGAAATCTGGTGACCGACTTGGCCAAATGCCCTGACTAATTACTCTGTCGCCAAAATTCTCTCTTAAATATCCCATAGTAGCACGAGCCGTATGTGCCCTTGCAGAGTCTTGTTGGAAATATCCAATTTGACGCTCTTCGTCTATTAATTGGTTTATAAAAGGCCTCAAAAGGTGTTGGATATATCTCTCCGAATTGACGGTAAAAATAAAAAATATCGGCCCATACACCCGCGTCCTTGAGACTGCCAACCAAACACCAACTTTAACCGGGTGCAAATGTGTCTCTCTGATAGCATAAGGATTTTAACCTGACCAAATTCTGTAATTTTGTTTATTCACATAGCCGTTGAGATGAAACCAGGCTTCGTCGGAAAAGAAGGTATTGTCAAGGATATCATTATTATTTAATATGCCATTGAACCAATTGCAAAATAAAACTTTCTGCGGGTGATCAGGAGAGGTTAGTGACTGGACGATGGAAATTTTGTAAGGGTGGTACTTTAATTTCTTTTTAAGCACAGTGGAGCAACTTCCATATGATAAACCTGTAAAACTGTGAATTAGAACAACATGGAATAGTGGAAGTCTTATGCGTAAGAATGAACATTGGTTGAATAGGAGGCATAAGGACCAAACCTGTTTGAAGGGAGAGCTTTCTTAAGGATTTACGAGGACTTCTTTGCATTCGAGTTCTGATATCCTCAACAACTTCCTTGTTTAGAGTAGAAGGTCTACCAGTTGATTTTTGTTTGCTTACGCTCCTTGTGTTAAATAACGTTCAACTACTCGCATGCAATGTTGCAGAAAGACAGCAAAAGTGACCAAAGTCTCCGGAAACAACTCCTGAAATTGCTGGTATGTCGCTTCGAGAGAGTACTGCCAACCAGTAATTGGGTTATAAATCCCGCTTTGAAAGTACGCCATTCCAATGAAAATATCGTGTTGTAACGTGAAAACCATTTTAAATAAATAAATTTGAAAAGAATACCAGAAATTTGAATTTGAAATAGTAAATTCAAATTACTAGTTGTACCATTTAAAAATGAAATTCAGTATTGCCAACTCAAACAGTCATTCTTGATCACGTTGTATTTGAGTAATAGACAAATTGTGGATGAAATAAGGAAACCCAAAAACCTCAGTTTTTTCCTTTCAGGATATTTCAGAAGCTTAGGCAAGTTATCTCGGATTTATTATTCTACCTATATTAAATATAGGTAACAAAAAATTCCGTAAACAACAAAAAGTGACGAGCTAAAAGTAACGCAAACGGTGCGAGTACAATCGTACCAGAGGCGGGTAATTGACCCAGTTGTCACGGGATAACAAATCTATGAAATATACTTGCAGGAAATTTGTTCAGTTGTTCATGTTTATAGGTTTGAGTATCAGGGATGTCTTCTATTAGTAATAGAAATAGACTATTACTGAAAACCCAATTTAGTAAAATCGAAGTTTATTCCAATATGCCGCATATTAGACAGTTTATTCGTCATCCGCTCTTCACTCTGGGTAAAGGTTGAAGGAGAAATATCCATTATTAAATTAAAATACTTAAAAGTAGCGTAAGTGCTAGTGAGATTTTCAACAAAACTCTTCACAACATCTTCGACGATGCTTTACAAGGCGAAGCGACCAGAACGTAGAGAAGTAGGTACGAGGACAATTGCCGTGTAAAAAGAGAAGGGAAAGGAGAAGAGCAGGAGAAGAAGAGACGTATAGAGGAGGAGCAGGCGCAATAAAAGCGCGATATAAGCAGTCGTGAGCGCTTTGATATCACGTAATAAAGGTCTCGCGCCGGTGCTCCGCTCCTCGATCGAGCAACCCCGATTGGACGGAATGTAACATCAAAACCACGCCCTTTGTATCTCCATTGGTTTTTGTCGGTCCGCGACACGCTCTTTGATTGATCCCCTTCGAATTATCCATCGGTGGTCATTCTTCTTTTTTGCCTGGCATTACGAGCGGTCCAATTTTTCCCGTTCATTATAGGAGTCCATCATGCGTAAACTTGTTTGAATTGCAAAATTGGTACATCACTGCTTGAGGTATGTCTGTATATACTAAGTTATCATCAGATGGGTGGATTTCTGCATAAAACGAGTTTTCGTGCACATATTAATTATTTTTATGAACAGTGCTGGGTACATCTTTAACAAGGTGGCCCACACAGTCGAGAGATCAGGGAAAAGTCAAGCAATTCTAAATTTATTCAGGGAAATCTGGAAAAGTCAAGGATTTTGGAAAAAAAAATCCGGAATTTTGGGGCTATTGTGGAAAAATGTGCGGAAATTACGAAACCGTTAATACTGTCAGTTAAAATTGCACAAAAAAAATGAAGAAGCTCTCAAATTGCAAAAGCAGAATAAAAATTAAGAAACCGTAAAGTTATAATTGAAGGTAGACTGGCAAACATTAAAATCAGTGAGTTTGAAGACCGAAAAAAAGTTGCGCATGACAACTTTTACAATCAGACAGCAGAACTTGATAAGGAGATTGCAGATCTTACCAAAATGATCTCTACTATAAGAAAATTTTGAGAATTGCATATTTTGTACTTACACGCAAGACTGAACCTCAAAAATGAAAATAATCCAAACCAAATAAGACTTGATAAGTTAAGGCAGTTTAATTGAGATATATTTTCCCTATGATCCTTCTATTACTTTCCTAAGAAAAGACTTCCTGGAAACACGCGTGAAAGACCGCTGATTACAAAAATAAGGTCGGGAAAATTATGAAATTTGGCGGGAAAAGTCAGAGAAAAATCAGGGAAAAGTCAGGGAATTTCGAAAGGAAAATTTTGTGAGCATCCTGCTTTACTGTAACTCCAAATTAAATCTTATTCCTCTTTTAATCCTTTAACAGTTTACTTCGCCCTGTAAAACTTATTTTGTTCATCTTTTTTCGATTCAGGAGCTTGAATTCAATAAATTATTTATTGCAGCATTCCAGTAACACGTTCTTTGTGCCTTAGCATGTGGAGTTAGTCTCTAAAAGTTTCAATAATTGTTAATCGTATTGAACAGTAAATGCAAGTTATAATACTGATGGCAAATTTCCTCGGGGGTGCGTGTATGTAGGAGGTTGTCCGGGAAGTTCCAGAAAGATAATTAGAACATTCCCCCTATAGAATTATTAGGTAAAGTTTAGAATTTAACTTCCGCATCTTTGAGAAGTTTTTAATGCGGAGTCGCTGTCCTTTGAAGCTTATCACAAAATTGTTCGTAATAATGGTTAACTGGTAACGTAAAGGTACTTTATAGTTTGAAACTGTTTATCCTGGTAATTACATTTCTGAACAGTCAGAACTTAAAAGCTTTAAATGTTATTAAAAAATACATTTGTGGTAGTAGTGAATGGGCATGGGTGAATTGTCATAACAATGCAACTAAAGAAATTAGTAGGTTTATGTAGTATTCTATTAAATCATTACTAATTTTTTTGGTAAATATTCTTGTGTTAAAGTAAATTAGATTGTTTCTAATAATGTATAAATTGTTTTTATCAAAGCAAAGATCTTCGATCTTCGTGTTTTAGTTACCTATGGGTTTCAAGGCGAAATAAACCGTCTTTCTGCCAAGCGACAATATGCCATCTTGACCTATTCCATAGACACGGCCTCACAAAGGCTATCTATGCACGTTTAACCCCAAAGCTTCATGTATTACTAATACACTGGAGTTGTAGGTTTTTTTCTTTAAAAGTCAAATGTTGTTAAATTTAGCTTTAAGTTTTAAGTACAGTAAGTTCCTATTTAAAATTTTTAGGAACTTTGGAAAACCTTATCCTTATCTATGCTCAAATCTGGAAAACCTAATTAAATATTCTATTGACGTTTAAGATTGTGTCTTTTGAATGAAGCTGTAGGTAATTACTTTGACGTTCATTAAGGTTTCAGGTGTGATTGTTTTCTTTACCCAAATTGTACTAGTTGCGGAAAGTTGTTTTGGCTTGGACAGAAAGTTTCAAAATTTGGGTTTTTAGGAATTCTTCAAAATTCAATTTTATCTGTGGACCAATCTGGATATAAATAGTGAACTCTGTACTGAAAGGTGCTGGGAATTAGTACTTTGACTTGTAAGAATAGTGTGTGACTTAGTAAAATTATGGTTTTTGGGAAATTTGCGAGATTCCTCTCATTGTCTAGTCTAGGACTAAATGGGGAAAAATGATTATAGACTCTATCGACGTTAAAGAAAGTTTTTCTTCAATAAATAATGAAATGGCAGGTAATTCCTTTAGCGTTTATTAATGATCAGGAAAAGTACTACAAATTCTATCAGAGTATAAAGAATTTTGTTTTTCCTTTAGCCAAACATTACTCGTGGAAAGTTGTTTTTGTTTCGACTCTCGAGTAGAACTTTTCAAAATTCCCTCTTATCTAAGAACGGATCTGGAAAAATTACAAGAAACTTTGTTGAAGTAAAAGCAGTTTTCTAAATAATAAAGAAAAATTTTGCTGAGAATTAATTCCACTTTGACTTTTAAGAAGATAAGTCACAAAATTAAAGTTTATAGGAACTTACGAGACTCCTCTCGTTATTTTCGACCAGACAGCGGAAAATTATTATTAATCATATCGACGCTCAGAAAGGTTATCTCTTTAGTAAAGAATGAAGTTGCAGGTAACTTCCCCGTTGATTAAAATTTAGTAAAAAAGTACTAAGTAATATCAATTCGGTAAGAGTTTATAAGTTTTTGTTTTGTTTGTAGCCAAGCATTAATGGTTTTGGCTTCGACTTTAGAGTAGAGGAAGTTACAAAATTGAAGTTCTTGTGAACTCTTCAAATTTCCATTCGATCTGAAAACGGATCTGGAAAGAGTAAAATAAACTCTGTTATAGTACAAGACGTTTCCTCTTAACATAACGCATATGGGGAACGTGTAGAAATAGCCATTGCCATTGCGAGGTTGTTTTATACTTTCCAAATGGAGCAAGATGGAATATTGCTGCCTGGCAAAAAGGAAGTTTACTTGACGCTCTGACAGAATTTCTATGATCAGAAAGACGATGTAAATTTTGACATAGAGCCACCACAAAGCTCCAAATTGTTTTTCGAAAAACGAAAAAACACTGTTTTCATGAAATTCGATATATATGTAGATTGACATTCTAGAGTTTGAAAAAATCGAATCGCTCTATTTTTTCTCTCATTAAATCTATATCGATTGGGCCATATACATTTTAAAACCTTTACATTGTGCAGATCGTTCCCGACAACTTTTAGGTTTCTTATTTTAACAACCTTGATCTATACCGAGCGTAACGAATAATATTCAAGATACATATTATAATTTTACTTTACCACCAACAGCAAAGGATATTATTAGACAATTTTTCTGGAGTTCTTCGGATGGGCAGCTCCTCCGAGAAGAAATGCGCCATTAATGATACACCCTGTAATTTTTTATATCCAATTAGCTGCTGCTCGTGCACTGCCTATTAGCTGGAATGTTGGTGAATATTACATACAATTTATTCGATGAGCGACGTACTATATATCAAAAGTGCTGCTTATATTGAAGTACTAAGAGCTGAAATAGGCAGTTGCACGCAATAAAAACCTGAAATATGAAATATGTTTAATTGAAGGGACGATATTTTATATTTTTGTCGCTATGTATATATTGTCGCTTTTTATTTGTATACCAAAACATATTTTTAGTAAGAGTAGTAGGAGAGCTGGATTTTATTCTTGGGGACATTTTAGGGTTACATTGTTTTGAGATGTAATCAATTTAGGTTTTGCTGCAGACGTAAGGCCCAATTTTTATTGTAACTATTGAACCCATTTTTACACTAACAAAACAAGCAAATCTATATAATGGACATACAAAAAAATTATAGTAATTTATATTCTAGCAGTATTGCGATCAGGATCAATTATTAACTACCAATTTAAGTTGTCCATAAAATACCTAAATAAAACCATGTCTTTTGCTAGTCACAAAATGATATAAAACATAACTGACTTATAAATGTGCAAGGTGGTGTCAAAAAAAATAATTTCGACAACAATAAATAAATAAATAAATTTCAGCATTTTTTCCAATTTCTGTTTTTTCCAATTGAGGCTCTTGCAAGTTTGCAATAAGTTGTGAATTTGTAGAAAACCTATCTACACAATATGTTACGGTGTAACAAATATAGATTGGCAATAGTCATAATGGATAATTTATGCTTTGTAATTTAAAACTTTTTAGTTATACCATTACTTACATTTGTTGAAGATATAGGAAAGTTTAAAGCTGGACCAACAAATGTGAATCGGTCCGTTGAAGTCGGTGTTTAATGTTTTGTACACTGTGGAACAAAATAATTTCTGTCTAGTCGCATTTCTAAATTTGGTGTGTGTTGATGTACCTACTACATTTGAATTTGAACCAGCTACTAGTTATTTTTAAAATTTTCATATTGCAGGTAATATTCCAATATAGATAGATTCAGATAGAAGAAAAAAAATTTTCTCTTCAATTCAATTCCAAAACGTCTTATTTATTACCGGACAATGTAACTACTGTAATTTTCATAATAAGCATCTAAACCCTCCTAAGGATTTAGAGTTAACTCAGAACGTCATGTAGATTCTATCTGAACTTTAGAAACATTTCTAGGTATTTCTAGTACATGTGATTTCTAGGTTACAAGCCACTTGAGCTGCATTTATATTATTAGGTCAGTGTTGAAATATCAAGTGTTCATATCGTATTCTTTGTAATTGTAAGTATTTACCAATAAAGAGAGTGATATTTATCGAATTAAAAGGTGATTAACATGCGTACCTTGCATGAATTACCTTCTTCTTCTTCAAGGATGCTATTTAACTTCGCAATCATTTACTCGGTGCCAATGAGCTTCAGAAGCTCATCCTTGTTATTTTTAATTAATTAGAGGTACAACGGTGCCCATATCGAAACACCTTGATTTACTTTATGGAAGCACGTGGCAATCAGTCAATCAGATATTAACGAAAAACGCAAAATGTTAATTACATTTTTCACTAATTTACTATTACTATCAGGGCACTGTATTATACAATTATAAGTGGGATGTGTGTGTAGGGAATGTATTTTTTTATTTATTGGCTATGAATCTCGAACTGCACATACGATTGACAGGCAGGGAATGTACAAAGGCAACAAACATATTTGAAGTAGCTCCATTGTAAGTAGTCTGAGGCGACTAGTGAAACTTTGTTTTTCTCCAAATTTCGCTAGGTATTGTCTTTTTGAAGTCTTTTTTCGTCTTGTTAGTCCTCTAATATTATCCATTAATATCAACATTATCCAATCGAGCAGTGTATTGAACATTTCACCTGGCCGATACTCCCGGAGGTTCCGTCTTAACACATATCGCTAGTAATTGAGTGACAACATTGGAGCAAATTTCCATTGTCCCCCTCCGTGTAATCGGTGCTCTGCGCATTTTTCCTTCTTTCGTCGAATGTTGCTCCACATTGTACGTCCCAGATCTATAAATCGTTTATTATTATCCATTGTGTGGTCGAGTTCTCTTTCAACTTTTATAGACCGAAGGGGAATCTTTCAGAGCTATAAAACGGAACAATAACTGGAGGGGCGTATCCGGCGGCGGACGGCCAATCACAAGCCGATACGGCCGATACTCTTTTGTTTTACGACTGTTGCGGAATTAAAGTGCCAAATTTAATTAGAAGTAAAACAACTTGGACCGCGTGACCGGTTATTAGCGACGGCAGTGGCTTTCGTATTATTAAAATATATACCGACCTACCACTTCCATTAGGGTAATGGCGGAAAATTACACAAAGACCACGTCGGGGAGTAAATTACATTCCTTGCTCCGGGAAATAATCCTTTGATGAAAGGGTTGGGAGCACAGAAATATCCTTCGGTGAAAGGTTTATTGACCAAGTGTTACCGAAGATGGGCAAGTAATGTTCTGTACAAGGTCTTCATGCAGACTAAGAACGTTCTACTGGTTCTGTTGTTGGATAAAAGCGTTCTAGCAGCCACACTCTAAAACATAATAGATACAGTAGCCTAAAGTGACACCTCTAAAACGTGTAGATGTGGATAATAAGGCAATAACACTTCATTTTCGATGTTTCCAAAATCATTATAATATTATTGTCTAAATCGTGCTACGCTTAGGGAAGCAATTCCCTCTTTTACTCGTAACTTTGCATTCTTTTAAATTGTGCCAATGTTATCATCCCACACATTTGAAAAAATGGCGTTTGGCGAATCATATAAGTTGACATTTTAAGTTGTATTCCCTCGTACAATTTTGAATTTTAACTATTTTTACTAATTATTTTTGATATAGGTGTAGTAGGTACAAAATATAGTCTGTATTACCATTGGCCATTAGTATTACCATCTACAGAATGCAGCCAGTTTTAAACTTGTTCCAAATTATTTACACGATACAAATATACTTTATTAATTTCCCAAAATATCATATACTTGTCATAATAAAATTTTATAATACCATGTTTATAATTTTTATTTGACAACATATTTGAAATTTAAGGAGTTCAAAAATAATAAGCAAAATGTTAAAATATTCTGGGAAACATTAAATGTCCTGAAGAATAAAGTAACTAAAAATAAACGCAAGGGTCATGTGAAATATATCAATTATTATCGAAATTTAATATTAAGGGTTAAAACCAGAAGTGGTAAAAATGATGAATGGATAAAAGTGATGAAAAAACTGTTGTTTTTCACCTTTTTCATCTTTAATTGTATAAATGATGGTTAGAATACTGAGAACAAATGTTTTCATTCTCTTCATCCCCCTAGGAAGAAATTACCCTTACATCGCATTTAAATTGAGACATTTAGAAAACATGTTGAAGTGCATACTTTTTAGTTTCCCGTACTTGCTGATAAACTTGTGGAGAAAAAAATACTAAAGCAAGTTGCACCCTTATATAGGGTTCAACCACCCCTACATGGAGATTGCAATAACATTGAAAAAAATATTAACGATTCAGGACTTTGATGAAGAAGATACTGATTTTAATAAAAAATTTTCAAATGCAAATTGAGCCGAAAGTATATAAGTATTCAAGAATAGGAAACATTTTTTTTCAAAATTTCAGAAAACAATAGGATTTAATTTGAAATTTGATCTTCCGACAAAACTCCTAGTTTTGACTGGGCTATCAGTCTGAGGGTAGTGATGTGTATAGTTCACAAGTTGAGTTTAACTTCGAATTTATGTTACATTTAAAACTGCATAATTGTTTCCGGAAAACTAATTTGAAATACCAATATGTATGTATTCTTAGTAAGGACTAATCCGATTTTTTGATATCGAAACAATGTTTGTGTTCAGATTTCCTATTAAACACATGCCCTGTTCTGCTCTTAAAATGACCTTTAACGTATTGGATAAATGGGCATGCCTTAGCCGATCGTATATTTATTTACGACTGGCTAAGATATATATGAAAACTTCTAATGACTCCTTTCCATTAGGAAGTTGCGCAAGTTTATTACCAGAACTATTTATTTTTTAAGTACGTTCTTCATCGCAATACTCCTTTGAGTTGCATATAATTGGAGCAAGTTTTGTTTTATTTCTCTTTAAACCAATAACTACAATCGTAAAAATGTTTGTTAGTAAATTATAATAAAAGATCTACAAAGGCAGCACTAAATGTATAATAAACCCTATTTTTCTCATTGGGTTATAGTTCGTAGGATTCAAACGTTAAAAATTATGAACAATCGTAAAGTACTGCACAGAGGTATCGAAATACTACTATAAACTTCGAATTTATGCTGCACGTAAAGTATTTTTAAAAATCAGGAACAGATTTGTGCCAATATCTCTCTCTTGCTGTTGATAAATCTGTGAGGCAGATGTTCTGCACGTGATTCCTCATCTCATTATCTAAATGTTGATGTTTATTGTAGGGATCTTGATGTATTTGACTATAATTACCAGGATTTTATTGAAAGATCCCATTAATGGTGGAATTGCTTGCGTTTTATAACGACTACGTAAACAAATTCGCTCTTCATTTGCTACAGGGGGGACCTTACTACAAATAATGGAAATAAGAGAAAAACTCTACCTTTTATTGGAAATGTGATAGGGAATTGATGTGATGTGAAAGATAGGGATCTCGTATTAATTTTTACCCTTGTCTATATGCTTCTCCCGGTTATTGTATTACATTTACTACCTAAATTCAGAACGAGACTAGGTTCCAATTATGATTAAGTTTTGTATAATTTTAAGTTTTAAAGTTTATTTTCGTGCTAGGTGTTCCGTCTCAGAGAAGTGACATTTTTTAAGTTATTGTTGAACCAATGATGATTTACAGATATATTGCTGTCACCTCGAGTACCCGATACTTCTTCGAGATTTATTCCCAATAAATCACAGTTTAAGTAGACAATTTAACCGTAAGGGTAATAAAGACCCTCCGGGAATCGAGGAAGTAGAGGGTACCTCGCGATTTAAAACATGTGTTCACCATCTGTATAAGATGAAAGCGAGGATCTTCAGCAATGGTCAGCACGCCCTCTACTCATTACCGATGTGATTTTCAACCAATAAGCGACGAGTAAAGAGGGCTGCAATGCAATCGGCCAATAAGCGGAGATCGCGTTTCTCGTCTCTAATTTTGAGTACTTTAATTTTAAGAAACATTCTTCGTCCAACTACGAGAGAATCACTATCATCTATCTTCACCTATTCCGTTGTGTTAAGTTGTTGCATTTTAATAGTCTAGTAAATCCGAAGTTACAATTACGTGTTATCATTTCCCAACTGTTCACGCAATATTAAGTTGGCGCGTGAAGTGTACCGGTCAGTTATAACGATCTAAGACAGTCGGAATTTCTGATACGTACGCGACGTTACATGATGGTCCTTCGAGCCGGATTTACAGTGTTAGGTGTCTAATCGCAAGAAACGATTACACTAGAAAGCAGCAACAGACAAGGGTTAAGGTGCAAGAAGAATCCAAAACCGAACTCCAAGACCACGAAGCAGCCGTCTGGACACCACATAGGGAAGCAGCCGCCTGGACACCACTTAAGGGAGCAGCCAGCTGGACACCACTTCGGGAGCAGCCACCTGGACACCACTTAAGGGAGCAGCCTTTCGGACACCTAGTAGGGGAGCAGCCGACGGAACAGTGGATCTTAGCAAGTTTTGCTATTCAACGAGGACATCGGAATCAACAGGTACTTGTTATCATTAGGAATCATCGTCCTATTATTGTCCCACCCTTTCAAATTTCTCTTCGTTTCGGTTATAATGGAAGATCAAAGGGCATTAATTAAAAACCGTTCAACTCTTAAAGCGCAATTGACTCGTTTGCAAAAATATTTAAATGAAAATTCAAATCTTGATATTGACGAATTAGAAATTCGTAAGACTAAATTAGAAGAAATTAATAAATCATTCCTAGAAGTTCAATTACGCATCGATACAGACGAATCTATAGATGAGGAGGAAAGGTCTCAATTCGAAACCCAATATTTTTCTTGTGCAAAAATTATTAATAAAGGTTTACGTGAACAAAGGGCTGGAACGAATGTTTATACAAATCAAAACCAGTTACCTGTATTATCTAATGCAATAACGGTAAAACAAACAAATTCGGTATTACCAAACATTCAAATACACCCTTTTGACGGAAACCCGATTGAATGGTGTTCCTTTCACGACACGTTTAAGTCGCTAGTACACGAAAATAATGATCTTCCCTCTGTACAAAAATTCCACTATTTAAAAACATCACTCAAGGGAGAGGTCGCTGCGGTAATCACGTCACTTAATGCCTCAGAAGAAAATTACCTAGTAGCCTGGGACTTATTGCAAAAACGTTGTAATAGACCGCGGCAGATTGTGCAAGCACACTTGAAAGCCTTTTTAGAATTGCCGGAAATTTCTCGAGATTCTCCGTCACATTTGCGAACATTATCAGAATCTGCACAATTGCACATTAACGCATTAAAAACGCTTCAGTTGCCTACAGATCAATGGGATGCATTTTTAGTTTACGTATTGACTAAAAAATTAGATAAAACTACGCGTAGAGCTTGGGAGCGTACGCTAGAAAATGATGAAATGCCCACTTTCGATCAATTTATTAAATTTTTAAATAAACAATCTCGCGGAGAAGAACTTGAATTTAATACTAATAACAAATCAAATAACAATAACTCGTATGAAAAACATTCTTTTAACAAACAATCGAGACAAGTGCAATCACATTTGGGGACTTATGCACAGAATTGTCCGATCTGTAATGAAAATCACAGAATTCTCGCATGTCAAGAATTCATGTCGTATTCAGCTCAGCAAAGAGCAGACGCGGTTAGAAAGGCGCGACTATGTTTTAACTGTTTTCGAAATAATCATTCAACAAATAAGTGTTATGCTAAGGGATGCAGAATATGTAATAAAAAACACAACTCGTTACTGCATTTCAAGCAAGAACCGAAGAATACAAATATTAAGGACACTTATACTGTGCCTACTCATTCAAATTTAAATAAAGAGCCTAAAGTTGTTCCTTCCGAAAATCAATTGGTATCTCAACCATCGGCAAGTTCATATGTTTCAGCATTTGATTCGGAGGTTTTGTTAGGCACAGCTCTTGTAAAGATACTAGATAAGTACAATAATGAGCATATATGTAGAATTTTACTTGACAGTGGCTCTCAAACACATTTCATAACAGAAAACTTAGCAGATCGTTTAGGACTGCCAAAACAAAATATTAATTTACCCTTCTCAGGTTTAGGTCAGTTGAAAACAACGGCAAAATATTCAATTAGAGCCCAATTGGCGTCTAGGATTTCAAACTTCTCTTCACAATTAACATTTGTAGCTTTACCATCAATAACAGGACTGTTACCTTCGCGACAATTGAATAAAAATTTCTTCGCTATACCGAAAAATATGACATTAGCTGATCCAGATTTTTATAAATGTGGAGAAGTTGATGCTTTGATAGGTAATACAGTGTTTTACCGATTATTAAGCGTAGGACAGTTTAAATTACACAATTCTGTAGTATTACAGAAAACATTATTAGGCTGGATTGTGACGGGTGAAGTCAGTATTCCTACCAATAATGCATCGTCAAATGTTAATAAATCTTGTCACCTAGTAACAACATTGGAAAATCAAATCAATAAATTTTGGGAGGTAGAAGAAGTGCCATATAAAAAATATTTTTCTGAAGAAGAGGTATCATGTGAAAATCATTTTTGTGAAAACACCGTTCGGGATAGCGATGGAAGGTATATAATTAAATTACCGTTTAATGAAAATAAGGCACGAATCGGTGATTCATATAATATCGCTCTAAAACGTCTTTACTCATTAGAGAGAAAATTAGCAAAAAATAGCGAATTACGAACTCATTACATAGAATTCTTAAGAGAGTATCAAAATTTAGGACATATGACAGATATAACACTAACCGATAATGTTAATGAAGGCTATTATTTACCACATCACGCAGTAATCAAGGAATCTAGTCTAACCACAAAGGTTCGAGTGGTTTTTGACGGTTCTACTAAGAGTTCAACACATATATCACTAAACGATGCATTAATGGTAGGACCGACTATTCAAGATAACTTGACTGCGATCATTATGAGATTTAGGATTTATAACTATGTTATAACTGCGGATATCGAGAAAATGTTTAGGCAGATTAAAGTAGCTGACGAGGATGCCATTTACCAAAAAATAATTTGGCGTGAAAACGAAAACGATTCTCTTAAAACATTTAGACTCAATACAGTCACTTATGGTACCTCCTCAGCTCCTTTTCTGGCTGTTCGTTGTTTACAACAGCTGGCTGAGGACGAAAAAATAAACTTCAATTTAGCACCCACTGTTCTCATAAACGACTTTTATACGGACGATTTAATTACAGGGGCTGAAAACATAGAAACCGCCATAAGTATGAGAGATCAGTTGATTCAATTATTAAATTCCGCAGGATTTAATTTGCGACAATGGTCGTCTAATGAGCCAAAACTCATTAAAGGTCTAGATGGTTCATCACAAACCGAACACATCTATTTAGATTCAACGCAATCAAAGAAAATTCTTGGAATAAAGTGGAATTCAACCACTGATTCGATACATTATTTTATAGAGCCATTTTCAAACAATGAACGTGTAACCAAACGACGAATATTATCTCAGATTGCTCAACTATTCGACCCATTGGGTTTATTAGGTCCAGTCATTACAAGGGCCAAATTAATCATGCAAGAGTTATGGAAGTTTAAACTGGATTGGGACGAGTCTGTTCCTCAGTCTTTGTATGTAAGGTGGTTAGAATTTAAGGAGCAATTACCTATATTAAATAATTTTAAGGTGGCACGTAAGATTAGTTTAGATAATTTTGTGGAATGTCAGTTACATGGATTCTGTGATGCCAGTGAGAAGGCCTACGGTGCCTGCATATATTTAAGAACAACTGATAAAAACAATCGACATTTTGTTCAATTAGTATGTGCTAAGTCACGAGTAGCACCTATTAAAACCATTACTCTACCTCGCTTAGAATTATGCTCGGCCGTTTTATTAGCACACTTATTCAAATCAACCACGTTAGCTTTAAAACTAACTTATGTAAAGGTTAGATTCTGGTCAGATTCCACTATTGCTTTGCATTGGCTAAAGACATCCCCACATTTATTGAAAACGTTTATTGCGAACCGTGTAGCAGATATTCAGTCAAACACAAATTCAGATGATTGGTACCATATTTCAACTCACGATAATCCGGCAGATTTCATCTCGAGAGGTCAAAGCCCTTCGGAGTTTATGGGTACCGAAAGGTGGTTAACAGGTCCCAGTTGGCTCTCTAAATCGGAGGAATATTGGGTTATGACACCGATCCCTTTTATTGATGTTCCGGAAAAACGGATTAAGGTAACCTTAACAGGTACCAAATTTCAGGAGAATATTTTTGAAAGATTCTCGTCTATTAAAACTGTAAATTATTTTGTAGCATGCTGTTTACGATGGCTTAAATATAAAAGGACGAGTCAATTAATACGTCAATTTTGTGCTCAAGAATTGCAAGAGGCGCACCTTTATGCAATTAAATTAATTCAAAAACAATCATTTTCTGATGAAATAAACAAATTAAATCAGGGTAAACAGCTAGATAAGAGAAGCAAGTTATTACCATTAAGTCCATTCATTGACGAAACAGGTATTTTACGCGTTGGTGGCAGGTTAAAAAATGCTCAAATAAATTATTCGCAAAAATACCCTATATTATTGCCACGTTCTAATCATTTAACGAAACTTATATTAACAAACGCTCATCTAAAAAATTGGCATGCCGGAACTCAGGCAACATTAAATTTTGTAAGACTCACTTACTGGCCCATTGACGGTAAAAACACGATTCGTCGAATAATACATACATGTGTACGTTGCAGTAAGCTAAGTCCCAAGTTACCAAGGTATCAAATGGGTAATTTACCTATAAATAGAGTTATCAAAACGCGACCGTTTGAAAATATAGGACTAGATTACTGTGGACCTTTCTTTATAAAGGAGAAAAAATTTAGGAATCGAAATAAGATAAAGGTTTACGTAGCGGTATTTGTTTGTTTCACTACAAGGGCAGTACACTTGGAACTAGTCACAGATTTAACAAGTGAAGCATGCCTAGCAGCCATTCGAAGAGTTTTTGCCAGAAGAGGTGTAGCTAAAAATATATATTCAGACAATGCAACCAATTTTATTGGTGCAAAGAATGAAATACTAAAAATAAAGAATTTTTTGTTATCAGAAGCTCATAATAGCAATATGAAGCACACTTTAGCACACGTAGGGGTCAATTGGCACTTTTCACCACCTCGATCACCACACTTCGGTGGATTGTGGGAGGCATCAGTAAAGTCATTAAAATTCCATTTATACAGAACGGTAGGAGATCATTTATTTACTTACGAACAATTTAATACGTATATAATCGAAATCGAAGGGATCTTAAATTCCAGACCACTGACTCCATTATCCTCGGACCCAAATGACCTTACACCTCTTACTCCCGGTCATTTCCTCATAGGTGATTCCTTAACAAGTATACCGGAACCTGATTATCAGAAGTGTGCCATTAACAGACTTTCTTTATGGCAACATATTCAAAGAGTGAAACGTCACTTCTGGGTACGATGGCATAAGGAGTATCTCCATCAGCTACAAGCACGTAGCAAGTGGCGACAAGGAGATTCGGAGCAGCCCAAGGTAGGCACCTTGGTAATTATAAAGGAGGACAATCTGCCTCCTCTGCAATGGAGCCTTGGCCGTATTGTCGCAGTCCATCCAGGGGAGGACAACATAGTGCGTGTCGCAACTGTGAAAACCGCGAGTGGTGTGTACAAACGAAGTGTTAAGCGTTTATGTCCTCTTCCTATATACAATGATGGTGATTAATCTTATTTTTTTATTTTTTATACTTTAATTATTTACATTTTATTTTTCGTATACAACCATATTATCAAGGTAATTTCTTTATTTACCCATATTCGTAGTTTTTATTATGCAAATTTATTATAAATTTAGTTTTGTATTCTTAGTAGATATTCTTAATTAGTATTATTTTAAAATCATTATTTGCTATTAATTTGAACGGAGACCGTTCCAAGGGGGCGGCGTGTTCCGTCTCAGAGAAGTGACATTTTTTAAGTTATTGTTGAACCAATGATGATTTACAGATATATTGCTGTCACCTCGAGTACCCGATACTTCTTCGAGATTTATTCCCAATAAATCACAGTTTAAGTAGACAATTTAACCGTAAGGGTAATAAAGACCCTCCGGGAATCGAGGAAGTAGAGGGTACCTCGCGATTTAAAACATGTGTTCACCATCTGTATAAGATGAAAGCGAGGATCTTCAGCAATGGTCAGCACGCCCTCTACTCATTACCGATGTGATTTTCAACCAATAAGCGACGAGTAAAGAGGGCTGCAATGCAATCGGCCAATAAGCGGAGATCGCGTTTCTCGTCTCTAATTTTGAGTACTTTAATTTTAAGAAACATTCTTCGTCCAACTACGAGAGAATCACTATCATCTATCTTCACCTATTCCGTTGTGTTAAGTTGTTGCATTTTAATAGTCTAGTAAATCCGAAGTTACAATTACGTGTTATCATTTCCCAACTGTTCACGCAATATTAAGTTGGCGCGTGAAGTGTACCGGTCAGTTATAACGATCTAAGACAGTCGGAATTTCTGATACGTACGCGACGTTACACTAGGATTGGAAAAGATTTTTTGCCCTTTTTCGAAATTGTATTTTTTTCCAAATTGAAGCTATATTAAGGAACACCCCATAGTTCAAGTATTAAAAGGGAAGAAGGTTTTGGTTTTCTTACTCATCCTTATTGTTGGTTCTAAGGGTGTACCTACATAATTATTTAATTGTTTTGGGTACATTTCGATGAACAAGAGTTTAGTTCCAATGCGTTTTTATTTTATTAAAAACATAACCAATAATAATTCTCGAAAATGTTATAATGTTAGTTTCTTGCGGTTCCTTCTGTAGATGGCAATTATTATTATTAAATATTCCTAGTGTTCTTAGTACGTTTTGACTTTTGCAAACTAATCTCGATGCCGCCCTGTACGTTGAAGTAATCGAAATCTCTCATCGACGTCGAAACTTGGCCTTTATCGATCATATAAACAAATGTCGATTTAATTGCAAGTGAAACGTCGCCTTCGACTCAAACGGTCGTATTTAAAGGCACCATTATCAAGATCGTTATTATCAAATTTTATAAACACGGCACTAAATGTTGGAATGCAAAATTTATTGCTTAACGATTGTGGCGAAATCGATAGTGTATTGACTGGTTAACGACGACGACATTAAAAAGCCGGTAAAGAATCGGAATTGCCCCTCATTAATCGATTGTTGTGATGAATTTGAAAAATTTCCTACTACATGATTCCGGTCAGATTTGTGAAGCTCGTATTTTCATAGCGGAAAAACGCATTAGTAACGATAACTTCTCCGTTTCAATGATGAATATGATGTAGCGCCTTAGTAAACCAAAAAAGGCTTTTGACTACTTTCACGCTGCGTCCACATTCACGTCCCGGCACCTTCGGCGCAGACCCCCGCCGCGATAAAATGCCACACCTCGTTTTATAAATTCAATTATTTAAATATCCGAGCATCATCTTGAACGTACAAAACAAATATTTAAATGGCGCTATAAATACTTGGTGACAATATTAAAATGGGACCGTATATTAATATAAATGTAATGTAGTTGGGCACCCCGCCGCATTCAATGATAAATCAATTCCCCGCTTCGCTGTACTAATAGTGTCCTCGGCGTCCCGTTGCGAGATACCTACTGCATTATTTATGATAAATTTGTATGTATCGTTTGCTTGCCTACGCCCTATTTGGGACAGCAGCGTCACTCCGATCAGGGACGATTTGGTACCGATTCAATCCTCGACCAAAATTGTTATTTATGGTAATACACTTTTTAAATTTTTAGGCGTTTTTGAATACGACAGACTGATAAATGCGTCTTGAAACTTGAGGGTACCTATAGTTATTACGAAATCAGTATTTAGTCAGTTTGAATGCTGGGATGACCATTTTGATCCAATATTGAAGGAAGTTCGTCAGCCTTTCGCCCTGTCTGTGTAGTCATTTTTTGACGTTTTACTACATTAATTCAGTACCAGATGAGACTGGTCAAAAGTTGTAGGCTCTGATTAGTTGATCATGCCTATGTAGTTTTAAACATTCAAACAGTGTGCATTAACAAATGGGAGGGGTCCAAAGTTAGCAAAAACTAGTTTTTTGATTCTACAAGTCAAAGTATGCATATCGGGGAGAAAAGTTTCAAATATAAGTTATAGAGAATTTAAAAACCTATAATTTTAGCTATAGCACGATTAATTTTGTTAAACATTTATTGCAAAAATGCCAAAAAAACCACTGAAAATTGTCATTTTTTTTAAATATTGATTATTTACTGCAAAAATTAGAAGCCGAGATAGGATTTTTTTTCAAAAAGTCGCAGCTCTTTTATTTGTGACAATTAAGAAATGACTTTTGCCCTATTCGATAGTTAAATATCCATGTTTTTTTAAATGTTTATTATAAAAGAAAAAAAAAAGATTTTTATTGTTAAAAAAGCTGTGTGATGCAGTATATGCACCATAAAGGTACTACTCTCGGAACTACGTGAGAGTGCGAGTGGTGGGGATGGCAGTTGGCAACCGCTCGCGTTGAGAGAACCCAATTGAAGCGTTTAAAACGGCAGAGCGTGGACAAAATATCCGTATCTCAGTCTCAAAAAAAATCCTATGTCGGCTTCTAATGGTCGAAAAAAGTTGTTCTTTTTTCAATTCTCCGTTTTGAATCCAGCTATCCGAATTTGTAAGTCAGAAATTTGTGCAAGTTATGAAAATGGCTCATGGTCTATTTATTTATAAAAAAAATCACCCCATTCTTTAAAGCGATAAATAGGGGGTTGAAAATTGTTTTTATCATATTTTCTTAACGGAATATGAAACTTTGGGTGTTTATGAAGAGAATAAGCCTTTGTTCATCTCGAAATGTTTATTCAAAAAGACGTAACAGCAGTAAACATTATGCGTCTTGGGATAAACAAATATTAATATCTCAGCAACAAATTATCCAATTGACTTTTATAAAAGTTGCTTAGATTTGGATATTTAAAAGCTGTCTTTTAAAGCAGTAAAAACGTAAATCATATTATTTTTGCAATAAATAATCAATATTCAAAAAATGACCATTTTCAGTGTTATTTTTGCATTTTTGCAATAAATATTTAACAAAATTAATCTTGCTATAGCTCAAATTATAGGTTTTTAAATTCTCTACAACTTATATTTGAAACTTTTTTCCCCAAAATGCATACTTTGGCTTGTAGAATCAAAAAACTTGTTTTTGCCAACTTTGGACCCCTCCCATTTGTTAATGCACACTTTTTGAATGTTTAAAACTATATAGGCATGATCAACTAATCAGAGCCTACAACATTTGACCACTCCCGTCCGGTACCGAATTAATGTAGTGAAAAATCTACACAGACTGGGCTACTTTCCTTTGTATGAGTGTTGAGTGTATATTTTTTAATGTCATTGTGTTTGTTAATGATGCAGCAACTTAGTGTGTTATTGATGGAGCAACTTAGTGCTAATGTTATGATTGGAGCAACATAGCATGTATAACATATTAATTAAAGCAGTCTCTTTAAAGGAACCTTGGGTCAGTTCCGCTCAAGCCGATTTGGGCTCACAATATTAACGAGATTTAATGTTAGTTCGGTAGATTGGATTTTTAGCATGTATTGTATTCCAGTTTGTTGCTGAAGAGTAAGGTATAAAGCTGATCATTAAACCCTAATTGACATATGAAATAGAGCTGTGGGGATCTTCCAGTAAATAACAATTAACAATTATTATCATTAGAATCATTAAGAATCATTGCACATGCTCCAAAGTTTTTGTCCAACCACCCAATACCCCAGATTTAAATTCTAACTAATATTCTATTTAGGATATTTCAATGATATGGGAAATTCTTTATATGCCTCCAACAGTATTATGGTTGGTGAGTTCTGCTTAGCGGAATGAAAATATAGGTGTAATGAACTTATAAAGAGACTTTTAGGAATAATAGGTAGGTACGTTATTTTTTAAGTCTTGTTTATATTTAAATATGTAGTTTATTTAAAGTCTTGCCATCAAGTTTAATGATGACTAAAATGCTGCGACCGGTTACGACTACTTAGCAGTCATCTTCAGGCGCACTAAGAATCTACTCAAAAAATTGAGTAGTCGAAACCTACTCAATTTTAAATTTAAATTAGATCAACTTATTGTCGTAAATTCCTATACGCAAGAAATTTTAATGCTAAACATTATACTTGTACTTCAAAAAATGGTAACGCGCCTCAAATAAAAATTATAATGTAATATAATAATGATAAAAATAATATACTAAATTCTAAAAATAAAATTTTAAATAATAATTTAATAAATATATAAATATTTTAAATACTAAAATAAATTGCTTAAATATTTTATCAAATGTAATTTATAGTGGGGAATCATTTTAGTGCTTCGGTATGAATATTACTGTCAAATATGTTATGTCCTTAAAATTTGAAGCAATACCGACTTTGATAATTCAGGAAAACCTCATTATTCCGAAATTAAATTTATATTAGGGGGATGTACATTCGCCATATTGTTTTCAAAATATCTAAGTGACATTTCACTTAAATTATTTACAAGTTATGTAAATTGTAAGGCCCTATTGGGAGAAATAACTTATAGGTACGTATTACAATTATTGAACAATTTTAATTTTATTGTAGTTAATTAGGTAAAAAATTACTTTTTGGTGTAAACGGACCAGTTGATTAGTGAAACAGAAATCTTCGACTTATGTCATCTATTAGTGACATCTACTAAATTAACTTAATACGTCATATAGCGAAAATGTGACCTAATAGGTGAAACATGGTGCCATACATATTTCACCAATTTACTACCAGCAAGTAAACTATACCCTATTAGATGATATAAGTTAAGTAATATCACCGGTTTTTTCCCACTTCAAACGACATCACCTAATTCACTGAAAGATAACTCAATTTCTATATAAATAGGTAAAATTAAGGTTGACTGGTAAACAACACCTAAATTATTAGCTGGAAGTACTTCAACAGTACTAGCTAGTAGATATTAAATAAGACAGTAAGAACAAAATTACATTTATATTTTCTCAAGTACTCCGTTAACACACGAAGTATGTGCTCAGGGCTGTGAGAAGAATATCAACGCTCAATATAATAACGATTAAGTTGCATCTTTCAAACATATATTCAAAGAATAATTCAAACATATTATTTTGATGGGTTTGAAATATATTCTTAAGTTTTAGCGTTGTAAGATGGAGCAGGTGATTAGTGTTCAGCAATAGCGTTGAATCTACATATGTATGCGAATATTTATTACCTCGCAATTGTCAGCAATTTGCATTCGGGTATATAATAGAAAATAATTTGAATTCATTGCAATAAAGCTTCTAACAATCTTCAATTTCTTTTGAGTTTACGTTTCTTCAATTTTTGTTGTTTTGTCCATTTTGCAAAATACTTGCATGAAAACATTATTACTCACTTACTACAACTAATAAGTGACAACAATGAGAAGAAACTTGACGAAATGCAACACAAATACACTTGCCCAGATATTGGTTATATAAGTATGAGGTTATGACGTGGTTTGACACATTTCTGACATTTCTATTAACTGATAGATAAACGAACAACTATCAATTTTACTTGCCTTAAGAATAATATAGGACAAACAGTTGATCTGGCAACATTGATATGACCTAGGTGCTGATATTCTATGGTTTCCATAAATGCACAGAATCTGCTATTTAAATTTTGCACAAGTTTTAATGTAATGTGATGCGATGAATCCTTAAGGTCTGATGGTATCATAACCTCTCACGTCACATCAATAAGAGAACGTGCTGAAATTTTAAATATTTTTGCTTTAACTTACAAAACTGTTCTTTTGACAAAAATTAGCGTCGACTCTAAAGCGCACATTTTAGTTGTCTAGGAAGTCTAAATATTGATATAATTTTGTTAAATTGAGTCAAAAATACATGGGCTGAAAGAAGGTTGTAGAGAAGATATTGGGAAGCCTTTAGGAAAAGAACTGGTTGGTGTGGCTATCTTGCTATTTGTAATATGTGCTAATATCCCTCTCCGCCACATTAAAACGGCTATGCACCTCTGTGGAAGTTCAAGTACCTACCTGTTTGTAAACACTTTTAATACTAAGCAAATACTGATTAGATTAAAATTTGCTAATGAGAAGAAGACACAAATCAGGTTTTGATTGAAATCGTTCCTATCGACATTACGGGATTGCCTTAATGTGGCATTCTGCCTGAATACTGAAAGTTACTGAAAATTCACTGATAAAGTTCTGCTAAACAGGCTAAATAATACTGAATAATTTTAAAAAATCTCTTATTAAGTAAGAGTTTTTGTCACATTTTGTACAGGCTGAATATCACATTTTCTATTAGTTGAATGTGTGACGTTGCCAGATTGACAAGATCAGAGGAGATTGAAAAAGTTTGTTATTCACACATTCAATAAGATACATTATTTCTAGTACTTGGTTTGACTTCAACTGATATTGGTTTAGTTCGTAATGGTTTAGTGGGGTAGTAAAATTTACATATTTATTTAAAAATAAGTAATGGCAATGGGAACAGTAGTATCTCAGGGTTGAAAATGCCTTGTATATAAAGCAAAATTATATTTTTAATTAAAAAATTATAAAACCTACTATTTATGATAACGGACATAAATTTAAATAATAATCTTCAGGTGAATTGAATGTCGTAATAAAATTGTGTTCTTTGCATCATGTGATACAGAACTTATTTTAAAATAAAATATTGCAAGTTTAAACCGTTAGGCATGTAGTTCATTCCGATTAAATTTCTTATTTTCATCGACTTTCGATTTTATAATTAGAATATCTACCTTACACCGGTACGGTACAGAATTCCTCCTCCCGTCCCTTTCTTGTTGCATTGTCAAAGTCCGGATCAGAATCAATTAGTCAGCGAAATGACTGATGATGGAATCGGCCACGATTCAATACAGATCTGTATCTGCGTGCCCAGTGCGATTCTCCGACGAGATTGCCTTAATAGAGTCCGCTTGTTTCCCAGTGCAACGTTTGACAGTTGATAGATTTCTTTCTCTCATATTAAATTGAAAAATCGAAACTACTATTAAACGTTGTTGCGTATAAATATCAGTGACATGTCCCTCGTTGTATTTATTTTTCATGCGATGAGAAATGCGGCTGGAACGAATTAATGATTTGTACCGGGATGGTACGGAAAACTAGTAGGGTGGATGTGAGGTTCGAGAAACGTATGGAATGTACACTGTACTAAACAATAATTTGCAAATTTACAATATGATTTAAGAGCAATTTTGCCATCAACATTGTCATAACTACACTTCAGGTGTAAAATAGAAATTCATAAGTAATATGAAATTAATGACATTAATGATGTCTGATCGTGAAGTAATTTACTTGTTTAATAAGTAAAATTGTATAGTAAAAATCATATACATATATTAGAATATATTTAAGTTACTTAACCTTAATATGTATAGTCGAGATGCAGAAAGATGTTGAATTGCTTTTATAGTTCTTGAGTTCCTACATAACATCATGACGATATGTATTAGAATTGTTAATACGTACTTGACATTCATGATTACTACACACGTACTTAATGTCTTAAAAATTTAAATATGAATTTCATCTGCCAATATATCCTGTAAACAACTTAATAATCGTATCATAAATGAGTATACGCGATGCAGTATAGTAAAATAATCCATGAAGTAATGTTTTGAAGAACTCCAATACAAAGGTGTCCCTGAAAGGTTTAGACACGGCTTAACCACGGTTTACTGAAGAAGCGAAAGACACTTAAATGGCGGTAGGTTTAATTAAAATGTCTTATTATGAGTCCAGTGGTTAAGCAGTCTCCCAAACTTTTTGGCATGCCCCGTGTAATTACATTACAGATGGATATTTGTTCTAACTGAACTGATAACTCACTTGTGTAAATCTAATCAATATCTTAATATTAGTTTCAAATAAATGACGATTGTCCGTCGAGCTGCTTTCTCGTATTTTGTTATAAATATTCAATAGTAGAATAGATATTTAAAGTGGATTTTTAAAATAATTCTTCAGGCGAATTTCGAAAACCGAAATACCACAAAAGCTGAGCACCTTTCAGAGACCATCTAGCCAAAAATGTTATGAAACTTTATTATGCACATTCGATGGCAGAATAAGTACTCAAAACTTAGAAAACAATATTGAAGTGGATTTTTGAGAAAATTTTCAAAAACCGAAAATGTATAAAGTGCCCTCTTAGCAAAAAATGTTATTAAACTTTATCATATATATTCGATAGTACAATAAATATTACAATTAGAAAAAACTTCTTGAAGCAAAGAAAATTTCCAAACATCGAAAAATGACAAAAGTAAACTACTTGTTATCCTGGCCGATTTTAGTGAGAAGCTTATTAGGAAGTCCTGGTGAAGTTCAGAGTCTAAATTCGGAATTTAAACCATTTGTGATCCTTACTGTTCAATAAAACACTCGAGACACACAAATATACACACATATATAATTCTCCAAAAACATGTTTTCTGGCTCGTCGGACTTTAAAACGCCGAGAAGCTCTAATAACTTCAATTCGAAGAGATATAAGAAGCATTTTCTGTTCAACGTAAAAGATTAACAATATTAAATACTAGATCTTCAATTGAATGACTTCAAAATCAACCCCCAGCTGAACATACATACTCTGAACTTCCCGCTATTTCATCCCAATTCTAATATGACAGAATAGTGCAATGGGTTTAAGCCCCATATATAAAGTTCAGGCTTTTTTTAGAAATTGCAACAATTAGTCGAAGGGATGGAATTGCAACAAAAATTAGTGTAATAGCTGGAAGAATTGTTCAAATAATTTCAATTGATTGTCCCTCTAGTAGATATCGATGAAGATATTTATTAAAATATAAATTGACTAGAACAGTAATAGATAAACCAATAAATTATTATGTGAGTGCCTCATATGAGAAAATAAAAATATATGCAAACAATTTTTAAGTCTTCTTCACAAATATATTTGTTATCCTGAGAGGTGGAAATTGTCAGACTTCTCTCTTTTCTAAAATAAAGGGATATTTAGATCTCCCAAGAGGAATATTAAAGTATCGAAAATTTTCTTGTATTCGTAGATCATACAGATCCAAAATCATAATTCTTAACGTAAAGGATAAATATTTTGGTAATTTTACCCATTGCTAAAAAAAGATAATTGTAGCATGCAAAAACCTCATGTGTAACTAAAAATGTACTATCTATATATTTTTATACAGCGTTGTATTGTTGTCTATTAAGCTGCAATAGCAATTTCATATCCTCGCCACAGGAATAGTGATATAATTAGTAGCTAATTTGTAACGTCAAAATTGATTTGTAGGTCTCCTCGTTTCCGAAAAACAATAGCTACTGCAGCTTAATGCTTAACCTTAACTGATTATCTCTATAACTGTTGGAGATCACTAATTCTTTGAGGTGGCAGAATTTGTAGCTATTTTGTACCTCTCACATGAGACACATTCGCCTTTATATACATACTTTTCAAAAACCACCCCTATTTCTCAAAAGTCCCCCAAAATGGTCTAAAGATAACTATACTTTTCATGAAATATCCAAACTGGTATAACATGTAGTTAATTTGTCCAAGTTAATACCATAGCTGTACTCGTTTTTGAGATGCAGCTGGAGTACCTACTAACCTGCAGTAGCCGTACTAAGTATCTCTGGAAATGCTCCAAATCACGAATATCTATAGGTGGTAGAATTTGTAGCTGCCACATAAGCTATATGGTACTTTTCGAAAACCTCCCCTTTTTTAAAGCCACTCCAAAAATTTCCAAAAGTTACCTAACTTCCAGCTACATTAGCCATTGTTTTTTGAAAACGAGTACAGCTACAAAATCAACTTTGACGGACGAATTAACAAAACATATTTATTACCTATTATTATCAACTTTCGACCAGTTTTAAAACTTTAGGGGTGGTTTTTGAAAAGTACAGTGTGGCAGCTGCAAAATAGCTGCATTTTGGCCACTACAAGCTAAGACTTCAGTTGTAGTCGCTATGGTTTGTCGGAAACGAGCAGAGCTGCAAAATCAATTTTGACGGTAGAATTTAGCTAGAAATTAGCTACAAATTATGACGTTATATCGATAGTGGGAGATTAAACAGCTATTGCAGCTTAATCGACGTGTTGTGTTAGCAATTGTTGCAATACATATTTGTAAAACTCCAGTTAATTCCACGACATAATTATATGTAAAATTTTCCCAAAAACTAGCGAATATACCTTAACTTTTTTACAGTGTGGTTTGTACTACATACATTGTTTTACACGTATCCAAAAAAAAAATTATCAATCTAGAATTAAATGGCACAAAGCGATATTTCATAAATTACATACATTTATTTTCCTTCTGCAGCACTCAAATATTTTTACCCTACGGCTTTCGTTAACTCACGTGGAATTAATATAATACCACGTTGTTCGTGATTCCATTAGAAAACCATGTTAAATAAGTTGCTGTTAATTTTTACATTGTACTATTGATGTATGTATTAGGCAGACAAGTTTCTTTCACGCTTACCACCGATTCCCGTGCTCTTGCTTACTACCCATTAACTTGTCAAGCGGAAGATTTAAATTATCAATTGCTTTTCGTTGTGTTTTCATGTTTACTGTAAACGGACGTGTCGTGAGAAAAATGATAACTCTCGCTTACCCCCCAAGGTAACTAGGTATCACTGTCTGGTTTCACTTAAAGCTACGCTGAAGGCGCATTGTTAATCTAATCTGAGTACCTACTACGGCTGGATGTTTCCGTATTTGTTGGAAATTCAGTGTGGAGGAGCGACAATTATAGTGGGGCACGTGATGAGCTTAAAACAAAAAAGTTGGCACCATGACCATCCATTTAGGATTTTATTTTCTTTGACAACGGACAAAAATTGTTTATATAAAAATTCTTAACATCTATATTTCCTACGATTTGTCTCATTCAGTTGCAGCGCTATAACCGCAAGGGCATATAGTAGTTTTTGTTACTTGATTTTGAATTTTGAATGATTTTCAACAAATGGGGGTTATTTGGACCAGTAAACATGATATCCAAAATACAAATATTATTAAAGATGAAAATAAGGAAAGTATGAATTATAAGTACCTACACTGGCAGAAATCATACTAAAAGTTATGAAATCGCATGTGGGAAGCTGTTTTTGTTTTGTTTTAATAGATCTCAAATATCATGTGGTATAAGAATATCTTTTTCCTTTTGACTCCTAACTGCCCTCAACTTTCTGTTAGACAATGAGTTTAAACGATATTTTCCAAAAAATTCAATAAACTTCTGATTAAAATCTTTTCTTATTTGTTTCTCATGCGATTTTACATAAAAAATAAGGTACTCCAAAAAGTCTGATCTCTGCAGTCGACTGGAAAATTGCTTGGAAAAACGCATTGTTCCCCTCGATTAAAAAAGTGGGTTTACTTGCGGAAAAACCAATGAAAATTATTGAAATTTTACCTCTTCACAAGTAAAACATAACGTCAGTGAGCCGCCTCTGTCACCTTATTATTTCTGCATTAAAATTTTCGAAAATTTTCATAGATAGTATGGGTCAGAAAAATTTCTCAATCTAGTCTAACTTATGTGGATCATTGGCTTTTAGCCTAGAGATTAATGCACTGATTTCAAAATTTCGATATCCCAAAAATTGACAATTCTACAGCTACATGATAAATGATAAATGCTGTTTGTTGTCAGTGGCTTATCAAATTTAAGAGCTTGTTGTTCAGGTTGTAATGAACACTTTTTGAGTATGAACACTTTTTTCATAATGAACCCTGTTCGAACCCAATGAACCAAATGTCGAAAACAAAAAAAAAATGTTTATCACCTTTTTAACTAGCAATAACTTGGAATAACTGTAGAATTGCGTCCCAATCACTGTCAAGCCATCATTGGCCCAACGTATGTGCCTTTCGTGTAGAGGAGCCATAAAATACCAAATGTTAAAAAATTAAGGCCCTATATCTAGTCTAGGTAACAATGAGACGTACAGAATGTATGAGGTTGGAGTAAATTTTACAGTAGTAAATTTTTTCCAATAAGTATAGTACAGTGATATATAGCGGACAGTCACGGGAACCACAATTTTGTTATAAGGTGTCCGCTATTGGGAGGAAAGAATTAAATAAAAAAAATATTGATATGTGCACAAATGTAACTCAAAATAGTACATTTTCAAATTGCAATGTATTTCTTATCAAAAAATTTGTCAATAGTAGTTTGTTCACCAGAAACCACGGACTCAACATAAGACTACCTCTTTATTCTGAAATATATCTGGAATTCCTGAATAGGATAATTGCAAATTTAAACACCTATTTTAGAGACCTAAGGGATTTATGGATGCAATTATGAAAGATGTCTGTTATTTAAACTGCTTAGTAAAACGAATGCCAGGAGATGATGATTAAAATTTGAATTTAAGAGGTATATTTCTTATACATCTGTTTACAAAAGTTATTGTCGTTGTTAAGAGGTAATTTTATTAACAATTATATAGGAAATGGTAGTTTTTAACTGTCCGTGCCCATTATTTGGAGAGTCCGCTATTGGGAGGTGCTAATATGTATAAATCCCTATTAAGAAATTCGGGAAATATAAAACTGTCCGTTATGTAGAGGAGTCCGCTATTGGGAGGTGTTTGTTATTAGGTTTATTATTATAGGTTTATATTAGGTCATTATAGGAAAAATGGGGTTTTCGAGTCGAAAAAGAAGAAAAAGCACAACAATAAAGAAAGAACAGGTTATAACTGCGTTTACCAGTAAAAATTAAGCTACTGAATGACCTCGGTCCTTTTTCATTCGGCGTCCTGGGATACAAATTGAGGACCGGCTCTAGAAATGTTTACACAATACGCTGTCTGTACGACAGGTCCGTACTTTACATTTTTGTAATTGAAAAATTAATTGACTTCTGCGTTTCACATATAATTCATGAGGCGTTGTTGTTCAATATCTGTTGCACTGCATGAATGCAGGTGCCTAAATTAAAGAGTGTTGAAGTGTATATAAAAAATCTTACGGAATGAAATAAAAAAATTATTAAAAACACAAACACGTATGTATGGACATTATAAAGACATTATCAAAGTGTATTTATATTTTAACAAACTAACATAATATATATCAAATTCATTAAATTCCCTACGCCACTTGCTAATAGCACTGATGACACAAATGAGTAGAGTAGATATAGACACCGCACTGCACTGGGCCAGTACCCCGGTCGTAATCCCAAGCTTACGATGCGCAAGTCAATCTGCGCATCGCACCTCTCTCTATGTTACCCTTCTGATTGTTCCTTTATTCTGGTGGAAAGTCATTTTTGGACACTTTGGCACATTTGACTGCGCTTTTGGTTGTAGCGCAGCTTAATGAGATATATTGTAGAAGATGTAATTCTTAACAATTTTTGTATAACCAATTTTCATCTAAGAAAATCAAATCCAGGACCTTGTATAGATTCCCGAAATTGCGCAAGGTGGAGGGACCCAACTTTTTGGTTTTAAGCTCGTCACATGCCATTTTCTCGTAACAGATTTACTGTACTAGATTCCTAAAGCCGAAATGATTCCCAGGGCACGTTTCGGTAATCGTAAATAATTAGTAACACGATATGGGCCTCGCAGATGCGACCTGAGATTTCGATCGCCGTTCCCGGGCACCGTCGAAGTCGTTTGGGAGTCGTATCGTTACCTATCGCTGCCGTGGACTTCGAGGAGCTCTTTTATAAATAATCCCAAAAAAGACTTACACGATGAGGGCCCACCGTCTGCTTTGCACAAGGTTAACTTTTATGATCTACAATTCGTTACGCACCGAGGACTTTACTGCTTCTTGCTCTACAAAAATAAAAATGCGCGCACACCTCTCGCCCGCTGCACAAAACAAATCTGTTCACGATTTCTGGGAAACTGGGGTTTTATTGCGAGTTAAAGGTATTGGAACCGACCCCCCCGAGAAAGCCATCGGTGACACAGAAATATGTACAATGCACAGCCTTTTTCATAGCGCAAAGTATACAAAAATGTATATTTGCATATTTTACAAATATGTATAAGAAACTTAGCATATCAACTTTTTGCATATTTTGAGCTTTCTACTTTCTTACTTAAGGTTGCTTATAACATGCCGTAAGGACATTTAAGCAACATTTAAAAAAAATAGAATTAATTGTGTGTTTATAATTTCAGACGTTTTTAAATAAGTTCTGAGGCAAACAAAGAAGTTACGAAGCTTTTATGAGACTTATGACAGTTATATGGAACAGATGTCATTTTAATAGCAGCTGCAATTGTCTTAAGAAATGTATAAGTATCAAATAATGACAATGATGCTTCAAAGGAATTTCGTAAATTTGTTAACTAGTTGTTCCAAAATTAATAATGTTAAGGCATTTTTGAAAGTATTTTAACCGACTTAAGGAAATTTTGACACTCGAAATGTTGCTTAGAAAACTTTTAAAACACTTTTGACACCTTTTGGAATAAGTAGAAGAGTTTTTATATGAATATTTAATGAACCATTGTAGGAATTGATGACATTTTTAAAATATTTAGGCATTTTAAAGGCACCATGTAAATTCTGAATTTGTGATTGTCAATGTATAAATTGTAATGTCCTCAAAATGTTGCTTATAAAATTCTTAAAGAACTTTTGATACGTTGAACGAAGGAGAGGAGTTTCTAAGGAATTTTTGTTCAGCCACTATAGAAATCGATGACATTGTTAAAAGATTTACAGTCATTTTTAAAAAACCACGAAGTTTAAAATGTAAATTTTGAATTTGTGGTGCTAAGGACTTTCTATTGTCATTTAAATCGTGATTGTCATTTAAAAGATGTCATTTTAATAGCAGCTGCAATTGTCCTTAGGAAAATATGGGTGTCAAATAATGACAATGATGCTTTAAGGAATTTCGTGATATGTAAGTTCCAAAATTATAATATCCTTAATGCAATATTAAAAACTTAAGGAAAATATGACACTCGAAATGTTTCTTATAACATTTTTATTTTGGCACTTTCAAAGAAGTAGATGAGCTTTCTAAGACATTTTTGGAATTGATGACATTTTTAAAATATTGGCGGTCATTTTAAAGTCACTATAAGTTTAAAATGTAAATTCTGAACCTATGGCGCTGGGGATTTTCTATTGCCATCTAAAGACAATTGTCATATAAAAAATATGACACTCGAAATGTTTTCGAATTTTTATTTTAACACTTAGAGGAGTTTTCTAAGTAATTTTTGATAAACAACTGTAGAAATTGATGATATGTTTAAAATATTTACTGTTATTTTAAAGACTTCATGTAAATTCTGAATTTGTGATTGTCAGTGCAAAAATTGTAATGTCCTCGAAATGTTGCTAATAAATTTTTTAAAGAACTTTTAATACGCTGAAAGAAGTAAAGGAGTCTCTAAGGAATTTTTGTTGAGCCACTGTAGGAATTGACATTTTTAAAAGATTTAGTCATTTTTAAGAAACCATGAAGTTTACAATGTAAATTCTGAACTTGTGGTGCTAACGACTTTCTATTATCATTTAAATCGTAATTTTCATTTAAGAGATGTCATTTTAATGTAAGGAAAACATGGGTGTCAAATAATGATAATGATGTTTCAATGGAAATTCGTGAAGTTGTAAGCTATTTGTTCCAAAATTGTAATGAATAACCTTTTTAATGGAGTTATAAGTTGTAACCAACTTAAGGAAAATATGACACTCGAAATGTTTCTTACAACAATTTTATTTTGACACTTTCAAAGAAGTAGAGGAGTTTTCTAAGCAAGTTTTGATGAACGATTGTAGGAAGTAATGACCTTTTTCTAATATTTACAGTTCTTTTAAAGATACCGTGAAGTTTAAAATGTATATTCTGAACTTGTAGAGCTGGGGAGTTTATAAGTTACCAGCGATAATTGTATAGTTTGTCACAACTTTTAAAGTTGTTATGGTTACTGAAATAATGTAAAGTTTGAAGTTTTTAAAGTAGTTTCTATGGAAATTATAACAGCAGTAATTTCCAGAGATATTTACAAATTCTAAAATTGTCACAATTAATATCGTTAATTGAGAAGTTTCCAAGGAACATGGCAATTATAGAAACAGACACCATTTTGAAAGTAGTTACAATAATTGTTTTGAAATAAACAGGAGGTTTGAAATTAATTCTGATTGCTTTGAAATAATGTAAGAAATAACAAATGAGAAAACAATCTTACTTGTTTCCGAATGTATTGATTTTAGGAGTTACAAGTCTTAAGGAAAATGTGAAATTAAAAATTCAACGTGTAATTGGTAAAAGTCTTCTTTAAACATGTATAGAAGTTTAAACGATTTATACAGGAAGTAATGAAGTTTTATTGACTTAAAATAATATAAATTTTCAAATGTGACTCACAGTTGGTTTTGAACAAATTGAGATATGTACTCCACTTGATGTCTGACATGATAGTTACTTCTCAAAAAGAGTAACAAGTTGCTCAAAACAAAACACAAAGATTTGTAGCGACTATTTGAGAATGGGAAACCCTTGAGAATTATAGGGCCAAATTCAGAAACGCCACTCACCCTACACCTACACTCAATTTTTAAGTAAAATCTTCACTACACTCAATTTAGAATTCATAGACATTCCTCAATTGAAATATCCCTTAAATTGAGTGTCAGAATGAGTGAGATTTGAGTGGTTGAAATTCACCACTTAAAATTATTCCCAACCATACTTTTACGAGTTTTGACTTTCGTGCAGATGGTCATTAGCGTCGTTAGTGGCAGTTTTTTGTGCATTTCTGTTTATGTTGTGTTAGTGGTGGATTATGGTGTTAGCAATATGGATATCATGGCTAATGAGTTCAATGAATTTGTTGAGTTCATACAATATATTGAGGATGAAAGATATTTACCAGTGCCACGGTAGGTAAAGGCAGATGCGATTAATTTCCTACTTACCATAAAATTGTAGGTAGCACTCTAAGATGGAAATGCGTACCGAGGGAAAAGTATGATTTGTTTAATAAGGCGATTAGTTGTTTCAGAAATTATATCAGAGATTACAACAATCCCCTTCAGCACTTAACCAACTTGGAGATCTTACAGAGGTATAGATTTGGTGAAGATACCATTGGACATATTATTTTTCCAATGGTATGCAGGCATAGAGGTGGAGACTCTTTTAATTGGACCTTTTCTCTTGCACACATATACATTTTTGGAATGCTCATTGCTCATTGTTTCAACGTAAACGACTTTGCCAAACGCGATTCCAAATTAGGAGACGCCTGACATGCGCCTGACAGTTGCCTGCCACAAAACACATGATATATGCACAGAACACCAAATTGAACTAACTAACTAAGCAACGAACACGACGATTTGCGATATTGCCAAACATCCCTCCCTCAAATCATTCTTAAATTGAGATGTATATGAGTAACTTGATTTACACGTTTCTGAATCCCAAAATAGAGGAGAAGGCGCACTCACTCTCATTTTGAGATACAATTGAGTGTAGGTAGAAATGAGTGTGAGTGGCGTTTCTGAATTTGCCCCATAATCTCTACATCTAAACCCGAACCCACCAATATTTTGAGAACTAAATTTAAATAGTAAATTGATATTTTTACAAAAAAGCTATTTTTGGTGTAATCAGCAGTTGAATTTATGTCCCTCGATTTCGCGTAAAGTGTATTACCAATTACACCACCTTAGGCATATATTATTCATGTTTAGTTCATTCCATATTTCATGTTTATACAAATTGTCCAATTTTATTTTCATATTTTCCACAAATATTATGTCGTTTAACCGAGCTATAAACTACTTCACTTTTACTAAAAATTAGATAAAAAGTGTCAATTTCATTTATACAAAAAACTAATAGTGTATTTTTATTGAAAAAAATACATTTCGATTTAACTTATTTTAAATAGTTTTAGTTTAATAGTTTTTATTTTTAATAGTCTACGGTTTAGTCTGTGGTAACAAGAATAGCTCAATATATTATATAATAAGTTGTATCAATTTCTACCAGAGTAAGAACGCAAAAAAAGTTCATATGGAAGCAAATAAATGCATATTTACGTGCATTTTGTTATGATGTATATTGCCTTCATATTTCGACCCTTTTAGCGCATATTTTCCGAGCTCTAATCACAAAATTGCATACTACCTGTGCCCCATGTTAAAAAGACTTTTTTTTTTCTTAATAACGTCGCATTATTACAATGATTTTTGTGTGCCATTTAAAGCTAATTTATTAAAATAATGACGGTTATTATTATGCATACGCTTTATCGTATTTCATAAATAAAGCTAATTTTATGTCAAATGTGTTGCGACTCTACGTACGAAATATATAAAAATTATTAACGCTAAATGCTTTTAAAACTTCTTTATCGCAACAAATGACGTAAACATTATTGTTCAGAAAGTATTGCGCATATTAATATACTTTTATCGGCTTGAAAACTTCCATAAATTAAATGTAAATAAGCAATTAATAGGAATATTCAAATTACATTGGATATTAGGTCGTAATAATGCTTAAACGTGATATTTCGAAGGTAATGCACATATTATTTATTTATATATCCTACATAATTGTTTCAGGCGTGGATAATGAGCCCGTAACCCACTTAAAACACGCCAATGTATTTAGTTTAAAACATATTAAAACCTAAAGATTGCGTTCGAGCTATCAAATGCATTAGTTACAGATTGAACAAAGGATAAGACGAGCTTGAAGTGCAGAAAAACGGATGTAACAATCGTGAACAAAATTGAAACGAAGCATGCATTACTGGTGAGCAATTCATTCCAATGATAACCAATGAGGTTACCCAGAGAGGTGAACGTTTTACGAAACTTACGCCTCATTAGATAAGCATTTTCCTGAGTATACTGGCACAGCCAATGGAACGATTTCAGCATTTGAGTAGGTATTAAGAAGTAATTCATACAAAATTGACTTATATTATACTATATAAAATTGTATAGTAAAAATAGTATATATCTATTTATTGGAGTATTTAACAAAGGATAAGACGAGCTTGAAGTGCAGAAAAACGGATGTAACAATTGTGAACAAAATTGGAACGAAGCATGCATTACTGGTGAGCAATTCATTCCAATGATAACCAATAGGGTTACCCAGAAAGGTGGACGTTTTACGCAACTTACACCTCATCCAATAAGCCTTTTTCTGGGTATGCTGGCACAGCCATTGGAACTATTTCAGCATTTGAGTATGTATCAAGAAATAATTGATACAAAATTTTCATCTTTTATATATAAAATTGCATAGTAAACTATTTATTGGAATATTTCGTTACAGTAACCTGGCATTTTTCATTACTTAAATTCGCAGAGGCGATCCAATTATCGATTGTGTATGAGCCATCCTATAAATTATAGTCTGTCAAAATAACCCATGGAGTAATAAAACGATTATTTCGCCGGGGACCAGAGGCGTTCTTAAAGAAATGAACGAAAATTAATAAATGAGTTATAATGGTACACACACACACACACGCACACGCACACAATTTTTCCAGTTACCGACTATGGCGTATTTATTCCTATTCCCTGAGCCTACGCCCGAGAGCGGTTATTCCCGGTATCTTAACAATGGCCCGACACACGTGTTTCGGGCGAGTCACTCAAAATACGAAACGATTCCGTAAGGCAGCGTTGTAAGACATTATAAAACTCCCAAAATTTAGAGGATGCCACCTTGTATCGGTTTTGCATTTATAATGAGATTTTATTACTCCACATGTTATTTTGACAGACTATAGTTTAATAACAGAGAGGTACTCATTGTAGAGGAGCCAGAGTAACTATTTTATCACAGTATGCCACAGTTTGATTGATTGTAACGTGGTAAATTTTCTTTAGTTATATTAAGTTATAAGCAATTTTTTTAAATTAATTCATAATATCATCCCCAGTATGGGGTTGAAAATCTTGAGTATGGAAAAATCATCCCCTCAATGGCCGGTAAGTTAAGTTGAATAAAGGGGACTTTCGTTACTTAAAATAGTACCACTATAAGTACTAAACATGGGCAAAGGCGTTTTCTGCAGCTGTACAAATTTAACATATGCAGGGACCATATATGCCATAATTTGGCCATTTATCCAGTAAAGTAATACGATCGTTGGTAATTTACATGAATGAAATGTAGGCTAGTTACGTTACAGCTTGGTAATTAAGTCGGAGCGTGAAATTTCCCTTAAAATAAAATGGAAATCGACAATTACAAGGAGAATAACAGTGGCATTCCTGTGAATGTAAAGTTTACAAACACGCCGTCAAGTTTCAATGTATCAACCAAGTGAACATTGTGTAAACAAAACAAAACGCCCAAGGGAATCGAGCCACCGGTTCTAATTAAGTTATTTTGAGTGGAGGCACAGAAAGAATAACCATTGTGAGCATAAAAGAGGAATTCAACCAATTTGGCGGCTTGCCACACAATTAAATGTTCTCAAATAAATCGCTGCAAAATGATATAAAAACTCGAGACGTGGGCAGCCGGCCAAGAATTCTCCAGTTTTTGTCATGAAACGATGATACATCGTCTAGTGTGATACGCACGTCGTAAAACATTAATATTATAAAGATTAATAAAAGTTTATTTCTAGTTGTGGGATCGGATGGCGGGACATGTTTTGGGATGAGTTACTGGGCCGGTGAAATCTGCCAGGGATATGTGTAACATGCTTCTTGATCTAGGACTTTCGTTAAACCGGGAAACTGGGCGCATTTAGACAAGACGGATTAAGACAATTAGCCAAGATGAGCAGAACAGAAAATAGGAAATTCGATGAAATCGACTGTGCGATGCAACACAATTCTGGCTCTGTAGGCGGAATACCTTCGGTTTTGTTATTAAAAAGATCGTTAACAAAGGAAAATGCTGCACATAAAATCGTTAAGGCCTACCTAGTTGACTAGTAGAGTAGTTGTTTAATGTTTTTCCATTAATTCTAACATCAAAGGATGAACAATATTGGAACCAAGTTAAAAAGTATGAGAAGCTAAATTATTGGTATTATTATAAGCTCCATAATCTTTGCGTAGAATATTTGGAAGAAAAGAGAAAGGCAGAGATATATTAAAGACCAAATGTCCCGAAAAACACATGCTTCTGTGACGAAGCGACATTCAATCTAAATGAAAAACCGAGTTCATAGAACGCCAAGGAAAATCCGTACGTTGTCTCCTGTCATAGCTAATATTTCATAATGTGGACGTGTGGCCCGATATTTTTAACCACACAATTGTTGGTTAATATTTTACGGAGACACAGTTATCGCACTTGCGCACTTGGATTTTTCCGTATCTGTACAATTACCTGATTAGTATAATCGCTTATATCTTATGATTAATCAAATATGAGATATGTCCAATAAAGTTTAATAGCATATTTGACACTTTACCCTATGGTTTTTCGTTTTTTTTATTCTCTCGAAATCAGCTTTTACATTTTGTTGCAATTTTAAATAATTTTCTCGAATATTTATAATAAAGTGTGAGAAAGCAGTGCAATTAATATATATATCAATCTCAATCTCTATCTCTTTTTTTTTCTTCATTGAAACACCCAGAAGGTTGTGTGAGTTTACTAGGACTACCTAAATGCGTAAATTTATATTTTGTCCTATTGCGTATATTAGTTAAATATTTTGTTACATAACATTTTTTTTAAGTACAAAAATTAATTTGTCTATTTCGCGGATTTCGTATAATTTTTTATTAAGACATAGTATGTACATATTTAAGCTGTACATATGTTATAATATGTATGTGAATATGAATTCAAGGCTTTCTTGGTATTTCAGTTTTCTTTTACCTTCGAAAAGTGCAGTTTTTAGAGGATTTTGCACCGCCTTAATGATATTTAGGTGGTAAAGGCTCAAGTTAACACATATCGCTCACCGGATGCAATAGTGGCATTTTTTTTTCAAAGTTCTTGACGTCCTGTCCTGTTCTTCCTTCTTGATAGTCGATGTTGTTCGCTATTCTCCTGGTTCCGTAGTGAAGCGAGTTGTAGGTTGTAATTTGACCATGATTTGAGAAGCCTCACGGAATGGTGTCCGTATTGCTGTAGAATCCGTTGGAAAAAAACCCCATATCTGTAGATGAAGTCAAAAGAGGGTTAGTCATGACAGACTAAGTTAAACACTAAAGGATTGACTACTAGTGGGAAGCTGCCAGTCAATACTAGTAGTCAATACTTTAGTGTTTAACTTAGTCTGCCATGACTAACCCTCTTTTGACTTCATCTACAGATATGGGGTTTTTCCAACGGATTCTACAGTAATACGGACACCATTCCGTGAGGCTTCTCAAATCATGGGCAAATTACAACCTACAACTCGCTTCACTACGGAACAGGACGATTTTCCTACTGCAATGCCGCAAGAAAGGACTAATACCGAGACACATTATGGACCGAACCAGGAGAATAGCGAACAACATCGACTATCAAGAAGGAAGAACAGGACAGGACGTCAAGAACTTTGAAAAAAGATATGCCACTATTGCATCCGGTGAGCGATATACGTACATATTCTAACGTTTTCCCTGTTCCATTATAGATTCCGTCCTTTTACTTCTAATGGTGTATGGTCGCGAAGCTTCCAGAATGAGATCAATCGTACTAGAAACGTCCTTACAAAAATGCTCCTCGATTCTCGAAAGTCACTGCCTGCTACATGTCGACTGGTCGTGTTTGTTCGTTAGAATATTTCACCAAAATTCCCTCCAACTTGTTGAGGATTTGAAAAATCATGTTTTATTGAATCCGTAAAAATTGTAAATGAGTCAAATATTTTTTTGATAAATTCAAAATGTTCATAAGTGCCCTTTAGGGAGGTTTTTGGAAAAAATGTTTCAAATAAAAGTTGACCTATTAATTAGGTCTGTTCAAATCTAAAATTTTGTAGGAATCGGTAAAGCCGTTTTGGAGAAAATGGATAAAAACTGAAAATTCACAAAAGTAGAGAGCCAATATTTTAAAAAAATGATCAAAATTCTATGTGAGGAAGAGTCAACAGTAAATATAGATTTTCTGTTTACTATATTCAACAAGGCAATTGAGAGCGAAAAAGTAGTTCTAAATTCTGCGCTGGTAATTAATATCTCCGAGAAAATGTATGTTCAAATATACACCTGTAATATTAGAGTCATTTCCAAAGTATAAAAACCATTTAAGCAGTAAAAGTAAAAGTTTTGACATTGAAAATCTTGAAGAAAATGCCAATATTTTTTATTGTAAAAATAATAAAGAATTGGTTATGTAGGTATTTGATTATTATATATTTTATACAATAACGATAACTGTTCTCTAAATTTAATATTTATATTCGTCATTATTGATTTATTATAAATATGTAATGTGCAGTGAATCTGATTTGACGATACTTAAAGTTAAACTTAATTAGTTGTTTAATTTATACTTAAAGTTCAATTGGTTTTACTGGTTTACTTTAAACAAGTTTAAAGCAATTTCTAATGCGCTTAAAGCAAATTGTTGTAATATATTTATTTACCTCCCTGAAAAGGTTTGCAAACAGTAAAAGAAGCTCTTCCAATCTTAAAAAGTACTACTTTAAAATAACTAATGTAATTTTCTCTATGCTCAAAGGCTCAAATTATAACGATTTTTTTTTAAGTTTATAGAGACTGTATATTTTTCCAAATTTTGGGTGCATACTGAATGCATATTTAAACCGTTTTTCAGTGCATACTTACACAGCCCTATTAGATGTCACTGTTCACCCATTTTAAAAAAGGCGCCAAATACATAGAAAAGGGCCGTTTGTATCGTGTTGTTCTGTGGTTGTAGGGGAATTGTTGTATCTGTGTGGTGGTTATGTAAGATATTCGTAATATGTTACTGGTATTGTTTCCGAATATAGACATTTGGGAGAATTCATAACTTTTCTGAACATTTAATAGATTGTAGTGTAGTTCAACCTAAAATAGAATTTTTTTCTGGAATTTAGAAGTTGAAATCTACTAAACACCTTTTATTTGTAACGAAATATGAATGTCTAAACTAAAATATAGACAGTCTAGACGCATTATTTTCCGTATTGAAGTAGACACTTCATAGAGTGGTTCAATTATAACTCATGCGTATTTCTAGAATTTGGAAACTAACAAACACACAAAATGTAGAAGATTTTCGGATCAATTGGGTATTTTCACATTTTTTGAAAATTGGCTAAATGAGAGATTATATGCCTATAAATCTTAGGTTAATATTAAAAAAAAAATCAATCAAATTCAAGCAAAAAAGTCATTTGAATTTCAAACGCTAGGAATTGGCGCCAAAACAGCTTTCTGAAGGTTATAGCCCTCTGACGTCACATCTCGTGTAAACAATATTTTAACCTATTTCAGTCCTATTGTAATTTCTTTAACCTGGGGTAATCTGTGCTTTTATTTACGTGGCTACAAACAAAAGCTTGCATAAAAGTAGTTTAGGACAGCCTTTTCAAGTTTTTGAAAGACTACAAGGTAAATAAATGGCTATGTACGGACCTCACAACAAGTGCTGTTTTGTACCCTGTTGTACAAGCACATCTGTAAGTACACCAAACAAAATATTTCTTCGTGTACCTCGAGATTATGGGCGTAAGAAACTGTGGTTTTCAGCAGGAAGACGTGATATGCCCAAATCCAAAAGTGAATTTTTCTGTTGTGAAGACCATTTTAAAGTAAGTTAAAAGTAAGGTTATGTTATGTTATCTTATACAAAAGTAATAATTTTTTTTTATTTAGTTGGAAGAAGACATGGAAAATTATGTACGTTTTAAACTGATGGGTGGAAAAATAATAATGAAACGGGATGTAGTTCCACATATTTTTGAGTGCCAACGAGCTCGGAAAAGAACTGGGCCCAACGTTCTCCCACGTTCTTTGCCTATGAAGAGAGAACAAAAACATTTAGTAGCAGAAGCTACTATATATCAATAGCTGTGTTAATTTTTATTGTTAGCAACAATAATTATAATCTTAAACGCCGACCAGCATGATATAGATTTGGCTTTGTTCTGAACTGTTCTTATAATTTATTTATAACAATGGTCACATTGTCTTTTACTGAATGCATATTTTGCACATATATACTTACATTGCTGCTTTTACACCTCTGATTTCAGCTGAATTAAAACATTCCTCCTTTTTTATGTAATCCATTACCATAAACATATCCACAAATGGTAAATTGTTCGTGGAAGCTTTGACAAATCCTACGGCGGCCATAACTAACTAAATAACTAATCAAAAACACTATTTTACGACGCGAATAATATAAATTACTAGATTTGTTCGCAATTTAACTCCTACAGTCCAGCGGAAACAACAAGAAAGTCCAAAATACTCGAAAACAGATTACCTAGGTTAGGTTTCGAAAAATCTATTTGTGGACTGCAGAACGTTCCCGTGTTTACACGTGAAGTGACGTCACGACCAATGAGCGGCCGTTTCGCTGGTCCTTTAATGTATCGCACATTTACTGCTTTTTATACCCTGAAATACTTGGTACTGGGTCTATTACACGATTTTTTAAGATTATAAAATTTGTCTGAGGGTTCGTCCCTATGAATTTAGATACATGTCGTTTAATTTAAAATATATGGCAAATACCCAATTGTAGATTCTAGTAAATTAAACGTTCTTTAACATTAATTAGTTGGTATATCCTAGGGCGTTAACCAAATAAACATTCAATCGATTTCGTTGGAAGATTAAGAAAGAACCACAATCTTATTCTTAACGTAACTAGTTTGTGGTGAATTGTCAAATACTAGTCCATTTTTAGGTTATGCCCCCAGACGCCATTTTTCTGTAATACATTTCATACCAATTTTTAATACAACACAAAACTTTAGTTATTAAAAATAACATAAAAATCTTACTTTTCAAATTAAAATCACAAATTATTGATACAGTGTAATGGGTTCTTCTTTACAGCGAAAATAATTAAAAAGAACGTGTCACCAGATCCACGCTATTCCTCTTTCACCTCATTTGGCCATATTAACTCTTACTCGTACATGTAACTTTACAATTAATAAATCAAACTAGGATTTTCGTTGAAGACACCTTAAATTAATCTTACTGTTTCCTAAAGCGCGAAGCCTCACTTCCGTTTGTACAACGACATCTAATTATGTTAAATTAAGCTAAAACTACGGCAGTTTCTCGTTCAGCCAGCTTGCTATTACATCCACATGTTGAATTTAGTAGTTGGTAAATTGTTCGAACACGACGTTTGACATACCAACAACCACTCGGTATTTTCGGACCTGTTAGGCAAATTACGTTTCAATCTGCCAGAACGGCTCTTTTCGTTTTTACTTTTTTTTGTCTTTGTACTAAAACCTCCGAAAACGAAACTCGAACTTAGAAATGAACGCGAGGGCAATAAAAGCTCTCGTAATTATGTACTAGTTTTTATGGTAGCTCTGTTACTCGCCGAGGCGCTCTTAAAATTCGCGGGAATCTCTGAAAGAGCGAACCTTTAATAAAATTGAACGAGGATCCTAAATGTTTGAAGTAAGGCAGAGACTTGCTCAGTGGTCACTTATTACCGTAGATTTTTGGATTTGATCACTTGTAAATGTAAAAAATTCATCAACGAACCGAGAACGACTTATTCACTTCTACCTACAAAAACTGTACTAATTTCATCCAATCGCGTGTCTAAAAGCTCCCTAGGGGAAAATCGGCAAAGTGGAATTATGTCCGAATTTTGGCCAATTATTTCTAAATATCGCATGAATGGGTATATTAAACTTCGAATGCGGGGCCCGCATGCAACAAATGCAAGGTGTTTCTCTGTCTTTCGTTCTTTTTCTCTTTTCATATTTCCCAAATTTATATAATTATGAGTGGACCCACTGGCGTAGGGAATGTTGCCCTTTAACCCATAAACTTAATCAGCTTGTAATTTAACATTCTACCAAGCTTGGCGAGTTTAATTGAACCGAAGAAACGCTACCAATAATCGTGGTAATAGTTAATCGTTGCATAATTATTGGAAATAACTTTTTTCCAAACAAACGTTTCGCGTTACGCCAGTGCAACTCAAACGTACATGTAATAAATGCCGATTGCATTGAAATTAAACCTAAACTCGTCATGCAAACGAATATTATTCAAAAATAGCATGCCCGAGGGAGACTAAAACAATTCTTTCGTACGGGTATTTACGTATATTCAATATTTTTTATCGTCGGGAATATTTGATAACGCGAAAATTAAATTAGTGACCGTCGAAGCGATTGGTTCTCTGCGGTTTCGCGATACCTCGCCATCGCCGTTTCGACAATTCACGGCTAAAATATATTAAATCGTTAATTTAATTTGATAGTCGTTTTCCATGAACAGTTACACCACACGCAACATCAATATCGTATTCATTAGACGATGATACTACGGAGTAGTGTATATCTCATCTATTCGCCAATGCCTCTATATTAGAACTTTAATAGCGTTAATTCACACCTTTCGACAAACAGTATGACCTATCCTATTTGTGTGTGGATACAGCTATTGATCTTCGTGTGAAACATGTGTTGAAATAGAAAATGGAAATTGGACGGTAAACATTGATAGGACAACGAACAATCGAGTTCAATAATCTTTTAGTGTCAATAAAGAAACTTTTTTATGTTTTAATGCGGTTCCATTAAAGAATGGGCGCTTTGTATACCATAATAGGTAGATGAATTAGATCCATTTGGGATTCTTCGCTTACTGTACAAAATTTTTGGGAGTAACTAAAAGGCTATTTAAATTTTTAATGGTGAATAGTGGCGGACTCGAGACGAGACGAGGAATAACGTGGGTCTCGTCTCGATCTAATTGTGGTCTCGTATTGGTCTCGGAAAATCTTGAAATAAATGAATGTGTTCTATTTTGTTGTAGGGCAATTATTTTTTTGAAAATATGAAATCAAAGTAATTAGATATAGGGAATGAGTACAAAATAGAAAATCAATTGTATTACGTACAGAGACCACGAACGATAATTTTAATTATTTAAATTATAAGAACAAATAAGAAATTAATGTAAATGTCTATTATGCGAAAGCGGCGTTATTTACTGGAATTATGCTTTTATTCTTCATTAATCTACACTTACGTTTTGGAAATAAAATTAGGAGGTACTTATTAGGTCTGTATTTTATATCCGAAGAACCTATTTTTGGAAGTACATATCCCTATCCTATCGAGTAATACGTGGTTATATTTCATCAAAAACGCCTAAACGGAAATTTTATTATTAAGCTTCTTTCCGGCGTCGCAAGATTTGAAGTGCTCATGTCATCAGTAGCGTTTATAAGCATTTCAAATGGATGATATTCGTCAAAACTACGTGGGATCGTAATGTGTTATACACATGAGCTCGTTTTCTGCATTCTATCAATTAGTTCGCACTGGAAAATTATTAAGCCATTACCTGCCGGATTGTCGGATTCTAACAAGACTTGTTTAAATTTGGGTAACGCTACTAATGAAGGAGTGCAGTATTGTTAAATAGTGAATGCAATCAAACGATCCACACCACTTTCAGAATGTCAGCACTATGATATACTCTTCTAAAATTCTAAGAAAACGAAGTGGCTATACCATATACCGTTCTTAGTGGTTTAATGGTCCAATGAATGAGCTTGCCGGACATCACACTTGATTATGCTTTTACCTTCTCTTTCGTCATTCATGGCTCTGGGGATTCTACAAACAGAAGAAGGCAGATATAAAATTCGAGACTTCGAAACTTCGAGATTTTTCGAGGCCTTACCAAAATTCAAAATTTAAAATTTTGAAAGGAATTCCACATTGTACACTGTCGCGGATTGGTTAAAGTCAGTAATATTTGGAGAAGTATCCTTGATTATCCTTTTACTTTCGCTTTTGTCATTCATGGCTCTGGGGATTTTACAAACAGAAGAAGGCAGATATCCGCAGAAAAATCTTGCGGAAGTAGAAGATCAAAATGGATTTCGGGCAGGAAGATCGTGTATCGACAATGTATTTGTACTCCAACAAATAATGGAAAAAAGAAAAGCGAGAAATCTATCTACTCACTTAATATTCATCGATTTGGAAAAAGCATTCGACATGGTACCCTTAAGCAAACTTTTTGAAATTTTGACGAAACATGGTACAAACGAAATTTATGTTAGAGCCATTTGGAACATGTATAAAAATGCCAAGAGTGCAGTAAAATTGGGAAACAGACTTTCGGAAACATTTCCGATAACAAAGGGTCTCAAACAGGGATGCAGTTTGTCACCCACTTTATTTAAAATTTATATTCAAGAAGCTTTAGCCAACTGGAGAAAAAAAATCGGGAAAATGGGGGTACAATTAGACGACGACAAGTATTTAACAAACCTATTATTTGCCGATGATCAAGTTGTTATAACCTGTGATGAAGAAGACTCAGATTTCATGTTTCGAAAACTGGAAGAAGAATATCAAAAGTGGGGATTAAGAATAAATATTAGAAAAACTGAATATATGAAAGTGAATGAACAACAACAAGAAGATCCGAATTTATACATAAATAAAAGCATAAAAAGATGCAAGGAATTCAAATATTTGGGAACTGTTTTATCAGACGCAGGAACAACAGAAAGGGCGGTACAATACAGAGTACAGCAAGGTAACAAGGCCACCCGTATAATGAATTCACTACTATGGTCGACAGGACTTAAATTAAAAACAAAAATAACCATGTACAGAGCCATAGTAGAGCCTATATTAACATATGGCTCAGAGTGCTGGGCAGTGACTGAGTCTGATAAAAAGAAAGTACAAACTGCTGAAATGGACTTTTTAAGAAGATCGGCTAGAATATCAAGATTACAACATGTCACGAATGCAGAAATCAGGATCCGGACAGGAAGAATATTCACAACTACAGACATGATAGAGACAAAGCAGTTACTATGGTATGGCCACGTAATGAGGATGGAGGAAGAAAGGTGACCAAAAATTGCCCTAAATTACAGTCCCAAATGTAGGAGACGAAAAGGATGACCACGTAAAACTTGGATTTCTGGTGTAACACAAATTATGGAAGATAGAGCAATAAACGAGGACGACTGGAGGAATAGAGAGGTTTGGAGATCAAAATGCGGGAAACGGCAAAGGCTGTAGGATCCCCGCCTGTATATGTATGTAGAAGGCAGATATTCGAGACTTCGAGACTTTTCGAGACCATACCAAAATTCAAAATCAAAAATTTTGAAAGGAATTCTACATAACATTACACTTTGTTGCGAATTGATTAAAGTCAGTATTATGTGGAGAAGTAAATATTTAGCATATTATTTCTTCTTAAATAATAACAACTATAGTGCATATTAGTCATATTATCATTGGTCCTAAGGCTAACAAGGTTACCATAACACACACACATTGAGGACACAAAATTTTGTTAAACGGTAATATTTGTCGTCTCAACTTTCTTCCGTATGTCTTTCTTTCGATTGCTTCATTTATTTACAAACACTTACGATCTCTCAATTTTATTGTTTGCTTATCCTTGATATCTTTACGCATTGTCGATTAATATTTGGGATTAAATGTGTCAGCAAGTTTAATCTGCAACGATTTTGCTCAAAGATAAGTAGGATGAAGTACAAAACAAAGTTTATATTAAAAGTTTGTCAGTTTGATTGGATTAACTTCCTGGACTTTTTATTGGAAGTGCGTTCACAAGATTGGAAGAAAAGTATATGTAATGATATTAAATGTTGAATGATATCTCCTTCCATCATTTATTTTTTATTTGTTCCCAGGTGTTAGCCTCAATAAATCGCCCCAAAATGGCGACTAATTTTTAGAGGATTCACTAGAGACTATTTTGTGCATTAAACTGTTGTCGATTTTATGAAAATTGTTATGTCGTATTTCCCATATTTGACTAAAATTATGCTACAAACATCGATGAAGTGAAATTAAAAAAGAACCTATAATGATTCATACTCGTTTTAAAATTGTCTATGTGCACAAAAAAGAACAGGTAATTTAAAAAAAAGCAATATTATATTTAAAAAAAATCATTTTGATGTACCTTATAAAATGAAAAATGAAATTGTGAAATAAATAACAAAAAATACGAAACTTGGATAAAATATGTTATTCCACCTGAGTCTCGCATTTTATTCACTTTTGAATTATTCACTTGCCTCAGTAACACACTGCCTAAAACACTAACAATAAATAACTATTGTCATCGAGTTCTTACCACTTATCCAGGGATTTCGAGGTCTCCTCATTCCTCGCCTACACTTCTTCGTAGTAGTCCAGAAGACGTCAACGCTCAAGTACTCCTTTAAATTATTTTTTCAAATATTTCCAAATACAGAATTTGTAAGAAAAATGTAACGAATTACCCAGATGACATTAATTTTTTTAATTCTGTGACAATTTTACCCGACGCCTTTAAAATAAATACAATTTTGAAAATTTTCTATATAAGATGGCACATGCCTATACTTACAGAATTAACTTGGCAAAATTATAATTCCGAACCATGCGGAAGTCCAAGAACGAAGTGTCGCGACGTTTACAAACTTACACACTTATACAGAAATAATTTCAAACTGTCCGTGTTTCTAAAAGAAACTAATTCATAAAATATTTTATATTAATGTGGCACATCAGCGGTTCCAATCTTCTAGAGTCTCTCAGTGCCAACCGCCCCAAAATGGTGGATACTTTGTATGTACACTGACTTTATGTTTGTTGTGGTGTTTAGTGTTGGAAATGTTAATATTTGAACTTTCAATGTTAAGTAGACTTCGAGTTTTTTTTTGCAATACAAAATGGAATTCCTTCATATGGACCATGAAAATAATCAAAAAGCACGTGTGGTTTCCTTCAGGACTGTTTTATGACAATTTTAAAGATCTGTCAGGAAAATTGGAACCATAAGAGATGGAAGTTAAATAGCCACGGGTGCATGCTTACGATTTATATACTGCCAACTCTATTATTGTCACGTTAGAAGTACTAAAGCAAGTACATTGAAAATTTCTGAACTTAAAAGTACTTGTATACTGGATTTAAATGTTCATAGTAGAAAGTTGTGTAAGTGCTCGAAGTTGGCCATAGTGAATAAAAAAGAAAATCTCTTGCCAATAAGTTTAATCTTGTGAAAATTTCTGGTTATACCTATCAATTTCACCACATTAAACTTCTTGATTTTTATACCTGTATCTTTTCGTTATGAGGTTGAAATACTATTTTTCATATAATTAATGGATTTATCATAATAAAAATGTCTATCATGGTGAGATATTTAAAAATATGTGATGTTTTTACGTTTTTCGTTTGATTTGTGATAGAAATAAATATTTTATTTCAATTCGCGTATATATAATCCAGAGTAACACCGCAAGATACCAGGAAGATGTAAAACCGCTCGGAACGAATATTACAATATCTAGTTTTATAGCCGGGCGTCATCTTGGCAGTTGCAACATTGTATCAATTTTATTTTAGAAAATGTTGTGTTTGAGGCTTAGCCATAAAACTTCTCTATTTATTCGAATAAATTATAATCCAATTAAAACGTTTTAATAGTTTCCTTGATGGCAGTTTGATGTAAAGTTCAAGAAATTTGTTGAATTTCATATTATTAGCTTAATTTTATATCCGCAGCGTGCCAAATGTCGCGCCGTTTGATGATTTATCGACGGAGGAAGTTTATTTTGCGACAATGTTGTATAGAGGCTGTATTCGATGACTGAGAAATTGTTTTAACTCTATCTCAATAAAAGTGACAGTTGTAATTATTATTAATGCATATCTGTCATGTTATAAACTCCATTTGCGATAATTGCATCATGTTTACTTTACACAAACTTTACGTAAATTCATCTACGTAGAAATTTCTATTAGCTAATTTTGTGAATGATTGTTTTTATCGATTGATTTCGACTTCAGTGAAATCTTTACTAGGCTTACAGGGTGAGTTAGGAATAACCCGAATCCGCACACTATAAAATTGTGATATTTAATTTCTGCACCGGGCTGAATTTTATTAAATGTAGTTTATTAAAGTGTAAGTACATGTTTATAAATAAATTACTGGGGCAAGTCAATTTAATTTCTTAAAAGTCGTCTTTTTTGTCATTGAACTAAGTGAAACTCGCTAGACGTCTTTATTCAAGTGTCCTTGGGACACTTGGTGAGTTTAAATTCGTTTAGTGAATAAATGTGCAAGTGCTCGATGTCCATTTAACAATTTGGCAGTAATTGAATAAAGTTGCAATTGGCAACGATTTTAATTGCTCATAAAAAATATCCAAACTCATTATTTTAACGTTGATTAATGTTTGTTTTAATAATGTGTTTTGAAGATGTTTAGCAAGTTTCAGTACTTCTTATAAAGTTGTGAAGCTTTATGTAAAACATTAACACAATTGAACAAATATAGTTGCAATTTGTCAGGATTGGAATTGTCAGAAATTCAATAATTTTTGTATTGAAACTCAGATTTTGGTACAACTCACTAGACTTGTTTATTGAAGAGTTCTAAGAGGAGATTAGTGTGTTTCAACTTGTTTAGTGAAGTAGCTTTCAAGCTGTTGGTTATTCATTTAACAGTCTGTCAGAAATTGGATAAACTGTGATTTCTAAGAGTTTTAAAAATTCATAAAAAAATATTCAAATTCAAATTTACGAACAATACAAGGTTTTGAATACATTTAGCGAGTTTCAGTTGTTTTTTAAAGGAGTTTTGCAATTGTGATGCTTTATGTAAAAAAATGGCACAATTGAACGAATACAGGTCCAATTAGTGAGGATGTATAGTTTCACAAATTCATAATTTTTATAGTGAAACTTTGATTTTGGTCAATTTCACTAGAATTGTTTATTGGAGTATCCTTGGGGAGTTTAGTGAGTTTCAACTCTTTTACTGAACGAATTTTAAAGTTACCTCTTTCCATTTAACATTTAGGCAAGTTGGTTAGATTAAATGGTAGTTGCAATGTTTTTAAAAATTCATAAAAAAGTTACTTAAATTTAGGTTATAGTACAACTCACTAAAGTGGTTGAGTAATGTGCCCTTAGTGATATTCGACACTTTTTGTGAAGGAGTTTTGAAGTTGGGGTTTCTTTATGTGACAAAACATTGACTTGTGAAGATATGTTTAAATTAAAATGTTTGTAAAATTCATTTTACAGTTGTTTATTGAAATGTATTGAAAAGGTTTGGTTGATTTCAGCGCTTTTTGCAAAGGAGTTTTGAAGTTGCGATGTCTTATGTAACAAATTGACACAATTTAAGGAGTGTAGTTCCAATTTCCCACCCTTTATAGTTTCAAAAATTTATAATTTTTGTATTGAAGCTAATATTTTTCTAAAACTCACCATAATTATTTATTCAAGTGTCCTTGGGTTTTGAACTCCTTTTGTGAAGGAGTTTTGATGTTACCGGCATCCATTTAACAATCTGACAAAGTCTTAAGACGAAGTGGTAATTGTTATCTTTTTAAACAATGTATAGGAGCTACAGGATCGTAGCAGCAAATCGTGTGCATGACAATGTGACACATCTAACATTTAATGTAGAATTTTCAAGTGGGTTCTCCTTCTTTTCTCTTCTCACAACCAACAAAAGTTAATTTCACCCCTATTTTTCACCCCATTAGAAAAGGAAAATTGTAGGTTTCGGGAAGTACGTTAAATCTTCCGCATATACGAACAGATCCGTATTTAGGATTTTGCTGCGTTAGCTTGTTGAACGTGTCTTAACACAATTTGTTTAAATTTTGCCATATTACGCTTCCATTGAAGATATTTGAATGGCTCTTAAATGGACTCGAGTTATTTCAGACTACGTCCTGTATACAGCCATAATATTGAATCAATACTTTTGAATATTATTCAGCACACTAATTATAACTGACTGTTTGTTTTACTCTACTAGTATGTTTTAAATATAGAATGCCATTAACATTTCGACGTTGAAAACATGCACAATAAATTCCATGGGAACATTTAGAAGTTTAAAGATTCATTTTTATTAGGTATATGTTAGGTACTTTTTTCACATCATTCTTGATTTATGAGCGATATTTGATAATTAATGGACAAGTAGAGACAAGTCGTGTTACGTCCACTAGACACCAATGAGAGAGGATTAAAAGAGACGTGAGCAGAATCGTACCTTTAACGTTTTATTTATTTTTTGTTTGAGAAGGAAGTAACGCGTCACCCACCAAAACAAAAATTTAAAGTGCGCCATATTGGTTGTTGCAAAAGACGACGAACGCGTACGCGTCGTACGCGCACCCACAGACATTTATACGTAGGTGTACGTTTGATGAATGGTGAATATAAAAAGTCCCTGTCTGGTGGGGCATCTAAGTTATTTTCGGTTTTATTAATAAGACACCGAGTGTCGTTGCCTATCAGTCCGGGACACATGTGTTCGAACAGCGGGGGACACAACAAAGGAATAACATTCGAAGTGTATCAACAGGGAGAAAGATTAACTGGTTCGATTAGAAGAACAAATTTAATGAAAAATGGACATCGGATCGGTATCCGTGGAATTTGGAATTTATCGGAACGGTGGAAAATGAAAATTAATCACCCGATGTGTAAATCCGATGAATTATTTGTGTTGGCCGTACAGTCCTCCGCGAGCGTTTAATAGTGGTAATAATACATTAGTGCCACATGCGCAAGAAGTAAGTCTCTAGTAGTGAGTTTTTATTACGACCCATTCAACACAATCTGTACATTTCACTTGTTAAGTGAACATGTTTGGGACTCTTTTCACTTCTGGCAAATGCTGTAGCAGCTTTTGGCAAGCGGATCGGTTTATTAACTTTCTCGTAAAAAAAGTGTAAACAGGATTATTTTTATTTGTGTTATTATTTTAGTAAAGTATTTGATAATATCCCGAGTTTATTTCTGTTTCTAAATGACTTGTTTTTGGAACGTCTTTTAAGTAGAAGCTTGTGATTGATGGATGTGCCTGATACATTGACGGTTGGTCTATCTAGCCCTCTAAGTTATAATTAAGTTCGATCCCATATGCTTGTGGGTGTAAATTATGTTGCCAATGGCTGCCCTTGTACGTGTAAGTCACTTTTGAATACGTGATATATTGCAGATGAAGTACGTTCATTTTAAGATTTGTTCACCTCTCAGTATAGCTTCAAATGATGGTTACTCGTGAGTAACTTATCAGTGTGCGGTTATTCCCTTGTTTGTAAATTTAATGTCACTTAAAGCTGACCACCAAGTAAAGTGTCGATCTACTACTTATTGTACAGAGCGCATGCGTCGTGGTGAAGTTTTGAATTTTTCTTGGTTATGTCACTATCTGTGGTTCTTTGATTGTTCAATTCGTAAATATTTTTCTTTTCTCATTGTTTATCTAGATGGGCCCAAATTGATTTGTCTGTACGAACAGAATATAAAAAAATGAAATGAAATAGATGGAATATTGCAGGAATACCAATAATATCCGAGGCTTCAGAAAACACTAGATCAACTGTAGATGCGATATTTACCATCAGGAGGATCACCAAAAAAGCCATAGAAATCAGACCAGAAGAAAACGCGAAGTCTTCGCCAACTAATTTAATAAATCAGAGCGACCGGTTTCGACTTGTTAGAAGTCATCATCAGGCTCTCAATATGAACGTTTTTAGGGCTGAAGTTGCACGACATGTGAGACGTCACAAATAAAATTGAATTGAAAACGTGGAGTAAGCCCTAAAGGAGTAACGTCATCATCAGTTAAAAAAGGTTACTACAAAATTGTCCGTTCAGATGTTGGGTTGGACAAATACTGACAATCTAGAATTTGTAAAAGGATAATTTGGTAGTAACCTTTTTTAACTGATCAGGACGTTACTCATTTAGGGCTTACTTCACGTTTTCAATCCAATTCTATTTGTGACGCAACTTTAGCCCAAAAATCGTTTATATTGAGAGCCTGATGAGGACTTCTAGCAAGTCGGAACCGGTCGCTCTGATTTATTAAATTAGTTGGAGAAGACTTCGTGTTTTCTTCTAGTCTACGTTTGACACGTCCAACTTTTAGAATCCTGACAACCTTCTGTAGCCATAGAATGCAACAAAACGGCATATATGTGCTTCATTGACCTAACCCATGTATTCGATACAGTACCTCTAACTGTTATAGTACAACTACTAAGACAACGAAAAGTAGACTCAAACGTTATAATAATCATTAACGAACTCAATACTTAGCACCTCAACATTCATCAAAACAGATTCAGGGCTGACGACAGGAATACCAATTGCGACAGTAATAAGATGAGGAGATAGCCTTAGCCCCATACTTTTCAACATAATAATTAACGAAATGATAGGACAGGCTAAGAGCGAGAGGATACAGAAGGGGGGACAAGGAAACTAAAATTTTATGCTATGCGGAAGACCACTTAATTATATCTGAAAATGAAAATAGGCTTCTATATGCTTTTGAACAAATGACCGAACGGTTCAACATGATTAAAAAAACCAATGCCTCTCTCTATCCAGAGAAACGAGGAGATACAGACTGCCACTATATAACAAGGTATAGGTAGAAACCTAATAGAAGAGGTGCAGAACCAAACAACAAAAGCTACCTTGACATTAGGGTACCTCCACGACATAATATCGAGGAACAAACACTTAAGTACATCTAGCAAAGTCAAAATCTACAAAACGTATGTTAGAGCCGTGATGATATATGCCATTGAAACAAGGGCCGAAAATGCCCAAACCAAAAGGCTATTAAAAACAACAGAGATGTGAATACTAAGATCAATCACAGGCTACACACTGCACGACCGTAAGAGAAATGAGGACATTAGAGAGATCTGTGGGTTACAAGACGTAGTAAGATGGGCCAGAACAAGACGAAGACGGTGGAGAAACACTTGGATAGGATGCCCGACAGCCGATTCCCCAAAGTAACAAAAAGGGAAAAACAGGAAGATCGCCAAAACGCTGGCACGAAAGATGGACTTCGCCATTTCTAGAATAAGGAACATTGTGGAGAACACAGGACTGAGTCCTAACGTAAGAAGAAGAAGAAGAAGACGAAATGAAATAGATGAGTTTACTGAAATTGGAAAGATCCACGTACTAACTGTTTAGAGCACGGTGTCCACGCACTACGAGAAGTAGAACTTGAGAACATTGTAAATATGGATGATTTGGACTCGATGTAGGGTATTTCCGAAAACAGTGTTGGAATTATTACATTAACTACTTAGAAGAAAATCTACAACCTAGTATTCATATATCGTTAAGACTCTGTCTGGGAATTGGGAATGACCCCATTTGAAATGATGATGGGAATAATGAGAATTATACGTTTACTTAAAATACCGTTAACCTGGTGGTTACAAAAATCATGCCATTGAAGCACATTAAGGGAAATTAGCACGTGATTTTAGAAAAAGTTTCATTTATTATTTTAGTAGTTTATGACTATCAAAAATTGTATAACAAAAATTTGGAATCAATTTAAGCATAGGTACTGCCCCTTTGTTTCGGTCTCACCTTCCTGACGTTGATAATTACACACAAAAGGCAGAATCAGCTGAAACGTTTTACTTAACACCAAATTACAATCAGAAATGAACAATTTCTGCGTACTACCGAATATATATGTATGTACGTTCTGTGAGTTCCGTCCTTGTTCCATGTCCTGTCATTTTTAAAAACATGACAAAACTAGGTAATAACTAATAACTTGGTAGGTACTCTACTGGAGTTGAATAAACGCAGAGTAGTTACGCAAGTATCAAAATTGTAGATAATAATTATAACCCTACTCCATGTTTTCAGATGTTTATTTTTGGTTTTTATGTACGCATGTTTTTAGATTTCTTTCATCTTTTGGACTAATTACGGAAACTTTTTCGGGTTATTTACAAGTGTCATAACGGAAATTTAGCACTGTCAGATATTTTATTAATACAGTGAAATTATCGACATTTTTCACGAGATCTGCTGTGATAGCGAAGGCGCACAGTTCAAGTTGAGGAAACAGAATTAATTTGGAAAATTTGTTAACGTCATTTGTAAGAATTGGCCAGCTTTGTTACAAGTTAATTATAGATAGAAAGTACGTGTGAGTATTAACGAATGAGAAGAATGTGTAATTAACGAGACGGTAAAATAAAACGTTTTTTTTTTGCTGTGGCTATTTCCCTAATGTTTGATGTTCATTTGATCCCATTAATTTTATTTATGGGAACGGCGAGGTTTTTTCCTCTACTCTCGAGTAGGTATTTCTAATCTGGATGCTTCGAGCGATTTCCCTCTGGCCGATATTTAAAAACCAGCATAGACAGTTATTGATAGTCTCCGTTATGGCCGGCAAACCTTCCCGATCCGATTTCCCGCTCCAGAAACTCCACAGAGGCGCATCTCGTCCAATCCATCTGCAAAAATAACACATTACGATTCCAAGAAACCGAATAAATGTAATTGCACGTTTATATATCCCCATGTGCTCTCTTTGTCTGCTCCATTAATATCCACTCTGTCGAAACGAGACGCGGGGTCTTAGCCTCTGCCAACGGATGCTGAAATTAATAAGAATAATTCCGAGAAATTAATCCAACAAAGTCTAGTTTTAATTTTAGATGGTTCTTTTGATGTCTGTGCGTGTGTGCACCCGTCCCCGATGTGTGCGTCTCCACTCCGCTTTCGCTACGTTTAGGACGCTATTGGCGCCGTCACGTGCGAAGGAAATGAGTGCTATTCGAGACACTTTGGAAGTAGATATACGTACGACAATAAATTTCACCGATCAAATTTACGGCGATAATTGACCACAGAAACTCACAAATAAGATATCTGATCTGAATCATATGTGTGCCGGTAGCAGTAATCGAAAATATTCATCATAATCACATGAGATCTAGTGAGGAATAAGCATAACCAGTCACAACCACACGATCATATAACTTATCGCAGGGTCGCTTTGATTTATGGTCCAGAAGTTTGTCCACCAAAACGTCCTCCACTTGATACAGTTGCAACTCTTTCCAACTCTTTCCAACTCTTTCCCCTTCTGTGGTATAATCCTGCAGCAGATAGATAGATCGGTAATGACATGCACCATCCCCTGTCTTTTCGGGTTTGAGGATAGCGATAACCATTGTTGTGTATGGGGACCAATATTGTCTTGGAACTCCAATAATATTCCACTCTTTCCTGCAGCCTTGCGTGTGAGATAGCTGTGTGAATCTCTTGCTGAGATATTTACTGAGTGATAAGTTCGGAGCTTATATTGGTCTTCATAAAGCTACTTTAGCTCTTTGCTAATTTCAGTCGTGTGCTCCTTGTTGACCACGCCTTTGGAGTTGCCGATTAGCTTGGAAGCAATATTGGTTGGCCTCTACAGCACAGTTAGTTTGCACCCTTACAGATGAACTCCCAGAAAGTCTCCCTTTCAAGCTTTCCTACTTGATGTTGTGATATCCATTTTTCCATACATTCACGCCATCGACTTCTATCTAGCTCGCTGCTTCCCAGTATTTTGGTCCTTGGACTGATGGTATTTCTCCAGTAGTTTCTTTGGATCTTTGTGACCACCCAGATACGAAGTCTTTTACGTGGCTTCTGGAAATGTTTACCCTTGCTTCCCCAATCATCAATGAAGTGAACCGATGAATGTTTTTTATTCCAGGAGGGATGCGTTTAATGGTTTTCTTCACGGTATCTTGGAACCTCTGCCAGGTTACTTCCCTTAGATTCCATTTAGCTTGAGAGGCTGTCGGTCATGTGGTGATTTACAGACCAATTCTGTAACTATCGGTCTTAGTTGTGTGTTGGGAACAAGGAACCAATAGTCCACTCTCGTCGATGGTTATTATAGTGAGGTCTGGGTTATTATCCCTTGTTCCATTTCGCTGACCAGAAGGTGGGAGGGTCTTTAGGGTTATAAAGTAAGTACAGGTTATCAGCCAGCATCCAGGACGTTAGTTTCTCTCCTGCTTTTTCGTCCGATGTATAGCATGTTGAGTGGTAAGTAAGTCTTGAAGTCACCAAGACTTACTGGATTGAGACTATTGGCCCATCTTCTCTTCTGGAAGAAAATTAACAAATATTACTAGCTCTGGAGAAAGTAACGTAACTGCGGAAGTGATAAAATCAGATAGCGACGCACTATCAATACGTATGTTGGTATACATGTTAAGAATCAAGATATCAATCAACATTTCAATTAAGAAACCATTGAAGTGAAGATGCAATCTCTTTAGGTCATTGCAAGGTATCAGCTGAATTTTCAACAAATAACGTAAACGTCTAATCGGAGGACGAACTGGGAGAACACTAATCGGCTTTAGGAGTAATTGGTACGTAACTGGGCAAATTGTTTCCTTAAAGGCGATACAGACTAGCCACTATGAATGCAAATTAACCTTTATGTGCTGTTGGTACACCATAAACAGACGTTCGATAATATAGAGATAAAATGTACAATGTAGTGGATAGTTGCGCTGATTAACTTAGTTCATGTAGGGTTGTGTTGATGTGACTATCACGATCTAAATGAGGCAAAATCAGAAAAGGGATTAATTAGAATTTTCCAAAAACGGAGAACGAGGACAAGACTCAGGTGCAAATAGATGTTACTGGAAATACAAAGAGAGTACCATAAATTACCTAATAATATATACAGCCGAATAGGGGGAAATAGTACATTTGCGAAAGTAGTCTTTTTCACTTACTTAGATGTTCTAATTGAAGAAAATTGTTTGGAAGACCAAGGAATTAAAATCAGAATCCCTACAAGAAATATACAGCATTGAGGTCCTTTTATGGTCAAAATGGGTTTCAAGGAAAACATAGCTAGGGATATACTAGGCAGTCTAGGTTTGGAGTAACATATGAAGTTGATACATGTGTGCCGAAGAAAAAATAGATTTGTTAAAAATATGTGAAAAGAAGGTGATAGGTGATAAAAATGAAATGGGGATGAAATAGAAAAACCCATTGATGGTTAAAATTGATGATAATTTCGCATGTCATATCTGAGCATAACAAGACCCAGATAAACCTTTCTTTCAGCATATTGCAATACGGCAATAATTTCCACTTTTATTTAGTTTTAAAATTTTAAAATGACTTCATGGGGTCTTAATGACACTTTTCCACTGTCTTCTGATCACTTTAATTCATTGATTGTCAATATTATCGACTGGAAACAGTTTTGGTAATCGCACAACGCAAATGATTACCAATATTACCAATATTTCTAATATGGACTGTACAATTATTATAGTCATACAAGTCGTAAATTTCGTAGACGAGCTTTTGTTTCCATTATCAAAAAGATTTGCTTTAATATATACTGAGAACCTGCCATAAATCCCTCTAAACAACGATGTTCATGCTGAACCGATCTAGATGCAAATACTGACGTCCATACATACAATAATAATATAATAGGCCGTGAATATACTTACGTTGGTAATTTCCCTAAGAGCACATAACTAATCTTATTCTACAAATACATTTCTCGGAACTTCGCCGTAATTCCCTCGCCAATTTACAATTTTATTGGAGAAATTACGTCTGCGAGGGAAATATCTGCCATCTTGAATGCAATTCGCTGAATAATAATTGTAATTGTATGATATTTAAAATGACCGGCTCACCAAGTCGGCTTTATCCGAATTGCCTATCTCGATCGTTTGTGTTTTTTTGCGTAATTTTCGGCACGCAAGTGTGTATGTATTGTATCGTTATACATATGCGTTTGTGTGCATTTCAGGCTAGACCGGTGCGTATTTATTACGTGATGAAATTGAGTATCACGTGGCCATTTCGAAATGAAGATTAGAATAATGAGCTTTCACATATTCATAGAGGTAATCTAATCACAGTTAAATCGAGCGATTTGCCAACAAAATGTACACGTATTTTTTACTTATTTCTTCTGGCCTTTCTCTCATTTGCACTAATCGACAGTAAGTGCAGTAACTGTTTTAGCGTCTCGATAAGATGTATACCATATGTTCAATTAAGGAATCATCAGTTTGATTGGGACTATAATGCAGTCGATTGAACTATGGAGTAATGAGTTGAGTAGGTAATAGAGATTGAGTATGTGAGTTTAATGACGTACCTGAAATATGCGTATAATTGGATCATTAAAATAGCATATTTTTAATTCGGTTCTTTAATATTTTGCGATAAGTTAAATTACAAAATTATTAAATAATTTTGAAAGCTATTTTCTAAAAGGGACAATTTCTTTCTCTAGCCTCAACCAAATGACTCAAGTCTACCACTTGTTCAATTTTTACATATTTTGAGTTTCTTACATTCGAAATAAATATTAGGTACTCATAACGTTTTTAACGACATTCATGCGACAGCTTTAAAACAGTTACTGTCGTCTTTATAATATAACGATTCTAAATAAGTTCTGACACAATTAAAATTAGAGAAATTAAGGGGCTTTTAAGAAACATGAAACATAACATTTTTAAAGAATTTGCAGTTATTAAAGACAGCATAAAGTTTACAATGTAAATTTTGAACTTGTCGAATTAGGGACTTTCGAAATTACTTTTGACAATTAATTGTAGTTTGCCAACGACATTTTTAAGAAAGTGCTAGCTATCTTAAATCGGATCTTGTGTATTCAAAAGAATGTGTAATGAACTGCAATTGACTTACTGAAATAATATATTTATAAAGTTTGAAATGTACCCATGAAGTTTTCAAAGTAGTTTAGATACTAAATAAAGTTAAGAAGTTTCTGAGAAACTTATAATAGTTGTAATCCTCCGAGATATTTAAACAAAATTAGAATTGTGTGGGTAAAATAGGTATATCGTGAGGCATTGTACAATACGTTCTGACAATTAAAGAAATTAAGGAGTTCCTAAGAAACATACGGCAATTGTATTGCGATTTTAAAAGCAGTTGCACTTGTTTTAAGAAAAACAGGACGTTCGTAATGAGTTATGATGCATTGAAATAAAATAAAATGAGTCAATTTGCAATTGTAAAATTCTACATTTTTGAAGGAGTCCCTTCCAAAAATTGATACATTGATTATTCTATAATTAGTCATTTTGGTTATCCACAGAACCTAACCAATTCCATTAGGTAAAATAAGCCAATCTTTCTCATTAAGAATGAACTAAATATTAGTTTGTTTCGTATAAGTAATTAAAATTGATTGATTTTAACTAGTGTTTTAAGTATTTTAGCTCGTGAAACAACACATTTGTATTATTTTTTGAATACCATAAAAAATACTAAAATAAAAGTAAATAACACTTAATTTATAAAATAGTGTTGGATTCGGGTTCGGGTGCAGGTTTATATATATTTAAATTAGTTGTTAAGGATCGTTTCAAGAGTCTTGTTTCGAGCAGTTTATTTCTTACTCTTTTTGAACAAGTATCATCTCATGCATTGCGTGGATCACTTCCATACCTTAAAACATCTAAAACCACTTTAAAATCTTGAGGTACATTTCAGGCTTCATGTCGGTTTAAGTCAATTGCAGACCATTACAGTCTTTATAAATTCTTTAAACTTATAACTTTTAAACATTGAAAGGATCTCTTTTAAAAACTTTACAACTTACATTTCAAACGTTATATTTTTCTTAAAAGATTTGCAAGTTCTGTGAAAATGTAGGATTGACATAAGTTTCTTGGAAAGTTCCTTTGAAACATTATATTTGAGATGTATGTTAAGTGCAGTTGACTCAAGTGATGTGCAATTGACTCAAGTGATTTACTAACTTCATATCGAAATTCACATGATAAACTTCATGTGGTCTTTAAAGTCTGCGCTCATATAGAAATGCAAGTAGAAAAGCTGTTCAATAAAAATTAGCCATTTGTATTAGTTATAAACTAAAAATTAGCTAATTTAATTAGCTAAAAGTAAGCGCTAAAACGTCCTTTTCATTCACTTTAAAAATATACCTATTTAAAGTTTAAATTTTTCCTTTGGTACATAAAATTGATAGAAAGCGTAGGTATTCTTTTCCACCTATATAACACACACAAGTATATAGGATATTTTTAGCTAATTTTCAGGAATAAGTATGCTTAGTTAACATAAATAAAAATGAAGTCTTATTCCATAAGAGGGTTATAAATTTTATTTTTATTAGTTAACAGTTGGACATCTGTATACAGTGTTTAGAATGACTCCTACTAGGGATCGCATTTTATAGAAAATGCTACATTTTAAATGTAACTCGTAACTGTAATAGAGTTGTGATTCATTTAAAGATGTAGATGAGTTTAAAGGATGTTCAAAGGAAGTAATTAGGTTCCATTGACTGACTTTAAATAATATGAAATGTGAAATTTAACTCATAAGTTTTTAAACTAGTTTTTAACGTTTTAAAGTACGTACTACTCCGTAAAAAGGGTAACGAGTGTGCACTAGCCCTAACCATTATATATCATTTCACATAAAATATATGTTTAATTCAATTAACCCATTAATTACAATAAATTACTTTTTGAGAGCAATTTTACGAGCAAATTGAAACTCGAATTGATCGAAGTTGTTCGTCATTACTTGAAACGACGAAATTTACGATATTACGTCCAGGTATAAAACAATGTGATCACTTTTCGATAACATAATTCAGTTTCCGATGAAGTCATTTTTAATGTAAATATCTTGGGGTTTAGTGTAGGTGTAGGATACCGAAGATCATATCTGTGCTCCGTCTGTTCTATTCGAATAGAACTGATGAGAGATTTAAATGAACGCAGTGTGTAATGAACGTGCTTAAATATTAATTTACTGTTTAGTTACGCTGCGTGTGGAATATATTTACCTCAAGGTATTGTCTAAAAGTTACTTAATCGTTTTCTACAAGAAAGTTATTTTATTAATGTAGTAAGTAATAATGAACAATACCATAGGCGATATCGATTTCTCCTGTATTTAATGGTCGGGTTAATGAGTACGTATATCTACTTACTATACTATGTACGTATGGGTTAGTGTGTGCTTATTTTCAGATTCGATTTCGTCCGTCACACATTGCTTTTAACCGTGTACGTAAGAACGGCTCATACGCATATATGCAGGTATGCAACATTGTAGAGCACAAAAAGCCTATGTTTGAAATCACATTATGTATTTATGTTATCGGTTCTCTGAGAGCGAGAGTCCCGAGAGTATAACAACCTGTGGCAGAGGTACAAAATAAAAAGCAAATAACAAGCTGGTCAAAATAATGGATGAAAATTGTTTGTTTTATTGTTTAGTGGGGAAGTACAAGTGCAACATGTTGACATTGTATGTATAATGTATTAGAGCGAGGATAAGGCGCGCTGGAGAAGGCATGTCTCGGCGACGTTAAATGCCGAGTTTGAGCTATAAAACGCGGGTGTAACGTGAGATCCGGCCCGAAGAAGTCGTTTTAATAAAGTCACACGGCGGCCGTGTCGTCGTCGTCGTTGATACCTGCCGGCTCCTAGCACGATTTTAGCGCCGTTAGAAAATTATCGCCATCGAGGTGGATCCGATCCCCCCCCGAATACCTGTAACCGAATATCGGCCGCTAATCTCGCGTCTCAGCACGTAGCATTTCCCTTACATACTTCAGCATAAGCCCGATGCCTTTACAGGGTGCCCACACAGTCGGAAAATCAGGGAAATAGTCAGGGAAATCGGGAAAAGTCAGGGATTTTGGAAATTTTTCTGGATATTGGAAAAAAGTGCGAGATCTTAACTCACACGCAAGATTAAACTTCAAAAATGAAAAGCAACCAAACCAAATGAGACCTGATGAGCTAAGGCAGTTTAATTGAGATATTCACAAGGCATAATACAGTAAAAAGAATCTGAATATTTTGTACTTCGACGAGTGATAACTTAAAATACATATTATTTATGAATCACAATAATAAGAAACTTTAGTTCTCCCGTTTCCAAAAGTTTCCAATGATATGTTCCTTCCATTACTTTCCTAAGAAATGACTTCCTGGAAGTACGCGTGAAAGACCGCCGAGTACAAAAATAAGGTCGGAAATTTTTTAAAATTTGGCGGGAAAGGTCAGGGAATTTCGAAAGGAAAATTTTCTGGTCACCCTGCCTTAGCACAAGGAACGAGGAAAGGCTTGAAATGCCTTGTAAACGATAGTACAAAAAACCGTCTCATCTCGAGATCAAAAAAATGTGCCAAAAACGTGTTTAGTTAAAAAAACTACCAATGTACCTGAAACTTTGGATCGATACAGCATAATCATATCAAGCGTAAATATCAGCGTAATTATTAAAATTCTGCTGATGTGTAATCGCCTTTCTCAACCATTTGCTACCAAAATTTTTTTATCAAAGCAAGAAGGTGTTCTATATTTGGTCATGTTTGGAAAACATTCTATGTAGGCTTTTCCAAATTGTTTCCATTATTTCTAATGCCTTGGGCATCGTAACAATGCTTTGAAAACATATTTTAGGTGTATATAGTGTTAACTAAAAAACTATCAATATACCTAAAACTTTGTATTGATACAGCATAATCAAGCACCTAAAACTGTAATATTTGTACCTACTGTTTGTATTAGGCTTCAATGAAAATTCTGCTATTGTATGGTCGCTCCTCTCAACCATCTGCTTTAGTTTATAGAATTTTAAAAGAAATAATTAAATTGTTTTATCAAAGCAAGAAGGTTTTCTATAGGCTGAGCATTTTTGGGAAACACATTCTATGTAGAGTTTTCCAATTGTTTCCATTATTTCTATTGCCTATGGCATCTTAACAATGCTTTAAAAACATATTTTAGGTGTATAAGTGTAGTGTTTAGTTAATAAACTACCACTATACCTAAAATTTTGTATTGATACAGTATAATCAAACACCTAAAGCTGTAATTATAAATATTTGTATTGTTTGTATTAGGTTTCAATGAAAACTCTGCTATTGTATGGTCGCTTCGCTCAACCAGTGCTTTAGTTTAAGAAATTTGAAAAGAAACGATTAAATATTTTTATCAAAGCAAGAAGGTTTTCTATAGTTTGGGCATTTTTGTAAAACATTCTATGTAGGGTTTTCAAATTGTTTCCATTATCTCTAATGCCTTGGGCATCTTAACAATGCCTTGAAAACATATTTTAGGTGTATATAGTGTTTAATTAAAATACTACCAATATACCTAAAACTTTGTATTAATACAGGATAATCAAACACCTAAATCAGTAATTATAAATATGTGTACCTACTGTTTGTATTGGGCTTCATGAAAATTCTGCTATTGTATGGTCGCTTATCTCGACCATGTGCTTTAGTTTATGGAATTTTAAAGAAATGATTAAATTGTTTTATCAAAGCAAGAAGGTTCTCTATAGGCTGGGCATTTTTGGGAAACACATTCTATGTAGGGTTTTCCCATCTGTTCCCATTATTTCTAATTTCTTGAGAATACGCTATAATATGTCATGACAATTAAAGCAGTTGGTTAAGACTTGGTGTTTTCCTTCGGTTTAATTTGCCATGGCCAAATTTGAGAAGCTGGACAACCTTCGGTCGATGTCATGACAATACTAGCACCCTATTATTAGAAACTGATGCTATAGCGTCTTGTTGATCATAACTTTTACATCACTTTGGACCAAGTAAACTTAATAGACATAGCTCAGTTTATTATCATTTGAAATAAAAGCATTCTTAGTAACGATTTCTTGGCAAAAATGTCGTAGGCGATAGTACAAAAGGTTTATTTCGAGCTTCAAGAACTATGATGCTTGTTTTATTCTGACCATAAAAATGTAAAAGTGATTTTTCCACTATATTGAAAAAACTATAGGTCGTAGGGAATGGCGATGCACAAGAGATTTATGTGAAATAAACTATCGAAAAATTTGAGACTTGCTAAACTAAAATCGGCCAAAACATTAAAATGCTATTAAAAAACAACAAAGTAGGCTTATTTTATTATTGTTATAATTTTTCAACAAAGTAATTGATAACAATCAAACCACTCAATAGGAGTTCTATCGTGCTTAAATGGTTGACGGCAGATTTTCAATAGTTTTTGTAAAATCTTATTTATTTATTCCGCGCGCAAGGGTGAAAAATGGCCAAATGTAACCACTTGTGCAGTTGCCAGTTTTTAATAAAAAAGGTTTGGAGACTCGTATCTTCATGTTCAGGAACTATACTTTTAGTCTATATAATGTAATCGCTATATTTATTTGAATACAGAACTTAGAATTTTGCATTAAAGGAGAGTCAAATTTTCCCCATTTCTTCGTTATTAACGATTATAATATCTTTGTTATTTTTAGGACAAATATTTTTATGAACTGCACTAAAAAGCTGATTAAAAAATAATTTATAGTTTTAAAATATTTTAAGATTTAAAAATATGCAATTAAAAGAGAGAATAACCTTTTAGGTCTAATAGAAGCTAAGATAGATTTTTTTCACAGTGCCATTATTCATATCTATAGAGGAAGGGTAAAAATCTGTACAATTTTTTAACAAAGACTCACTCTGAAATGGTCAATTAAATGCAATTTTAGGGTTATTTGGGCTATTCATGAAATCAAGAATATTTTAAAATATTGAAAATTTTCATGACATTTTGTCGTTATTTAAACAAATAATCAACCAATTTGGATCAACAGTCTCAAATTAATCGTTTATTTTTAATATCCACCCAATAAGAAAGAAAGGGATACTTCCGTTGAGAACACTTTTAGAGCTACTTAATAAAATCATGTTTCATGATTTTTATTATTATTGATATTATGATTATGATATTTATTATTAGATTAAATTATTTGTTTTTCAAACAAATTTTTACCAAAACAATTTTATTGAAAATTATTCATTTATCAATAACGCTCCCTTTTAATTGTTTTAAGTCGAAAATAGGGGGGGGGGGTTATCGATAGTTTGTTAAGGTCCGGAAGGTTACGTACTGTGTAAGTGCCTAAACATTTTTATTTTGGGATAAAGATAGTCATGGGCGAGTGTACAACACATATAGGTGGCTCAGTTGGTAGAACGCTAGCGCCTAAAGCCAGAGGTTGTAGGTTCAAGTACTACTTCGGAGTTGCCAATTTTTAGGTGTTAAAGGTGCAGTTTTACTGCTCAATTACTTATACTCAATTCTTGGAGTGTGAATTGTCTTAGTTGTTTAAGTGACGTGAGTGATGAATGGAACCAAACATGTTGGGAATTTTAAAAACAAAATCAAATGTTTTGAAATAGTGAGGATTAAAATACAAGTACTGTCTCAGATATTAAAGTAGGATTAGGTTCACTTAGGTTAGAAACAATAATTACTGTTTGAAGAAACTAGAAAGTTGAAAAATGTCAGAAAGAACGATAGTACATCTCATCTGTAAAATACCTTTATTACTGTTTTAATTGTTCATCGTACAATCAAATTACTAGTACATACCGAGTGATCCAATAATCCAAATCGAGTACCTTCAAGAAGTTGATATCAATAGCATATACGTTTTAAAGTAAAGCTAAAAGGGGGAACAGAAGATTACACTCCTTTATTTAAAAAAAAGGGTGTGTTGAAATGCTAATAAGTTTCCATGTATGGTGCAGTTGGAACCGTACGGTTCCTTTCATCTTCGAGTTTTAATGTTTTATTCTGACTAAGTTAATTATTTTCCGGTACCCTCACTTTAGTATTAGGTACAGTCGTACCATAAATTAATAAATTAAGCTCCTCAAACTAAACTAATTACAGGTAATTAAAAGACTGAGTCTGATTATACGTGGCACTTTTGTTCGTTTTGGTAACATAGTTCGGTAAACGTGGTACATATATTTCCATGTAAACGAATCGGTCGAAATAATTTATTTTTTGCGAAGTAAATGAAAAATTCAAACACGAACATGCAGAAATCAAATCACCCGAGAGAAGAAATTTTATCTAATTTGTACGTAACTAAAAAAAACCAAACATACCGACTTAGTTCGCGTTGCGATTCGGTCCTGCCAAATATAATAGAGATGATTACAGGTTGCAACAGCAGACGGTACTCAGAAGACCCAAAAAACGGCAGTTTGCACGCGAGATGTAACACAGTAGCTATGATGGAATAGCGCGCGGGTTAATCATAAATTACAATCGGAGGAGTTTTTTGTGCTATGGAACGTCACATGTTCAGATAATTTACTGTTTGTTGTCAATCGGCCACATCCATACGTGAAACTGCTTGCGGCCGAGTGAGTTAGTTTTAAAGCTAATATTACAGTCAATCTGTAAAATTTCATGGGAAAAAATAAGCGAAGCTATTTGGGCAGTGGGGGATGTGACGAGCTTAAAACCAGAAAGTTGGCACCCTCCACCTTGAGCAATTTCGGAAATGTCGAAAAGTTTTTGGATTGGATTTTCCTCGAAAACTATAGGTCGCAGATGAAAATTGTTGAGAACCATATGCTCTACGATGTATCTCATATCTCATCCTATCGCTGCGGTGCAAAAAATTGCAAATAGTGCCAAAGTTTCCAAAATTAACCTTTTCCTCTTTTTCAATTCGAAAGAAACATTTTTGCGTTACATTGTGAATATAAAAGTTCCAGAACTTGAGTAAGCCTACAAAATAGTGCCTCAACTTTCTACTATTTTCTGTTTTCGGAGTACACACTGACTACTGAATCGCAGCAGCGGTTTATTCCATAGTCCTTTATCTGGAGACAAATTCCAGCGCCAAGAAACCATTATAGTCTAATTACAGTCAAATTTATACCAAAGTTCTTCAGAACCATACCCTCTACTGTTTATCTCATCCAGTCGCTGCGCTGCAACCAAAAGTGCAAATAGTAGACTGCGCCAGAGTTTCCAAAAATGACCTTTTCCTCTTTTTTAACACGAAAGACACATTTTTGCGTTACGATGTGAATGTAAAACTTGTAAAACTTGTAAAACTTAAATAAACCTATAAAGTAGTGCCTCAACTTTCTACTATTTTCTATTTTCATAATGCACACTGACTAGTGTATCGTAGTAGCGGTCTCTTCCATAGTCCTTTATCTGGAGACACATTCCAGCGCCATGACACCAATTGTAGTCTTATAGTATTATAGTCAAGTTGTTTATACCAAATTTCTTGAAAACCATACCCTCTACGATTTATCTCATCCAGTCGCTGCGCTGCAACCAAAAGTACAAATAGTAGACTGCGCAAAAATTTCCATAAATGATCTTTTCCTCTTTTTCAACACGAAAGAAGCATTTTTGCGTTACATTGAGAGTGTAAAAGTTGTAGAACTTGAATAAACTATTAAAATAGCACCTTCACTTTCTACAATTTACTATTTTATATAGTGCACACTGACTACCGCATCGTAGTGGCGGTGTTTTCCACAGTTCCTTATCTGGAGACGCATTCCAGCACCACGAAACCATTATAGTCTTATAGTGGAGAGAGTGCTATTTATCAATGCTTTTAACATATGCAGGCACCTCTTCGCCTTATTTCTAAGGCAAACCATAGCTCACAGTGCTAGTCGCAGAGAACGAGGTTTTGTACTTGCACTTGCAAAGGCATGCTGTACCAACTCCGTTTCAAAAAACCCATGCAATCCGATACCAAAAGTTAAGTTAACATATCTTCGTTACCACCTTCAGCTGATGCGGCTGATCTCCACAACCGAAGAGTATATTTTCAAGTGCAGGCTTAGTTGGGAATGCCTTGGATCCCTTGGCTTGGAAAAATGGCGCAAGAAGAACTAGAACCAGAGAAGTGTGCAAGAGAAGCCTGAAAACGTTATTGATGTTGCAGCTGCAGATTTAAACCAAGAAACATGATGCAAGCAAACCGATCTTCTGTGCTCAGTGGCTTGCAAGTACTGCGGAGGGTAAAATTGTAGCAATGTGCCTCCATTCGACACAGAGGAAACTCATATTGATGTGCCTCCTTCCCAAGTCTTGCAATGGCTCTCTACATAGCGTCATAGCAGATAATATGCGACAGACTGGGGGACATCATCGGATTTCATTGAAGAAGCACACGCCAAAGAAAAGAAACACAACTGAAGACAAGAGTCCAGCAAATTATATGAAACGGATCGTATGCTATTTAACTACAAAACTCTTGAATTAAAGCAGAATATCTTTGACAAGTCGATACCTTTTTACAGAAGAAAACTTAAATTTGAATTTTACGCCGGCAAATTAAAAATTAAATTGTTGACGTATGGAAACAAATTACGACGCAGCATTCGGCATGTAGTATGTATTAAAATAGCAGATATTAGAAAATAAGGGCGTCAGATCTAGGTAACGATGAGATGTACAGAAAAAAGGTTGGTATAAAATTTATAGATTTGTTCAAGCTCTACAACTTTTGCATTTTCACTGTTACTCAAAAATGTGTTCTTCACGTCGGAAAAGAGAAAAAAAGTCATTTTTGGCGCCCTTTACTTTTGCGTTTTCGGTTGTAACGCAGCGACTGAATAAGATACATTGTAGAGAGTCAAGTCCCTAACAATTTTTGTACAACCAATTTTCATCTAAGGCCAACCGTTTTCGCCGAAAATCAAATCCAAAAACTTTTAGATTCCCAAAATTACCAACTTTTTCCCCCAATAAAGCCATTTTTTGTAACAAATTTACTGTACTATAATCACAGATTAATTTTTTAGGATCCTATTTTGTTTAGAAGAAACTCAACATTTTTGGTTAATTTACGTGCCTTATCCAAGTTTGAGTATAAATCGTAGAACTGTTACTTTTAATGAATATACATTGAATTTCAATAAAAAACTGATGATACGTCTCGAGATAATACTGCATAAATATGTATCGTCTGTGTAATATTACGAACTAGTTTTGTGTGTATGTATTTTAAACAATCCTTGTGCAATTTTAACATGTAAATTTTATTTTTACTTCAAACGTAAATGTAAATGATGTATTTCCGTTGGCTCGCCGTATTAATGCATAACATTTTTTCAAAGGTGATATTAAACCGTTTTTATTGGGTACTTCGTATTCTTTTTAGTATTGTTATATTATTTCGTTCCGATATAATAAATTATGTATGCGGCGATGTTTCAGTCCACGGCCTTACCTCGAGTCTGCTCGAGTCACAAATGAATTATTATTTTTATCGTTAGGTAACCTTTTTTTAGCTCACTAAAAAGTGTATCAATTTAAGATACATCTTGTAACGGAAGTGTCAACCTCATTTATATGCCGCAACTCAGATTTTTTATCCTGTTTGAAAAGATTTAGAGGACCACATGTCGTCTGGGGCTTCGCTTCTACTTTTGTGACCTCACCCAACACGAAATTTACATCTTTATTGTATTGGATTCGGTTCGATGAAGGAAGTTATACAAAAGGTGGCGTCTTTATTACGTTTCTCATTAAACTTTTCGATTTCAATAATTTTACATAATAAGTTTGAAAATGATAACATATGAATTCGATTTAAAGTTAGATAAATAACGATTCTTCCTCTCAGAAGTGGGATTAAACCTAAGAAGAATTAAACCTTAATAAATTTAATTCAATAATTAAGACACTACTGAACTATCTGATAATTCATTAATTACTACTGTACATAAAGATTGTAAAGTTCTTATTTCCATTTAAATCATGAATAGGTTTATCAATTGATTGAGAAATCAATTCCCCCATTAATTGTATCATTTGCCTTTTCACAAAAAGTAATCTGCAGACTATGCGACACAAACCAAACCAATTTATAAACCAAAAGCGTGTCATCATCAAAACGTGCAATTTGTTTTACAGAAGATTTCACATTGGTATATTTCACCACTGTTAATAATAATTTAATAAAATCATAATTAATAATTGCCACAATTGATCATTTACAATTGTCGAGATGTATGGCCATTATGTGGTTCTTCACAATATTGTAAGATCCAATAAGCATGTTTCAATTTATTTTAATTTAATCCGAACGGGGACCATGGAACTTCCTAAATATTTAAATAAATTGGATTGTATTCTACAGTCCAATAATATAAGAATTGGGATTACGATTTTAGGTGACTTCAATTCAAAGTCCCTTTCATGAGAATTCAAACAAAATGTTGATGGAGGTATCTGTAGATCACTTTATATTTACAAACGACCTGCATATACTGAACTTAAAACGACATCTTTATACTGTTTGTAAAGACAATCTGGCTGACAGTTTTTGAAGTTATTTTTCCCTTTATTTCCAGGAGCACAAACAAATACCGTCAGTTATTTTTAATGAAAATACTAAACAATAAATATACCTTTATGATAAATTTGAGTGTGTAGGTTAAAATATATAAATTGTGTTTATTGAATTTTAATAGAATCTTTCAGTTTCTTTAGTTTAATTATGTTATTAGATATAATAATGTAAACAGTAACTAAAATCGATAATCCAAAGTTGACGTGTATTTAAGAAATCAGTTAAATGGACTTAATTATATTTACAAAAGATATAATTAGTGATTTATGAAAAGAGTAAAAATTATTTTAATATGATGACCGTGATAGATGTCAAAGAAATCAAAGGAAAACGTTATTTCACTTTATTTTCAATTTATGGTTGAGGAACGAGTATTCTTAAAGTCTGGAGATAATCTAATTGTCTCATTTAACTAACATGATAAAGAGGATAAGATGTAAGGAACCCTTGAAGGTTATGCTTGATCTCACAGGAATCATAGTTCGTTCTGTAATTCAGTATAGGTAACAATTTTCTTTATTGGATTATAACTGAGTAATATAGAGAAATCCTTCTGTATAGATTCTAATACCTTTTATATAATCACATCTGTTCATTGATCAGCCTATCCATTTAAATTACATCATTATTTCAAAACAGGCCCTTAATATTAAAGCAACGACCTAACTTCAGGCTATAGTTAAAAAATACTTGCCTGTAATAACTAGACTAAACTAATAATCCTTCCACTACATAATCCTAAAACACAGTGGGTGGCTGTGCAACAAGCATTTTAAGAAAGTACACAATTATTACATGTAATTGGAAACCAACTAATCAGCCTAGTCCAATTGTCTTCTCGAATTTATTACTGCATGTACTGAACCTAATGAAAACAACCCTTAAACGTACTCTGTGAAATAAAGACAGGGTTAACCGAGAGGAAAAGTGCCAAGGATCAGTTCTACACACCAAACGGCAGGAGGAAATTCATGTTGGCTGGCAACGAACTAAAAGATAATAAATAATAATGAATAATTTGAAAATATGTCAATATGACATTTTTACACCTTCTTAGTGTCACCGTATCGATTTAATTCATTAAATATCTGAAGAAGTGATGGCACCAAATTGTGGGAAAATTTAATTTTTACTGCTGACTATTTTAAAAGTACATATAAGAAAATCTCATTCTTAGAAGAATTAATGAAGCCCTGAGGAATGGATAGCCGACCAACTGTTTGGATGTCTTAAGGCTCATATGACGTTACCTCAATGCCGTTACGACTTCTGCACCGCTGCATTTTTAGTCATTATCCAAGCATTTGATATGATGTAATCCAGACACAACATTCAAAATTAAAAGAGTTGTTTCCATTATTTATATATTCTAATCTGTGCTGCTTAAATTCTTTTTCATCCGAATGTTTAGTTGCATCTTTCAAGAAAACCCCTAATCTCTTTACTGGGTGAAAAATAGGGGTGAAATGGTTTTTGTCGGTTTTATTCTGAGGTAATTCTCGAGTAGTTAGAAACTTTTAAGACTGCACAGTTATAGCTTATTTAGGCCCTAGAGTGGCCCAAAAAAATTGACAAACCCAAAATTTCACTAACCGAAGGGCTGGAAAATGTGATGAACAGTGCCCGAATAGCTAGAGGTTTTAAACTGGACACGCTTCATTTTCCCTTTGCGAAGAAGTGAAATGTGGGCAATAGTTACTAAATTGGAACTGGAGAAGCTAGAGGCAATTATTATACCGATAAACCCGAATTTCTTTTTCCGAGGGGGTGAAAAATAAGGGTGGGATTTATTTTTTGGGGTACTTGGCGAGTTCTTAAAACTACAACGTCTGCATGTGTATACCTGTACAAGTTATGCTCACGAGTGGCGCAGACAAATTTAAAATGCACGAATTTCACTTATCAAGGGGGTGAAATTGGAGTTAAACTTTTGCAATAGTTACTAAATAGCTAGAAACTGGGAACTGGGTGAGAAGGACTTCCGAGAGGCGCCTGGTACATAACATAAATTTCGCTTATTTGCAAATTTGAAACTTCCAGAAAACATGAGCCTCCTAAGTAGTAAAGTGAATAAATAGAAAACAAAGATCAACTCATCGGTCGCCCAGCTCATCACCTTCACTTTTGCTACAAATCGATATACCTCAACAAGAAGTAATTAAATTTGTCGAATTCTATTTACCTAATTTCATTCCAATTAACTTTGAAACGATGTAAAATCAAAAAAGATAGCAAATTACCCTTTGGATAAAAAATTGCGCTTTTAATTCGAAGTTAAGTTATTTATTTTATTTAACAGTCACTAATTCCATCTGGACTAACGGAATATATAGGATTAGGTACGTCAGCACAGGCAAATAAATTAATCAAAAATATGTCCAATGGTACACCCACGCAGATCTAAATATTCCACAATACCTCAATATCCACACATTTTGGAACCACTGGAGACACATCCTAAGCAACTTCTAAAACCACTTATGATTGAAAAGACTCGGCAAATCTGAGATGGCCTTGCTGGAGGTTGCCCCCATATTACATTTAGTTTAGTGGGTTAATAGTATTTATGTTTACGTTGCTGAATGCTAATGAAGTTAGATAAAAATATTTTAATAAAATGGACTTGCTTGATATTAGAAGCTTCTAACTTCAAATCAAACATATATCAATCAACCAATCAAGATGATGGTTTTAGGTAGTGATTGCAATCTCCTAGGGTAGGTTAATGTATAGTTTTCAAAACACTTCATTCTTGAGTTATTGAAAGAGAAAGTTTATATGACGACTTTTCAAGATAAATGGAAATTACCTATGCAAATCCTTATTTTTGTTTCAAACAACCTCTTCATTAGGAAACTGTCTTTTTCAAAAAATGAAAAGTCTGTTCCATCGCTCGTGCGCCAATGACATTTGAGAAAGATACCGTAACGTCTATTTTGGTTCACTGTTATTAACTTTTTATATACACCTTTTAAGGGGATGTAAGTCCCATCAAACAATCTTCATTTTTGTCTCTTACAAAAACCGACTGCTCTTTCCTATTTTTCTCCCTTCTGAATTTCTTTCACTCCTCGCACTTCCGTGACTCATTGGTCGACGTGTAAATGCGCGTTTACTACACGCCGAGCCGTTCTAGCCGATAGCTTTAATTTGGGTGCGTGGGCTAGGTTGGTGACGTCACTTCCGACCTACCTTAACCTATACCGGCACGTGATACGCACTAAAAATAAAAGCGTGCCTAGATATCCCTATCTCTATCTGTTGTGTTGTTAGTTTTTTTTTATAAAGACGACAGAATTATGGCACCATTACTTTCGTTTTTATGTTCTGTCTCTCCTTGCGAGCTTAATAAATGAATTGGACGACGGAATTATGTTCGCATGTCGTAGTTAGGACGGGATGAGAGGGGAATAATCGGCAGGTCATTTGTCGGATTTTCGAAAATTTGGCATCGTTGCCGTCGAGGGTTGAATCAACCGGAGGTCCTGGATTCCCAGAAGTGCACAATGCAGGCCGAGTCCTTGTGTCCATTACAATAATAAATTAGCTTAAGTGTGGTGGGCTTTCGATCGTCTGGTAACTATTGAAATCAGAGGAAATGAAACTCTAGGTATCGACTATTGGCGCCTGGATCTTTACATTACTCGATTCCTTTATTGGTCAGTGGCGTTCCTAAAAATAATTTACATGCATTTAATTTTTACGCATTTATAAGACTTCTGCCTATTTCGGACCGTACCAAGTCTTAAAGTGATTCCTTTTTTGAGACCATAACAATTTTCAATGTTGCATAAGATTTTCAGCATTGATTAAGAAAACAAGTTGTATCTAAAAGGCATTCCACCGAATACAGTTAAAAGACATAATACACCCCTTCTATCTTTTTTCATAATTCTTAGTCTAAATACCTAAACAGCTACGTCCAAAAAAAGGTGTATCGTTTTCATTCGGCAATCACTAAACATTACATTTACCTTAAAACAGGTATTTTCGATATCTACTATAAGTGTAATCAGTGCACCAAAGGTAACCATTGATCTAAATTTCGCTTGTCTATTTGAATGAACATTGAGATTGAAGATAATTAAAAAAAATTATTATTATGTTCATTGGGATTTTCTATATTATATTTCGGGCCCGGTAACCGGAAAAAAAGCCGCCGGAAGAAAAGCCGCCGGAAAAAAAGCCGCGGAAAAAAGGCCGCCCGGAAAAAATGCCGCCGGAAAAAACGCCGCCGGAATAAAAGCCGCTCGGAAGAAAAGACCGCGGCACCTATAATATGATATCTATAATACCTGTCAATAAATAAATATATAGGTATGTTTAGGTGTCTAATATTATTTATCAGTTTCATTATTGTGATATTCATAACTCATAAGGGTCCACTCACAAGTAGTATATCTACATACTTACTACATATCTGTGAAATGTTGTGATAAGCTGATCAGTTTACAATAACTCTGAATAATAAAGCTTTCTGAAATAATTCCTTAGAAACGTCCTAAATCTTGTCATAATTACCTACCTATTTTATGAAACGTTAGGATTTCGGTGAATTTTACCTGATCTTATTTGATATTCTTATATTTAAGGTTTGTAAACTTGCGCTTGGTATTCATTATTGAATGTGCAATTATTTCTATAAGTTGTGATAAGCTGGAAATGCAAAGAGAATATCTCCAAAGTGAAAGATTTAGTACTTTTGTTGGTATGATCGATGGACTAGCGTTCCTGCTATTGGACAAAGTGGCAGATGGCATGGAGTTCCTGAGAAACCAACCGGATGGAGTCCGGAGTTGAATACGCCGATATATTGGATTATTATGAACAAACCTACGTATCTGGAACCTTCAGAAGGGTATTTAACCAGGAAGGAGGCGCCCGCTTAAGGACGATTTCGGCTGTATTTCCAGCATAAACATAGAATATTCATGATGCTGTGATCACTGGACTGGAAATGATAAGACTAATAACGGTACAAAAGGTTAGTTAAATTTTGAATTGTAATTCTAATTTGCATTCGACATTACATACCTATATTTAGAGTGAAAACTACTTTAAACATGTAACATTTTAAATTGTATTTTTACTACACGTTGGAATAATAGAGTCAGTTATTTAGTGGGAATAAAGCATCCATCAATATGGGTGCTTATTCAGAAAATGAGGCCAGAAGTTGCAGTGGGCTACACCAAGATTGAACAGCTGCAAACTAGACCACTACCAACTCCCAAGAAGAGGCCAATCTAACGACAGAATGCAATTGAGACTGAAAACTCTTTGTATAGAATTTGTGGGAAACATACGAAATGTGAAAATGTTTTTAACAGCCATTAGCCACAACATAAGGATGCGCCCAAATTAAATAGTATAGCATGTTGTGTTAATAAATATAAATAATAAGTTACTTATTAGTTATTACATTATTATATTCCATATAGATAAGTTAGCTTCAGTTTTTAGATGTAAATTTAACGGTTAGTTTTTTTTAGTTTACACAAAATAAAGTTGTAAAGTTACACATTTCGGCGGCTTTTATTCCGGCGGCGTATTTTCCGGGCGGCTTTTTTTCCGGCGGCATTTTTTCCGCGGCTTTTTTTCCGGGGCCTTTTTTTCCGGCGGCTTTTTTTCCTAGATTCTTCGGGCCCTATCCCCCCCCCCCATATAAAGTATTTTTTTAAAACCCTGTATATAATTTATGCGATTTTGCTATATATTTCGGGTCCTACCTCCCCCTTCCCCCATTGAAGTATGTTTTTTAACACCCTGTATCTAATTTATGTGTTACACGTCAAAATACGTTTTGTTTCCTAGGTACCTACATGGTGTTGTATTTAAAAGTAACACATCTTTTATAACAAACGTTTTGGGAATTTGAGTAACATTTTGGTGTTTTGTATGTCTTTGGTCTTGGTCTCGTTATCTTTTGGACCTCTTAGCAATTCCAGGAGCCCACCAACGGGCAATTCGTTCACCGAGCTGTTTTTACCAAAAATTGGGACTAAATTTTCGAAAATTAGTTTTTGACAAGAAATCACCTGCAATCAAAGAATTTGTAGTCCATTTGGGGTTTAGGTACTTGTTGGATTCGTATGCGTTAAAAATAGGTGATGTATATTAGACATTCTAAACACTATTTTGCAGGAATATTTCTCACAGTACTTACGTGTTTTAACACTCAAAAAATGCAAGTAAAAGATTTTATCGAATGAAGATATATGTGATCATTTTACCGAAAGCAACACACACTACACAATTTCTCATTCACTCAATCACTCATTTCTTTATATGGTCTTTTCATAACAAATTAACGTTGGCATTATTTGTTAGTATTATTATTGGGTTAGTAGTGTCTTAATTGATTGCTAACTGAGGCGACCAGAAAAAGCAACTCTTATAGGTTCTGTTCTTTTAACAATAAATTTTCAACCGGCTTGATGAGTGTTTCACATGAACTGCCCGTTACTTATTCTTAGACACATTTTGAAAGATCTTGCTTCAGGATAAAATATATAGTCTATTGAAAACTTTTGTGATGTTTTGTATTTTTAAATCTTTCTTTAAATTCGAAATTGGTGACCCCAAACATTCCCAACTAGATCTGAGCTATTTGTGGATATTTTTCTGTTTTAATTAGACCCAAAATTGACAAATAAATTTAGTTTTCATGTTATACTTTTGGGTAATTTTAAATTTTGCCATAGTTTAAAAATATTGTGAATGACTCGAAAAGACTACCTCTAGCTCTAGTATTTGTGACCATTTATGTGTCTAAATTTTATACTTTTGTGCCACTCTAAATTTTCAAACCTTATTGTAAGTTGGAAGTTAGTCAGACCGCGGAACTCTGTAGTTAGGTTCAGCTATCCATATCCGGTTTTGTAATTTAACTGACTCAAGATTTACAAATTTAAACGATACATATCCATTTTTCCACAAATTAATTGTTTTAATTTATTTTCAGACAAATCTAAACGTTTATGCCATTTTGAATCTTCATACTTCATTTTGAATTCAAAAATACAATCAGTGACCCCCAAAGGTGACACTTAGATCTGACCCATTTTTGAACATTTTTTTTTCTATTTTAATAACTCAGAGTTAGCAGAAGACTTCAATATCTAATTTTTACGCTTCAAACCTTACGGTCAATTTAAAATTTGTTTGAATCAGAACTTAGAATTTGAACTATACAATTAGTTTCCACCTTTTGTGACCACTTTTTTGTTAACTCAGAACTGGCAAACAATGGTTTCTGTTTCTTATGCCTCAATTTGAATTTAATAAGTAATAAATCTACATGTATTTTACTGCCAAAAATTGAAGAACACTTAATAAATTAAGCGTTTCTGGCATTCTATATTTCAAACCGAAAGTACAAAATTAGTTTACTCAGAATTCTACCATTAGATTCTGGTTGTTGTGGCCATTTTTGTATTTTAGTTAACCTAGAATTGGCACTAGAATGCAATTCTTAAATTTAAAATTTTTGTGCAATTTTAAATATACAAACCTTACTTTTACTACGAAGTCGGCGACTCCAAAAGTTTACAACTTGGTCTGGGATATTTGTGATGACCATTTTTCTGTTTCAATTTTCTGAATTGGGAAATCTGTAATAGTTTTATCATAATTAACAAAAGAGTTCAGCTTTTGCAAAAAGGTAAGAGAAATGCATAAATTCATATTCCAATATTTTAAATCCATATTTTTCCAAATGATTATTTTCGTAATAACATTTTAATCTTGCGTGCTAGGCGATGGGTGGCCATTCGACAATGGGACGTCCCATGATATTAAGCGATTAAAATGCCCAGCCAGAAGCTATTAAATACCTAACCTTACGATATAAAACGCTAATAGATATAAGTCCCGTTGTATTTAATGATGGTTCTTTCGTTTATAACACCAATTTTCTAATTGTAGTCCCGAGAGATTATCACCCACTATAAATTTAAGTTAATGCGGAGTATACAGACAGGTAGACACAGGTTATCTGACTTTTATCTTTAGGTAGCTAAATGCCTACAAAACAGCGTTGATGATTTTTAACAGACGTTTCACCGGGTACAAGGAAATAATATATGTCGTTTAAAATGGATATTGAATATATTGACTGATGTAATTCTGAGTAAGAAATTATATTTGCAATTAGTCTAAAATAGGGTAGAAATGTGTAATTAGGGATTGTTACTATAAGGTATTATCCAATAATTTGTGGTAACCCACGCTATAAGTAACGTGATCGTACGGCTTTCCTTTAATCGATACCAAGAAATCTTATACGAGCCGTGATTTGCCTTGTAGTAATCCAATTTGATGAAATTGCATTATATCTTGGAAATATTTTATAATTGAATATAAGCGTGCAAGACTGCAAGGGAAACCGTTCAAGACCGTCATATTCATTTCACCACGAAAACCGTAATGCATTCTCTCCAATGCATTACGTTTTTTAAACGAGCGCGATAAATCGCCATCAAACCTGACCTAGTTTGTGTAAACACGCTTAGGGTTGGTTCTGTTATTCTTTCGACGGAATACAAATCCTAAGTGGAACCGTACGAGGGTTGGGACACGGGGTGGTCCCCGTCTGGTTTTTTCCTTTCGGTTAACACACCCTGAATTTGTATGCGCACCCATTATGACACCAGCGGCGTCAGGCAGCCCTTTGTTTACCTTTCGCCCAATGGTAATATCGCTACTTCATTATCAATGCTAAACGGTACGACAATATGCTTCGAATCGGAAAGTTACCATGGGGTTTTTAAAGGGTGAATTTGTGACGATTGGTTATGAAAATTAAATTTTTGGGGCCGTTTAGGGTTGTTGAGAATCAGGAGGTTTCCTCAGCTATAGCTAAAGGTAGCAATAAAAACAGAACGCGTACTTAAACACTGTCCACAACAACATACAAGTAGTTACACTAAATTACATAGAAAAAGGTAGTAAAGCAAGAGATATTGTCAGAAATGTACACAAGGAGTCAAACCCTGATAAGTAATTTTAGTATCATTCACAAAGGAATCGCACCACCCTTTTCTTGTACATATTTCAAATAAATCATTCATGTACAACGTGATCAAGAATGACTGTTTGAGTTGGCAATGCTGAATTTCAGCATGAACACGAAATTTTCATTGGAATGGCGTACTTTCGAAGCGGGATTTATAACCCAATTACTGGTTGACAGTACTCTCTCGAATCGACATACCAGCAATTTCAGGAGTTGTTTCCGGAGAATTTGGTCACTTTTGCTGTCTTTCTGCAACATTGCATGCGAGTAGTTGAACGTTATTTAAACGCAGGGAGCATAAGCAAACAAAAATCAACTGGTAGACCTTCTACTCTAAACGAGGAAGTTGTCGAGGATATCAGAACTCGAACGCAAAGAATTCCTCCCAAATCCTTAAGAAAGCTCTCCCTTCAATCTGGTTTGGTCCTTATGCCTCCCATTCAACCAATTTTCGTTCTTACCCTTAAGACTTCCACTTTTCCATGTTGTTCTAATTCACGGTTTTACAGGTTTATCATATGGAAGTTGCTCCACTGTGCTTAAAAACAAATTAAAATACCACCCTTACAAAATTTCCATCGTCCAGTCATTAACCCCTCCTGATCACCCGCAGAGAGTTTTATTTTGCAATTGGTTCAATGACATATTAAATAATAATGATATCCTTGACAATACCTTCTTTTCCGACGAAGCCTGGTTTCATCTCAACGGCTATGTGAATAAACAAAATTACACAATTTGGTCAGGTGAAAATCCTTATGCTATCAGAGAGACACATTTGCACCCGGTTAAAGTTGGTGTTTGGTTAGCAGTCTCAAGGACGCGGGTGTATGGGCCAATATTTTTTAATTTTACCGTCAATTCGGAGAGATATATCCAACACCTTTTGAGGCCTTTTATAAACCAATGAACAGACGAAGAGCGTCAAATTGGATATTTCCAACAAGACTCTGCAAGGGCACATACGGCTCGTGCTACTATGGGATATTTAAGAGAGAATTTTGCGACAGAGTAATTAGTCAGGGCATTTGGTCAAGCAGATCACCAGATCTCACTCCATTAGATTTTTCGTTATTTGGGCTCTTGTAGGACAATGTCTTTAGGAACATATTGCATACTTAAGAAGAGCTGCAAGAGGCAATAGTTCAGGAAGTGGCAAACATTACCCTCAATATGCGGGTGAATATCTTCGAGAGCCTAAAAAGCAGAGTTAATTTATGTCTGGACCAAAATGGGGGACATTTTGAGCATTACCTTTAGCTGTTTAATTAAATCAGTTCTGCATTTCGAGTTTCATTTTTTAAGCGTTAATTTTTATTCACATAACCTACAATCTTATCGCTGATTGTTATGTCAAATTTTTGTCAAATAGACATATCTGGTTGTAGCGTTGCAAACCCTTAGGCAAAAAAAACTTCCAGGTAGGATTGCCAACTCAAACAGTCATTCTTGATCACCCAGTATATAACAAATAATAGGGGGCCCTGTGGTGCCCCTAAGGTTATAGGTAACCAGTCACAATTCGTTTCTCCGATTTCAACTTATTGTTTTCTATTTTTTAAATAGTCTTTCAACAAGTTTAGCGTAAGTCCTCTTATACCTATAGCATCCAATTTTTAAATAGTATCTCGTAGTTCACAGCGTCAAACGCCTTAGCCAAGAAAAACTACTGCAACTTTCTCATGTTTGTGTAACGAAACATTCAATAACTAATTATATTTATAGACTTAGACAGATATAGACAAATTTATATCCAATATCGAAAATGACACATAGTTATAATGATATATATGAATAATAATCATAATTTCCCTATACAAAAAAGGAGATCGAAACTCCTGTGGAAATTACAGTGATATAAGTGTATTAAACGCTACATACAAATTATACGCTCGAATTATAAATAATAGGCCAAAAACAATTATACTGTTGCACTACTCTACTAGAAGAGCTGAATGGCTTTCGTAAAGGAAGATCCTGCAACGACAATATATCACCATAGTAAGAGAATTAATAGAGAAACGGAGGGAATATAACCTAGAAACCCATATTTGCCTTTATTGACTCTGAAAAGACCTTCGATCGGGTAAATAGAACCACTTTTTGGAAAACTATGGTTAGACGAGGTTATCCCATATACCTAATAGAAGTGGTAAGCAGTTTATGTTATAATACAGAAATAATAATAAAGAGTGGAAAAGACAGAACAGAGCCAATACCAATCAACATAGGCGTTACACAAGGGTGCAGTCTCTCACCAACCCTGTTTAAGATATATATCGACGATGCCATACGACAATGGAAACAAGATATTAACCCTGGAATAAAGCTGACACCTACTAATAATTGCATAAACACAATAGTGCGGATGACCAAATACTTTTACAAAATCAGAAGACGACCTACAAGTGTCAATCTACCGCTTAAATCAAATATGTAAGAATTGTAATTGTAGTTATGGCTTTTATAGCAAAACAAGCTATACTCTTCAAGATTATACTAAATGAAGTGCGCATAGAACAGGTATCACATTTTAATTTTCCAGGGTGAGACATAAGCTACGAATATGAAGAAGATATGACAAATAAACTACATAAATATCAAATGATGTGTGGAACCATACAAAGAACACTACAAAACAAGACAAGTAAAGAAACAAAAATAAGGTTCAAGATAGGCAACGCATAGGTACAGTCCGCTGAAATGAAATTCTTATGGACAAAAGATTGCACAATAAGACACCAAATAAGAAATGGAGAAATAAGGGCCGAATTAAACATATTCTCATCAGTGAATGACGGAATACATCAGAATGACTGAAGCAGCATGATCACGATCTCATTAAAATGGAGACAACATATTGAAAGAATGAACGATGCTAGGTTAGTTAAACAAGTAGTACACTACAGACCAAGAGAAAGAAGAGACGTGGGTATGCCTCAGAAGAAGATGGCAAACATGAAGACGGAACAGGCTGCATGCCTAATCCTTAAAACCTTAAAAACAAGAAGAAGAAGGGTAGCAATTCGTTATGATATCAATTTACATAGAAATGCAATATTTCACTTGGCTTAAGGAAACTAGACAGTTAAAATTATGTTATAAATTTTTAAACGGAAACAAAAGATCTTCACCCCCTTTACCTCTACCAATTCTCATGCTTTTCTCCGCGTTTCGAAAACCAGCTTATTATGAGTGTTTATTCAATTTGTTATAAGCGCGGGAGAAGAAAGGGACCTCCATCAAAATTTGTTTTTATAGAAGTACCTGTCGCCGGTCTCTATTAACTTAGGACGGTGCCATTATCGTAACGCAGCCCGAAATCCGCCTCAAATTACAGGTGAATTAAAGCTTGGTGGCTTTACACGTGAATAAATATTTGATTCGAACCCTTTTCTCGAGAATCTCGTACTTGGGGAAGTGATGGAATTCAATCGGGATAAGTTATGAGTCGTATTTGTACTGTTTTACGGATAAATATTTTGGTAAGCTACGGTGTTATTAACATTATCACGCGCGTAAATACGTAAAGTGACTAATAGTACCCATCTTCGAATTCCTTACAGGATAACTCATAATTACGAATTAATCGCGTTTGGAAAAGCTTGGTATGACCATTCAATTTGAACCAAAGGTAGAGCAATCCACGGAGAGGTGTTGGTCTTCTCTCCCTTGCCACAATAAAACTCTTATACCTAACAACGACAATTCTTCAAGTTTCAATTGTCTAAATAAATCGTCATTGTGAAGCTCTCTAGCTGCTTTAGGAACCACCTTTTGATCAGAACCCAAATTCTCCAATTCTACTACCATTAAACCGCTAGCGTATATCGTTAAAATACCACATTATACTAATTTCCATTTCGGTTATATCGATCAAGCGCACCTATTCCATTTTAAAGACCTTTCCAAAGGCCAGGTTATTGACTTGCGCAAAATACGGTCCGAATGAAAAAACTTATTCTATCAAAATTACTGTTATTAAGCTGTCAATTCTTCATATAGAACACCAGCTGAGATGCAAAATAATTGTCCATTCGATCACGCAATCAGATAACATTAAAAATACGCTTACTATTCTCCACTTCACGGGACCAGCGGATAATTTGATACGTTAAATTGGGCGACTGGGAAATGAGATAACATTTCACATAACATAACACGATAAAAGTTGATGCTTGAGGGTACAGGTGCACGAGGGATTACTCACACCATCCAAACGAAACGAAGAAGTGATGTGATGTCATTTATTGTTAATACGGGACATGTTTCGGATCGCTGCAACCCATCATCAGCCTACGATATACAACGTAGCGTGACTACTCTTTAGCCTGAACTTTACATATATTAGGTTGTTGAATGTGTACCTACTAGGCTGATGATGGGTTCCACCAATCCGAAACGTGTCTTGTAGTAACGTTAAAAGCGAACCCATGAGAGTACTTCGTTTCATTTAATTGAAGCATTCTAACCTGACCCTTCAAGCCACGTGAGTAACTAATTTCAAAGAATGAGTAGTGGATGTATTCTTTCCAATGTCAGTGTCAGATGATCCCGCTTACGTGTTGTGAGAGCAATTTGTCATCATAAATGGATCAGATTGTTGCAGGCAAAACGATTTTTGGTATATCTCGGATTGACTCTGGGAAGAGTATACTTTCACCTCTTCTTTCTATACGAAATAAGGATAAAACCGGTTTGAAACCAATTTAATATTGTGGGTGACTCTCCTCAGTTTTACTTAAAGCACCTGGATATGGAAAATATAAGGTTGTTGGTATATGCTATTTCATTCCATCAGGAATTTCATTCGGTAAATACTGCTAGTGAGACATATTAGCATGGTCTAAATGGGATACACATCGGAGGAAATCCCTGGTAGGTACTATTGAATCTTGTCCATCAACCCTGCTGCCTTAGATTTGTCTTCTGCGATTAAATTTTAGTCTGTTTCGTTCCATAGAAGATTTTAATACCTTTTGTGCTTAGAAATCCCCTTTGAAAGTCATTAATTCATCGGTTCATGGTCGTCTTGTTGAGGAAATTTTCCTGGCAAATCAAAGTTTTTCCTTTGATTTGATTGGTTTGCGCACATCATCATTTGTTAAAGCAATTCTGCCTTTATCAAAAAGTAGTTAATATCTTTGTTGAAGTAATAGCTTAAAAAGTTTTTCCTGGTCAAAGTGCTAGACGTGCTGCGATATATGTGTAGGTATATAGAATTTTGAAAGTAATTTCGAAAATAGCGAATGTCCACATGTCGAGGAAGTGACTTTCAAGGAAGATTTTGATGGGTCAACTTGCCTTTTAAGGTTAAACGCCAGTCATTGACAGCTTTCCTATGCCAACATCTACTTATTCAACGAAACGAATTGATTTAAATTTCAAACGATTATCGATAATTTGTCCTTAAATTATTTAACAACAGCGGGCCACCGGAGATTAATTCTCACAGCGGCCATTTTGCTAAAACAGTCCTTATTTTGTATAGTATTGTTAAGGTAAGTAAAAATTATTAAAATGAGTTTAAGTTTCACAGAAGTGATATTTTCAATTATATACTTATATAACTAAAAACAATCCAAATAACGCACTTTATGATACATGGAGGATAAACAGAAAGAGATTGTCATTAACAACGATGTCAATTACAGAAATAATATTAAGTCTAGTAATTACAATGTCAATGATTGGGTTCTTAAAGAATATTCTATTTTACATTTTAATGGTTTATGTATTTTCTGACAGTGTTGCCAATACAAAAAAAATTGTGGCCAATGCAGCAGGAATAGTAACTCCATCTATTTGCGTATGCCATGGTTCCAAGTTATATTTAAGCAACTATTCCTCAGGAATGGCAAAATGATATTTTTCTCGGATTGTAATGGCTCTTTCCCCCAATTCCATTCATCTTTTACAGCCAATGAATGTATCGCTTTTTTGTTCGTCAGGGGGTGCACTAAAGAAAGAGTATAAATGGAGAGTTGAGTGGAAGAAAATTGTAAAATCAGAATTTGTTCCTGTTCTTAGAAAATGTTTGGAATACATTATGCGCAATAATATTACAATAATGTTACGCAATACTATTTTTGCGTAAAATATTTTTCGCAATGAAAAATGGTTTCGAGTTTCCAATTTGTGTCCTTGTAACGCAGACGTCAATTTTAATAAGATTTCTCTTCTTTGTCTTGGGAAGATTTAATGACGAAGAAGGAAAGAACAATAATTAGGTCGGAAGATAGAGATCTGAACCGAAACAACATGAAATTTATGTCTTTATTACATTAAAAACAGTCCAAGAAAAAAATTGAGATCAAAACAGAACAAAAATTTTTGAAAATGGCAATCCCTTTGACGTTTAAGATACATCACTTTTCTTATTGTGGCAAACTTTATATATAAACCCAATAAGATGTTAAAAATGCACAGAAAATAACGAAGAACCAAGAAAAGAATCTAGAAATATTGCTTGTGGAATAAACATGTAGCGTAAATTTACCCTTTGAAAATGTTGAATACATAGTTTATAGTTCACAAATAGCTATTTTGTGTTTTGTTAGTTAAGTATTACCAAATAAAGTTGTAAAACTGTTTTCCGCATAACTGTAAAAATTTATTGTATTTTTATTATTTTTTTCGTCAATAATTTAAGTGTCCATTATTATTATTATTAATATTGTTGTTTTTATTTCCACGTCAATTACTGGTCCAAGAATATTTTATTGGAAAAAATGTATATTTCATTTTTTCATTATTTTTATGCAAATTCAGTCTTGTCACAGTGTGGCCAATATATGAAATATAATTTATTCAGGTGAAATATCCGTCTCATTGAATTATTAAAATAGAATCATCTAATAATGTTAATAGTCCCACATCTATTTTCCACTTGGGCGACATCTTCTTCTTCCCTTCATGGATTAGGCTATTGTAGCCTGTTCCGGAGACCATATATTCCTCGGGCGTCCTCGGCTGCGTTTTCCTCTTGGTTTGTAGTGATAAATTGCCTTAGGTATTCTATCGTCTTTCATACGTTGCAGATGTTCTGTCCAGTTTCTACGACACCTTCTGATTCTATCATTTATGGAAATGATACCCAGTTCGTTCCGTATGTCAATGTTTCTTAGTTGAAACATTGGGCGACATTTGCGAGCACTCCATTTCACTTTTCCGGTGGATTGGTTAAAAATTACTGAATTTACCATAAAACTTTGTAGTGGACAGTGTAATTATTTTACTCTTGTGTTAATATTAAATATTTCTTTTGAGGAAAAGCCATAAAGAAAATGCTGTGTAAAAGGAATTCTGAGTTTTTCGCCAGGTCCATTCCATCATTGATCCATTTCGTTGTATCGCAATCGTGCGTAAATAACGATTAGTTTATTTGACGCATTATTTACGCACTCGCATTTCATTTCGTCGGTTAATTTAACGTTACAGTACGTAATTATTCAGTAACCGTTAATTTGTGGCCACACCAAAGAGACATTGTGTTCTAAGAAGCAATAAAGTGAGAGTTCAAGTCGACAGCTTTAATAATCATCCAATATTGAACGTCTGACTTTAAACGAAGAATTTATTATTCATTGTATTATAATAGCGCTACGTATACCGTTAATATTTTATAGCTCAAAAGCTTACGACTACTACTTCAGATACATTTTGCAGAACAATGTGTTCGCGCTGTATTCAAAGCAAATGGAAATTGCATGGCGACTCTACAGAAATTATTCAACGGCGTAACGACAGCACAACAGCTTTTTTCCTATGACTTATGCGAATAAATACATGAGTGCCGCGACTATTGGCCGGTTTTAATTAACAATTATTCGGAGGGGACATTCTGCGTTATTCAATACACACGTTCTGGCAAAGATTTCAATTAAAAATGAGTAAAAATTGAAAGCTGGGATTGCTCATTATTATCCGACTGGAACCACGCAGTTTAACGGTCGTTGGGAAGGAATGCGCAGAACATTGACACCCGAACACATTGTTTGACATTTTCGTGATAAGTTTTGTGTCGCTCTCTAATTTAAATATTCAGGTAACCTACAGAGGTGAAAGCTAATTAAAATAATTTGATAGCTCGATTAACGAGTCACTTCGAATTGCAGAGAAGTACAGGAATTCCGAATTCGTTCTGGCCAATAAAATGTGTTGTTCTTCTTTTGGTATTCGAACTAATTACTTGCATGAATCGGCCGTTAAATACAACAATTTCGGGGTTTATGATGGAACATGTGAAGTACAATATTAACAGGCCGAATTGTGGACGTTTCGGGATGCGTAAGGTTCTCAACCAGTTTTGTTACAAACATGAGTTCAAAAAATCGTTTTGATAGGTTACGATTTATGTGAGATATCATTTAAGATAATTTATTACTTGACCATCATAAATGGTTGCGAAATATCTATAGTGATTTATTGGCATGTTGTACGTTTAGCTAGAAAATAATTGTTAGTGTCGTGTCTTCAAGTAGGTGGGATTGATTCATGTTTAAAGCGTGATCGCCAAAAACTTTCTGCTTGAAATAACAACGATGCAGCAAGTTGTAGTCCTCATGTATACAAGATGGCCGATGGAGTTCGAGCTGAAAAGTTGTTTTGTCTACATTTCTGAAAATTGCTGATTTAGAACAATGGGAAGCCTCTCGGTTTTTGGTACAAAAGTACTTCATTGCTACTCCACGTGACATTAACTTCAAGTGTTTAATATGACGTGATTTCGACGTTACGGAGACATTTGGAACACAAATTTAACGACATATTTGACGGCAAAACTGACCGCGGAAGGAATACGTCGCCACCCTCTTCATATATCGAATCTATACGTTTACTTATACGGAGCTTTTCTATTGAAATGCAGGGTCTGAAATCAACAAGAGCAAAAGAGAAACTAATAGTAGTTCGTTAGTATGACAGAGAAGGACGTTTTGCAACGTTGCCGGCCGGCCGGTCCGTAACCCATTTCAAATATTCCCGTCGGAGTTTATACAGCGAATGATCCGGTAGAGTGTGGCGATGACTGTGAAGTTTGGCGAGCTAGCAACCTCGCAAAAGTTCTTTCTCTGTTTAGCCAACGAGACATATATGGCCTTTCTTTAGCTCTTATGTTTATACCATCCTGCGACTCTGTAGAAAAGGTCTGTATATACAATCATACCTTTACGTATATCTATAATCTACACCTTTAGCTATAAAAAGTAGGTGGCTTAAAAAACGAAGTTAATATTGTCTCGGTGATTTTAGTTAGTTTTGGTGATGATTGAAATAGCATAAAATGTGGACAAAACTTCATTTGCCAAGTTGTTATAAACAGTGTATGAAAATCAAGAAATATTTCCTTAAGACCTGAAAAACTATACGTTCTACGTGACTACTCTCAAAAGTAAAATTACAGCAAATTGTTTCATCTTCAATATGAATATTAATTTTTCAAAATCTCTCCAAAAGTCTAGAGTTAATTGGCTATTATTTTACCTTTGAGTGTAATTAGGTTGGAGATATAGTTTTTGAGATGTTAAAAAGAAACACATTTCTTGAGTTTCAAACATTATTTTTAACAATTTGGCAAATTAGGTCTGTTACGAATTTTATGCCGTTTTGGTTATTATCATACGAACTGTCTAAAACCTTTGATCTAACCTATCTAAACCAACCAACAATCTAAAACCATTTTCTACTTGATGTCACCTCACCGGAAACGCGAAGTAGTAATAAAGCTCTTCTGTTATAGAAACGGAGAAGGCATCACCTTATCATTTAAAATCACCAATTTGTATATAATCAATTCATATTGTTTAGCATCTGAATTTGTAAAGTATTAGTGTCATTAAAACATTATACAAGTACACTACAAATTAAAATCTCCAAAAAAGAAGTTACCTCAATATTAACCGAGCCTAACTTATTACATTTTAAGCTGAAATACTAAATATTAATCTTTTTTTTTCAGATTTTATTTACTGCTTTAATTGGCCATGAACCTCATCCCATCAGTCCTGAAAAATAATTTATATTGTATGTATATACTCCTCTCCTTCGTAATGATGGTGTAAATGCTAATATCAGCGTCTCTATTATGAATAATAATGAACTTGGGATTCGTAATTTCATTTGTATTTTACTCACTGTTCTGAGGTATATAAAATTTCTGAATAAATTAAATAACCTTTTAATGAGTTAAGTAAATTGCTATTTATCAGCGTGTGCTTTGGGATGAAAGCAGCCAGCAATAAAAGCGCGGTAGTCGCACAGGTACCTCGCTCAAAAATTAATCTTAAACGAAAGAAGATGAAACTTTTCGTAAAGTAAATTATTTGTTCGTAAGGTCCGATTGTGAGGAATAAAGCACTAATTATGTTACTTATTGCAACCGTTTTGGTCTCGTTTGCTTTAGTAGACTTGGTTGACGAAACGAATTCTCTCTCCCCCAGGGTGATCAGTTCCACACGACATTCTAATTACTGAAGTGAATCAATACAGTTGCACTTATACCCTCATCGAGTCTGGCACCCTTATTATTCCAAAGATTAACGAAGGGTGATTTTCTTATATAAAACCAAACCTGATAAGACTTCTTACTCGAGTTTCAAGTAATCGAATCTTAGAGACAATTAATCCTATCATAGAATGAAGGCGCGCACACACACTACGAGGAATCCGATATTTCAAGGAAATTTGTATATTTTTAGCTCGTATTGGATTTATTAGAAATCGTATAAAATGTTGCCAATTACGAGGATGTGATTCATAGAGAGCTTTAAATAAGGATACTTAAATGATCGGCATTGAAAGGAAATTGCGGGCGTATGAATTTTATTACGTTTAAAGACCGGTCGTATATTTGATTAGCGTATTAAAACGGTTAGACAGAAATATGTTACGAGGAAACTGCGTGCGGTAAAATGTTGTAAAGGCGTTGATAATTCTGAAGGTACGTACCTATGCGAAAGCTTTTAAAACTCTTCGGCTAGTTTGTATCCAACACGAGCTAACACCTACGTTACGCGGAAGTACCGGTACCGATGTTGTTTCCTATTCAATTATATTCCTCTTCCTGATATTATTTATAAATTTACCTCTAAAAATATCCCAGATAGGCACTAGGAAACGTTTCTGATGCTGCAGTAAATATTTTTTGCTTTTGGATGTATTAATTCGACTTCAATTAATAAGCCCTTTCTTGTTTCAGTCACACAATGACGACGAGATGAGCGATGGGGATGGTCATTCAGGTGGAGACCATGACGATGGTGATAGTTGTGATGAAATAAGAAGGCATGCGTCTTTACTTACAGACCACGGTGATGTACTCGCCAAGCTCAAAATGCAAGTCCGGGACATCAAGGTAGGGGTAAGCATTGCTTTTATTCTTCCTCCATACTCTGAAAATATTTACAAAAAATTATTCAATTATTAATTACTAATGAATTTATCGTATCATTCAGTCACAGCAATTATTACCCAAATAAGTGGTGGTGTGATAGCGAAACTTTGTTAAAAGTCTCTATACTTGACCATTATATCCGAAAAGAATTATAAATATGGTGTTGGGTTAAGTTATGTTGGCACTGCATTTATGAGTATGCAAGTCAACATACGTAAATACGTTAAAAATTCGTATATTACAATATAGCTTTCAATATTTGTTCAGAATTGTAAAAGAGATAATTTCAGTAGTGAATAAGAATGTTAATAGTGTCCCAGTAGTGATCATCGTTCATATTCTCAAATACACAGGCGGCAAGTGTTAGTTCGTACAACCAGTAAACACGAAATTAGTATCTGTCCAGCTATGAAAAATTGAGCCAATGAATGGTTGACATAACTTGGAATCAACTTAACACAGCCATTCTGCATGATTTGCAATTGGACAACGAGTAGCTCAAGGTTAATCATAGAACTTTATAATAATTATACATATATTGACACTTGAATCACTTACTTAATTTCAATGAGAATAGATAACGAGTCGATTAAGGAAAATCATAGAACTTTGCATTAATTAAATATTGAAACTTGAATCACTTACTTAATTTCAATGAGAATAGATTTATTGGTGCAAAGAGCGCGAAGTTTTAAACAAGTTTTGCTAAGTTAAGTAAGTAAAAGAAGTTAGAAGAAGTTAGGCAGTAAATAATTGTGATTTGATTGCACGTGCACTCAAAATGGTTTAAATGCCCACAATTAACGAAATGCACTCAAATCCCACTATATGCATGCAGAAGAAATTTGTATTATTGTGTTCCATGAAAATGGAAAAGTACACATAGTTTAAGAGTTCAGAGATGTAGTAGGCTGCTAATAATATGAAACACTTCCAAACTCTTTCTTAAGAAATTTATAGCTATTACTTTTATAATGTTAAATCCATAAAACACTTGTTGCACACATTGGCATGTTCGGTTCAATGTGAAGACCTATTCGAGAGGAAACTACAAACCGAAGTTAAACCAACATGTTCTGAAAGCATCCAAAATTTCAATAATCCAATCAAATAAAAGCATGAAAGTTTTAAGATCCAACCAAAAGATCACCTAAACTCATTACAAATGTAGGATCAGAAGACTTGCCCTAGATATCACCATCGGAAATTAAATACATTTCAACAGATGAATATTGGCAAGAGGAGGCAATAATGGAGAATATCGGAAATTCTGTAGATGGGCTGAAAATCACTAATAGAAACAATAGGAGTGCTACTAAACAAATGTCTGATGGAGGGAAAAATTCCGGTACCATGGAAAAATGCAGAGGTCGTGTTAATATACAAAAAAGGAGATCATACATCCATAGAACCATATAGACCAATAAACCTGCTGTCACACCTGTATAACCGTTTTACCGGGATTATCAATAATCGACTAAATAAAAAACTGGATTCCTATCAACCAGTAGAACCATTAGGTGTTCGAATGGCCTTTAGCATCACCGATCATCTGCCAAAACAATATGAAGAGTCATTGAAGAAACCACGGAGTACAACATATCCGTACATTTGGCCTTTTTGGACTACCAAAAAGCCTTTGACAGCATTGAAACCTGGTCATTTTTAACAGCAATGGAGTACGCGACAATGGATTCGAGATATTCTGTCATTATTAAGAATATTTAAGATGAGGCAACCTTCCACATAAAAATAAATGACGATATTAAAACAGATAAAATATCACTTGACCAAGGTGTACGACAAGGTTGATGTACGTTAACCATCTTAGATGATTCGCAGACGATATAGTCTTGCTGAGAACTCAAGAACTAAACACCATACTAAATGATTTAAAATAACAATCTAAGGAAATGGGCCTGAAAATGCACTTGAGTAAGACCAAGATAATGAGCAACAATGATTGTAATATTGCCATCGACAACGTTATCATAGAAACTGAAGAACGTTATATATTTATTTAAGACATTAAGTCAAGTTGGGCAAAGCAAATCAAGATGTGGAAATCAAACGCAGTGTCCATTTGGCATGGGTGGCATTCGGAAATATGGAATATATTTTTAAAGACAAACATCGATATAACGTACCTCAACCATCTTAGATTCGCAGACGATATAGTCTTGTTGATAATTCAAGAACTAAACACCATACTAAATGATTTAAAATAACAATCTAAGGAAATTGGCCTGAAAATGAACTTGAGATAGATCAAGATAATGAGCAACAATGATAGTAACATTACCATCGACAACGTTATCATAGAAACTGAAGAACGTTATATATCTGTTTAGGACATTAAATCGGACAAGTTGGGCAAAGCAAATCAAGATGTGGAAATCAAACGCAGGGTCCGTGTGGTCATGGGTGGCTTTCGGAAATATGGACTATACTTTTAAAGACATAAACATCGATGTAATGTTCCTCAACCATCTTAGATTCGCAGACGATATAGTCTTGCTGAGAATTCAAGAACTAAACACCATACTAAATGATTTAAAAGAACAATCTAAGGAAATGGGCCTGAAAATGAACTTGAATAAGACCAAGATAATGAGCAATAATGAATGTAACGTTACCATTGACAACGTTATCATAGAAACTGAAGAACATTGTATATCTATTTAGGGCATTAAATCAAGTTGGGCAAAGCAAATCAAGATGTGGAAATCAGACTCAGGGTCCATTTGGCATGGGTGGCATTCGCAAATATGACCTATATCTTTAAAGACAAAAACAGTATGCATTTTTCCCCTTATTTCCAGGACGATTACGAGAACGCTCGGAACATGAGCTTCCAGCTGCCCAGGATGCCGCCCCAGGACGGCGGGGGCGGCGGGGGCGGCGGTTTCCAGCTGCCCGTCCCGTTCCCGTTCCCGCATCCGGCGGCCGCCTTCCTGCCGCCGATGGCGCCCCAGCCTGCCGCCCCCTCTTCGGGCAGCTCGCACTCCTCCGAGGGCAGCGCCTCCTCGCAGCACACGTGGTCCTTCGAAGAACAGTTCAAACAGGTGCGTCAGGTAGGTCGCTTATCGCAGATTTAAGGTGCTAAAAGATTTGATCTTGTAAAACGTTCGTTCTCGTATTTACGAGGACGAGAGAAAGGAGAGCTTGTCGACTTGTTTTCAGCGCTGGAAGTGTTTGCGGTGATTTTTTGAAAAATGTCATCACTCAGCTCATAATTTAAAATTAATACACGGACCCGCTGAACAGAGTGCGAGGCACAATACCTCTTATTGATATCTAATACTGTTCGTCGTAATCGTTTATACAGGGTGACCCATGATTGGATTAAATAAATCTAAAATAACGACAGACAGAAGGTTGTCCAGACTCCCAAAGTTGGCCATGTCAATGTAGACCAGAAGGAAACACAATGTCTTCGCCAACTAATTTAATACACCAGAGCGACCGGTTTCGACTTACTAGAAGGGTCCAGTACAATTCGTCAGCCGTCCCAGTAAGCCATAAAATTAGATGCCACAGTTCGTCATGAAAAATTCAGGTAGATTTAAAACAACCCTTTGAGATAATACAATTCGTCAGCCGATATAAATTACTGTAGTTTTGGAAAGAAATCACAATAACATCTTAGAAGTACGTCGAAGTACGTGTTTGATCCTTGCCCCCTCGCGTTTCCAACATACTTTCTAGCATGACATGAACATGACGTTCACGCATCAAAAAGCTTCCTGAAGGTTTTTAAGCAGCAACCCGCTCCTAAGAACGTCCTTTAATACCTCCCTTTAGTGGATTTTTCCCTGGCTAATCAACCTATCTTTCTTGACGAATTGGCTTATGGTTGGAAGGGTCTCCTGACGAATTGTACTTATAAAGACGTTTTACCTGAGGTCCATAAATTGACGAATTGGCGCCTGCTCAACTAGAAGTCATCATCAGGAAGTTTTAGAGCTAAAGGTGTGCGACATGTGAGACCTCACAAAATAAAGCTAAACTGACAAATTCAATTAAAAGATATCACACGTCGAACAAGAATATACATTGAATTAAGAACGTGGAGAAAGCCCTAAAGGAGAATCATCCTCTTTAGTTACAAAGGTTACTACATAATTGTCCTTCCAGGTGTTGAGACGGACAAACACTGGACTTCTAGAACGTTTTCGAATATGAGGTCCTCATTCCTCACACCTGGAAGGACAATTATGTAGTAACCCTTTGTAACTAAAGAGGATGTTACCCCTTTAGGGTTTTCTCCACGTTCTTAATTCAATGTATGTTCTTGTTCGACGTATGATATCTTTTAACTGTATTTGTCCGTTTGGTTTTATTTTTAGAGGTAAAAGTTATTTCGAAAAAAACGTTTCTAAATTTTGTTAAGAATAAAATATTGAAAAAAAATTATTAAAAAAATATATTGCGGAGCAAAAAATGATATATAGGTTTAAAAACTTTTTTTTATCGATATGAACTCAAACTGTTATGAATATATTTAAAACTCCAAAATTAAATGGATATATTTGGAATAGGTATTAAAACCTATGAAAATCAGTACGCATTGGAATTCAGATACAAATATCTTCTAAACGGTTAGAGCAATCGATTAAACACAAGAGACCTATTCTGTAGAGCGTTAAATTCCCTACAAAAATGTACATTTCTCACTTGACAATATTTACTTTTACACTAAGTTACAAAATTAAGAATATAAAAATTTTTTTAGTAAAATTTCATAATCTTGACCTTAAATATCTTTTAAATCGTTAAATTTATGAAAAATAATAAGAGGCTTTTTTACAGAGCGTTACATTTTCTTTGAAAATATGTGTAGAGATTCGCTGAAAATAATTAAGTAATAATGAGACATGTCGTTTTTAATATGAGGCTTGATTAAAAATGGATATCTATGATGAGGAGGATCTTCCTATTAATATTAAGAGCTCATACTCTGGCTCTCTTATCAATATAAGACAGTACATAGAATAAATATTTTCTTTTTCATTTATTTTTCCATAATGTTGATGAATCGACATTACGTCATGCATTTTTCACATATTTATTAGATCCATTTGTAATGCAGTGCTTTAAGAAATCTATACTTCCTGTCTTGGCTATTCCCGGGGTGGCTCATTTTAGTTTTTTTTTGAACAGATATGTTTTGATTATCTCTTTCAAAGATAATAAGTGCCCTTTTTCGATACATAAGCCTTAAGGCTCAGCAATACTCTCACAAGACTCATTTCAGTAGATTAATTAAAAGTAGAAACGTCTGCATCCTTCAAAAAAATTAACACACTTTTGTCACCCTGTAGCTCAAATACAGTCATATTGTTTATAAAAATGATTATCAAAGCTATTTAGCCTCTATTTTGAGCAAGGACTCTCCCTATAATGGTATGGTATCAAGTTCAGGGACACCTTTATCGATATAACCTGTAGAACATCAGATAGTTTCAAATTTTGTTTGATAACGGTGTAACCAATAGCTTGGACAATTAAATAGAACTATAGAATTGGCCTCAAAGGTCGTAAGTACTTTTTAGATAAATTTTGAGGATTTTTATTATCCTACTTCGATGAAGCCCATTACATTTTGACATTGGTCTTAGTAAACGAATTATGATATCTTTAAAGGTACGATTAATGATATGATAACTATGTGTGTGAAGTTATCGACTAATCTCGAGCGTCGAATTTTGTACGAGAGTTAATTCCGCCAACGGTCGTTACTTCTCCCCAAACTATGAAAGATGTTTCGTAAATATTTGGTAACTCCGACAATATAACCTTCTACACCCTCATAACGTCATAGTGTCATAACAAACGATAAAGGACATAAAGGTCTACAAAGTCGTCATAGTAAGAATTTCCAAAAGTTGTCAATAACTGAGCTATTTCGAGATTTCCAAAAAATAATAATGAGCAAATCAAGGCAAAATTAGAATGCTTTCTTTTATTATTATTTTTTTAATTTTATTTCAATTTATTTATTTTTGAATCGCCAGGATTATACCTTTAAAATGTACATATCATTTAGTTTGCGTTGTAACAAAATCAAAATTCAAAATTACTTATTTTTAATAGAAACGATCGGTCCAGCGTTAAAGCCCGGCTTTTGCCGGAGTTCCGTTATTTTCCGAGTAAATATAGCGATCATCGCATCGTTTATTCATTATTTCCGCAGGTAAATGGACTGCTCAAACATTAAAAAGCGAAGAATAGAATTAATGTAATGTAAATAAACGTCACATCCCTGGGTTGGTCTCTCGAGATCGACGCAAGGTGCGGTGTAATTAATTATTATTTTCATAAGTCGCTTTATAAAAGGAACGAAATACTTCCTCCCGTTTGAAAATAGGTGCAGTTTCGGCTCGGCGTGGGCCAAACGAAATGACAAGGCGTGCAGAATCGTCCGATTATTAGGCGCATTTTATTCATGCAATTGAATTAAATTGCAGTAATTTATATATTCAAATGCGGTCCCGTACATCTCCAGACGCGCGCTCAACATTAAGCGCTTGATATTAAAATATAATAACACCTACGACGTTGTATTTTATGCACTTCTTGTCCGACGAACTGGCAGGAGTTCTGTCTTTATAATAATAACACCCGGCATAATTTGTTTTTATTGTGGCTTAAATTAATCTCGGGATAAATCATCGCACCGTTCTTGTATAGCCAACGGGATAACAACGTACTAAATGGAAAGTGTCAAGTACAGGTATTATATCGATTGCTATGATTTGATATCGTTTTTGAAAAATAAAGACAATAAGCACTAAGCAATAAGTGTCAAACTACTAACATGTTCCACCTGCTGTACCGGAATATTAGTCACATTTTATATCGAATTGTAAACTAATACATCTTGAATAATATTTTGAAACAAATGCTCGAATTGACACTTCCTGTACATTTCTTTAAAGAGTGTACGTGACATTCTTCTTTGAACAAATGAATTTGTGATCTCAATATTTCTGTCACGAAAACGATTAAAGACGGATCCCACTGTTTATTAATTTTGAATAGATTTTTTTAATGAATCCGTAATGTTATAATTATACAATCATAATTGCTACTGTAATTATTAGTAGTTATAGTTAGACATAATAATAATAATTACTACAATTACTAGACGCACTGAAACTTTTATTGTTGCGTTCGTTTAAAAAATATCTGTGGAAATTAACAAAAAAGGAATGAATCATTAAAAAAAATTTATGACCTATAAAACTGTAAAAATTACTAAAAGGTGGCGACACCATTGACATCAGATGGTAATATGAGAAATATTGTAATCAGGTCGATTTTTCGAATTTGAGTTATTAGCATCTCTAGAAGTTTTAAGGTCACATGAAATCCAAAAAATTAAGAACCACTTATGGTTCCAATTTTGAATTTAGACTTTGTGCTCCAGGACCTCCCTCTAAGCTTTTCTTTAAAATCGACTGGACTATTATACCGATACTGCTATTACTCGTCAATTTTCAGTTTTTGAAAATTTTCTCAAAATGTGCTCCAAGATTTTTTAAAACTTTTAATACCTACTCCGCCGGCGAATACATATAATTGAAGATTATGTAGCCAAACATTTTCCTAATTTTTCTCTAAAAAGCACTTTACACTTGTCGTTTTCCGATTTTTCGAAATTTTTTCGAAATCCGCCTAAACCTTGGAATATTTACAATAAATTATGGGAAAGTAGTTCGATGGACACCACACCATTTTTTTGCATGAAGAATGCAAAAAAAATAATATTTTTTTTTATTATTATCTACCAAAATAATTTCAATATAAAGCAAAATTTAGGAAAACTACTAATTTTAGTGCGCTGATTACAATTATGGTATCAAAAATAATCCCGTTTTAAGGTAAATGTAAGTTTTAGGGGTTCTGACTGCTTAACTGTTCAGACATTTTGACTAAGAATTATGAAGAAATGAAGTTTTTGACATAAAACTTGTAGTCGTGTACTGTTTCGATAAGAGCAGCAGGTTTCCACAAAATTAAGTAGAAAAAATCTTAATGCATTGTAAACTTTTGTGTTGTCCAATAAAGTAATACAAATTTAATGTTGTTTTTCAGATATTTAATGTCCTGTTTCTCAAAAACTAATCGTTTTCAGGTACATGTTTATTAAGACTTTCCTGCGCATTTTGAGCCACCTCTCTGAAACTTATGAAGATAATAATTCCGTTTTTCATGCCAACAATTTTCAATACTGCATTAAGCTTTCTAGTATTAATTAATTTTCTGGTAAACTGTTGCTTCTATCGAAATCGAACAATAATGCAAGTTTTATGTTAATAGTATCATTTTTTCATAATTCTTATTGAGTCTCCTAACGGTTACGTACGAAAAGGTCTGGGTATTTTTTACCCACAACAACCCCTAAAAATCACAATTATTATCTTAAAACAGGTTCATTTTCGATACCATAATTGTTATCATCTCACCAAAGCTCACCAAATAAGGGACCTAAACCTGACTTTTCTGCATATTTTGCGTCATACCACACTATTGCTCCCTTAAAGTATGTGACACTTATTTTTTAACACCCAGTATATCTTCGAGTAAAAAATTTGTTGACCTTTGTCACTGTTTATCTGTATAGTCCTGTACATCGGCTCAAAACATATAAGGTAATATTATTATAATAATGATATAAAATATATATAGGTACCCCTTTTGGCAGATGTCACACCGCCCCTTGATAGATCGAGTTAACTTCGTTTAGAACAGAATGCAAAATCCGTTTCGGCTACAATCCGATATCTTTGATAACTTGTACGTTCAGCTGCCACTCTTGCCGACTATTTTTGTAAATCTGTCGAGCTTACTTTTATCTTGATGGTGAATTGTATTCTTTGTACACCAAATTTTACACACCAACTGTAGGCATCACAACACAGGACTTAACACTTAGTTTACAATACGAATCACTTTCCCGCACATAAATATACTTTTTTTAAAAAGTACGACGCTTCTAAAGTATAAGACACAATGATCATCAAATTGTCTTTGACGCTTCCAAAGTGTAAGACACGATGATCATCAAATTGTCTTTGACGCTTCTAAAGTGTAAGGCACAATGATCATCAAATTGTCTTTGACGCTTCTAAAGTGTAAGACACAATGATCATCAAATTGTCTTTGAATTATGAATTAGCAATAGGATATTACGCTCTACAGTGGTATTTCGTATCATAAAATTAAATGGTATATCAGCAATGAAGCGAAGAAGAAACGCACTTATTAACACGACCACAACAAGTATTGAACGTGTGCTGCAGTACATCCAGCTTCACCATCAATTCTTGCACTTTCTTGCTAAAGGTAGCTTAATAAAATACCTAATGGGGTGAAGTGAAAATAATCTTGGCTGGGGCTCCAGCTCACAACTTATTCAGGGAGAACTCTTCAAAAAATCTCACATTTTCTGTGGTACCGTTGCTCAATCTCGCTAAACGTAGGCAGTTTCATTTTTTTCGAGACGCGCTTTGCTTAAGACTGGATAAAACAGTAGCCTCTTATAACGTTGTCCAATTGTTTAAACGGTGAAAGGGTATTGGCCTTGTGATTCAGCTCAAGAAGAACACATGTGCAGATACTTAAACTCGTCGAATTGTTTGGTTGCCATGGTTGCTACAAAATTCGTTCGTAACAATATGGTGAGGATGGTGAAGGTCTAGCAGAGAACATAAAATAGTATTCCATATTCTGCTTTCTACCATTTTAAAATCAGTTAGGTATGTTATTATCTTGCTTTAATGTACCTATTTGAAACAGAAATGCATTAGAAATAAAGCATCCATAATGGAGATTTTCAACAAAACTCTTTAGTTTGTTTTGTCCTTGATGTAGTTATTCCAATGGAATCAAACCTTTTATGTGCGTCTAGAATATAATCGTCGTTTTCGTTTTGTTGGAAAAAGTGTCAATAACTTATTCGACTGTTGTCTGATGGAACCATTTCATGGATGTTATGGTTAGGTTAATGCCTTTCAGGCCTACAATCTCCTAACAATATGGTGAACGTGGCCCAGGTATTTTCTTCAGCACTTGTTGAATTAAATATTTCCTTTCTTCTTTTACTACACAGACAATAATATAGAGATATTACAAAAGTGCACTAATACTGACAGACAGTATTTAAGTCGACTTTAATAAAATAGTGCTTAGCAATTATCTTTACTTTAAAACAGAAATATTGTACGAATCTACATTGCAATGTCAAGACACCATGATCACATAACCTAGAAACCTTGTCAGCTACTAAAACGCGAATTTCTTACTTCTTAGAACTTCTTAGTACATACTTTTGAAGTCATTAATGCATGGTAAAGTTGCCCAAAGTACATATTGGTACGTTAGGTTAGGTTTGGTCACGACAATAAATAATCTATCGTTAATAGGTCATAGAGGAAGTTCTGGAAGCAGTTATTTTTGGAGGTGGAAATGATGGGGAAGTAGAATATGATGACTCGTTCTTTCTTCGGCCACATTTCTAATAGAATACATTTTATTAATTTGTTTCATTTCTTTTACTACACAACACACAACCACCAGCACACAGCACGTTTTGTATGGTTATATCTTTTGCGGAACTAACGATTAGGTATATGCTATTCTATCCGAAGGTGACATAAGGTTAAAAACAATGCTTTACCACAATTATACGTATAAGTAACGTTAAGCACTAACATTATTAAAGTATACCGTATTACAAAATGCAACTGCGCACGCTCAGATGTCAAAATAACGACGACCTTATTACTGTTAGTTATTATATTCTGTTGTAATTTGCTTACTATGTTATGTACATGTCACTAGTTAATAAATTTGAATTACCTACATACATAACATTTTTGAACTGAACTAGCAGAAAGTGGTGAAATGGTACACAGTATGCTCAAGGGGCGATAGATGAAGCTCATTTTGTCCTAAAATTTAATTGTAAATTTTCTTTAAAATAATCTTAAATAACCTTTATCCAACACATGACAGTTATGACTGTCATTATTAATGTCATTTTAGACAAGTAAACTATCAACTAGTGTGTTATAATCCATAACTCACTAGTGAGTACTGAGACGCAAGTAGCTTTGATTTGATGACAAAGCTTATTAATTATTATCTCATAAAAACGATTTCTTCCACTTGTTGGATAACACATTGTATGCCACTCGCGTGTTATATTTCCTAAGCTACTTGAGAATTTCTCGCGTGACTTATTTTCAACATAACACGCTAGTACCATAAATAACTATTATGTTTGACTTTTGTAATGAAAGTGGGAAATGTCACTGAAAAACAATCACCTTTCATCGATATTTTTAAATCTGACGGAAACGAATTTTTGTTAGGTACGAAACTGTAAACGCCTGTTCAAAAAAGTGTCTTCGGTTTACAAACATTCAGTTTACATCAGGCGTCATTTTAATATGTTCGTTCACGTTTTCTCTGTCTTGTTTTATGACGGCGGATCCGGAAAACCCTAGACGATTTTCATGCTCTCCGTTATATGGTTTGTAATAAATCAGGAATTCGTTAGCGGATAAGTCCCATACGAAATGATTTTCTCGTCTTTACAACTGTGAGAAAACAACACGTTTCCAGATTGTAAAATCGGTCCGGAGTGCGGGTGAGGGGGTGAAGCGATTGTGCTCCGTTTAACGAGAAAATTCATTAAATTTATAACCTCGAACCTTCGTTTTCGGTTACCACCATATCAAATTCAGAATTACAGATCCGACCTTGGAGGCTGGGGTCATTTGCGTTTCGCCCTTCTTCATCGTCGCTCTCTTCTTCTCCGGTTGCCGAAATCAAAATGGCCGTGCAAAAAATACGTTAATTCTCAATAAGCATAAATCAGGTCTGCAGTCGTAAAAGTATCGAATGAAATTGCGAAAAATTACAATACGCGGGAGAAGTTAGAAACGCACCGTTTTAATACCCCACTAATTCCTGTAATCGCCTTTAAAGTCCGCTAATAATAGATATTCATGAAAAATTACCGACTTTTATCGGTGCATCAGCTTCAAAATAATTCTATAATTCCGCTGGACGATGGAGTTATGCCTCGTAAAACGGACATTGTATCGAAGAATACAATGGATTATCTGCGAGAAATGAAACGTTCTTTATTGAGATTCCGAGTGGTTTATTCAATAAAAAGATTTACATATTTGACACTCACGACAGTTTCGCCTCATTCGAATGCGTGAAGCATAGGTCTTCGCCGCAAGCCAATCAAGTGACTTTTCAAAACCGCCCTATAATAATTATGATTCATGACATAAAAATACGAAACTTACTTTTTCTTTTTGACAAATTTCCTGCCGAACCACAGTTTTCAATTAAACAAATTCTCGAGAGAACTTTAATAACAAATGATCATTTCCAATTAAAAAATACGATGCATTTGTTTCGAAATTAGCACTTATTAGGTAAAAATATTCCAAATTCTATCATAAAAAATAAAGGGTACAAAAGTTATAATTCCCACAACACATTGAAACAAAGAGAAATTAGTACTCTTTTAGTCTTTATTTCAAGTCAAAATTAGTCTTTAAGGACAGGCCCTGGAGAAGTGGTTGTATGGATTCTACCAACTTATGTTATTTTTTAAAACTACAAAAGTTGCTCGAACAGGAACAGTAAGAAGATAAGTGAGGTTTCTTAAATGGATCACCCTGTACATTTTCGTTTTTAAATTCTTTTGTTTGTTGTTTTGTATTTTGATGTTGCACCGAAACAAAAACTTCCAAGGTAACCAACCTAATAAATATACGTTATCAATTTCTAAAATTAACTCCGTGGCTAATTAACAATGCAATATTTAACTGAAACTCATTGAAATCTGTAATGATCTGTAATCTGTTAACACAGATATTTTTAATCATCTTCAGTTACTGAATACATCACAAGGAACTGTATCCATAATTCATGCAGAATTTAGAGCACTAAGATATGTTAATCTATCAAAAACAAAAACAAAAAATAGTTTCCTGGAGGATGGTGTGAAGTTCAATATTGTTCTAGGGGATCGAGAAAAAGTAGAGTCAAATTAAGAAATACACGAGGCAGCGATGCCCATCATAGAACTCGTTTGAAGTATATCTTTGATGAAAAAATTATATCCTTGCAAAATGATGTTTAGGCAGATACTATTAGAAGGTAATCCAAACAGTAGCAGTTCTACCAAGAAATAATGGTGAAACTGGACAGGAGGTAGTACTTGATAACATTATTTTGCTAACCAATCTACTTTCATGTTGATTGGGGATGTAAATGGGGAAAACTGTAGGTATTGGGCCATACAGATTTCTCATTGGGTGCTTAACAAGTACACATAGGTACCCAATATCCTCCAAACACATGTTTGGGTTTGGGTAGGTATCATGAGCAACCATGTAATTGGATTTCACCTTACCGAGTGGTTTGATTTGGTGAAAAGTGGTAGTTTAAATTTTCAGTTTCGTGAACTTTTTCTTCCAAAATTTTCAAATATACAATCTTATCCATTATAACGTGAATATTACAAGAATTTGCTTTGCCATTTAGTGGAACAGATTCCCATGTTTGGCTAAGTTACAGAGTCAGTAACGTCTTTTGCAAATTGTAATCTGGTTTTCTTTTGAAATAGCTTATTACTAGCTACTTGACTATAAAAATTGTCGTTTTGCAGTACTTTTGCGATTGTTTCAACTAGTACAGCCTTCAATAGTACTCATCTCATTTCCCGTGTATTGTTAGTTTATATTTTTATTCAAACTTATGATATACAAGTTCCATTTTTTGAGATACGATTAGCATATGTTATCACTTTAGTATAATAACTGAAATACCTCGACCTCTCACTTTAAAATTTTTGAAAATACCGTTTTTCTGCCACACTACTTCTTACCTACTTACCTATTTTTACATATCGACTAAAAATTACTCATTATAAAGTAAATAACCTCCATAATTTAGATGTGGAATTACGTTGGATCGACAACGATGTTAGTTGCTAACATAATTTTTTAACGACAGATTGATAAAAAATACTGTATTGTTCTATTGTATTTAAATTGCTAATTAGTTGTTAAAATTACCTCATTTAAAGTTACTGACTACGATTCAATACATATGTTTCATTAAAATTTTTATCACGGAACACACTTAATTTTTTGTACTGTAATAAAAGCATACTGTTGTTGAAATAACGAAGTTGTTAGTAAAAAATAATTTTAACCACGAATATTAAATGATTGGTACTTTAATTTCTATATGATGAAATGAGAAATACCTATTACACCCAGGGGATCAATTCCACTTAAAGATTTCATTATGCATTGCTCCTAATTGCAGTATATACTCATAAGTAATATATTTTAAATGACACAGAACGTTGCTTTCACGCAAGATGCGTACAGAACAAAGACGGTGTCTGGTGAGTACACATAAGCTAGGTTAGGTTGTCGAAATAAACGCTTTATTAATATAAACGATCATAATTGTCTCAGATAATACATTGTATTTGACTAATATATTAAGAGTTATTATTACATTCAGCAAGTTTCCGAAACTCCACCCTCATGTAATAATAGCCTACGTAATATGCCCGTTAAATAATGTACTATATTTTCACATCGACTCTGAGCGTAGGGTAGGTAATAGGTAAAAATAAATAATTCCCTCATAATGCATTTGAATAATTTGGCAGCGATCTGCCAGATTGCACTCCGAATTCGAATCCCTCCGGTGGAATAAATGCACAACTGGCACACAGATGCTAAGGAACGAACACCGGATGTACCGTGCCAGCGATCGATTTGATGGATTTCGTATTGAGATTTTAAGGTTATTACGACAATAATTTTATTTTCGCTACACGTGTCCCAAAGTGATTCGAAGCCTTCTGTCAAAATAAACGGCCAAAATCTCTAATAATAATAAAATCGAATTCTTCAAACGCCGTGTACTGCATTGCTCACGTATGTAAAGTAGGAATTCTGGTTTCGTGTACGTTTTTCAGTTAGATTAAGTGAGTCTCAGTAATGTTTATTTGGCTACTTCAGTGTTTTATCGATGGTTCCCAACGCAAAAGAGACATTCATTCATACTTATGTCGTGAAAGTAGTGAATCATCTCTGCTTAAGATTAGAGACATGGTCCTAAATCTGTAATTTCGAGTGTCGGCACCACGTACGTTTAAAATTAATGCAAAGTATGAAAAATGTAACTTCCGCTTAGACTTCGTCATAGCGTCCTGGTGTCATGTTTGGTTGATATTAGGTAATACAATATTGATGCCTAATTTCTGATTCCGTTGAAAGGTTAGAAATAAAATTCTAGATAAGTATTCACATTTGGCTTTACGTACTTCGATCCTTGATATTAATGTGTAAAATTATTATTATTATTCTTAAAATAAGAGATTGGTTGACGACTTGTAAATAACTGAATCAGCGTTTTGAAATTACGGACTTGACTATAGTGTAAAAAATATTTTCTAAATTTCCATTATGATTTATTGATATTTTTCCACCATAAAACTGAACCGAATTGTTTCTGCCAAAAATCGTACTTTGTTTATGTAAATTTCAGATGGAAAATGGAAAGTCCACAGGTAAAATTTTGATTATAGAGGTAAAATTAATCAATAAAATGCATAATAAATAGGAAAACTACTGCAGGAATTTCTAATTCTGAAGTAAACTTACTTGTTTAATATAAACAATTGTGTAGAACAAATCATATTCGTTTATTTAGCATTTAAGTACGTAAGTACCCTTTCATTTCTATATTTGGAGACAATCTGGAATACATAATATATACGTATTATAGGTTTTCTAAGAATGTAACCTCTTAGTCATGCTAAAATCATTAAAACATATTAAGTTTAATAACAGTAAGGCACACATTGTAAATGAACCAGAACGTATGTTTGATCGCAGTATGTAGTGTCATTGATTGATCATAACCGAGTAAAGTTTCTCGATGTGATATATATTAAATTTCTTTATTTAACTTGATTCTAATAAATAGACGCAACTTTGAAATGATTACACGAAAAGCACAATATTAAAAGCTACAAATCTCAGATTTCCAGGTAATCGGAAATTAGTGTCTTTAGTTGCAAACAGATCCGTATTTCAGATTTTTACACGTACGATTTTCGAAAGTTTCTAAAAAAGGATGTATGTCACTACATCTTCCAGAGATTGTGGTTGTTTCTGACTCCTCTTGTGTATTAAAAGTGCAAACAAATCAATAACCCTAACGCAACGCTCATAATCTCAGGTCACCACTGAATAAAGCGATATTTACATCTCCCAAGGGAAATATTACAAAGTACCTATCGTAACCAATCTTTATTATGACCAAAGAGCAATGGTACAAGTAGAAAATACTATAACGGGTGAAATCGAAATCAAAGAGGAGTTAGACAAGGTTGTGTGCTATCACCAACACTTTAATATTTACTCTGAAACAATTATAAAAAAAGCTTTGGAAAATGAGGAAAAAGGAATAAAAATGGATGGGAACAATGGAACATATTGAAAAAATTGTCACGGCTAGTGAATGGTATGGACTTAAATGAAATTCATGATTGTGTCAAAGAGCAAACGAACAAGTGGCAAATCCATGATACCATGATTGAGCATGTATATAAGCACAACTATATAGGAACGTTAGTCAATAACAACATCGAAAACACAGAGGTAATAAGAACAAGAATTGGAAAGGCACGCACACCATTTGTAAATATGAAATCTATACTAAGTAGTCATGATATAAACCTAGACCTTAAGATGCGGTTGGCTAGGTGGTGTTTTCTCTGTGCTGCTTTATGGGATTGAGACATGGATCTTGAACAAGACCTTCTTCTTCTGGTGCACTCTATTACTGGAAGTTTGCGATCACTACATCGAAATCTTCCCTATTCTGTGCCGCTCTTAGTAATTGTTGAACGTTCATACCTGTCCAAGCTCTGATGTTACGGAGCCATTACATTGTTCTTCTGCCTACTCCTCTCCGGCCTTCTATATTTCCTTCAATTATTAGTCTTAGCAAGTTAGCATTACTCATTATGTGGCCTAGGTATGAGGTCTTTCTTTTCTTAATCGTTGTTATTAGTTCTAGTTCTCTGTTTATGGTGTTCAATACTGCTTGATTCATTATGTGTTGTGTCCATGATAAAGCCACATTTCAAAGGCTTCTAGGCGTCTCATGGTATTTAATTTTAGTGTCCACGCTTCAACTCCATATAGAAGGACAGACCCAACTTAGCATTTAATAACTCTGATCCGAATGGCTAAGCTTAGTTTACGATTACAGATAATTTGCTTCCATTTGTTGTACATGTTCCTGGCCTGCTCTATTCGTGTTTTATTTCCACATCTGAATCCCACTTATCATTTAGTATTACTCCTAAGTATCTGAACTTGTGGACTTGTTCTAGTTGGGTGTTATTTAGGTAAATGTGACAGTTTGCATCCGTTTTGTTAATTACCATTACTTTAGTTTCTTGAACATTTATCGTCAGTCCCATTGCCTTACTTGCATTATTAACTCTATCTAATTAGTTTTGCAAATCTGAACAAGACCAACATTAATAAATTAGAGGTATTTGAGATGTGGGTATATAGAAGGATACTGAGGATCCCATGGGTTGTTAAAGTCACAAATGTGGAAGTCCTACGAAGGATGAACAAAGAACGAGAAATTCTTATGACTGTAAAACGTGGCAAGCTTGAATATCTAGGTTATGTGATGAAAGGTTCGAAATAAGAACTATTACGACTTATATAATGCAAGGGAAGGTCCAGGGCAGAAGAAGTGTTGGAAGAAGACCCATCTCCTGGGTACGAAATTTAAGAGATTAACAAGTAACAAGATTGTTAGTGATTAACAATTAATTAGTACTTAACAAGAAAAATAACTTGAATATAACTAAAAAGTACTTAGATATGTATTTGAATTTCACAATATATAGACAATTAAAATTCCTGTGCTTAACTGTACGACAGATTTGCGTGAGGAACTTTCCAAAAACCCAGAAAAAATTCCTTGAACTTTTACTGCGCACCCAAAGCAGTAAGGAGCCCAATTCTGGAAGACGTCGCGCAGGTGCGGCTAATAACGACACTCGAAAATAAATCCGCAAAAACAAAAAGTCCCATTGACCCCTGCGCGTCGTCGCCCGTTTCGTACACAATGGGTGCGATATCCAGGGCGCCAGTTCCGAAGAGCGGGTCCATCGTCCGTGACTATTCGCCCATCGGTTCCGTCTGGGACACTTAACAACGCAAATTACTTTTGATTTATCGCGGCTTCGGGACACCCGGTGTTATGTCTAAATTATATTCCGCTGAAATTATCCGAGCACGTCGCCCAAAACGAAAAAATTGCCAATAGGCTCTCTCTGTCCGAAACCCGATACGCGAACACGGGTTAAACGATGCCGGTGCATGTGTCGTACCCCACGAACTCGTCGGGCACACATAACAACGTAAACTGTGGTAACTTAATTTAAAAAGGTTTAGCCTTTCGCGAAATTGAATGCGATGTATGTATCACTCGCGAAGACCAAACAATGTTGATAACCGCACAGCTGGTTGAGATGTCGTGGATACAAAATATGGAATGACAAATGTATAACGTAATACTAAAATTAACAAAGGTTGTAGTTCTTGTCGATCACGTTATATACATTGCACACGTTATCACCGTCACTGTCCGAACTTGAGGAACGATTTAAAATCCAATCACCAAGGAGCCATGAAATTATATCAGCACTACACGAAAAACAAGAATGTTTATAACAACTTTCTAGCAAACAGAACACAAGAAAATGAAAACAAATATAAAGAGTAATGGAACACAGGCAAACTCCGGAACAAAGATGGAAAAGATTCAGCCAGGATAGATGTTGTCCCAGAATGACAATGGATAAAACTCTGGTATGACCCAACAGCTAAAGAAACGAGAAAGAAAATGAGCATAAATATAATGTATATGTAGACAACATCACATTTTAGGAAGTAGGTAGATGAAGCTTTGGGTAAATTATCAATAGGAAAGCTGCTGGTACAGACAGAATAAACGAAGAACTATTCAAGTCTTCTTCTTCTTTTGTCTGTCATGGATTAAGCTTTGCCTGTTCCGATACTACTTCTCATGCCACCTTTTCATAGGTCTTCCCGGAGGTCTTCTTCCTTTGGGTTTATAACCATTCTGTCAATGTGGCTTTCCCATTCTTCTTTATTTCGTTTAATTTCGTCGTTTATGGAATATATATTTAGTTCTGCTCGTATATCTATATTTCCTATTGCAACCTCTGATTCGTCGTAGGAATTTCATTTCTGTAGCTTGAATTCTTGATATATCTTTTTTCCGCATTGTCCACCTTTCACAGCCATAGAGTAAAACGGGCCTGCCATTGTGTTACAGAATTTCAGTATTGTTTAGGGTCTTACTTTATTTCTTAATGATCTGTATATTGTTCTGTAAATGTATTGGTATTTGTGGAGTTTATTCGTGATGTCATTGTCGTAGTTGTAGCTTACATCACATCCCAAGTAGTTGAAGTGTGATACCTGCTCTATAGGCCGATTGTCAACAATTATTTTCGTTTTAACTGGATACGTTCCATTAAAGGCCATAACTTTAGTTTTGTTGTAGGATATTTTCATATCATTAAGTCTTTGTAAGTCTTCTTCTGTTTCTTGTATAATAGCTATGTCATCAGCGAATAGAATAGCATTTATAGGTATTGTGTTATTGATTTTTAATCCCGGTTAACCACTCTATTCCATTTTTTCATAATGTCTTCAATGTATATGTTAAAAAGAGTTGGGGATAAACTGCAGCCCTGTTTGAGACCTTGGTTTGTTTGGAATGGTTCTAAAACTGTTTGTTGTTTAATCATTACTAGAGAGTTTTTATACAGACATTTGACTGATTCAATTAGGTGGAGGGGATATCCTTTTCGTGTCATTATTTCCCAAAGCTTATTTCGATGTATTCTGTCGAACGCTTTCTCAAGGTCTACAAAAGCTAGATGTGTTTCCTGATTAAATTCTCTGCGTTTCTCTATTATTTGTTTGATGGTAAATACGTTATCGTTACATGATCTTCCTTTTCGAAATCCATTCTGTTCTTCGAGTATGATTTCTTCTGTAATTGTCTTCAATCTTTTGTTTATCATCTTTGTATATAGTTTGTATGATGTGTTTAATAAGCTAATACTCCTATAATTTTCACAGTTATTTCGATCACCTTATTTGAACAGTGATATAACCTGTGCTACTTTCCGTTCTTTTGGGATTTTATTTCTTCGCCAGCATTCATTGTACAGATGGAGTAGTCTTAGATGTAATAGTATGCCTCCATATTTCACTAGTTCTGTAAGCACTTAAAGTATGGGGGTATTATGTTAGAACTAAGATTGCTCCACTTTATAAATATGTGCTGGAAACATCAAAAAATACCGAAAGTATGGTCAATGACTGAAGTAAGGTCCATTTTTAAGAAAGGAGAGAGGAGAGACACCAACAACTACAGAGGGATAAGCCTATTAAATGCCGGTTATAAACTTTATGCACTAATAATAACGTATGCAAACAATTTCTGAAAACATGCTTGAAGAAGACCAAAACGGATTTCGTAAAAGCCGCTCATCCATTGATTCTGTTTTCATAATACAGCAAATAATGGAAGAATATAACTTAGAAACACGTGTGTGTTTCTAAGTTATACACACACACAGCATTTGTGGACTACACAAAGGCATTTGATAGGGTCAATAGGATCAAACTCTGGGATAAACTACAAAGGAAAGGATTTCCACATCTTATTGCAGTAGTAAAGAGTCTATACAGGCAAACCGCCATTAGAAAACAACATAGACGAGGTCTGTGGCCCAATATATTTAAAACAAGATGTATGACAGGTTGCTGTTTGGCGCCTTTGCTCTTCAAAGTTTGGAAAAGAATGGCTCCCGAAGGAATTCAACTCCACCACATAACCAATATAAGCACCATTATTTTGCAGATAATCAGGTAATCCTCGCAACATCAGAGAATGATTCGCAAAGAGCTGTACATGTTCTTAACAATATGGCCAGGGAATACAACTGTGAAATATCAAAAAATAAAACAAAATGATTGCATTTGAAGATGGAGCTGCGATAAGATCCAAAATTTGCATTGATGATAAATGTTTAGAACAAGTTAGCCATATTGAATACCTGGGATGTGACATAACCTATGAATTCAGCAGCGATATTAAAAACAAGTTAAGAACTTTCAATGAAATTTGCGGTACCATCAGAAGAACCTTAGTAAAGCACTGCAGACGAGAAAGACAAGTTCTACAAAACAGTGGCAGTTCTCACTCTATTTATACGGAAGTGACACCTGGATAATCAAGAAACAGACTATGTCACAAATTGAAGCGACTGAGATGACATTTCTAAGAGGAGTCAAGGGTCAAAACTAGACCATATAAAACCACTGATATTAGAACGGAATTAAATATGGATTCAATTACAAACAAAGTAGCTAAATATCAAAGGAATTGGTACTTTCATGTCCAACGACTGCAAGAATCTCGCTTACCTCGACGAACAGTACCTTATAGACCAAAAGGAAGGCGTAGCGTAGGGCGAACTAGGAAAAGATGGGCAGTTAAGTCGAAACAGGCCAACAGGCCTAACCCGTGAAGTAGACGACAATTATCTTCCAATTTGTACTGGATGTAATCCATCCAGTAAGAAACCATGAGCCAAACACAGTTCTGCGCACGAGCAGAGAAATCCGAACAAAGCCCTGTATGTACACGTGCACAATCAACTGATAGCTAATCAAGTCACCTTAAGAATTCACTCAGGAGTAAATAGACTATACCGTTTTATGGAAATGCATGTACCTATCGGATCACTTTTATTGTTTGTGTACAACTAGTTTTACGCTAAGTGGTTTGTTATCACGGTTTTAATCATCGTGGTCTCGAAATAACTCAAATTAAAAATATCGTTTTACATTGTTGCTAAACGGGCGTTGATGCTAATTTCCATAACACTAAGGGAGCAGCACAGGATTCTCCAAAAATGTATTATAGGAACCAAAATTCCCCCGGGATTTAAATCGCCCAATTTACTCTTATATCAAATTGCTCTTTCGAAATCCCGATTAGTCACAAGGAGGAACAATCTCGATTAATATCGAGAAGGCTAAGCAAAAGTTACATGTCGCAGGGGCGGCCAAACCGTCTCGAATACGCTTTGGCCTGGCTCCAGCGAATGCAGCGATTATTTTCATAAATTCTATTTTAATTAAATAATCACGTGTTTATTTATTTCACGCGTAGCGACAAAGTATTAAAACGGTGACCGATGCGAGAGATTTATTTGAATCCGGAGCGAAGGTGACGTGTGTTTGTCTAACTGCTGATTTACGAGCACTCCGCGTTGAAGACCTGATTAAAAATTTTTGGCCACTGAAGGCCGCGAGTACTTTTCTCGACTGTTATCCGCCGGTTGATTCGCGGTCACTTCGCGTTGCAGGCCAAATTTCAATCTTGAAACCTTTGGATTTTATTATGTAAACTATGCTTATTAAAATAACGCTCGGGTTTATTAGTAATATCTCGTGTAGATGTTAAGTATGTATATTCGTCTCCGAACGCGATTGGCCTGTGCGCATTTTGAGCACGAGAGTTAGCAGAGGTATTAACCCTTCCTGTTGCCAAGTAACGTCCGCAAGGTTACAGATGTATTGTCTAATTAAATTATCAATAGCAATTGTTGTTGTGAATATCAATGAAGTCGTTGGTTCATTTAAAGTAGATTGATGTGGAAGCAGTCAAAGTGTACAAGCACAGATGAGATTGTTGAACCACTACTTTAAAATCGACCATTGTAAGGCTTGTTGCAAGGAAGATGTTTAAAATCACTGATTTGATATGCTAGTTTAGTTCAATCACTACTTCTATATTTGTTGTTCTATATGTTGTAATACCTTCTAATCAAAATAAAAAAATGGCAATTCCACACCAGGGAATGTATTGGGTAGTAATGTTATCTGTATATGGTAATTATGACAACAATATTGAAATACTCTGTTTTAAAAATAACACTCATGCTACTTTTAAAAAGTTGTGATAAATTTTTAAAGGGCCTAATCGTTTTAAGAAGGATAATTTGGGACATTGTACTTTTTGTATTTTGTATTGTTTTATATTAGGACTTTTTCAAAATTTTTCGAGCACAATGTTACTGAGAAAATGTTCTTTTTATATGTCAGCAGTTTTACTCATTAAAATTAAAAATGTATCTTGATTTTTGATATGAAAAGATCTTTTGGCATGTTGAGCAGTAAATTCGTATTTTGTGGGACGACGCGTCCGTGGCACGTCGTCTCTCTCTTCCCCTTCTTGGTGCAGTGTCGTATAAACTCCAATACATGTTATCAATTACAGGAATCTTCGTGTAACTGAAACACCAACGATACTAAAAATTACATGGCCACTACATTCACGGGACATTTCCAATAGTATTTCCCAAAATGCCTATCACATTACATATTTAACACATTTTCTGTATTTAAATATCCCAATCTCAGGCGTATTAAATAATGAACTCGCCTATGAAAATGCGCCTCTAGATTGGTCAGTCGCACTTCAGTGCAACTGATTAAATGAGAGTTTCTTTAGAGAGAAATATGTGAGGTTATATTTGATGACACCATTGCGATTTTGTAACTTTTTGCGTTATTTGAAAGACATTTTTAGTACCTTCGACGGTACTTTACGCACTTCATGCTTCATTACAATCCTTCATACATCATGTATTTTCTATACTATACAGGGTGTTTATCAAACCAACTTATTGACAGAATTCACAAAAAATATCTGATTTGTCTTTAAAATTTATTAGTCTTCTTTCTCTCTTTCTTGCTAACCTTTTTGGTATGCTTTTTAAACTGAAAGTTATTGAACACTTGATATAATGTTCGCAAATGAATCTTGTGAATAAATCGTGTAAAAATCTTTTGAGTTCCGTTGTGGAACTATATAAGTTAAGAAATTTTCTTGATGAAACCCTCCGTTTGGGTAAATGAAAAATACTCCCAAAAATGGCAGAAACTATCTTTGATGTTTTTATTCATGTTCCACAATTTCAAAATAAGTTCGAAAAAAATTACTTCGATTTTGTGTATTACAGCACATAACATATACTTTTTCATTATTTCTGCTATTTTTATTTATTTTCAAAATAATGAATTGCAGTTTCAAAATTCCTCCAATACTTTAAATTTTTAATACTTAGTTAATGGAAACGTTCCTATAAAGTCTGATACTACTGATACAAGTATATAATTTAGGTTTAGCTCAGTCGAATTTGGTGAACTCGCTTTCATTTAAAAGAGGAAGTTAATCAGAATAAAGTAATACTTATAGTGCATTCATTCCCGGTACAAACTTCCAATGTTTTCCAATGAGTAATCACAAAATTGCTTCAATAGAGATTTCCTCTTGCCATAACCAGATTTATAAATAACAGCATTTCCCTCTCCCGTTGCAAAATACGTGTAATTGGTAGAATAACTTGTGGAAGAAAACTTGTGGAATACAAGTTCATCCATATAAAAAGATTTTATAGCTTATACAGGGTGTGCAAGATTTGGTGGAAAATATACATGTGGCGACTCTAAAGCGAAAAGCTTTATACCAAAATGTCCTTAATACGCTTTCTCAGCCAATGGAAGCCATTTTATATGAGACGTACATTTGGGAACATGTCCCTAATTAATAGAACGTTATAATAATTAATAATACATAGAACGAATGTAGCTCCGGGAAATCATAGTACATAATACATTTGGTCATTTTGCACAGAACTAGAACAAATCAAGAAACTAGGCATAAGAAAACTACATGAAAAATGGGCAAAGGTTGCAAACGTTCAAGTTTCGTATAAGAATAACTAATGTTTGACAAGTATTAGATTTTGGAAATGTCATGATGACAGCTACAGACAGTTTTGGCAAGATAACCATGTTGCCACGTGTAATTTTCCCACAGTAGATTACCGAAATAGTTTTGAAAAAAGATATTGAAAACGTATTTATAAAGTGCAAAGACCGCATAAACCGCATAATGTTAATATTTTTATTATTAACGCTTATTCAAAGATTAAAACTTTATTCTGTACTTACCTCATGAGGACCCGGGAAGACATTTTGGTAATAAACTTCTCGTCTTAGAATTTTGATTACATCTTTAGATGACATCCAAGGTTCATTTTTGCTATTATTTATTGGCGATTTTTAATTTTTTTAAATAAATTGTACCTACATCCATTTCCTAAATACTATTTGGTCATTAGTGCCCAGAAATGGAGTATTTGTCGATTTATCGATATAATCATAATCCTTCATTATATTTCCTTCAGAAGGAAGGAATAGGAACTGTAGGCAGTGTGGTGTTGTGGTGTAATTGTTATGTATCAATTATAGCGACCGTAAAAAATTGCTCGCGGAATATAGACATCACCCTGAGGTGGTACCGACGATAAAACTAAACAATTGCTACGCTTAACGCACACCTCTATTCCTTTTATTTCCCTAAACGGTTTTTTACGTTCCGTTTTGTAACATTACAAGGAGCAATTTTCCCGCCGAGAAATAAATCTATTACGTTCGTAAGCTTTCCCCGTTCAATGAAAAAGTGGCCGGTCTTTTCCTCCGGCGGCAAATCCATTTGTAGATAAATGATTGAATTTTCCACATCTATCGAGGCGATAAGAAGTATTGGGCCTTTCGTACCAAATCGGGCTTGACCACTTCATTATTGTTTGCTGATTGAGTCGTTTCGTTTCTCTCCCCCTTAAAAACGTGTGAGATTACGCGTTTGGCAAGTGAGGGGCGGGTGTGTGTGTGTGTGTGTGTGTGTGTGTGTGTGTGTGTGTGTGTGTGTGTGTGTGTGTGTGTGTGTGTGTGTGTGTGTGTGTGTGTGTGTGTGTGTGTGTGTGTGTGTGTGTGTGTGTGTGTGTGTGTGTGTGTGTGTGTGTGTGTGTGTGTGTGTGTGTGTGTGTGTGTGTGTGTGTATATGTGTGTGCCTCCGTCGAATTTGTCTGTGATCGTCACCGATGAAGCAAAAGGGGGAGATTGTAATTGATTGCGAGAGATTTATCGTTCGGTTGGTCTAACATGCCGCGATTACACCACTGGCTATTCATTTCTTTCCTCGTTAAGGCCCAAATGACCGTTTCTAACGCATTAACCATCGGCCGTGCTTTACACATCAGAAACAAATTTACGTACATACGTACAATATGCTGAGAGTACCTACCTACTGAAGTATTAAAAGCTGCGAGCAATCTAACGAATGTTCGTCTCTTTGCCTTTCATATGCTACTTATGCTTTACCTATAACTCCTTCGAGCAAATTATTTTTACATGGAAATTGAAGATATTATGCAGGACACTAACTGTTCGTACAGAAAAATTATCCTTACCGTTCTAAATTTTTGGCTCTACTTGATTTCGGGACAGTTCTTGGATCTGAAGGTCCGGAGAATGTAACCCAGCTCTGGTCAGATGATAAAGGAATGGAAGTCGTTGTTTCCTGAAATCGGAATTCTGTTTTGTATAATTGACCACGTTTCAATATTGCGACGACATTCAATTAATTCCCTGAAGAGTAAAACTACCCTCAGTACAACTACCCTTATATTCAATGACATAACTTAATAAGATGCTGTGAGCCAATGTCAATATTTCGCTTTATGAAGCTTTGTGAAGCTGAAATAATAGCAGACCAGGAAAATGTACAGTTTCGTCACAAATTTTATTTTAAATTTCTGTTGATTTTTATTTAATTGTACTCAAATTACGCGTTATGCGTAATGTAAAGTTCAACCGAGTCACAGATTACTTATATGAAGGTTAATGTGAGGTAGAATTTGAGAAATTTTGTGGATTGGTATTACTACAATCGTACAATCTATAATACTTTATTGATATAAATGGGAAAAATGACAAAATAGGTGAATGAAGCTGCTGAATTGGAAGATGATGTATCACAATAATGTTTCTGTATTGTGAGTTTAGTTTAATTCATATTTATCGTAATTGCAGTAAGTGATGCAAAAATATAATACAATAATAATACATAGTATGAAAATGTAATATAACAACCAATACTGCCGTGTTTGTTTTTGTTGTTATAATAGCAAATATCACATAAATTAAAAAAAAGAACATTAATATAATTAAAAAGGGCTCGTAAATTTCTTTTCAATGTATATTTATGCAGGTGGAATATAATAAACTGGCTAAAAGTACACTAATACAGTCCTGTTTGTTTTTGTGGGTATAATGGTCAATAGCACATATTGAATAACACATAGCAGAAGAGCTACAGCCCGTTCGATATCTGATGAGTTAGAATTCCAAGAACCTACTAAGCCAATAAGCCCCTTCTTATCGGAACTACTGTAACAATATACCGCGACAGAGGCGTGCCTTAAAAATTTCGACATTATTGTCAATGTCGAATGCACGCAAAAGCTAATATGGTAAGTGCTACGACCGCGCCGTCAATGACTTTCTAACGCGGCTCATACTTCGTCGATTGTCGGATACCGACAAAGGTAGCTACGCGTTTTCTTGAAATTTTACCTCATCACATTTTGAACAAGCTCTAGCGACTTCTTTTTTAAGGTATTAATTTTTTGACTCCATGAAATACATTATGAAGGTGAAATATAATGAACTGAAAACCAGTACACCAGATAATGAACCAATACACTTTGTGTGTGTTGTCATATAGGCCAATGTTACATAAATTTAAACAAAACAAGAATAAGTAAAGGGTAAGTAAATGCATTTCAGAATTTTCATTTGATAGATGGTTGAAAGGTATTATAAAATATATTAAACTGCCCAAGTACCAATACTTTTTGCTATTGTTGTTATAATGGCAGAATTTTAACAAAGTGTGAACATCAATGAAAAGGGCTAGACAATTTTTTTTCGGTATATTAATTTTTTAATTCATTTATTTCATTGTGCAGGTGGAATGTAATATACTCGCTTAAAACCAATACACTCCTGTTTGTTTTTGTGGTTATAGTGGCTAAATATCACATGAAAACGAAATATAAACGCAATTTTTTTAAATTTGTTTTTAAAGCATTCAATTTTTTGAATGCATGAAATACATTATGCAGGTGATATTTAATGAACTGGCTAAGAACCAATACATTCCTCTTTGTTCTTATGGTTATACTGGTGAATGTCACATAAATTTAAACAAAATATGAACATAAATTTGTGTAAGTAAATTTCTTCGAACCTAATCATTCTCTGAATGCATGAAATACATTATGCAGGGAAAATATAAGCTGCCTAAGAAACAGTAGGTACTATCCTGTTTGTTTTTGTTTTGTAATGACCAATGCGCAAGTACAGTTGCAATGACATTTCAACAAAATGTAAACGTAAATTTATGTGGGCAGTATTTTTTTTCAAAATGTTTATTTTTGTATTTATATATTTTATTTACTTATTTTTAGCCTGTTTGTTTTTGTTCTGTAATGACCAATGCCAATACATTTCAACAAAATGTAAACGTAAATTTAGGTAGTCAGTATTTTTTCAAAATATTAATTTTTTTGAATGCATGAAATTCATAATCTGCAGTTTCTATGTAAACGTCTATCTACATCTCAACCAAATTGACAAAGAAAACTTGGAATACATGCCACTTGTAAATAAAAACCTTTGCAATGCAATTTTCTTAAATGTGGAATTTTTGAAATTGAAATTCATTGTGCTAAGGTTCGGATATGTGATGTGATAAATTATTTTTGAACTTAAACGGTAATTCTTGAGTACAAGATAATGCAACCCCTTGGAAAACATCTCTCCTAAAATGTTTTAAATTTGTTTAATTTAGAGTAGCAGATGTATGCCTGAGGGCAGACCTGATTTCATCCCTTCTTGACACTTCCTTGTAAAGCGAAATTTAGGATTATCGAATATTTTCTATAGTAATTGTTGCACAAATTTAACCCCCATTTCCACCCTCTTGCTAAGCGAAACTCCAAATGAAAATAACTTCTTTTGGAGTCCTAGAGGGCAGATTTAATCAAACTTCTAGATAAAACCAACGAAAATACGTTTCACCCCTATTTCTCATCCCTTTGTAAATGAAATTCGTAGTTGTATCATTTTTCTGGACCATCTTGGAGCTTATAGTAAATTCATCAAGAAGAAAACTTCCATGAAACACAAACGTCGAAATTCAAAGCGCGCGACCAGCTAGCGAATAAGTACAGGATCGCATTAAGAATGATCGCCTCGACTATAATTTATCTTTTACTTAGATTTTACTAAGGATGTTCATTTCTTTCGCTTCTGTATACATTTAAAATAATGGTTTTCTCCCCGCAGCTTAAGTATGTTCCAAGTCTCTTTTTGGGAGGCGAGCAGGGAAGGTGTCTTACCATAATTGCAATAGATCACAGAAATATGTTTATACAAATTTATATCAAAAACCTGAATAACAATAGCGATACGTTAAAATGAACCATCAACTAAAAGTCCACTATCACCGTCAACTACTTACCTACCTGAACGCTTGTATAGACAACCATAGATCAGACAACTAAACTTGTTAATTTTACTAAACCGACTCTGTACATCAACAATTCCCGCCAAAAGTTTTATGACTTTTCCACCAATAGCAAACGACGTGTATTAGGTGTTGTCTAACTTTACTACCTTTTCTCGTTTCGTGGATGTTTTCTTCTCAGTGGATTTACTATAAGCTGTAAGCGTGCCTTGTGTAAAGATGTTTAAAATTTTTTCTGTGTAAATCGAGATGTACCGTAGGATAAAAGCAACAAAAATAAATTTCATCCTTATTTTTGCCACCACAAGAGGGGCAGCGGCGGTCAGCTCTTAAGGAATTTTAATGGCCCACCCTAAGATCGGTCATCTCGTAAGCGAACCGGCAGGTAAATTTTTAAAGGGTCGTTTTGGATGAGTCAACTCGTAAGGGGATTCTCAGAAATAATCGAGGGGATAATGATTGCAACGAAGTAGTTCGAATATTTGTTGAAACTAATAATATGATATAAGGGGGTGGTTTGTTACGTTCCAACTGAACGGTGACGAGCACCGAGATAGTTATGGATTTTATTAAAAGTCAACGCGGGAAAGACTTGCTTGTTGTTAATAACGGTCGGGTTCCGTAGGGTTTTCCTTGCCCTCTCGCAAGGAATACGATAATTCCCCTTTTGGGATTTTTCACGTCAACTCTTACGAGTTGACCGATCTGAGAACCATATCCTTACGAGCTGACCGATCTCGGCGAAGGTCAAATGCGGACCGGGATAAATCCTTACGAGATAACCCGTGCCCCAGAGGGGATGTCAAGGGTTTTCGGAATTTTCTGGATTCAGTATCAAAGGTATGGGCGTGCTATTTTCAAGTTTTCGTAGAAAACGCTCTAATGAGTACACCACACACTCCTTAATATTATGGTGTATTATGAAGTGATGTTTCTGTGGCTCAAAAATTTTAATTCTGGTTGTTAAGAATCCTTACGCTTTGTTAAAACTTTGAATTGTATACATTAAAATTAATGTGATAATAAATAATGACCAATTTTCGTTTAAACGTCGTAATTGGGCTTTTACGTATTCCTTATTTGAATGCCACTTTTTGATTTAGTCTCAGTTGACCTAGTTGTGACTAAAAATTCGTTCCCGTGAAAAAGTGGCAGCAGTGGCATTAATCGCACTCAAACCTATCCCAGATATTAAAATCGTGTAAAGCGGAACACACTGTACATACGGTCTAGTCACAGTATCCATTACCCGGTCGCCGTTAAACGAGTCCACCAAATTAATTGCTCGCATGTAGTTAGTTACGTTCGGAAACGGCACCAATCTTCCTCCTCTCCCGCAGGAAATTGCCACAGCAAATTAATGAATTAACAAAATAATCAAGACCTCGACTAATTCGAACTGTTTTGGGGTTCGGCGAAATGTGCGGCACATCTGTCCTGATCTCATAATCTCGGACCCATTGACAGGGGGTTCAGAGGTTAAAATTAGATCTATACCTCAAATTCGAGTAGCGCTACTATTTTCATACACGGTTTATTATGTTTACAAACGCGGTATGTGTGTGTATGTTTTTATTTATCGACTGTTGAGATGGCGACTCCCGAGGGTGATTTTCGCTTTGATAAAGTGGAGAAAGTTGACATTAATTGAGAGTTAATTAAATCTACGGGATACGTAAGCAATATGGTCTTTGCGTGGGGGGACAATACATGACTCGCTCTACTTATGTTGCAAGACAATTAATTCTCAGATTAAATATAACAATGCAATTACGAGTTGTATAATACAAAAGTGTAATTTATCACGGTTGTCTACGATTTATCAATTTTCACACCTAACCAGTACTCATGTTTAATTCAAGGCGGTTTTACATTACGTACTGAGTAATTCTATGAAGTACCGTATTTTTTTGGCGAAATTCATTTTGATACCTACGCAATCGATAAATTTTTTTTGCTGGATCGAATCTGGAAGGAAGCGCGACCCCGAGTGTTCTTGTAACATTGTTCTTGGCCGCGTCGCCTTAAACAAAAGTGGCGGTTATTCGTAAACATTTACACAAGTCGAAGTGCAGTTTTACTGCCCATATTAAAATCCTCCAAACAATATCTCGCAGAAAAATTATTTTACTTAAGATATGATTTACGGTCCGAACATAAAGGTTGGGAGGGTCACAAAGAAGTGATAATTTGTAAATACAAGCATCTAAAAATACGTATAACTATAATGGTTCGGTTTAATCTTCACTCATAAACATATCAAAATATTATTAAAGTAAATGAAAGCCGTTCCATGGACGAGATCCAACTGTATCCTGTAGTAAAGTCTTAATTCATTAATGATAGTTCCTTTGATACGGAATTAACGACTAAGAAACTTTTGATCTTCGCCGAGCGGGTAAACAAACTTACCGCCTTGCTAACATAGCTGCGGCGCAATTGAGAAAACAAAAGGTTTTAGTTTCTCGGGGCACGCCTATTCTTAGACGAGATTTTCTATTTCCTAATTACTATCTCCCATCGCGTTAATCAGTCTACGTGGACGCGAGGAACACACCCCTTCACGCGATACCCGCGAATCGTAACGTCCGCAGGCTTTGCTCATCATATCAATTGCATTTCACGGCCAGGAAAGTGACAGTCTTTACCTGAAATGGCCATTAATTTTCTTTGAAATTAGGCACGGTAGTACGTAAAAATTTTATTAGACAAACTGTTACTTCGGTATGAATTGCTTGTGTATGACGCTGCTGAATTGTTTCCGTATCTAACAGTTGTTCTATACTTGTTAATGTAAGGATTTTTAATGAATTTATCTGTTTTAAGTGACTTGAGTTCTGATCTAATAAGGAACTTACCGAAACTGAATAAATAGCGTTGAGGTGTCATCTGTTGTTTCTCATGGCAAACAAGTTGAGGGGATTTCAAAATTCTAAAGAAAGCACGAGTTGGATTCAAAGGACGAATAAAACGAGAAACTCAAAAATATTTCGATTTAAAGCTATCAAAGGAGGCTTTTCCCCAATTCATACCCAAATTATCAAATTGTAATTTTTTCTAGCTAAAACTATCAAAAACTATAGGTTGAATTGGCTCGTTTAATTGTCTTTTCAACAATTTATGTATAGCATTTTTTAAAATAAACATACGTGCTTAAAATGCACCAAATCATAATGACTTTAATTATACGAAGTAGATTAAATACAAACTGAGATTAAACTATATTCACGTGCCATGGTACTAAAAGGACTCTTGTTTTTTATTGACTGCTAGAGGACTGCTTCATCACCCCTAGGCTTGACAATATGTTTACCTCCCACCTTTCAAGGTATGTCATGCATTAAAAAATAAATAGTATGGAAAAATTACTATGTGCTGGTGGAATGTAACAAACAGGCTTAAAACCAATACACTCCTTTTTGTTTTTGTGGTTATAATGGCTAATATCACATGAATAAAACGAAATATGGACACAGATTTTTGTAAGAAGGCGAGCCAAAATATTTCAATTTAAAGCTATAAAGGAGTCTTTCCCCTAATTCATTCCCCAAGTATCAAATTATATTTTTTCTAGCTAAAAACTCTATTAAACACTAAATGTTGAATTAGCTCGTTTAATTATCCTTTAAACAGTTTTTTATGCCAGTTTTTAAATTAAACATACACACTTAAAATGCGCCAAATTATATTGACTTTAATTAAATGAAGTACATTAAATATGTAAACTGAGATTAATAGTTATTTGTTATACAAGCGGATAAAATGAACGTTTAACGAGCGATATGTTTAAACGCGCGCGGCACAGCCGCAAACGCGAGTTAAACGTTCATTGTATCCGCGAGTGTATTACAACGTTTTATTCAATTTTGCCATATATAAACTGACGTTTAGCGGAGTAAGTCCACTTTTGAAGAGAAAATTTGTCAAGATGACAACTTGACTTTATGATGTCACTTTATGCGGCAAAATTGAATAGGCAGCTGATTAAAACATTTTAATCCGCTGCCTAAATAAACAAAATAAACAATGACTTTATAGGTTCGATTTGACGTCAATAAACGTCAGTTTATATGGCAAAATTGAATAAACTATAATTACGTGCCATAGTACTAAAAGGACTGTTGTGGAATATTCCACAATTGGAAAAGCTGCATTGAGTTTTTATCTAAAAAGTTTTTTATTGACTACTGACATGAAGTAAAAGCTTCATTTTGTCAACTGTAGCTTAAATATAAATATTGTCACGTTCTAGAGGACTACTTCATCGCCCCTAGGCGTGACAATATGTTGACCTTTCGAGGTATGTCATTCATTAAAAAATATACTTTGGAAAAATTGACGTCTGCCCTTTTTTACATAAATTTATATTCATTGTGTTATTAATAAGATAGTAAGTACTATAACAGTTATAACAACAAAAAGAGCCTAGCTAACAATTCAGGTGTTCTCCATCAAAGTCAAAGTTAATTTTACCTATCTATGTAGAATTTGAGTAATATAGGATATTAGGTGAGGTAACCAACGTGAAAATTTGGCGAAAATGCATTCCTAATAAGTCGTAATATGATGGTCGCACAAGAACGTAATTTCCCAATCTGTAGAACAGAGCGCATGATACTACAAATCTAGTATCTCCTAATAGGTTATAGCCTATTTGCTGGCAGCAAATCCGTGAAATGTACACTAAGTTTCACCTATCAGGTCACATTTTCGCAAAATGACGTATTAAGTTAATTTAGTAGGTGTCACGAATATCACCTAATAAGTGACATAAAGATTGCTGTTTCACTAATTAAGTAGTCAAAAAAAAATTCCGATATAATTGGTGTAATATGACACGTTATATTGTGACCAAGTGGTTAATATTACTTCATTTTAACACCTATAAGTTATTCACCCCAATAGATGTTGTCAGTTTACTTAACTTGTAGGTAATTTAAGTGAAATGTCACGTACGAATACATATCTTGAAAACAATATGGCGAATATATATTTTCAAACAATAGAAGTTTAATTTCGAAATAATTATATTTTCCAAATTAAACAAAGAATTAGTCCAAGTTTAAGAACGCAACATATTGGACATAGTACCTAATATTCGGTTTAAACAACATATCGAAGCACTACAGTACTATAACTATACATATATTACACTCGATAAAATACTGAAACAAATTATTTTAATAACAATTATTTTCGAAGTACTACTATAAGGATTGACGAGAACAGTTCTTGCGTATACGAATTTACGACATCAAGTTAAGGGAAATAGTTGTCATAAAATAGAAGGAGTTGGAGAAACACTATCCATTCCATTTTTAGATCGTCAAAATTTCTGCGCGATGTCGCCCGGTAGATTTTGATATAATATCTATTACGATTGTTAATTGCCGTGAAGAAATCCAACAGACACAAACATCACTCTTGAATTCGCCTCAATTTCCGCGACATTAAATCATGCCAGTGGTCCATTTTCTCTCTCTATCCCCTTCTACTCGTTTTCATCCGTCTTGAATATAATAAATACGAATCATACAAATAAAATATGTACAGTCGTCTAAACTTGAAACAAGACAAACTGGCTAATGGTTATAATAGAGCAGGTCCATTAGTAACCTGTCATAATATTTACAGTGGATTTCGTCAGTGAATCAAGATCGATATGTAATCAACGGTACTGATGGTATATTAGTTGGATATGTTTATTACTTCTGCTTGTAGGCTGAATTATATTCGACCGGTATCGGATGGTTAATGTTTTTTGGAATTCGACACGTCATCGGGAACGTATTATTGTGTAGCGTTTTCATTGGAATTGTCAAAATTTCGAAACACATCAACACTAATTACAAGTTGATAGACGAATAGGAAAATATTTAGTACAGTGTTGTTATACAACTATTTTTATTGACCTTTAAACAATATACCTATTCGTGTGGATATTTGGTCTACACATATCAAACAGTTTGGTTATATTTTTTTTAGAAAAAATGTTTTCTGGATAATTATAAAATTTTCTTACCTTCCATTACATTTTTCTAAGGTATAAATACTATAACCCAATATTACGATACATTGGGCTAATGGGTTACTTTCGAAAAATTGATCGTTTTAAAAAATGTCATGGCTTACTTTTTAATTATATTTTGTTAATTCCAATAACGCAGTATATATTGGAATATTAAATTTTACATAAAACTTTTAATTGTTTCTGTTAATTGTTGTAATATGGCAATGATCTAATAACTAAATTAACTGAAATATCATAAAAAAGAATAATTCATTAGTGTTCGTGGAAAACATCGGTTTTTTTATTAACATTAGTAACGCTGAGAATTACAAATTGCGTAATTTATTTGAATAAATTTTTGTTGTAATAACTAATATTCATATTTACGATAAAGAAGTTACAGAATTACATAATTCTGGTGTCGCTGTGCTGATGCATTTCTAATTAAAAGATTTGATTGAAATTGTTAGAAAGGGTAGGTTTTTCCAACAACCCCTTAATCGTATGCATACTTATACTGGGTTGTTGAATTAAAGAATAATAGCTAAAAGTAATAACTCATCTATTAGAATTTTTATAGAATTAAAGGATTATTTTGGCTATATTTATACGCATCTTCAGGAAGTTTACCAAAAATATCAACGTTGTATTTTGTCTTTTAATTGTCTTACTTGTAGTAGTCGTCTTGTATAATACGTTATTGAAAAAGATTCTGTAGTTAATCAATTGTAAGTACCTTCATTTCTTTTTAAACTAACAAATATATAAGTTTTGAGGGTTTTTTGGAATCAAAAGGTCATTACTACATGTTCCTAACATTTTTCTTCAGTGCACATTCCAGGGCCGTATTTAATAATAACAATTTTATCTCTAAAAAATGGCATATCAACCTAACAATAAATATCTCTAAGTGTATTGTCATGGATACATATTTTTGTGGATGGTTTTTGGGTACCCATATCGATGCAGAAATTTCTTCAACAGCTACTACATATACGAACCCCTATCGGGTGTCTCTATATATAAAGACAAGAACCAGAATTTATTCCTTTTTAAAAGGATAATTATGAAGCCCATATGTCTAAATGTATTTTCAATGTCGATGTCTCCTTCCTGTGTTATCTGCAACGGCATTTTTCACCAGGGGCGTACGAAACTATTTTTTTTTGAGGAAGATAACGTTTTATGGGTATGTAATCCGGGTTGTCATGGGAGAAAATATGTTGACACTTAAAGTTAACGAACTGAAATTTGGTAAGAGAAATTAGTTAAATCAGTTTACACTACAATCTGACTTGGTGTCATCTGTTAGCTAAATTTCTAGTTTTGCTTGCGCCGCCAGAAAACTAAACACGTAACAAAATAATAGGGACAAACCTACGTTTTGTGACGTCAGTACTATTCCAATGTTTTCCACTTTAATTATGAAAAAAGTAAACCAAGATATCTCTCCCTCTTAATTTGATTTCTATTTATTTATTTGGCAAATAAACATCTACAATATTAAAGCTACTTCCTATAACATTCATACAAAAACGTTTTAATTGAATTAACTTATAAAGTAGGTTTTTTTCTCTTGAATCAAACAAAATAAATAAATTGATTTTCCAAAAATTGTTGTACCTACCTGTTTTCGCACTCAAACTCATTTGTTTAGCTTGATAAAATTAATTTGGCTTCTACTAAGTAATTAACTGGAAAGTTAATAGTTGCTAAAATGGGAGAGTATTAATAACCTTAAAATCGATAAAATTGGCTAAAAAATTGAACACATTTTCGGCGTTACTATCAAGTACCGTTGATAATAACAAGTTAAATACTGGTTAATATCTTTTTTTACATTTTTGTATAAAGTATTTAAATAATAAATATGATATTTTTGTAAGAATAAGATCTATTTAAAAAGCGTGCCTCATTTTAACCAATGGGATTTTGACTCACTAAATTAGTTAATACAGTCATGTTCGTAGTCCATGACGTGTTTAGATTTTTTGGTTCTCCTCAGGTGAACGTGAGAGGGGGTGTTTATTATTGAATATGATATATGAGATCAATTGACACTCAAGCACTTACAACATAAGCTGTGTTATATATGCGACTTTTTAACATCCATCCCAGTTAACAGTTCAGGTGAGGTTTTCCTAAAAATTTACATCACATAAGTTATTTTGCTATTGTGTTTGGTGGATTATTATTAATTTTTAATTACGTAAATAACTAGTAAATTTACTGAGTTTCTATCATTAGGTATTAGGTCATAGACCTATTAGGTGGAGATTCACGTCGAAATTATGACCTAGTTATGTTATATTTAGTGAATATTCACTTTCCCAATTTACGACTGTCACGGAAATATATGGAGTTAGATCATAAATTTAATTTATGGTGAAAATTAGGAGTAGTATCCTAAACTTCTACTTCTCGTCAACATTGGTATGAGAAATCATAATTAGATAGAAATATTTCATACAATAATATAATTTAATTAGAGTCATTAACCTAGTACATTCGTTTGCGTAAAAAACTTTATTGTCAAAGCTTATAATTGTACTTCTAAAAAGAGCAACGTGCTTAAAAGACAATTGTTAGTAAGAAAAATTGTTTAAATATTTTATCAATAGTCATATGTAACAGCGCCTCGATATGTCGTTTAAACCGAATATTAAGACATCTTTCTAATATGTCGTGTTCTTAAAATTTGGGGTAATTCTTTGTTTAAAATTTGGTAAATATTATTATTCCGGAATTAAATTTATATTGTTTGTAAATATATATTCGCCATGTTATGTTTAAAATTAGGTGTGTGAAAATTATTGTGTTTAAATGAAATTTCACTTAAAATACTTACCAGCTCAGTAAATTGCAACCACCTATTGGGATGAATAACTTATAGGTATTAAAATTGAGTCATTTTAACCACCTGCTCGTAAAGTAACCTGCCACATTACACCAATTAGGTCAAAAAGTACTCTTTCGTGTCAATTAACCACTTAGTTAGTGAAATTACGATCTTACAGATATGTCACGTATTGGGTGGTGTTCATGACTACTAGTAAATTACCTTAATACGTAATATAGCGAAAATGTGGCCTAATAGGTGAAAAATGATGACTTACGAATTTCACCAATTTGCCAGTAGACTATAACGTGTTAGGTGATACAAGTTATGTAGATAACGGGCGCTGTTCTACCTAATTTGGTAATTATGTTCTTGTGCGTCCCGTTAGGTGGTCTTATACTACTTAACATGTTAACATAGTAAACGACCCCACCTAGTTCACTCAAATTTAAACTCTATTGTCACATTGACTCAAATTGACTTTGACTTTGGTGAACAACACCTAAATTGTTAGCTGCGTTATAGTAGGTACTTCCCGGTAGAAATATTAGTCTCTGGAGTAGTTGTGCATGTTGGCTCATTCAAAGTTCTGTAATAAATAGCCACCCACTTGATGCATTCAAACAGTTGCAATATTTTGTCGAGACTGGGTTCTCAAAAAAGAGTAACAATTTGACTGGAGGAGTGGAACTACAGTAGAAGTGCAGTTAAGAACTATTTAATTGCCCAGGAAGTTTTGTAACCTGCCACATTACACCAATTAGGAAAAAAATACGGTTTGGTGTCAATTGACCACTTAATTAGTGAAATAACTATGGTACATTTATGTCACATATTGAGTGATGTTCATGACTAGGTACTGGTAAATTACCTTAATACGTAATATAGCGAAAATGTGGCCTAATAGGTGAAAAATGATGACTTACAAATTTCACCAATTTGCCAGTAGACTATAAACCTATTAAGTGATATAAGTTATGTAGGTAACGGGCGCTGTTCTACCTGTTGGTAATTAGGTTCTTGTGCGACCTGTTAGGTGGTCTTATACTACTTAACATGTTAACATAGTAAACGACCCCACCTAGTTCACTGAAATTTAAACTCTATTTTCACACAAATAGGTAAAATTGACTTTGACTTCGGTGAACAACACCTAAATTGTTAGCTGGGTTATAGTAGATACTTTCCGGTAGAAATATTAGTCTCTGGACTAGTTGTGCATGTTGGCTCATTCAAAATTCTGTAATAAATAGACATCCACTTGAAGCATTCAAAAGTTGCAATATTTTCTCGAAACTGGGTTCTCAAAAACCAGTAACAATTTGACTGCTAAGTGCAGTTAAAAACTATTTAATTGCGCAGGAAGTTTTGTCCCAGACGTCGTCTATGAATCAACACATGAGCTATGTCAAATGTTGTTAACATTTATTAGCGAGCAAACTATTGGATGTGAGATTTGTATTTGTTTTGGAACTGGACTATATTATTAAATATAAGTCTGAATAGATTTTAGAGAACGTCACATGTACAATTTGGAAAAATTTGGTCGAGTAAGTGGTTTAACACTATCAAAAGTATTTGAAGCAATCTGCTTAAATGCTGAACGCATTAGCAATGCAAAAGCAGTTAACGACACAACAAAAACACCGCCAGTACATTTAATAGTTGGGAGACCTAAAGTTTACGGCAACTATCCAGACATGCCACGAGCATAAAAGCTTTTATGAATTCGTAATGAATCTCCGTACATTCCTCAGTAGTCGAATCGCCTAGTCAATATCTAAAACTACTTCCAAAAGGTGTTAATGATGGCTGTACGGCTTGCCGTTGTTAAGAATTATTTCTTGTTCTTTTTGAATTTAACGTCGGCACGCGCCACCGCTGGGCCGTCTAACGTCGGATACAGACACATGGATTTTGGGATCGATTTTGCGTTAACCTCTTCCCCTCATGATAGTCGGCCGTAGCCGTTTCCAGAAATAAGTGCATCCACATCCGAAACGCGTGTGCATCTCTCCGAGGAAAGTTTGACATTTGTGATCAATTTAACGGGGCGCATTCAGGACTTATGTCAACCTTTACCCCATTTTAATATGTTTTTATTTCGGAGTGTGCTACCGCTATTTCTGGAACTGTCTAATTTATGGAATTTCGGCGTCTGTCTAGGCTAAAAGGGTTGATATTTTACTTCGAATGAGTCAACTTTTAAAATTCTATTTTGTCTCACTACTTATTGATGATCCGCCTCGGGATGAGATAGTGGGAATTCCAAGCTAAAAAATTAGTATGTTTCTTTTCGGGATAGCACTTCTTAAATTGTTTTCTCTAACACTCATGAGTTCGGTAACGTGACATCGTCTATTTTGATTTTTCATACGGGCGCCGGGAAGGTTCAGAGACTTGTCGCAGGCATATTGTCGACGGAACGAAATTAAATGGTTTATTTGAAGTAGGACACTCTAATTTTGCTTGTCGGACGGTAGTTTACTCGCATATTGACGTAGGTCATGCGTAATTTCCAAGGGATGCCAGTGTAAGTTACAGAATTTACCCGAATACAATACTTTTTAAATATGAGTGCCTCATGTGAGGTAATAAAATTAGTAACGATTTTATGATTGTCCTGGTCAAAAGTTAAACATATAATTTTGCCGGGAAAAATTTAAATTCTTAAAGAGCAAAGTTCCTTAAGTACCTACATTATCATTAAATATATTGCCTCATCATTCTTAGCAGTAATTTACATAATACATAAAATGGTAACTTATCTACAAGTTTTTGATGTGCCAACCTGGAGTACTTCTATTCTTCACAGTTTTTTCAGTTTTTATTCATTTTACTCTAATCTTGTTATGAAAGTCCTGAAAATTTAACCATTTGCCTACGTAGTGTTAATTCATTTTTTCCTTTTTTATTTAATTGCTATTAATATACTAATTAATATGAACAAGTATAAGTTGCGAACGAGGTTGAAAATTCACAAGAAATTAATTTATTTAAATATGTGTTTTTACTTATACATATTGCAAAGATGTGAGTTGTCGCGGCTTTTCCCGCGAAAATATTGATTATAGAGGTTACAGTTTAAATTTAATGACAAATTACTGATCCATCGTGAGGATTCTTGTCATTTAATGTTATATGATGGTGAGAATTTGATATTTAAAACACGGCACAAATATGTGTTCGATAACATAACATAACCATAACAAACATAAAGATATAAATTTAATTGAGAGATCATGTTGCTTAAATTAAAATAAACTAAACTAACTAAAATTAAATTAACATATACTATAAAGCTACAAATTATTACAAATAGCCTTACCTGCGTTGAATTTAAGTGAAATCGTAGGTCTCTGTCAAAAATTTTGCATTGTGAAACTAAACTTCCCTCCAATTACAAAGCTTGGAGCTGTTTAGGAAACGCAATTGGCGACAGGCTCTTGTCTGACATAACCTCATTTTTGGAACAATCCGGCAATATTTGTTATTGGCAATAATTACAAATTGATACACAATTTTAGTAGTAACTTACCATTTCGATCTTTTAGATAACTTTGATTTAAATTGTAAGTAAGATTGGTTTCTGCATCGAACAGGGGTAAATTGCATGTTATTTTCATTTAACCTAACCGAAAAAAGTTAAACATAACCTCTGAATTTCTGTAAATATAGAATTAATTTTGGGTTAATTTAGTTTGATGGTAATCAATAACACAACTAAGCCAGATCATTATTAAAAAAAATCTTAGGGCTACAAAAGGTCGCAATTAATGAAATCTTCATATGAAAAACGTGTTAATGTGAAGAATATAGAAATAACCAATCATTCAAATTTGATAAGATCAACCGATTTTATATTGTATTATATTAAAACTAAAAAAAAAAAAAATGATTTCATCAAATAGAAAGCGACAAAATAGGTGTTAAGTCTATCACAGTTTTACTTCACGATAAATCTAAATTAATTTCAAATTAATTCTTAACAGAAATCCACAGATTACAATCCCATTGCCTCAACACGACTTAGCTGCGTTCCTGTACTAAACTACGGCAAGGCATGTTTCACGAATGAATTATTGTCCTGTGAATTTCTGTCACTAAAGAATTAATTTGAGGTTAATTGAGTTTTGCATTTTAATACCTGAGAATCTAAGCGAGATTTCAAAGTAAGAAGCCTCGAGGTGCACAAGTTTGTAATTCAATCAATCGAATTTCGAAAAAAAATCATAAAAGAAAAACGACAATTGTAAAATGCCCTTCAGAGAAGATGTTGCCAAAAGTAACTTTGTTAAACATATTCGATAGTAGAAAATCTAAAAAAAAAAAATTGAAGGTGTTTTGGAGAAAATTTCAAGAAAAAATCGATAAATGATAAGAGTAAACTACCCCTTTAACCCCAAAGATTTTGGTAAAAAGCTTAATGCAAGGCTTTGGTATGGTTTTCAGTCTAAATACAAAGTTTGAACAGTTTGTGAGTTTTAATTTTCCACAAAATCGTACCAGGCATCAATTTTTTTTCCAAAAATACGTTTTTTGGACACAACGGTCTTTATGTATAAAGTCTATAATTATTGATAATAACTTAAATTCGAAAATTCGTCTGGATTATAATACTCCTATATGAGTATCTACCTCATGAAAAAGTAAGAAGTATGTTTTTACTGTTAAAAATTTTACTTTTACTAAAATTTAAAGCATGTTGATGCTATTTGCTTACCAAGTAGGGTTAAACTCCACGAGATTTTCATTTAGAAAATTTAAGACTTTCAGCCGTTCATGCGTCAATTTATAACATTCTTAAGGAAACTTGAATCGAAAACAAATATAAAAGCATACTTATTTAGATAAAAGTGAGGAAAATCCGAAAATCTCACATTACTGAGAGGTGCTAAGTTGAAAAACGAGGCACTTGGTACCGAGTATTTTAAAGCTCCAATTCAAGTAAGAGATGTGTTTACTGACGCGTTTTGTATTAAAATTTTCCGGAAATCGTAAAAAAAGACCAAAATTATAAATTTTTCGAAAAAAATTTACAGATTCCTCAAAAATCAAGTGTTAATTTTGTTAGCAACTCTATAGTCCAGTCATCTTAGGCCAAATTAGGTGAATATCTCGGAAAATCGACATACCCAGTATATTAACACGTAAAAACTTCTATTCTGGCATCCTAAAACTTTCCTCAAAATTCACATATAATTGGATGGCCGCAAGTTTTAAAGTCAGGGGTCAATAAGTCACAAAAATCGATTTTTTCTACATTTTTTGCAAATATCTCGTTTTCTATGGGTTTTACGCTATTTATATTTATTATCAATATTGTAGGGAATCAAATTCTCTACAACTTTCGTAATTAACATTTCTTCATATCTCGAACTGTTTTCGTGATAGAGGGCGGAGGGCGCTGGTCAGACAATCATGTGAAGTCAACTGGTACTACTGGTAGTCCCCATCAAACTCGTAATATTAAGGTTATAAATTATTGCTAAATATATAAATATCATTTTGTTTGGTTATTTCTCTATTTTTAGTTAAGTGTCAATTTATTTAATAACACTTACCTGGCCATGTAAGTAAAAAATTGTTGAGGAAAATAATTAAATTACATTTTAATTGTAATCCAATTCATACTAATAACTTTCTAAATAAATAAAAAAGAAAAGAATTAAATTTGTAATTAACGTTTTTAGTAGAAGTGCCATTTGATTAATTTAATATTGTCAAAATTAATATAAAAGAATAAAAATTTCGAAAAGAACAAGTTCTAATTTCAATTCTCTTCTTCTTCTTCTTCTTCTTCTTCTTCTTCTTCTTCTTCTTCTTCTTCTTCTTCTGACTATAAATTTTTAAAGTTATGAAAGAATTTAAGACTTTACGGATTTTAAACAAAGTTTACTTAATTATTTTTTACTTCAAATGCAATTAGTGTAAATGAGAATATAATTAAAATGTAATTAAAGTATGTCCCTTAATAATTTTTCAATTACAGAAAGAGATTATAAGTGTTATTGGATTGATAAATTTTAGAATTATTCGAAAGAAAGAGTGAATTTAATGTAAAAGTTAATAATAAATGCTGATTAAATATTTAGCAATAATTTATAACCTTAATATACGAGTTTTTGATCGGGACTACCAGTTGACTTCACACGATTCTCTGACCAGCGCTCTCCGCCCTCTATCTCGAAAACATTTCGAGGTATGAAGAAATGTTAAATACAAAAGTTGTAGAGAATTGGATTCTCTACAATATCGATAAGAAATACAAATAGCGTAAAACCCATAGAAAACGAGATATTTGCAAAATATGTAGAAAAAAATCGATTTTTGTGACTTTTGACCCCCGACTTTAAAACTTGCGGCCATCCAATTATATGTGAATTTTAGGGAAAGTTTTAGGATGCCAAAATAGAAGTTTTTACGTTTTCATATACTGGGTATGTCGATTTTCCTAGGTGAACCCCCTATAATGACTGGACTAATAGTTACAATGTGAACAACATCGAAAAATCGCCATTTTGCGTCTTGTACAGTCTATACGGTACTGGTTCGGAAAATTCAATTTTCGTGCGCGTAAATAAGCAGGAAAATGTTGTTTCCAAGACGATTTCCAGAAAAACATATTACATACAAATAGATTGGAAGCAAATATTTTAAAATCATATAAAGTCGTAGACGCATTACGGAAAAAATAGTTCATTTTATAAGTGTATTTGCTATATGTACTGGTAAAAACTTTTGAGTTTTGTTACGATTTAAGTTCGAAAAGTGGAAGACATTCGTTTGGAAAATATTTACTGGAATTAATATTATTATTAATTGAAATAAGAGGCGACTATACAGATGCCAATTCATTCACCATTACCTCTACAAATTTCAAGGTTTAACCACTACTCTTGTGGGGAGTTACAGAGCCATTCGCAAATTGCATGACAATTCCAAAGAACTCCCCTTGAAAAAATTTAAAAAAATTTTAATTTAGAGAAGAAAAATCCAAGTCGTCACGTGACAGTTTTCCTGAACTCTCCTCTACGTGACAATAAGTCACGATTTCAGAGGCACCCAATTTGTGCTTGGCCCCTAAGAATTCACTTGGAATATTTTGGTGATCCTCGATCAACCATCACAATTCACGTTGTCTTTGACTCTGTAACGAATTACTTACTTTGTAAAAGTATAGTAACCGTCATCGTGTTCATTCTAATTCTAGAGGGCAATTTACGAAAAACCTACTTAAATAAAACACAAACAAATTACCAACCAAGTGCAGATATGCTAACTAGATGATAGATAACAGTGGGAAATAGGAAAGAAAAGACTTAAAAATAGTTATACCTAAACCGACTGAACAATGGTATGGTAATGAACGAGATGAAAACAAAATGCATGGAGGTAGAGGCGGTCAATGATTCCAATTATTTAAGAGAAACAATGAAACGAGAAGGAAGAAATAGCGTGAAGAAAAGACAAAACACTATTAAGAAGCAAACCATTTGGCAAAATGGATAAGTTCCGAAAACCTTCACAAGACCTGATCACATGTGGCAAGCAACGGCAAACAGTAAAACGCTGCTGTCCGAACCAACGACAATCTTAAGGAAAAAGAGCAATGATCCACTAGAAGAATTTGAATCATCACGTTGCTAACCATCCCACTGTTGATTTTATTTGATATTCAGATGGCATGTGCAAATATAACAATACGTAAACGCTCTCTTCCTCTCTTCTGATAGTTCATGCATAAAATCCCGAGCCCATAGTTGGTTTAGCGAAATCTTCTCACATGCACGGGGGGAGCGATGTGCTTAAACGCCTATTAGTGCTTTTATCAAAGCGTTCCGGTATGTAATTATAAAGTATTTATCGGGCAAGATGGCGCGGAGGAGTGAACACCCCGTAATTCATCACATTACGACAGCTCATTTGCTATTCGTATGTGTTACAGAGAGTACATATTTGAACGCGCGTCGCGGGTTCTTTACCTTCTTCTTTTGGGCCTATATTTGCTTCTCTCTTTCTCTCGAGTTGGTTGATATGGTTCGATATATGTCGATTAGTCGCAGGTGATTGACGAGCTTTACGCCATTTAACGAGATTTACCAGAGTAGTGGTACCTACTGCCACTGTATATAACCTCCTTGGGACCATATTCCTCCATGATATGACAGAGGTGATCGTTCACCCGCTAATTACGACCCACTGACTATAAATATATTTGTTTTCGACCCAATTTCAATATTCATTTCCATTTCATACACCCATAAACTAACTAGCATATATAAAATTTAGGTTCGTAATTAGTGCATGGTTCTTATTGAGCTATTAAAGCTGGATCGTTAATTTCGAGTAAATTCATCAATCGTCGATAGTTTTACGACTTGTTTTATTAGTACAGCATCTTCAGTGCTCTACTTCACATCAAAACATAAACTTCCAACGTGCGTTTATTGAATAATACAAATGTCTACTGCAATTCGAACAAGAAGAGAGGATTTCCACCTTAAAAATGATATCCGCATGCAAAATTGAAAATTGGCTCATTTGACCCTTTGAATCACGTTGTATAATGTATTTATTGGTTGCATATAAATTAAGAGAATTTGGAAATTAACTTAAGTACGGTTCAAATAAGCTATAATATCCAAATTATCTACGTATGTAAACACCTAAATTGAAAGTGTAATTTTGGAAAAGAGAAATTGTGGAGGTGTCTGAGTCACATCTGAAATACAAGCTCATAAGAAGTTACCAAAAATGATTTCGTGAAGCCACATCTCACAAATATATTAATGGCAATTGTAACAAAGATATTTTCATTAAAAATGGTTCATTTTTGACTTTCATGTCGATTCTTTCCTAAAATAAATAAACCTATTTGACTGTTGGTGACAACTCACATAATGTTCCAAGGCAATACAGGTTAAAACTAATTTATTTTAATAGAATGAGAGAGAAATACTTATAGATTTTGTTCGTTTAATTTTTCAAGATTTTCAGGCTGTCATTTAGTGTCAAATGTAAAAAGATATGTTTATGAAAAATGTTCCATTTTTTTACTTTCATGTCGATTATTACCTTTTCAATAAACAATTTTGACTGCTTGTAACAACGCACATAATGTCCCAGTGTAATATAGGTTAAAACTAGTTTATTTTAATACAATACGAGCAAAAACACTTGTAGACCTTGATTGTTTATTTTTTCTAACATTGTTCAGGCTGTATTTTGTGTGTCAAAAGTAAAAAGGTAATTTCATGAAAAATGTTCCATTTTTGATTTTCGTGTCGGTTCTTTCTGAAAGTTCATAAATCATAGTGGCTGCTGCTAACAACTCACGTAATGTTCCAGGGTAGTACAGCTTAAAACTAGTTTATTGTAATACAGTGTGAGCAAAAAATATTGTATATTTTGTTTCTTTCATTTTTTTAACATTACCGGCTGTCTTTCAATGTCTACCTAAAACTCGATGAAAATCATTTTGAACAACGAAGGAGCAAGTAAATGCTAGAATTAAATTTCAATTTTTCGAATCAAAAAGATTGTTAAACAGCGGTTTTTCGAAACCTTAACGAAGAAAAGGGTAAGAGCGTCCACATTTCTGTTAAGAAATTTTGAAAAATAAGGTGGCTGGGGTAGAAGGATGAAAATGGGTACACAAGTGTCAAGTCATTATTAACCTTGTTTAACCTTTTTTTTCAAAAACTAATTGTTTAGGAGGATACTTAGGTTAAGTATACGGGGTAACAAAATTTCAGTGAAATATAACATAAAAATAACTCAATTCTTTGTCAAAACGTGTCTGCAAAAAATGGTGTAAGGTATATAAAATAAATCAACCGAGACAAAACAACTCAAAAAATGACAATGCTTTTCTGCACAAAGAGGTGAATGTTAATTTTTGTTTGAAATATACATAAATATTTACACATTAATTGTTTTCTCTCATAATATTAATGCCTTCACTTACACTGAATTTTCAACGTGAATCCTAGTTTTAGCTTGTATATCAGATAGATTTCAAGCTCAATAACTAGAAATAGTTACTACAAACAAGAAGGTGATATACAAAAAACCAAGTCGTACATCCCTGAAAATCTATGAGAAGCTAATTAAGTTCCAACGTCATTCAGTTTCGAAAATAGCTCATAATTATTGAGTGAAAACGTGTTTGTAGTTTTATTCATTTAGTACTGACATGCCTTTATCAAAAATCATATTCTACTCTTCCAATTGAGGTGTTGAATAAAGACTCAGCGGGAGCAAATGTTCCATCAGGAACGCGTGTGTTAAAATAGTTACGAGTTAGGATATAACATTGGTATTATTTACCTCATAACAGTGATAAGATCATTTAAACGTTTCGGAGGGATAATTAATTGACAAATGGTAGTAAAAATCAAAGTACTTTGTGCTACTAAATTGCAAATAGGTTCCTTTCATTCAAACCAAAAGTAAAAAGTCATAAAATAATTTTACGACTACCTCTAAAGTCTAAAGCATCATAACAAGTGTCGATAAGAGAACACGTGTGTGTGTATTCTTATCTGTCGAGCAGCTCATTTCAGCGAACCAAGTAATTCAATTGTGTTGAGATAGCAATTCAGAGATGACCGAATTGATCAACTGTTCTACGTGCCTACATTTTTTAGCCCATTAGATTAGACTAAAAAATGTTTTTTGTTCCGTACAAATGAACGTTTACATACAGAAGTTACTCAGGTGGTGTGTAAACTCCATAACTTTTTGTCTGTCCATCCACGTTATCGACTAATTTTTTGAATGATGTTAGAGATACGGAGAATAAGGTACGTTCTAAGAACATTCTAATTATATACAGGATGTCCCAATACATAACTAAGGTTTGTTTGTTTTTTAAGTGGCAACCCGAATTTTTGATACATTTTTAGTGTCTACAATAGTTTTTGACTTGTGTTAATTTATGTGTCAAATTAGCGTGCATGTATATAGGCCCATAAAAAAGTTCATGACTTTAAAACCATTCAAATTAACTGCGTCAACTGTAGGCGATGCTACTACGCTTTTTTGAAAATAACAAATTACAGTTATTGTTTCTATTAATTGCCTAAAAGTACTGTAAAAGTGACAAAGCTGTTATTTCACAAATTAAATGTGGTTTTACGAATGTTATGAATATGGTTTTGCGTTTTGTAAAGTTACACAAAATGCTCAAATTTTCAAATAAATTAGTGATTTTACAAGTTTGTAAAAATGCATAATAAAGGGTTATTACTTCATACCAATTTGATGTACTCCAAGTGAGATATTCTTCAAGACATTTTTAGTTTTTCATGATATTTTATTCCGTGTAAGATGCTATTTTTTAAATGTCTTTTGGCGTGAAACTTCGGCTAAATTTTCTATTAAACATTATTGAAACGAAATCAAGATATTTAACGAAAAATGGCACTAATTTTGGACTAAGCGTCGGATCAAAGTTTTCTGATAGTATTCCTTAGGCGATTTTTACATAAGAATAGAATACAAACGTCCAAAAAAGCGTTTTTTAATCATTATTAATTTAGGTGATAAAAAATCTATGGAAATTTTTAATACTGCACCTCTTTGCTATTAAACTATAACCTCCAAGAGCCAGCGTTGTCACTGTACTGTTTTATTGGTAAATTTACTAATAACCTAAATTCATAAAGCTATAGGTAGTCTTAACAAGATCAATGTAGTTTGGAAGCGATTGTTGAAAATGTTTTGTAAAGATACACAAAATGCTCCAATTTTCAAATGAATTTGTGATTTTATAAGTTAGCAAAAATACATAGTCTTATGACATCATATCAATTTGATGTACTCCAGGTGAGATGATATTATTTGTCATGACATTTTTAGTTTTTCATGATATTTTATTGTTTATACGATGCTATTTTTTAAATGTCCTTCGGTGTGAAACCTGGGTTAGATTTTCTATTAAACAATTATTGGTACGCAATCAAGATATTTAACGAAAAATGGCACTAACTTGGGACTAAGCGTCGGATCAAAAAGTTTTCTGGTAGTTTTTTATTCCTCAGATGATTTTTACAAAAAATACAATACAAAAGCCAAAAAAGTGTTTGTTAATTAATTTACATGTTAAAAAATCAATGAGAATTTTTAATTCTGTACCTCTTCACTAGTAAACTATAACCTACAAGATCCGGTGTTGTCACTTTATTGGTTTAGTAGTAATTTTCAAAAATTTTCAAAATATAATACATATAGCTGAGAAAAAGTTCTTGATGTAATTGAAATCATGCGGTTGTTAGTTTTAGCTTAAGCATTAGTGGGCTATTCTCAAAATTTTAATATCTCAAAAATTGACGGTTCCACATCGTTTCAAAATTAATAAAGAAACCTCATAATTTCAATAATATTTGGATTTCTAGATTAAATATTCTTCTTCTCCTGAATATGGTATGGCACCCATTAGAATAAGTTCGGAATTTAATCGTCATTTTTTAGTTATTGGAAATTTTCTCAAATCAATATTTTTTAAACTTTTAGTATCTATCTCTTTCACTGTTGAATACTTACCATAAAACTTAATAATATTTTGATATTTTAAATTTTCCTTAAAAGGCAAATTGCACTTGTCATTTTACTTTCTTGAAAAGTTTCTTCAAATCCACTCTAATATTTTTTTCTAAACTTTGAACTAGTCTATTATCGAATATGTGTTATAATATATGAGCATGAGTATACCTATGTATGAGTTTGATAAAATTTTGTGTCTAAATCACCTCTAAAGGGCCATTTCTACTTGTCTTGTTTCTGTTTTTTTTTTGAAATGTTATATCCGTTCAAGCATTATGTTCCAGCGTTGTATATCTACTCTACTATCGAATATTTATAATAAAATATGAGAAAGTAGTAATTTTTTGTCATTGAGTGCAGGGGTGCGGGGTGCGTATCTGTCGCAACGGGTGGTTTAGAGGGGATGCGCTCACTATAGCCCGAAAGCAATAAAATACGCCGCCCGAATCATATTAATATTTATTGCGTTCAAGAAGAGATACAAGGGATGCTTATTCTAGCGTAGTAGGTACTATCTTGAAATATCCACTGCTTCTCGGAAACAGTACGAACAACACAATTAATTTCAACGTCACAAATCAGCTACAAAATATGCCACATGAATCATACTAATATTCTCAAACAAAATATAAGTACCTCCAGAATCATATTGCTATTCTATTGCGTTCAAGAGGTGCAAGGGATGATGGCTGCTCTAGCGTAATATTACGTCGGAATATCCAGTTCCTCGAAAGTGGCACAAGCAATAAAACTAGTTTTGGCGTTAACTAATTAGCAACAAAATATGAAACGAGTCATAGATAAACTACAAAATGGATGTCCTGGCACAGTGGACGTAAAAATGCTACTAGCTAATTTTGCCCAGTCTTGCAAAATTTAGGTCTTTAAACGTCGTAAGACGCCTAGGGACACTACACCTCAAAATAGGTAAAGATACAGGTAAACCAAGTCACGTAATTCAAGCATCTTTTCATTGTAGAACCTTAGCTATAGGCCAACCAATAGAGCCAAAAAAGAATAAATATTCGCACTAAAATTTAACCAGTCAAAACCTATACTATCGTGTAGAAGACAGTTCATAGATGAAAACCAACCTTTTTGCCCCAGCGAAATCGGTGTTGGGATTTTTATAAACAAATTACAGTGCAAAAAATGCATTTTTTTTAGTTTTTTACTAATATTGCGAAAAGTAATGAAGGGATCGTTATACGACCAATAGGACTTTTATAGGGAATCATAAAACCTAGAAAATGGTTTAACTGTTCAATACGATCCCACCATTTTTCACTGAGAAAATACGGAAAATCCCCAAAAATTAATCTTTTTTGAAAAATTCGTAACTTCAACAAATTGGAGGCTGGAGAAACTATCTTCGGGGTAGTGATAGGTAATGATGTGTAATTTATGTGTGCAGATGATGGTTTTCAACCGATGCGCAATTTTTGCACAATCGCGTTATAAACAATTTTCGCACCTTTTCTTGCAAAATGTTCGATTTTATGGGAATTTAATTACTCATCATTCTGCCAGCGGCCTTTTAAATAAAAAACCAGTATCTTTAAAACGTATATCTTGGATTTTCACGCAAGAAGTGGGAAATGTACTGAAAAAGACCCTGAAAGTTGCTCCGAACGCTCGAAATCGCATAAAAGGCTGGCTTTTTCCCCCACCACAGCTGCCTGAGACTGTCTAGAAGCGATTTCGTGCGTTCGGAGCAACTTTTAGGGCCTTTTTCAGTACATTTCCCACTTCTTGCGTGAAAATCCAAGATATACGTTTTAAAGATACTGGTTTTTTATTTAAAAGGCCGCTGGCAGAATGATGAGTAATTAAATTCCCATAAAATCGAACATTTTGCAAGAAAAGGTGCGAAAATTGTTTATAACGCGATTGTGCAAAAATTGCGCATCGGTTGAAAACCATCATCTGCACACATAAATTACACATCATTACATATCACTACCCCGAAGATAGTTTCTCCAGCCTCCAATTTGTTGAAGTTACGAATTTTTCAAAAAAGATTAATTTTTGGGGATTTTCCGTATTTTCTCAGTGAAAAATGGTGGGATCGTATTGAACAGTTAAACCATTTTCTAGGTTTTATGATTCCCTATAAAAGTCCTATTGGTCGTATAACGATCCCTTCATTACTTTTCGCAATATTAGTAAAAAACTAAAAAAAATGCATTTTTTGCACTATAATTTGTTTATAAAAATCCCAACACCGATTTCACTGGGGCAAAAAGGTGGGTTTTCATCTATTCTTCTACACGATAGTATAGGTTTTGACCGGTTCAATTTTAGTGCGCAGAAAAATCTCTATTGGTTGGCCTACTAGAACAGTTCCGTTATATTTTGATGCAATTGATGGACCGCAATGCGACTTGTCGCCACTCTTTCCTCCCCAAATCTAATCAGCAATGATCAGCAAAAGAGGGTTTCTCTCTCTCTCTGTCTCCCCTCTTACCTGCCTCCGGTCCGAGACGTTACCGACCCGGAGTCCGTGAAAGGAACTACCCCTAAGGGGCGACCTTACCGATAATCGAACGCGCTCTCTCTACCGATTCAGTTTGTTCAGTTAGTTCAGTAGGCCTTGACTCCTCGTCGTATTTTGTTTTTGTCGTCCTCATAATGCGTTCAAGCCGTGGCGGGTTGGTGCGCGTGTGAGCGTGTATGTGTGCGCGAGTAAGGAGTGCGCGACAAGGGCGGCGCGCCGGCAACGGAAAGCGCCAAAATGGCCTTAAGGATGGACTTGAGCGAGGTCAGTCTTTTTTAATTAAGTGTCTTTTTTTTGTTTTTAAGTAGGGGAAGACGAGTTATGGAACTTTTGCAAAAAGGGGATATTTTAGTCGAACGCGTATATGATTTCATGTCTATTTCGTACACCGGAGCTTTTGTATCTGAAATTTTCCTGTTTCGTACACTGAATAAAATTACATGAATTTTGACGCATATTACGTACACCGACCTCATTAATGAGCTTCAGGTACCAGAAATAAACTTTATCATCCAATTGTCATTAATTTTTGTCAAAATACATACTACTTACATACAAATATACATCACAAAACGTTCCTAGATAATTTAATCAAATTTGACAACATAAATCAAACGACTCAAAGCTCCAATAATATTACCACTAACTTGTAGATCTACCAATATTGCCCTGATTCGGTCGACCAAATCTATGTATTTATTGGCACGTTTTGGAGTCGGCATAGGTAACAACGGTGCTGCATTATTTCGTAGAATTTGATCTCTTCTGATAGAACTTTCATCAGTTCATCCAGTCTTAAAATAAATAAAAATAAAATACCCCTTTCAGATAAGGGTGGGTCAGTGTATGAAATAGGCACCTATAATTTATCTAATTTATTCAGTTACGAATTAGACCATTTTCAGGTAGAAACCCTCCGGTGTACGAAACAGTAGTGTGCTTTAATTTGATATAAGTAGGTACATATGTATGCAGGACCTCCAAGCAGCAGGTGAAAAGTGTCAAAATTGTTCAACCCAAAAGTGATTCCGACAATTTGGCTGCGAAAAATCAAATTAGGCAACATTGAATTTTCTGGCCAGTTAATTTGACTTCTTTTGTAGGAAAACTAGTGGAAATCCAATGTGAACATAGAGAAGTATTCGTTAATAGCACATAATCTATAATAGTTCCAAAAAAATAAGCAAAAGCAAACAAGGAAAACAATTTTGAAAAAATAATACATACTGTGAAGTGGGTCCCTGAATAGCGAATTTCTATATTGTGTTTAAAAGAATCGAGCAAATTAGTAATTGTCTTTAATCTGACATAGTTCAGTGAATTGAAACGACATTAAATTAGAACATGTAGATTGCACGTAGAACATAAAATATATTTTTTTTACTTTAGGATAATGCACGTTGACAGCCGTGATATGCACACACATTTCAACACGTTTCACAGACTGTGAATGTGGCCTGGAATAACGAAATTCTTTATTATTTTTTAAAGAATCAAGAAATCAAGCTGTTTATTAATTGTCCTTAATCCGATATTGTTCAGTAAATTGAAACATTAAATTTTGCATGTGGAACATATAATAATTTTTTTTACACTAAAATAATGCATGTTAACGTACGTGATATGCACATACATTTCAACAGGTTTCACATACTGTGAAATTTGGCCTGGAATAACGAAATTCTTTATTATTTTTTAAAGAATCAAGAAATCAAGCTGATTATTAATTGTCCTTAATCCGATATTGTTCAGTGAACTGAAACAACATTAAATTTTGCATGTAGATCAATACATTATTTTATTTTGCTTTGAAGCAATGTTTGTGCACATACATGACATGCACTCGGGTCAAAATCATGATCCCATACATTAATTTCTGGACATCTGAGTTTTGCGCTCTTAAGGAAACATCTTTAGAACTAAAGGGTAATAACGGTAGAAAAATTTAAATGTTATGTCGTCTTTTAATATCCAAGGAAATTTTCATATTAAAGGTATTTACAAAATTCAACCAAAATTTGCTTTTGCTCGTATCACTCGGAAATAGAGAACATATTTATATATGAAGGAGATAACAAATGTCCGCATATATGCACGAAATTTTGGAAAATATTCATGAACTGTGTATGTCCAAAAAATGGCGAAAATTGTAAACATTTTACCTATTAAAAACAAATTGCGAAAAAAACCGTGTGTCAATTCCTACTACAATTTTATAACGAATTATTACACTACTTAATTAAATCTATTGCTAACTAACTTTAAACATTTTCAACGGAATTCAATTTATCACTCTTTGATGTAAAATACTTATTACTTACTATAACATAATTTTGAGAACAATGTATTTTTAAATGTTTAAAATTATTTAGAAGAAAATTTTGTCTCGTATCAGAATACGTATGTTTAGAAATAGAAAAACTTCTTTCAAATCCACAGATGTTAGTGGCGACTTTTTTAACTTTCCAATATCTACATTCTAAACTAGAATTGAAGTCGAAATCATTTACTATATCACCTTTCAAAATTTCGTTAATTTTATTTAATTTTAAATAATCCTCATTTTTAATTAAAACTTTTTCTAACTTGTGGTGTACCGAAATACCTCTTTTATGTAAACTGCAAACTTTTGTCACTTCTGATATGCATAATAATGCCCAAATGGGCAATTAGCGATCTATAACATAAATTAATGTAATTCGCCTACATAGAAATCATATTTATTGATATGCAATAATAAAACACATACGCTTTGCACTCTCTGTCAGCCCATAAAGAATACCAACACAAGTACCTAATGCATTTCCTGGCTGAAATGTCAGGATGAAAATTGGTGGTTGCGAAACAAAATGTCTTGTTTTTAAAACCTGAAGAAATTATAACGGCCCAGACCTACTTGAATCATAACTTATGGTAATGAGAATAAATGACATATGAATAATAATAAATTTGACATTTTACGGAGATGCTTTTTTGGGTAATACAGTCATGTTTATTTTCATATACTACAAGTGCTAATTATATTACATTGCTGTATGATAACATAATAATGTAATAACGTGACGTATTATTTAAAATATTTATTACACAATACGAAAGAATCGTCAGTATCAAGTAGGTAGGTATAAATATCTAACATAATGTCCTATTGTCTTGATAAAGAATGTGACAAACGGATCATAAGGCTTGCGTCCCATGACCCGTTTTAGACCTCACTTTTACTTTAATTTTATATTTTTTAGACACCTACTTCTAAATTTAAAGAAACACCTACTGTATCTGAAGGATTCAGGCTTTACCTAAACCAAAGCGTCTCGTTAACACTAAAAGCTCTTAAAAACCAACAACTTATTAACGTTTTTGCGCTAATCAATAATACAAACTCGGCTGACAAAGAGTTTCCTTTTTTTCCTCTTCCCGTAGAATTTATTAACAGCAACTCTGGTTAAGTGGTTGCAGTGGCGACTCGTTCTACCATCTCGTTTTAGGAAAATGTATTGTTATTCATATTATCTTAGAATCGGTCCATTTCCATACAAGAAGAGTGTATGGAATGTTAAATGTGGAGGTTTGCTTATTTGTATTAATTTTACCGTTAAAATATCGAATTGCTTTAACTATTGTTGTCGAATTCAAGTTTGATTTATGCGTCTTTTACCTCTTTAGGAACCCCACTTGTTTTTAAAATAATTATTTTTGCCTTGCTTGTAAAGATCGAACAGGTAAATCTTTTGAAATACAATAGAAGTTATCGTTGTACCTACCTGTAGTCATTTACCTGGAGCTAATAGCGGTTTCGTAAGGTGTATTTATTCAATTGTGTAGAACTACCTGTTGCCGATATTATGGAAGCGCAGAGATGAGTTTTTACTGAATAATTCAGGTAGGAAAAGTCCACTCAATATTCATAGGAAATTTAATTCTTTCCTTAATGCGCTTCTGTCCATTTACTTTTAATTTCCTGTAATTTACTTTTAAATTTTTTGTAATTGAGAAATATAAATTTCTTGTTTAAATTTTTTTACGGAAGAGCGGTAGCACTGTTTTAATTTATTTTATGGTACATTTTAAATAAACCATTAGGTTAGATTTTTGAGGACGTTAGGAGTCAACAAAATTTGTCCTGTTGCCATTTCCTCGGTAAATTACGTGGTACAGGTGTATTTTCATTTTACCATATTTTTCAGGAAAAAAAAAGAAGTAATATGGGTTCGCATGTGTATGGGGTGTAGTAACCGATTTTTATTTGACGTGAAGGTAGGTACTTTAAAATACATAATTGATCGATTTCGCAATTTCTTAAAAATATTACTACCTACTTAATGCAATTATGAATTATTTGCCGAGCACGCTAAAATATTTCGAGTCGGCAGTAAAAGTATCGTATACATTTAATCAAGACGAAAGAATTTAATCAAACATGAAATGAAACCGCCCGACTAATGCTATAAAACATAAAAGATTGTAATATAAATAGCCAATAAACACCTACAAAGCGTTCCTTGAAACGGCGATAATCTCCATCCTCATCACCATCAGCACCAACATCGTCAGCAGTACCAACACCGTTCCGTTTATCTCTCTCTTCCTATCTCGGAGGCAATAACTCATCCCATTAATATCGAACACCTACGTTTCTAATAAATCGATTAAAACAAAAGGAAATTAATCGAAACACCGTCATCATAGAAGTGTAACACACCTCGAAAACAATTAATTCCCCTTTTATACTGTGAGATCGGGCTGCCCACACCAATCATCTATCATGGCTATCGTTGACATATTTTAAATTAAAAACACTAACCCGTGGCTCTAACCGTTTCTCTCTCTCTCTCTCTTTCTCTTTCTCTCTCTTTCACGCCACGATTCTTTCTCTATATGTGGAGGAGAGAGGATGCTTCAACTTCGACACAGGATTCTTAATTATAATTTTATTAATCGTTGGGATTTTGTTTATTAAATTCTTCTTTTGTTGAACTGTGCTTCTTCTTCGGGAAATTTAAAAATTGATTTATTCCTTTTCCATTCGACAAAATAAATAACTTCACCTACTAATTAGCTTAGGCGGTATTTTAACACTTTCGACACTTTTTGAGAATAGTTCATATATGCGAAGCCTCATTATAGATTTAAGCGATTTCGTTTTCCAAAGTCATTACAAGAAGTATACTATTGTTCGAAGTTACGTAAATGCAGTTTTACGCACGATAAAACAATAAATAATAGAAAGTTACCGGACCACCATCGCGAGCATCAGATTTTACATTTGTTGTATTTGTAGTTTGTGAATAATGTTTCTTGCAGCTTCACTTTATCGATATTCTGGATGCTATCATCACAAATGTGGTTGTAGTATGTATTAAAGCAATTACAATTAATTAACATAAACAATTCAATAATTTAACGTTTTCATATTATCGTATATTAAACCTTTTTCGTTCTAGGTACTCCTATTTATTTTACCATTTACTTCGAATTAAATGATTGTATTATTAATATCAGCATACCAAAATATTTCATTTAGCTTAATTACATTTCGAAGGTTAGTACCTTTGGTTGTTACGCCTTATATATTTATTTCTCAACTTAATTGAACTCGAAACGCTAAAGTCAACACGTTACTATTTATTAAAACATGTGAAGCCTTTCTATACATGACAATTAATCACAAAGTAGCACAACTATAAATCAATACTATCAAACATCAATAAACTTGATTGGATTTTCATTGTGCTCAGATTCGTTTTGATATTGGCAAGGTCTTGCTAATTTATTTATTAATAATGTTTTTTAACATATTTAGAATTAGTTGGTAAGACTGTGTTTTCTTCATATATCTCATATGGCCAACTTTGAGATGTATATAAAGTTGGCGGACCACCTCCTCAGGCCGGCAAAACAAAATAGTGGAGATTTTGTGTCTTTTTTGTAGCTTTTTTGTAGCGAGAAAACCAATTTTGTAGCTTTTGAATTGCCGGAGCTACAAAAGGTGGGCTAACTTAATATTATGTTAGCGGCCACCGCTATAACTCATACACGGAATGTAATAGGATGCTCTGGTTTGCGCAGGAATTTGTGTCTTTAGAAGTACTACTTGAAAGTCACTGGGCCAAAAAACATTTTGGCCACATTTGGCCAATTTTGGCCAAAAATGACAAGATGTTCAATCATCACTGGCGGTTCAATTTCATGATATAGTAGGGATTTTAAAAATAATTTGGCATTGAAAACCTTCCGTTAATTGGCCGAAAAAGTGGGCAAAAATTGCCAGAAATGGCCAAAAATTCGAAAATTACTTATTTTAGTCAAAACATGGGAAACCCTGTATATACGTCGACAGGTCGAACATGTAGTACACAGAGAGCTCAGAAAAGCCAGCAGGGGCTCAATAAAAAAATACCCAGAAATGGCCAAAAATTCTAAAATGACTTATTTCGACCAAAACGTGCTAAATCCTGTATATACCTGAATTGTTCGAGAATGCGGGCCATGGGAATTCCAGTAACAATGTGGAGGATTTAGAAGACTATGTCAGACACTAAAAGTCACTTTGCACGGCGGGCCTGTGGAGCAACAAATTCCAAAAGGACTTACTTCGGCTAAAACATGTTAAATTATGTTATACTGTTATATTTGTTATACTTCAACAGTTCGAAAATATGGGTCCCGGAATTTTCAGACACACTCTAGCCACTGGAATTCACCTGAACCTGCAAGCCTGTGGAGCTACAAATTCTAAAATTACCAATTTCGTCCAAAACGTGATAAATCTTATATATACTTCGACAGTTCGAAAACGTGGGCTCCGGAATTTTCAGACACACTGTCGAAGGATCCAATAAGTCATTATAAAATTTGTAGCTCCACAGGCCCGCAGTTTCAGGTGAATTCTAGTGGCTAGAAGGATCCATTGGATCCTTCGACAGTGTGTCTGAAAATTCCGGGGCCCACGATTTCGAACTGTCGAAGTATATACAGGATTTATCACGTTTTGGCCGAAATTAGTAATTTCAGAATTTGTAGCTCCACAGGCCCGCAGTTTCAGGTGAATTCTAGTGGCTAGAAGAATCCATTGGATCATTCGACAGTGTGTCTGAAAATTCCGGGGCCCACGATTTCGAACTGTCGAAGTATATACAGGATTTATCACGTTTTGGCCGAAATTAGTAATTTCAGAATTTGTAGCTCCACAGGCCCGCAGTTTCAGGTGAATTCTAGTGGCTAGAAGGATCCATTGGATCCTTCGACAGTGTGTCTGAAAATTCCGGGGCCCACGATTTCGAACTGTCGAAGTATATACAGGATTTATCACGTTTTGGCCGAAATTAGCAATTTTAGAATTTGTAGCTCCACAGACCCGCTGTGCAAAGTGACTTTTAGTGTCTGACAGAGTCTTCTAAATCCTCCACATTGTTACTGGAATTCCCATGGCCCGCATTTTCAAACAATTCAGGTATATACAGGATTTAGCACGTTTTGGTCGAAATAAGTCATTTTAGAATTTTTGGCCATTTCTGGGTATTTTTTATTGAGCCCCTGTTCGCTTTTCTGAGCTCTCTGTGTACCACATGTTCGACCTGTCGACGTATATACAGGGTTTCCCATGTTTTGGCTGATATAAGTAATTTTCGAATTTTTGGCCTTTTCTGGCAATTTTTGTCCGCTTTTTCGACCAATTAACGGAAGGTTTTCAATGCCAAATGATTTTTAAGATCCCTACTATATCATGAAATTGAACCGCCAATCACAGGGGTGATTGAACATCTTGTCATTTTTGGCCAAAATTGGCCAAATGTGGCCAAAATTTTTTTTGGCCCATTGACTTTCAAGTACTTTTATAGACACAAATTCCTGCGCAAACCAGAGCATCCTATTACATTCCGTGTATGAGTTATAGCGGTGGCCGCCAACTTTATATACATAACTTTGGTAACTTTCCAATTTTTTATTGTTTCTTTAACTTTAATCATAATAAAAATCGATAACTTATTTACATATTTAATCATTGTTCTGTGATTAAGCTTGTGTAATAATGAATAATAACGTAAGAAGTATGTACATAAAATTAATTGCGGCTTGGTTGTATAAAACACTCACTTAAATATTTAATGGGAGATGATAAAAATAATATACTGCTGTGTTTTTGGAAAAAAATTAATGGTTGAAATGTTATTAAAAGTCTTAGTGCCCTTGCGGTGAAGGTTTAATTTAGTATTAGGCGAGTTAAAGAAAGCATAAGTACACCAATATTGCAAATCAATTTATATTTAGGGACAATTCGTTATTGATCGAAATGCTTTAAAAAGTTTAATATTTTTGTTGTTTTATGGAATCCACCACGTCTTCTCGTTAAATCATGCTCAAATTAAAAGCAAATACTGCTTTATCCGTAGTTTTAGTTAAATTTTAATTTATGCGTTGCAAATTAATTTCTATTCAATAAGAATGTGAGCAAATATTGATTACCCACGAGTATAAGCTGTTTTAACATCAAACTGCGATTTAAATATTTAATCAAAGTGTTTACTCGGGATAACATAATTTATGTATTAAATTATTAGATAAATGTTTTGCAAAAATCCGAAGCTTCGATCGAGCAGCCATTGGAAACATCCTTTCTTGCGTACTCTTCCATTGAAAACTGAATCATTGTGAACAACGGGTTCATTTATTCAGAATTTTAATGTAGGAAATTAGTTAAGAGTTTGTTATGAAGTATGTTTCTGTTTTCACATTTACCTGACACTCTAATTAAATTAGACGGGTGGTCACATTAAACGGATTATGTAAATCACGTGTAACATTGTATTGTAAAAGCGGTTTCCTAATACGTATGGGTGATTACACATGTCTCCCACTGCTATTAAAATTGTTAATCTATTGATACTTCGCTATTAATAATAGAGCTATTAATTAATGCGAATCGTAAAATTTTTACCATTTGAGTACGATGAAGTCTTTTCAAGGTTGACTCTTGGAAAAATGCCAGAGATTTAATATTTCACGAAAATTTCCATTCATTTATGTAATTAGCAATCTGTTTTGCAATGAAAAGCAATTTATAATTGATGCTTTGTGTAATTAACAATCGTTTATAATTGTACATGAAATTAACCGTTTTACGGAAATTCTATTAATGACCTTCAATTTTCTAACGGATCATTAATACGCCCATTGTTTGGCAGGATTTTATAATACCTAATTTGAGAGTTTTATAAATGTGCAATCATGGAATCAACACTTGAACGCCTTGCATGTCCGTGCACTCATGTGAAAGCTTTGCCTAATCAGGTAGGGTTAAGCACTTTCAAAAATTGTGCTGGTGTACTTAATCAGCATATTTTAAGCATCAGCTCGATTTTGTGACACTTTGAAATTTCGATACCAAACGAGATATAATCTTGGATTTGTAAAGTCTATAAGTAAGTTTCGAATTGTGCAATGTCTTTTGACATATTCTGAAAACCATTACAACTTCAATGGTAAAAATATTAAAGGTTTACAGGCCTGTTGCGCCGATAATGGCGGTGATGTTTTCAGAATTTATCTATAATTTTACGGTAGTCATCTAGGTTTCTGAGAATTTTATGAGTTGGTACAGTACTTTGCCAAATTAAGAAATGTTTGTTATAGTCCGATAATTACCTGTGTATTTGTTTCATTTCCAAATGTTGAAAAAGTTGTCAATCAATCAATTTGAAGGTGTTCTAGTTTTGAACACCTTCACCATGAACGTTTTGAAGAACTGTCCCTAATGTGAGTGAATAATTTTTATAGATACTAGATACTAGATATTTTTTTAGTTTATTAGACATAGATTTTACTAGATATAGATACACTTTTCCTTAAAAACATTTGGATGCAACCAAGAGGTTCTACGGTGTTTCATTAAGTTCAGGATCAGAACACAAGTAAATGATATGCTCAACAAATATGAACAACTAAGCGAAACTGAAATCGTTTAAAATAAATTCGTTCAAATATTCACGAAGTAAATCCATATTAAAATTATGCACGCGGTAGTAGTCATCAAAAAATACATGCAATGTCACAAAATGAGGGGCAATTCGACCCCTGTGATCGGTTTTCAGCCCTATCAGACCTTTAGGTAAGAAGATATTATCCAAATACCCTTGAGCCAGTGCAACAGGATTCGCTGAGAAATACTTCTACGGTTTTTTGAACACCCAATTTTCCAAAAACATAACATTGGGTTACGTAATTAACACATTTTCTACGTTTAAATACTGATGCATAGGAACAACCGAACTCTCGTAACAAATCGGGAACCTTGGTTAGCTCCGCACTGCTGCTAATTTCACGCCGATGATCGTGAAATTAGTTGCAGCGACGTCAAAAAATCGACATAAAAAATACACGCAGAGTCAATTCGACCCCTCTGATCGGTTTTCAACCCTATCAGACCTTTAGGTAAGGAGATATTATCAAAATACCCCTTGAGCCCATGCAACCCGATTTACTGAGAAATACTTCTACGGTTTTTTGAACACTAAATTCCTAAAAACATAAGTTCAGGTTACGTAATTAACACATTTTCTACTTTTAAATACTGATGCATAGGAACAACAAACCTCGCGTAACAAATCGCGAACCTTAGTTAACCCCGCACTGCTGCTAATTTCGCGCCGAAGATCGTGAAATTAGTTGCAACGACGTCAAAAAATCTACATAAAAAATACACGCAATGTCACAAAATGAGTCAATTTTAACCCTCTAATCGGTTTTCAACCCTATCAGACATCTAGGTAAGAAAATATCAAAATACCCCTTGAGCATATGCAACCCGATTTACTGAGAAATACTAGTACAGTTTTTTGAACACTAATTTCCGAAAAACATAACATCAGGTTAGGTAATTAACAAATTTTGTACTTTTAAATACTGATGCATAGGAACAACGGAACTCGCGTAACAAATCGCGAACCTTGGTTAGCCCCAGACTGTTGCTAATTTCGCGCTGAATATAGTGAAATTAGTTGCAGCGACGTCAAAAAATCTACTTAAAAAAATACACGTAATGTCACAAAATGAGTCAATCCGAACCCTCTAATCGGTTTTCAACCTTATCAGACCTTTACGTAAGGAGATATTATCAAAATACCCCTTGAGCCCGTGCAACCCGATTTACTGAGAAATACTTGTACGGTTTTTTGATTACTAATTTCCGAAAAACAACATCAGGTTACGTAATTAACAGAGTTTGTTACTTTTAAATACTGATGCATAGGAACAACAGAACTCGCGTAACAAATCGCGAACCTTGGTTACCCCCGCACTGCTGCTAATTTCACGCCGAATATCGTGAAATTAGTTGCAGAGACGTCAAAAAATCGACATCAAAGAATACACCCAATGTCACAAAATGAGTCAATTTGAACCCTCTAATCGGTTTTCAACCCTATCAGACCTTTAGGTAAGAAGATATTATCAGAATACCCCTTAAGCACATGCAACCCGATTTACTGAGAAATATTTCTACCGTTTTTTGAACACTAATTTCCCAAAAACATATCATCAGGATACGTAATTAACACATTTTCTACTTTTAAATACTGATGCATAGGAACAACGGAACTCGCGTAACAAATCGCGAACCTTGGTTAGCCCCGCACTGCTGCTAATTTCACGCCGAAGATCGTGAAGTTAGTTGCAGCGACGTGTAGTGCACGTCGTTCTCCGTCGGGAAATTGTAGAAAATTGTCGTAAGGAGAAAGATTTTGGTGTTTATTGCTTGAATTCTTGAACGTTAAAAATTTGAAAATATTTAATTAAAATTCTATGTAATGTAGTGTACACATGTGTTTTTCCGAAAAATCGAAGAAATATGTAGTAATTTCGATTCGAGGGGTTGAATTTATACATTCGCTATGTTGCTTTGTTTATGAAGACAAAATAACTATTTGGTTCAAGACAAACAAAGTATTTCCTATTTTACATCTCTTTTCATTTCGTCTCTTTTAGTACGTTTTTGAGCTTTTTCTATTTTTCATTTCCATTTTGAGAATGTTGCTAATGAATTATTTGATGCATTTTTACGATTTTATCTATGCATTACGTAACACATTTGGATCGAAGAATCGATTAAACTGCTCCGCAGGAAATAATTATGAGTTATATTGAATCGTATCGAAAAGGACCCGCAGATACGTTCACGTCACGGGAAATGATTAGTTTAGATCTGTCAGCCAGGAGATATCCCATTTGTACTAAACTCGCGTTTATACAATCTACCGGCAAAATTACGGATAATTTATCGATAACATAATTAAAACAACGTCGTTTATTACGAGTCCCGACATCGGTTGTCTAATTATTTACCTCCGGGCCGAATTCATATTTATAGCGTTCTTTGAACCTCTGGTAACTAAAGGTGTGAATACTAATTCCGGGTATAAAAACTCTGCCTTATTGTATTGAAATTGTATACGTATCCTTGTGAGTTACTGCATTCCTTCCGATTAGGCACGCCGATTTCTACCAACTTTTCCTCCAAACAGATTTCATTTACAGACGTCCCATCCAAATCCCGTTTTATATCCGCCTATAAAATCTCCCATTTAAATTTGCTTGATTTATTGGATTTTGATCCTTACGGCTCCCACCGAATGCAACAATGAAATTATACCTGCAACACGCCCGGGCGACCATTTAAAAGGCACCAGATCCGCTCAAAAGCTGCACGTCTCCAATAAATCATGGACAATCGAAGAGGGATCGACCTCAATATCTCGTACGTCCCATCCCTGATTTGTTGTTTGTAATAGTTCTCGGAAAGTGGTGCGGGTGTACCGTTAAATAGTCTCGAGAGTACTTCGGCAAAAAGTCGGATTTTGAATGCATAGGGTTTTGGTTCACAGCATGAACATTTTTCAAGTCGTGTCTTAATGGTGCAATGCGATTATATTGAGTAGTAAAAATATTGATCCTAAAGTATATGATGATTTTCATAGTTGCTTGAAAATTGTTCATCGATAGGTATAGTTTTTATAATTTCGGAAGTACGTGATAGATAACACTGCAAAGCTCAGACTTATGATTTCCGTTGGGTTTTAAGGATCCTCGTGGAGTAAGAATATTCCAATATGACATCCAGCGTTTTGAACAAAAGCCATAATTGAATTATAAAATGGTTTTCCAAAAATCACTTTCCAAATTGCCAAATTCTAACGTAGAAATGCATTTAATTCCTTACCTATTGCGACATCCCTTATTTGCAGTTCCTTTAAATGACTACCCCTCAGTGTTTCGTTATGTTTCCAATAGAGCTTTACAATAGGCTTACACGGTCACACAAAAATATTGTAACACAAAATGTAAACATCAGTGTGAAGCGTGCTCTTTCTTATATGACGCAGGGGGCGCATTTCAAAGGGGACAGCTTCGCTAAAGTGCGACCATAAAAACTCTTCTCGAATAGTCGAGAACATCCAATTAGAGAAAGAATAACCCGGAAGCTTCTCGAAAACACATTATTTGGGATATAAATTACGAGCCGGTCCGGTCAGAGGCAGAGTAGACCAGGAGCCGCCGTGCGATAAGCCGACTAGCGATAAGTGTACAAATAAATTAGCGCGTTTAGTGTTTAACATAAATTAATTAGTCAAGGAATAGACTAAGTAAATTAGATAGTGTTAAGAACTGTAAAAATAAATTAGAACGTTACGTTAAACCTTACAAGATCGATAAAGTACTTAACAAGTTTTTGAAGAAATCACAATCAACATTTGTTTCTGTTTGACAGGAGTAAAGTGAGCAATGTTATCTAATAATTGCCCCTAGTGTCATCTGTGGAAAATTTATTACGAATAATTTTGAAAATTTTTGACAGCCTGATCGCAGTAGTTGTATGATAAAAATGGATAAGGAAAGTTATATACTATGGCCCAGGAGAATTCGTATTGGACAAGAACAAAGGGGCGAATTCCTAGGTAGACTAAATGTCTCGGAGGAAATCGTAGAGAATATCCTTTGAACTTTCTTAAAGAAAACTTGACTGCTGCTAGAAATTTAGATGTTTTAACCTCTAAACCTCTGGAACCTCTCGCCACTTTGGTGCGCAGATCCGTTACTATCTTCATTCTGCGCAGACATTTTAGAAAATTTGAAGAAAGTTTTCCTGTCCAAATGACGCCTCAAATGTTGGTGTGCTCTTTTTCCAAACAACTTTTCCTACAAGGAAAATGCCCGAATGTATTTTGCAATATGATGTATTTTTGAATAATTTTATATATCATTTGAATAATTTTATACGACATATTTGAATATTTTGATGTAGTTGTGAAATAATTAACACGTATTTTTTATCAGCTGATATTCAATTTTAGGGAATAAAATCTGCCCTTAAAATTCATCCCCGATAATAGTTTTTTTAGAATATTTCCTAAACTAACAAAGATATTTTAATAAAAGTACTCAGTAATGTTTAGAATTAAAAATGGGTACAAAAGTATACCATTTTTAATTTTAAGGGTTGCAATCACCAGTTAAAAACAAACTTTTTTGTTTAGCCCCTTTTGCGTAAAAAATATTAATATAGGTTGTACATGTTTTCTTAAATTTATTCTATTTGAATGAGTGTTGAAAAGTAAATTTGACAATCCGAGATTTATAAAGATGTAGCATTTTTAAGGAAAACAACCCTTAACTAGATTTTATCATCAACTAAGTTTTAACGAGCTTTATGTCCTTAAAATTCACATAAATAGAGTAACTATTTACTTTATTCCTATTATTTATTACTTCCTCATTACTATTATACTTACTTGTAATAATGGTAACATCCCTTTTTAAGTGTAAATACTCCTTTTGTCTTTCAAATTTGAAAATTACATTATATAATCCATTAAAATATCCCTTAATTCAGAATGTCCAGAAATCCGTTAAATAAATAATTAAAATATTATTAAACTTAAATAAATTATAAATAAAAATTAGTTTCAGCATGAATAATAATTAAAATGATTTTAGTAATCAATCAAAATAAATTTGTAGCAATAATTCCCTAAAAATCTATATAATTCATAATTGGAATTTTGAAAATTTCTTTTTTTTTTCTAAATTAAATTATTTTAATTATAAGCTTGATAAGCTTTAGAAAAATGCTTTGAATAAATCATAGCTCTTATTACCTCTTAAAAGTATTTTTATTTATTTGATATATTTAAGTGTAGTTACTTGGAGATTTTTTTTTCAAACTAATTTAATTGATTTCATTTCAATTTTCTCTTTTTAACATTGAAATATACCTCATAAAAAAGCTATTAAAAGATTTAATGCCATAAAAGCAATTAAACCTTAATTATTGAAAATTTCTGATTGAGGGTTGCTACCCCTAAAAATATTATTTCTTCATAAATCTTGAACTCTCTACCTACTTTTAAATACCTTATCAAATGGAATAAATTTGAAAAATATAGGAAACGTATTAATATTTTTGTACCTACTCGAAAATCGCTTAGAATATATGATTTTGTTGTTTTTTAAAGGAGAGTTGCAACTTTAGAAGTCAAAAATGGTGTAGTTTTAATGTACTTTTTGTTCCTAATGTTTTAGCGTTAATTTCATCAACATATATTTTCATTTTATTTTAAACCATTTTTAGGGGTTAATGTTAGATTTTACACCCTATAGTGAACATGCCCCCTAAAAATATAGATGTCTCTTATTTTCCTAAGTACTATAACAAACTGTAATATTAATCAAGTCGACGACTTGAAGTTCCTGTTTTGTAAGCAAATGTGTCAATTTGTTTAAAATATTATTATAAGGTACTGATTTTCTAATGTGACCGTATTAGTCATTAAAATGTACTATATCAGAAACATATTTTACTTCACAAGTTTGTATTTAACAAAGTTCAATTTGTTTATCCTAGTTAGAAATAATTCTTAACGCATTTATTATTATAATCTTTATTTGTATAAGTGACTTACGAGGTGGATTTTGGAATCTTCAAGAAAACCAATGAATAATCAATCCTCCATTAATAAATACCTGAAAGAATAAGAATTAGGGAAACTATCTTAAGACACTTTCCTTTAACTTGATTTTCAGACCAATGATTTCTCATGGTGAATGCCTGAGAAATGAAAATGATTTTGAAAGCAATATCTTCCTTCCTTAAGAACTTCAAAAAAGTGAGCGCCACTCTACAGGATTCAAAAGACTGTCAGTGTGTCAGTGTCTTCATGGTTTGTCACTCCAATATTTTGCATTGGGTATAACAACTTACTTTAAAATCCAAGCAACTGGTGGCGTGTTTAGGTGTTTAATTACATTGTAGATACAAAAGCTCAAAATAGATAATGAAGTCGAGCTTAATTGGGCTTTTATTCGGTAAATAATTTACATCGGTGTTTTCGCTAGAACTTGCTAGAAATCCTCCTTCGTCTCTTCTACGGTAAAAATTGCAACTTACTAAATTTTAATAAGATTTGCATAGTTTCCAGTCAGAAATACACATACGTTACTATTATGGTGTCTTAAGCTAAATGATCATAACTCCTAAATTTTTTTGAAGAAGTTTATTGAACTTCTGTAGATCGTTTCGAATGTTACAAAGGTTCTATGAATGTTAAGTATTCGCTATGGTATTAGTTGTTGGAATGGTAGTGTTATACCATTTCATAAACTTTGAAGAAAGACTTGAAATTTATAAAACATCTTATGAACAGTATAAGGACCAAGAATGCGGAGTAATTGGATTTCTTTTTTACAAAGATTTTGGCACAAGTCGCCAGAATGGTTGGGCTAAGTGGGCATAATTCCCATAACGTAATTTAACTTATAACATGATATGTTGTCTCAAATAGAGGAATTATGTGCCCGAGTCTCGTTGGACGAAGTAACAAGGTACATTTGTTATTTTAATTCTATGTTACAACTTGCCTTCATCATCTTAACATATCAACCCAATGTAACATTGGAGCCAACAATGCAGGAAATAGTGAATTAGCCGTTAGAGGAGTGGCTTTAAAATGTATCATGTTGATCGTTAACGTTTAGGAGAAGGTAACATAATAAGTCATCGTAGATCACCGGCATGATGTCTAAATACAGATATGGCTGTTACCTTGTTCACATACATACATCAAGCGTTATAAATAACTACGTAAAAGATTAAAATTTATTTTGTACACTTTAAAAGAATAAATAAATAAAATTTTCATCTTAATTTTCAAAAGTGGCAGTCATCCTAACATCGTCGACGGCATCGACTTGCCGATCCGTCGATGACACAAGAGATAGCAGGAAGGAAAAAATAGTCGACATAAATGGCGATAAGCATCGTACAAATAAAAACATCTCTATAGAGAAGGAATCACTTGACTTTCCAACAAAAGGCAGGCATAACCCGGAGTGGTGACCCCGTGCTACAGCATCATATGTGTGTGTGTGAGAGATAGAGAGGGAACGATAGAGGATCCCTCAAGGTGTAGCGCTTGGTCTTTTGTGTAACCCCCATTGAATGGGATGTTTCGGGGCATTGTGGCTCACAATGGCATAAAATGGTCGCACAATACGGGGACGTGTCGTTGCTAGTCGATAATTGGTATGATTATGATGCATGAACGCCCTCCGAGGTTTTGTGGTGGTTGTTAGACACGATTTTTTCACGTCTGAATGGATTTTCGACAGGGAAATATCTTTATTCGGGACTGATATAGTTTTCGGACCAGATGATTCATGAATTATGAATATGGGAGATTAGTATTCATAAGTGGCTACCCCCATTTCGCACATCGAACCAATAGGGGAAACACTGCCGCAACCAACCTGCCGTTTAACGATGTTTTGCAACTGTGCGAAAAGTTTGTTTGGTGGATTTTTTAAGTTTTCCCACAGACCAAGACAAAGATAAGTCTTTTCAAGACAAATTTAATTGGGTACCTATGACCTGGATACCTGAGGGCTACCATACATGGGGCTACCAATCATGGATCAAATGTAATACCTCATGCAAGTAGGTACATACTACGATTTTAAGAACCGAAAAAATAGAGCTTAATCCAATTTTTGGCTCCATCTTCAAAATTAATTTTGAACTCGATACTACGATCTGATATCTCGATATCGAACTTCCTTATCTATCCGTTGCCGATCTACGACCATCCTTGTTACGTTGAAAGTAGTGTTTTTACACTATTGATAAGATGTTGATAATAGTGATATCAAATGATATACCTGTAATTTTTTACAAAACAAGAGATGAAATCATCCAAGGATGCTAGATTAGAATCCATAGATGTGCTTAGTTTGAGAGGTCTGCCAGTTGGAAGCTTTATATACGTAATACACGTAAATTATTGGAAAAGGATAGCACTGGAATAAATTTCTTGCTGCAATCTACGTTAAAAAGGCCATCTTATGTTTCAAGGTTTTTTGACAGGCAATATGTATGACGTCACAATAGTGGAGATAATCTGTATATGCTGAGCATGTGGGAGCAAGCAATCCTTGTAGAGTTCCCTATCCTTGGAAATCATCACAATGTATAGCTACTTTTAAATATGTGTTATTTCATAATTGTTTTACAACTTCTTATTTGAGGAAACGATAGTTTGTACTATTCAAAGGACAACAATCCTACTGTATATAATATTGGACAAAGGTAATTCTGCTAACAATTTATGGTCGTTAACTAACTCATAACTTTTCCATCCATTCCTCAAAAATTTGTTAATTAAGGTTGTAATTACAGTTACATACATTACAATTAATTACAATACTCTCTATTGGGCATTCCAAACTGCCAACGAGTTTTGCAACAATATGGCAATATGGGCAATATACATGGTACAGTATGGGCAATAAGTCAGTTTCCTTAACAGGTACGGCCTATTGCAAGTCATAACTTTTCCATCCATTCCTCAACAATTTGTTAATTAAGGTTGTAATTACAGTTACATTATATTACAATCAATTGCAATAGTGTATATTGGGTATTCCAACCTGCCAGCGAGTTTTGCAACAATATGGCAGTATGAAATGTATGGGCAATAAGGCAGATTCGTTAACAGATACGGCCTATTGCAATCTTTAGGAATGTTTCAAATTTCAATGTCGTTTTATACAATTTCATCTCTAAATATGTTCATCTATGTATATTCATATGCAGGGTGAGCCAAAAATGCCCCGAAACCTCTTAACCGTGTGTGCACTATGACGTTAAGTTTCTATACTGGAGTGTTCTTTGGCAGCTTCGTGAGTTTCAACTCTTCTTGTAAAGAAATTTAGAAGATGGAAGTGTTTATATAATAACATGAGAATTATATAATGATTTTAAAATTTCTTTAAAAAAAATCTAACTAATTGTTCTAAAATTTACTAATGAGTGCTTATTGAAGCGTTTTGAAAATGTTTAGCAAGTTTTAATAATTTTTCTAAAGAAGTTTCGAAGTAAACATTGATACAATTGAACTAATGCAGTTGCAATTACCTACGATTTCTAGTTTCAAAAATTAATATGATTTGTAATGAAACTCAGATTTCCGTCAAACTCACTACAATTGTTTATTGAAGTGTGTCTTTTAGTAAAGGAGTTTGGCAATTATAGTGATTGGACGAAGTGGCAGTTTGCAGTGATTAAAAAATCCATAACAAAATTTCTTAAACTCAGATTATGATACAACTCACTAATATTGAATAGTGTCCCTTAGGGAGCTTAATGATTTTCAACTTTTTTTATGAATGAGTTTTAAAGTTAGACTGCTTATTTAACCTAACAGTGATTGGATGAAGTTGCAATTTGCATGGCTTTTAAAAATTCCTAAGAAAATATTAAAACGCAACTTATTGTAACATTACTAGTTATTCTTGTATTAATATGTTTTGAAGACGTTTTGCGATCACTTTTCATAAAAGAATTTTAAAGTTATGGCCCTTTATACAAAACGTTGATAATTAAATAAGTGCAATTTGTCATAAACCCAAGATTTCGTAATTTTGGGTCTATCAAAACTAAATCTGATTCTGGCAATCATTAACATAGTTGATTGGGTACTTTTCTTATGAATTTTGAAGTTGGAGGTGTTTATTTAACAACCTGAAGATGATTAAATGAAATTGCAGTATGCAACGTCAACAAAAAACTTTTTAATACAAATCATTGTAAAATTCACTGAACACTTGTTTTTGATAGTCTTTTGAAGACAGTTTAGTGAATTTTGGCACTATTTATAAAGGAATTTTGAGATTGTGGTGCTTTATGTAAAGAAATGACATAATTGAATAAATGCAGTTGGAATGTAACACAGTTTCTGGTTTCAAAATTCATAATTTCTATATTGAATCCTGTTAAGAAAGTGGTTGGATCTGAGATCAGATCTCAGAATCACTGAAAACCACAGTGATTGGATGAATTGGGAAGTTGCTACGATTGTAATTCCTGTTAATTATTTAGTTTTGTTTTATGTAATTAATTCCTGTAATTCCATGCAGGGACGTACATGATCGCAGCAGTATGTCGTGTGCGTTACAATGTACATTTAGCTTAAATTTTCAAGAGAGTTCCTCTATTTTTGCACCTATTTTACGGTTATACCGAGAAAAATTAATTTCACCCCTACTTTTCACCCCTCGGAAAAAAATTTAATCAAATTTAATTATGATTTTGCCATATTACCCTTCTATTGATGATCTCTTGATGGTCATGCCTCTAGAATCGATTTTGGGATATTTTTGACTCACCCTGTATTTGTACTTCAACTAGAATACGTACTGTTTTTGAGGATCTGTAGGAACTATCAGGATAACATACTCATTCACAGACGACACCCGCGCCCCGATTAGAAAGTAACAAACAATGGTAATAAATTCCTTGAATGCCATTGACAAATCCTGAAAAGCTCGACAGATAAAATTGAAATGGAGTGTTATGTACGCGTAGAAACGGTTAAATTATGTGGAACGGTCGTACTTAAATGAACGTCGTTTAACGATTGTATGAAGATCTCAATCAACGATTTCCCATTTTGTTACACTTGCTGCTAACTTCTCGATAGATTTAATGATTTCTAGAGAGTAAATTTGTTGCTAGCGCGCGAGAAATTTATTGCCATTTTATTGTTCCGCTGTCTTATTTTAGGCGACTATTGAAAACGACCGACGGTAATCCAACGACTTTATACGCATGTACAAAGTCGAAGGAGGAAATTAGAAAAAAGCAGAGTAGAGATGTGGCACATTTGATTACGTTTTCATTACTTGAAAACAGCTTACTTGCAGCAAGGCCTCTCGTGAGGATCTATCCAGATCAACCTTCAGGCTGTCGTAATGACTTTTTCAAATTCTTTTTAAGATATGTTGTACATGTTAGAAAATTTCCGTTATATAGTACAAGGGGTTCTCGACCGCCTCTAACGATTCCATCCGTTCCATTTCCGTGGATATTAAGCGTATTACGTGTTATCAAAATTATTAACCGTAAACTAGGCGACTGAATATACATTCGTTCGTGCACCGGTCGTAATTATTACAATCAAACCGGTATGAAAAACCATATACCGTACTTAGGACGTATTAAAGCACATTAGCACTAGCAATTTCATTAAAAACAGGAGTTTTCCGCCCGCATTCGAGCTGATATCGCCAAAGCGATAGGCGCTTCTTATCGTTCGAATTGAAATTAAAAAACGACCACAATGGGTAATGTTAAATGCGCTATTGAAGTTAATATTAAGGAGGGGCGAGTATTGGGTTTTATGGTAATATCGCGTTATCAATGAATTTTGATGAATTTCAGTTGCAGGTAGTATGTTTGTATCAAGCAATGTAATTACCGGAACTTGTTCCTACTAGCTAATAGGGCAATTTCGTTCTGAAACCTTGCACCATTTAACAATAGTTCAAGAAACCTTACTTAACTAACAGTTGTAGCAAATAGATGTTCTGTAAGTACACACACTGTAGTTATAACTTTCAACACTGCACTAATTTTATTAACATTGAAATCCCAATTTTCCTGACCTTTAAAGTAAGTTTAGGAAAGTTGAAGCTTGTAGGGAAACAGCGTTTCTAAAGTAGATGCTGAACAATCAAGGTTTTTTGATCAATAACAATCAATAATCAATGACAATCAATAAAACAGCCTATCAGCATTGTTGAGGGAACTTGAAAGTCCTTGATAGCGTGAGAGAGTTTTTGAAGTAAATGTTGAAGTCAGTTTTTTTGCAGTAAGAACCTTTGAACATTTATAGCAAAATATAGGATGAAATAAGAAATTAATGAGTTGGATGTACCATTTCCATGAAAATTCATTGTAACGATTATTAATTTGTAAAGGAAAATATGTCCCCAAAAGTCATTTCGAAAGTTGTAATCGCGAGATGTGTGTGCATTAGTTATGTTTAATTAGGCAGGAGATGAAATAACTCAGACAAATACTGTGACCTGCCTTTTATTATATTCCTCATTCTACTTCAATGGTAATAAATGTGTCGGATTTCTATGTCAATGTACAATTACAAATGTATTTATCTACTTTGCGTTACTAATGATCTCATTATTACACCGAAAGTAGTGTAATAATATTCATATTATTACACTACTTTTGATAACTTATAGTTTTATTAGATTGGTACGTCAGCCTGTCACGTAGACGTGCGTAGACGTCAAGTTTAAATTATTAGTATTTCAATAAATTTCTTGAGCAGCTTTGCGTATTTCTGGGGGTGTACAGGTCAATTCTACATTTTTGTCTTCCATTTCGCGCACGTAAGTAAGTAGTTATTGATTTTGTCCTAGGGCTACTAGATTTTCAAATTCAAATACGAAACCTCAATGTCAGTGACGTCAGTGTAACCAACCTACGCAAAATTCCCTAGTGTAATACGAAAACTTGAACAGCCAAAATTTAATGAATTAATAAAACAAAGTAGATAAAATAGTATATTACACACGTTTAATAATATACTATTATAATAAATGCTCTTAATTAACATGGCATTGATCTGATTTATACATTTTGAGGCCTTTAAAGTAGAGTGTTAAGATATTAGTTAAGTGTTTTTGTGTAAGTGTAAGTTAAGTTTTAAGTGTTAAGTATTAACATAGCATAGTGTGAACTGTAGTCCTTATTTTTGACACACTAGAAAGTTATTTCAACAATAATTCTTATAATATTATAGCACTGCAGTTTTTACAGGATAACACAACCCGACAACATTTTAATCTGGCTTTAATCAGATTGGCTCTGACGGTACATTACTGGTATTCTATAGAAATAGGAAAGAATTTAGATGTGTAATTTATTATTATGGTTATTGCTACAATTATTATTTTATATCGTGAACTCTGCTGTATTTTGAATATTATAGTGGAAGGCTCTAGAACCTAGTCGGTTACGAGAATGTTCTAGCACATATCCAGAATCGGAATATGCCAAAATGTAACTTTAAGAGGACGCTTAATGTACCACCCATCAGCGTGCCCTGGGTACTAGCTTACTGTTAAAATTAGAATATGATTCTTGAGTGCCTCGGCGGCAGAGGAATCTATATCTTAGTCAGTACTGAAGTCTAGAATTCTTGAATGGGCCGGGAATGGGCTGTCTCTGTCGAAACAATATTGTAATCTCGAAAATAACTCAGATTCGACCATTATTGAAAATTAAACATACTATAAAATATGAACTGTGCTATATTCTAGTATGTATAGCCAAACAAAAGGATGTAAAATCTGGTGGGTAAATACCATGTGCTAACTTACAGATTTCACCAGGCTTTTCAATAAGCTAGTGTATAACAACTTTCACTTGACAATAGTATATAACCTTATGTATTAACTAAATATGGAACGTGCTAGGTACTACTTTATAGTAGTAAGGCCAGCGTCTTGTTATTCTAGACACTAGAGCATCCTAGAAGGAATTAATTAGCAGCTAGAATTGCTAGCATCTACAATTCATGATTTCGTGACATTATACTCAAGAAAAGAGCTCAGCTGCGACATGTATTAGAATCTAGGGATGTTTCAACATAGGACCTCTAATATGTTCTAGAATATCCAAATAGAAGGATTTGGAATCTAGTTGCTAACCAGAATGTGCTACGATATATAAATTCACTCGGGACTTGAATATACTGGAATTTAATTTTGATACATTATCTGGAACAACCATCAGAACGTGCTAGGTACTAACTTATTCTAAAATTATAATTTGATTCTAGATTGTCTCAGCAGAAACATCTAGACACTAGTCGATAGCTAGGGTATTCTAGAAGCTATAATTTATATTTGCCTGAAGTAAATTGGCTCTTACACAACAACACTGTCATGTAGAGAAGGACATGAAACGTAATATGTACTAGTTTGTAGTATGGTTAGAATGTTGTTGTTTTACCACTGCATCAGAATGAGGTAAGTGGATAATGTGCTAGAATATAGAATTCATTATGTATATGTGCCCAGGTTCTGACAGGATAGTACTTGTAGTCAACGGCTCAGATGTGACACTTATTAGAAACTAAAGATATTTTAAGATGTGAACTGTACTGTATTCTAGAATATCTTAATGGAAAGATATAATATCTAGTCGGTAACGAGAATGTACTAGCGATATATAATAAATTCATTATGTTCTGAGATTAGCTAGAATTTAACATACACAGGTTACACTACAAGCTAGACTGGATTCATTCATTCCTTCTTTAGATATGGGACATGTTAGGTACTTTACAAAATTGAGAAACTCGTTATTCTAGAATATGCAGTGCCAAAGTTTTCGACTCACTAAATAGAATTGATCTCTTATTAGTACAAAGCACACGATTTTTCGCTAAAATTTATATTCGCACGATTATTTGAGGTTAGGAGATGTAATTTTCCTTAAAATGTATTAAGCATTTTAAAAGTACCTACTTCTTTTCACTCCTGTCTTTAATTGTAAACTTGAAACTGTAATTAAATTATTAAACAGCAGAGGGAAAACCAGAAAAATCGTTTGATAAACACTTGAATTCCAATTGGTCCACTGTGGTTTTGGTGGTTTTAGTTACTAATTCGTTCTAAATTTTAGGATTTCGATTCAATACGGAAAATGAAAATCGTGAGAAACTCACAAACTTGTCAGTTTGGGTTCTTGAATTAGAAATTCTGTTTCCCATTTTTCTCTTTTCGTCACTATTTCGTTCAAATAAAGTCACTAGATATATAAAGTACCGCAAACTCCACCATTTTTTGGCAAAAAATTTGGCGCCAAGTTTGAATTGCTAACAATATATAATGAAAACAGTGCTTGCTTGTTTTAATTAATTGCCTTACTATCTGCATTTCAATTATCAACGCATGTTGATACAGTTGTGCTTTTTTTAACAATACGGTACAAAATTGATTTTTGTTTAACATTAGCAATTCAAATTTGGCGCCAAATTTTTGCCCAAAAATGGCGGAGTTTGCGGTACTTTATATATCTGGTGACTTTATCGAGTAATGCGCTAAACTGGGCAATTTTATACATGATTTCTTATAACAGAAATTGCATTTTGAAGTGGTCATTGAAAATTCCACAATTTTTGTCAAGAAAATTACTTATTTATGGTAGGTTAGTGTTTTTGCATATTTAGGTTAGGATACTTACAAAAGTCTTCCGATTTCCAGCAATTCTAAGACCGTTCGTTTACCCTTTCAACGCGTTGAAAACCTTTAATATTCTGGTTTCTGGTTTAGAAAGTCAGTCAAAATTTGTAAAAGCGTTGTCATGAATGTCCCATAAACTACTCTTTTCCATTTAAGCTGTTATTACTGACAATGAGTAAAAAACGACATCGCAATTTTTGACACTCGCATCGTTTGACTGTAATTACTCTGTAGATTTAAAACCTTTTTTTGTGGGGGTTTCACCACCGAGCCCCCGATCACTGAACCAATAAAGGACTGAAAGAGGAAAAAGAAAAGACTATCGCAGTGGTATCGACACTGCTCTGAATATTCCAGCAGGTTGCTCGAGGCACGGCAAAGTAACTTGTAAAGATAGATGACTCCGACGGACAGATTAGTTAAGCAGGGTTATTAATGACCGTGTTTAACCTTACCCAACCCCACCTCATAACAATGGCCGATGTTTTAACACCACATTACAAGAAATTACAACGGCAACACAACCAGAGACGATGTAAGTAACGTACGCTCGGGCCGAGCTCCCAACGCGCTAAACGGATACACCTTATAAGAATCGCCGATAATTTAATGCCACGAAGTATTTATAAAGGTTTCATTGGGTTTTGTTGTAGGAGAGAACTTTTAAAATTGATCGCACAATCCGCTTGGATTTATTGGCGATAACTCATCGGAAATATTGCATTCGTGTTGGATTAAAGGCTATTCAATCGCAGGAAAAAGGCCTGCAGAGATGGGTTTTACGCTGACGACGTGGAAAACTAATTGCGCTATTGTTTCCAAGCCAAGCCCATAGGACATTTCCTCGGCAATGGAGCGAAAAGAGAAAATTTTCGTTTCAGACACACGTTCTACTTTTATAAAGTACCTGCTACAATTTTCCAATCAAATTTTAGTTTCCTTGCGTCATTGTTTGAGATAGACAACCTGGAAGATAATAGTTTATGTTTGCATTCCCCAAACTTCTACCAAATAAGTCTTACGTGCTTATGAAGAGATACACTATATTTCATTGAATTAATTACAATAGTTTTATTGTTATCCGTTAATCTTTTCAGCTACTACTACACTTTCCATAAGGACTTTCAAGTAGTTCATGCAATAGTAGATAATTTGTACTGGTTAATTTTTCAGGAAGACTATTGAGGATTTCACATCACTCACAAAATCGGTAATTTAGTGTACAATAGTTTGGGAACCCCAATAACCATACCAGTTCTCCATTGTCTTCCTAGTTATTAACTATTACTTCACCCTCTTTTGCATACGCTCAGTAGGTGAAATTCAAGAATTTTAAATTTTTTCAAGCCACTTGAAGACCTAAACTATATCCATGGAAAGGTTAAAGTTTGTATCTACTCGTGAAGTAGGTAGTATCTCGGAATCCAATCGACGAAATTTTCAACTTATTTTTCACTCCATCGGAAAGGGAAATTCGGAGTTGTAGCATTTTTCTTGGCTATCTTGGGGCCTAAGCTATCAACATGCTAACTTTAAAGTCTCTAGATATTTGGGCAATGTTAATAAATTCCATCCCCTTTTCCACCCCACTGTGAGTGAAATTGGAGGTTTTTCAATTTTTTAAGTTATATCAAAGACAAAACCGTATTTGTCTTTGGTTACATTCTTACCGTGTTTAAAGTTTTTAACTGTTCAATATGTGTCTCGAATTGAAAATCGCCAGAACAAATCTCCTATTTTTCAACCCCTCGGAAAAAGAAGTTCTCGATTTTTTTGAGTATTCGGGACAGAAGCTATATGCGTGCAAAGTTTCAAGTTTCCTGCAAAGTGCAAGTTTTCAGGAAGTGCCTCAGCATTTTTGGACGTACACATAAGGATTTTCATACATAAGACACTGCTTTATATTATAGATTTCAAATGGAGTTGATTTAATGGGGGAATAGGGTAAACACAAAGTATAGCTGTTTTCAGTCATACTTCAGTCAAACAGTTTATCTGATATAACTAAGTAGAAATCGGAATTTCTTTTTCACAAATAAGGACCAACTGTTAGCTTTACTTTTTTTTATAAAAATCGAGTAACGAGACGTCGCTTGTTGGACATGTCATTTGAGATATAACTTTTATTGGAGGAATAGTTGATAATTTCTATCAAAATTATCCTTGAATTATAAATTGGGGAGTTATTGTAATTAATAATTATTCAATTCTTTTGATCAATATGGAATATACCCTATATTTCTGCAAATATAACTTCTTGTCCTGTTAAGGCGCGTCCACATTTGTAACAAATTTCATAGTATAACAAGTTATATAACTTGTTATATAACCAAAGTTATAACTTGTTATATAACCAAAGTTATGCAACTTTTTTGGAAAAGGCGTCCACACTACACTCAATGAATCAGTAGTGATCATGACTTCATCTGTGGAAGATGTAGTGCTCGCAGCAGCAGCTTGTGTAATTCTAGCAAACCGTCAGCGAAAGAAGCGGAGACACTGGGTACGACCATCACTGCAAGCACACCAATACAGTGGAACTCAGCTGATGAGCTGATGAAAGATCTGCTGAAAGACTGCAGAGGTCCTTTCAGCGGAGAAATCCGGGATGATGGGAGTTTTAAGAACTTTGCCAGAATGAGTAGTTCTGATTTTGAAACTATATTGACCAACATTGGTCATACGATTTCAAAAAAGGACACCAAATTTCGAGATGCTATACCAGCAAGAGAAAGGCTTTTAACTGCTGGGGGACTGTTAACAAAACATAAAAGTCAAACTCAGATTGATGTGGACGAGCGCGTAACTTGTTGTATAACAATGTTATCTAACTTTCTTTGATCTTTACCGACACCCTCCGGGTAACATATAACTTGCTATAAAACCACAAAAACGTTATATAACTTCGTGTTACATAACATCTTTTCACTAGAAATTTTCAACAAGTTGTATAACTTTGTTATACGACATGTTTTGTTACAAGTCTGGACGCGCCTTTAGTCCTCCAATTGTAAATAAGAATACAAAACCTAATATTCATATTGTTGCTGAGGAAAATATTAATTTGGTTAAGTGTAAGGTTGCCAGCTTACTAATTTACCACGTCTGCGTAGAGAAAGGGTTTTAGATGATGTATTTCTCCAACAAAATTTGTTCCTATTTGTATCAGTTTCTTTTAAATAGAGGACCATTGCTTTCAGCAAGTACGAAGAAATCAACAAAATCTTCAAAATTCAACATTTCTGTGAATTTACCCAATACCAATCAAGTAGGACAATGAGTAACTTTATTTGCCTTAACCACCTTAACCAACAGAAAAAATGGACGAGTCGACTTAAGAAAACTAAGGAAATGAAGGAGCCCATTACCCACATGTCGAATTTGCTTTGAACTGAAGGGAACCAGAACCAGAACTTTATCAGTTTTACACAACGTACGTAACTTACGCAATCACAACACTAAGTACTTTTTTAAAAGGAAATCGTACAATAAGGTAAAATAAGTAATTATACTATCGGCCCGAAAATGGGAAAGAACCATATTAGGCTGATTGAAGATAACCCAAAATAATATAGGATATTAGCGTGGCTTCAGCAACAACCTACCATGGAAGGGGAAAATGGGTTTTCTTCTTTCTCGCCGTATTTTTGAGTTTAGTTGTCTTCACCACATATCTTATTTGAAGTCCAACGTTGTTTCTTTAGTTTAAATCATCACAACCAGTACTTGTGAATTTCGTGCACTTGTGAACTTCGAGTGCTTACTTTTGGATGATCTACGATTTTACACGTGTACCCGATGTTTTAATTCATTTTGTAGAAAACGTAAAGCTTGAATATGTTCCTTATTAGAAAAAGGTCAGACGGATAATATCCGAGCATTACTGCGATTAGTAAAAGGTTACCTGACATTAATGAATGCTTTATTATCGCTAATGGTATTTGAAGGAATGAACTGTTTATGATAATACAATGTAAACAGCCACGTTTATTTTTTGAAAAGACGACTGGTTCTTCACGTCGAAAAGTTAACAATTCACTGTTATTGTGCAATGAAGAGCCGAGCTTCATTGTGGGATCGTTTAAATAAATAAAAGCTCCTCCTTTATTATTGGAATTAAGATGTTATTATGAAACATTGAAATTTCACACTTGGTAACGTCAGTGGCACGCCGTCGTATGAATTATAGATGTATTTGTTGTTAACGCGGTAATATTAAACGTTCATTATATCATTATCGAAATTACAATAATAGACACGTAGGTGGTTGTTTTTATAAATACCTTGAAAATGTTTAAATGCCGTCAAAAAATTACTCATAATTTCATTAGGAAAAAGTTTCACAGCACTTCATTAGCAGTAATAGAAATCCTTATATAGTCATGTACATATATTAACAGAAAGTAGACATGATTTTTTTTTTTTTTTGGGGGGGGGGGGCTAGGCAACGTCATAATGACATAAAACACAGAAATACAGAGAATAAATAAAGAACAATTGGAAAAAGGTTAACACAAATGAGAAATGGGCAAGCCTCGGGACCTGGGACATTCCCATTGAACTGGTGAACGCTCTTCTGGAAGCCCTAGTAGATATTTCCAATAATTACCTGGTGGAGTGTCAAGATATTTCTGAAGGCTGGAATTTGGCCTACATTAGTCTCATATACAAAAAGGAAGAGAGGAAATATAGAGTAATTAGTGTGACTAGCTCACTGGGATGGTTGTATGGTCGCCTATTGGAAAGAAGAATAGAAGACGAGTATAACGAAATTAAAGAACAGAGTGGATTCATGGCACCAAGATCATGCACGGACAACATATTCACTCTTCGACAAGTAATTGAATAACGAGCAGCTCGAAACTTTGCTATGCATTTAGTATCCATAGACCTGGAGAAGGTCTACGATAAAATCTCCTTGAAGCTGTTATTTAATGTAACTGACTAAGACGAACCTTAGTCTTCGTCTCTTAGTAAAACATATGTAAGAGCACTGCTAAGTATCTATAAATGTGCTCAGAGCACGGTTAAAATAGGAAATACCTACTCTCGACAATATTCACAGTAACGAAGGGTCTAAAATAAGGATGTTGTCTATTTCCTACGTTATTTAAATTATTTATCCAAGAAGCACTATACAAATGGAGACAGATTTGACAACGCTGTTCTTAGCGGATGATCAGGTGATAACCGCAAGCTGCAAAGTAGATGTAGATTATAGACATGCCCAGGATACTCAGGGATGAGTACGAAAAATGGGGGATGAGCATGAACATGACAAAAACGGAATATATGCGAGTAGGTACCGAAGACGAAGACTCAGATTTGGAAATAAGACGAATAGGAAGATGGCACGACTACAAATATTTGAGAAGTATCATCTCTAGTAAAGGAACAACAGATCGCGATATCGAATACAGGGTGCAGCAAGGTAGGAAGAGTGTACTCAATGCTTTGGTCTAACAGAACCACACTGAAAGCCAAAATGACAATCTGCAAAGTACCTAATTGTAGAGCCTATCGTTACATATGCAGCGGAGTGTTGGTAAATGACTGAGAAAGGAAAGAAAAAAGTCAACACTGTTGAAATGGACTACCTGAGAAGAGCCTGTCGCGTATCAAGAACAGCACATATACCCAACACTGAAATCAGACGAAGAACCAACAGAATACATAAAACGTCAGAATGGATAGAAACTAGGCAGCTTATATGGTGCTGACATGTGCGGCGAATGAAACAAAACAGATGACCAAGACGAGCTCTGGAATACAATCCAACGAATAGAAGGAAGACCAGCAGAGTCATGGATAAATGGGATTTGGGAAATAATGATAAACGGAGCAATAGATGAAGACACCTCGAGAGGAGGAAGAGGTGGCGATCGAAATACGGAAATGGCAGCGGCTGTAGGACAAAACATATAATGACACAAACAATTGAAATAGGCTGGAATGTGTAGGTTTATAAATTTAAATAAGGTTGAGATTGATATTGTGATTTACACCGATTTTTTTTATAATTTTCAAATTGATTGATTAGTAACGAACATATTCAAAATTGTTCATTACTTTAATATCAAATAAATCAAATTTGCCTCATATAAAACGCAGATAGCTGTTCGGTTTCAGCTTTATTTTCGAAAACGTGTCTTCATCGGGTAATGCCCTAATCAATTCGAGAACTATTAGGCTCCTCTTGACGATTTATTCGTTTTCCGAGGCGTAATAATTGGGTGTCATTTATCAAAACGCGCATTAATTTTGAAATATAAAACCCCGAGCGATTATAAATAAATTTTATCAGCGCACAAACAAATTATTACAAATTCCTTTCGTGTATTTAAAAAGCAATTTGGGATCTTTTATAAATATTTTTCGTGTGGCAGGTGACTGATGATAGTAATGTTTGCGTCCGAAAGTGAGTCAACCCGACGACTACGACGACGGAGAGGAAGTTCGAGTTAAAGTTAGATATAAAACACGTTTTGTTTTCGTTTGTTTCCACGATATCGAATGGATAGTTTTATTTTTAATTCTACCACGTAGCTATTCGAATACTTTCAAAGCGGTTAATGATTTTTTTACCTTTCGAGGTTCATTAGACTGAACAGATAATTTATGTATTAAACACTTACGTCTCGACGAATCGTTTGCTTTGTGCACTGATACAACTTGGAATTTTTAGTACTTTGTATGTGATGTTTCACAAAACTTTTAATTAACAGATTAGATGGGATTGGATAGGAGCTTATAAAATAATAATTTTAATGTTATTTCGACCTGCGTAAAAGTGAACAAATCCTCACTTTTTCGGAATGATAATAAACGTTTATCGTCCCAGAAGATTTTTCCCAAAATAAATTTAACCGAAAAATCACAACAATCGATTCAAAGAAAAGTGGTGATGTGCCCTTTGGACTAATTTCTCGAATATTACTATTATAGGTCGTGAGCCGAGTCTAAAAAAGTGTCTCATAGGAAACCACTTCAAATTTTAAACATAGATTGCCCTTCACGCGAATTACCAAAATGTGCAAGTCTGGCAGCTTTGAAGTGGGGCGTTTAATAGGGTGTAATGTCAAAGTTACCCCTAATTGTGGCTCCCAAAGTGCGATAAGAAACCAAATAAAATTTGATAGGTTGCTTTTTTCGTGATGCACAGTTCACTAAAAAAATTATGCCAGACACATAGGGTGTTTGAGCCGGTTTCCTATCAGTCAAAGGGGGTCGCTAAAATTGCTCTGTTTGGTGATGTCTGGCGGGGTGACCGACCCACCCTATGTGTCTGGCATAATTTTTTTAGTGAATTGTGCATCACGAACAAACCAACCCATCAAATTTTATTTGGTTTCTTATCACCCTCAATTAGGGGTGACTTTTAAACTATACCCCCATTAAACGCCCCACCTCAAAGCTGCCAGACTTGCATATTTTGGTCATTCGCGTGAAGTGTAATCTATGTTTTAAATTTGAAGTGGTTTCCTATGAGACACTATTTTGGACTCGGCTTACGGCCTATTAATATTTGCCAGTATAAAACTATTCAAAATTCAAAACAATTTCTTAAAAAAATATTTTAAATTTAAAACTTTGGAACGAAAATCAAGATTTAAAAAAAATGTATAAGATGACCTGCAGAGAAGATTTATCAAAAAATGTTATTATTCTTTATTATGGGGATATTCCTATATTCGATATTGGGAAACATATTCAAAGTTTAAAAGAAATCTTCGAACTGTTTTCATAAGATCCAAAAACGACTAGTGTGACAAGTGCCTGCCTTGCAGAGCAGAATTCCCCAAACATGTTATTAAACTTGATTATACGCACTCCACTGTAGAATAATTATTTGGTTTTAAAGAAATTAGTTCTTTCAAAAAATCTAAAAGTAGGTATCACATTACAATACTCTTTATCCCGTGCATAAACATAAATAAACATATTTTAAAAAACATATTTATTGGACTCTGGTAACTTTAAAACGTTTATAAATGCTAACATCTCACAATCCAAAGTAGACACTATTACAGCACTTCCCATATAATATGAGTGCCTCAAAGGAGAGAGTAAAAACGAAATTACGACTGTTTAGTTAAAATTACTTATCATTTCCATCTAACGTGGCCATAGTGATTGAAACATTTAATAAGTTCAATAGCTTCCTTTAGGTCGTTAAATATTAGTGTTATTTTGATGGGAGTCGTGACACTACTTCAATTTCTCGTTATGCGAAGGTCAAACTGAGAAGCATGAGTATTCAAGAAATTAAACAAATAACTTACTGAACAGTAGGTTTTAGAGTTTGCATTGGGAAATATACAGCCCAACGTCTATAAGTCAAATCTTCATGGATTGATTTCCAAGGATAATTAGAATTATAGAAAATGGAAATTATATGATTAAAATGGAATATAACTCAAAATTCTTGCCCACTCTTCCATTCATTCTAAAGGTGCTGACTCAATATCTGCATAAGTACAAGTTTTTCTTTTTCTTTCTTTCTTAACAACTTAAATATTGTCGCGGCCGCACATACCCTTTAGTTACGTAGTTATCCATGTGGAGTTTCAACTAAATTTGAGCTGTAGTATTGTCAGCTGAATTATGCTAGATAATTGAGCTAAAGCTTACTGAACATCGCAAATGAAATTCAGTTAACAATTGCGAAAAGTCTACAAAAATTCAGAGTTCAAGTAACCATTTTTAAGAAATTATGAAAATGACAAGGCGTAGTGGTGGAAGAAAGTGGTGAACACATTAAAACTTAATGTAATACCTTAAATATGCTTTAGTTAGTATCTATGTGGAACTTCAACTATATCTAATTTGCAGTATGTGTTTTGCGAATTTTTGAGATAGTGTTAATCATGAGTTTCTAGTAAATCATGGTGAAAAGGTGTTGTATTTCAGACAGTATGCTAGATAATGAGCAGAATCTGGATAAATATCGTGATTAGCTTCGTTTATCAATAGCTACTTTCAAAACAAAATTTCACAAAATCGGAGTTTCAGTAATGGTTTTTACGAATTTTGGAATTACCAAGAAACATGTTTACACCGAAATTGAAAAGTAAGCATTTATTTTTCGGATAGTATGATTGGTGATAGGTTGAAACATGCTTCTTAATTGTACTTCAAGTAAACTCTATGAAAGTTTCAAAGAAATTGGAGTTGCAGTATTCTTTTACGCTTTTTGAAAGTGAGTGAAACATTAGCTCAAATCATTTGAGGTGAAGCTCGTATTTTATTTAAAAAAATTTGGTGATAATGAGCTAAGAACAGCGTTCAGTAAGTTTCACCTCATTATCACTTTGAATTACAGCTTAGTATTCTTCTTAGTTTAATAGCTTTTAACCGTTTTTACGAATTTTCGAAATTTGAATTTCATAGCGGAAAGTACAGTTTCATTTTTTGGGACGTTGCTCAATTTGTTAATTGCACTTTCAGTATTATCTACAGAAGTTTCTAAGTTGGAGTTGCATTACTTATTTTTCAAATTTTTGAAAATGGGTGAAGCATGACTTTCAAATTCTTCAAGGTGAAGCACGTGTTTCATTTGAGAAAGTTTGCCAGGTAATGAGCTAAAACTTAATGAACATCGTAAATTCAATTTTATTTTAAGAATAATAATAATAATTATATATCATAAATAAGTCCACGTAATTCCATTTCCGAAGTGTATCATTATCATTTAATTACTGAGATATTCCAATCAAATTGCACTTTCCCATTCGATCACAATTAATTGGGAAAATTAATCGCAATTCAAACGTTTAAATTTACACAGAACATTAAACTAATATTATCCTAATTATGTACTTATATTGCGATCTTGCTATAAACAATCTTTACTTTATTGTAGTATTAATGTTATTATGGCTATTTTATTGCTGTAGCTCTTGGCACCCAAGGTTATATTACGGTAAATTTTGCAAATTTAGCTACGATAGTTCTTAATCGCGCTCATTAGTTTCAATATTAAACAATTACAAGGTATAATAACAACAAATATGTTTTAGAACAATGCATTATTTTTTTATGGAAAATTAGAAAAGAGACAATTAGACAACATACAGAAAAGTACATCGAATATTCCCCATTTCCCAAACATTGAGTAGTACTGTGCTTGATACCTTGTACAAAGCAACACAATGCAAAATGACATATGCATCAAGGTAAGGCAACAGGGATAACATAAATATGTAAAATGTACCCGTACCACATTGAGCATTCTAAATTGGGTACCAGTTATGTTGAGGCTGGTACATTTGTTTCTAATTAAACATCGGATTAGGTTAATTACCAATTAAAACAGCCAACCAACTGAATCGCATTTATAAGTAACAGACAAAAGTAGTCGTAGTTCAGTTGGTTGGCTGTTTTGACAGTAAATTAACTTGATTCGAAGTTTAATTATAAGCAAAAGTACCAGCCCAACGAAGACCAACTCAATTTTAGTAGGTATTGAAAAAGCGTCACAGTCTCATGAGTAAAATATACGTATAAGAGATAATTAGCACATCTGTACAACCAGTAAAGACATTAAAATCCCAAAAGACATTATTTAATATTTAGATTTTATTTTTTGGCGTTGGCATACACTTCCAGCGTCAATTAAAGATTGACTAAATGTGACCAGCGTAAAATGGGTATAACATTGCATATTTACCTACACATTTAATACACGGTGATTTTTAAAAAAAGACCCATCCTGAATATGTCCAAAAATAATACTGAAAAATGGCTTCTTACATTAAACTGTGGTATTAAACTTCACAAGAAACATAAATCAATTGCGAAAATTGCATAGCTGAATTCGTGATGAAATTGTCTATCCAATAAGGTATCTTAAAGTAGGTCATTCCATTTAAGAATTCTGGAGGTGGTTTTTAGGGGTGAGGGGATGTTATTAGTCTTATTTTGAGAGATATTCAGAGTGGGTTAACTTTTTAACAAATCTCCATGTATATAATGAAAAATTAGTATTTTAATCTGATAACCAATTGCTAAATAAAATGTATTACATACTATTAATTGCTGGATTCAACAAATCTGCACCTACTAGTTGTCATTCAGTAATTGGATGTACACTTTGCAGTCCGATTCTTCATAAGAAATGCAGTGAGGCCAATTGAGCTAGTGGGTAATATGCTTGTTAACTATACCGAGGTGAAGTATCTGTCAGTAGAAACTTTTGAATCTTCTACCAGATGATTTTAAAATGAATTTTCCACCAATATGTAGTTTCACTATTGTTGCATAAAAGGCAGGCTTTACCAATCTCCCTCTTTCCTCATTTAATTGAAAGTCCAGTGGATTTTGAAGGAAGTTTTCATTATAAAAGGTTATAGTCCTAGAAGAGGAGGTTTTTCTTTGATAGGACTACTCATGCGAACTTGGACATAAGATGGTGGTGTCATTTGCTCGTCAATGGGTACTTCCAAGGGTAGATATTCCCATTTGCTAAATATGCTTACGGAATTTATCAAAAAAATCAGTAAAAGGTTTTTACAGCCATATTTTCAATTTATGGCAGTGGTCTTGTTTTAATTTTGTATCTAATAATATATGTTCCAGCAGGTCTCTTGCATTATGGTAAATTATATCCATTAGTTCAACTATTATTACGTTAGACGTCATCGACAGTTAACGTCATTGTTAATTGCGTCAATTATTTCGACTATCAGTACGTCGAACACTAACCTAAAGAATCGTCGCTCGCTTACACAACTTTCTTTCCCTTCCTCCGGGTTTTTGTTGTACGAAAACTCCACGAACGATCCCCGCCCTATCTGTACATTATTCATGGATGTTTCGAGTCCAATTTAGTCTCAATATGGTTGAGTTTATATCGTAGATTGATTACCGTCGATTTACAAGCCGACCAAGTAGAAAATACTGGCGGATGATCCCTCACTGTTGATGAGTGCTAACAGCAGTTTGATTGATGCCAGTTGCCGCCCCCAGCACCTAGATGCACAGTGGCGTAACAGACTATTTGGCAAGAGAATTGACGTAGGGCGATTGAATGTAAACGAAAGAGGAAACGATGTACGCATTGATTCTGGTAAAGGGTAAAGGGTATGTACGCATCCTTCTGTTTTGTTTCATTACAAACGCTTGAAATTAAATGAAATGCTACAACAAACATTCTTCTTTCTTTTTTTATTATTAAATTAAGGATTTATTCATACATCTATTAAGGAAATTCCATACGTTTTTGTTCTTCGTCCTAAATTTCTAAATCTCTCTTTCGAATCGGTATCCTTCTATTTGCATTATCAATATATGACGTCTGCAGATTCAATACGATGAATCTCATATTAAAAATTTTTCGGGTTAGATTTTTTTTCTAATTGCCTTACTAATTAACAACTTTCATTTTTGCAAACAAATCGCTATCTTTGGACCGTCAGCACATCTAATCGTGTACACACGTCCATAGATAATGTGGTCAATTTTACCGAAATCGCATATTTATCAGATAGTTTAAAACATACTTGAACATACTTGATTTTGTTCTCGAATAATGGTCGAAATCGAAACTTATTCAATTGTTGTTTATAGGATAGGTGGCCTTCGATTTTTTGACAGTTTTGGGTAAAATAAGTGTATAAGAATATAGTGGATATAAATCACTTTTTTATTTATAAAGAAATGGAGGTAAAAATATGTTATTATCTACACTAATTCGCCCATAAGTCAAATATGGTTAAGCTAGTTAAATATCAACACAAATTTACTTACTAAGCTTTAAAAACCCTTCAAAATGAAGGTTGGTACTTATTGGTATTTATTTATTGCTTAGATAAACAGAAAAAAATACACTTCAAAATTGGATTTGTTTCAATTGTTAATAAGTTAAAATAATCAATAAAAAATTATATTTCCGCCTAAAAAGGACTTGAAGACTTTAAGGCTTAAAAGACGAAGTAATTAATAAGTGATAAATATTTCAAAAGGACTCATTTAACATTTTCTTCCCAAATTGTCATTGTTTATCTCAGGAACCATTTTTTACAATGTTATTATGTGCATAAAATTAGGTCCTAGATGAATTCTGAAAGCATCAAATTGAAGCAGAAAATTTGTTATTAAAAAATTATGTAAAACATTGGTAAAAAGCTTTGGAAAAGTATATTGTTTTACAAATTATAGACAATTAAAATAATTTTGCCGCATTAAATTATAGGCAATTCTTTTACTGACATTTTTTGTACAACTTAAAAAATTGTCCCAAGACCCTTTGAAACTGAGTAGTCCTTTTTTTCAAAACTTAATTATATAATAATCATAAATAATTTAAATTTATTTAATGTTAAAGAAAAAACCTTTTTTTTTATTGGTACGCTATTTTGCCTATTTAAAACATGCTTTGGCGTGCGTAAATCGAGCTTTATCGCACCCGCGTGTTTTAAAGTCGCCATGGAAACGTATCAACAACGGCCATCTCAACCAATAACAGAGCGTCTTTGGCCGTAGCGGGACGAGCCTATTGGTCGCACGACGGGCGACGGGCCGTCACAAAGTGTCACGAGTGTCTTTCAAATTAATCATATTGGGTATGCACTTGGTTTTGGTATAAAAAATGGTACCAATAAAAAAAATAGCGTAAAGTATTCGTGGATAACGCTCTTTCAAACACTTGCTCTATTTCGAGCACTCCGGCTACGCCGTCGTGCTCGAAAACTCGCTCGTGTTTGAAAGAGCAATATCCACTCATACTTTAATATACTATTTTCGAATATTAATTCTATGCAATCCAATTTTGTATTCTTCTTACAAAAACTATTTTAAACTAAAAACTAAAATAATTTTCTTAATATTAAACATCATATTCATATTTGTTAATAAATTAATTGTTTTTTATCTTTCATCTTCTTAAATATTAAACATCATGTGCATACTTGTTAATAAATTAATTGTTTTTTACAATATTACTATATAAAGATATAAATCATACGATAAAATTATAATAGGAAACAGTACTTTTCAATAAAATGTTCAAAAAAGAAAAACGTAATGTTTTGCCATTAGAATTTCTTCATTATTATCTTCAATTTCAGCAGTTTTATCACCGTTCAACAAGACAGCAGTGTCCAATTGTAGTTGTCGTTAACATAAGATCTTCACAAGTTTGTCTATAACTCAATGCGGCGAAGTTACTTTAATTGTTTATAAGCTCTAAAACAATATACTTTTTTAATGCTTTTTAACAATATTTTGCATGTTTTTTATGTGTCAAACAACTGTTTTTAGTAATATAACTCTTCTCCTTCAATCTGGTGCCTTCAGAATTCATCTAGACTCAATTATTTACACATAATAACATTGCAAACAGATCCTGGGATAAACAAATTCAGTTTTGCAAGAAAATGTCTGAAATTTTTATTATTTATTTAAGTGCCATAATTCCCCGTTTTTACGCAGAAGTAGTGTTTTATCGACGGTTTTTGATGTGATGAACTATTGAATAAACTCAATACAGAATAACTTGTATCATCGCTCATTTTGAAGGGTTGTTGAAGCCCTACAAGTGAATTTATGCTAATATTTAGTTGGATTAACCATTTTTAACTTATAATCCAAAATGCGTAAATAACGATTTTTTTACCTATATTCGTTTATGAATCTTGCAACTTATTTAATTGTACTCAATGGTTTACTACTAGATAATCACTAATTATGGTTTATTTGGAAAACCCGAAGATCGTTTAGGGAAAATCAAAAATACAAAATAATATTTAGTATTGTCACGAACGGCATCAGTGAACCCATCAGACCACTAAGCGTGACAATATCCACAAATCGTTCAAAGTATCGACATCCTTTTCACCAAGTACCGGTAGTACCCTTCAACACCACTTGATTATTTTCATTAATTTCATACACAGTGTTCAGTGATTGCCGACTCTGCAGCGACTATTAAATATGCAATAAGCAGTAAAATGCATGGCAGCCAACATATTTATTCTTTACTCAATATCGGTACTGTGCATCTGTACACCTCAAGACAAATTACATTCAGTAGTAATTAAATTCGTGGAATTGAATATAAAATGACTTCAGATAAAAATATTTTAACGCGTTGAAAGTGTTTTAGTGATAAAATCAAAATGGTATATTTTTAATAACAAGTTTTTACTGGAAATATTACATTAAATTTACTGAAGAATACATGTTGATGTTACGAAATAGATAACAATTAAAGCATGGGCGAGATTCTTTACGTTTACATTGCCACGTTTCCATGCATAGTTCGTCAAATGTTAAATCATAACCTCAATGTCGCGACCTGTGTTAAGCACAGGGTCGAACACTGAGGGGTAGCTAGGGGTAGAGTAACATGAAAGAAAGTAGGCCTAAGTGAAGAGGGTATATTGAACAAAAATCGAATACATTAAGGCGCGACCAGCGGCCAACACGACACCAGTTGAAAATAACTCAACGGAGAAGGCATCAAAAGTAATCAAAATATGGGGCAACGTGGTACAACTTAAAAAACACGAAAAAACAAATGATCAAAAGGGGCTAATATTAATAAAAAAAGGGAACCTAAATAAAAACAGTATATGAAAATAACGACTTACCCTAAGAGGTTCATCTTGGACGTGGCTCGGGGGACGTGTCACGGAGACCGACCAAGGGCGGGATTTGCAAAACTAATGAACCTGGTTTTGTCGGTCCCCAGCCAATTTATAATTTTTCCCTGATGACCAATCAGCTTTTGTCGTTATTAACATAACGTGGAAAGTTCGTCGATTCCCGGACTCTTTGGCGGATGCTCGATCTCGAATTCGAGACGTTGCATCCGCTCGCGGGAATCGCGGGTCGAATTAGCGAAGAGTATTATCCGGGAATTGCTGATTCTATAAGTTACTAGAATAAGTATAAGTTAAGTATAAGTAGCTAAATTAGTTACTTTGCAGAGTAAAGAAAATTAAAAGAAAACACGCGAGTTGACATAATGTAAGAGTAAAAAGTTAAATTATCGGCGGAATTTGTATTAGTTAATTGATTGATAGATAAGCTGATTGATCATTTCTTGACAGTATGCATAAGAAAGTAAATGGGCAAAAATATGCAACACCTCCCAAAACGACCCATAAGCAACCTACATCTGGATCGTCATCCGATTTACACATTTCCAAAAAGATTATAACTTATTTATAAGCTACTCCAATTTACCTTTTGAACATTATTTATTTAAATTTTGCTTATTCAGATCATACGGTAAAACGATATCAGGATATTAGCGATTGCATTTAACCAATATTCCTTACTCCTTCGTCGGTTAAGTAAATGTTCGTCTAATTTATTTAATTAATTGCGCTAATTAGTGTAATTTCAAATGAAAACGTAGAAAAGGATAGAATTAATTAATTCCGACCCGTATTAAATCTGAACTCGTCTCACCTCGCATGAAGCACAACTAACTCTTAATGCTTCAATTAATATTGTTCGGTATAAAAACAAATTAGATCTCGCGTTAAACTTAAACTCGTATTAAATGATTAATTACTCGTGTTTAGTCTGTTACCGACGTAACTCTCTAAAGGCACTATTTGATTTCTTTTTCATCTTCTCGTGTTTTATTGGAGCCTTTACTTTAGACTCTTCACCATTAATTAACATTTCGAAATTAACTTTTTTTTTTCGTCGACGAATAAAATTAATTACCCATCATTTAGAGTTCCTTAATTACATACATCGGCGGAGTCGAATAGCGTTCTGTTCCGTTTACGAAAAGCTCGATTAAAACTTTAAAATGTTCTCGCTTTGTAATGCATAAAATTGACGCTCAATTTAATTAAACTCGCTCTTTGTCTGCATTGGCAAAGGATTGTAAATTTATCTTTCTGGAAATAATCACGTATGGATAAAGTAAACTTCCTTTTCGTTTTATGACGTAACTTAATTCTTCTTTTATATAAATCCGTCACACCTAGTCTTGTGAGAAGGATTCATTAAGTGTGTCATTCGTAATGTTATCTGACAAATCGGTTAATTTCCCAGTATGAATCATTAAAACAATGGAAAGTCGAGTTTTATCGAGACGGCAATTCTTCTCGGCCACACCACTTTCTTGATTTAATCCGTTTATGTCGTTTTGTTTTATCGTTTAAGACGTTATTTAATAACACGGCTGCTTTCAAAATCTACACTCGTTCGAAATTACAACCCTGAGAGTTATATATATAAATGATTACAAGATGTTGAACGTGAAAGGCGTGGTCCGTTTATTAATTTTTCATTCGTGAAAGATTGTTATAAAGTGATGATGAGCTCTCCAAATACCTCCGAACCCAATCTACTTTTTAATTAATAACTGCTTTTTTGTTCTCTTTTTGCAGTTGTACGAAATCAACGACGACCCCAAACGGAAAGAATTCCTAGATGATCTCTTCTCTTTCATGCAAAAGCGAGGTAAGAATATTACATAGATTACATGTTACATATCACGAGATTACGTGAGAAGTAATTTTAAACTACGAAGGGTCGTGTACCATGTTAAGTACATTGAGCCGGTGATAGAAATTAGAAACGTAACACATTATATTTGACGTAGCGTCAAAATCTACCCAAAGCCCATAAATTTCAGTTCTGTATATTACCAAAAACACTAACAAACCGAAAGTGGACTTTCAATAATTCTGAAATAGGTCAATGCTTGATAATTTTGAACAAACTCTACCTTATCCAGAACTTAGATTGTAGCTTTTAAATATGAACGAACTATACCTGATCTAGAACTTGAATTATTAGTTTGAATCAATACAGGACATCTGCCATGGTTTAGGCTGTTGGTTTGAACCATTCCTGAACGAACTGTACTTAACGGAAGGCTAGAACTGTTCATTTGAACGAACTAATTGAATTAGAGCTAATTCGGAATGAACTTTATGATGTTTGTATCAGGTTTGAACAAATCCCGAACGAATTATATCTAATAAGTACTTGTATTGCTGATTTAAACAAACTATCTCACCGTGAGCTTCAGCTGCCGGTTTAAATTAATCCTTAACGACCTGAACTAATTTTAGACCAATCACAACTATTTCAGAGCTTGGATCGTACGATTCAACTAATCCTAAACGAAGCGTACATAGGCCGATGCATGGATTGTTGATGTGAACCAATCCCGAAAGAACTTGATCCACTCCAAGACGTGGATAGGTGTAAATTAAGCTTAAACGAGCTATACATGCTCCAAAGTTTGAATTGTTACCATGGACAAGCTAAACCTAATCAAGTGTTTGACTTGGTGGTTTGAACTATACTTCAACGAACTGTACCTAATCCAGAGTTTGGATCTTATGCTCGAGTAATCTTGAGCGAACTATAAAACTATTCCGAGCTTGTGGATTATTCGTTGGAGGTACTCCTGGACAAACTACCTAATCAAGAGCTTGAAATGTTAGTGTGAACTAATCCAGAACGAATATACTGGAAGTATGACATCAATTATTAGTCTGAAGTAATCCCGAGCGAACTATATCTAATCCAGAGCTTGGATGGTACGATTGAACTAATCCTGAACCACGTATAAGCTAAGGCTTGAATTGTTGGTATGAACTAATAATGAAAGAACTCTTATCTAATCTACAGCCTGGATTGCAGGTATGAACGAAACTTGAACCAGCTACAGCTTATCCGTAGTTTGAATCGATACCCTGAGCTAAACCTAATCAAACTTGTTGGTTTAAACTAAAATTAAACGAAACGTACCAAATTCTGACTTTGGTTCAGTATTCGAACTAATTTTGAACGCAATACACTCAATCCAAACTTATGGCTTATTCGTTGCAATTACTTCTGAACGAATTATATAATCAAGAGCTTGGATTGCTCCTTTCAACGAATCCTTAGACCAAAAGCTTAAAACGGTGTGAAGATAATCCGAACGAAGTATATTTAAGCCACACTCTACTTTGATTTAGACAAACCTTGAACCAACCACATCCAATCCAAAGGAATCGTAGGATTGAACTCATCCTGAACGAAGTATACTTTAGCCATGGCTTGTATGTTCTGAACTAATACTGAACCAACCATATCCAATCCAGAGGTTGGATTGGTGGAATTGAACTAGTCCTGCGAACGAAGTGAAGGCTAGAATTGTTGGTACGATGAACTAAGACCTAAGGAGCGGTATCTTTTAGCTTGGATTGCATTGGGTATTAAATGAACTTGAACCAGCTATACTTCAGAAGCTGGAATGGTTGCCGTGAACTAACCCTGAACGAGTTAAACCTAACAAAGTTTGATCAAATCTTGAAGAAACTACACCGAATCCAAAGCTTATAGAACTAATCCTAAACGAACTACCTAATCAACAGCTTGAATTGTCAGATTCAGGTATTTTGTTACTGGATATTTAGATTTTGTGGTATATTGGAATTTCATATCACAACTGAACTGAACAATTGAATATGGTAATTTCGGTAACAAATTATATCTACCATTAAGCACGCAGTGTTTCAGAGGTCACAGTCAAAGTTTTTACAGGAGCTGAAGGATCATTGTATTGCATTGGATTTTATTAAGTAATAACCAAACTTTACCTTCGATTGGATTTTCGCAGAAAACATTTCAGGAATAGTAGTAGGTCTGAAAGTGCCTGCAAATTTAAATTACTAAAAGTAATTCAAAATATGTGTTTTTGGATGTTACTGCGCATGTATTTCCTTAGCTCTATAGTATTGGCCCCTTCCATTTTAAATCCTTAATATTCACACAAATGGTTAAATATGTATCAAATTTGCTTTCATGAAAGTCTGTTTGTGCTTCTGGACGAGACGAACAAGTATTGCTATTTAGCACCGATTCACTTTCAATTATACTGTCGTTATCTGGTTCTGGTATGTACCCGTTCTCAGTTCCATTAGAAAAATTAGCATCTCGAGTCTGGCATGAGACGCGACCGACAAAAGTCTTGTCTCTTCTCGAAAACAAGACGAGACCATGCGAGACTCTTGTGGGCATCACTGAAGTGAAATAATTGCATCACTTTTATTTCTCAATCTATTGTTTCCGTTAAGATGTGATGTATTATAAGTTATTAAACTATTATTTGAAATCAGTTACAAAACGCTTGATTAATTGAACCATCCGTTATCAAGGGCTTGGATGGATTCCCAAACACATTCGTGTTGTTTTACAATTTTACCGTTTCTCCCAACACTCTCGCAGGCATTAATTGATACTTTCTATTCCTTTGTATGTATCGCCGGTACTAAAATTTTCGTCATCCCCATTCGACAAGTAGTTTGCAATAATGACGAGTAACAATCGAGATTAAGGGTAGGAATTCTCAGCGTGAGTCGAGTTAATCCCGAATGATTTACAATCCCTCTGTTGTAACTTCATGATTTCCAAACTTAATTTTTGATCCTCAAAATGACCCACCATGAAGTTATTTTCAAGGGGTCCTTCCCGGAATTTCGATTTCACTCTTCGGCATTACGGCTGTAAATGTACCTGCTCTTCGCTTTACCCTTAAAAATTCGAAATCTGGGATATCGGAAAGATTAGGGGAAGGTCGCTTTATCCGTCGGTTTAGTGAATCTTTGGATGAGGTTATTTTTGAATTCTGTTAATTTTTAAGTAGTACATAGTTTTAAATGATGGAAATTTTACTGGGTTAGTTTCGTAAAACTAACTTTTTAGACCTTTTAGTGAACATAGGGTTGACGCAGAAAATAAAAGTTTTACGGTGTAATTGAGGAAATTGGAGCTTTCACTGGAATGTAAATAATCTAATAGTAGATTAGCTTAAATAAGCGCCATTAAAAATCTACTAACTTCGAAACTACTAAAACTATATTTTCATAACAAACAGGAAAAATAGATACGTATACGCCAGTAGCAACCTAACCCTTAATTAAATCTTTCAATCCATACTTTATTTACATTTACAATTGAAAATACAAACAATGCACATTTCTATTAGTTAATAATTGTTATTTGGATTTTTAAAACTTGGTATAAGTTGAAAATTGTAAGAAAAACGATTTTAAATTCTAACCGATGTGCTGTTCATGTAGGTTTTATCTGGTTTGTGGTGTTGTGGGAGTATGTTATCGTTAAATATATGAGAAAAAATTTAATTGAAATTAGAACAATAGATTAAGGAGTTAATTAAAATTATAGTCTATCATAACATAAGAAGAGACTTCACGAAACGTATGAGTGGAATTACCAGTATTTCTTCCAAAGAAAAAGAAAAATCCCATTCTTTGTACAATATTTGCCTACTTAAGAGCCATATACACCATACTATACCAAACAAAAGCCTGTTGTGTCCAACCACCAACTTCCAATTTTACTTAACACATTAAATACTAAACAACAAGCGTGTTATTTCGAATCACCAATTAACAAGATTGTTTAACACTAAATGTCTGTCTGTTATTTCTGCTTTTCTTTGATACACATTGTACACTAAATGTCTGCTTTTGTTTCATACATTGTTCTCTTCTACAACGTGATCAAGAATGACTGTTTGAGTTGGCAATACTGAATTTCATTTTTAAATGGTACAACTGGAATAACATCCGGTTGGTGACACTGACAGCGGTGGTGACGCTATTTCAAATTCAAATTTCTGGTATTCTTTTCAAATTTATTTATTGAAAATGGTTTGCACTTTACAACACGATATTTTGATTGGAATGGCGTACTTTCGAAGCGGGATTTATAACCCAATTACTGGTTAGCAGTGCTCTCTCAAAGTGACACCAGCAATTTCAGGAGTTGTTTCCGGACACTTTGGTCACTTTTGCTGTCTTTCTGCAACATTGCATGCGAGTAGTTGAACGTTATTTAAACACAGGGAGCGTAAGCAAACAAAAATCAACTGGTAGACCTTCTACCCTAAACGAGGAAGTTGTCGAGGATATCAGATCTCGAATGCAAAGAAGTCCTCGCAAATCCTTAAGAAAACTCTCCCTTCAAACAGGTTTGGTCCTTATGCCTCCTATTGAACCAATTTTCATTCAAACCCATAAGACTTCTACTTTTCCATGTTGTTCTAATTCACGGTTTTACAGGTTTATCATATGGAAGTTGCTCCATTGTGCTTAAAAAGAAAGTAAAGTACCACCCTTACAAAATTTCCATCGTCCAGTCATTAACCCCTCGTGATCACCCCCAGAGAGTTTTATTTTGCAATTGGTTCAATGACATATTAAATAGTAATGATATCCTTGACAATATCTTCTTTTCCGATGAAGCCTGGTTTCATCTCAACGGCTATGTAAATAAACAAAATTACAGAATTTGATCAGGTGAAAATCCTTATGCTATCAGAGAGACACATTTGCACCCGGTTAAAGTTGGTGTTTGGTTGGCAGTCTCAAGGACGTGGGTGTATGGGCCAATATTATTTAATTTTACCGTCAATTCGGAGAGATATGTCCCACACCTTTTGAGGCCTTTTATAAACCTATTAAGAGACAAAGAGCGTCAAATTGGATATTTCCAACACGACTCTGCAAGGGCACATACGGCTCGTGCTACTATGGGATATTTAAGAGAGAATTTTGGCGACAGAGTAATTAGTCAGGGCATTTGGCCAAGCAAGTCACCAGATCTCACTTCATTAGATTTTTCGTTATTTGGGCTCTTGAAGGACAATGTCTTTAGAAACATATTGCATACTGAAGAAGAGCTGCACGAAGCAATAGTTCAGGAAGTGGCAAACATTACCCCCAACATGCTGGTGAATATCTTCGAGAGCCTAAAAAGGGGAGTTAATTTATGTCTGGACCAAAATGGGAGGCATTTTGAGCATTACCTTTAGCTGTTTAATTAAATCATTGTTCTGTATTTCGAGTTTCATTTTTTAAGCGTAAATTTTTATTCACATAACCTACAATCTTATTGCTGATTGTTATGTAAAATTTTTGTCAAATAAACATATCTGGTTGTAGCGTTGCAAACCCTTAGGCAAAAAAAAGTATTTTTTGATTCCAAAGCCATTGTAGAAAACCCTTTTGATTACTGGAATTAAATGTTCTTGAGTCTAAGTTAATCTTGTGTGAAATATATAAATGACCCAGTTTCTCATACGCTCTACAGAGTAATTTATCTTCAGTAGGTACAGAAAGGGCAAATAATGTGGAATTTTCTAGAATTCGACAAGTCATTGAAATCGACATTCTTTGACAGTCATTGACAGTCTGAGAAATCTCAGAATTACAGGCAGGGGTATAATATATTGTTTTTTATTGGTTGTGTCTCCATAATTATGCATTAATAACTGCAAAGAAGCAAATACTAAATAAACTTTGCTTATCAATGAAAATATAAATACAAACGATATGGAACAAGCAGAGTTAGATTTAATTTGGGGTTACTCAAATTTAAGGCTTTATTTATGAACGTTTTGGAGCTGCAATCTGAAGACTTGAGATAAAGATCTTTTTAAATTGGGTGCATCTTTTTGTCTGTCTCTTATACGAAAATCGATTCTTTAGAAAGTAAATGGTTTTGATTTGTTAGGTTAAACTAATAAGGATAACGGATTCAATAGGGACGCTTTTAGAGTGGGTTGGTGGAGTTTGGGAGCTAACTAAGGTGACCTAAGAGGAGTCTCATGAGTAAAGAACCAGTTTTATCCAAAAATGGTCACACATAAGTATAGTTAACCTTTTTTTAAATAACGACCATTTAATTTAAATCAACTAAATAATTTTCTCCCGCGCTCTGTTATTTGGTAAAATATAATCCCAGAATATTATTTGTTCCTTTTTGGTTTATGATATTCCATCCTTCATTAGAACTAATACTTCGGCGCCAAGTGATATCCCCCCGACGAGACGACCCCAATTATCTTTTTCCTCCCACCTTAATAACGAACCAAAATACAATGACAAAATTTTTGTAACCGCTAAACATAACTCTTTTTGCCGAAAATTGGCCTCTTTAAAAAACTATAAATCAAGCCGAGGGAGAGCGGCTAGGGAACGTTCCCAACGAAATAAAATAAGACACACACACACTCGTACACACTCACACAGGTAGATCCGAAATTGCAGTAATCTTCAGCTAAGTGGCGTGTATCAAACACAGAGGGGACCTATCATTAAGTCATTATTGAATTATGCTGCTAAGGGCTACCGTTTAATTCTCTTGGATTCTACCGAATCATCGCTCCTATTTTTGAAGACTGTAAACAATCATGACTAAGCGCTCTTCGGGACTTGTCTTAGAAAAAGCCGCTAATAGCCAGTAACTTCGATCTGACTTAGCTTTCAGGTTTTTTTTTCGCATGAAATCTGATATCCGACACATGATTTGAATAAAATACACATCAATATCCGTAGGTGATACTTGTTATATTCGTTGCCTTCATATTGAAATAATTGAAAAGATAAACGCGGTAGGTAAGCGGTAAACTAGAAATTTATTTATCTTCAACGCTTAGGGCGATAATTACCTGTAATTGGTAATTGTAAACAAACATGATCATAGGGTACTGTATTATTGTACAAAAAAATAAGGAATTTTGAATTTCCTCTGATTTTGATCCAGTTGTAATCTGAAAATAGTAAGTAAAATAGGGCAAAATATATAGATCTTTTCAAAAAAAAAAGAAGTCTATCAACATTCTGTTACTATACCGATACCGTTCCTTAATCTCTTTATTGAGCCCTATTTTTTTGATACGGTAATACACTACCTTAGAATTATGTTTATTTACAATTGCCAATTAATTATTAGCAAAAGACGCCTCGGAAGAGATAGTCATATGGGAAAATTATATTCGAGACTTATTTGCCGACTTAAGAGGAATGACATATACCAGCAACAACAACGAAGGTCCCACCATAATTAAGTGTGAGCTAGAACGAGCTATTTACCAACTCAAGAACAACAAGAGCCCAGGACCTGACAATATTTATCCAGAAACTATTAAATTAATTGGTGAAAGTAATCTGGATGTTTTCCTAAAGCTACTAAACCAAATTTATGACTCTGGTAAAATTCCAAAAGACTGGCTAGAATCTACGTTCATTCCCATTCCCAAAAAGCCGAACCCTCGCCAATGCAATGACTTCAGGTTGATTAGTTTGATGAGCAACGCCTTAAAGATTCTTCTTAGAATTATCCACAATAGGATCCAGAATAGGTGCGAGCAGGTAATCTCGAGGGAACCGTTTGGATTTAGGAGAGGCATGGGTACTCGTGAAGCATTATTTAGCCTTCAAGTTTTAGCTCAGAAATGCATGGACCAACAAAAGAGCCTATACATATGCTTCGTCGACTTTGAAAAAGCATTTGACAAAGTGCCGCATGCAAGACTCATAAATTCCCTCATCAACTTAGGAATCGATGAGAAGGATATCCAGTTAATAAAGAGTCTTTATTGGCATCAAGTGGCAAAAATAAGAATAAAAAATACCACCTCTACGGAAATAGAAATTCGTAAAGGGGTGCGTCAAGGATGTATATTATCACCAAGCCTTTTCAACGTCTTTTCAGAGGTGTTGTTTAAATTCGCAATGGAAAATATTTCAGATGGGATAAAAGTAAATGGGGAAACCATTAACAGCATAAGATATGCTGACGATACGGTGCTCATGGCCGATACTGACATTGGGCTTCAGAATATTATAGATAGCGTACAAAGGGCATGCTCGGACTATGGTATGAAGATCAACGTTAAGAAAACGAAGACCATGGTAATTAGCAAAAATCAGAATATCCCGATTCCATTCCAGATCAACGGTGAAGTCCCAGAATTGGTAGACCGCTTTAAGTATTTGGGTTCCTGGATTGAAAGGGACACAAACCCTGATAACGAAATAAGGGCTAGAATCGAGCAAGCACGTCAGGGATCTCTACGATATAAACGACTCCTCTCTGATCTGTACTTGGACCTGAATCTGCGTCTGAGACTGGTAAAATGTTACGTCTGGTCTATTCTACTGTACGGCGTTGAGTCATGGACGTTGAAAGCTGGCATGATAAACAAACTGGAAGCGTTCGAACTTTGGTGCTACAGGAGGATGCTGAGGATTCCTTGGACAGCGAAAATTACGAACGATGAAGTACTTCAGAGAATTGGCGGTGAGCGGGAGCTGCTGCATATAATAAAAATAAGGAAAACTACATATTTAGGCCACCTACTCAGGCACGAAAAATACGAGTTGCCTCAGCTAATAATTGAGGGAAAGCTGGAAGGGAAACGAGGCTTAGGAAGAAAGCGGCTCTCCTGGATGCGGAACATCAGGAACTGGACCGGCCTAAATTTCGAGCAGGTCCTCAGAATCGCGCAAGATAGACACGCATTTGCCAACGTGATCGCCAACCTTCATTGAAGACGGCACATAAAGAAGAAGAAGAATTAATTATTTGTTATATTTAAATTATTATATTGTTTATAAATTATTTCCATAAGTATGGGGAATAGCGCAAAACTTTGTGAGTCTTTTTTGAAGTGTAATTTCATTTTCCGCAAACTTTTACCGATCCACTTGAGAGTTGTCAAGTTATAGCAATTTAAACAATTAAATTGATAACATTTTTTGCACTAACTTACCCCCACTCAGCTACTTTCTAGCATATGAACTATATAGCCTGGAGCACCCTTATCATCTTTTAATACAAAATGATAACGCTGCTTTCATTTCGCAATAAAAATGTTATCGATTTACATTTAAATAATTCACTATTTGGAATTACCAAAGAAATTAAATACGTATTTTCCAGATTGATGCAATTCGTCACAAGTTGTATTATAAACCAATGATTAAATCATTTTGTTGCTATCTCGTGGGTAATAAAAGTATTTTAATTCCGGCAAGGCGCAAAATATTAAAGGATTTAATAAAACGTTTATAAAAAAATCAGTCACGTTTTCAAAAGAAATAAAATGATAATTAATTTATTATAGAAAATTTCCGCTAATCTCATTTTACGGGCAATTTGCAATTACTTTTGATTTTATTGTCCCTCCACAATAAAACGCCAACTTATATCCACGCAAGGTTTTATTATAAGAATTTTATGGTTGATATCAAACGGTTTTATTTACAAATCACACACTCACATGAAAGAGGCCGACTAAGATAAATATTTGTCGAAGACTATTACCCTCTTTTAATTAACAAGAACTTGGTATTACAAAAGTGTACGATTCAAATTAAACAAATGCAGCGTTTACAGTCGCGCCGGAATTTTCAAACAAATCTGGAGAAAAACAATTGTCACATTTCAAATAGGACGTTTCACAATCTACACGTTTCTTCGGTTTCCATTGATTGTAAACCGATCGTATACATTTTAAATACCACCCATTTTAGATGGATGTTATATTTGATATTAGACTATGTGTTCGGTTGGGTACATTCGCATCTTGGATGGTAATTTGGAGTAGATTGTGTTAATTAATTCTAAATGTGTTATTTAGACCGTTAACTGTACAGCCTAATCAAAGATTGTATGGGGATAATTGTTTATGCAAGTATGTACTAGCAGTTTGCCATAACATCTGTTTGTTGAATTTGAAAAATACATTTATAGTTTGATAGCAGTAAAAATTTAAATAACGACGAGATGACTTTATAGCAAAACTGGACAAAACAAACCCAAAAATACTCCGTTTTCAGTAAATCACTTCATTAACTAATCGTGGTTTTTTACTTATGTTCTTTTCACTCCCCCTTGGTACAAATATTACGCAACCTCTTTTGGCCATATAACTCCTCTCTTATTGAATCACAATAAAACATAATGGGTTAAATTAAACGAAGAATGATCGGTAATTATCAAAGCTCGAGGTGGGCCGGGGCACGTCCTTTTTAATAAAATATGACATACGATTAACTTGTGCCCAGGTAAAAGCGGACCGAAGATACCTTTCCTCACCCAATTATCATTTATAATGACTGAAAGCTGAAATCATTTAATTTCCACCATAGCGGCGTATTTAATATGCATAGATATTGTATAAGCATCATTTGTAACTCTCGATTTTATTTTTTGGCCGATGCGGATCAACCGCATCTGGGCCGCTTACGGTTTCTTGATTCCGAAAATGGTTTATACAACATAATGCTTGTGCATTGGGGTGCTTATGGTGATTCTTACAGCTAATACAGCTCGTCAATTCTATTTTTATCTTCATCAGTATTTGTTAAAGGAGTTGCAGGAAGATTTTCTTAACAGAAATCATAACTCGTCATAGCCATAACACATCATTTTGGGAAGGGAACGAATTTTGGTGACCATATCATAAATTTCGTGTTTCGTCCTATGCTTCTTTAATTACTTGAACCAAGACGCCAACTCCATATGGGAGCATGTAGAAGATTATGTTCATTTTTAATTTCACATTAGGTTATGTCCCTTACGTTTGTGTAAATGTAACCATATTTGTGCTTATACATTTGTAATTTCATATCTTTTGAGTTACCCAAGCAGCCACTAAAGTCTCACATATTGTGAGGTTGATTTAGACTATTTAGACTTATCAGTTGGGTTCTCTTATCGTCGTTAGTATTTTTGGGCTCCCGTATTTTTGAGATATCGACGATCTAAATCAGATCTGGCAATCCTAGCAAGGAGTAAGCAGAAGAAGAATTTACTGGAAGAGCATAAAATGCAGTACTTTTCATTAATGAGAAGGAAGCTTTATACATGAGTTGGATGGAATTGCAAATCACTATGAAAGAATAATGGAGAAAGTAAAACATGGGAACTGGGTGAAGTGGAAGAATTACCTTTCCATGCATCAATTTGCAAGGAATTCGAATGTCATGGAAGACATCCGCAATTGGGTAATACCTGTAAATCGATGTACATGTGCATTTAGTAAACATTGAAAGATAAGGAAGTATATAAAAAACGCAAAAGTGAGAGAGTATGAACAATACAAGGACCCACAGTTATTTTTGGCAGCACAATATAGACATCAGTCAGATGGAACAATATTAATAACTTAAAATCGGAATATGCTGTGCAACATATCCGAAGAAAAAAAAAAGAAGTGACACATGGTTCAACCAAAAGCGGTTCAAAGATGACCCAAAGCAAATGCTCAGACTGAACTATGTTCAGTAGCTGGTAAAAATAAAAGAGGAAGACCAGACGCAAAGTGTGAGAAGGTAGTAGAAGCAGAGGTAATGAAAGGATGGAAGTGAAAAGTAAATCACAAGAAGATTTTAATACGAAGCTATACATATGAGTTGGATGGAATTGAAAATCACTATCAAAGAAAAATGAAATAGTAAAACATGGGATCTGGATGAAGTGGAAGAATTACCTTCTCATGCATCAATTTGCAAGGAATCCAGATGTCATGGAAGACATTTGCAATTGGCTAATGACTGAATATCGATGTACATATGCATTTAGTAAACATTGAAAGATAAGGAAGTGTATGAAAAACGCAAAATTGAGAGAGTATCAACAATAATAGGATCCAGTTATTTTTGGTAGCGAAATATAGACATTGGACACATCGAACAATATTAGCATCTTAAAATGGAATAGGCTGTGCGACATATCCGAAGAAAAGAAAGAAGTGACACATGGTTCAACCAAAAGCGGTTCAAAGATGACCCAAAGCAAATGCTAAGACAGTAGCTGTTAAAAAGAAACGAGGAAGACCAGACGCAAAGTGGGAGAAGGCAGTAGAAGCAGAGGTGATTAAATTGGAGGTAGCTAGGTGAAAGTGAGAAGCAAAACGCAAGATGAGATATAAAGACTTAGTACAGACTACTTGGCCAATACTCTGCTTATGACTTGCAATAGTCGCTATAACAAAGATTAGTCCTCTGCACATATTTTGAAGCTGCACAATTCCAACAACTTGCTTTATTTCTATTATCATTTTGAAGTATTTTTGTGGCGTTCATGGTCCAGGTCGTTTTTCAAAAAGTCATTACTGACTGACTGAATGCGAGTGTTCGTGAGTCTCCCAACTATTCTCTTTGCGAAAAACCTTAGTAGAGGTAGGTACAGTACTGCGCAGCCACCAGTTATATTAGTGACTTGGTGACTAAATTCCACAGAAGGTTTTTATTTCATTGCAAACCCTGTAGGGTGTTTTGTTAATGTAAAATACATCCGCAAATATCGCTTAATACATTTTTATTTTTGTACCAAAAAATTGAAGACAAATGACCTATTAAATGGCCATAGTAAGTTTTCTCAAAAAAATCTCAGCGTTGTTACACACATGCCTAGATACTTGGTCCACTTGCCACTTAGATGACATGGCATGACTATTGAGGTTGTCAGGAGCGTTAAAGGAGTTAATAAGTTAACTTACCGAAGTACTTACGTGTACTTACGAGTACTTACGTAACTTACGAGTTCCGAAGAAGAGTACTCGTTGTTTAATGAAACCTTTTGTTTGCTGGTACGTAAGAAGCTCCTAAGAAAAGTCAGCGTTGTTTGGCCTATGCCAAGATACCTGCATTTGGACAGCAAGAGGTGAGTGTTGCTGGTATCAATAGATTTAAAAGAGTTAATGACTTAATCTACAGAAGTTGAGGAAGTGAGGCAGTTAATATAGTTCCTTGGAGAACCTAAGTTACCTACATGAGTACATAAGTTATGTTATAAGATATGAGTACTGAAGGTATCAGCAGCGTTGAAGGTGTTAATAAGTTAAATTACCGAAGTAGCTACGTGTACTTACGAGTACTTAAGTAACTTACGAGTTCCGAAGAAGAGTACTCGTTGTTTAATGAAACCTTTTGCTTACGGTTACTTAAGAAGCTCTCAAGAAAAGTCATCGTTGTTTGGCATATGCCAAGATACCTGCATTTGGATAGCAAGAGGTGAGTGTTGTTGGTATCGATAGATTTAAATGGACCTAATCTACAGAAGTTGAGCAAATGAAGCAGTTAATATGATTCTTTGGGGAACCCCAGTTACATGAGTACATGAGTTACAAGACATGAGTATTGAGGGTATCAGCAGCGTTGAAGGACTTAATAAGTTAACTTACCGAAGTACTTACGAGTACTTAAGCAACTTACGAGTTCTGAAGAAGAGTACTCGTTGTTTAATGAAACCTTGTTTGCTGTTACTTAAGAAGCTCATAAGAAACGTCAGCGTTGTTTAAGATATGCCCAGATATCTGGATTTGGATAGCAGAAGCTAACTGGTGATGGTATCAAAAGCTTTGAAGGAGTTAATGACTTAATGTACGGCAGTTAAGCAACTACAGCAGTTAATATGGATCCTTGGGGAATCGATTTCCGAAGAAGAGTACTCGTTATTTGATGACATTTCTTGCTTGCGGGTACTTATAAAGTTCAGTATTGTTTGACATATTTCTAGATATCTGCACCTGGATGACAACAGCTGATTATCGAAGCGATCAAAAACTTTGAAGCAGTTAGTGGCTTTTATCACTTTCCTAGATATCTGCACTTGGATGACAAGAACTAATTATTGATGCTACCAAAAGTTTTTTATATTCATCTTCTGTGGTTCCATTAATTTCATCTGCGAGTTTTTGGTACTCATACGATCATCATTTAGACCCTCTCATTTGTATCAAGTATTGATGTTCACTTTCTGATAGATATTATCTTCTTCTTTCACGGGTTTTACAAAAGTTACATATATTTTGGATATTACCAAGCAGTGCTCTGATCCGCAATCAACTCCTCTCTTCACCCTGGTATCATGTACTTTTATTCCAGAGTTTTGAGACGTAATCTATTTGAGCCCTCTCTTGTGTAGGTACCACATGGACTTGTCTTTATGGAGGAAGAAGATATTCGTTGTGACGTAAATAGGACGTTATTATTTAATTTAGTGGTGTGGTTTGATTCCACCAGAATTTTCATAACATTTTCAATTTCATCACGTGTTACCGTTGCCCTACAGTCGTTGTACATGATATTATGGAGTCATCATATCAACACGTTTTGTGTCATTATGATTTTAAGACTGGTCTAACGAGATCTAATTAAGGATACCCAACGAGCGTCGCTCAAGTCTGATTCTCACGTATATAACAGGAGATCCTCTGGTCCACGGCGGCACCGGTCGTGTTGAGACAGACTCTCGGGGGGCTGAAAAGGGACAGAAAACGTAAACCGTAAACCTGTACAATAAAATTGAAATGTGTCCTTATAATACGGAATAAAACGACCATAAAAGTTATTAACATTGAAATAAAGTGTTAACACTCGCCGTCCCTCTCCGGAAAAGTGAGAAAGGAACGAGCGAGATGGAGAGGCTGGCCACCTGGGCCTCTCTCTGCGGACCTGCTGGATGCGATTAAAACAATAAAGGATCGTTGACAGCTTTTGACACGCGGTACGGCCCTTCAATGGGAGAGGAAACGAACGCGAATCGCCGGAACATGAACGGCTCACGTATGGGAAATATATGAAACGCATGATTTTGTTTATTATGCCGAATTGGAAACTGCGACGTTTATACAGGCACGATTTTCAACACTTTGTATTGTACATGGAGGAAATACGGTTATCGAAATTTGCTCCCGCGTGCGAGGAAATGGGGGACTCGCTATGCAGATAATGTGCCAACTAGCGATAGTTTATTTTAACAGCAGAACCGTCGTCGTCGTGAGAAAGTGTTAATTTTCCTCATATTGTACGGAACGACTAGCAACCACTGCAAGTTACAGATGATTCGCCTAATTACACTTTACAATTATCTTAGCACTAATGGCACGGTTAATTTATTTCTTGTTTGATACATTGGTTCGAATTTGTGTTAAAATTTTCAAATAATATTGGTCTACTCTTCATGGGGAAATTAACCATTGGGAAAGTTACTAAAACATATATCCTAAATAATAAAATTACTTCGAACTGATAAACTGTTATTTCATTCTTCCAAAGTATGAGCTAATACCATTACCGGCATTTAATTAAACTTGATATCAATTTTTCGTTAGATGGATATTTAAAAGTAATATTAACAATTTTTAAATTCAAGTTCAAATTTCCCTCCTTGAACATGCTGATCACTGCTTCAGTGGTTACAGCGCTTCATACTTTGATTCAATTCTACTCATTTTGCTCTTGCTGATCCTCTTCCAGGACCTGAATAAATGGAAATCTATGCATCTGGACCACATGGTGAATTAAAGTATGCAAGAATATTTATGTTCCTGAAACAAATTGGCAAAGATAAGACAAGTTTCTCTTATTTTTTAAGTTGATTGATTAAACCTGAACTGTATTGTCGCATTATCCGTGCCACTTTATATATAATTGTTTGTTTTCACTTTATAAAAGTGACGCTAATTCAATGAAAGTTGCTTAATACGCTTATGATTAAAAAACCATAAAATGTACTCGGGAGAGTGCTGATTTTTATATTCTTTTTAAATTTATTTAAAATAATCATAGAATATATACTTAAATAATTTTTTTTAATTACAAATATTCTAAACACAGACATTTTCCTTTTAATTATCATAATAAGCAAATTTTTTTAAATGGAAAAGGTAAGTAACAAATAGGCAATTCATTTTTATGATCTCATTATTAAAATATATATTTACTTTTTTATTCATTTACATTGTATGCATTATTTTATTAACACTACTATGAGCATTATTTATTTCTATATTTTTATTATTAGCATTATATTCTGAAAATGATACAATCGGTTTATGGTAACTTTGAGGTATCTTGTAAATACGGCAACTATTGTTGTCCCATATCTTGTTGTATCGACATGTTTAAATTTAAGCCTTCTTTAAGGAACTCAATTAATGGTTGAAATGACTATTCTACAATGTTTACATTAAAATATCCGCTCAGAATCATTGGCATTTGGTTAAATTCGTTTGATTTGTCTCTAAGTATTCGGAAACCAGCTTAAGTATATTTTCTCAAGCGCTCGTATAACAGTTCTCAGTTCAAAAATAGTAGTACGATACTTACATTACATACTTACATACGCGTTTGGGTATATGATGACACACAGCGTAACAGATTTCATGCTGACGCCAAGTTGAAGATTTTTGCCCCATCTAAAAACGTTTATTTTTCTCAAGCGCGCGTATAAAAATTTTCACTTCAACAATGTAGCGTTTTAAATTTGTTACGATCATTAGGAATTTCTTCATCTGCCAATACGACGGTACAACAATACTACAAATAGTACGGTGTGGCTGTATTGAACTTAACGTAAGTTAGGACGGTTGATAGGTTTAAATTAAGCATTGGAAAGTCATAGGTATATTATATTAACTTCAACATGTCAAAGAGATCAAATAAAATTTTTAAAATAATCTTGAAATCAACTAAGGCTTCTCCACATATCTCAAAACTATGGAACAAGTGGAACAGTATCTGAGAAACGTACTCTGAACTCCTATTTCTATACCTCAAATAATTCTAAATGATTCTTCTAGAAATTATCTTATTGTGATAAAATAATGTTAAAAATTGAACAAAAAGGCTAAGACACATAATTTTTCTAGAAATAAAAGAAATATTTCAAACAATTGCATAAGTAATAAATAAACCAATTGATTTTTTTAAATTGAAAAAAGATTGTCTCCACTATTTACCAACTTAATAACTGGTTATTTAACTTACGTTATTTACTTATAACCTTATTAACTATTTAAAACTAATCAAAATGTGACGTAAATTAATTACGAAACGCCGCTAAGAAAACCTACCACGATTAAAACGTACCTACTTACAAAAATGCAAGTTGAGTTATAATGTTTAACATTGTTTAGCTAACGTATTGACTATTTAAAATTGATTTAACTGTGTTGTAAACTAATTACTATAAAACGTCTTTAAGATAACTTACACGCTTGGAGGAAAGTAAGTTGTGTTACAAGATCTATCACCTTGTTGCTAACGTATTAACGAGTGTTTGAAACTGATTTACTGCATAGTAATTTCAGCATGAAAAACTAATTATTCAATTATAACTGAATTTGATTAGGTTCTATACTAACGCTTTGGACTGTACACAGAACAAACGTCTTTTGAGATGGTTATTTTACATAAGCATGTAACTGTTGGTGTAATGGTTAATTATATTGTTATAATAATAATTAATGTTTAGAATGAAATTAAATTGTTTATTAAGGGTATTGTTCTCAAATTGATAAATGCATAAAAATTAAGTAACACTTACATAATACAGTTTGTGTTGCAACGGATCGTATTTGTTATGACAGATTACAATGGATACATACAATTTTACTTAGCAATTATAACTTAGTTTCTAAGCATTATGTTTATATTCTACTTTCGAATGCCTTATTCGACGAAGATTTACGAAGAATACGAGTTAAAAATTTTAAGAGTTTCAGATGATTTGAATGCCATCAGAAGTTCTGAAAGTTTTATAAACTTTCGATAGGTTTAAAAGGACATAAGAAGCTTTTATAACATTTCTGGTTGTTTGGAGACAATCCATACAACCTGAGATAGTCTTCAGTGAAATTTCAGTCAACTTGTGAGTTATTAGGATTGTTAAGAACATTTAAAAAAAATGAGAACCTTCAGAATTTTTTGCAACGTTTAGGTTGGTTGGAGACAATCTGAGCATCTATAGATAGTTTCCAGAGAAGGTTCAGTTAACTTGGAAATGTCCTCAAGAGCCTAAAAAAGTTCAAAAGGTTTGGGAATGCTTACAAGGCCATTATAAGTTCTTGGGGCCTTTCTAATTGCAGCTAAAAGTATATAGAAAGCCTTAAAGAGTTTCAAAAAGTGTGCAAAGTTATGAACAGGCATAAGGGGCTTTTGAAATTGTTTTAATTGTTTGGAGACAATCCAGGAAACCTAAGTCTCCAATGAATAACCTCTAACATCTCAGGAATTTTGAGAAAGTTTCGAAAGATCTGATGGCCATCAGAAGTTCTTCGGGTATTTCTAATTGCAACCTAAAAGTACATAGAAAGCCTAAACAAATTTCAGAGAGTTGAATACGTTTGAAGGGGCATAGGAAACTTTTGAATAATTTGTTATTGTTTGGTGGTAATCAAGACAACCTAAGATCCAGTAAAAGTTTAAACTCCTGATCTAAAATCCTAAAATACTGAGAAACTTTTAAATAGTTTGTTGAAAACATTAAGAAAAATTTGCAACCTTTGAGGTTGCTTGAAGACGATCTGGGCATCCATAGACAGTTTCCAGAGAAAGTTCAGTTATCATCAAAAATCCCTCAGAAGCATAAGAAAATTTCAGGAGTTTTGGTAATGTTTAGAAGGCAACCAGAAGTTCTTGGGGTGTTTTTGATTGCAACCTGAAGATACCTAGAAAGTCTGAAGAAGTGCTACAAACTTTGGGTTGGTTTAAAGAAGCATAGGAAGCGTTTGCTATCTTTTTACTTGTTTGGAAGCAATCAGGAAACTAAAGGTAATCTCCAGGCAAATCTCAATCAAGCTAAGTTGCTAGGAATCTTGAGAAAGTTTAAAAATGTTCGAAAATTTTAAGAACCTTTAGCAACCTTTAAGGTTACTTGGAGATAAACTGGACGTCTATAAATAGTTTCCAGGGAAGGTTCAAAATCATTTTGTTCTAAAAACCTAAGAAAGTTTCAAAGGTTTAGGAACGCTTAAAAGGCAGTTGTAAATTCTTGGAGCATTTTTATTACAAACTGAAAATAACTTGGAATTCTGAAAAAGTTTCAAAAAGTGTAGATAGAAAAATCCCAAAATGATTCGACATTAACTGGGTTTTTCTGGAATGTGTATGCGAGTTTCACATGTGGATACAGGCAATTAATTTCGTTTCTTTTTTTAGTAAGAAAATTAAGTTATGGAGAACAGGTGGACCTTATATAGAATATTGAAGCTATAGAACTTCTTTAATAAACTAAAAGCTCAACTAAAACTCAATTAACATTGAGTAAATGTTTTATCCAGGAAGCCCTTTTTTCGTCCAGGTTTGGACCACTAACTATTATCTCAGTCTAACGGTAATTAAACCAACATGAATCTTTAATTTCTCTTCATAATTTTGTATGATTGAATTTTTTCTCCGTGCTGTGTCCATGTTTTCCGGAATAATCCAAATTGCGTGTCATCTTAAAGTACTTACTCATCTAATTATATTATCACCGGCGCAGTTCATTAGCGCTACAGTGTTCATCCCGTAAATCACGACATAAAATTATATTTGTTTAAAAAGAATCCAAACATTTTCGAGCATAACGGCCATAATAAAACCGCTGTTAAAACGACTTCCACATGTCTTCTAATATCAATTAGATCGTCACGGTGCACTACAGAAGGAGAGAGAGGGGACAGCTTTTCGAGATTATGCAAAAGCTAACGAATCCACGCGGTGGCAATAAACGGGCGCACATAAAATAGGTATAAAGTTTTTTGATTTATTCCAGCACTTAACGTTACGTGGATCGGGGTTAAGTGTGAAATTAAAAGGAGTAGAGGCGGACGGAGTGTGACAGATCCGAAGTTATAAAGTATAAGGTACACGGACCGGGCGACATGGGCAGTGAGGAAGGAATACGAGAGGTATTTGGGACAGAAACAATTGTTCGCATGCGAAACCCGCGAAACGCGTATTTCTAGAAGGTTTCATTTAGATGGGAGGAAATAAGAACGAAATACCTATCGAAATGGGAATTTAATTTTCCTTGCCCTCATTTAGAAACTTAGGAAGCTTCGAGTTTTCGGAAGTGTCTCCCTAACGGAATGAACGTTACAAATGATATCTATTTTTGTTTTGTTGGGCGCAGGCGAGTTCTGCCACGAGTCTTAGTTATAGGTGACATTACGTTAAAAACCGTAACAATGGTCGGCGGCCTAAATAACCGAGTTTTATAGTTTGAAAAACACGATCTAATTCATCTCATTGCTATGCACTTCCCTGACCTAATTCGTCTATACCGAAATCTGTCAACCAATTCACATAATAGGCTTATTTTGAAAAGATGTGTTTCATATTCGAG